>LR990289.1:19821873-21193748 GCA_905147355.2 Apotomis turbidana | reverse complement strand
AGATGTTTTTCTGTTAAAACAACAAATATTAAAAACAGAACTAAATCAATATTGAAGTAGGGCTCCCATACAGCGTACGTCATTTTCCCGTTTTTTGCTGATTACTGTTATCAGCCTGTATCTCATGAACGCGTGATAGATAGACACTTGAAATTTTCACAGATGTTTATTTCTGTTTCCACTATAACAACAAATATAGAAAACAAAAAAGTTAAAAATTATTTAGTTGCATGGAACCCTCGATGCGCGAGTCCGACTCGCACTTGGCCGATTTAATATTAAGGCAAAGGCCATCGTTTTAAGTACATTACTTTTGACGGGAGCTTTGTCAGTGTCGCAGCATGTAATTTTCAAGGGCAGGTTCACGGAAACCTGTGAAAATGTTGTGTTAAGTATAAGGAGATACCTAGATGTCTCTTTGCATCAGAGTACGTAGTAAAGTACTACGTATCAAATTTTAAAATCCAACACTAGTGATGTAACCAAATCGAACATTCCGGAAGCCTTTGATGTTCACTTCAACCTTCCATTCTTATTTAGTGCGCCACATATCAAAGTCAGTCAATGTGTTCTTAAGTATTTTACCGGCAACAAATCACAGTCAATCAATTTATTATAAGCTGGCAACTATTCTCGTTTGTTTACTTTGGGGGCCTGGATATCTTCAGCCAGTTCGATGAGGTTCAATCTGCCAACGGGCTGTTATTGTTGCTATAGCAACTAAAGATGAACTACTTGTGTAGGTTAGAAAGGATCTTCATCTGTCTATTGCGAAATATGTCTACATAATCTACATAGGTTGCCAGGTCGCCAAACTAAATAGCCGGACAGACCAGCCAGTTAGGCCGGACATTTAGGTAAAAAGACCGGAAATCGTCAATTATTGAGGATTTTGTGTCTTAGTATTATTAAGTACGACAAAAAAATGTAAGTATGTAAATTCACGCCACGCTCGCTCCTTTGTGAAGTGTAAAAAGCCTAACAAAAGCCGGACAACGTTTATTTTGGCCGGACACGCAATCAGAAAACCTATGTCCGGCTTTATCCGGACGCCTGGCAACGCTATCCATACATAAGCCAAATGTCAGTGTCACACACTTCAAGAGAGACACTATAATGGGTACACTACAATACTCCGAAGTTTCATTTGTCCGAATGCATTATCATTCCGAATATTCATAATAGACATGTTGACAATTTTTTTTGAGGACGTCAATCGATTGTATTTTTTATTGTGATCAATTGTCTATATGGAACTGACTATTACACTTAAACTGCTCTAAAAGTCAGAAATGACCGTCAAAGTTCAACATACCTACGTAGCGCTAAAAACGCTCCATACAAAAGGGGCCCAGGCTAGTGACGTCACAGGCCGGTATAGGTACCAATAATTGTATGGAGAAATTAAGAAATTTGCCATTTTCACCGTGAAAAAGTGCGTTTAAGTTCATGGTTGTGTTACAATTATTGTTTTGTAAAATTATAAGGATACTGAAAACATTAAAAAAAAATCTTTTGGATAAAAAAAAAATAACATAAAATTTGCGTACTTTTGAACATTTATTTTTCTGGATTTTTTTCTTTGTTTCGTGATATATTTAGCTAATTTTATTCATACAACTACAGTACGCTGCAGAATTCAACATCAGTCAACATGTTCTATTCCGAAAAATCATATTCTGGTGATGTATTTTGACTTTTTTTGGGATAACATATAACCCTAATCTAACCTAATTAAATTGTGTCGCATACCATCCACAGCAGATATCATCGTTTGGCGTGATAGCGCTTTCGGTATTATGAAAATTCGGAAAAAAGATTTTTTTTTGAAAAACGTTTTTAGATAAATATGTAGCTTTGAAGCCTTTGATAATACGAATTAATCTGTATAATTAGTTTTGTCATACAATCAAAATTAGCTGAATTATGAGTGTCCAAAGTTCAGTTTTCATACAAAGTTGATGCTGTAGTATGATGTCATAGTGCAACATCCCATACATTAAAAAAAAATTTTTTTCGTGGAAATAATTTAAAGATTATGTTTAGAAGATATAAAGATAAAAATGTATCATTTCTCCGTATGAAATTGCGACATAGTAACATTCTCCATTGTTATGTATTCGGATAAATGAAACTTCGGAATGTTTAGGTGTACCGCACTATATTATGCTTGCTTTGTCTCCGATTAGTGGTGTGTCAGTCATTGACACTTCTGCCCCTCTATCACAACATAGTGTCACCCGTCACTCTCATAGTACTGCACAGGAAGAGATGGGTTATCTCGCGCCAGAAAGAGTCGCCTGTCACAGTTGTGCTCAAGGTACTGAGATGATGATTTGGTTGCGTACGATCCATACAATTTCGAACGGTATTTTTACAGCACAAAAAAGGGGTTTGCAATGATTTCTGAGTCATTCTAATTTGTACAGTATTGTTAAGAAAGTCTAAATTAAAATTAATTCACAAGAGTTACTGGTCAAAAAATCACTTGCCGTTTCTATTGGGGGATGATGTAAATAGCGACCGCTGCGAAGTGCATACGAAAATAATCCTAGAGGTGTGTACCCGTAGCGTTGGGCGATAGTACTTACAGCCCTTCTAGCTGCCATCTAAATTTGCAGAACCCGGACAAAGACTTAATAATCCCGGACATTTGGCGTTAGTCGTATTTTTTCCCGGACGTATTCGAAAATAATAATAAAAAAAAATCGCTTTATATTTTATTCACATAAAAGTTTCAGGGTTCACACTGTCTTATGAAGTGGAAAACTTTAGTTTTAACTAACGACCCGCCCTGTCTTCGCACGGGTGCAATGCTGATAAATTATGCATGTATTATAACATATAAACCTTCCTCTTGAATCACTCTATCTATTAAAAAAACCGCAACAAAATCCGTTGCGTAGTTTTAAAGATCTAAGCATACATAGGAACAGATAGACAGGAAGCGACTTTGTTTTATACTATGTAGTGATGATAGTGATTAAGAGTCACTTAATTACATTGATACTAAGTATTTACTTTGTGCTATTTTTTACTATTAATAGGTAATATTAGCACATATTATTAAGCGATTCGCATTAGAAGTCTTAGAACCTAAGAAGATAGTGCGTAACCAGCCGTCGGGCCTGGTGAAACAGTTAAACATCTTATTAGATAAAACCAATATGTACTATTAAGTCAAGAAATAAGCAGGTTTCAATATTATTATAATTTGTGAAAAATGCATATAATTTGGTACCTAAGAATCTCGAATTTCGAATTGTTTTCAACTGTTGACAGGGCAAGGGTGCGAAAATGCTATAAGTGTCATTTTCGCGATTTTGAATATTAATACTATGTAAGTATTTGTTCTGCATTACCTATGTAAATGTTATTGCTAATTTCACCTTTTGTAAACAATAGGGATGACTTGTAAATGATACTATTATCCCGTCCTATTTAGTTAATTAGTATGTAATAAGAACAAAATAAGTATATGAAGTAAATTCATTATGATACCTAATTAATCTAAACTAAATAATGCAAACAAATAATTAAAATGAATTGCACTGTCCAAAGCGTCCTTAAATTAAATGACTAACTCAATGATCATTAATTAATGAAATTACATTTCAATTGCGTGTGACACCTACGCGTATCACTGATGATGATGAAATAATAACCGGCGATAAGTTGCACAATTTAATGATGTGAGCCAAGAATTGTCATTAATTGCTATTGTTTTGATTCTTTTGAAGCCCAATTGTTCTTTTCTTTTGTTTCTAATATAAAATGTTGTAATTATTGTTCTTATCTAAGTTTCAAATTTCGAACGCAACAAAACGTCTCGATCCAGTTACGCGTATTAATAACGTTGTCTCAAACGCATTCGAGTTTCCGCGTGAAAGAAAACTTACACAAGAGCTTCTGTATTCTTATTAGATGATTCGTACACATGAATCTAAAGAAAATTCGCAAAAAAAAACTGAAAAACAAAATTACCATGTATAAAAAATTCAACTAACCTGAATCATGAATGCCTCTTACAATCACAAACAAACATAAATTCACAGCGTCACTACACAGTTCATCACAAATCCTACATGCATACGTCCGCCTGTCAGCCTGGGCGACCGGACACTGGGCTTGAGGCCGCAGAGCGGGACGCAAGATGCGGGGGGACACTGAAGGATGGCAAAGGAGCAGATGCGACAGGACTCGGGAGAAAAGAGACGACTAGTACGTGACATTTGAAAAGTGTGTCTTTACATCACCTTTTTTGCACACACACAACTTTGGATTCTTGGTAAATTGAGCATGGTTCAGTTTGGATTGTGTTGGTAAGTTGGTTAGGGCGTTTTGATTGTGGCATTCAAATGTCCTCTAATGTGTCGCGCGGTTTGACGCTAGCTTTAAAACTAAATAGAGTAGGGGCGAATATGGCGCGGCGTAACCGTCGCTTCGGACGTCTGGTGGCAAAAGCGTGTATGTCACGTTGTGTCGTTTCCGCGCGGGTGCGAGCGAGATGGTACATGGGGGTGTCACCAACGCTTTTTAGGGACTTAGCCGGATAACAGCAGCGCTGCGAATTTTGTTACGTTGCGCAAATGTGAAATTTGCGCTAGCATTAATGGCTGGCTACGTTAGTAATTAGATGCCAGCGAGATTCGGGTGGCTTTACCTAAAAGGTCCAGATTAATCCTCGTTAAAGGATTACCTACATACCTACCAGATGTTTCTACAGCGAAGGTTAACGAACGAAACCGCATTGGATTACGTTAACTGGACTACGAATTACTTGCAATTATAAACCGATGCGGTTAGTATTGCGTTTCTCATACCAATGCGTAGATCGTTAACTACTATGCAATTAGAGAAACGTAAACCATGCAAAAATATCGCTCTACAAAAAATGAATGGGTATGGGTACAGAGCCTAAGCTCATTATACCGTCTGCTAAACCTATTTATAATATCACTGTCCCTCTGTCACTTGTCGTCACATCGACATTGAAGCGAAAATCAACAAAAAGTGACTTTTTCTCAAATATTAACGATCACAATGCGGTAGCGCCACCGAACAATTAACTTACAATAGAAAAGTGACATTTTTGGGTTGTCGTGCGTTTGCTGCACGGGTGGTATTGTCAGATCATTCCAAATTCAAAAATCCTGTTGTTTTTTTTTTTATGTCACTGGCCACCCACATAGGCGCAGAGCGTGAAACGAGCTAAAGGATTAGCTGCCGGCGTTCGATTTACGAATTTTGCGCTACCTTTGAGTCGGATTTTTGAATTTGGAATGATTGACCGGAAACGCAGCTTTTTGAAGAAATTGAGGAATGGTAAGAATATGCAAGTTTTGCAGTGTTAGGAATGTGTTCAGTTGGTTTGTTCGCTAATTTTCACAAAATCATTTCTTCATAGCAGCGAATTTTCACATTGCGTTTTTTCATAATCGTCAATTTTATTATTTGTATTTCTTCATGTAGCGATGTTTCATGAAGCGTTTTATAATGCGCGCGTTTATTTTTTTTAGCTTATTTTACCAGTAGATTATTTTATTATTCGCAAATATGATCAGTATAATATAGAGTACTTATAATATAGTGCGGTTTAATAGATATTTTACTCGAAAACATAATTCTAACAAAACATTACCTCCTGTAGTGTCCACATTATTACACATTAATAGGTACTATAGGTAGGTTAGGTTCGTTAGGTATCTTCAGATGCCCGAAGGGCAGACCGCCCAGAAATAGGAGCCCCACAAAGTGGGGCTCCGTCGACACAAGGCGTATGTTATGTTGCCCAATGCTGCTGAAAATATATACCAAAATATTCTTTTGGTAAAATAAGCGAAAAAATAAACACGAATATTAGGTATAGAACGCTTCATGAAAAATCGCTACACGAAGAAAGACGAATAATAGAATTGGCGATCATGAAAAAACGCGATGTGAAAATTCGCTACTATGAAAAAACTATTTTGTGAAAATTATCGAACAAATCGTTCAGTTCACTGTTCATATACTTTAATATTAGGTAGACCTACCGTAGACTGATGATATCTACCTAATAATTGTTTCGGTATGTAGATACTTAGGTACATTTAAGTACCTACTACTTATAGTTTAGGCGGATTTGATTTATCGTTTTTAAACTGCTAATAAGCATTACCCTCGATATCATTGTTTTAACAAATACGTCAAATTAATATGCGTAGAGTTAGGTAACTACTTTTTTATTTCGTTGGAGTCAAGTAAATTACTTACCTACTTGAATTAGGCCTAATCACAATCGTTATAGGTAAGACCAATTCTTTTGTAGAATGTTGAAAATATGATGGATTTCGTTGTTTTAAATTTTAAAACGATGACATCCGTTGTTTCCGGTTATTAAATCGTAAGGTCAGCGCAGTAATGATGTACGTTTAAAAGTTGTTAAAACAATGAAATGCTCTATGAATATTTTCTATTTATTAGGAATCCATTATTGATTAGAATAAGACTAGTGACTACTCTTAATAAACTTCTGTGCTTTCCTCTTTCTTGCTACCTATAGAAAAAAGTTATTAAAAACCTAAATAATCCATGGCATTAAGTCATTTTGTATGTTAAGTTTTTCTTTTGTGCAAAAAAGTTAAAACAAATAAATAATGGCTGTCATTTTCTATTTGCCAAACAGCGCGCAACATTAAATACTCAAGTCATTAGTGTAAAACTGACATTAAAGGTGTTATACAGCTCTTTGTTTTCATAAAAATGTATTAAATAAAACGTATCTCCGGACATGCGATTTTAAAGAGACAAGTTAAACATGTTTTGAAAACTGTTATAAAGGTTCATACTATTGAGATAATTAGAAATGGGTTACTTAAAAAAAAAAAACACATAACGTATACTACTTAATCGTTATTGTCTTCTTCTTTTTTGTGTATTTTTTTAAACATGATTTGAACTGTATCAGTTTTTGTTAGCCCTCACTACCAGTGAGTCGGACTTTATGTGGGAGTACAAACCTTCTAACGGGAATGTCTCTGCGCCACAGGTTGTCCACGTAGGGTACAGACTACGTTACAGAATTATTTTCCTTTCGAACGACACATTTTCTTTTACGTACCTACCTACCTAGATAACCAAACATTTGTTCTACACGGGAGTTAAATCTCAGATCACAATCTTTGAAACTTTATGAATAAGGATCCATAACTATATTGGTTTACTAACTAGACTAAACTACCGTCAAGAAATCAATGCCTTCCAAAACTTGCAAAAATCACCTCAATCAATCAAACACGTCTGCCATTAATCTTGCAAAAACATTTTTTTTTCTTTTCTTCTAATTCTGCGGTTTTGCCGACCGTACAGTAATGGTGTTTTAATAGCAAGCAAGTGCTCGCTTAGGGACATGTTATTTATTGCGCTTTACTATTGTTTTTCTGATTGTGACTGATGCTCTAATGTTCGTGGGTTATCGTGTGTCATTTGTTTTTTCTTGTTTTTTGTTTTTTTCGCGGTTAGGAGTGTTTACAGTTTGAGCGATGATGCAGTGTAAAAACAAAACGTTCGAAATAAATTAGTGACATTCTACTTATGTAATGGGCTGTACCCGTGGGCTGTACTTTTAGTTTATTACTTAGGTAGTATTTATAATTCATTACTTTATTAGGTAAGCAAAATTGTGAAGTCGCTTTAAGGGGTCTTACCTATTCCTTTTAAATTTCACATTTCAACCAACCAACCCTATCTGAAGTGTATACTTTTTCCCGAGTTTTAGGTAGTAACAAAGCTTTTTCATGCTTTCATTGCGTGCAGTCGAAAATAAGTAAAAAAAAAGTTTACTGCGTGAATTTTGTCATTTCGAGTATTTTTTGAAATTAAAATTATTAATGAAAAATTTAAGCTGTAGGTTTCAACTATAGGTATACCAACAAATTTCATTGGCCCTGTTTTAGGTAACATTGATAATAAATCTTAAGAAACATGTTTGATCATAGAGAAAAATCTCTAAAACAATCAGCATCTTTGAACGGCCTCTGAATTCCTCTTGTGTGACACAACGCTCTTTATTCCTTTACTATCTTGCCCAAACACCATTATCAATCTATGCATTTATCACCCCATCACCCCACTTAAAAACCTGTTAAAATAATTAACCGTTATTAAAGTAACCGCTATTAAATTGGTTCAATTCAATTGTACTATCTACATTCAATTGCGGGTAGTTGACGCTATCGGCTTAAAAGCGTTGCATAAGATACTTTATATGACGTAATTATTGACTGTTCGCAAATGACCTTGCCGTAGGATTTTACGATGATGCTACAATAACATATTTATATTTATATGAAAGAGAAGACGAACTTCGAAAAATGCGAAACCTATAAGATTGTTTGTCTATTTTTTTTAAAGACACACGATTTGGTAGTTAAGTTAGAGATCCAGGGTCGAATCCCACCGAGTCATTAAATAAATAAAAAAACGCTTCTAAACTAAACAAGCATTTGGTTTATGCTAGCAGAAGTTACTAGAAAGTACGAAAATGTGCAAGCTTGGATTTTTTCCCAAATAATACTGGGAATGAGATAAGTGTTGGAAAAAGATAAAGAGTTTATGGTGGGATAATCGCACTAAAAAAACTCATAGGTAGTTTCCAAGAGGCTGGACTGCTTTACATCATTCATTGCTAAGAATACCAACTCTTGATCAAACAAAAAACTAAATCAACAGTGAATGTCTATTCACTGTCTAGCAGTAGCATTGAATATACACATCCGATTTATAGGTATTAAACTGGTAAATACTTAACCCGCTTTTTTCTTCAAGGGTTAAAAATGTACTTTTCAGCCCTAGTATATAGGTACACATTCGACACTATATCCAATCGTCCAACTTCATGACGTATACCCGTAAAAATACAATCTACATAAATTAATCGAAAAAACAAATTACAACAGAACACACAATAAAATACCTTCGGCAACGCTACAAACGTTCGTCCAAAAAACTTGCCATTTATTCGGCACTCACAAACGTCAGCGAACTCGTAAAATATCGGAAGGCATCATCAAAGCCCATGGGACATGTAAAAACCCTATTATTAGATCACAATGCGGCCATTGTCACAAAAACACAACTAATGAAGTTCGACCAAAGTTTTATTTCGCCCCGTAAAGTTTCACATCGTAAATTCTCGTCAGTCAAAACGGATCGAAAAAAAATGTCGTTTAAAAATATCGTGTAAGGTGACGCGGAAATTCAACTTTAAAATTGAGTTAATAACGACTAAATTCACTTAGAATGCTAAGTTAGTGTTTAGGATAAGAGAGTAGTTCTCAAACTTTTACATGCGATGGAACCCTTTTTGAGCTCTTAAAATTTTATGGAGCCAAAACAAGCGAAGCGTAGTTGGAATATTGCATTAGGTACATGCTCGTAGAATTGGAATTGGCTCTTTAGTTTATAGGTATTACTGATAAATTTAAATTAAATTGTCGATACCCGGAAATAAAATAAAAATCCTCATTTTATTTGATTAAATTTAGGATTACAAGTTTATTTTAAAATAAACACATACAATATAATATTATTACAGTAAGTTTATTTCCCTGACGAAACAAATACTTTTGTAAGTTTTTTTTTTCACGCAAGAACTTTCACCAAAGTGTAGCTAATAACAGCGTACATATCGAATTTATTCGTAATCAAATCTCATTTTATTATGAAAATATAAGAATCAATCAAATGTTACAGATTTAACATTAATTTGACATATTACGAAGCAACATTATTTGGAGAATCAATCCACTTAATTGCTTCGAATTTTGAGTTGGACTCTATTTATATAATAAAATAAGAGCGGTGACAGGTAGCCGTAGTTACCAAAAGCAATCTCTAGTGGTTATACATCTCCTTTACGTGTACCTTGAAATTAATTATAATAAATGTACATGCTTGTTTTAAGTATTATTTTACGAAAAAAAAATTACTTCTGAGTGTCTTTCAGCTTTCTTCTCAACAGATCGGACTTTGTTAAAGTACCCTTGTGGCCTACTTACTGAATAAATCAATTAATTTCATTTCATTTCATCAGGAACCCGAAACACACTTTGAGAACACCAGCACCTCGACTGTCATGTCATGAGGACAAGTTAGGTCAGTTTACGGCGTCCTTTTTTTTAATTTCGTGCTTTCTTTGGCGGCTGTTTATTGGGCCCAAATGACACGACAGGTGACGATGTTTTTTCTATGAACCGGGGGTGTATTATGCGTTTTATTGGGCCGCTGTCAATGTCGTGCGATCACGGAATAGGTCCGCTAATTTGATGCGTTAGAACGCAGATGTTGCGTAGCGATAGACATGTTTTATTTATGTTTAATTATAATATTTCATTTGTTTTTGTGTTTCTAAGTTAAGTTGGTGTGACGTGGTCTAACGTCGTGTGTTTTCAAGGACTTGAGATGTTTATTTTACATTATTATTTTAAGGAACTAACCGACGTACTTTACTATAAATTGCAGGTCATTCATTAGGTCATTGAGGTCTTAGGTTAAAAGGTTGTAAGGCTTATACAGCCATTATAACTCTAATTTAAGCTGTAAAGACTGTATAAGTGCTTATACAACCTGTTGTTTTACCGGGTGTGGCGTGTAATAGGAGCAATAAATTAAAACATAGATTCTACTCTTAAAACTGAATGACATTTGTTCAGCAACAAAAAAAAAACAGTTTTTCGAATTTTAGTATTTCAAACAAGTTAAATAGTAAACCCACAAGTGCTGCAACAAATTATCTACAACAGATGCTGTGGCCAATGATGATGATGAAATAGTATTTTCAATGTTACGTCGTCCAACATTGGCATTCCCTGAGCATTTTCATGGCTGTCACTCTGCTAATATCGGACATTTCGCATTGCTTCTTTGTCTAAACATTATTTTGTCTACAAAATATCATTTTATACGCGTTATTTTCAGAATTTGCTTAACAAATGTTGTTAATTTTCAAGGGAAAATCTATGTTTTAATTTATTGCTCCTATTACAGGTCACACCCGGTATATTATCGAGTAAATGTCGAGACACTCGTAATCATCAAACAACAGACGATTTCCAATCACAGTGCACTTATTAACAACCGCAGACAAAGAGTGTGATTGCCGATTGCTAATCGTGTGATTTCCGATTTGTGATTTCAATCAGTTTGCTACCGCCCCAAGTAACAAAAAGTTCTATAACCAGGGCGTTCTGTCACCAAACAGTGATATAGTCGGCCTATACTGGTATCCATTGTGACTGCTTGCACTATAAAGGTGTTTAAAGGAGCGTTTTAATTCTGTAAATTAAAGAGCAATTAAGTTCTATATTTTAGCTCTTAGAACGCTTACAGGACCATACAAAAGAATCTTTAAAGTGTTGCACTTTACTAGATATTTAAAAAGCTGCTATGGTACTACATATTTAGTACTGTAGATGAACTTACTGGCACTTTTATGTATCCATTCAGCACTAAAACTGCGTCAAAATGACTTTAACAGTACTGGCACTGTAGCAGTGATGAAAACATTGTTATAGGATCAATTTGCACTATAAAAGTACTCTGTACAAGCATTAAGTAACGTTATGGCTTCTTAAAAGCTTCCTCAACATCGCTATGGGGCTAGTTCTGTAAAAGTGATGAACACTTTTCTATAGCACTAATTAGTACTGTAGCGACTCCTAGTGAAGTTGCTACATAACTAAAATTCTAAATAGCCCTTTAAGTGAATTTGTGTTACTGCTACGGGACTAAAACGTGACATAAAAGAGTTAAAATTATGAATTAATGGACTAATTAGATCTGTAGCAGTTTTTTATTATCAATTATATCACTAGTAAAAATATGGCCGCTGTTTACGCCATGATAGCACATATTAGGAGACGGCTGGAGCCAATGTGTACTATAGCAGCCATAGTCTTAAATTTATTGATTTTAATTGGATTAAAACAAGATTATTATCAGGGCGCATTGTCAAATTTGAAATCAGCATAATGGATTTATCAATACATTTTTTTTTCGCAAGTGCTGATATCCTTCTGATTACACGTTACGTTAAGTAACAATGGAGCATAAATAACTTATCGATATTTATTTCTTTCAATATCACGATGGCATAACACATCTAAATAATAAAATGGGAAACAGTTTTGACGAGAAAAAACACTGGAATCGATTACAGTGCAGAGCAGCACTAAACATGTTTTGGTTACTTTTATAGTGCAAATTCGTGACATAATAGTTCCTGACAGCACTATGTTCGTACTAAAAAGCGTTTCACGACACTTTTATACTTCAACAACAGAGCTGATTTATCACCGCGCCAGTCTTTATGTAATGTTTATAGAATTAATCAGTGATAAAACTAGGGCCTCTTTGGGGTTCTGTAAACATTTATAACACCATTATAGTGCTGATCATGAACACTATTTGGCACATCCTAAAACGTTCCCAGGACTTTTATAGTACCAAATTTTGTTACTCGGGGCAGCTATTGGGAGCCAGTGTCGCGTATTTTGTGTGATTGTTTTTTTTTTATGTTTAATCATAGGTAAATTTATAATAGGTGCTACAGCTATATTGACCGTTTAAAAATGTAAAAGGTTATTGAAAACAAAATCAAGATTGTCCTTTGGTATCATTTCTGTGACGTGGATAATCTATGGGTTGTAATTTTCAATATTTCTGAAAAAAATATAACATTCCAAGAATACATTTGTCTATGAAATTAAAATTCTATGAAATTCACTTTAAATAAAAGTATCCTTATTAATCTTAATGAAGCTGTTTCCGATTATCTGCTAATTGCATGCAGTAGTGGTCCTAAATGATTTTTCTTTACACCGCACGGTACGACCTAAACTTAGGACATCGTTTTATTGGCAAGCCTGTAGAGGTTTTATTATTATTATAATATGCGTTAAATTTAACTAAATAAAAATAATATATTTGTATAGAATCTATTTATCGATTCATATATTTTTTTTATGTTGTAATACCACACGCTTATAGTCCATGGAAATGGTACATTTTGCCTTGCATTAAATCCGGTAGTTCTGATTTTTTTATATGTTCTATATGATGAAGTGTTTATGGCAAATCCAAGTTTTCGACCTCGGGAACCCTCCGGATCATTGTGAAATTCTTGAAAAACCATGAATTTTTCGGTGTTTTTTCAGTTTCCACCAATTTTTACCATGAGAGACCTATTTTACCGCAAATATCTCTATGTAAACTTTAAAGAAGACTAAATTTTCAACAAATTATGTTAAAGTGAGAGAGCGATAAATCAAATAGTTTGTAAGATGCAAGCGTTCAAAAATTAGCCAAACTTCGAAAAATATATATTTTTAGACGTTTTTTTAAGTTTTTGGCAACGAGGTCAACTAAGGACCCATTTTACGTTATAAGTCCATATATGTTATTAAAGTACACACTATCCGCAACTAAATGAGACCAATTTGGTCTATTAAGACTCGGTAGTTCTTTAGATACAGCTGTGTGAAGTTGCTGAGGTGAGTAAACAAAATAATAGAAGGGTTTGTAAAATGAAATGCGACGTATGAAATAAGCATTATAATTTACAGAAACACAGTAATAATAACAATTATTAGTCTTTTTTGTACATCTTTGATGGACCAGGCTGATCTTCCAGATCTACAGCATTTCTTTTGTGGAGGGCTTACTCCGTTAGCATTTCTTCATCGACCGGCTCAGGCCGCTCGAAACCGCCATCCAATGATGGGTCGTCGATGAATTGTTCGTCAATGTCGTCAGATATCAAGTCAGGCTTGTTTTAGCAAGATTGATCGCTGCAGTGCAGTGGTTGCAAACAGCCGAGCATTTGAGGCCAGATTTTCTGCAACTACAAGTTGTATAACCAACTTTTTTTACAGTTGCAGGAAATCATTTTAAGCGGGGGTTGAGGAGCTGATGGCTTCGTCATCAGCTGAGGAATGAAGCCTCGAGTGCGAGGCCTCATTCCTCAGATGTGAGTGAGAGGAATTAGGAAAACCGCAGCGTTTTGTTTGGGGCGCGGCTGTTTTTTCAGTGTCGACAGAAACTTCATTTTTCCTTGGCCAAAAAGTGCTGAAATTGTATCACAACCACTGCAAGCGTGAAAGAACTGTGCCATTACGGGTTTTGCTTGGTGGATGAAGGAATCTGTCGGGTAGGTAAGAAGAAGATAACGTCAGATGAGGACTTTATTCCAACTCTACGAAGACGTGCTCTTGGTGTTTTTTTCTAAAGCGTCAGATGGATACCCATCGAAAACTACAGTTATATGGGAGCCGTAGCGCCTTTGCAAGTATTGGACATGACTGGAACCGATTTCCTCTAAATACACCACTAATTTGAAAAAACATTTTTAGGTAAATTTGTTAACATTGAATAGCTGTATTTTAGAAACTATTGGGTCTAATGTAACCAAATTACTTTTATTTTGTTGCAAATTTAGTGTACTTAAAAGTGTTCATAGTGATTTTTACTGTAACAAAAGCGTTTGGTGGAAATAAGTAACAAAAAATGAAATAACACCGAAAAATTCATGGTTTTTCAAGAATTTCACAATGATCCGGCGGGTCTTCGAGGTCGAAAAATTTGATTTATCATTACCATTTCACTGTTGGCAACATATACAAAAATCAGAACTACCCGATTTAATGCAAGGCAACCCCACTTTTAATGCACGATTTCCATGTACTATTACGCTTAGATTGTAATGGATCGCATTAAATTTTTCCTTCTTAATTTACCTTTGTGTCATTATTTATAAAAATAATATGTTACCAGGTCTTTACCACGTGACCGTAAAAAAATCACGATCCTTCTGACATAATTTCATGCGAATCGGTTGAGAAATGAGACGTCTAGTTGAGAACAGCCAAAGCCCCGGACAAACGTACATCCAAACATGCATACAAAATAATTTTGGCCCAATCTGAAAAGGAAACGTTTCTCGCTTCGCTCGCTCGGTAAATTTTAACTTGAATAACGAGTGTATAAAGAGGTAATTAACGCACGGTATTATTGCACGCCGTCCGGTGTAAAAGTCCCCTCCCCTAGCACGGCGTCCATATTCGTCCGTGTCTCCTTTCCCATAATTCGCTTCCTTACACGACATTGTTTAATACACACCTAGATATAACTATTCCTTGAGCATGTATTTATAAAAAAGGTAAGAGCCCCGCAGGATGGCGCTTGTCGTCGTGCGTGACTCCTTGCCCATAATGCCTTCCTTATTTATACACCGTTGTCTATTACATACTAGATATAACTATCCCTAGAACAATGTGATATAAGACAGGTAATTATTTCTTGCACCCTACAGTGTAAGTGTCTCAGGACGAACGGCTAATGTTTCATTCTGCGGTACGGCGCTCCTCTTCGTGCGTGTCTCCTTACCCATAATCCGCTTCCTTATTTATACACCGCTGTCTATGACACACTAGATACAACTATCCCTTGAACGGTGTGATATAAGAAAGATGATTTTGATTGTACCGTCCGGTGTACGTGTCTCAGGACGGACGACTATGTTTCATTCTGCAGTACGGTGCTCATCGTCATGCGTGTCCCCTTGCCCATAATGCCGTCCTTATTTATACACCGCTGTCAATCACATAGTACATATAACTATCCCTAGAACAATACGATATAAGACAAGTAATTATTTCTTGCACCGTCCGGTGTAAGTGTCTCAGGACGAATGGCTAATGTTTCATTCTGCGGTATAACGCTCATCTTCGTTCGTGTCTGCTTGCCCATAATGCCTTCCTCATTTATACACCGCTGTATACATACTAGATATAACTATCCCTTAAACAATGTGATAAAAGGCAGGTAATTATTTATTGCACCGTCCTATGTAAGTGTCTCAGGACGAACGGCTAATGTTTCACTCCGCGGTACGGCGCTCGTCTTTCTGCGTGTCTCCTTTCCCATAATCCGCTTCCTTATTTATACATCACTGTCAATTACATACCCTAGAACAATGCGATATAAGACAGATAATTAATTCTTGCACCGTCTGGTGTAAGTGTCTCAGGACGAACGGCTAATGTTTCATTCCACGGTACGGAGCTCATCGTCATGCGTGTCTCCTTGCCCATATTGCCTTCCTTATTTATACAGCGTTGTCTATAATAGATATAACTAGCCCTAGAATAATGTGACATAACTTATATAAGACAGGTAATTATTTCTTGCACCGTCCGGTGTAAGTGTCTAAGGAAGAACAGCTAATGTTTCATTCTGCGGTAAAACGTTCGTGCGTGTCTCCTTGCCCATAATGCCTTCTCCTCATTTATACACCGCTGTCTACATACTAGATATAACCATCCCTTGAACAATGTGATATAAGACAGGCAATTATTTCTTGCACCGTCCGGTGTAAGTGTCTAAGGACGAACGGCTAATGTTTCATTCCGCGGTACGGCGCTCGTCTTTCTGCGTGTCTCCTTTCCCATAATCCGCTTCCTTATTTATACATCACTGTCTATTACATACCCTAGTGCGATATAAGACAGATAATTAATTCTTGCACCGTCTGGTGTAAGTGTCTCAGGACGAACGGCTAATGTTTCATTCCGCGGTACGGCGTTCGTCTTTCTGCGTGTCTCCTTTCCCATAATCCGCTTCCTTATTTATACATCACTGTCTATTACATACCCTAGAACAATGCGATATAAGACAGATAATTAATTCTTGCACCGTCTGGTGTAAGTGTCTCAGGACGAACGGCTAATGTTTCATTCTGCAGGACGGCGCTCGTCGTCGTGCGTGTCTCCTTGCCCATAATGCGCTTCCTTATTTATACACCGCTGTCTATTACATACTAGATATAAACCCTAGAACAATGTGATATAAGACAGCTAATTATTTCTTGCACCGTCCGGTGTAAGTGTCTCAGGACGAACGGTTAATGTTTCATTCCACGGTACGGAGCTCATCGTCATGCGTGTCTCCTTGCCCATATTGCCTTCCTTATTTATACAGCGTTGTCTACATAATAGATATAACTAGCCCTAGAATAATGTGACATAACTTATATAAGACAGGTAATTATTTCTTGCACCGTCCGGTGTAAGTGTCTAAGGAAGAACAGCTAATGTTTCATTCTGCGGTACAACGTTCGTGCGTGTCTCCTTGCCCATAATGCCTTCTCCTCATTTATACACCGCTGTCTACATACTAGATATAACCATCCCTTAAACAATGTGATAAAAGGCAGGTAATTATTTATTGCACCGTCCAGTGTAAGTGTCTCAGGACGAACGGCTAATGTTTCATTCTGCAGGACGGCGCTCGTCGTTGTGCGTGTCTCCTTGCCCATAATGCGCTTCCTTATTTATACGCCGTTGTCACGCCACGCCGACTGTCCTGGCGATTTATCGTAACGTGACGAAGGGGCTTAAGAGGCATTAATATCGTAAGTGAGCCTTTTATTTAGAATAGGGACGTATTCACAAGCTTTTTATTCGATCCGGGATAAAGGATAGATTTAAAAACAATGTGATATATTTAATTATAAAATTACGATCCAGAAGTAACTGTTATCGCGTTGTTATTGTATTTTTTTTATTTGAGCTGCTGTTTGCTGAAAAAAAAGATCATAAAAGGTTCTTAGAACTATGTGTCTTGTCCATCGCTCTTAAAACCGACAGCCGCGGGCCGACGACGTCATGAATCGTAACCGAACACCGACTGATAAAGAGTTGAAAGAAGTTCGGTGGAGTCAGCTTTCTGGGGGTCATGGCAGCATCTCTGAGGCCTATGTTCAGCAGATAGCGTGGCTGATGATTATGATAAACTGCCATCCCCAGCGACATCTAATATTTTAAGTGTTTAGTTGACAACCCTAATAACATCTAAGTTTAGTTGGCAGCCCTAGCGGCGGGCAGGGTTGTCGCCAGCGGGCGGTCGCCGCGTGTCGCCCACTTTGATTCGCCGCGCAACATCTATCAGTTATGACACCGCTGTAGCCGTATATCTGTAGCAAGACAAATAAGAAATAACATTTGAAAAAGAAACGTTTTTGTTGATATTATTACATTTGAGTATTTAGATAATATTAATTATTTATTAAACTATAACATTTACTTCCATAGTCATCATACATTTTTTATTTGTAACGTTTTTAAGCATTATTCTTGTGTATTGAGGGTCCTAACAAGCTAATGACATTTCATGAAGGAGGAATTTTGGCCGAAAGGTGTTTTGTATGTCCAGGCGTTTCCACGGTCGGCTACCCAACGCCAGGGCCTTGTGTAACACATGACATAAAAAAATGTGACCTAGTTGTTTAGTTTTTTTTAATTATTTCCTTTTTGTATTTGATACGTATGCTATTTTTAAGGTATTTCTGGGCCGCGTATTTTTTTCTTTACCGTGTAAAGTGACATATTTTTCTTTACCTTTGGATGTCTTTGGATGTCGAGATACCCCTCTACCTACCAAAAATAGTTAAAATTGTCCAACTGCTTTGGCGTGATGAGAGGACAGAAGAAAATAATGAACAACAGATGGCGTCAGACTGGCATAGCGCCGCGCCCATGCAAAAAAGACGATCCTTCATCACGCTATTTCCTAAAATGACCTCTCTCCATAGAAAACAGCCTCATTCATAGTATAAATAAATATAATATATATTCCCATAATTATGTATTTATCAACTTAACTAGTGTTTTTTGTTGTTTCGATATTTGCATCGTGTGTATACACGTATTGTTGTACACCCTTCCCGCACCTATAATGTCTCTGTTTGACCTTGTGGTTGACTGGTACAGAATGCCTCATGGCATAAAGTCCGCCATTTGTACTTTACTTATGTATTTCGTGCAATAAAGTTTAAATAAATAAATAAATAAAACAGATTTTCAATACAAACCTAGAATTTTATAATAGTATAGATAGTATAAATTAATTACTATGCAAGGATTTACTTCATAATTTTCATTGTGCATAGTTGCGGAAAGAAACCTATCGTACCACATCGGCCTTACCACCAGTTTATACTAGAGAACTGGGATCAATCGTTGCCCAGCTTTTAACTTATATCAAAACAGAGCTGCACCTTCGTTCCCAACATTCGATTGCCCGAGTCAGGCAAAATAATTGATATTAAAACAATCACTAAATCAAGCGAACAAAGGTAATAAAACAGTCTCCCTACAGCTCTTGATTGTCAACCCTAAGGTCCCGTGGGAGAAGGGATACTGCCGAATTGGCTCGACTGATTCGCTTTGATGTCTGTCTTTGAAAAAAATGCAATAAAAATATACTAGAATAAATGTCTTGATTACAAAAAAAAAAATGTTACAACTTTACAATGCATGTGCTCGAAAAGAGCGTATTCTAGGCATTCAAACTGTGCGGAAAGTACTACTTTTCTACACTAGTTACTTTTCAATATGTTTTAATTTCTAGCTGTATCTGACAGCCTCACACAAATAGGTTTTATTATTTACTAAAAGTTTGATAAATTAGTCAAATACCGATTATTATTATTATTATTACATATAGAAGTACAATAAAACCAATTCTTCATAATTAATTCATTTAACACGTCATTCATTACATTAGATATAAAATTTGATTAATAAACGAACTTTAAATCGTTATTCATTTCATACATTTGGCTGAATTACACGCGCCTGTGCCATTTTGACATAAGACGAATATAAAAAAAATACTTTTGCACATGCGCAGATATTATTATAGTAGACATGTCGAGCGCAGTTTACAAATAACCCCGCCATTTTTTATTGATGTCTAGTTTATTTCGAAGTTGTTTTGTGCAAATCTGTTGAAATAAATTAGAGATAAAGGGACGAATCATAAATTTAAGCCCGTAAAATGTTTTTGAAGAAAAATTGTGGTGTACCCAAATTAAAAAAAAATGAGACATTACATGTTTCATAAATGTATAAAAAAAAAAGAAAAAAAAATGTTAACGACGGCCTCTCGTTTGATAAATCAACTCAAAACACGTTTTCCAATGCAAACAGTCTTTGTGAGTATTAAAGTATTTTCTATTTTCTCGTACATGCATGGTAAAGTTTTGAACGAAACTCGTGTGTAAGATGATTTCCGACTCGTGTTTGTTTAATCACTCGCACGTACCTCGCTCGTGAATAAAAATCACACTCGTCTGAAATCACCTACCTTACACACTTGTTTCGTAAATAATAAGTACGCCTAAATTAAATAAATAGCGGACAACCACACACAAATCGATTTAGTCCCAAGTCCCAACGTAAGCTCTAGTAGGATTGTGTTATGGGTGGCTTGGCAGGATTCGAACACAGGACCGCCAGTTCAGTAGCTCAGCAGTACCACTTTGCCAACTGCATCTTAAAATAAAGATATGCTTTAAGCTCCAATGACACTTTATTTCTCACATCCGTTAAAAAATCACAGCACTTTATTTCGTAGTTCTTAGCCTGTTTCATTTTCTCATTAGATATTCTTTAAATCCGTCTGAGCACTTTACTTTATTGATCGTGCGTGGTTACGCGACCCTAGTGTGCGCGCCTCTAGAAGTGGCTACGAACGCGCCAATTTGGATAAACAATGCGGATCCAGGCATCATGATGCGTGCTATTTTGTAGACTACCGCAGCTCATGGTAAGAAGGGGAATTACAAAATAAAGTTAATAAATAAAAAATATTTATTACAATATTATGGCAACCCTGCAGAGCTAGGGGAGGGCTCTGAAGCGTCTGCCGGAATGTCATTAGTTCGTTGTCCGCCGTGAGCCCGTGACGGGTGACAGTTCTTTCGCAGCGGGAGGTCCGCTCGAGCGAATTTGTAATATATTTAATTTAGATCTAACATTAATGAGCATTTTTAATCTAAAGCGGCAAACGAAAAAGCACTTTTTTCGAGCGTGTTTGTTTTGTGACGCAAAATTGGGCCATAGTTTTTTATAATTAAACTAAAAGTGGATTCTGATACTAATACTAGTTTTTATATTTTATGCAGAGTGCAAGTATTGAAATATTTTTTGTACATAATTAGTTTGACGCTGTTGCTCTAAGGTTCATCTATTACCCTCTGTCTTTTTTCACTTAGATTTCTTTTTTTCACGTTTGTAATTCAAATTTAAAAAAAAAGAGAATTTTGAGTTTAATGAAATATGACTAAAAATACATATTTCATTAAATTATCGAAAAAGTAACGTGTACAGGCTTCAGTTCCAAAGGCAAAGCTCCAAGACATCATTTGTACCTGTAAGCGGGCGCGACTTACAAAAAATACTTACACTTGTACAATGTCGCCTATGTAAATCCTTTCGTTGACAACCCTAGTGGTCCCTATGATAGGGCTGTCACCAAACCGCAGGCGGGCGCTTTGAGGCGCCGCATGGAATGTCGTTACACATCGACTGCATTAACTCGACAACCCTACTGACCGACTATAACCGCTAACCTTTAGACATAAAGTCTATATCAATGCTTAGTATATTGGTCTTACTAACGTGCTTTATGAGATTGTGACGGGTGACAGATCGTCTGATTTGCAGTGGGCGGTATGGTCAAGCGATTTGTAAAATAAAAAGGGATTACCTATGATTTGTTTGGGTGCTTTTATTTTGATGTAAATATTCTTTTTGTTTATTTTGATGTAAATATTATTTTTTTAATATGTTAGGACAGTTTGTGCCGCTGATTCGCCCTACTTTTTAGTTCTATACGGGAGTTCTGATATACTTAGGTAGAGTTAAGTGGACCTATAACTATAAAAATGTACATACATATATGTATTATATTATAAAAAAAAATATATGTGTAAATTTATTTGATTTTTATGAGTAGGTATAGATTTTTTGTCGATAAATGTGACTTCAAGATTTATTACTACAGGTTTTTTTCGAGTCAAAATTAGATTTTTCGAAAATTATAGATATAGATATCAATTATAATTACCGTAATTGAACGATTGATCGTAGCCATTGGCGTCTTCAAGTCTTATAATATAATGAACTACGTCATACTTTCCAGTTATAGTTAAGTAAGCTTTAAAAGATACTGTTTTTAATGAGAACAAGTGATAAACAAGCATTAATCTACCAAAAGTGCTCTCTCCTCGAAACCTTGAAGACTTCGGTGACGAATTGACGACAGACGATGAATACTATTTAGTTCTAATCTCCATTTCCTCGCCATCAATCTGCAAGTTCAGTGAAAATTATGCATTCGAAACCAATTTCAAACTCAACATTTCTTGTACCTTTGCCAAATAACAATAGACTGCAGGTGGGTATGTCTATGTCTTCGTATACTATACAAGAAAACTCGCAGGAAAGATTTACTGAGTACTGAAAACCTTAAATACATGTCGATCGAAACAAATGGTCAGTTGTTCCTAATCTAATTTATGTCTTCAATTAAAACTATATTGTCTATCAACCGCCTACGTCGGTCATCCCATTGATCGTTAATAGTCCCTTAATCATTACTCAATGACACTGCGCACCTTTGTCGACGCATAAACGATCCAAATATCGATCAATCCCAACATATGGCCGAACCACCCCTAAGCCGGAATATCGAACAAATCGTATAGCGATCACCATTTCTCAATCGCTTTTTATCATGGTACACAATTAATATTGTAGAAATCATTAACGAGTGAGACAAGGGAACAAACGTCGCCGTCCTTTGTGGTTGAAATGAAAAAAGAAAGGGATAAAAAAGGGCGCCGCGGGGAGCGGAGCGGCCGCTAAACCAACACGGGATGTGTCGACACGGCATCTGTCTGATGTTCAGAGAGTAACCTCGTAGACGCGATGCTGGAATAAAACCATTCTACACGGATATGTTCCCTAACGGAGTGGGCATGGAGTGCCACAAACGAGAGAGATGGAGAAAAATTGCAAAAGCCGTCGATAATAAAGAGGACAATCCATAATCACGACCACTCTGACAAGAGCGTACGACTAATAAGAAGACATGAGTATGGAGAGATCAAAAAGGTTCTTGAGTACTAGCGACGGCATGCCGTCAGAAAGATGATGAACTAATTTGAGAAAACATGACGGCAACACTATACCTACTACTTTAATGAGTCCGTAATGTGTTTCATATAATGTCAGATAAACTAACATACACTTGATTTACAATCGAGTAATATAGGGTTGTACATGTACTTGTACGTGCGTCATAGTCATCACGTGTACGTATGGGATGGAGATAGAATCCCTGTAAACGTAACCCAGTTATCGACTAATTAGATGTATATCTTCTTCCTGATGATAATGCCATGATGACAGATGTCGTTTCTCAAATACATTTGTCAGAAATCTCGCCACTTATCTGTATTTAGCTATTCGAATTATCTATCTGTAGATTCTGTAGTGACATTTCCTTTATCATTAGATAAAGGCATTATATTTTGATAGATGTCTAATTAAAATGACGTGCCATCGATCATATAGCCAAACTGTAATCTCTTAATACTGTAAGGCCTCGTTGAATTCAAGCCCTCTGTTAATAAGCTAATCTATGCCATCGGCGCGGGCGCCGCTGCGGCAGTTGATGTAGGTTTCAAGTATTTTGGTTGTCAGTGTTCTTGATAACGGGTTAAACGGATCGTGATCGAAAAAGAACAAGTGTTGTGTATGTGAGTCTTGTATGTAATTTTGGGAGCGGGTTTAGCCTGGGATATATATCGGTGAGGAAGCAGATTAAGGATTTGGTTTTTTGGTGTGAAGCAGTAAATGGGTTGAATTGCTTTGTTTCGTTCTGGTTAGAAGGGAGAGTCTTACAAATATTTATGTTCACTTGTTCCCTGAAGACATAAAAAATAAAGGATTTTTAGTGTCTAATTTTCATTCATAACACGGCATCCTCTTTTCTATTACACTTATGCAATAAAAACATATACATGCTTACAATTTGTTAACCTTTAACCACAGCCCCATTTTATCAATTGTGTCAGAGGTTAGGCCTGTAAAAGTTTTATGACTCCTAAGTTGCAAACGACTTCTAAAATTCCATTTCTTGTTTACCTCGTTCAGGACCACCAACTTATCTACTAATGAAGTGATGGCGCTACCCACGTAGCACACAATTAGAGTTATTATGGCTGTATAAGCTCTTATACAGCCTATTTGCTAGCTGGGTATCTTCTAAGTGCACCCACAAAATTTGTGCCGTTGTCAGAAGTTTCAAATTCAACCGCCAGCTCGTGTAATTTCTTAGTGCAATATGGTGAAAGTTTCAGAACCGTATTAGCCTAGCCTATATTCTACGGCAAGTTTTGATACGAAATTTTCCCTTCCTCCCAACCCACGAGCATCCTAAGCACCGGATCTCAATCTCAGATGGCATTAATTAGCTACCCCAAATTAAAGTGTGATCGTTTTGTTCACCTCGTTTAGAACCACCAACATATCCAGCAAATCGTTGATGGCACCCACAAAATTTGTGCTATTGTCAGAAGTCTCAGATTCAAGCGCCAGCTGGTTTAATTTGTTAGTGTAATATGTTCAAAATTACAGAACCCTATTTTTAATTAGCCCAGCCTTCATTTTACGGTCAGTTTTGAATGAAACTTTCCCTTCCTCCCAAGCCACAAGCATCCTAAACACCGGATCTCAATCTCAGATGGCATTACTTAGCCACCCCATCTCCCAAATTAAAGCGTGAACGTTTTGTTCACCTCGTTTAGGACCACCAAGTTATCCAACAAATCGCTGATGGCGCTACTGTCTTCGCGCACCTTCAAAATTCATCCCGTTGTCAGAAGTTTCATATTAAACCGCCAGCTCGTATAACTTGGTAGTGTCATAAGTGCTGTGGGTAATTTCCTCACGATGATATACGACTAGCGCCGCGTCCCGTCTCCTCGCTCATAATGGCTGGGCGGGGCACCATGTATTTTAGGACGTCCCATATCGGTGAAATAAATTAAATAACCTCGTGTCTAATAATTAAGTTTGGGACGTGGAATTTTGATTAATCGTGAGACTGTCGTTAGGTATTTGGATGCAGTGATGATATAACGTGATAAGCCAGTTCTTATTATGGAACGATCCATTATTAATAAGATATTGTTAAGGTTTATTGGCTGGGACCTGAAGGTCTCGTCATGTTGTTTTATTACACCGTAAATGTAGCAGTGATTCATTTAAATAATGCGCTTCTGCTAATCAGCTATTCAGTCGGTATTATTTAAGAAACAGATACCAGTTCTTACATGTACTCATCTACTTCTGTTTTTCTAGAACAAAAGTTAGAAAGTGCTCATGATGAGTAAACAAATAAACATGTACATACTCGTATATACAGTCGAGTTCTTAATCAGGCGAACTAACTTGACAGCTGAAAGTGTTGTCAGAAATAGAAAAAAAAATAGTGATTGGTTTATGTCGATACAACCTTTACTATACACCCATATACCTTAACATGTTACAATAAGTATTATATTCGCTTACAAATGTACAGTTATCGGTGTATTCGATAGTACATACATGGAACTGTCAAGAAAACAAAAAGGCGGACAGCGTTCTTAGCGATGTCCTAAAATATAGTTCGTTCGATGTAAGTATTTTAATTCCAATTCCGTTGTTATATTGATTCGTGTAATAAAATTATAACCTTGATTTCAAACACAATAATGCAAAATTTATGAAACATGTAATGTCAACTTTTTTTTAACGCTGTATGACTAAACTTCTGGTATGAACTGGTTTTTTAAATATCGATATTAACAACACTAGCAAAACTGTGGCAATATTCGTGTGCAATTAAATGTCAAGTTAGTTCACCTAATTAAAAACTTGACTGTAGGTATAGCCAAGATACAATTTCCATGAGATACTGCCTTTTCGCAGAATTATTTTTGATCGAATGTGTCATTTCACAGAATTTTCACTTCGCCGATTTTTTTCCTCTGCAGTCATACATTTTTCATAAGTTTTAATATCATCCTATTAATTACGTTAGGTTAGGTTTCAGAGAAAAATATTTACCACGAGATGAAATATTCGGCGAAAAATAATTCTGCAATGATTTAGTGAATCAATTTGATCGGTTAATGTCAATAAAAAATTAAGCAATTATGTTTTCAATTTTATTATTTTCGGGGGAAATGTGAGTTACGCCAAATGTCCGGGTTTTTAAGTCTTTGTCCATGTTCGGCGAATTTAGAGATGGCAGCCTTGTCACCACTGCTTAGTTGGCACGACAGGCAATCGTAAAATAAAATAGCAAAAAAGATGTCGGCAACTTACGCGTAATTTGAAAAATATGTGGATCAACGAACAAATAAAGTAAAAATTCAATCATGAGTTTAAATTAAAAAATAAATACGGGAAAACAAGCAAAGAAAACAAATAACAAACATGTAAGACAAAAATTACGTTAAATATTAGTGTCTAAAAGGATTTTTTTTTTAATAATTACTAAATATTTAGGGACCATCTTACACAAATCGACCCAGTGTCCCAAGCAAAGTAAAGCTTGTACTATGGGTAGACGACGATATATACTACATAATTTATAAAGAACATGTAGAGATTACATCCATGACCAGGAATAAATATTCAAGTTCATCACACACATTTTTGCTGGCGGAAGTTTGAATTTCATTGAAATGTATAATTTGTACAAGGAGTGGTTTGATTCTACCAAATACGAAGCGCAAGCTTAGTCTGTTCGACAATACCGTGATATTTTCAGTCAAAATATTAAGTTGACGCTTGTCACATTCACGAGAATTTGAAAACACCTACTGAAAAACAAACATCCAAACACATTGGCACATGGAGGAAAGAGACTTGAAATAAATAGGAAAAAAAAACTCAATTAACAAAAAATGCGACTGCTGTATTCGACCTTCAAAAACCTTGTCATCTCCGGTAATATAAGCGTGTTTTATTACAAACTTACAAACTTAAACTGTATAATTTCACAGCATTTGGTTTAGGAATGCTACTTGTTAGGTACTGTTGACATGACTAAATGACAAATTATTTGATTAACTTAATTAAATTAATACTTCAAGATGATGTAGATGAATTCAGGTTTTAGTCTGACTTGTGAGGGACAAAAAGGAACCGGAATCTACTACATATAAATGTTAAAACAGCAATAATGTTGATAATACCGCTGTAACAAAGACAAAAAGACACTATTCCCTAAATGTGGGCTGTGATTTTAATTACCTTTTAAATAAACGTAATTTTAGTGTAAATTTGCTTTATTTATTGTCTTTCAAACGTAATTTGCTTAAATATCCTAAATACCAACCTCTGAACTTATAGTAAGTTGGACATAGCATACAAAATAACCGTAACAGTATTCATTCAGGTACATAACGGATTCATTCAGGTATATACTGGTACAAGTGACAAATCAGATGAAACTAACCGATCAGATCCATCCAAACACGAGCTTTGAGCTTGTTTATATATCTAATAAATGGTACATGTCGCATAATAGGCATACTAATAATAAAATTATCCATATCCATCTAATCATAGTTTACGACGTATACTGGATCAAGTGGTAGTTGTCTCAGTATACCAAAAACTAGAACTCGTAAATTTCACGTACAGAGGTAGAACTACGTTTTTTACTAAAAGTACAATTAATTTTGAATTAGTAAATAATTATGTAGATTTAAGGAAAATATATTCATTGAAAATTTCATTACATTATTTCAACGTATGAGTTAGTTATGGCACTTTATACCGTAAAATCGTGATTTTGCACTTGTATCAGTATACGTAGGAGGTATCGATATAGGTTTTACTTATTTCATGTACAAAGTAATCAATCCAAATGGGTCAGTAGGGAGAAAACGAAAACTATAAGAGATAGGGGAATCTGTTCTTAGGAACCATGGCGTCGATTTTAGATTTACATAACAGAAACTGTGTTAATTTTTTTTTATTAATCTCATACATAACCGGGAATTGAACCTGGTTTAAATTCTGTATGTAATCGCAAGTCGTATTGTAACATTCTTTACAGCGATTTTTACCGGGTTATGTGTATATGAAATTATGTATGAGATTTATAACTAAAAAACAGTTTTTATTAAATCTATAATAAAATTGACGCCAATGTTCCTGAGTATAGATTTCCCTATCTCTTATAGTTTGTTACTATCCCTACTGACCCATTTTGATTGATCAATGATCATTCTATATAAGAATATCACTATTTCTAATTAAAATATATATATGGTTTAAGATATTTATTCCTCATAAGATTTTACAAAATCACTTACTGAGAAAAAATACATTATTCACTTAAATCTAGGTAAGAGAGGGTAACATGCAAAGTGACCGAACATAATCTCGTCAGAAAAAATATACTTGTTGTTTGAAATCAGTCAAATTGAGAATTAATCTTAATTCCATCATTGTACTAATATTCACCCGATACTAACTTTTCACTACGACTTTACGAATTAGAAAAAAAACAGCCTTATCCTTACTTATAGCATTTTGGTTTGAAAATCAGGTGGGATTTATTTTGTCATATGAATATTTTTTACCAGACAAATAAAGTGGAATATTTCTCTGACGTCACTTATCAGTTCCAGGAATCGTCGGCATCTGTGAACTCTATCTCCGAGCTATCGCTAGGGCATGTCGCTGTGATAGGGTTATCTATCGACCCAGAGACAGAGACAATGCACGACGTCCGAGTCAGCTGGCTTTTTAGGGCACCGCGTAGTTACTAATTAGTAATTCCTAATATGTGTCACATCAAATGTGACATGTGACGTTTTAAGATAAGTATAGGAAGTTGTCAATAAGAATGATTGCTTTGTCGGAACAAAATTATTGCTTAAAACAAACATACAGAGATCAAAGCACAAAGAAAAATTGAAATGCGTAACCTGGTGCAATAGACTGAGAATCGAACCTGGTACATCTGGATTACCGGTCCAGCGTGCTAACCTAGACACCACTGTCACGCTAGACAACCTTTCGAATTTTTCCTTTTGTTTTTGTGTCGATCTTTGCATTGATGTCTTGACTTAAAGGTATATCACGCTAATTTTACAGTTGCACTTTGAAAGAATTGGCATTTCAATTTTGTCAAAGTAAAAAAGTAATTTTAAACCCTGATAATAAAACATGTTATCTAAAAATTTATCAGACTGAGAAGAAGATTATTATATCTGAATATTATATGCCTATTGAAGAAGATTATATACCTGGGATGCCTATTTGACGATATCTTAAAGCACACTCGAATGAGTGCCCTGGTAAGTATAAATAAAGCAAGTGAAATGCACTCACCTTTGGATTCGTATCACGTATCACTATTCGCATAACGATCTAGCTCAGCTGGTACTGCTGTGATTTTTCAGTTTTTACTTTGAAAAGACGCGATGGACAGACCTCATCAAATCTGTGACACAATGCGGCATAAACGAGAATTCTCACTCCGCCAAACATAGAACTACATGGCGGCGCATCACAAAAAGCGGTGGCGAAAGAATCGACTAGCCATGACCACGACCACTCTGCTAAGAGTGGACGACTACGAAGAACTTAGTAAATAAATTAATAACCCAAATTAAAAATGTAATACAACCCCGACACAAATCGCTGGTCATCATGAGACCCTTATTAACGCATTATTGAGTGATATAGAAAATGCTACTAAAACTGACACAACTACAAAATTTGCAATTCTTAGCTTCAATATTGGCTGAGTTCTTGTCAATTAAAGGTATAATTTAAGGTATGTATCTTGGAATAGGTACACTGGTCCTATTTCCATCAATCATAGCTAAAAACCATCTCGACGGACAAGACTTTCGATTAAACAAACGCACTCAAATTGGTCCATCCGTTTAAGAGCTACGATGCCAGACAGATACAGATGTTAAACTTATAACACCCCTCTTTTTTCGTTGAAGGTAAAAAAAAAATAAGTTACTCGTTGTTACCTAGAACTTTTTGTATGCATTTTGGTTTGGCTGTGCCGCAGTCTGTAATTTTCAACATGGTTTTGCGTCCATGATAATGTTAAGTTCACTCTTTATAGTAAGTAAATCTGATCTCTAGCATTATTCTTATGATCTTTTTGACTTTAAATGGTTGCCGATTAGAAAATGTAGCAAACACAAACAGTGAGTAATCTAAAACTTCCTTCTGATACACAGTACTTAGAGGCGGGACTCAGTTTTTATAATATAATCCATGGGAGAAAATCCGCCTCTTTAGCTGCTACAGTAGTCTTTTTTACTGCACAGTGGGAACCAAACTACCCTTGGGAGTAAAAAAAATGGAAGCCTAATTTTTGTTTTTGGCGTATACGCCTACAAATAAAAGAGGTAAATGAGATATGTATATTAAAGGGGATGCTCATATTGGATTTATGCGACTTGAGACTATAAGGAAAAATTACGAAACAAAATCAAGCCCATAACCTGTAGGTAAAATTTATGTGCATTTGTTTGGGTACAGGGAGGAAACACACTGTAAAGTAACTGCAGCATTGAAGGTATATCCTGGGTATGATCCATAGAAAATGTTGTAAAACGATTTTACTGAATTATCAAGAATATTATCAGGATGTAAAAAAACGTAAACGTGTCCTTTTTAACGTCATTTGGGACTTATCTAATTTGATTTACATTGGAATGTAGCCATCTTTTTTATTTCGAAATGACTTTGAATAGAATAGACAATGAAAAAACTAAACGAACTTTCATACTTTCAAAATTTCTTGAGAATCGGTTTGAGAAATTATCTAGGTAAGTACAGCCAAAAATCTGAACATCCAAACATACGTAAGATTTTTTGGCGAAGCTGAAACGGAGAACTTCGTTCGCCCAGTCAATTAATGCTTTTGTAATTTTAAAGTTTCAATCCAATTTACCGAAGGTGCGATACTAATTATAACCGACTCTGTTCCCACCGCACTGTCCGGAGCATCAACCATTTTAATTATCCGGGACACCATTAACAATAAATCTGTGCGCACGCCCCCACCACGGCCGTAATCGCGGGTCGCCGAGTTATGGCTAACTATTGTTTTGTTTTACTGCACATAAACTACTCTGTGACCAATTACGTAATTATGGCGGGGGAATGACATTTTGCGAGTGACGTTCGGTGCATCTATCTTGGCTAATACAAATGTACTGTTGTGTAGATAAGTATAATATTTTGAGTATTTTGACTATATTTGATGTCCTTTGTATGGGTGCCCAGGTCGCCGAGTTATGGCTAATTATTGTTTTGTTTTACTGCACATAAACAACTCTGTGACCAATTACGTAATTATGGAGAGGGAATGACATTTTTGGGAGTGACATTTGGTGCATCTATCTTGGCTAATATTACACGTGTACCGGCGTGTAGGTAAGTATAATATTTTGACTATATTTTACGTCCGTTGTATGGGCGCCCAGGTCACCGCGTTTTGGCTAATTATTGTTTTGTTTTACTGCAATTAAAGAACTATGTTTTATAGCGGCAACTGAAAGACACCATCTATGAATATTTCAACTGTCTAGACAGTAAATGAGATACAGCCTGGTGACAGACAGACGGACGGACGGACAGTGGAGTCTTCGTAATAGGGTCCCGTTTACCCTTTGGGTACGGAACCCTAAAAAGAAGAAGTTCTTAACAGCGAGATACAAAAGTCAATTATATTATTATAATAAGTTGACCCCAGTAATATACGCTGATACAAATGCACGATAAGTTTCGTGCTATACGTGGCGCCAAGATTCAATCACGTATTGTAGGTACATACTTACCTATTGTTAGTCACACCTGCCCGACTGATAATACTCCCTCTGAACGTAGCTGGATTATTAATAAACGTTGTGTACCTGTACGGGACAGTCTCGCACACACTTGAGTTGATAGTTGATAATGATAACACTTCAGTTTTCCACCGAAATAATGATTTATTGATAAAGTAATAAAATGATACAGATGAATGCACTCCGCGGTTGCCGGATATGCACTAACCTAAAGTAATGGAATAAGTGCTACGTGACGTAAAATGCTGACGGGCAGAATGCACCTTTGTACAGACCGTACATGCTCCCCGCACGAGATGAAGGATGATGAAGTTATACAAAAATAAACGAACTTTAAAAAATAGTAATGTTAAACTAAACTAAATAAATCTTGCACTCGCAATAAAGCGCCCGCCGAAGAAAGCTGACGCCGCCTTGTCGAGTCCCCGTACTCCTTGATATTTTAACTCCAGCGTTGGTCATAGATCCATGTTTATTTTAGTCATGGGTTGCTCCTTCGGTTTTGTATTTTGTGTATAGAACACTTATAATTTGTACTTTCCAGATTTTCCTCTATCTCCTCTATTCTTGTTCTGCAAAATTTTCGTCTAAAGTTTTAAGTAAACAGTTCGCTAGATATCCGACCTTGTTGATAAGACCTCGACCTCGGCGTTAGCGCGTCGAGCGTGTGGCCTGCTGAGCGAGCATTATGCCGCTGTAGTATAGTTCCGCGAACCCGTGACGTAGTTGTAAGATATCGTTTTAATAGTTTTTGTTCTCGCCAGTAAGGTTCTACTTGATTTGTTTATTAGGCTGAGTTCACATTTGTAGTCTTGTTTCACTTTATACTTTCGGGTTTTTCTGTCCGGGGTCTCGTTTTGGATCATTGCCTGATTCTTGACTGGCAAGCAATTTTGATATTTTCGTAATGGGTCTCTTGATAATTCCATTTTTCGTTTTAACTGATACTACACGTACATACCCATCGTGACCCGGGTGTACGGTTTCAACTCTGCCAAGAGGCCATTTTCCAGGGGGCAGATTAACATCATGGATGATAACAACGTCTCCGACTTTCATGTTTTCCTTAGGTTTCAGCCACTTGCTTCTCTTTGATAATTGACAAAGATATTCCGACTTCCATCTTTTCCATACATCTGAGAATATTTTTTGTACAAGTTGCCATCTTGTGCGTTCATCTTTTTCAGTTTCAGTGATCGTTAAATTTGGACCACTCGATAGGAAGTGAGAAGGTGTTAAGAAGTCCAGATCATCAGGATCTTCAGTGATTGCACACAAGGGCCTTGAATTAAGGCATGCTTCAACTTGTGCTAAGAGTGTTGATAACTCTTCATAGGTCAGCTTCTGCTCTCCCATGACTCTACGAAGATGATGTTTGAGGCTACGGACAGATGCCTCCCATAAGCCTCCAGCACTCGGCCATGAAGGGGCGTTAAAGTGCCATTCAATTTCCATTTCTGATATCGCTGCGAAAAAATCTGCGTCCAATGTGTTTTTCAAATCTATGAATTCTTGATTTAATCGATTGTTAGCACCAATAAAATTTGTTCCTTGGTCACTGTACAGGTGTCGTGGAGCTCCTCGACGTGCCGCTAGTCTCCGAAGAGCTGCTAGGAATGCTGAGCTGCTGAGGTCCGATACTAACTCGAGGTGTATGGCTTTTGTCACCATACACACAAACACCGCAACATAGCCCTTTGTTGTCTTTATACCTCGGCCCTTATTTGATTTAACTTCGACGAACCCAGTGTAGTCCACACCTGTGTGATAAAATGGGCGCGTTGGGTTACACCGCGCGGCCGGCAAGTCTCCCATTATTTGTTCTTGTTTTGCAGCTTTATGACGTCTGCATATGACACATTGGGTGATAAACTTTTTAACGGCTCGATTGCCTCCTATTATCCAAAATTGATATCTGAGCTGTCTCAAGGTCAGACGTGCTCCACCATGCAGGGTCATTCGATGTGCATTTTCTATGAGAAGGTTGGTCATATGTCCTTGATGAGGCATGATAAGTGGATGTTTCATATTTGGATCGATGTTTGCCTTGCCGATTCTGCCTCGGACCCTCAGTAATCCATTTCCATCCAGGAAAGGATTTAATGATAAAATATCGCTGTTTGATTTCACTTGTCCGTTTCGCGACAAATTGTTTATGTCTTCTCGAAATGATTCTTCTTGTACATGTTTGATTATCATCTCTCTGGCTTTTCGTAATTCAGGCACTGTGATATAAGGTAATTTTTGCTTGCAAGGTGATATAGCGCGCAACACCCACGCCAGTACGCGTGTCATACGGTTAATACTGCTATGTTTACTTATTAAATCACTGATGACGTCTTTGTTGTGACGTAGCGCTGTGACGTTTGCTTGTTTTGATACTTTGATATCTTCATTTGTAGTATAGGCATGTTCTTGAGGTTTCGCTTCAAACATTTTACGTCACGTAGCACTTATTCCATTACTTTAGGTTAGTGCATATCCGGCAACCGCGGAGTGCATTCATCTGTATCATTTTATTACTTTATCAATAAATCATTATTTCGGTGGAAAACTGAAGTGTTATCATTATCAACTATCAACTCAAGTGTGTGCGAGACTGTCCCGTACATCTTTATGATCCTTCGAACCGGATTTGAAATATCAGAACTATCGTCCTTCAAACAACTTTGTATCAGTGCACAGTGAAATTCAGGCCACGTGGTGTGACAACGCAACGTGACCTCAACTACGACTTAGTGACATTACATAATATCATAATTTTCATCGGTGAATATCAATATCAAGTGTTATATCAATTATATCAAGACCAAAAGCTATATCAAGATTACCATTATTATCAAGAAAAAGAAATATTATATCAAGGTCATCAGGACTTCGTGCTATAGTGATCCCACGTGAGTAGCGAATCGGTTATGACGGCCTCCCACAAGCGGGTCTCACCGTCTGATTGAGAGGCGCGCATACTTACGAAGGACACTTAAGCACGGAACTGCGACCATCTTCTAGATAAAACTAAACGTGAAGCCATCATCTTATAAATACATACCATATCAGAATAGAAGTTGGAGATATATCAATCATGGAGGATTTACTGAACACTCAAGGTCAACTTGCAGATGCTATCAGCAAACTTTTGGTCAATTTCAAGAAGGATGGAGCAGAACGTAAGACTCCTCAAAATATCAAAAGGCGATTAGACACTCTCGAACAATATTGGAAAGATTTCCAAAATAATCATATCAGGCTTTGTGAGTTTGAAAATCAAGACTACGTCTATTTTGCCGAAAATCACTACGATCAAATATCAAGCATTTACAACGAAGCCCGAAAAACTATACGCCAATGTGTACCACAATATCAAGAAGAAAAACCCATTATCAAGCCTGCTTCCTCACAGTTCAACTTGAACATTGACTGGGACCAACCATCGGCGCCCGCAGGAGCCGGTCCTGCACCTCCGGGCCGAATGGACATATCAGCTACCGAGAAACCGGCACCTAAATCTAACTTTCAAACTACTGATCGTGGCAATCAAAGCAAATTGGAAGAAATGTTCCGAAAACAACAAAGTAATTTTAAAGCGTTTCAACGCACTATCAACAATATCAAGTTAGAACTTCGTACCGAGAGGTGGGAATTCGAAGATGCTTTACGAACCATACAAGCTCGGTGGGCAACGGTCGACTCTTTACATTGGGAGATCGACAGTGAACAAATAAGTGAGAAACCAGAATATGAAGAAACGTACAACTTATGCGAACAGAAGTACGAGGAAGTCAAAAAACTTATCAACACCAAAATGTGGGCTTTTTCACATCAAGAAAGATCAACACCCACGCCAGTACGCGTGTCATACGGTTAATACTGCTATGTTTACTTATTAAATCACTGATGACGTCTTTGTTGTGACGTAGCGCTGTGACGTTTGCTTGTTTTGATACTTTGATATCTTCATTTGTAGTATAGGCATGTTCTTGAGGTTTCGCTTCAAACGTTGACAACCATGAAGGTCCTTTCCACCACAATGGGTGTTCCTTTAACTGCGAAGCATTGATTCCCCTGCTTGCGCAGTCTGATGGGTTTTCTGCTGATTTAACATAGCGCCAGCAATCTGCAGGTGCTACTTCCGTGATTTGTTGTACTCTATTTGATACAAATGGCTTCCAGCGGTTGATGTCGCCCTGGATCCACCCCAAAACGGCAGTAGAATCCGTCCAGCAGAATGATTTGATATTGTTGCTTGATAAGCTGTCTTTTACGCGTTTGAGTAATTTTGACAATAATAATGCCGCGCATAATTCGAGTCTTGGTAAGGACATGCTTTTCTTTGATGGAATTAATTTTGACTTGGCTGCTACGATAGTGATTTTAGGTGAGGCATTCGATTTCTCACGATTCGCTCGAATGATGCTGTATATTACGCATGCGTATGCATTTTCAGATGAGTCACAGAATGCAAATAATTCAATAGTGTCGTTCTCAGTGTTTTGTAACCATCTTGGGATTGATATGTGATTGATTTCTTCTAGATTTTCTTTGATACTTCTCCACTCGTTTTCAATATTTGCTGGTACTTGATCATCCCAGTCTAAATTTTGTTTCCAGACTGATTGAAACAGTAACTTCAATTTGGTTGTGGCGGGACAAAGCCACCCCAAAGGGTCAAAGACCTTGGAGATGTCTGATAACAGTGAGCGTTTTGTAACTTTCTTGGTAGTTGATGAGTCTATGTTGAACTGGAATGTAAACGTATCTTCTCGTGGGTTCCATCGCAGTCCCAGTGTTTTTTGAGATTCCTGATGCTTGAAATCAAATGCTTTTTGATGCGTAGTGGTGCTCATGTTTTCTAACAACTCTGGATTATTAGTACACCACTTTCTTAAATTAAAACCACCGAAATAATGATTTATTGATAAAGTAATAAAATGATACAGATGAATGCACTCCGCGGTTGCCGGATATGCACTAACCTAAAGTAATGGAATAAGTGCTACGTGACGTAAAATGCTGACGGGCAGAATGCACCTTTGTACAGACCGTACAGTACCTATGTGATGGGTGATGGTTTCATCATTTCAGCCATAGGACGTCCACTGCTGGACACAGGCCTCCTCAAAAGACTTCCACATGGGCCAGATAGCAGCGATCCGCATCCAGCGAGTCCCTGCAACTCTAACCAGGTCATCCGACCACCTTGCGGGTGGCCGTCCTACACTACGCTTGCCTCCACTAGAGAACCTTTCTGCCCCAACCGGCCATCGGTCCTTCGAGCTACGTGCCCCGCCCATTGCCACTTCAGCTTGCTTACCCGGTTTGGAAATCTCCTCATTTCTGATTCGATCTCGTAGAGAAATCCCGAGCATAGCTCTTGGGTGATAGTTTGTAATAATTTAAAAGTACTGCATTGTTCAAGTATAAAAAATAAATGGCACCTGGCCTAGTAAGATCACAAATTTTATAATCAAGAGTACTTTTATAAGCATGGCAGTCGACGATATAAAAGTCGCTCGTAAATGGTCATCTCTCTATGAAGAATTGATGAAACTCCAGAAATGTTCTAAGCACTACGTATAGGTACTATCGCCCAACGCTACGGGTACACACCTCTAGGATTATTTTCGTATGCACTTCGCAGCGGTCGCTATTTACATCATCCACCAATAGAAACGGCAAGTGATTTTTTGACCAGTAACTCTTGTGAATTAATTTTCATTTAAATTTTCTTAACAATACGGTACAAATTAGAATGACTCAGAAATCACTGCAAACCCCTTTTTTGTGCTATAAAAATACCGTTCGAAATTGTATGGATCGTACGCAACCGAACATCTGGTGATCACATTCCTAAAGAGACAACGTGGCATATTCCTTGAATCAGATTTTTTTTACTTTTAACAGCCAACTTTTGTGAGCCTAAGCCTAAAGGTCCCGAAGCAATTGCTGATTACCTACGTAAATGAGAAAGAGCTGAAATTACTAGATAAATATCTCGTTACCTTATAGTCGTTTTTTGTCGTAATACACATAATGATAAGGCCCGTTTTTGATAAGATGATTCGAGCCGAAACTAATTCCATAGCAAATACCTAATAAATAATAACATTATATTGCTATAAAGACAAAGATCAACACACAAAGAAAAATTTTACTGCGCTCATACGTGGTCCTCACCGGGACACCACACGGGACACGTATGGGCGCAATTTAAATTTCACCTCACTCGCGACTCCCCTTGTCGCGCGACTTAGCGTCACCTGCCTCGCTCGCACGGTATTGGAAAAAAAGTGACAGGTAGTAAGTATTTGTCGCGCGACAAAGAGTCGCGTGTCAAAGTTATGCTAACCGTGCTGCTCAAACATGGTGAATCTGCTGCGAGATAACAGTGAACAAAATGCGATTTGGTTCCCAGCGAGAGCAAAAGTGACTTTTAATTTTTTTCAATTTTCGTCCACGAATTGTCATTTCTCAGCCACAGCCAAATATACGAAATTTAACAACAAAGCCGTTTAAAATACAACTAAACTAATGGAAAAGGCCGAATTCGATGGTCACCAGATGTTGTGTCTGGTCAGTGGTCAGGTCAAACAAAAGAAAAGGTACCGTACTGACCTTATATACTTACAAATTGTTTCCTAATTGGTTTGTCATAAAAGAAGGCGTGAATACTTAAAACTGTGTCTGCAGACGATTTTGTTGAGAAAGTGTGAACCCGTAGCGTTGGGCGATAGTACGTTGTGCCATTTTGAGATTGTACATAATAAAAACACATACTATTGCTCCCAGAATGAATGTAACGCTTATCTTCACTATCATCACACAGTATACGTATACGTATGCATGCGGAAGGCGGTTATCAAAGAATCTGAAATGCCGCCAAAATCTAAAATGATGACCACGACCACTCTGCCAAGAATGAAACCGAAAAAGAAGACGAGAGTATACGTATAAGTACGTAGTTGTACTGCCCTGTCGCAGAATTATTTTGGTCTAATATTTCATTTCGCCGAATTTCCACTTTGCAGAATTTTATTCCTCTAGTCGTAAATTTTTCATAATACCTACTTGCAAATATCATTCTATTGATTTCGTTAAGTTAGGTGAGGTTTGTTTTATAACAATACCAAATATTTCACGGTTTCAGAGAAAAATGCTTTCTACAAAATTAAACTTCTGCGAAATGAAACATTGTATGAAAAATAATTTCTCAATGATGTAGTGAACCATACATGGTATTATTATTATTGATTTCCTTTTCAATTTAAGAGCAAAATATATCCCATTTCCTAATTGCAAGCGTCGCTCACTACAGTCCATAAACAATCACACTATTTCTAGTTTATTTTATTGTTAGTGACTCTTGTTTGCATTACCATAAATCGTGGTAGGCGGCACCGCAGCGCCGCTGGCGGCGAAATGTGGCAGCTCAACAGTACATAAATAAGGTTCGATCGCAAGCGCAGCTATTATGACTTATTTCATTTCGGCCAATAACAATGAGTTTGCAATGCGGGTTGCGCATTGGGATCTTTTGTGATGTTTATGCGTTGGTGTTGGTGTTAAGGAGTTTTTATATTACTTTTTATATTGTCTATGTTTTATTTCTCTATTTTTTGAAGAACTATTGTTTTACCAGTTGTCAATATATTCTTGTGTCTAGCTGCTGTGTTTTTGTCCTCGCTCATAGTAGTTATCGAAGATTCCCGTACATTTTGGTCCTTCTCACGGTTAACATGAACACGCGATTAAAAACAAAGCAGCGGACGCTGAAAACCGGCGTGAGCGAGGTTCGCTCGGAGTCAGGTTTGCCCGTCGCGGGTGGGCTCGGTAAGTCCACAGAACAGGACACTGCTGTTACCGATGCCACTGTAACACCCGCGCCCCGCAACCCTAGCCCCGGGACGCCTCGCGAGTGCTTGGCAACGGGTGCGGAACACGTTAATATTTCCCCAAGTTCCAGGTCGCGCTTGTCGGGGTCTTCGCGGTCGTCGGCCACAATAAGGGCACGTAGACTGACCGCGGAGGCACAGTTGGCCCGCCGCAGCATCGAGCGTGAACAACAGTTGTTCGAACGCGAACAGCAACTGGAACGAGAACGTGTCGAACGCGAACAACAACTCCAACGAGAACGTGCTGAACGCGAGCAAAAACTCGCACAAATCGCGCGTGAGCAGGAGCTCACCCGAAAACGTCTAGAACACGAACGTAAGCTTATTCAACAGGTGAGGCAAATTGAAGAGCTTGAACTGGAAGCCACATTGGCGGAGCAGGAAGCCGACGATGATTCCACACGCTCGGTCAGTAAATATTCTCGTACTGCATCTTGGGTTCACGAAGTGAACCATGGTAGTCATCCAACCGATAAAAACGCGGAACTTTCGATACCTTTGTTGCCGCGAGAGGATGCTACTGCTATGGTTCCCGAACCCGCGAGAAATTTAGTCGCTGCCCGTAGTACTACCGAACGAAATATCGTAAACGATTCGAGCGTACCATATCTCTCGCGAGAGAATAACACTCGTTACGATATTCCGGCAAACACAACAACTCATACTCAATTTCAGTACAATACTGAACGTTTCTCATCGCTGAATCAACCTGAAATTCATGAAATTCGGCCCAATGTTTATAAAAAACCCGTGACATTTGAAATTCCAATAAATGACAAGTCGCAACAATTATTTCAACCATCGATGTCAAAAAATGCGATGTCATTTACACGGCCGTCAGTTGACACAAATCACAACAAAGATTTTTTAATGTCAAAACAAGCCGAACCGAATTTTTATTCACACAGATGTTCGCATAAGCTTGAACTTGCTCCGTTTAGCGGTAAAACTACCGAGTTTTTAATGTTTAAACGTACTTACCGCAACACTCAACATTTGTTTACACCCGCAGAAAATCTCGTGCGCTTGACTACCGCGCTGCGTGGCCAAGCCCTGGAGAGCGTGTCGTCGTTGCTGTACACGGCCGAACGTCCCGAGAAAGTGCTCGACATGCTGGAGCAGACGTTCGCGCTCCCCGAGATGATCGTGCTGCATGAAATCAACCTCGTGCGGAGTCTTCCCAAGCTAAGCTTTGACCAAAGAGAGTTGAACCATTTTGCGTGTAGACTACGTAACTGTATAGCTGTCATCAACAATTTAGACCAGAAAGAACACATTTATTCAGTGGAACTATTTCACTCTGTGTTGAGTAAATTGACGCCTATATTGTACAGTCAGTGGAAAGATTTTGCGTATCGTAGTGATCAGTCTATACCAAAAATACAATTATTGTCTGCGTTCCTCGACGTGGAGGCTGTGAAGCACAATAGGTTTGGTTTAGTTCCTGATTACGCTAAGCGTCCTGGTGCTTTTATGTCAGACTACAACAAACGACCCGGTACAGTCGGCAACAATTTTACACCCAATTTTACACGTCGTGAAAATGTTCACGTCACATCGACACGCGGTTGTAGTGCTGATTTATGTCGTTACTGTAATAACAAACACAAACTAACTGATTGCAAAGAATTTAAGGCTCTGACATTAGATGATAGATGGCGCTGGTTGCGCGATGCTAAAGTTTGTTATAAGTGTTTGAAATCGAAAAACCATCGTTGGAAGACTTGTAGGATTGGTCGCTGTGGTATCGACGGATGTGAGCGCTTCCATAACCCGCTGCTGCATCCGCCGTCGACGCCGCAAACGTCCCGCACTGCTGATCAGTCTTCGACTCCTTCTTACAACGTCGTAAGCGAACACAACGCCACTGATAAAACTGTGACAATATCTAACATTACTGATTCACACACAAGTAGCAATAAGTCACCTACACAGACACGTGTATACTTGAAAGTAGTTCCTGTTGAAGTGAGCGGTCCTTGCGGAAAATATGACACTTTTGCGTTACTTGATGACGGATCTTCTGCGACCTTGATCGATTCGGAGGTGGCAAGTCAAATAGGAGCATCAGGCCCCATGGAGTCAATCAAAGTTGACGGAGTTGCCGGAATGTCAACGCACAAATCGATTCAATATGTGAGTTTTTCCATTAAAGGTAAACATTGTTCCGAGACATTTTTGGTAAATAATGCTAAGGCTATGGACTCACTCTCGTTGTTTACACAAACTGTCACTCGAAATGACTTGTCTAAATATTCGCATCTAACTGATTTAATCGACGAACTTACATTTACTGATGCAACGCCTAAGATTTTGCTCGGTGCTGAGCACTGGTATTTGACAGTTAGCCGCGAGGTACGTGAAGGTTCCAGAAGTCAGCCAATAGGTACACGCACGGCCTTAGGTTGGGCTGTCCACGGAAGGTCCAGCAGCTGGACAAAACCTGTGCATTTCATAAACCACGTTTCTGTTGACGACGGTGGCGATTCCGCCATGAACGAACTTGTCAAGGATTATTTTAGCCTTGATTCTATAGGTATATCTAAGCCTGAAACTACCGTTTCCAATGAAGATAAATACGCTTTAGGCATTTTAGACACTACAGCCAGGCGTCTGCCGTCAGGTAGGTTTGAAGTCGGCCTTTTGTGGCGCAAGGATACGTCAAACATACCTGACAGCTATCCTCACGCTTTATCGAGATTTCTGGGCCTAGAAAGGCGCATGACTCGCGACCCAGACTTCAAAAAAGGTTATTGCGATTTTATAAACAACATGATAGCAAAAGGTTACGCTGAGGAGTGCCCTAGCGACACCTACCGAGACACTATAAATTTAAACGATATACAGAAAACTTCTCGTTGGTATTTACCACATTTTCCTGTTGTACATCCACAAAAGAAAAAACTTCGTGTAGTACACGATGCAGCTGCGAAGACTTCGGGTGTCAGCTTAAACTCGCTTCTGCTGCCCGGACCTGATCTTTTGCAACCATCACTGCATATTTTATTCCGTTTTCGTGAAGGTTACATCGCTTTGACAGCTGACGTGAAGGAAATGTTTCCTCAAATCAGGATAAGGGAGGTAGACCGCGATGCTTTACGGTTCATTTGGAGAGAGACTCCCAGCTGTGAGTTGACGGAATACAGGATGACTTCTGTAATTTTTGGCGCCGCCTGTAGTCCGTGCACAGCTTTATATATCAAGAATCGGAACGCTCAAGAATTGCAGAAGTCATACCCCGCGGCATCCAAAGCTGTCATCCATGACCATTATATGGACGATTTCCTGGGTAGTTTGGATGACGCACAAGAAGCCTCACAACTCGCAGCTGATATAGTGACAGTGCACAAAGCTGCTGGAATGGAAATGCGAGGTTGGGTATCCAACGTACCATCCGCACTTACCGATGTTCCTGAAGATTTGCGCGCTCCTCCACCCGATAATATTCACGTAGGGCCTGAAACCTTTGTCAGGACTTTAGGACTTATTTGGCATCCTCAAAGCGACACGTTTAGTTTCCGCAATGGTTCCCCAATTTCTGAAAACCAGAAACTAACTAAACGTAAGGTATTGTCGTATTTAATGTGTGTTTACGATCCTCTTGGCCTCCTAACTCCGCTGGTAATTCAAGGTCGGATTTTATTCCAGCAAACATGGAGAACTGGTATTGATTGGGATACCGAGCTGCACCCAGATGCAATTCAAAAATGGTTGACTTGGTCTCGACAACTGGCTATGATATCAAACCTCAAAATTCCTCGCTGGTACAGGTGCGGATTCCAGGGTGAGGGCATTAGTGATAGGCAGCTTCACGTTTTTGCAGACGCAAGTGAAGAAGCATACTCGTGTGTTGCATACTGGCGTTTCACATTTTCGAACGGGCCTGTGAAGTTGTCTCTCATTGGTGGAAAAGCACGCCTCAGCCCATTGAAACCCGCTTCTATACCACGTTTAGAGCTCCAAGCGGCCCTTATTGCTGCTCGATTTGCCAATACTTTGTGTACCGGACATGATATCCAACCGAATTCAATTCACTTTTGGTCAGACTCAACTACAGTTCTGAGTTGGATTCGGAGCGATGCGCGAACATTTAAGCCATTTGTAGCGAATCGCGTTGGAGAAATCACGGAAATATCAAACGTCAATGACTGGAAATACGTTCCAGGTGGCTTGAATGTCGCAGACGGCGCGACGAGATTGAAAGATTCTGACATTGACTTGACGCGATGGCTCTCTGGACCAGATTTTTTATTACTGCCATCTTGTGATTGGCCTAAAGAACCATTGCGCTCGTCTGAAACTACATCTACCTTGGAAGAACTGAAACCCTCCAAGGAGTCCAAGGTACATGTAGGTTTAACTATTCTGCATAAACCTTCATCGGTTGTGCCCGACCCCTCACGCTTTAGTGAGTGGCTACGTCTGATTCACGCGACCGCGCGCGTCTTCCAGTGCGCGCACAAGTTTCGGTCTCTTTTGGCACATAACACTCCAAATTCCAAAAATGCTACTAACGCTTCTTCCAACCAGGTCTTACCACTGTCCGCTGAAGAGGTCCGAAAGGCTGAAGTGGCCATTTTGCAAAGAGCACAGTCTGACAGCTTTGGTGAAGAGAGCGCATTACTCCACGACGCCAAGCCTTTGCCCAGGTCTAGCAAACTGCACCCGCTCTGCCCGATATTCGACAACGATGGCCTGCTCAGATTGGACAGCCGTATAAAGCACATGAAGAACGTTGATTACGCCACCACGTCCCCTATTATCTTGGATGGCCGTCATCCTGCCGTACGTCTTCTTATACGTCACTACCACGTGAGAGCTGCACATGCGTTTAACGAACTGGTGATTAACGAACTTAAACAATATTACTGGATTTTTCGATGCCGTAGCGAAGTACGCATGATTGCAAGAAGATGCTCCTATTGTATCAAACGAAAAGCATCACCTCAAATCCCACCTACTGGTGACTTGCCGGACGTGCGCCTTGATCACCATACACGCCCTTTTACGAACACCGGCCTAGATTATTTTGGCCCCGTCGAAGTGTCAGTCGGCCGCCGGAGAGAAAAGCGATGGATTGCTCTTTTCACTTGCATGACGACACGAGCAGTACATCTTGAGATCGTCACTAGTCTCTCAGCGGATTCTGCCATTATGAGTATACGTCGTTTTGCTGCACGTCGTGGACTGCCGCTTAAGATTTTGTCCGACCATGGCACGTCGTTTGTTGGAGCTAACCGCCATTTATCTGAGTTTCATAACAGTGCGGTACAAGAATATGCTGCCAGCAAGCAGATCGAGTGGTGCTTTATACCACCTGCGTCACCGTTCATGGGAGGTTGTTGGGAGAGGCTCGTGAAGACGGTAAAGACTGCCCTTCAAGCAACTTTAAAGGAAAGAGCACCTAGAGAAGAGCTGCTTCACACCCTGCTCCTAGAGGCAGAAGCCCTAGTGAACTCGAGGCCCCTGACATACGTCACTGAAAATCAGGAGTGCCAAGCTCTTACACCATTCCATTTCTTAATTGGAGCTTCCTCGAATCAGCAGTTACCAGTTCACCTGGATGACGGAGTATTCTCACTGAGGAAAGAATGGCAGAAAGTTCTCCGGCTTTCAGAGCATTTCTGGAGCAGATGGTTAAAAGAGTACCTGCCCAGCCTCAAAACTAAGAAGCGTCACGGAACCCAGTACGAAAACGTAAAGGTAGACGACGTCGTACTAGTTGTTGACCCAGACATGCCGAGAGGAGTTTGGCCAATGGGTAGGATTCTGGCAGTGCATCCGGGCAGAGACGGAATTGTCCGAGTGGCTGATGTTGCTACCAAAGGCGGCATACTGAGGAGGCCCACCAGGAAGCTGGCTGTGCTCCAACAAGAAGCTGTGTAGCTAGGCTACACGGGGGGGATGATGTTAAGGAGTTTTTATATTACTTTTTATATTGTCTATGTTTTATTTCTCTATTTTTTGAAGAACTATTGTTTTACCAGTTGTCAATATATTCTTGTGTCTAGCTGCTGTGTTTTTGTCCTCGCTCATAGTAGTTATCGAAGATTCCCGTACAGTTGGCTTTATACAACATTTACGTGTATGTAAAGTCTATTCTATAATAATTTAAATAAAACATAACATTTGTATAAAACAAAGTCGCTTTCTATTGTCTCTCTGTCTCTCTGTCTGTCCCTATGTATGCTTATAGATCTTTAAAACTACGCAACGGAAACGCACGGAACGGACGCAACGGATTTTAATGCGGATTTTTAACAGATAGAGTGATTCGTGCATTATATTAGCATTGCACCCGTGCGAGTCCCGGGTCGCTAGTTGGATGAATTTATTAGGAGATTGAATATCGATTTTCTGTGATGAGCGGTCATTGCAGGATTCGTATGGGGTTATTCGAAAAAATAAAACCTTTTTTCTTATTTTATTCTTTGCTAATTGGCACGCAACTTCGTTCACAAGGAAGAAAAGGGCCTTTTCGCCAAAATATTTCTCCCAAATGGCATTATTGTTATTTTGTTGCGCTTTTGATTCTTACAAGAAATTTATTCCTATTTTAATATATAAATGGCATTATTGTCATTTAACATCGGGTGCAGTAAACGCCAAATTACTATCGTTACTAAAAAAATACTTATTCATTTGCCAAACCAAAGCTTATCAAATGCTAGGTTTTGTGTTGAGAACTGCAAAAGTCTTTAAGAAATCGTCTACATATTTGCTGTTGTATAAATCGCTCGTTCGACCACACCTCGAATACGGGTCAGTGATTTGGAATCCACTATACCTAAAATACTCAAAAGCCTTAGAAATGGTGCAGAAAAAATTTCTGCGTATTTTACATAGACGTTTGACTGGCAAACAAATGCCCTATTCAAACCTACTGCATCACTATAAGTTGCATTCGTTGGAGGCCAGGCGCCAATGCTCAGACGCAACCATCTTATACAACATCTGCAGCGGGCATTATAACAGTATTGAGCTGTTGGAGCGGATTCGCTTCAGGGTGCCGGCACGCTGCACCTCGCGCTCGGCCGCCGTGTTTGCCGTCCCCAACGCTGCGAGTAACGCCGGGGTACGTGCTCCCTTACGCCGTTTGTGCAACACGTACTAATAAGATGTTCACATCGGTGGACCTCTTCAAGTTAAGTCGACCCAATTTCCGGAAACAGATTCTGAACATTCTTGCCCCCGAAAGTTAGTATAATGTCGTCATCACTTGGTGCTCAGCATCACGCTCGTTTTCATCTTTATATAACTAGTAGGTAAAAAAACTAGCTGGTGGATCTTTTGTTGTTTTTTTTTTCTTTGTTTTTGTTTATTCTAGCTTATTTATTTCGTGTTACTTAAATGGTTCACGCTAAGTTATGAATTGTTATTGGCACAGTGTACCTAGAATGTATCGTAGGTTAAGAATATATTTATCAAAATGTGTCTTAGTGAGAGCTGTCTAGGAAATAAGTGCATGGTTACTGTTTAATTATATATAGATTGTAAGACTATCCTGTACTTGTTTCTGTTTGATCTCCAATACATAAAATAAAATAAAATAAACTGTTTTATTATAATAACACAACTCAATTTTTTTACGAAAACAAGTTTTGAAATTTTTCTTAGCGTATTTTTTTAAATGGTTGTATAGAATTACCTAGGTGGTGTTAGATTAGTTTTATGAGTTCCGAAAAAATATGTGTGAAGATACGGATTGAAAAGCACGTATGCACTTTTTAAATGTAAAAATATAGTGACAAATTGACAATAGTGTTTTTCCATACCAGCAGTTACTAAGGCAACCGAACTTCGTCACAATATGGTTTCAGAGAAGATCATAAGTTGGGAAATTAACAGTTTGGCAATGGAAAGATTTGAGAAGAATAATTCCAAAAGTCAGAGAACCCGTTGAATGATGATAAGATAATTCGCGACGAATATGGCGATGAACTTGCTTAAAAAAAGAGAAATTAAACCAATTGCCATTGACTTGCTTTCATTTTAAAACAACTACTAAAAGAAAAGCTATACCAATTACCATTTTCTGGTTCATTACTATTAGACTCCTAAGGAAAATTTGCCAGAGTTGCAATTCAGCACAAGCCGCATTGCAGTTGGAACCTTTTCACACTACAAACAGTTGCAATGCCTCCTTTATGCGGGAGCAACACGCGTGACCTCATTGTCCAACCCTTAACACAACAGCGTCAAAAACCAACACCACACTACCATTGTCTTACAATTACCAAGGGTTTCACAAAACTCCTATTCCTAAAACACCCAACCACGTATATCTCTCCAAAAGACTATACAATACAGATCGTTATAGTTAACAACGTAAAGTATCTTTAAGAGTACTCCAAGTCCTCGACATACGAGCTTTATAAAGATACTAATTGATTTGGCGTTACAGCCAAGACAAATTATGAAAGAGCTTTGGAAGCTAATGAAGTTGGTTCGGAATAGAGGTCTGAATGGTTGGTTTTGGCGGGGAACAATTAGCAACTCATTGGAATTGCATTGCCAAGTGCTGCTAATACGGTGGGCTGTCCAATATGAGCACAAAGTAAGCGTTCTTCCTCAAATCACGCAGTCCGGAAAATTCGGCTTTTTTGATGAGTTTACTGACTTGCATCTTTTAACACGTCACCTCCTGCAGGTTTCTGTAACGCGTCTTAATTATACATTATTTGTGTTTACTTAACTAAAATAAAAGAAAAAAAAAACATGTGTGTTGTAAATTGGGATACCTACTTGTACCATTTTTTTCGACCTATGTTAATACCGAAACCATTTCTAGAAATAGGGCTCTTACACCGCAATAAACAATTTGATTGTGATAATATTTGAATATATTTTTAATATTTATTTAAAAAAACACAATTCACAGAAGTATCCTCAGAAAACTAGAACACTAAGTACTCCCCGAATAGGTAAGACCTGAGCTTCAGGATAAGCAGCGCGCTTAATAGTAGGTAAATAGATGTTCGAAATGTAATGTGATACAATTTTACACTTAATCTAACTAATTACTTATAATATACGGTGTGTGTGTGTGTGTGTGTGTGTGTGTGTGTGTGTGTGTATTAGTGTGTATGTGTTTGAAAATATGACAACTGTTTATAATGTAGCGAAAAGTTTAATGCTTCAGACAGGATTCGAACCTACGATTCCAACAAATTTTTCAATTTTTCGCTTCATTGTAAGTATTTACGTTAACAGACGATACTGCTTTAATAAAAAAATTACAACTGTTGCCATTTTGCACTACAAGTCGTCATTTTTACGATTTTAACAAAAAAAGATGATGTTCATTTTCTTTGGTATATCTATTCCATCCCAATAGCATGCGGCACAGACGATATTCATACAAAAGAGTTGAAGCCTATTTTTATATTCTAAAAACTATGAGAAATAATGACTGCTACAGTCGAAGTAGCAGTTTTGCGAACATAAAAGTCGCCGTAACATTACCATACTATCGGGTCAACAAGTAAACTTAAAATTTCACAATAAAGAAGAATTTCCATCGATTATCACTAAAACTTTCACGAATGTACTTTCTACTTTAGTATCGGTGCCCCGAGTTAGCACAGGTATGCTTATGTCGCAGCATGCAATTTTCAAAATGGTCCAGTGTCCGTCAACGTTTTATGTATGTATGTATGTAACACTTTATTTTACAAAAAAACAAGAAATAAATTTTAAAACAATAAACATGTACAAAGGCGAACTTATACCTTTAAGGGATCGCTTCCAGTTAACCGTTTCATATTTACACTCCGGGGTTACGGGCACGAATTATTAAACACTAGGGCGACAGTAGGCTTCAGATCATTCATGCATCAAAAACCCCAGGGTTATGACGAAATAAGTTTTATTTGAAAAATGTCTGCTACCAAGCTTTGAGATTGAACATCCACGTTGTTTTTTGTTCTGTGTAGCCGCGGTACAAAGCTGCCGTTGTGGCCGGGAAACACGATCGCACGCGACATCGCCGACGAGGGGAGACTGGGGCGAGCTTACAAATGACGACACCGGTAGTCGGTAAATGATGATCACTGGAAGACTTCATTTGACATTTCAAAGATTCACCTTGTAACGACGTCGATTATACTCTGGTGAACATTTTAGTAGGTAAGCCTGATAAAAACCATAATACATTTTTTCATATAAAACTCCGCCATTAGGCTATATTTTTAAAAATTTATCACACTTTGTGATGTATCCTAGGGATCATCATTCACTAACAACAAAATTTTTTGGTTACATCTTCAATAGTATAAATTATATTGTTATCTTCGGACATTAAAATTACAAGATGAATAATTAATTCAGTTATTTCAGAGCTCAAAAATACAAAATAATCAAAACTCACCAGCAGCTTTACGAGACATCAAAAATAGGGTTAATTAATTTATAGAGAAGAAGAGAAGAATTAAAAAATTACGTCAACTTTTTAAATGTCTATTTTCTTCTTTATACCCATCCCATGTCACTCGACCCCATCGTCCCCGCAAAGTGCACAAGGGCGCGTTGTGCACTAATCACTTTCACGTGCCGCTGTCCTCACTGTCCTCCACTGTTCCGACGCGCCTGCACTTCCTCGCTATCTGATTGCTTTGAACTTGATGGGTTTGTTATATACACTCATATAATACATTCTGACATCTAAATAGAGTAATGTTCATGATAAAACATATTGAAAAAATATGTGGCTAATTCGTGTGCTTGTGAGCTTATATGCTTTTTTATACTTAAGTAGGTACATATTTACAGGACAGTATTGCAGTCTTTTGACATCTAGGTTACGCAACAAAATTCTAGTAATTTCGTATCAGATAAAATTAAAGATCACTTAGACCATGAAGAACACTATTCCAATAATCCTAACAAATGAATTGTGGTGGTCAATATGTATTGTAAATTACAAATTAGGAACACTTACGATCAAAGCCAACGAAAGAAATCCAACAAGTACCTACATAATATTCAATAACTCAATTTGAAAACCTTCCAAACATTATCAACCCCAATTTGGCAGCGAAACAGGAAGAGAACACTCAAATTTTGCGCAAACACTCAAGTATCTATATTGTAAAAGAATAATGGAAAGTACTCGAAAACCCCAATTTCCAAACAACCCTCAAAAAAGTTAAACGGAGCAAAAAATAATACGCAAAATGAACAACGGCTCCATTCAATACTTCATAAAATTATGATTGACATGTTTCTTAATATGACATCTTTTGGAGCGGTGATATTTTTTTGTCGCCCGAATACTGAACCGGCTCGCCTCACCCCACTTTACCCTAATCACCACGCGTCAAAACCCTAAAAACAACTCAACCTAACTTACTTTAACGGGAATTTTAGAATGCTTTCTTTTGGGATTTACGTCGTTTTTATGTTTGAAAGCATTAGAAAGAAGATATTAAGTGCTCCGTAATCCAATTTCATGTTCTTTGTCAAAGTAGGATGTGGATTATGTTTCTATAGAGCTACCATGTTTGTTATACATGTGTATGTACCTGGTTTTGTCCTTTTGTCCCGTTTAGGTACCTAATGTAGTGGCAAAGGACACCGCCGGAGGATGTGATTTTTTGTCGTTTCGTCGGTTATATACACATGTACCCGTATGAGTAGAGCTATAGTTGAATGCAGCATGGTATGGTGGATTTGTATATAACCTGTATACCTATACGGAATCGAAACGGAACTCATGGAATAAATGACATTATTGTACCATACACTAATATGTAATATCTAAAGTTATACTGTTTTTAAGAGTTTCACCAATTATGTAATATCTAAAGTTATACTGTTTTTAAGAGTTTCACCAATTTACTGAACCGAACAATAGTTTAGTAGGTATGAAATAACAAGCTTTATCGATTACTATTTTTAATAGGGATAAAAAAAATAATGTACATCATCTTCATCATCATCATATCAGCCGATAGACGTCCACCGCTGGACAAAGGCCTCCCCAAAAGTTCTCCACAACGACCGGTCTTGCGCCGCCCTCATCCAATTTCTACCCGCGATCTTAACCAGGTCGTCGGTCCACCTTGATGGAGGCCTTCCAACGCTGCGTCTTCCGGTCCGCGGTCGCCACTCAAGAACCTTTCTGCCCCAACGGCCATCGATTCTACGAGCAATATGCCCTGCCCACTGCCACTTAAGTTTGGCGACTGTCTGAGCTATATCTACAACCTTGGTTCTCTTGCGTATCTCGTCATTTCGAATTCGATCCCGCAAGGAAATTCCAAGCATAGCTCGCTCCATTGCCCTTTGAGTAACTGTGAGCCTTCTTATGAGGCCCATTGTAAGCGACCACGTTTCAGTGCCGTATGTAATCACTGGCAACACACATTGGTTAAAAACCTTCGTCTTAAGACACTGCGCTATTTGGGACGAGAAGACATTCCGCAGCTTTCCTTAATGTACATATATTAATCTATTTGGAAAAGTATTTCCATTTTTTTATAAAAATGGAAGTAATAACTTCCAATTTGTTTTTGGTTTAAAAAAAAACTACAAATTTGCGTAGCTTTGAAATCTCAAAATTTTTACTTATAGATTCGTCATGTCTGTCTGTCCGTCTGTCCGTCTGTCTGTCCGTCTGTCCGTCCGTATGTCACATCCATTTTTTTCCGAAACTATAAGAGCTATACTGTTGAAACTTGGTAGGTAGATGTATTCTGTGTATGTATGATGTGTTCTGGTAGATGCATTAAGATTTTGATGCAAAAATAAAAAAAAATATAATAAATATTGGGGGCAGTTTTCATCAAACACATACGTGTTTATGGATAGGGGGTATCTATGGATGTCTTCAAAAATAATATCGAGGTTTCTAAAATATTTTTTTTTCTAAACCGAATAGTTTGCGTGACAGACGCTTCCAAAGTGGAAAAAAGTTGGTCCCCCCCCTCTAACTTCTAAAATAAGAAAATGAAAAATCTAAAAAAAACATATGTTGTACATTACTATAAAAACTACCAACGAAAATTGTTTTGAACGAGATCTAGTAAGTAGTTTTTTTTCAATACCTAACTTTGCACCTAATTTATATGGGGCGCTATACATACCAGGTGCAAACTTAACTTAACCACTTAGGAATGGAATGTGTTTGTACGGAACCCTCGGTGCGCGAGTCCGATTCGCACTTGGCCGGTTTTTATAAAATATTAATCTGTTTTTATTTAAAGTACGTTGTATAAGTCACCATCTCCAACATTAAATTCACTGATTTATCCATAGTACCTACAGAAAATTAAGCAAACTTCCATTATTAAAAATCTGTTTAACGCAACATAAAATCAGGATCAATGCAGAAAAAAATCACACGCGCAAAATATTCCGAAAAAACATCATTACCATCACCGTCATTCCCACGTCCGTAATTACCTACCGTGCCCGCTTCATAGCGCACCGTCGTGACCGCCCTGACAGCTACCTCTTATCTTGCCTTTCTTTCTTTTGTCTTTCGCGATTGCTCTCTTTGTGTGTATTTACGTGCGCCGCTCGAGCAGAGTTGCGTGAAGAATGTGAATGTAGGTAGAATAGGTAGTGCCTCACAGAGGCAGTAAATTGAGACCAACGTGTATCACACGCGCAAAATATTTAAAAAAAAACATCATTACCATCACCGTTATTCCCACGTCCGTAATTACCTACCGTACCCGCTTCATAGCGCACCGTCGAGACCGCCCTGACAGCTACCTCTTATCTTGCCTTTCTTTCTTTTATCGCGTGATAATTGTGAATGTATCGAGACCAACATGTATCTATTCTCAAACGTTCTGATTATTGTCAGTGTCAAACAGAAAAAGAGATCATAGAACTCTCTCTAGTCTTAGTTTTCATGAATAAACGCCTGCATAACGCACTGTCGTGACCCCTCCTTTTGCAGATTGCTCTCTTAGTGAAATAATGAACTATGTTCTGCAAGTAGGCCACAAGGGCACTTTTACATGTCTGAGTCTACCGACATTTCACAAGAGGAAACCACTTTGTAGTGTCTATTTCTGTGCACTCAGGGTCATATTAAAGGGAGCAGTCTACCATCGTTGTTCTGTGGGAATAATGGCACTTGTCCCAGGTCCACTCGGAATGCCATGGGAACGGACTGTACATGACACAAAATTGAGACCGGCTAGCGCATGTATCCCTATAAATTGTACACTTCTTCTTACAGTGTAATGTGACATCACCCGCCTAATGAGCAGTCTATCATCGTTGCTCTTTGGCAATAATGGCCGCATGTCCCAGGTCCACTCGGAATGCCATGGGAACGGACTGTACATGACAAGAAATTGAGACCGGCTAGCGCGTGTATCCCTGCACATTGTGACGTAACCCGCTATTATGCATGCTTTACATACTTGCCACTAATTCACGCGAACAGCGGAGCGGCGAGCGGCGGCCATTAGAGTGAGCGAGGCACTGCACTGGGACCTTTCGGTCCCACCTATGGCCACCGCCTGCCTCAACTGGTTACGTGGCAGCCAGGGCCGATACAGACGGACAGCATTTGAACTTCAACCCAGCTGCAAAATTGCAGTTTGAGAGCAGTTCACATTTGACATAAGTAAATAATAAATAAATAAATATCGGACCACCTCACACAAATCGATCTAGTCCCAAATTAAGCTCAAGAAGGCTTGTGTTATGGGTACTAGACGACGATATACGTACTTATATAGATAAATATATACTTAAATACATACAACAACCATGACCCAAGCACAAATATTCGAGTTCTTCACACATATATTTGCCCTGGCCGGGATTCGAACCCGGGACCGCCGGCTCAGTAGGCAGGTGTCTACAAACCGAGCCAAATGCATCAAAACTGCATACCTACAAACTCCAGTCATCGTCAATATTTTAGACTAAGTTGCAGTTCAAATCAAAAATACTGACCAACTAAGAAATGCCGAAAAGAAAACGAACAGCAGATTTTTTCTAAGTATTTTTTTTACCTCAAAAGTAAGATATGTTCAGTGTGACTCTTCCCATCACCCCCTGACACTCTTATTCAACTGAATGTAAAAAGTATTTACAAAATAGGTATATGGCAATACCTATATAAATAATACTAATTAATAAATACATTCTATTCGCTGTTACTTATCCTAAGTAATTAGTAAACAAGATTCAAAGCTCAAATTTTTTATCGCTAGAAACCCGACTAAAATAATAAAATTTGGGATTTTTATGCCGAAATATACATTTTCATGCTTCAAGTTTAAAACTTTGTTTTTTAACGTAGACGCGTAAGAATATTTTATTATACCTATGGGAAGTGACCAAGCTGAAAATAGTATAAACAGGACGACAACAAAAATTTAAACAATATAGCTTTCTTTTGTTTTAATTTAATTTAAGCGTATATGTACCTTACCTAATTTTATACCAGTTAAAATCTGATATCGTTACCTTTTCAAGGCCTTGTTTACTGCATGTCTGCGGACATCTGTTATTGGCTTTATGTTATAGCTATAAGCATTGCTATATATTTTCTGTAATGCTGTTGATGTTCCAAATAAATAAAATAAAATAAATAAAAATTTACCGAAATTATTTAAAACTTAGTATAATTTATCCCAGTATTTGTACCGATAAATAGAACCTGCTTAAATATCCCCGAAAGCTAAATTCAAAGAAAAATAAACATCAAGTTTTCCACCGCTGAAATATTTTAAAGTCTTTCGCAACCAGCCATTTAAAAACAGTATCAACGAAGAATTACTTTTTATTTTACACCAGGGCATTAACTATAAGTGGACGTCAGGTGCTAGGGACGGTCTAGTCACGACTCGATCCAACTACACATTACAACACTACCAAACCAAAACCGATCTTACAAACGAACGACTAAGTTAGTTTTCGATTGAGAAAACTAAATGAATTTTTCGAAATTCGTCAAATGAATTTAGATTCAAGCTAGTTATGGCTTAGGTTTGTTTTTAATTGTAGATATAAGTTAAGTTAGTGCGACTGAGATCGTAATAAGTGGATGTGTTGAAAAATTATCGGTGCGATCGGAGGCTAAGACGCGTGACTTTTTTGCTTATGTATTGGGTTTGAAAGTTCAATTATAGAATAAATGGAATGGACAAACAGGTCTGAAACTGATAATATTAATTATGGTAAAAGTAGGGACTGTTTGGAACACGTACGAGTGAGTTTATTACAACCTTTGCGTGCCCTATGCGTCAATCATTACTTTTGTATGTCTTTAATTTGAAGGTTTTTGTTGCAGCTTATTTACTTCCACTGTCGTTACTCTGCTACTAATTTCTTTAATAAATATGCCGGGTAGGTTATTTAATTACAATACGAATTTCACTTAATATTTGGATGTTCCGACAGAATTGTCTTTAATTGCAACTACATTGTACAAGTACCTATACCCGTAAACCCTGCAGTAATTCCCTGTTATCTGACGATATAAAATAATTTTAATCCATCAAATTGAGTAATTATTAATCTATATTTTCCAAAAAATATAATTCTTTTATAGGGGTAAATTTAGATAATATGGAAAGTCCATCTCCCTGGACTTAAAACGCAGGCCAAAGATGTTCATTACCATGATTTCACTCTAGATAAGCCATCATTACCATCGTCTGCTCCAGAGACCTCTACTAGAACGATCGAGTGACAGATAATTTGAAATGAAATTAAATAATTTATTCAGTAAGTAGGCCACAAGGGCACTTTAGTGAATCTACCGGCATTTCCCAAGAGGAGACCGCTGTAGAGAAAAAACCCGAAAGAAACTCAACAGTAAGTATTTTTTTCGTAAATTATGCTTATTAAAAAAATATATATAATACAGCCTGTTACCGGCATGCGGGCATTTACTAAAACTGATAATAATATGATCCATTAGTAATTGTTTGCATGTATTAGCTAATCATAATTATGTGAATTAACTGCACAATTAAATTTCTTAAATCCGCACATTCAATGTAGTGGGTGTACAGCGTAATTGTCGTTACTCATATCACGCTGTCATTTAACACTCACTTGTCAATTTATTTACTGTAGGTACATTACTGGCAATTAAAATTTTGTTAGAAAGTTAATAAAGCCTGAATTTAAGTTAATTAAGAGTACTCAGAAGCATCCATAATCCAAGCTGTACAACATATCCATAACACCAAGTCTATGACTTCCGGTAAACTATTGGTACCAATTACTTTGGGGATAGAACCCTAAAAAATGCATCCCGTACCTAATCAATAGTTTACCGGAGGAAATACGACGAGAGCCAAACAAAAACAAGTTCAAAAGAATGTAAAAAAAACACTTTTTCACACTGCTACCGTAATGCTACCGTAATACATACCTTGTACCTAAACTAGAGATTCCACAAAGATCCCACAGTCAAACCAGCGACTGGTTTTGTGGGACAATGTATCTAGATTTAAGAAAATTGTTAAGTTCCTAATAAATAAATAATAATAAAATAACAAATAATTAAATTAAGGTCATGGATACGTTAAAGATCTATGTTACTTTACTCTACTTTAAGAAAAGCCTACTTGGCGGTAACACATTTTAGACATAGTTATTGGTTTTACCAAGTACCTATATTTACTATGGCCTCACTCACGCATGTATACAATGAAGTTACTCAATGAAGTTAATGTAACTCGGGCATATCTTCGATAGCCTAGTGGTCAAGAGGGCCGAAGACGCAGGGTCGGATCCCGACCGATGCTAAAAATAAATCAATTTTTATTTATTTATTGTCACTTCTAGATAAAACTAAATTATGTCCATAATGTCCGACGTCGTGCCGAACCCCGCGCCCGCTGCGCCGGTACACGCAGCACATCAAAATGTCATCTGTTTTCGGACGCGTGACAGGTTACATTACTTAGGAGTACCTACTTCGAGATTGAGCAACATCTCTATAACTATATTTATATATACTACTCGCTAGTACTATATGTAAATATAGTCGCTACCCGCCCCGGCTTCGCACGGGTTCAATGCTATATTATGCATGTATTTTACATAAAAACCTTCCTCTTGAATCACTGTATCTAATAAACAAAACTCGCTGGATGCGGGTCGCTGCTATCCGGCCCATGTGGAAATCTATTGAGGAGGCCTGTGTCCAGCAGTGGACGTCCTATGGCTGAAATTATGATGATGATGATGATGATGAATAAACAAAACTGCATCATAATCCGTTGCGTAGTTTTAAAGATCTAAGCATACATAGAGACAGACAGAAGGTAAGCGACTTTGTTTTATACTATAACTAGCTGTGCCCCGCGGTGTTACCCGCTCATCCCACGGGAACACTAAATTTATTCGGGATGAAAAGTATCCTATGTCTTTTCCCGGGTCTCAAACTATCTCCATTCCAAATTTCATCTAAGTCGGTTCAGCGGTTTAAGCGTGAAGAGGTAACAGACAGACACACTTTCGCATTTATAATATTAGTATGGATAGTGACTAGGATGTGCCCGAAACTTCATCCGCGTATTATTTTCTTTACCGTAATAATCTTTACGGATAAAAAGTACCAATCATCTTTGGATATCCAGCTTTCCCTGTATCAATACTTATTGGTTAAAATTTGTCCAGCCGTTTCGGTGTGATGCGTGGACAAAGGAAATTATGAAAATAGATGGCGCCAGGTTGGCATGACGTCGCGCGCCTTTACAAAACAAATGACGATCCTGCATCACGCTTTTAAGTTTTTTTCTGAACCCCTCTCTATAGAAAAAAATTTGTGAATATAAATCTAGAATTTAAAAAAAGATATGTCTGTTCATTGAAGGTCTCTGTTGATTAGGGATCACTGAATCAACAAATATAATATCTTTATTTGTTTATGTTTGTATGTATGTATTTAATGTAAATGTATGCATGTGTCGTTGTCCCTTTATCACGCTTAAATGACTGGACCGGTCTTAACAATTTTTGGTTCACGGGTAGGTCGATATTCCCAAATTTTTATAGGATGCTTTTTACTCACCTACGGATATTGACAAACGTCATGATCCACTTTTTCTTCCTCGTTGACGAAGTTCGCGTGCTTCTAGTTCAAGACTAAAGTCAGCGCATTTGTGTCAACAAGCATAATATTATTCGCTTTTGAGCGATAAAGACTTCTAAGTAGACAGATATGGAGGGAAGTCAGATTCATCCCCTGTGCGGCGGGAAAGCGGGGTGAATAGGACAAAGGAGTCCTTATAGGTACCTACTTATCTGATATTGTGTTTTCTTTCTTTTTTCTTGTTAAGGTGATCAATTTTAGCCCTTAGGCTTTATTAAAACAGGTGTAATCGAGGCCAAAATGCTTACTAACGCAAAAAAGGTGTGCAGTGTGCAATAAAAAATACCTAATTGTGAAAATAATAATAATTTTTCGTTTAAACAGATGTGTGACTATGACCATCATATTTTAGAGTATAAAATTGCCTATTTATTAACGGTTAGACGTGTTATGGCGTCACAAAGTTCGTTGTAAGCAGTTTTCACTGTACGTCTAGAATACTAAACTTATAAAGAGGTCATAGGTTATTAATCATTGGAACGTCGTATTAGGCTGCCAGTCCACTGAAGCGAAAACAGGAACCAATCAAGTTGCGTCTTTGTGAAGTCCGAAAGAACATTTAAATCTGAAATATGCGATTGGTCCACTTTTCACAGCTACGATCTAGTGGATATGCACCTTTATAAAGGTTTCCTATTATATAATCCTCAAAGAAATTGCGTTTTGCCACAGGTGGTGTCGGCCAAACGAAATTGAAACGTGATCAGCATACGTGACAAGCTAATACAAGATTTTAATATTTAATAAAGCATTAACAAACAAAACTCCCATCAAACTGACAAGCTAATTAAAAATACAAACAAACGGACAGTTGCTGACTACTCCTCTGATTTATATACGGAAAGGACAAAGTTCAAGCAATGCGCGGGTTATTGCAATTGCTTATCACATTCGTACTTGTAATCATTGAAACGTGAAGTTAATTTTTAAGTTATAAATAGCAACAGCTATTTAGAACAAACAGTAAGTAAACAGTTATAATATTAGTAAACGTGCTAGCCATCTTAATATCTAATAATGACGGCCGGTCAGTCTTTTCTGTTGCTATCATTTGCTTGACTGCAAGACAGAACCCTAGACTCACCACTTCAACTGACTATTTTTGTATCAACACATTTGTAAAATCAAATTTTCTTTAGTTAGCGCGCAGAAAACTAGGGGTGTCATGAACTCATCACTCGTCACATCAGCCAAACTGTGGGAAAAGGGCTAAGCATGATCTTTACAGTCACACAGATGACTTAGCATCCTCATCGCCGAGTCTTCTTGTTGGATTTGCCGAATGAAAAATTTGTTGAATTTACCGAAGTCTCCAATCGAATCCAGTTGCTACCTGCATGAATCAGGGGGGGGGGGGTATTGGACCAATTTTAGAGAGATGATGGAGATCTCTCCATTTCATCGCCATCCATCACTTTTGACGTGTGCCTACTTGACAAGTGGCGATATCCCTAGAACATCGCAGCTTCGTCAATTCGGACGCGCTAAATTTTCGTTTCCTTTGTATGTGACGGCATAAATAACGGCGCATACTTTAAATTTACCGCGTAGTGCGTGAAATTAGTCCGTTACGTTTCGTTCAAAACATAAATTGAATAACATTTTTGACAATCATTATCGCCTTCGTATTTCCAAAATTGAGATGAGATATGTCACTTTTAAGCTCATCGCATTTTAATGACAGTTCAATGGCGATATAACTGTTATCTAATAGAGATTTGACGTTTGGCGATCACTCAAACGGCATTCTCGAATTAGGTCCTTGGTCCCATAACCGGTTACCTATCTGAAACACAAATTTTTGTTCCCCATCTGTAACGCTTCGCCAGAAACTAATTTGTCCGAAAAACATTTTATTCCAAAATTGTTAATTTTTAGAATAATTATAAAAAACCATAAACTAACCTAATGGGTTATTTAAAACGATGTTTACAAAATCCTGAGTTTCAGGAAAAAAATACTTTCGGACAAATGAAAATTTGGCGAAACCTTACAGAAGTAAAACAATTCTGAGTTGTGATAGGATACCCCCGTAACCCAATCGTAAAGCATCCTTGACAGCGATTCACCAAAGGCCATTAACGTTCAATATCCCGTCATCAATCCTCACGCATCATGTCTTAATGATCAGCACCACCGTTGCGCAAACAGCATTTTACGATGGCGTAACCGACTCAATTTGGGTGTCAAGATTGCGATGTCCGAATGGACAGACAGACGGGTACAGGTGAAACCTTAGTAAAGCCTACTGTCTTCACGTTGGTGCGATAATTAAGATTGAGATTAACTTATTACTTTTAGATTAGATTCTGTGAAAGTGATTTCGGTGGTTATTTTTCTAGATTCATTAATGGAAAAAATATGTGATTTCATGCAGTTCGCATACTGCTATCTAAATAAAGATTTGTTCAGATTTATATATTTGGCTACTTTAGTTGTTAGGGATTGCAATCCGGCATCATTTGGTAGCGTCTCGCAAATCTTAGAGACGTCTTTCAAAATTATTGTTTTTCTCGTATTTACTGTTTATGAGCACCGGATTCTGGATCCGGTGAACGGGATTGCAATCCTCAATCGCTATTAACTATTTGATGTGAACAGTAAGCAGACTGTACCTACTTTACACACTTATATTTACGGCTCAAAACTTTACAACTCGTAATTTTAATTATAATCACTTTAAAAACCGTCCCACGACCAAGCGAATAAGACACACGTCAAACGTTAAAAAACTGGCTCAAAACATTAAGTTCGTATTAGAATTAAAATGGCCTGTAATCACAAGCATCGGCACATAAAATTTAATTAGATAACAGGCGGAGTGCAGGCGAGGCGTTGCTCAAATCGGTGTCACGACGCTGGCACATGGTTTAGGCTGGCCGCACTTGTAGCGAAGATAAGATAGACTATTTTGTTGGTTTATATTGTAGTAGGGGGAATACTTGATACTGCCACAATTTTTTTGCGGCACTGCGTCTCCTAATACTGAAATATGTATTGTCAATGTATTCTATCGGAATCGGAAAAGTTCACTTTTAACCTCATATGCTTAGGCACAGATCTGTGTCTTTTAAAATATCAGTTGATTTTTATTATCAGTTGCCTTTGAAAATATTAGCAAATTTTTGACATGGCATACGAGGCGTTAAGGTATTTTATATATAAGGTATACTCTCTATAAGCTATAGTGAAAAAGGTTGACACAATAGTAGATTCGAGCTTTGTTGTAGCTTAACCAACAAAATACGATCAAATTTTTGTTTCACATCTGTAACGTACCCTTGAAATGTCGACAAACGTTTCATCGAATTTTCATTTCGTCGAATTTTCATTTCATCGAAAGCATTTTTTGTCTGAAACCATAAAATATTTTTGAATGTTATAACACAAACCTGACCTAACCTAACCTAATCTAAAGGTTATAATTTACAAAATGTCTGCAAAATTTATGACTTACGAGTAAAAATTTGTCGACGAAATGAAAATTCGACGAAATGAAGCATTCGGTGAAACGTTTGTCGACATTTCAAGGGTATCCGCGAGTCTGCAATAAGCTGGCCATTGATTGAGTGAGATTTTATACTCATACTCATTTATTCATAACGCACAAATACAATATGTCAATTTTACAAAAGGGTACAAATTTACAATGTAGTTAAGTTAGTGGTTATTTTTATGTCAGATATATATGAATAATTAGTAGTTTGTGCTGAATACATGCGCAATTTTATTGTAGAAACTTTTATGTTCCTTGTTAGCTCAACCTTCAGGCTCAGCCTGCAGCATAAACTCTGCCCGTGACAAGCAATAAACTAAAACTCCAATAGAGCAACTCCGCGACGAATTTAACTCCAAATACACTAATTGCCCAATATGGCGTATTTGGAATTCAATTAATCCTGAGTTTTGTAACGTATTGTGCGGGCGGCCTTAAGCCGTTAATTAGACGGACACTATCCATCACGAGAACAGGTCCTGTTGGTCAGGGGTCGTGATGCTTGCACTGCATTCTAGAAAGTCGCTGTTGATTAGCGACAATTTGTCAGCGTGTCTGACAACGATTGCCATTTTTTTATCTAACTAATACTTAATGGTCAATAGAGCAAGCTGGGAACTTTCTTTGTGATAGAATCAAATATGAAGAAATCTGTAAGAAGACCAAATCCGTCGACATGGCACATAAAGTTGCCAGACTTAAGTGGCAGTAGTCGGGCACATTGCTTCTAAAACCGACATCCGATTGGGCAGAAAGGTTCTCCACGAACGTTGATGACCACGTATCGAAAGTCACGGTATAGGGTATGTTTCCTAAGCGGATCCATGATCAGGTCAGGATTATTATTTTATTCGAATACGCGAAGAAACTCCAAGCATAGCTCGCTTCATTACCCATTAAGTAATTATGAGCCAGAAAATGTATCAATGAAAAATTCAAACTATAGGTTTCAAATATATACAAATAAATCGCAATAGCCCTGACCTAAGTAGTAACATTGAGAATGTGTTATAAGAAATATGTTTTATCATACAAAAAAATGACTAAAACAATCGGCATTTTTGAACCGATAAGCTGCCTTAACTATACTATCATAAAACTCATTGCTGACTGTACATACTTACAGTCATGCATACCATAGAATACCAACATTTGACCAATATTGTCTCTGATTACTCAAATAAACATACCAGTCAAATAACCCGGTATTACAGACCCAATATAATATAAACAGAACCAATTTCTCACAAATCACATAGTACGACAAGTTCACGCGTTATTTTCTTGTTCAAACTGACTATTAGGTGCCATTGCGCATCGTAGACCGCGATACCAAAACGTCATAACTCTGTGAATAAATGGAGGAAAATTGATTTTGTGAATCGTCCCAGCCCATGATTATATCAAAAAAAAATAGATAACCGACTTTTCATACAATTGGAACTATATTGCAGGTAATATAAATAGCATTTATACTACCTACATTTATATTAGAAAATATGTAACCGATTTGGACTTATAAATTAACAAAATGCACATTTGAATAGTTATGGAAAAAAGTGATACAGTATTATGTTGAGGAACCATTGTGAAGAGAAAGAAGGTAGTAGACATGTGAGTTCGGAAAATAAAAACTTTAATGTTTTCATTAAAAAATAATACGTGACTAGATTAAGAAGACTGAGCAAATAGGTATTGTATTAGGAGAAGAGAGTCGATAAATAGTTATAATTATTTTCAATAACAGTTTACAAAATACATAGGAATGCTGCCTGTGTTTTGGGTTCAATACCACGGGGTCCCGAGCTTTATTATTATAAGGCATTGTTTTAGTTACTAAGTTAATGTTTTATATCATTGTTTATCTCATTTGAAAACAAAAAAAAAACACTTGCCTGCATGATGTTTTGAATTCATTTGAATATAAACCATATACGTACTTACATATCGTTTTTTTCTCATTTAGTTTCCAGTCTCATCGAAATTCTTCAGTTACTGCGGTTCGGTTCTTACGGCCTTTCAAAACCAATGTATGAGAAGGGAATAAGTCACGTACTTTCCGCCTGCAATGGTGTATGAGGACAATTTGTGAAATTAGCTTGTTATTCTACTGATGTTGTTTTTTTGGAATAGTACGAGGCGGTAGCCATTTTGTCAATATGTTGATCTATAAAAAAAATTGGGATGCGAGTTATGGACGATTAAAACACACTAAGAACTTAAGAAGAATACGTGATACGTATTTAATTTAATTCTCAGAAAAGGTTTTCTACATTAAATGTATATAAAAAATAAAATACAAAATATTATAGACACATTGTAAAAAAAAACCTAGATACCGCCGGCAGCGACGCAGGGCAGGTCAGGGTTGAATAATAAAAAAAATCTGCTTCGTCCTAAGGTTGACTGGTTCATGTTCACGTTTCCCGATTTATATGGTGAAAGAACGTTCTCAAGAATATTTCGAAACGTTTTCGAGAACGGCACAACTCTAGCCACCATTACTATGACAGACGTCAACAGGAGCAGGCAGGTCGTGGTCCACAGTAAACCCGTTTACGTTGTTTTATCGATTCTATTCCCGCCTTGAAACCCTGGACGTCACCGTATAGATGATTATAAAACTTAGTCGTCTACGTATAAACCTATACTTCTATTGTCCACGGCTACTCTTTTCAACCCGTCATCCATATTAATAACCTATCAGATAGCGCACTTGTCTTAACCGATTACCATAAAGCAGTCGAGGGTTAAACAAAAACCCTGTCATTGTCCGTAACGTTTCCCAGCGCCTTGACGGCTGTCAAGAAACAGTGAAACTCTCAGCATGTTACCACTGTATGACATTCGATACTGACATCTGCACACTCACAGGTCGAAATAAGACATCTACACAACCCATCAAATACAAAGCAACCTTATGACTTGGAGACTGAACTCCGAATTTGAATCAGTAACAAATAGATGTGAATTAATCAGAGAATTCGTCAAAGTGACTATCACTCGAATAGAACTTAGAGATATGTTGAACCCAAACGCAGCCTTCTTTCCTTAGGATTTGAGGTAAATTTGGCTTGTAATAATAGTTAAGAGGCCTCAGAAATATAAAAGTTTGAACTTTCCAATTAAATTTTTGATTAAACTATTTTTCATTTTATAACAAAAGTTGTAATACCTTGCGATGGATACAACTAATTGTTGATTCGCACCTTTGCAGGTATATGCGTTTGCAGATTTTTTGTCCCATGGTATACTAAGAATCCTTAAAGTCCGAATCCACTTCGTTTTGTTCTAACAAATAATTGCTAGCAAATAAATGTACACAGCATATTATGTATGCGGCTACAAACTGCAACTTTGAAAGGAAAGGTGTCATAAGTGCAATTTGTGGCCTTTGTTCATAATGAATCAATACCTATTGCGGCTTACTGTTTTTTAAAACAATGCGAAGAGAATTCGGCCTTAAACCTTAAATTTCAATGTGCATACTCTTTGAACATTTTTTTTCTTAACCCGGAATAGTTCGCTTTATCCAAGCTTTATCGAATCCTTAAGGAGGACCTTTCTTTTTCTGTCAATTTGAGGGTTAAAAAAGGATTCCTACTATGTGGCCTCTTAACTATAGACGCAGAAGGTGTTCCACGCGGCGCCTGCGCTGCCGTCACTACACTTCAGTCCGGTCAACTATGATGATCCTTGTTAGCTCGTTACACATCTGTGACAAGATAATCGGCCGTTTCACTCCACCTTTGACTTTCTGCTTATTTTAACACCCAAGTATTTGATATCTACTCTTTATTTCTTAGTTCCTCTTTATTTGGAGTACAGGGTCGTGATGTAAGCCTTGGTATAAGTGTCGACAAGTGAGCCTTTCTACATCACTGATAAGTTGCCGCTGAACATTTTTTTCCTTATAGTTATAATAATCAATTAATTTTGTTACCATAAGGTAACAATGCATTTGAATAAAACAATTTAACTGCTGCATATAATATATGTAGATACCTATTTAATCTTTATTACCTACATAATAAATGAAGAAGACTATTTTATTTTAGGATCAAGAAAATATTCTTTATGTATACATATATATTTTGCAACCGACTTTAATAATAATTCGTATAAAGACTCGGAATTACAATTTGTTTTTGTTGAAGTCGGCTATTCTTTTCGAAAATGTGATTGTTTATATAATAGAATAATACATCTTTATATTTTTCTTCGAAAAGAGTTAAATAAGGGACTTAGTTTTCACGGGAATAGTATTGGATACATAGCTAGTGCTAAGCTAAAATGAAAATAACTATTTTCATATTAAAGTACATAGATGGGTTTACTCATGTCGTGGAAGTTGATCACAATGGAGCACAACCGAGCGTGCTCATTTGGAAGTTGAGCACAATTGAGCACAACCGAGCGTGCTCATTTGGAAGTTGAGCACAATTGAGCACAACCGAGCGTGCTCATTTGGAAGTTGAGCACAATTGAGCACAACCGAGCGTGCTCATTTGGAAGTTGAGCACAATTGAGCACAACCGAGCGTGCTCATTTGGCCGCCGCTGAGACTGATGATCGGCTCTCCTGTCATGTCGAGCGATATTCGACTTCTACGACGTCGAATATCGCTCAAATCAGTTTTGTATGTATTTAAATGTCTGAAGCTCACGATAGTTTTCTACGTAAAGTATTTTCATGTTCATCTACTCAATCTTTTGACTAGTTTCTTTCATGTTCCGTCGTGGCTGAACGGAATTGAAATCAATCTAGGCGTGATGCAATCGACACTTACACGCTACCAATATGAGAGGCCAAAATTGGTTGTATCCAGATAGAGACCAGGGCTATACTTAGGCATGGCACACACCAGCGCGGCGGACGACGAGCTTCAAAAACATATGGCTTTTATCTCATTGCATATTCCAGTTTCAATATTACCCATACAAACTTTAATCTCGATCCTTTAGAATCCTTAAAGTAAGAGTGAGTTAATCTCATTTGGGTTTTCATTGCACGATTTATTTGATGCCTACTGTTGGCCTTATGTCTAAAAGCCCTGGGGTGTGCTGTGTGCTCATGAGTCTTTGTGCACTCATGCTGTCTCTCTCTTCGGCTTCTTTAAAAGCTTTATCGTGGTGATATTATGTATAATAAAATTATAGTTACGGTACTTAGACAGGATTTTACTGAACTGGAATTTATGGCCAAGTCTAGAAACTTCGAAAACTATCTTTGAGTCCATACTGCGTTCATCGCAATATCAGATGTTTCTTTACTTACTACATAAATACAAAGATCAGCACAAAAAGAAGAACGTAATTGCATTCATACGTGGTCCACACTGGGACTCGAACCCGGTATCTTTGGATTACCGGCCCAACGTCTTAAAAAAAAACGAAGAACATAATTGGGTTTCGAAATAAAATATAAGATGTTTCTTTGTTACGGTCTTGGTGTAATGCACCAATATTTAAAGTGATTTGTTCTCCAGTCTCGATACAATAGATATGGCAGAAAACTACACATTTTAGTGAATGATGTGAATGTGCGTGATGTGGTATAAAGCTTAGATCTGCTCTCTTCTCAAACCACCAGTGCAGCTGATTTAGTTGGCAGCACTTTCCGTCTGTGTGTATCGCGTGTTAGTCCACACCTCAAGCATTACTCGTGAAACGATATTGCCATATCATCAGCACCCAGTTATTTGCTCTCGAATCGTGTGAGAAAAACGTTACCGACACATCGAACCTACAATTTGGACCAAGCCGGAATGTCAAACGTTTCTCAACTCTAGTGAGTCCAATGCTTTATCAAAAACCTTTTGATTCTACTCAATAGGGTTGAGACTTGGATGTCGAGAAACCGTTGAAATGAGGCTTGTTTTTTTATGGTATACGCGACGTGACAGTCATTTGTTTGGTTTTTATGTTAGATGATTATTTCAAATTTAGAATCAAACAGATAGTACCTACGCGTACGTGTTGTTCAAACATGGCGTCTTGCACGACAAACTTACTAAAGTAATTCACAGTATCGCTACATCGTTTGATGGTTGTGAAGTTTTTACGTCACGAGTTCATTTCTAGTTTTGACCATCGGTAAAAATAAATTTGTGAGTACATTATGCGTGAATGGTATTGTTATGCGCACTTACTGCTATAGTATTGACGAAAAATTCGATGTGTTTGACAAATACCTATGTGTCTAGCCGAATGTATAAATTAGCGTTATGACTAGAATTATTATACGTAAATATTATGCAGCTTTAACTGGGAACATTAAAATTAAAGTAATAATATTAAATTCGCCACGAGGTTACGTTACCACATAGTGTCATTTTGGTGACTTGCATCTATGAAAAATAACCAACAACACTGATAGGTTAGAAATTAATAAAAGATGCGTCCACCTAAAATTTTACCTTAATATTTGTAAAGCAATGTTATATACGTATAATCTACAAATTTTAAGCTTATTCTAAGTAATAATTAAAACCTCTCAGCCTCTAGTGAGAAACATTTCGAATTCCTAGACATTGTATTATCTGCTATTTCTGTTTCAAATGTCAATTTTTAAGCGACTATAAAATTGCCCAGTGATTTACCGAAATAGGCTCCACACATCTAACGCAATCGTGCAACAATCCCCGCAGATTGCACCAATCATCAGCGGAATGCACCATAAACGGAGATAGCTTACATTGTCACTTTAGATATCTAGCATAGTCTTAGCCGTAGCCTTTAGGTCAATTCGACTATATAGCCTGAAGTTCCAGATTTATTGCATCTATTTAATTTTATTAATATGCAAGTATGTTTAATAGCAATAATATAAAGCAACTATGTAAGCGAATATGTTAGAACGTTATTTGTAAATTTCAATAAAAGTGTCGCATACCCCAAGGTACTAATTTTGGTCTTGTACTTTATCTACTACATAAAGCAAGTAAAAATGTTGACTCTATACACTATGGTGATTGGTTGTGTAGGTATTATTTGTATTTTAATCTATCTTGATAATACAACGACATTAAAAGCAATAAAGGTAGCAATTAACGTTAAATAATGTTATCTGTCCACTTCAGTAAAAATATCACGTACTCCAAGGTACTAATCTCGGTCCAATATTTTACGTACAAATCAAGAATAACGATTGACTCCAGACAACATTGCTTACTTGTACATTGTCTCAATTTCAATCTGTCTGGTACTAGATTACTAAAAATAAAGCAAAATTGATCGCAATAAAGGACGCAGTAGCCAGCGGTAGTCGCGACTGCAGTCTGCGTGACATTGTGTTGCTCAAACTTTGACTCAAATATTTATATTACAAGTATTGAAATATAAAGTATGATTTTTATTATCCTAAAAGAGTTGGTACCACTGGGCTGAGCTTTAGAAAAGGGCCTTTCCTCCTAAATTTTCTCCCAATCATTAAGTTACCTTTAAGCATTGTTTAGTAAATGAGAATGTTTATTTTACGCATATAACTGTCAGTATAGAATAAAAAGTAAAAGTTATCTAGAAATAAATGAACACTTTTTGCACCACAGATAAAAGATCACGCAAATGAAATGGTAGCTTGCGTTACACTTTCTTGGAATCAGCCCTAATGATGAAAGTATTTAAAAGGTTCGCTTGAAAAACAAAAATGCTACATTTCTTATCTTAAATGAAACGACAAAAGTCTAATAGCAGTTTGAAACATTACTAGTACAGTCTTTGCAAGGTATACATTTTTTAAATATAAGAAGCACCAAAGAACATGTTGGACCTTTAATGGTCATCATGTCATGACATCTTTTTCCGCGGATCGCCATTAAATGCTTCATTAATGTTAAACAAAATTAAGTACACTTGATTGCCCTTGTCATTTACAAAGTGGCTGTACTAATACTGGATAAGATAAGGCAGGATGGCCGTTTAAACGTGCAGTGTAAAAATAAGTTTAAAAGTTTTAGCAGCTGCTGATATTGTCTCATCATCTTGCACATAAAGTACGGACTGAACGAAAGTCAATGGAAAACGTGAGTACAGTTGATGACAATATAGATTATGGTGTAACATTTGTATACAAGTTCTAATATCAATTTATAGATGGTACATGTATGTGATATTGATATTAGTCATAGTAAAGAGAGCTCTTAATATATACTAATGCTAAACTTTTTTCGGAACTTCAAACGTGATTTCGTCTATAAAGGAATATTTGTTTATTCAGGATATTTTCTTAATTATCTACCAACTTACCGTCATTTACGCCAATTTTTTTCTGGAATAGAAAAATGCTTTCAACGGAGTGGAATTTTTCGGTCATTACATTATGTGTATCAAAAAGTGAGTCTTCTTGGTTTCTCTTATGATGGATGTGGACCAATAGACGTTATATTTTACAATAATTTAATGATTGAAGCTACCTTCCTATGACAAAATAGATACGTCCCATATGAAAGTTTTGGGATAGAATTAGTAAACAACACATATATAGCTACCCTTTTAGCCTATAGAGAGAACACATGCACGTAGAAAAACAATAATAAAATTGCACTCAAGCGTTGTACGTTTGTGCGTGACCGTACCGTTGACGTTGAGCATGTCCGTAATGACATTCCGTACGTGCACCCATCGGCGCCGCGACGTGCGCAAACACCGCTCCCGGCGGGTTAAGGCTACCATGGTACTAGAAAATAAGGTGTTTCACTCCGGCTAGTGACACTTGCTACGTCACTGATTACGATTAGTTGCCGTTTTATAGTAACAAAATAAATATATGGAAAATTATGTTTGCCGCCAGTCGTACAAAACATATATATTGTATATTCCTTTATGCATAACATTAGTCTAGTTCTTTGATTAAATTTTATTTTATCGTAATAATTGATTTAAAACTGTCACGATTTTATCAGGAATCGGGGAATATTATGATACTGGCAACACAGAAACAGATTGACAGAACCAACCAATCATAGCGTGATGACGTCGCAACTGTCGTCTGTCATTCCGGAGTGCCTTGTTTTCTTATACATACCATGGGAGCTACGAATAAAGTGGATTCAGCTTTTGACTAGTGATAGTCCTCTAACTGAGACATCTGAAACGCCACAGTGGTTTCACCAGCTACCGTGAATTATTATTATTATTATTAAGAGCCTATATTGTCCCACTGCTGGGCAAAGGCCTCCCTATCATTCTTCCATGCATCCCTGTCCCGAGCAATCTCCCACCAGTCTCGGTGAAAGGCGTCAAGTTCGTCTCGCCATCTCCTTCGAGGTCTACCACGACGCCGGATGCTGTTTTGTGAATAGACAAAGGATATCGGAATGTGTAGAAGCTAACTAGCTTGGCGAGGTGATATGTGAATGATATGTAGGTACAGGATGGCAAAGTTGTTGAAAACTGTTGTAGGTACTAACACTAACATGATGAAATAAGATGTCGCATTGAGGTAAAAAGGATGTGCTCTTCTGTCTGGTTGCCGTGTTCCAGGAATCAAAAGATCACCTTAAAAATTACAACAAGTTCATCACTTTTCCATAGATCCTTTGATTAAAAACTTATTTAAATTGTAGAATCAGCTCACACGCAAAAGTACTATTGGAAACCAACATTGAATATATCCACGCAGGAATATTTTTTCAACCAAAAGCTACCTCTTAACAGCTAAACGTTCAACCCATGTCCATGCGTGGGCAAATTTGATTAAAATAGGCGTAATGTGAGTTGGAAGGTCGAACGGGAGTCCCGCCGACCTTTGTGATTTACCTTCTAGATGAGTTACGCTGCGGAATGCTGGCGTTGATAGGTTTCATCTAAAGGGTTGCGGTTCGCACTGATGCATCGTAAATGGTCAGGGTGCTATACTTCTTCGTGACATCCTGAACATAGACTTACTTGAATAGGAAAGGAAATTTTGACAGAAAATAATATAAGTAGAAGACTTGGAAACAACTGATTGAACTTATAATAAATTTAAAATCGTTGGTCAGTCGCGAGTTTTATGAGAATTTAAGGAAACCATTGGATTGAATACGAGTAGCTGGATTTCAATGATGATTTTGATTTGAAGGTAAGCTTTGTGGCTCTGTCATCTCTGAAATTATTCCAGATACAATCTCCAGTTAATGCGAATATTGTTGTTATGAATATTAAAGTTCCTCTATTGGTTCTATTTCATTATAATTTCCTACCTATAGTACCCATAGTATAGACTAAATAAGTTGTACTCAATACATCCACATCTGTAACAGCTATCGCTGCCATTTTTTTTACCATCAACCTTATTTTATCCGTTTTAACTATTTTAATGTACCTACCTAACATTGATTTGGAGAATCTACACATGTAACAACAAAAATGTAATGGATTGTTTAATTATTATTTACGTAAAAAAATATTTACTGATGAGTTTACTTCGGTTTTCTTCTCAACAGCGTCATTTTACAAAACCAAGATGTCAAAGTCAATATTTATAAATCTTAAACCTAGCGACAGTAGTGCTTCACGCACTCGATGTAATTTGCAACCTGCGTGATTGCCGACCGCTATGATTGCTCACGTCCCGGGCAGTCCATATTCGTGACAAGTTTGATTGCATCGTGATACCCACGTGCTGACGACAAATCATTGGTTAGGGCTAAGTGGGTATGTGAAGTACAAGGACATGGGCAAATGATTGCATACGTGGTAGAAATAAAATAGTTTATAGATGTTTATGTTTGAGCCATGTTAGATGTCATTTAATGTAAGCTAAGGAAGAGCGGTGCCTCCCAACACGGTTAATTGTGTGCCCCATCCCATAGATCATACATATACAGTGAAACTTGTATAAGTGGGACCTGGATAAGTGAGAAACCTCCATAGCTGGAACTCATCTGCTGTCCCCAAACTTTACCACTGAATTACCTCTGTTAGTGACAAAACAGACCTCTATAACTGGGATTCGTTTTTTCGATTATGTCTTCATAATTACCTCCATAACTGAGACAGCGGGCGTATTTAACCTCTATTATTGAGACTAAATTTTAAGTTAAATACTTTTAATAAATGGTTATCTTTGAATTTAAAGATTTCGACCTCTATAACTGCGATAATGTCAATCCATTACCTCTCTAACTGGGACTTCATTTTATTTCAAAACGCGAGACAGTAAAAGCACTATTCTTTTGCACACCAATGTTGAAATATCAACATTATACCTAAGATTAAATTTATATTAATTAAAAATAATATCTTAATAGCTGACCCCTAAAAAAGGACAATATAAAATGTCAGATTAATTTAATTTGTATTTTTGTACTGTTTATAAAAAAGTGTTAATATTTCTTGTTTATGAGGTACCTTTTTATTTCTGCCAACTTTTATAATTCATGTATAATCATTATGAAATACACCACCTACCTACCTATTTTATTTAATAATCGCACCTCTATAACTGGAATATCCTCTTTTTTACCTCTATTAATGGAACCCTATCTAAATGGGACAGACATTAATCTATACCTGTATATCTGAGACACTGGGTAAGTGGAATACCTCTTTAAGTGAGAGTGAAATTTGCTGGTCCCTTCAAGTCCCAGTTATCCAGGTTTCACTGTATATATATTTTTGTAAGTTATTTTACTAAAAATGATGTAAGTACGAGTAAATATTTATTGATAGAATAATGAATTTCTAGGACAAAATACGTAATTTATATATATTATTTAGAGGACCATTCATTTTTACGCTGGTTTAAATCAAGCTAAGTCCATAATATGGGTCAGAATCAAAAGAAGAAGCTAGTTGTGAAATTGTCAGCTGACAATTTCGTTTTGAAACTTAAAGAACTTTCCTTTTTAGAGTTAGATTTCGCTCAATTGTGGTACAGTAGACGGTGATATAATATAATAAAATTATAATATGATATGAGTCAACATACTATTGAAAACGATCGGTCCTATATCTACATATATGCCGTATTTAACTTACATTATAAAGGTAGCCGAACATTACCCAATAGCCGTACCAATTCGCAAATTTTAATATCCGCCGCCTGTGATCAGTGACGCGTGAGCATCTATCCTAACATTATTTTACCATCCAAAACAGAAATGCCACAAGCGACAGGACCATTTAGAGTACTTGTAGCATTTTAGAATGAAAGGGCAGATTCGCAATTGTTTCCGTTGGTAGCTCCAGGCATGACAGCTTCCACTTTGCCTCTGACTTTTAATCAGTTGGCAAATATTTAGCTGTGCATATTGAGGAGGCTTGTGCAATTGCGTTAGTGAAGTCATGTGAGTGAGTTTAGGATTGTGGACGGTTGGGTGCTTTGATATGTCGCGAATGTTTGGGGATTAGTGGGATGCAGATTAGGGTTGTTTGTCATTAAACGGGAACACGATTGTTTTGTTTATGGGGTCAGTTCGTTTGAACTTGACTGCTTTCGAATTGAGTCCCGATTGTTCGTTGGTGTGTGAATGAGTAATGAATGAATCGTTTCAGTTGAAAAAAATATATAGATAGCAATATAACCTTCCTTCTGTACGCACAACGGCCCGAATATACACATGCTAAGTGCGGAAAACGGAGCCCATACAGCTCCCGCTGTAAAGACATGAGTCGTAATGGCAAGAAACCCTAGTTCTCAAAGATAATAGTTTATGAATCTTCACATATCTTCTATGAGAATACATCACCCTGAACTAGTGAATTTCCAAAAAAAAAAAAAATCTGAAGACCAACAGTACATATTAACCATTCTATTTAAAATTATCAATGTCACTCTGCCAATCAATATTTTGATTAGTTACCAAACTTTTCTCAGTCCCCGATACTCCATCAAAATAAGTCCAATCGTCTCAAGATGTCATTGAAAGTAATTTTACAAGGCAGATTCAATATTGATCAAATGCTTAAGGGCTAAATTAGGGTGCTACTCAGCTGGGGGATTGCTTAATTTGTTTACTTTTGAAGTTAAGACGGCAACTTAGACGTAGGAAATTAGTATTATTTTAAAGCTGTTTCACAGAATATCTAAGGTCAACCGGGGTAATGGCGTCACCGTTTTTTTTTGATGTTTTATACTCTCATTTAACCCCAAGTTATGAAATATTTAATTAGTGTATAGAAAATATTCTTACGCGCTGTTCTTCCTGTGGCTTTTTTCCAAGAAAATTGGTGTAGTAACGTTTTTGGTTTGCGATAATTAAACGATATACAGATGTTTTTTTAAAAAACGGAAATTTAGACGCATTTGTCCCAGTTGGAATAATTGCGTCCTTTTTAACCCATTCACGATCAATTACGAAGAGGCTTTCAAAAATTCATGAAACATGTTTGCAATACAGTATTCTAGAAGATAAAGCTAAATACAAGGGATCAAAAACAGTTACTAACGACCTCAGATAGAAAATAATCTGGGTAAACGCGTCTACAATATGTGGACGCATTTATCCAAACCTAATTTCCAGATGTTGTAAACCTTTTAGTCGGTCAAAAGTCTAAGATCTAGAAATGTTCGGAGAGCTTTAATTTTTATCTTTGTCACTGACCTATTTAATGAGTGAAATTAAATAGTGGAGATTTTATCCAGATGAGGAGTTTTGTTAAAGATATTTAAGGTCAATACTTTCTTCTATGTACTTACCCATATTTTTTAGCGAATTGAATTACGGAGTTGCTTGCCATCACACTTATACCCCTCGCGGCGAACGATGAGTCCTATGACACCAGTAATTTTTTCCGATTATAGGTTATAAAATGTATTGAGATGACAGCTGTCATAGGACTCATCGTTCACCGCGAGGGGTATAAATAATAGGAATATATCAGTATATATCAGTAGACGAAATTCCGACTAGGTTCTTACTTATACTTTGACACTAAAACTACATAAAATGCATGAATTCTGGTAAAAATAAGCTCTAAAATGTTGTATATACTGTTAAAACCAAGTATCAAGAAAAAGGTTGTCGACACCTGACATTGGGCCAAATGCGATACACAGACGCAATTACCTCAAAGTACGAGACGCATTTTGCCAAATTTAAAAAATAACCTCCAAGAATTTGACATCGATTTTTTTTCAAACCCAAAGCATTATCAACAAAAATAGTGGTTCGAACATATCGTCTTACTAATAGTCATCATCATCATCATCATTTCAGCCATAGGACGTCCACTGCTGGACACAGGCCTCCTCAATTGACTTCCACATGGGCCGGATAGAAGCGACCCGCATCCAGCGAGTTCCCGCAACCCTGACCAGGTCGTCCGACCACCTTGCGGGTGGCCGTCCTACGCTGCGCTTGCCGGTACGTGGTCTCCACTCGAGAACCTTTCTGCCCCAACGGCCATCGGTTCTTCGAGCTATGTGCCCTGCCCATTGCCACTTCAGTTTGCTAACCCTGTTTGCTATGTCGGTGACATTAGTTCGTCTACGAATCTCATCATTCCTGATTCGATCACGTAGAGAGATCCCGAGCATAGCCCTTTCCATAGCTCGCTGAGTGACTCTGAGCTTCCTTAAGAGGCCCATAGTTAGAGACCACGTCTCGGCTCCGTAGGTCATCACCGGTAATACGCACTGGTTGAAGACTTTTGTCTTCAAGCACTGAAGATATCGACGCTGACGATAGATGCTGACGATATCGTGGTCATGGCGGAGACGCTGGAGGATCTCGGTATAATGCTGGATGATCTCAACCGAGTATCCCAACAGGTAGGCCTTAAGATGAACATGGACAAGACGAAGATCATGTCGAATGTCCATGTAGCACCCACCCCAGTATTGGTTGGGAACTCGGTCCTCGAAGTTGTCGACGAATACGTCTATCTAGGTCAGACGATCCAATTAGGCAGGTCCAACTTCGAGAAAGAGATCAATCGACGGATTCAACTCGGATGGGCAGCGTTCGGGAAACTGCGAAGTGTCTTCTCGTCCAAGATACCTTACTAATAGTAGTCACATTTATTACAAATAATTATCAAATATCTAAAGAAATACAGGGATTAAACAGATTTTGTTGACTTAACTCATGCAACGTGTAGATCTAGCATGACACTAAATTTCAAAATGGTCGACCTCTTGAACACGTTACGCCAAAACGCCCTCTATGTTACGTGTTGCCCTCCAAGTAGTTTATTCCTATATCTTGATTCCGTTCTATGATTAATTTACTAATCTATCTATCTAACAACCACAGACAGCAGTGGACTGTTAAATTCCTCTAATGACGTAACAGCTCCGTTATGAAGTCTTAGCGTACATTTACATTACTTTGACTTCTTTATAACGTCCTTAGATTCAGCTTTACCGTTAATGCAGCTGGATCATGACGACATGGGCCTCCCCTACAGCTCGCCACAACGTGCGATCCTATGAAGACCGTATCCGTCGATTCTACGCTTTCCTATTCATTGTCGCCACTCCAAGACTTAGCGGCCCCAACGGCCATCCATCTCCAGGCTACATATTGCCACTTCAACCATTAAATCCTGCGAGCTACTCGTATGTCGGTAAATATGATTTTTTATGTTATCACGCAGAGCATTTCGAACATAGTTCTTTCGCTTGCACGTTTCATGACTCTTAGCCACCTATGTACCTAAGAGTCAACGATTAAACTCAGTTCCGTAGGTCAGATAAAGATAAGATAAGAATTGTTTGATCAATTGGGATTCACTGGAACCACTTTTGCATCGTCATTGAATACATAGCTATTACATTAATTGATACAATAGTAATAACATTAACACAAAATTATAATGGGTACACAAGATTTCCAAACATTTGCAATATTTCCGCGGTAATGCTTCGTCAAAAGTAAACTAGGTGATAAATTACATAAAAAAATTATAGCTTTAACCTTTTTAATTACAAAAAAATACTTTACCCTCACCTCCTGTGTTCATCACTGGCAACCTGCCCTGTTCAAAAACTTTCGCCTTCAGGCACTGGGGAATTTTGAAGTTGGATTCGACAAGATTTCATTGGTTTATTAAGGATTATATTCTTTTTGAATATGCCTCATCCATCTTGTTTTCTATCCGTCATGGAGGGTGCACCCAATATGCACGAAATATTAGGTAAGTATATTGTAAGTATGGATGCGTGATATCTTGATTGTTTGCCCTGATTGTGAAATTAATCTTTTAATGTGTATTTGTGTACATATATGTATATGACGGATACAATATAATAAAAGTAAAAGTGGTTGATACAGGATTGATCGCCAATCGTTACAAGATACACCCGACTTATATGATCTGTGACCCGACTACTGTAAAAGAGGAGGATTACGCAGACGCAGACTAAGAACTTTTAGTGAGGTAGACAAAAAATCGGTTACCTATCTGAAACACTTTTAGTTCCCAATTAATTTTGAGTTCCCATCTGTACGTACGTACGTACCCTGTCCCACCGCTTTCCAGCAAGTGTTAGAACAGCGAGAGAGATGGCAAAAGAAATGTTGTATCATCATATAAAATAGGATTAACATTGATTCGGATTTGTGATAGGGTAAACAAAAAAATGGACTAAAAGAATAAGTACGAGTATGCCTCATCCATCGGAACAATGAGTTGTAAGTTGTAACTCTATGTTCAGGGTGGGGCGGCAGATGTGTCGTCCGGTCGATCGAGGGTTGATCGGTGATCGGGGGCGAGAACGCAATAATGAATGCATGTGTTTTTACATGTTGAAAGCATTATTTCAACACTAATTCCACAGTTGGTATTTTGAGTAGGGGATTTTTCAGGAGTTAATTTCATATAAATTGGTGTCTTTCTGTAAGTTGGCAGTGACCAAAGATCCAATTCCGTGATGATCTCTTAGTTATTTATAAATTGATGATTGCGCCTGTTGAAATGGTTGATGTTCAATGGTGTAATCTGGGAGCTAATTCGAGTGTATTAACCTATATCGCCTTTAAAGCATGCCTACGCGGTCAGATTAAGTTTGCGCCTAATATCTATGGCGTTGCACATAAATGAGTCGCAAACTTAATTGGACCGGGTTGTCGAAGTAGCGATTTACTAGGTATATCGGCACTTTAGAGATCTCTACGAGATATTAGAGGGACGTATGAGTAGGGCTAGCTATGATTAACAAAAGAAGATGGAGGTGTTAGACCAAAATTTCTATAAAACGGTGATAAAATTTCTGTTAAACAAACAATTAGACAGGACGTTTTCTTGGATAGGTGTGATTGTTTTCTTTGTACTCCAAAAAAGATCGGGTTAAGTTTCTGACTGTATAATGTATTTATCAATTCTCCATTATTCAAAGAGCTCATTGCGTGTGAACTTTGTTTTTTTCGTAGATTTTTAAATTCATAGTAGTAGTAGAATATATTATGGTAATGAATCCACGAAATAAAAAAAAAAAAATAAAAAAAAAATATAGGCCGTATAGGCTATATGTATAGAAATGCATTATTCTTTATTTATTTTAGTTAAAAGAGTAGTTTTGAAGTTATGATATAGTAAATTTCGTACGGCGCGTCATGCGAGCGTGACGTCATTAGACTAATACTCATATGCTGGCTTGACACTACTCTCGAAGTTGACCGAAGTTGGGCGAATATGACAGTAAGGAGAAGCACTTCGTCTTACTTCATCCAGTTCTTCTTCACACTATTACATTCGCCCAACCTCGGTAAATTTGGAGAGTAGTGTAGAGCGTGCAGTAGTATCTTCGTACATTGAGCGAATCAGTCCTACGCTCACTAAATATTTCAGAAACATTTATTTTAGTTTTTGATACAGCATACGTTATGCTGCATCAAAAACTAAAATTAGATCGAAAGAGCTGGTGATTCTGAGTAGAAAATACCTAAAATATCCATCAAATTTTGGAGATATTCTTCTTAAAGAAACAACTGTCTCTTCTCCAAGTAAGTATACAACATTAGTGATCTTTGACTGACGACTTTCTCCAAGTCTACATTTTAAGCCAGTAAGCTGATTAGACGGGCCGATCGGAATTTATGTTTTTATTACGCTTTTTACTGTTTACCGAGCATCAAATAATTATTAATGATAGGCTTTATGGCAAATTGTGCGAGAGGGCGCTGTTAAATTTTAATGTCTAATAATGTTTTATAATACTTTGACATGGCTGCGAAGGCTTCGATGGAATTAATTCTCTACGGCGGCGACTTTAATGGAGGTTTACCTGTTGCTAAGACTTTACATTTAATTATGTATCGGTTTTGGCAAGTTCTTATTCTATGCGTATATTTATTTTATTATCTGGAAAATACTAGTAAAACATGTTTTATTAAAACTCAGTTTAATGAAAAATAAAATATTTAAAATACCCAGTCAAATTAAATCTACATCCTTGGGATATGAAATTGCAACCATCGATGCGATTACTACACCGAATCCAGTTCCATTTTCAAAAAACAATTCTAAAATAGAACAACAATGCCAATCACAAAACAAAAGAACGGCGAAAAGGCCAATCATTAAATACCGGCCAGCAACAATGAACCAATTACACCAGCTAGCGTGTACTAATCCAACGACTCATAAAAAAGAAAAAAAGTGCAATCCCTGGGGATCTATGGTAAGAGATTTTGCGAGGGGACCGTTAGAAGTGATACTTTGTCTTTTTAAACGGCCTTTTTGTTGAAAGACGGGATTATTCTTTGGGGGGAGTGAGTTGTTACGTTTACGGTTTTAATAAGATCGTTATGTTTGGATTTTATGCCTATTTTTTGTGAAATTAATGTCTTTTAATGCAACTGTCATCCAAATTGAAGCATCATTTATTAAAAGGAAATAGTTAGCAACTAGATCCTTACGTCCTCCAATCACCTTTCTATCACCAACAGATGTAGTATAAATAAGGATTTTCCATTATGTTTTGACAAACACTTTCGTATTCATTCTTATTTCACAATCTACGTCCCATACCTTCCGTAAGCTAATGGACAAAGACGATGACAAGATTTATTTTCTGAACTCACTTTGTAGAGTAATCAACTAAATGGCACTAGCTAAAAGACACCAGATAAATTAAAATTTGTACTAGAAAATACCTAAACCTAAGCCTTTTTAAATGCCTAAGCCAAACAAAAATAATATGTGTATTAAATACAGCATGTGTCAGTAAACGTCAAAACATTAACAAGGCACATTTCCACGGCGTTACCAACAATTACGTCACAAATCGCTTGAACGGGCAACAAGCAGTTGATAAATTAACAAGATTGTCCCTCCACGAAAAAACCCGGAAAAAAGAAATAGGGGAGACAGGATTACAAGCCCCGGGCGTATCTTGATGTGACAGATTAGCCTGTAATTTCCTCTAAATTGATATCTCGAGAGAAACACGCTTTTTTTCTTTTTCCTTTTCTATTTTCCTCAAGATTGCCAGTCACTTTAGTAGGTTAGGGTGACGTGGATTGCGCGAAGTTTAACGGATTTGAGGGGTAAGTTATGCCGTTTGGGTTTTTTATGAGTTTTTTTAATAGGATATGTAAGTTACCGTCAGATCAATTCGCCAATAATTTTCCAAACTATCTAGAAAGTTCTAGATAGTTTGCAACCTAAGAGACAATTTAAACCAATGATTATACGCGATTATATTCTGTGAGTAAACCTCTCCTCCTCTTCGGGATTGTTTTTTTTAGTGGTAGTGATCTAGGGTATTTAAATATTATGTACAAATAGTTTTTGCTAATAATAGGTTTCAGTTAGGTTTTAATTAGATTACAAGTTTCTTATGGTTTAGTAGATATATCTTTTTTTAGTTTTGTTTGTATTTTAAATAAAATTTATTGTAAGTAATGTAATATTCTCTACAATTTTTGATCATTCAGTCACTTATAGTTCTTTCTTTTTTATTATAATTTCAATTATTGGAGGAGGAGCTTGAAATAATAGTACTTAAGGTCCATTTAAAGGCGCTTACTAGTGAGCTAACATAAACTTTAATCGGCACCAGATCATAAGAAACATCATAATAATTAAACTGTGCCATTACAAACGCTAAGGGTCCTCTACCGATCGTAAGTATTTCTCAAACTACATTGCCCCATATGACAAACGCATCTACACCAAACTGTAACAGTGACGCAATGAGGAATCTGCATGTCTCGCAGTAATTTGTGCAGTACTTCATCAAAACGAGCAACAATAAATAACACGTTCACTTCAACACCAATTTTGTTCACGCAATCTTCGGCCAGCGTAGCTAGGACTCTACCCCCTCTTTCTAGTATCAGTCCTAAGGTGATACGTAAGGGGGGTTATGTAAAAAAGGAGGTCTTAGTTTCTTGGTTCGGCGTGTATTGGATGTGGCGCTCTGATTATCATGTGGGTCGGTGGATCCTTTGGTTTGGCATTTGTTTTTATTTAGTATATGATTGCTGTTCGTGTACTTCTAATTAATTAGGCACCTTTGTATGGTTTTTGCGTAGTTATGTCTGTTTTATTGGTTATATTACACTACTTAGTTGCAGGTCCAGATTACAGATCCCTATTAATTACTAATCGAACAAAGACTCATGCAAGTGGAAAAATTAAGACGTTTTATGCATAATAAGATGCTTTGTAGTTTTTTGTTTTTATTGAGAGTATAAAATGTTAACCAGTATTCTTCTTTAATTTAAGAGCTGCGTTCTTGTCATTATACTCGTAATTTGTCATTATAGGTAATATTTAATGTTTCTTTTTGTTCTTTCTAAATATTGACATAAAAAGTGCACAAAAAATGCAGGAGTTTCATTGATTTCATCACATATCTATCATCAAATCTCAATTCCGAATAAGATGGGAACTTTTGTAGGATCCAAGCATAAAAACAGAGTTTTTGAAATTGAAAAAGTATTTTGAGGCAATATGAAAAACATGCGTTGGTGCGAGACCCTTTTTTAAAGTCTATGGAAAATATACGTCTGTACGAATCTACATTTCAGTTGTATTTACTCGTATTTTGTAAGTAACTGTGCCTGGCATGTGGAAGCCCTGATGATGATAAGTTACGAGGCCATAAATATGACAATTGTTAGCTGAACACGACTCAGGCGTAGCTTGTCAGGATACGGAGATGGCTGCTAGGCTGAGGTGAGGTGCGTTGTGAGATACAGCGAGAAAATACACCGCGTTTACTTGCATACTTAGGCTGCGTTTAATTGATCTTTTATACTGAGAATAACGCTTACTCTGGAATAGTGAAGTCAGAACCCATATTACTCGTAGTTTGATGATTTCTATCAGAGAGAGAGCGACTAAAAGTTCGGTCCAATCCAACCTTACTTCGTACTTCATATAGAAAACGTGCACAACGACGGTGGTATCTGTAGGTGCCGCCAATCTGAATATTTTACGTTATGATGTTATAAATTGTTATTTATGGTGCTGCCACCTATATTTCCTGCAGGTATCCTATTATACTCGTATAGCATCATAAAACTCGTATACTCTATCTTAATTCATACCTCACGGAACTATATTGTAGTACCTACCTATATGGCACCAATAGATTGTTGTCGCCAAACTAAAGACCTCCTGAAAGGATACCCGTAATGATCTGTCGTGGGAAGTCTTTAAACAACGGTTTCCTGATCAGATTGTTGTTCTACCGTGTTGGCTCTCTCACATTCCAGGCCCTTCTGGCCCGCCGTCTTTCTCTGCTTATTTTCTGTTCCAACGTTTATGAGCCCGCCTAATTCTTTTTCTAATACCCATAGTACAAGCATTCCTTACTTTGTAACTAGATCGATTTGTATAGATGACCCCTTAATGTCTATTTATTTAATATTTTATTTAAATCCCACTTAAGGTCCCGTCAGTGTAGTGCAAACCGCTAGTCCGCCCGTATCCGTTAATCGCTTACACTGGGCTCAACCTAGCTTCGTACTATATGGCACCATAGCTAGCCGTCGCGTCGTCGCCTACGCAGCGTATTTATGGCTGTCTGGCGATTTATTGTATCGGTAGCGAGCAATTAGTCGGTTTACTGTGTCGCTTGTTTACGGTTTGGTGGCTGATTGGCGTTATAATATCCTTGTTAGTGGAAGATGGAAAGCATGTAGCCGTAGCTGAACTTTAATTAGACATAAATAAATGTTTACATTGAAGCAAAAACTATTCGAACCCGCGTTTCAAAGTGCTATCCGGGCCAACACGGGCCTCTTACCTATTATACCACCGAAACGATGCGCGAGCCATTAAATTCGGGTTCAGCTAGCAGAAGTAACGTTATTTATTATGAGCCTATTATCTACGTCCCACTGCTGGGCAAAGGTCTCTCCCCTCTTTTTCCATGCGTCGCAGTTTTTAGCGTAAAGACGTACCTAACCTAACCCAACTGCTTTAATAAAAGAATATCCGACATAAATAGTAAGAGCATTCTAACATAATGTCACTTACGTACCGAACCGTAAGAGAATAATATATCATCCTAAGAATATCCTTCTCTCTCTCCTTATCATCTATCATCAGTTCACGTTAAGTTTGCACCTGGTTGCTATGGCGTTGTATACAAACGAGGTTCTTATACAAATCGAGGTTTCTTTGTCGTCTGTTTCCTGCTCCAAAACTTAAACAATATTTACGAAATTTTGGGAACAGAATGGGAAAGAAATGTGTCGAACCGTTTAGACGACAGAACTATATGAGTATGTAGGTAGGTATACACGACGCGGTTGGCTCGGTTTGTAGAGACCTGCCTACTGAGCCGGCGGTCCCGGGTTCCAATCCCGGCCAGGGCAAATATTTGTGTGATGAACTCGAATATTTGTGCTTGGGTTGTTCTATATATTTAAGTATATATGTATCTATATCAGTATGTATATCGTCGTCTAGTACCCATAACCCAAGCCTTCTTGAGCTTCATTTGGGACTAGATCGATTTGTGTGAGGTTTTCTGATATTTATTTATTTATACACATACACATAACACCTCAACGAAGGCCTCTAATATTTTCTATCACTAAACACCACACAAAAATACGTTTTCATTTTCCTCAATGCAATTCCCAATACAGATATAATCTGCCAAATAAAAAGTTTCCTATCGCCATTGTCATTTAGTTACCTCACAAAAGCGTAGATTGATTGCAGGGGCGGCAACACAACTTCCCGGCCCCGCTTCCGGTTGATACTTTTTCACTTCCGGTTGATACTTTTTTCACTTTTCACGTTTCCTGTGTCAGCTGTCACCGGGCACGACAGCGGGTTTTGTGAAATTGAATTTTTTGAGTTGTGGTATTTTTGTAGTGCTGTGGTCGAAGATTTTTCGAGAGGCGATGGGATAGACGATGGACAACAAATAAAAGTGTTTTGATTTACTTTACCCTTTATAAAACCAATCAATAGGCTGTTGCGTCATTTTTTTTGTATAATATTTTGGGATTTGCGTTTCCTCTTGTCACCTATGCAAATTTACAGACATAGGTGGTTTAGTTGATTAATTAATTTTGTCTTTAGCTGCAACAACAACCTTATTAATTTGTTTTTTTTTACTTGTTTAGAACCCTTTTTAGGCAATGAAACCTTTTTAAACAAGGTATGAATTAAATATTTTTATAGAATCTATTAGCTCTCTAATACTCAGATCTAATGGCTCAGTTGGGAGAGCAATGCGCCGGAAACGCAGAGATCGCAGGTTAAAGTCCTGCTTGGATTGTAGTGGATCGCATTCAATTTTTCTTTCTTAATTTACCTTTGTGTCATTATTTATAAAGGTAAGAATTAAGCAAATCTAAAAAAAAAAACAATTTTAGTATAAAGACTTTTCAATTACTATTTTCCTTTTCGGTTATCAATTATTTTAGTAATTTTATATCAATGTTATGACATTAACAGTCTTAAAAATCATTTCAAAAAATATAATTGTGTTTCGTAATAAAATATTAATTAGGGGTCTGTTATAATTATACTTTCTTAATTATAAATAATCTGAAATCATAGCATTCCAAATCACAAATATAATTGGGAACAAATAGGAAAATTTTGATTCAACTTAAATTGACGTCTTAATTCTGTACATTTATATTTTTTAAATGTTAATAATAGCGAAATATCTACTAGAATGTGTTTTCAATTTGACATTGGCTTAAGTGAATTAATTTTCATGATCTTTGAATTGATTATAATTGTGAACTGTCAGTGAAACTCGTTATAACTCACACTCGATAAAAGTTTTTTACTAACATTCAAAACATCAAATATTGCCCGACGTAATACGTAGTAATACATGACCCTTTTTACTGCAATACTACACGGTTATCATCAACTTTACTAAACCCCAATTTAGAACCAGGGCAGCCTGTCCCGATCATAAATAGAATCGAAGTGTTATTTCCGGCTAAGCTAAGCTAAAAATCATCAAATCAAAAACAGCTCAACCGTCCATTTTCAACCAAGCAAGTTCCTTCCATCTTCAAAGTGAACTCATCCTGCCGCATCCAAAAAGTAAGGGACAATAAAACGCTGTATTTTGTCGCTTGGGTCTTTTTGATTTGAGATGATCCGGTTGTTAGATAAAGATAGATAAATACGATGATCGGCTGCGATGGCTCCATTAAATGTATTTGGTAGCTTGTCTGTCAAGGTGTCACATTTGTTGTGCGGTGCAAGGCCTGAAAGGTAGCGGACATGCGTAATACGAAACTACTTGGGTATGTCTAATACAAATTGTAGGTTCACTTATATTTGCAATTGTAAGTTATTAGTACCTACATATCTAATTAATAAGATGTTTAGGCTACTCCTAAACTGTCAAATAAACAAAGTACTCGTTTTTAACCTCCATCTAATACCTACCTAACTGGACTTAGTATTTAAAAAATCCTGATTACAAGTCACAACTTTGTGCATCTACAATTCTAAAGACTAAGAACAATTAATACTTCAAACTACTTTTCATTTAATTGGGTAGGTATAGGTAGGTACCTTTGCATATTTTTTTTGATTCTCTCAAACGTCATAAAAACCTGTCACTTAAGTGTCAGGCAGGTCCGTATTTAGTTCATGACCCTTAGTGTATCTGGATGGACAACAAATATGGTAACATCCAACCTAGTATCCCCCGTATGCCATGGTTTTTTAAGTTCCGCTCTGCTAATAAATGAGTCACGTCGACTATTTGCCGTCTTCGTCTAGGCCATGTTTGTTCTCCGGTGTTTCTTGCTAAAATAAGGGTGAGGGATAACTCACTGTGCGAATGCGGTATTGATGAAGGAACTCTGGATCACATTTTTTTCAATTGCACTAGGTTCCCATATTCTCTGTACGATGTATTACCGCAAAATATCCCTCGTCCCATCGACTTTCCTTCTTTGTTAACTTTTATGGATGCTCCTCTCACTGCTATTCTTATCAAATATTTACTTGTCCATAACATCAGGATGTAGAGTACAATTTTCTTTAATTTAATTACATATTTCCTAATTTTCCTATGTTGGCATGCCTTACTTACTGTCACCATCTTCCCGCTCTTTTTCTTAATAACTGTACAAACGTCTTGTGTTGTCTGTGCCGTCCATAACATAAATAAAATGTTGTTTGTTTTAGGTTCCACACCTATCCTCCCACAAAAACACGAAATTATAAATACTGAACATTCTCCTATCGTGTGATATGCCTTCACGTCGACATTGGCGAAATACATCTTGCTAACCCAGCAAGAAGTGAGAGCCACAGAAGAAAAAAAAAATACTGACGACGAAGACCCGTGGTTCACCTGGTTCACGTGGTAAGTGTCAACTCAGGCTCGAATAATGAATATAGGTACAGTATATAACCCATTGGTACAAAGATCAAAGCTCTAATAAAAATTTAAATACGTAACCTGGTGGAAGAGACCGGGAACCCGCTACATCTGGATTGCCGGTCTAGAACCATTTAAAAAAAATTGGACATTATATGTTTCATTAATTTACAATATAATCCGATGGTATACCTTCACTTGCCCGAATTTCATATGCCCGAATTTCGTCTGCCATAATATTCAATTGTCCGAATCTTGTTTCTAATAATTATGTTTCCCATAATCATTGTTTGCCATATTAATCCTATGCCCGAATCTTTGTTTCCCATAATATTAATTCCAATAATCACATTTTCTATAAAGATTGTAATCCATAATTGTCACATGCTATAATTTCATATGCTATCCAAATGGAACATAGGCCGAAAACCGACATCTGTAGGTTAGGTTTGTTTTATGACCCCGTATAGCGGAGAGTCAAAATACAAACCCAATCTAATCTAGTTTTAGAAGAACTGCTACCAAATAGTACATGGATCTAAAACCGAAAACTATAGGTTAGGTTAGGTTTGTGTTGTGACCCGTATAGCGGAGCGTCAGAATGTTTAGAAACAATATTTAGTATGGCGTTTAAATATTCTATCAAACAATATTATGGCACTTAATACTATGGAAAACAATACTTATGGCATTCGTATCATTATGGCATATAATATTCGGGAATACAAGAGTATGTCAAATGACTTTTCTAGGAAACGAAACATTCGGGCAAATGAAATTCGGGTAAGAGAAATTCGAGCAAATCAATATTATTGCATATAAATTTTGGTCAAACAAAGACAACCTAATCCGATACAATTATTTCATTTCAATTATAGAACTAGATACTACATAATACGCGTTGCGCTTTTCACTTGCAAACTAAATTAAAGTCACGAATTCATGCGCCCGCGCCCGGAAACCGTAAACAACTTTTACCGACCTCGCCGAGAGCCGTATCATCGGTGACGGTTACACTTTAACCTGGTACAGTCGGCCTCAAATAGTCTGAATATTTATTTGGCATTTTCGGGTCATCATATCCTATCCTATCATCCTTTGATCCGCATCACGTTTGTGGTCTGGCTCCAAATGCAAAAGATCGAAGTGCGCGCAGGTTAATAAATTAAAACATGTATAATATCTGATTTTAAGCAAACCTCAGATTACTTAATACCTACAAAAGATTTAAGTATATCTAATAAAAATTGTTTAGTGACTCCGTGTTTGACACAATTGACAAACGACACATACACAATCCACCTAATCTGGGGATATAGAGTTTGGAACGCATTGGTATTTCTTAAAAGGTGCACTAAGAAAAAAAACCGGCCACGTATGAGTCTGACTCGCGCACCGAGGGTTCCGTACAAACTTTCACTTATCCCATCTTAATTGGCCTGGTTGAGTTGATTTTGCACCTGAAATGTATGGCGCCGCATACAAACGAGGTGCAAACTTAACGCAACCGAGTTCTCCAAATATGATGTTTGAAAGGACTATATTTTTTATGATTTTATTACAAAGGTATGTGATGATATTACTTGCCAAATTTCATATTTCTAGGTCATCGCGAAGTACCCTATCGTTTTGATTCCCTTGAGAGTGTCGAAATGTACGTTTTTTGCGACATAAATGGCCGTGTCTTTTTTTCACGTAGAAGTTTAATTTTTTCACAACTTCAAGGGACCGTAGACTAAGTATATGGTTTAAATTTCAACTCGATATTCCACGCGTTCTCGAGATAAAGGGTCTTGACAGACCGACAGACGGACGGACGGACAACAAAGTGATCCTTATAAGGTTCCGTTTTTTCCGATTGAGGTACGGAACCCTAAAAAATAACTTTTAAGGGTGCGAAACGGAGGAGAAAGATCGGACCACCCCACGATGTTGTTCTCCTGAAGGCATTCAGGAGAACAACATCGTGGAGTGGATCCTCCTGTAATTATAGGATACTTATAAAAAATAATTATGAATATCGATTCGCAATTGGCGTTTTGCTGAGCACCGCTGTCTGATATCGAAAACGTAGGGATTAGATGGTTTAGATTCGTAAACAAAAGTACAGTTATAAAACAAAATAAAGATTTATTTGTAACTAAACTCGTGCGTCGTAAACTTGGTAATTACAGGTTATCAGCGCTCGCACATGACAGGTGCCTCTAGCCACTGTCTCTGTTGACGTCCGTGAGACACGTTACGCGTACAGTTGGATTCACTATCTTCAGTATTTCCTTGGTGATACCTAGGGCTGCCACCTTTAAATTCGTCTAATCCTGACAAAGAATTAAAAAAACCCGGACCTTTCGCGTAAATGGCATTTTTTCCCAGACGTGTCCGAAAATCATATTATAAAAAATAAAACAATCGCTTTATTTTTCATTCGCTTAAAAAATGTCTTTTAAAAAATCTTTTGACTTTATATGAACCTCCGGACGACCCCCGGACTCAGCCTCCAAACTAGGAAAAATCCAGGGAAACCCGATGGCAGTCCTAGCTATACCGCAAGTGCAGCCGACGATAAGTTTTGTTTAGTTTCGTATACCTTCATGGTTCATGTAGTATCACAGTATCAGATGCAACAACTTACTACCAATCAGTATAATTTCCAACACGTGTTTCGAACATTTCTCGAGCGAACGACGCGAATACTTGGCCCCCTTTGGCCCCACATAAGTACTGTTTCAGAAGGAACAAGATTAATGACAGCTCCTTTGCTATTCAACGAAAGATTTTTCGTAAAAATAAGTTGTGTAATCAGAAATTATCAGAAATCAGAAATTATTTACAGATATTACCGTAGGTACATTATGTCACATGTATTTAGCTTGCATGCAAGCGTGCAAATATTGCAGTCAATTAAAATTAAAATGTCAAAACAATATCGAACAAAATAAAAAATATACAATCTTAAATTGAAATAATAGAGAAAAGAAAAAAAAAAAATAATTTAAAAAAGATTGAGAAGAAAAAGATTAACATAATGTGTTCATTTAGTATAATACTATCATTGTAAACAATTACTTTGGGACTCGTATTTCTTTAGTAAGATTTATTAACTAAGAATTTAGGTAATAAAATGAGCTAGGTATCTCAAAGCCTGAGATACAGGATTTTCCTAGTAGGTACAGGCATTATATATTGTATCATTATTTAAGAGTTTTACTCTTGTCGGTGCAGTTCTCTCCAGTCCGTTTTACCCAACGCCAGTTCTTTGACTTCCCGATACGACCCGACGTCTGCCTTTTTCTTGATCTGGTCCAAAAGCATAAGTACCTATATTAAGTGTGCTCTGTGAAGCTTATAATGTTAATTGTTTTTATTATGTTTTTATTGATAAAGATTATTATTATTTCCTTATTCATACAGTACCCTCGTTATGTTGAAACATGCAAGTGAATACAAAAACCATCACCAATCAGTATAATCCTAGATAGATGATTCACTTCTATTTGAAGCATCATTAGAAAATGCTGATGATCTTGATCGTCTGGTATTCACCTGAGAACTTCTTTTCATGGAAATCTTTGGGTACGATTTATCATCAGCAGTTGATGTATGTATAGGCAGAAGAAAAGAGGTTGTACGTAAAACTTACCGTTGCGCGTTGCGCAATGCAGCTCAAAATTTCAAACCATCATCAGTCAAATTAGTGCTTACAAGAACATTACAAACTCTGAAAGGAATGCCTTCATCAGTATTTCCTGCAATAAAGTCACGATCATTAACAAAAGCCCTTGTTCCGAGGTACAATCGGCCCCACAAAGGTTCGAACTGTTTTCTATTTACAGCCCAAGCTGTATTACCATGAGAATTACAAAGTACAAGATAAAACAAAGAGCGTTGTGCAATACACGTCACATGTGCGCTTCTGGGGACGCAAGCGCCGAAAGCGCAATCTTCAACTGTTTACCTCTTAAACAACCAAAAATCAACCTTTAATGAACACTATTAAAGCACGGAGCGTCTGCATTAAAATGCCTTCGTTGTATCTGATACTGTTGTGGTGTTGCCGCTATTGGATTAGAAATCGAATCATTAGATGACTTGAGAGCAATTTGCTTTGTAGTTTCGTTCTGTAGACCAATCAAAGAATGTCTGGGTTGAAGAAAAATAATCCATAGTTGTATAGCAATGAGTTTGAAGCTGATGGTAAGACTAATTTTGTAGTGTAAGGAGCGTTGCTCCAACGCATGTCAACGTATGAGTTTGAGATCCTATCGCGCCTTAGGTTCTTTATTTTATATACAGTAGGCAATTGCGTATATGCTGTGTAATCTATGTTATAAGGACTGTTGTAGGATTATGTCACTTGAATAAGTGGTGCGTTGTACCTTTCTTACTTCCTTATGTGGACACATAATCGTTCTATGACTGATCTAAGTCATATAGACAACGTAATGTGTAAAAATAGTGATAAGATAAAGATAGCGCATGTTTCTTCAGTACGTTATTTCCATCCGTAACGTTTGCTAAATTTTCACTTCACTGGATAGCCATTCTAGCGGGCCTATGAGGGTCACGCTCACGCATCTGTCACATTTTGACAAGTAGGTATATGGGTGTGAGAGTGACGAATGTTTTATCGTTTATCACGGGCTGCTCTGATCGTCTTCAGGATTGTTCTACCTATTTAAAACAAACCTTAATATAAAAGATAATTGGCAATGCTTTTTGACGATCAGATTAAGTAAGTTGATTATTGCAAATTGACTTGCCTACTGAATTTATATTGTAATCCGAGATGTTTATTTATTTTTGAAATGAAATAATTTAATTATTTTTAGGTACTTAGGTACGCCCGATCTAAGTTGAATATTTACTACTTGGACTAAGATTTGTATACAGTGCCTTTTTAGGTACTTAGGCAGGCCCGATCTAATTTCAATACCTACTACTTGGACTAACATTGATTTGTATACAATGCCTTTGTATAAATGTGCAAATGCACCATAAAAAGATACTTGTTCTTAAAAATATCACACAACTAACCGGTGGTCCAACCATGCTCACAATATAGGTACTAATTATATTTCGTCACTTCCCTAAAACAAAGACCTATTTTCAACTACTCCCATAAGCAGTTCCGTCTTTTTTCCACTAAGCACGATTTTAAGATCGATCCTTGCGGTATGGGCGCAATGAGACCGAGACACATTTAAGAAGGCATAGCTTCATACGAGTGTCAAAGGGAGTTACGACCTTTTGTGCTAACGGTTAACGTAGTTGACAACATGGACGAGACCACGTGTAAACACGCGTTTATTATAGTCATCATAAAACGCTGCGTTTAGCGGCCCGGTGTGGGTGGTCCCTTAGCTTCATGTGAACAAACAGACGGGAATAGCAAGTGTTTGACGGATCGATTTTATATACAAAATGAATATTAATATCTGGCCGCGTACGGCATTTTAAGCCAGATAGCCGTGAAAGTGGTAGAACCATACACACACACTACTACAGAATAAAATACTATAGAAGCTTCGCTATTCTGGTCTTCGTAAAAGCAGCTTGAAATCCTCAAGTAATATTAAGTTTTAAGTAAGATACGTTGCAATAGAGATGACAGCTGATGTTAAATTCCAGTATACTGTAGTTTATGAATAAAATAAGCTCAATATATGATGAAACAAAGAAAAATAAAAGTACCTAAACAAAATTCGTTGAAATTGTGACTTCAAAGGTAAGCAATTTATTTATTTTATAATCTAAAAAAAATGTAATTGTTTTCAGAATCCTCATAAGTGAACAAAACAATAATTGTATGACGACCATGAACTTAAACGCACTTTAAAACGGGCTTTTTTACTTATTGTCTCCATACAAAATATTGGTACCCATTTCATATAGTGACATCACAATGTAGATTGCAGGTGGCCATTTGTATGGAGCGTTTTTAGCGCTCTGGCTACGCTAGTAGGAGCTCAACATTCCTACGGACGACATTTGACGGCAATTTCTAACTTTTTTAGCAGTCTAAGTGTAGTTAGTCCCATGTAATTGGATCGACTGACTTCTTTAAAAAAATCTATAAGCCGTATTAGTGGACGACTCATTCACAGAACACAGCAGAACACGTTATAGATGAGTGCTGTAAGCGAGTTCGCAAAAAAAAAAAATACAAACGCACCATCATTCCAAATTTTCATAAATCCAATCAGCACCTTTAGCGTTACACGACACGCGACAAATACTACCTGTCACTTTCCTTTTAATGTCGTGTGAGCAAGACGGATGATGCCGAGTCGCGCGACAAACGAAGTCTCAAATCCATCATCATTTCAGCCCATGAAGTCTACTGCTGGACAAGGGCGTTCCTCGTGGATCTCCACACCATGCTAAAAGTCCTAGAATTAGCTGCTTCCTACGACGGAGCGGAACTTGGACGGATGCGGAGATTTCTCGAAATATATATACATATCAAAATTCAAAATTAATACTTAGATTTTTTTTTTTATCAGTTTCCTTTGGAGAGTAGAGCGTCATCTGTTGCCTGTTGCATCGTAAAATGAAATGAAATAATTTATTCAGTAAGTAGGCCACAAGGGCACTATTACAAGTCAGATTGTGAATCGACCGGCATTTCGACCAGTGTTGAGAAGAAAGCCGAAAGAAACTCAACAGTAAGTAAATTTTATCGTAAATAAAACTTACAACAATTACATTACATTTGTGTTTTAACTAATTATATGTACATGGGTACACGTAAAGTACACGATTTTAACCAACTTTGGTATAGGGATAGTTGAACATCCAAAAATGGTCATATAATACTTTTACCCGATTACGATGCACAATAGTTTGACGCAGATAAAATTGCGGGCACCTTATTCATCATATCTGTAACAATAGAAATAAGGCAGTTCACACGGTCCCACAATTCCTGCCACAATACCAAATCAATTAAGTATCGGCGCACTGTGATCATCTCGCTACCCTAAATCTTGAAGGATGTCGCTCTAACGAGCAGAGCTTAAGGTATACAGGGTGAATCCTAAGTCGGGGACAGAAATGATTTTAGCACCAAATTTAGGTGCTTTTCTACATGTAGATGAATAACTAGTTTTTGTATGAACGTTGTTAAATATGTAGTACTCGTAATATAAAAAGTAAATAAATAAACGCACTATATTATTCAAATGTTTTTTTAAGTCTTTATACGCTTGGCATTGGCCCAAAGTGAGTATTAGAGAAAATATGCATTATTTTCTATATGACTAGCGACCCGCCCCGGATTCGCACGGGTGCATGTATTATAAATATAAATCGTTTGAATCTCTCTATCTATTAAAAAAAACCGCATCAAAATCCGTTGCGTAGTTTTAAAGATTTAAGCATACAAAGGGACATAGGGACAGAGAGAGCGACTTTGTTTTATACTATGTAGTGATAGTGATTATAAAAATGTATTTTTCTTCTTATTTTGTTTGGCATTTTATCTTGACACTGTCTAAGCATAGTAGGGATCCTTTTTTGAGGCCAAATTCACTTCGATTTGTCCTAACAAACAAGACTAAGTATTAAGTGTATAAGGAACTGCGGCCACAAACTGCACATATGATACCTTTCATTACAAAGTAGAACTATAATATCAAGCCAGATAGAACAAGATCTTTCTATATAGAATTTATTTACTGAGCTGATGACTAGCTATAGTTACTAAATTTATTTTGTAATGACTAAATAGTCACCCTGTATGTTACCTATTATGTAGCCTTATCACTAGCAATGCAAATTAGACCCTAATTCCTTGGAATACGATGTCACAGATACCGCGATTAAAATACCAGTCCTTAAAAATCGTCCTGAATTAATTTCACGTATAATAAACTGTTCTTTAGAATCTAGATCTTCAGTCGATTATACGTTGCTGGAAATATCGTTATGTGACTTTTTACAACTGGCACAGTGATTGAGATGAATTGTCGTAGGTTAGTATAAGTTTTATAGTAACAATTAAGGAGGTTTTATGCATTTATTGTGACTGTCAACTTCTCGGAACGGCCATTAGGGGCAGTAAAGGACAGTAACGAGCGATGGGACGTTTATGACACCAAACTCTTTGGTGTCTTTAATTGAGACGTTTGACCGCTACCAGAAATGTGGAGCTATTTTTAATCCCGTCATTAATAAAATATACTACATACCGGGTGAAACCTGTATCAGGAACAATTAATTATAACATAGATTCTACTCATTAAAGCTCCTTATCCGTATGATTGTTTTAGATATTTGATCAAACATTTTTTTTTACATATTATCAATGTTACTACGAGTAGTTAGAACAGGGCTAATGCGATTTATTGGTACATATATTATATTTGACCTACACAGTAAAATTTTCATTGATTATTTTTGTTTTAAAACTGTTTTTTTCTTATTTTAGACTGCATGCAATGAAATCATGAAAAAGCTATGTTACTTTCTAGAACTCAGGGAAAAAGTATTATTCTTTTCAAAAAGTTTGTTGAACTTATCCATATATGTATTTGTAATATTAATATGTTTTTTTTTTTAAAGGAGTAAGGCCTCTATACCTATAGCTCGAAACAGCCATTTTGGCCATATCACGGACATAAAACAATGATCGCTCAAATTAGTAAAATGTCTTCGTCAACCGAATTCGTTTTGTACCCTTACCATGAGTTTACAGTGACAGTACTCGCTAGCGACTGCGTAAACGATTTGTATGGAGAATTAGTTCTACAAAGTAACGCTACGGGCGCTGTACTATTCTCCATACAAATAGTTTACGCTGCTTACGTCATTTTAAAGAAATTATGAAATGTTGCGATAACTCAAAAACGGCTCTACCGATTTTATTCAATATAGTTTTCATTTAAAGTACTTATAAGGCCTAATTTACATGATTTTTTCCATATTTTTTTGACCCGTGGTTAAAAAGTTAGAGGAAAGGACGGGGGGGACGATTTTTTTTGGATTTCCGGAGCGTTTATTTACAAAATTGCTGACTTTATCAAAAAGTAATGTTTGAAGACCCCTACTATTTTTAATAGAACTGAACGACACCCAACATACTAGTGTTGGACCGAAAAAAAAGGCACCAAAGTTTCGTTCCCTGGTTCTGACTGTTGCTTAGGCAGGGTGAAATAGTAGGTATAACTGCACTGCAACGACCATCGTGAGCCCATTAAAACAAAAGATGTAAGACAAATGAGTACACATCGATTAACGAAATCAGCATGGATCGGCCTCGGCCGTACCGGATCGCGTGCGAGCGCCCTTAACATACACAACACGACGTAACTTACTAATTCGTTCTTGTCGGTTACGTCTTTATGGGTGTGAGTGGTTGTCTAGGCTGTCTTAGTGATAATCACATAAAACGACGTATTTTAGTAAAGAATTCTTGTCGGTTGCGTCTTTATGTGTGTAAATGGTTGTCTAGGCTGTCTTGGTGAATATACACTCGATTTATAGTGCCTTATCTGTACTAATGTGATTGTACTTGGAGATATGCATTTGGATCACTCGCAATCGTGATTTTGTGCATGTAGCTCCATATCTAGAGGGCAGTTTGCATTGTAATTATGATTATACTTCGATAATTTGAAACGGTGTACCTAAACTAGGTACAACGAATGTCTACAATGAAGCGAAACATTGAATAATTCAGGCTGGGTTCGAACCTGCGTCCTACGGCTTTCCGGGCCAACACAAGCGTCCTTACTTACTTGACCACTGAACCTAATGCAAGGGCCATTGATTTTTTCAAGCAGTAGCTTCTTGCATGCCTTAGGGATGACATTTTGTTTACGCTAGCAGACATTTGCTTTAATGAAAATAATTAGGTACCACGAAGTTTTATTTTCATTTAAACTGATAAAAGTCCACTAACAGGACTGCTCTATAATTTTCGTATACCTACGCCTACGAACGGTTGCACGCTTTCTGCATCTAATGATTGTGACTTCAAAAGAAGCCTTCACGAATTTCCATAAATATCTATGTATAACATAGGTACGATTATAAAAGTCTAAAATTGAATTGCTCGTAGAACCGATGGCCGTTAGGGCAGAAAGTGGCGACCGCGGACCGGAAGAAGCAGCGTGGGAGGGCCCCTAAAAAGGTGGCTAAAGACCTGGTTAGGATCGCGGGAAGAAATTGGATGAGGGTTGTCGAGAACTTTGGGAGGAGGCCTTTGTCGAGCAGTGAACGTCTATCCGCTGATAATATGATGATTATGAGATTTTTTAGGATTGCATGTCCCTATTTATATTTTACCAATATTAACTAGTACGTTAACTCTTCACATGGCCGGGGACATTTACGATCTTTTTACAGCGTGTTAGTATGAAGGGGTGTTAATTAGGACAGCGCCACCCACGACGCGCCGACGCGATCCGATCTATTACTTGCGTTACTTGCGACATTAATGTGACACAGTGGTAATAACAACAGTAATAAAGCCATGAGCCAAGCCTATTAAATAAGCAATGCAAAGGTCGACACAAAAAGCAAAGAATTCGATCTGGGTCTGGCGTTGGAGTCAGAATAACCGGGTTCGATGTTCGGTCTCTTCCGCCAGATTACGCATTTAAATTTTCTTTGTGCTTTTGATATTTGCAAGAACATCAATAAAAAAAATACATTTCTACAGTCATTAAAAAATAATAATAAAAAAAACAGAAGTTATTTATTAGTTGGCATATTTTTTGATATACTTACGTGCAGGCGACTGGGCAAAGATGCCTTTTTTTTGATACGCCTACATGTGGTTTATTATCGGAATGTGCAGGTAGGTACAGTGTATACGTAGTAACGTACGAGTACTACCATACAAAGATAAAAAATAACTTTCAAATGACTTCCAAGTTAAACTATTTCACTAACTTTTGGAAAAATGGTATGTTCCATGGACTTCTTTAAAACTTTGGTACCTATACATGAGGGAAAATCGAGTAAGTTTACGTCAATAAATATTATACTGCACTATAGGCTGCACAAATGCATGGCCCATTTATGAATGAAGTAACTTTACCATGAGTTTACAGTGACCGTACTCGCTAGCGATTGCGTAAACGATTTGTATGGAGACTTGTAGTTCTACAAGGTAACCCCTAGAGTCGCTGTACTATTCTCCATAGGGCAGACGAGCAAACGGATCACCTGATGGGAAGCGATTATCGTCGCACATGGACACCTGCAACACCAGAGGAGTCACAAGTGCGTTGCCGGCCTTTCAGGTGGGAGTGCGCTCTTTTCTTAAAGGTTTGAAGGTTGTATCGTAAAATCGTCGAAATCGTTTACACAGTCGCTATATAGCGAGTACGGTCCCGTTAACTCACGGTACGGGTGCTGTTCTAAAACTGACTGTGGGATGTCTACGCGACTTGTGACTCAGCGGCTGACTTTCATCTGATGCGCACGTGGGTGTCGGTGCCAAATTTAATCCAAACATTCAATCTAACTATGCAACATGAATACATAATCTAGTCATTTATTTGCTCAAACATGGTACGTACAGGTGGTCTCAAGGATCCTTAACCGAGTAGGTAAACAAATGACGACCTATTAATGTTTTTCCTGAAAGCATGGCCGTTCTCCATAGAAAAATGATTTTCTATACAAACCTAGAATTGTATAACTGTATAGCAGTAATAACTGGTGCATGCTGTATTTGCTTGTAATCAGAATGATCTTCTTATAAACTGTAATTATTGAATGTTGCGATTTAGTTTTTAAAACTTGCTTAAGTTTTAATTTCACCGCTCACAATTTATCTGCTTTGCCCGAAAGAAAGAGTAGAGAATGCCTCATGGCATTAAATCCGCCTTTGTACGATAAGTTTTCTTATATGCAATAAAGATTAAATAAATAAATCAATACAATAACTGTTGTTAGTAAAGAAAAATAGCTTTACCAGACTTTCTCCACAAAGTTACTATGAATATCGTTACCAGACATGTTACCTTGTCATTATCTCGAACTCAACGCTAGGTGACATGACAGTTCATTGTTTATACTGGCAGGACATGACGTGATGACGCACGAAGTTCCCGGTTCCCACGCTGACGTCACTGTTGTTGTAGTCATTTTGATGACGCCATGCCGACTTCCAAGTCATCTATTTCTAGAAAAAAATCTTCTTAGTCGTACACTGAAATAATGATATAATGAACTTTAGTCGGCAAGTAAGTACAAGGGCACTTTTACTTGTCTGAGTCTAACCGGCATATCACAATAGGAGACCACTGTTGAGAAGAAACGCCGAAATAAACTCAACAGTCCGTCATTTTTTCAGTATATATACTTAACTATTACAGTAATATGAACTTCACTTAATTTATACCTATCTTTAGAAATTAGGCGTACAGATACGTAGTCAGAAACAGAAAGTATAAAGGTTTATCACAATTTATGGACGTTTGATATGCTTTCTTATTAGAACTGTGTCCCTTAAACCAGTGGTACAATCTAAGAAGGAGTCAGTTACTTGGTTTCTGGTTCAGGCCATGCATTTTTGTCTGTCAGATAGTCTTCTACTGTATAATATGCCATTGAGTCTTGTCGGAGTGGTTGTGGTTATAGATTGCCTCTTCACTCCGTGCAAACTCCGTTTGGGGACATTTCGTCGTGGACTTTATGAGATCCGTCCACCTAGTAGGAGATCGACCGCGAGACCTTCCACTCTCCCCTGCACTACCAATCGCTCCATCGACTTGTCTTTTCGATTTTATGTCCAAACATTTTCAGGATTAGAAAAAACCAATAATTTTAAAGCATATTACTATATATTGTATGCTATATCTTCCATGAGCTGACGGACAATTTAATATAAGCATCAATAAAAAAAATGTTTAATAACTATGAATGAGGTCAGTGCACCTAACAATCCTAACATACCAAAGTATTGAAAAGTACAGATGAAGGAACTACTAACGACATCTTAAAACCACGGAACTATAGTTGGCAAAACTAAGATGGAGTTCGCGCATAACATTTTGTTATTTTCGGTATGATACGTGCACTTGTCTTGCTGTCGCACTTGTCTCGCCGGTCGCGTATTTACAAAAGCTATACTGATAGGGTTCAGATGCGAACTGAACCAGATTAGCTTTTGTTTGAACAAAACTTAACAAAACCCTAATCTGGTATAGTACAGAAATTTACTGAAATCGTATAGACTTTGTTAACTAAATTCATACGGATATGCTCCTACAAATGCTAGTCTGTTGCGATCTAAAACTTGAATAATATTTTAGTAACGACCGACTCCGATTGTGTTAAATAAATTTCCGTTCATGCGAATTACTGAACTATACCCAAGCTTCTTTTTTACTTTTAGAATTATTTCAGGTACTTCTTATTAGGGCATTATTTAGTGTGAAATCATGATAAAATAGTTGAATTTATATTAGGAGGAGCGCTGTTGTGATCGCAGTTCTAACCTAACCTACTTTACTGAAAGCAGATCGGTTCTGGCGCTTCGCCGACCGCTGCCGCGGTACGCTCGCTTCGCTCGCTCGGCTCGCGCGCTGTTGTGGTCGCAGCTCTATCATGACCTAACCCATTAATCTAGTTTACTGGTAGCAGTTCGGATCTGCCGCTTCGCCATCCGCTACCGCGGCACGCTTACTCGATATAGACGTTACCGAACTCGACTAGGTTTTGTCGTAAATAATACTTGAAAGAATGTAAGCAAAACGCTAATACATTTGAGTGACTACTTTTTACCCTAACGGTATAGATATTGTTAACTAATATGCATAAACAAAACCTCCCCGATTAGAATCTGAATCGTGACTGAAATAGTATAGCTTTTGTAAATTCGCGTCCCGGTCCGAATGACTTTAACTTCCTACAATTCCCCCCTATATTATTCAAAGTTGAACGGATATAAAATTAACAATAAAGTGGACGTTCTTAAAGGTCATGAATGTTTTTGGACGACACCACACACAAATACAAATACAAATCCTTTATTGGTAACACCAAGTTACATGTCAACAATTTTTATGTTACATACATTAGAGGGTAGATGTGCTACGAGCATAGGTACTTATTTAACAAATAACAGTTTGTTTTAACTTATTATCACATTGTCTACATTATTAACTGCGTTACTAGATCACCTACGACCGCTCTCGTTGTTCATATGGTGGCGTTGGTACTATAATATATGCACTTTCCGATATTTATCGCTTGTCCCGCTACCGGACTTGTCCTAACCAACCTTACCCAACAATGGTCATCTTTCAGCTAAAACCAGAACTTTTTATTTCAACTTTGCATATAACAAAATTGAGAACCATCTCAGCAATTACAGCAAAAGTGTCATAATTTCACTTAAATTATCTTGTCAGGGAGTTATTGTGGTAGATGTCAAGACGAGGGATAAAGACGGAACATAAAAGAACATGTTCGGGTTATTCTCACGTCGTATCGACGGCGAGGCGACCACAAAATGTCAATAATAACATAGTTTCTTGTGGACTTACAACATTGTTATTTGGGAAAATAATGTTGCATACTTAATGTGTTACAGTTCATTTACGAAAACCTAAAACGTATCGTGTGGAAGGAATAATCTGTAGGCCAACTGGAGGTTTTATAAACCCACGCCATATTGTGGATTTTTATTGGTACTAATTTATCTAACTGGCAACGGCAAATTTTCGGTAACTGACGTTGAAAGTCAGTGAATGTCACTGATGTAAACAAAAAGGAAAAAGGACTAAATATATCGCAAATTTTGTAATTTTTGCTTAATAAAGCCATAAATATCCACAGTGATGAAAGTCAAGATTTTTTCAATAGGATTCAGTATTTATTTTGCAAGAAGAACGAAGGATTGAGCAGCATTCCGGTAAACAATGTTTTGAATTTGGCTGATAACAATTCCTTCGCAAATCACTACTGACGTTTAATAATGCCTTAGAGTAAGGAATAATTAATAGAGAGCGTGTTACTTAGTAGAAACCTACGACAATATTGCTATCTCTGTAAAGCACGTCAAGTTTCCGCAAGAAAAAACGAGATGACAGTATATTTGTCAGTTACGTCTTTTAAAAAAATGTACAAGCCCATGTGTCAAATTTTCCGTTGTAGTGATGCCCGAATACATTTTATCGATATCGTACCGATATCGATAAAACTACAATTATATAGTTGATAAAGTTATCAAGTTGATAACTTTATCAACCTATAAAAAAATAAACATCTTTAACTGGGACTGATTTAATGCTTAGTTCCAAAAAATAACGTCTTTAAATTTAAGGCTCTAGGTATGTTGAAAATTATATGAAAAAAAAAAAACATTGACTCGGATTTTTTAAGTGATTTTTTATGTCTGTAGCTTTGGTTTCACTTAGATAGATAGATCGTATATCCATTAAATATCTTAGGTTAAGTATTTTTACAATAAATTTATATAATAAGTAAAATACAGAACAAAGTTATTACAAAATATTAATACATTATAAAAAAACTTAACCTAGGGTGCCGCCGGCAGCGGGGAGGGGCCCAGGCTACCGGTGGTTAGGGCTGCAGAGAGGAACCTCCTGACGATGCGCGCCGTGTCCAGGAGTACCGCCAACAGAGCATTATTAAAAAATAACAAGATTAAGTATTGCGATTAAATTGAGTCTCACTTTGAAAAGGATTCTAAGCCACTTGACTGCTCTTTTGGCTGAATATTCAATAAAAAGCCAAGTCAAAGCACTGATTACTTAATAACAGATACGACGTTATCATACAATACAAATAATTCCTTCGACATTCACCCATATTCTTAATGGACGAAAAGTACCTATTTATAATTATGCACTGCACGGCTGGCGAAATCTGTAGGTTTTTAGGCAAATGTTTTTTTTTGTCTGATCGTGTAAGTGTAGAAAGGAAAAGTAGATTAAAATTGACTTCTGGGCACCGATCGAGCTGAAATTTAGTATATTGGTTACGTCTCACGATGGAACTAGACTGTGGTTATTAAAAAATTATTATGCAAACTAACGGAATGAACCAAAAAACCATTGAAATTGTTATAAATTTATAATACATTTATTTGACAGTCTTCCCTTCTCTCACTTTACTGATTAAACATACGATTGACAACATTTCATATTTCACAGATGAAAATTAATAAAGATATCTAGAGAGCTTTGCGTCCTGGACACACTAAAATATTTATTTGAATTTAATCTTCTGTATGTACGTAAACAAATATAACAAAATACATAAAATAACCGAAATCTACAACTATGCTCAGACAGAGTTGTCGTCTTCGGCCTATCCACGAAAAAAATAAGCTATCAACAATGTCCACCAAATTGTCATTGACTTTTTTAAATATTATACACCTGACCAAAGTAACCTTGATTCACAGAATCGCAAAGTATCGATAACTTTTTCTACGTCACTAGTAACCTCACGACAGAAATTAACATAATTGTTTATTTCACTATTTCTATGTCTACTTTAATTGTAGCATAGTTAGATATCATTTGCGTGCAATAATAATCCTATTTCTAAGCTTATATTTTTAATATTAACATAATTTCTGATGCATTTGCTGAAAAAACAATACTGAATTACTTACTTATGAAAACTTATATTTTCACCCAAGTTTTCTTTTCTCCCAGAATGCGAATTGCATCCGCGCACAATGCACGACATTTTCTAAGTTTTGCACGCACTTTCACACTTTTTTTTCATTTAAAAACACAAATATTAATATTGTTTATTTTTCGCCAAAAACAGACGTTATAATGCGACTAAGTTGAAAAGGATGGTCAGGGTTGTCATCATCGCATGCTTACTCGTTTACTTAATATGGTAGCATAATAATTTGACATTTACAGCCGCATTTGACCGATACAGCCCATCTTGACGTTTATGCTCCTTACGCTGTGACGTCATCAACGCCCTATCTAGTGGTCTATTATATCTATGAATAATGCAAATATATGACGTAAGTATACAAATGATTGACATATGAAAGCTGTTTGTAGCGCCACTATCCCCGGACCGAAACTTGATAAATTAAGAAAATAGGGGATTAAAGCATTGTCAGGACGATGACTATTACTACTCGTGGTAGGTACTATCGCCCAACGCTTTGGGTTCACCCATTGCCCACAAAATCGTAATATGCAGGCACAATTTTATGTTTTCGTCTTCTTTCATGACAACCAACAATGATAAAATCGGTCGGTACCTATTGTCTGTCACTCAAATTGAATACCAACATGAGTGCCACATTCATTTTGAAACATCTTAGAGATGTCGCACAAAACTTTCCAAAAGACTAATAGGAACACAATACACATACTAATTTTCAAATCATCAACATCATACCAATATCCTTCACTTTCATGGCCTATTTGAGTGTTTGTATTGTCTATCATTGGCACCCAAACTGGCGCATCACGACGCTATAATTAACTAGGCCATGTCTGTCCGTCTGTTTGCCCGGAGCTAACGATCGACATCATGCGTTCACTAAATGCTTGTCCAAACTCTGTTTCGGTGTTTAAATGTCCCACGGATGTTTTGTTTAGCGTGTTAGCGTACTTGCAGTATTAAACTACGACGAGTTAGTAGAGTTAGTAGTGCACCCTGCCTACTGAGCGGATGGTTCTGGGTACGAATCCCGGCGAGGACAAATATTTGTGTGAAGAACTCGAATATTTGTTTCTGGTTCATGGGTGTTATCTATATAATATGACTGCATTTATATATTATGTATACCGTTGTCCATAGTACAAGAATTGCTTAGTTTGGAAGTAGGTCTTCTTGTGTATGATTATCCCTTAATATATACCGGGTGATCAATCCATATGGGTCAGTAAGGAGAAGTCATAAACTATAAGAGATACGCAAATCTGTTCTTCGGAACCATGGCGTGGATTTTGGATTTAATGAAAAGTGCATCTTTCTTTTTTTTATCTTACAGATAATTACATACATAATCCGGTCCATATGATGTAAAGAATGTTACAATACGACATGCGATTACTTAAAAAGTTTTAAACCAGGTTCAACACCTGGTATTGTATAAATTTATAGAAAAAAAATGATGCAGTTTTCTATTAAACCTAAAATCAACGCCGTGGTTCCTACGAACCGATTTCCCTGTCTCTTATAGTTTTCGTTTTCTCCCTAGTGACCGATTTGGATTGATCACCCTGTATATACTTAGTCCTCGGACCACTGAAGGGAAACCAATGTATCTTAACTTTAGAAAGACATAAAACTAGATTAGCACATATACATAATAACCACTCTAGCGAATAAATCTGCATGAAACCCTAGCTCCTAAGTTACACACGCGATCGCTTAATACATCAGCGACAATCGCGGACGATTTACTGAGATAGCGATCGCTGCGTCGCTCACGCCACCAAAGCTGTACCCTTACTTAACGTGACCGAACTCGCTAGCGACAGCGTAAATTATTTGCATGGAGAATAGCATAGCGCCCCTAGGAGTTGCTTTGTAGAACTTCTCTTCGTTGCTTTCACTGTGGCAGTGTGGTCATCATTACAGATGTTGGTGGCAAGCTTCACAACATGCCGCCATTCTTCCCTGATAGCCACCTTCCTCGTGTATTCTTGTAGTGATAATGAGCCATTTATTGCAGTTTTTATTTGATCTGCCCATCTCATTTCTCCAGACGCACATTTTTGCTTGTCTTCACTGTTTAAAAATATAAAATTATTGATTTCATTAGGTATATCTAATATTTTTGATCGCAGTCGGTATTCGTATTAAGCTGTACATAAATTATCAAGAACATATTAAATTCCCTTCAGGTAAAAAAAAAACTTACAGTCCTATTCTTCTAATTGACGCGTCGCGTTCCACTAGGTACCCAAATTACTTACATACGAGTAGGTAGCAATTTCTCGTGATGATATACATGAAGAAAAAACAATCCTCCTTCGTATTGTACATGTTGCTTTGGTTGTCTACCGTTTACATTTGTGTTTAGCACTCATTTACTCAAAGGTTAACTGGAAGAGATCCCTTAAAGGGATAAGTTCGCCTTTGTACATGTATTTCTTTTGTTTTAATGTATTTCTGTTTTTGTGTACAATAAAGTGTTTACATACATACAATGTAAGCAAGTCTTGTTTCTCGTTTCTCAAGCCATCTTTCTCGTGGCCTGGTATCCTCAACTTTTCCCTGGAGCTCAAGTTACTCAATTGCTACCTCCTCCCAGCGGCATACGTGGCCAAAGGTGAGGGGATACGGATAGCTAGACAGTTGAATTTTCACAAGCGATGTATTTGTGTTGCCACTATAACAACAAATATAAATAGAATATATCGCCGCCTGCCTGCTATACGGCCACATCTCAAAAAAAAATATTTTTTGGATTATTGCAGATTCGTAGTCAGGATAGTTTAATTTATGACCTTATTTCGAGAGCTATAAGAAAAAGTGTCCTTAAAAGCCTTTTTTCCACAAGTGGCCTTATGGATCTGACCAAAAATTGACAGTTGACTCCCTGCAAGACAGCCACTTGCCAGTTGTGGCTGTATAGCATACATTTATAATATTTTTTTTTGAGTTGCGTCCTATAAGAATAACGTAAATTCTAGTGTTATTACGATGAATCCCTTTAATATAAGCGAAATAAATGTCATTTTGATTGTTTCACAACAGTGGGTACCGATAGTACTTATTATTTATTTTATTTATTCGTATGGCATATTATGTAGGTACAGTCATTCATATTATACAATTATAAGTTCTTCTATTGTACGGTGGGTGCCTCGACTTCAACCGATGAGGCGGCAGGTTTGCGAACTCTACATGGATGGGCAAATTGGGACGATTCACGAATTTTTGTGCTTCGTGGACCAGTGCCTGTTGTCTTCTTAGCGGGGCGGGAGCTGTATGACTCAACACAGGCAGCCAAACCAGAGGAGTACATTTGATGGTTCCCAATATGCATCGCATGGTTTGGTCTAGCACGTCTATCCGATGCACATGTGGGCTGTTGAGCCAAACTGGCAAGCAGTTCTCTGCCATGGAGTAAACTAGGCTAAGACCGGTAGTGCGTAGCACGTCAGCTGGTGCTCCCCAAGTAGTTCCCCTTAATCTGTGGAGTATGTTATTCCGCGTCTGTAGCTTCTTCCCTAACTTACTAATGTGTGGCGCATAGGTAAGATTGCGGTCTAGAATGACACCCAAGTACTTCGGTGTAGGATTTAATTTAAGCGCCGTCTCTCTGAAGCAGATATTTGGCTCATAATTTGCTTCTTTCTTACAGAAATGGAATGTCGCAACTTCTGTTTTACTAGCATTGGGCTGCAGTATCCATTTTTTTAAAGTATTACTCAAAACATTCCAGATCGCAAGGAAGGGCTTTCTTCGGGGGTTTAAATTTGCCATCCTGGTTTGTGAAGGCGATGTCATCCATCAGCATACATAAATTTCCGATTCTCTGTTTTCGGAATCGGTCCTGACTTCACTCCTGTTCAATCTATACACACACGATATAATTATTAGGTTAAACAGGAGCGGGACCAGGACCAATCCCTGCGGTAGTCCATTGTTCAGCTTCCTGACTTTGCCTGAGGTGTTTCCTTTTATTTTTTTTTATTTTTTTTATTATCTTTATTAATTAGAAAGGGGTTTTGTCACACAGTGACTATGTCACCCCCGTTGAGATCACACGCTTTAATATTAAACACTTTTCACTACATTACTTTAGAGTACAGTTTTAACAACATCCTGGCCTCTTCCGATAACGGCGATGCCAGGATGCTATTACAACTACCCACATCAAACGACATTACATTTAACAAATCATATCGTTGCGCCTCGTTACGGAGACATTCCATCAGCACGTGTTGGACATCCTCCACTGTTTCACACTCAGGGCAATTAGGTGAATCAACTATACCCATTAAAAATTTAAATTTGTTAGACGGAATGTGTCCGGAGCGAAGCCTGATCATAGATACTACCTGTCTTCTATTAAATGTTTGTTTATCGAACCATGGGACCCGAGGAGGCTGACATTGGATCGTTTTATACCAAATACCTTTTGTAAGAGATCGCTCATCGAAGTATTCGTTCCATGCTTGGTTACAACTTATTTTAACGTTACTGAGTATTTCACTGTGTACCGGAGAACAATAATGGGTGATTATCTCAGCGAAAAAAAATTGCGGCGGAATTGATAACTATAGTGTGAAACAATTATATTAAAAGTTTTAATTTTTTTCTGAAAAGAAGACAAAAATTATTATCTTAAGCCAAATCGCAAAGTATTGTAAAATTCATTTATGTTTAGTAATTATTTTTTTTGCGGTAAAATTATAATTTTGGTGCGGCGTCCAGTATTCGTTTTTCCTCATAAATGTCTTTGATAGAACCATATCATCAAAGTTTTAAACTAAAATTGCATTTATTTATAATCTTTATAAGTTTAAGTATCTTATATGGATATATAAATAAAGATTAATACATAAATAGATACTCAAAATTGAGCACTAATTGTTGTCCGGGTGACATTGACAATTTTGGTGGTAAATATTGAAAATGTGTTTATGGATGAACGAAACGCAACAAGACCAGCAAATGTGTGTTACCCTGTTCGTTTAGTTCCGCTCCGGCATGGAGCGATGACACACATGTCGTACCTTGCTGGATGTGTCCACTCAGCACGTAAGTATCTAATTTTGGTGGGGTACAAATACGTTTTGACACAATTTTTGTGGTATATGTTTCTAGTGACTTAGCAATAATTGATTGTGTGTGAATTGTTTGTAAGACGTGTTAAAGGTTTCCTTTTTAAAATATAAATTTAAATTGGAAGTAAATAATACGGATATATTTTAAATATTTTTTTAATCACTTTTTCTAATTTTGGTGGAGCAATTTTGGTGGTTTTGGTGGTAATTTGAAAGTCACCAAAATTGCTTGATGCCACCAGAATTGTTAATTCTGTAATCTGTATATAATTACACATTTGTAATCGCATTTCCAACACTTTGGACTCGGTGAATTTATTTGAAGTCAAGTATAAACAATACACCTAATATTACAAGCTGTCGGTGAGGGTAATCTTAGCTTAGATATGCTTATGCTGGTGGCGGATTCTATAGCTCCTATCCTTCCCTGTATTACTATTTTTTTTCCTCTGGCACGTTTCCTACAATTTGGAAATGCGACCATGTGATTCCTCTCCCTAAAACCCCTAATCCGTCGTACTTTTCGCAGTATCGTCCTATGTCCATTCTTCCCGTCTTATCCAAAATCATTCAATCCTCTGTAAATCCACTTCCCTCATCACATCTAAATACTTGTTCAATTCTTTAGCACAACCACCGCTTTGGTTAAGATCACCGACGACATTCGTCTTAATATAGAATATAGAAAAGTGACTATATTGGTGCTCCTAGATTTTAGTAGTGTTTTTAACACTGTTGATTTTGATATCCTTCTCAGTTTACTTAGTACTTTAAATATATCTCCAACTTCACTGTCCTGGTTTCGTTATTACCTCTTTGGGGGGCAACAGCGGGTTCGAGTTGATGATCGATTTTCTAGCTGGTGTGAACTGTCTGCTAGTGTCCCTCAAGGGGGCATACTCTCTCCATTACTCTTTTCTGTCTTCATCAACGGAATCACCAACCACAGTTGCTCTCCTCCTCGTTCCATGTCTATGCAGACGATTTGCAGCTTTATGCGTCGGCCAGCATTGATGATTTTGGCTCCTTTGTTTAGCAAATCAATTTAGACCTGGAATCAATCCGTGCTTGGGCTTGGTTCTTTGGTTTGATGAAGAATGCCAAGAAGTCGCAGGCTATTGTCGTTGGAAGCCGTTACTTATTTCCAAGCTTTCAGATCAAGTTAAGCCAGTTATTTTCTTTGATGGTACGCCTGTACTTTTCTCTTCTACTGTAAAAAAATTGGCATTACCATAGATCGGTCTTAACACGCCTGTACCGTCTCTCACTTGAGACTGGAGTTGTCCCGACGTCTTGGAAGCTTGCAAATGTGCAGCCTGTCCCCAAGAAAGGAAGCCGGGCTGACCCTGTCAATTACCAACCAATTTCCGTAACCTCCATACTCTGTAAGACTATGGAGCGTGTACTGAACAAACGCCTCCTTGCATACCTGGAAGTGAACGCCTTGCTCAGTGATTGCCAGTTTGGATTCCGTCCGGGGCGATCAACTGGGGATCTTCTTGTGTATGTCACTCATCTATGGAGCGAGGCGATCCAGAGACATGGGGAGGCTCTCGCCGTGTCTCTCGATATTTCAAAAGCCTTTGACAGGGTCTGGCACGCAAGCCTGGTGGGAAAGCTTCCAGCGTATGGGGTCCCTGAAGGTCTCTGCAAATGGATTGCTGATTTCCTGAGTGAGCGTTCGATCCGAGTAGTCCTTGATGGCTACACTTCGGATCCCAGGGCTATTGACGCCGGTGTTCCTCAGGGGTCTGTTCTGTCTGCAACTCTCTTTCTGCTGCATATTAACGACATGCTTATGCCCGGTACCTTTTGGTATGCTGATGACAGCACAGTTGTTGACAGATACACATCCAGCGCAAATTCCAAGAGGGACGAAATCCAGTCTTGTCGAGAGGCGATGGTGGATCGATTGAACCAAACTCTCGTGGCAGTGTCCGAATGGGGAGATGCCAATTTAGTTGGATTCAATGCCATCAAGACTCAGGCGTGTCTGTTTTCCGCTAAACGGAGTCCCTTTGACCTGACTCCCACTTTCCAAGGTGTATCCGTTCCGATTTCAGACCACCTAGAGCTTCTTGGGATGACCTTATCATCCAACCTGAACTTCGACCAATACATTGAATCCTTGGCTACAACTGCAGCAAAAAAACTTGGAATCCTATCTAAGGTGAGGCGGTACTTCACGCCGAGACAGCTGCTTCAACTATATCAGGCGCAAGTCCGATCATGCATGGAGTACTGCTGCCATCTTTGGGATGGGTCCGCCAAATACCAACTGGCCGCCTTGGATTCAATTAACAAACGTGCGAAGAAGCTCATTGGCGACCCTGCCTTAGTTCAGGAAAAGCTGCAAAACCTCGAACACCGCAGGAAAGTCGCCTGTTTATCGGTTTTCTACCGGATACACTTTGGTGAGTGTGCACTAGGACTGCATGAATTAATTCCACCGTCTGCATTCAGACAATACAGTACTCGGCGCGGACTTGGATTCCACCCTTATGTTGTCGATATACCACTGATTCGTACGAAACGCTTTGCGTCTACTTTCCTTATGAGGACAGCTAAGGAATGGAACTCTCTTCCTGCGCACCTGTTTCCTGAAAAATATAACTTGGATCTCTTCAAGTCGAGAGTGAATAGGCATCTTCTAGCCAAGCATCATCTTAGGCCTTATTGTCACTTAACATCAGGTGCAATCGAGGTTAAATGCATGGCTATTTTGAATAAAAAAAAAAAAAAAAGATCAAACTTTGTCTTGGGCACCTCATATTTCTGAGATCAGTAGGAAACTTTTCGCGTCCCTTCATTCATTGAGGTGTCTGCAGAATTTCCTTCCTCTTCATACGAAGATCATGCTTGTCTGCTCTCTTTAGCTTTGGTCTCCGCAAGTTTGATCACGTATTTCAATACCGCGCTCAACTTAAGTTGCTTCCGATCCGTCAGCGCTATGGTTATATTTATTTTATATGTATTTATATAGATATTACGTAATATGTATTACATTGACTGTTTGCCTATCTCTCTCTCATTTGGTTTTTGCATTTTCATTTGTACTATTGTAGTTATGATATTGTACATGTTGCTTGGTTTGTCTGCCATTTACTTTTGTTTAACACTCATTTACTCGAAGGTTAATTGGAAGAAATCCCTTAAAGGTATAAGTTCGCTTTTGTACATGCTTATTTTTTTGAAATGTACGAACGAGTTAGTGATTGTATTTTCATAGATATTTTGGTATAATTAAAATGATTACTTAAACATATACTTTCTTTTCATTTCTAGCAGGCAATTTCATTGACAAATATTAATTAATATTAATTTTTAGCACAAGTAACTAATTTTGGTGTAGATGTACAATTTTGGTGGCAGGCAAATTACTAAAATCATAATATCTTTAAAACTATTATGTATAACAAATGGCCATTACTACACAATATTGGTTATGACTTTATTCGTATTATTGATATATAATTTTGACTCTAACATCAAAAATAAAAAAAGCCACCAAAATTAGGTAAATTTCGAGCTTGTTGAAATTCACCCTAATACGGAATACCGTCTGTTATAGCACTCCTAGCCGCCCGGTCAGCCTCCTCGTTGCCCATGATACCTACATGAGAGGGTATCCACTGAATCATTACATTCCTATTCGACGCTCGAAGTTTGCAGATGGATATCGCCCCCTGCCTGCTATACGGCCACATCTCAAAAAACCATTTTTTCGAGAAATCGCTTGTTAAAGTTTTGGCAGCGTAGTGCGTGGTAGTAAAACGGGGCTCACTCCAAGAGTTTTCGGTCAATTCATTTTAAATTTAGCTTTTTTTATTCTACATGATATAACGCTTCTCATGAATACGTATTTTTTTTATAAAACGTGTATTTTTTCCAAGATACGAGGCCTTTAAGATAGGTACTTGGAGTTGGGGCCGTATTGCAGAAACATTTTGTTGAAATTTTGAGATGCGTCCAAAACCGAACAAGTATTATTTGAAAATGGTAACATATAAATTATTATGCAAACATTAAAATGATTAAAATACCTTTATTAATCAACTTTTGTTACGTTAACAACATCACTGTAAGCGATAATCAGTGCATGCAGCTTTAATACCAACTTTCTAGATGCAGATATCGTCATCATTTTGCATATAATTAATTATTATCTGGTACCTTCTCTTAAAGGCACTTGTATCTTTAATTATCGTGTTAACATGTACCATATGGTATAATACCATATATAACATGTACCATGTAAAAGGAGGCCCCGTAGTTTTAGGTTTTAGCGTGGACTAGGTTCCCGTTGCGTTTCTTTATAATATTACCTTTTCATAGTGCAGGATAAGCTTTTCGTTTTCTACTTTTAGGTTTAGCAATACTGAATGAAGACTGGTTCGAATCAAAGTCCCAATTTATGTGAGTCGGTATTTACAACGAATTTTTAGAACACCTTGCACCAACATGTAGGACATGGCTCTCACAGTTCTATTTAGACATAGTCTCGAATAATATATTTCCACCTAAGTTCAACTGCATACACTGAATTCGGGTAATTCGGGGACAAACTTTTGGACAGGCCAATCTACAATCAAATCAAATCTATAGTTGACAAAATAATTCCTGTGGAGCAGGCTGGATTCCGTAGTGGTCCGAACTGCGTGGATCAGGTTATGTCGCTCACAACACACATAAAGACAGGCTGGGTTTCAAAGGTAAGAGAAAACCGTGGCAGTCTTTATCGACCTTTCAGCTGCATTCAATACCGTATGGAGACAGGGGCTTATCTATAAGCTCGTGACCGTAGTGCAGATGGTGGGACTAATCAACTCTATGCTCAGCAATAGGCAATTTATCGTCCACCTATTACGTATTCATGAGAAGCGTTATATCATGTAGAATAAAAAAAGCTAAATTTAAAATGAATTGACCGAAAACTCTTGGAGTGAGCCCCGTTTTACTACCACGCACTACGCTGCCAAAACTTTAACAAGCGATTTCTCGAAAAAATGGTTTTTTGAGATGTGGCCGTATAGCAGGCAGGGGGCGATATGTTTAAGTGATTGGTTTTGTTAACTTTGCACCTCATTTGTATACAGCGCCATAGATACCAAATGCAACTTATCTGGTCCGTTATTTTATTTGATGTTACGGAATCCTTCGTGTACGAGTCTGACTCGCACTTGGCTGTTTTTTTTAAAGTGTGACAAAATATTTTCTCTCTCCTTTTCTCCTTTTTTGTGTTTATGCATAATAATGTTTATCAAGTACCGATTTGTAACAATTAAAACACTTTCACATAAATACCGTGTACATTTCACGACTCCTTCCATATTAATATTCCATTCTCAGTTCCTAAAGCCTTACCTGCCACGAAGCCGATGCTATCCGGACACGCGAAGGCTCGCACTTTGTATACAACTTCCGGTGCACCACTTCCGGTCACCCAGACCGGAAGTAAGGCGTTCTCACTCTATGTCAACTTAAGTAGTTGTTTTGATTAGGTAAATTTATGAGTTTGGGGTAATTACGTCTTTATAATCTGTGGGCGGGTTGGAAGGTAATTTACGAGGGAAAATTAGGGATTTTGTGTAGGGGTTGATTTGTGATGGAAAGGCGTAAAGATAAATAAGTATGTTAATTCGGCTTGAATATTACAATTACAACCAGTTAAGAGCGTTCGACAAATCTTGAGGAATTTCAAAATTGACGTGGAAATGGGTAGGACTCACGTCATTGTTTCGAAGATGATTTTAAGAAGTAAGGTCAACAAGAAACTACTCATATAAGAATTAGGTTTCTATATAATTATTATGTTCCTACATAATTGTTATATTCCAACATAATTATTATATTCCTACATAATTATTACATACGAACCTTTTGGTCGACGATCATGATAATTAGAAGTCAACAAGGAACTATACTCATAAAATAATAAGGTTCCTACATAATTATACTACGTATGTACTCTGTAGTTTTATTGCATTAGAATGAACTTCTCCCCATACCAGTAAGTTTATACGTGTGGTAACGACTCGCGTACACCAGTTATTTACTTTCAAAAATCAACGAGGCTACACTGGTAACTGGAAAATGCAGAACCGAATGCAACAATTAACGTTTTTAAAGCAACAATGATTAGGTGAAATAATGAAATTACGAAGCTTCATTATGCATTCCTGCTCTTACTATAATGTGTATAGACTGAAAACGGTGTTTCAGCCGACGCCATAACTATTACTAATTTATTTTACTGGCAACGACAAGTTTTTGGTAACTGACGTTGAATGTCAGCGAATATCATTGGTGTAAACAAAGAGGAAACAGGACTAAAGATTCCGCCAATTTCAAGTATTTTTTGCATAATAAAGCCGAAACTATCCACAGTGATGAAATTCAAGTTGTTTTCAATAGGATACAGTGTTTATTTCGCAAGAAAAACCAAGGATTGAGCAGCATTGTCGTAAACAATGTTTTGAATTTGGTCGATGACTAATCCTTGACGTTAGATAACGCAAATGTATGACGTATGCACATTATTGCCATATGAAAACTGTTTGTAGTGTCACCATTCCTGGGAAAGACCAACACTTAGTAGGATATATAGGTAAAATATAATGTGACGTAATCAGTGCCCCCAGCCGAGTGGAAAAAAACGTTAATAACTATACACCTAAGTTAGGTAGTATAACTTTATAAGTACGTACAATTATGTAGTATCTGATTACATAAAGCCAGTTTAACCACATACAATTGTCACCAATGCCACATCTCCGTAAATACCTAGCGAATTCCCTCGACATATGGCAAGCGTTGTTTATTTACAATATAAACAAATGCTGTCCACATGTCTCGACAGCCAGTGACAAGGTCCTTACCGACCAGTTTATCAAGACCTTTCAAAGACTATACCAAACTCCTGAGGGCTTTATAAATGGTAGGACATAAGGGGGAGGGGAAGATTTTGTTATACTGGTTTTATGGTATAGTTGTGACACAATAAACAGACGTCAGATGCGTTAAATGTGACAGTAGGTATAGCGACAATTGTTTATTTTATTTGTAACTCAGTGTTAACGGTTGTATGTACATTTTCTAGGGAATATTTATATCAATTGTATTGCAATAAAAAAAAACGATGATTTACCTAAATATTTACTATCTCCTACACACCTACTAGGAGACAGGCAATAAAAAAAAAAAACATCGTAACTTTGATTCGGAACTTTTGAGACGTAATCATTACTACATATAGTATAAAACAAAGTCGCTTCCTTTTGTATGTCCCTATGTATGCTTAGATCTGTAAAACTACGCAACGGATTTTGATGCGGTTTTTTTAATAGATAGAGTGATTCAATAATTCATAATATAGCATTGAACCCGTGCGAAGCCGGGGCGGATCTCTAGTTTGGTAATATTCGAAGTTTCATGATGAGTTGATGAATGATATCATTATGTTCGAAATCTTATCGCGTCTCTTTCATTAGACTATGATTTGAACTCTAGTGGATAGGTATAAGTATTCGAACTTGAATCAGAATCAGATAATTATTTATTGCCACAATTTATACCAAGAATTACATGCATGCATGCACCTAATACAGTTACAAAACAGAAAAAGATAACGTAATAACCATAAATATACAACGACTACTTAGAATCTATAGGTATACTTATCCCAGCTCTCTGCCGTTTCGTCTAATATATTTTTGACACATGAATAAAAATTCTGCGAAGTAGAAATTCGGCGAAACATAATTCTGTGAAAAGGCAGAAAACCAGTTCACCATTTTTCAGCCGTAAGCTAGGATATAGAATAGATATAACCAAAAAGAGATACGCCTAAATTCACATATAGGGAGTTCAATAAATCTAAGTTTTAAGTAAAAACTCTACAATCATAAAATCTACTTCATACATCAACATTCAACTCTGCCGCAAGCGCCACACAAATAACAAATTCAATAAACTATTAATTTACAAAACTAGCGTTGATTTACACCGCCCTCTGTCGACGAAACGACGTAAACGTCAACATTTCCCTACCGAATTATGACGTTTTGTGTCAATGGGTGTATCGTTAGACGAAAAGACGTAAGCGCCTTAATTTTCCTAGTAAATTACGACGTTTTGTTGTAAACGGTTTGTTGTGCCGTATCTGGAACACGATCTTGTTCGTGAGTTGTGTAACAAATGACACCGTCCTATCTTCCATCTTTACGCGTAATTATAGTAGGGGGTCGATTGGGGGTTTCTATTTTAGTTTTCGTAGGATCGTGGTGCACATAGCTTAAATTTAATTTAAATGGTGGGTAACTTGTTATTTTTATTTTCATTATGCTTGGCATAAGTTATATTCTTAGAGCAACCATACGAATTACTTAATAAAAATAATATAATACATACTATTTCAAAAGTTTCCTGAAAGCTGAATTTCTTCAACGGGCGTATGTTGGTCGCGTTTATAATGTGATAGATAAATGATAAAGTACCTATCTTTAATTTAAGATAAGTAGTCGATAAGTGTGTGTGACATATGCGTCTATCGTAAGTCCTGTAACGTGACCTGTAACTGGACGTGACCAGCAAAAAAGTACCCTTTCAAACAAAACATTTTCAAAACGATCCCAGCTGCCATTTAGTAATGAAAAAGAAAACACACCAACGACTTGAATGTCTCCTTTTAAAGTCGGTTAGTTAAAATAAAAAAATATTAACAATCAGTATGGGCCCAATGTGCTACAGCCCTGTTTCAACCCAATAGCCTACATAAAGGACAAAATTGAGTACAAGTCTTATCTAAACTACCTTCTGCGTATAATGGCCGTGGTGAAAAGTTTGTAAATCATCAAATACACATCAAAATCACACTTTTCTACAATAAGGCGATGGTACCCTGAAGAGTGCATTGATAAAGTGGTCAAGGAACTATTTTGATTTACTTATATGAAAATAATTTAGAGGGGATTGCTCAAAGCAGAGCCCGTTGACACCATCTCGTATTCGACCAAGTTCCACGTCAGGTTGTGGGGTCAGCAGAGTCCCTACCTAAGTAATAAACACGATATTATTAAATAAAAAAAACTTCAAGTAATTACAACATAAAAAATTAAACTAAGGCCGTGTTCAGACCGGGCTGACTGTCGGCCGCCCATTACCGCCCAAAGTGAGCGAACGTTACGCAGTTTCCATACATATTCACACATTCGGCGGCCGACAGTCAGCCCGGTCTGAACACGGCCTAAACCCAGTGTACCACCAACCTGTTTCAACCCAACCAGCCTACTTAAAGGACGAAATTGAGTGCGAAGCGTTATCTAAACTACGATCTACTGCGTGTGATGGTCGTGCTGAAAAGTATGTAAATCGGTTTATAATGCCCGATGGAGCACATTAAAGGTGTAATAACGACATTAAAAGGGAAATAAGTTGGTTTTGTTGTTTATACTGCCGTGTAAAATGGTATTTTGTTATTTTATGATGCCGCACACCGTGTAAAAATACAAAGACAGCAACCGTTCATATTTATTTTTCATTTCAGAGTTCTAATTCTAATTCGAATGCCATTTAAAGTCAGTCAAATCATTTATATGCTAGAACATAGTGTTATTAGGTCTTATGATTAAATGTTTGTTTCCGATGTGCTCAACCTGTAAGCAAGCGTGCAAATGTTTGAGCGCGATATATTATAATATTAATTACATTAATCCATATTAATTCCAAAATAATAACATTAGTAACATTACATAAACACAATAAAAAATAATAGAATAAAATTAAATAGGAATCAGAATATCTTATCAAACTTTTCGTGACTCATATTTAATTATTATATTGTGAGGAGCGTCGATCAAAGAATTAGTGACAAAGTTGCCGCGCCAGTGTACGGGTAGCAGTCCCTGATTCAGAACTCCATACGAGTTTGAAACATGTTCGGTTCCTGACAAATGACACGTGAGTGTAAACCGCTTAATATAATAACTACCTCAACCCTGTATAAAATGGAGAGTGATCAATCAACATAATCTAGTTACATAAGCTGTAACATCGGCACAACACTCACACAAAGCGCCTACGCACACAAAAAACACAATGTCACCGCAACTAAAATGACATCGTAAGGACATTATCCCGATTGCCGCGCTCCCATTGGTCCGGATTGTCCCCATTTGTCACCAAGCATCAGCCAATCAGAGAGCCGGATTCAAGTGGGACATTGGAAAGTGTCACCTTTATGTACCGTGAGATGAATGCTGATTTTTTGTTGAGGAATAGAGACAGTATGTCATGCATCGTGGTAAAATGAAGGTTGGGGCTTATGATAGTATTTACGCCTACCTATATTATAGATTAAAATAACAATAAGTCGACAGTATTTAAAAATGTAATGTGAAGATTTAAAAACCTAATCGGGCGTAGTTTGATCTTGGATTATTTATACCATACGTTTACCGATATGATACCTAATTGATGTTGGATTATTGTTTTTCAATTACAATTGTAATCTCAATGACATTTGTACTCTTGTCTTCAATAACTACGACTCAGATAGGTTGCATGCTTGTTTGTTACATCTATACCATTATAAAATTATAGATGTGTACTGAAAATCAGTTTTGTATGGAGAGGGGTCATGATATAAGGAAAAATCTTAATGCTTGATGTAGGATGGTCATTTATTTTGTACGGGCGCCCTCTGTTCGGCATAATTTCCCTTGTCCACGCATCACGCCTAAACGACTGGATTTTTTTAAACCAATTTTGGTACATCCAGTGATGGTTATAGGATACTTTTTACCAGACTATTACGGTTTAAAAAAATTACCCGTACGAAGCTGCGGCACCTTCTAGTGGTATATAAAATAAACAATGTATATTAGACCTCATAAATGCTTTAGTGGTCATGGTCGGGAATGAGAACAAATGAAAAAAAGTAACATTTTGATGGTACAACATTTCCCAAATGGGATACAATTTTAAATCCATAACCGATGAAGGTATAATAGTAATTTCAAAACGCTTACGCCCGTTGTGATCGCCATTACAAAGCACCCGACAATTTTTACACTCATAACGCAGAATGAAACAACAAAAAGGACACAATTTCGCCCCAAATCAAGCGTGACTTTCAACAAAAGGGGCGCTATACATACGCAATCGGTGACAACCCGGATAACTGAAACATTTAGTTGTGAATACCGGTATACTACGGGATCAAATGTCTTTTCAATTCGGCCGGATAGCGGCCCAGTGTGTCGATGTTTCAACCCGGCAAAATGAAACGGTTTTTTCGCGAATGCTTTTGTTAAAAGATATAGGTCTTTCCAATTTGGTCGGATAGCGGCCCAGTGCGCCGATTGCCTCGAGCTTGTAGCGTGGCTGTATCATTGTGTTTCAAAAGCGCAGCTGTTCTCTCCCTAGGGGTAAAAAAGACGTTTTCTATGTTGTTTTTTTGAATGGCCCTTTGCCGGTCACGGGGACAGGCTATACATTGTCGTGTGTGTATTTTATGGGTGGGTTGGAAAGGTTTTAGTTACTTTTTAATCGGTCAGAGCTTTTGGCAATGGAATATATGTGACGTTTAATTAATATAATTCTGAATTTAAATTAATTAATGCCTTACAACATTAAATCCAAGTGAATTATATATACCGTCGGTCCGTCGTCTAATACCCATAGTACAAGCATTGTTTAGTTTGGGACTAGGTCGACTTGTGTAAGATTGTCCGTTAGTATTTATTATTATTATTATTTATTTGTTTTAGTGTGCAATAAAATTTGAATAAATTAGGGCCTTAATTCAATGTTTTACACTGACTCTAATCGAGAATCCTAAAAAAATCATAGGTACTTCAACTATTCAATCGTTACCGTAAAGACCCAGCCACGACTTCTGTGGCAAGCGGCAGCGGTGAGCGGCGGCCATAAGAGTGAGCTAGATACCGCGCTCAGATCTTTCGCTCCCACCTTTCTGATTTCTGACAAAGCCGATTCCGTGCGAATAAAAGTGGGTGAACCATAATGACATTTTCTCTCATATTCTACTTAAATGAAGGATATCCTGTACATACGTACAATTCTAAATGACATGTCACTAAATTACAAATGCCAAGAACGAGCTATACAGGGCGACCCATGACTATGGGACATCAAGGGAAAGTACTTTCCCTGTACCTTAAATATATATAGGATATTTTTCTGAAAGAAGACTTTATGTTATTTTTCAGTTAGTAATTCTGCTTTTCAAGATTTTCTTAGAATTATATTTCTACCTAAATCAGAAGACCAGTAAGAGTGCGTCTCCATTGAACCGGAGTGGAGCGGAGACATGCAGAATAGACCAATCACCTGAGATGAAATCTGTATTTCAGCCCCACTGCACTTTTGTGATTGGTCGATTCCGCACGTCTCCGCTCCACTCCGCCTCAGTGGAGACGCACCCTAACGCTCCGTCTTTGCGCCAAGTTCGGTTATACTTGAGATCTGGGTCATTGTCAAATTTAGGTTCAAGTATTTTCCACCATTTGCGAAATTAAGGATTCCAGGGCCTAATTTTCTGATAAAATGCCTGTGAGAATAAAGTACGTTCCTCTTCTATAATCCGATGTAATAGCAACATAACCTAGATTCATACAAACTCTTATTTTTTGACCACCGGAGGGACGAATTGACCAATCTACATACGTTTTGTGTGACTCAGATTTGAAATATGTAATGAAATGAATTAACGTATAAAAATACCTATAAAAATACTTAAACATCTCAGATAATGCTCATTACTCGCATAACAAATTATTACGACGGAGAATGTATAATAAAGTCCCTTTTTGTCACGAATAAATAAAGCTATTCAGCGTCTGCCTTTATAACCCTTACATTGCAAGCACCCAAGCGGCCATTTTGGTTTTATTGTTCGCCATTTTGAATATTCTTTTATTAAGTTTAATAATAATCCATATCTGAGACCTTAAGAGCACTCAGTCTTCAATATTTGGTTCTTGGCGCTACAGTGAAGTGGTTTAGAAGAGGTTCATGTTTTTGAAGTTGGTTAATTTAAGAAAAATAAAAGTGATTGTTTATAATCTACTTAATAAGTGGTAATGTGCGTATAAAATGCATGACGTGTTTAAATAAGACGAGACAATGCAGTCAAGAGCAGTATTCATACAAAGCATACCGACGTTGATAAACTTGTAAATGTAAGTACCGACTAGCTGAAGAACTTATGGACATGTCGAGAAAGTTCTCGAATGACGTAAATTAGAGCCTTGATACGGCATCACGTCTTTGGACGATAACTTTTAGCTTCGCAAAACTGTGACTCCGTCTATAGCTGAAACAGTTTTTATAAGAAATCTAAGCGTGACATAAGTTTTCTACTGCTAAAGAAAACTGCGCCACTACACGGAAATTGTAAGACAATTCTGAACAAAGTATACAAAAGTTATAATAAATATAATAAAATATCTACACACACACTCTTAAAGTCAAATGAAACAATGAACTTAAAAAGTTGAATTGAAATAAAGCAAAAATAAGATATCGTTACAAGAGATGCACTCTAAGCGTCTTTAAAACAGTCGCTTTAATAATAATGTCTTACACGAAACTGTGTGCATTCACCGTTTATCCTTATATTGCAAAAAATAAACGTTTTAAAACAAAAACTCAACACGACAACGATTACCGGCTATCAATGATTCAGTTTTATTTCTCTTCGAAATTTAAATGAAAAAAAAAAAAGAAACAGGATACGGCAGATGCTTGGCTTTTAGCCTAGGGTCCTGTCAGCCGTTTGTGTTATGGGCTCGTGTGATCCACGCTTTATTGGTGTTTCAAGCTGTGAGCGGTTTAATATTGGAGCGTGTAGACAGTTTTAAGGGCCAATTCTTTTTTAATGAGGGGCGATACTTCAGTGTTGCAAATTAGGCACAATTGTGAATATTTTTCAACCGTTTTCGGATAGGCTTTTTGCTTTCAAAGAGTATGTATGTAGTCTTTCACTAATTCATTATTAAGGCGAGTACCTAGTAGTTTATTTCACATAGCTTTGTGTGTGTGACATATTCTGCAATCTCAGTACATTTTAATCGAATTTAGATAATAATATATACTGAGATGAGAAATGTCTCACGCACAAAGCTGTGTGAAATAATTAATAGGAATCTTATTAGATTATAAATGACATTATAACTGACTCTATTTTATAAGGATTATTAATCGTTTTTTCTTTATCTCACAATTTGCTAATAATCATAATTTTTCCATAATTTTGTCATCCACATCCATTAACAACATTCCAATAAAAATCGCTGCTCCCAAAGCGAAACCGCCTAAATTTCTAAATGACATTTCAATTGAAGTAGTACCTATTAAAAAATGTATGTTGTCCGTTTAATATTTTAATCAAACAGAATATAGTTGCTTTTATCTCAACTTCTTTCCTTAATAGGCCGCATATTCCGTTATTTATACATTTTAAATCACAATTTTGAATCAACCTCCGTTCAAACAAAACATGCTATCTCCAAAACACAATAGCCTGCTTCTCAAGCCCCCAAAAAACAATGTCTGCCGGGTTATCTATCCAGGATTACGACCCCTGATTTCTTTCCCTCCTATATAGGTCACTCGCTAAATCCCTCCCTTAACGGGGCCACTGGAACAAGAGCGCCGTCGATCGAAATGGGATGCTACTGTGGGGAAATAGGGGCGGTTTTTAGAATTGGACGGCTGCAATGGTGTGTGTGAGGATAGTACGTTCGTGAGTGGGATTTTGCTAGGTACTGTTGGGTTCGAAAGTTTTCGATTTTGTATTGATTCTTTATTTTAAATTGCGAAAATGTTTCCTTTTTTTTATTGAAAGAGTTTTCTTGCTGAGTGACCACATCGCCCTAAAATGGTTGTTTATGGGTTAACATACATAAGGAAGGTGTCAAAATAAGCCGATTACTGTCTTGCTTGCTTTTATGTGACTGTAATTTAAATTGAGTTAGTCTTATATTTCGCAGACAAATTTTAACAAGAGTTGAAATGTTTAGAGTTATTGTCAAAACTGACCAAGACGCGTTCAGTACCTCATAATCTATTACTTATTGCAGTTCTTTTTCAGTGCTATCTTGATGATAATAAATGCTCATAGATAGTATAACGGTCGCCATAACAACTTATGATATAATATAGGTCAACATAATAAACGATTGATACTTATAATAACATTTGGTTAATATGCAATTATGATTATTGTTGTTATATCAAATGAAACATTATAACAAATGTTGTGATATCTAATGAAATTATATGAAACGTTGTTATATCCATCGTTACACACCCATTTTGCCATTGTGGTGTTCCACTTTATACCAAAATAGTTATAAAGAACGTTTTGAATTTGCGCGTGACTGTACTCACGCCCACCCTGATTTATGTGCGGACGAGCGCAGCTGAAAGTTTGATGTGGGTGCGTTGACGGTCAACCCTTGAGCCGACTGTACCTATATCTCAGCTGGTGATATGACGGACGGCTTGCATGATGAAGCTTAGCTGAGACTGATCGATAAAGCTTTTTTCTCATTGAAGGGTCCGTAATAAATAATATATACTTAACATTACTTTTAAAAAATATAAAAAATTCTAACGTAACCTAATCCATTGTAATCTAGCCAAACTCGTATAAAAAAAATGAAGATGTTTATGGTCGTCTAGTATCCATAACTCAAGCCTACTAGAGCTTACTGTTGGACTAGATTGGTTTGTGTGAGGTTGTCTGATTTATTTTTCATTTTTTTTGTAGTTATATGAATAAAATTTGCTCAATATGTCATAAAACAAAGAAAATAAACTCTTTAAATATGACTGTGATTTCAAAGGTAGGTACACAAATTTCATGTTTTTTTTTATTCTAATAAAATTCCGATATTGTTTTCCGAATCCTCATAATTTAACAAGCCAACAAAATACAATTGTATGAAAACCATGAGCTTAACGCACTTTTTCACGAAAATGGCAAATTACTTATTGTCTCCATACAAATATTGGTACCCATAACATACTGAAGTCACTTTTGGTTAGGTGGCCATTTGTATGACAAAAACACTTTTTAGCACTCCGTAGGAATGTTGCACTTTGACGGTCAATTCTGGCTTTTATATATACAGACATTTGATCCCAATAAAAAATAGAATCGATTGACATCCTCAAATAAATTTTGCAAAATGTGCAAAGGTAGAGAGCTGCATAATATATCTAATTTGACTATTAATCTTTAAAATATCATCATGACAAGTTGACATACTTATAACCGGTATACAGAGCTAGTACACATTATTCATCTGTGTACAGAGCACATCGTTGAAGTAGATAAAGTGAAGATTTAGGACAAAATGTTCTTTGAAACGAAAACGAAACATCTTTAGTCCCAGATTGCAATTTAATATGGTTTCATTTTTCTATTTATTATCAGTTATCTTTTATTATGAATTTATGACTAAATAAATACCTACAAAACATTGATTGAAAGGTGCTGGCCAAAAAAAAATATTGATATAATAACTGATCGTAACATGCACCTACACCTGTACAATTAACATCGGCACGTGATAATTGAACATACAATAAAATATAAATATTACACTCAAGACAGATTAAAACAAAATGCATATTATTATCACCTTTAAAATCGAACATCGTAACGAGGACTCTTAAAAACGAATTTTCTCGCTTTTTTAACAACAGAAACGCACGTAAATAACTATTTGGGTAAATAAATCTACCTCAAATTACAGTGGCGGGTATAAAAATATTGAAACGAGCTGTGAGCACCGTTACGACTGAAGTATAAATGTTTACGGCGGTCAAATGACATGTTGTGTTGAATTAACCGTCTCGGTCAGGGTTGCCAGTACGCTACGTATTTTTTATTTAATTGACAAGCCTTACGTACTGTCATCCCTTTCCCGCTCTTATTAGTAATAATTGTACAAATGTTGTTGTCTGTGCCGTTTATAACACACATGTTTTTCGTTTTAGGTTCCATACGTCATAAATGTCCTCCCACAAAAACCAAAATTTTACCGACCATTCTCCTCATGTCTTAACGTTGACATTGGCGAAATACCTCTGGCCAAAGCAGTGAAAGCAATAAAAAAAATATTTCAATTTTGTTAATAATTTCATTAATTTATTATCACAGAAGCTGAAACATCTTTATTTGATTATATTGATTTGAAGAGCAGAGTTATCTAAGATTCAGCCCTCTACATGTCTTTGTGAAAAATTGGACAGTCACAGCACACAAAAATAACAGTGTTACAATTTTCATATATTAAATCCGCCTTAGTAACAGTCCGACTGTATAATTTTCAGCGCTGTGACCAAATTACTGATCGCTTACGCTGTTTTAGATTTTTTTAATCATAAATTGAGATATTTTTGAAAATGTAAAAAAATGTGGTGATGTATTTTTTTATCCTTTATTTGATAATATCGGAAAAAAACCTGGTAAAAAAATGTTGTCAATTAGGTTAGGAAGACGAATAAAATGTTTCCCTCGTTTTCAGTGAAGAAATGTACGGTGGCGGCAAAAATATATCATATTCAAATAGAATAATTGGGACTAACTACTCCCCACTCAAGAAGGAAAAAAAATCTAAATTGGTTCATAGACGACAGAGTTCTGAAGTAATAATTAGGTACATAAAAATAATAATTATAGAACTGAATTGAGAACCTCCCCCTTTTTCAAATCAGTCGAAACTGGCTTATTTGGATGCAAACTTGATATTTTATATATGCTCAGAATAGGAACAGTCTATAATTATCTATAGTCACACTAAATCATACCTCTTTCTCCAATTCGCTCCCTCTCCAAACGTGCAACTCACAAAAACACCTAATATCATCATTAATGATTGCGCGCTAATGCCCGGTGATTAATGATAGGTTTATTGTCTTTAACTAGAGATATCGGCCACGATTTCTTAATTCTGTAATTAGATGTGAGGCAAGGATGAGTGATTGCCGCTTGGAGGCTGCTTGCTAATCATTTGATGTGATTTACCGACGAATGTGGCCTAGTTTTTGATGGTTAAGGTTTGAGAAATTATGCGCGGGTCACGTTCGTTTATTAGGTTTAATTAAGTGAAGCAGGCACGCCTGATCTCGTAAAATTAGCGGATAAGAATCGGTTGTTAAATAGAACACATAAGGAGAATCACTAAATGGGCACAATTGTAGCGCCGCTTTGAGTTCCTAACTAACATGGTATAACCCTAGCTCCACACTACTAGCAAAGTTGACCGAAGTTGGCCGATGTATGGGTTTCCGGAGCGCCTCTTCTCACTATAATATAATCACAGAATACTTAATAAAAAGTACTACATTGAATCGAGTTACCTTACCTCACCCCGCAAGGGCACCGAGTTGAATTCGTGCTGGCTGTAACTTTGTATAGGTGGGCATTAACTCGTGAAATAGTGATGGTGTTGGTGACGGTAATGATGATGGTGGTGATGATGGTGATGCTGATGGTGATGGTAATGATGGTGGGGGTGATAGTGTTGGTGATGATGATGATGAATATGGTAGTGACTGGTGGTGATGATGAGCGTGATGACGATGATGATGGTGGTGTTGGTGATGATAATGATGGTGATGAATGATGACGACGAATGATGGTGATTAGGTATGATGGTGGCGGTGTTGACACTGACTGTGCTATCATATTCGCCCAACCTCGGCCAACTTCGCGAGTAGTGTAGGGTAGGGTAAGAAAACAACTTATGCCACTCCGGAATGACAGGCGTGACTTTCAACGGCATCACTGATTGGTTGGTTGGTTCTGTCAATCCGTTTCTGTGTTGCCAGTTGTGTATATTACTCTCCTTGGTTCCCTTGTTACCTGTATGAATCTCATTAAATAGTGAGTGTATTATATCAATTATTACGAGAGAATAAAATTTAGTCAATGAGCATGACAAACGAATGATTATTTTTGTACGACTGTAAAGAAATGGCGGCAAGCATTTCTTTACAGCTTATCATTAAGTTAGGCATGAAACCAAAAACGTTGTAGACGATAATGGCAAATAATTTATCACTAATGTATTTATTGAGAAATAAAACACATTCAAATGGTTTTACGTATAATTTATTATGGCCATCGCTAGTAATTTATTTGGAAATTAAAGCCTTGTTTGATTGAATTTGCAATAAATTTTGATTAATAACAGGACAAAAAGTGAGTTTTCTTAGCGGCAGTAAATAACTCAATTAAACAGTACGTTATAATTATCGAAAGAGCGATTAAAATGATTAATAATCAATAGAAAAAGAAAGTACAGTTAGTCGTGAGCCAAAATTAGACATAAAAATAATGAGCACATTAAGTGAAGCGAGTTAGATGAACTAGCGGGCCACGAGACAAGCGATTTATACAGGTGATCAATCCAAATGGTTCAGTAGGGAGAAAACGAAAACTATAAGAGATAGGAAAATCTGGTCTTAGGAACCATGGCGTCGATTTTAGATTCAATAAAAACCGCATTTTTTTTTAAATCTCTAATACTTAATTTCATACAAAACGGTCAAAACCGCTGTAAAGGATGTTACAATACAACATGCGATTACTTAGAGAATTTCAAAAAGGTTCAATTCCCTGTTATGTATGAGATTTATAAAAATGCAGTTTCTATTAAATCTAAAATCGACGCCATGGTTCCTAAGAACAGATTTCTCTCTTATAGTTTTCGTTTTGACCCATTTGGATTGATCACTCTGTATACCTTTGTGCCACACATGTCTCAGAATTTGGTTAATATACTGCAATATGTAGATATGGTAGGTAGTGAATTTTGCTCACCACATACATAATGACGTAATGAAATAATTAACTTTATTCTACAAGTAGGCTAAAAGGGCACTTTTACATATCACAGTCTCCGGCATTTCAAAAGAGGAGTTTCTTCTCAACAGTGGTCACTGTTGCTCACTGCTTAAATAAACTCCACAGTCAGTATTTTTTTGAAAAGCATACTTAACTATTACAGTAATATGAACTTAATCAAATATGTTAACCTATCTTAAGATTTTAGGCTTATATTACGTAGACCTCGAACAAAACATATTAAAAGTGTACCTATAAAATAATAATAGTGAACATTAATACAAATAATAATAATATTATTATTAGTGTAATTATATACTGTGTTACCTGATTGGGAGGTCTTTTTTGTCAGGGTGACCCTTCCGAACTCTTTACATACATTTAAGGGAACCATTTACATTTTGAAGTGGTATTGACATCAAATTTTTTGTATGTGATTTTGATTTTATTATATTTAATGTGTGGCATATCAAATATAACGGTTGTGTCCGAATATATACTACGTGCTAAAGGACCAATCTTCATCACTAAACCAGCTATTACTGGTAAAGTGGTACAAAAGACCTGCAGGAAGGTATTAGCTAACTTTAGATACGCAATCTTCTGTTTTTAATACATAAACATTTAAGAGATACGTTCAAAGGTAAGTTTTAGTCTACAAGGTATATACATATTACACAGGCTTTGGAATTTTACGAACTACTTACAGACATAAATAAATAAGCCACTTACAAAGATCTAAGCTTAAAGAAAAATTGAAAATAATAAGCATTTGTGTGTACCCACATTAAAAAAAAGTAGACATTACATGTTTTATAAATGAATATACCTATAAATAAAGTTATTAAAAATAATAATCGTTTTTCCAGCCCGCGTTTTTCGTGGCCTCACAGAACAAGTTGCGTAGATATCGAGTCGTGACAGATGCACAGACGTGATCGTGTGAATTTGATAGTGAAATATCGAATGAGTCTGGTAGTAGCACAAATATAAAAAGTAGGAACACAGTATGATATGTATAGTCTGTTATGACCTTTCGTCATTGATGAGTTCGGTAATAGCTTCACAGATATAAAAATGTAATAATATAGTATGAACTTTATAGGTTGTTATGACCTTTGGATATTGGGCGGCAGAGTAATGGTAACTACGCTACAACAACCAACGGGAGCGATTTGTAAGTTGCCTCATCTTGAATGGGGTATTTGACTGAGTTTTAATATTATGTAGTTTTATTTTAAATAAATAATAACTATTGCATGTGGAGGTAGGTACGCATGAAGTATAGTTTCGCTTAGTAATTTTTAGATTTTTCCAAGTAAAATTTCATCCGTTTTGCTACCCTTTAGGCGTCATTAGTGGCGTGATGTTAATAATATTTTTGGGCAAGCAGTTAATTTTTGTTTGCAAAAGCAAATAAGTACTAAGGTGCTCAGAAGCCTTGTTAGTAATCCAGTAGAAATCTGGTTAGTTTAGCACCACACCTTATATATATATAGCAATCTTCTCATATTCGTTTCGGTAATATATTATGTAAAAGACACATGTCATTGTAACTACTAAAATTTGCGACTCATGAGATAAAATATCTTTACGTTCGTTCTAGCAACTAAGCCAAATACCCTATAGGTTTGACGAAGATTGACTACCTTCCTTGCAAAATATTTGCGTATGACATTTGACTTGGCTCGCAATAAAATATATGGCCAATTTATTTGACCAGTGTTATACCATCAATTACTATTAAAACTAGTTTGGACATTTCGATTGCCGTATTGACATGACATGTTACATTTCGTTATGGCATATGTAATCTTTAACGCCTATAAAAATGTACAATCTCTTAAGATTACGTGGACGCAGTTGAAATTAAATTTTATAAATAATGACACAAAGGTAAACTGACAACATTAATTCATCATACTGACCAGGCTTTTTTCCGGAGAATAAAGGATAAAAAATAAATATAAGCACATTTTTACATTTTCGAAAATATCCCAATTTATGATTTAAAAAATCAATTTGAGAAGTTTCTCATTCTAAAAGAGCGTAGTTGACAAGTAATTGAAACTGACTGTACCACCGTTGAAATAGACGTGATACAGTAACGTTTTAGTAATAAGGGTCAAAATCGTGCAGCCAAGTAGGTTGTAGGTAATTAAAGAAGCACTTTCTACTCACGAACCAACGAATTCGTTGACATATCGACATAAGTATATGTATCATTTTATAGGTAGGGGTTTAATTCGATTGTCATTAACGTATAGCTATTTTAGTCATTACGATATATTTAGCGCAGCAAAGAAATAAATAAGTGACGACGCAATTGGCTCAATGGATAGGGCAATATCACTATCCAGTCTATACCTAGGTACTCATCCTGCAGTAATTACTACTAAAATGTCAAGGCACAACCGTATATTGTCAATTTTTCGAGATTAAAATTGGCCTGTGTACGTATTATAATTTTCTGACTGATATTCTATTTCCAAAATGTACCTAATAGATAGATAGATTATTTATTTCACGATAAAAATTACATGACAAATTTGCTTAGTGTCAAAATTATACGAATTAATATCATCGTCGTCAAAAATGAGGCAAAATTAATAATAATGAGAAAAATATTGTTAAAACATCACTCTCTTTGTATGACATGTATGTTACGAATAAAAATGATCATTAAGTATTTTCATTATGCTCCTGAAAAGGACAATCCAACAAACACACTTCCCCGTTTAAGTATAACGAAAGGATAAATTAAAAGAACCATTGCAAACACCGCCCCGAAAATGTAACCCTAAAATGTTACATTTTAATATAACCCAAACATTAATGAGAAGGGCATTGTCCGCCATTATTGTCCGGGATAATGCACGGGAAATGACTGCAAAAGAAATTTAACAGCCATGAAAGGGTTAGCTGGGATACCCTTTTTTGCCCCGTATTGATATTAATGCTTGTTTTTGACAAAATTGCGAGTCTGAGGACGGTTTAGTTACCGGTTGAGATGTTACGATTATTATGATATTTACGATGGTCATTTCCGATTTTTCGTGCGCCGTAGTATTTTAGTCTGTGGCTTCTTATGATATTATTTAAACGTTTATTCAGTGATTGATTGTCGTATATTTTTGACCGAGCGAGTAAAGCAGGTGAGCGTGGCCTAAAATTCTTTCGTATGCTCGGGTTTCCGGCGGTCCTCACCTAGAGGTCGCATTTGTCTACTGATTCTTATGAAATTTTGTGAGTAGGTACGTTCGTTAATAACATAGTATTTTTTGTCGATTCAGTTTTTTTTTTTTTCGAAATTTTTCAAAATGGCGGAGATATGGGGGTTGAATAAAAATATCGGCCAAGTGCGAGTGGGACTCGCGCACGAAGGGTTCCGTACCATTATTTGTAAGTTTGTTGTATGGGAGCCCCCCTTAAATATTTATATAATTTTATTTTTTGTATTTGTTGTTATAGCGGCAATAGAAATACTATCACCGTTCTTGAGATACAGCCTGGTGACAGACGGACGGACGGACGGACGGACAGCGAAGTCTCAGTAATAGGGTCACGTTTTCGTCCCTTTGGGTACGGAACCCTAAAAAGTTAAAAAGAAAAATAGCAATTTCGAAACCAGGTCTATAGCTCACAGAACCAGGCTTTGTGGAGGAAGGAAAGTATTATGCTTCAATCCACGGCCTAGGGCTAAATTCTTAAATATTATAACTGTTATGCTCTTTTTTGGGTGCAGTGAACAATGTAATAAATGCCATATTTATCTGTGCATAATAAAGAATGTTCGCATCGGGACTTAGGTATTTAGAGGGTTAAAGTTCGGAAGGGGTTACCGTTTTAAGAACGAAATGAATTTTGCACTGCTAATAAATTTAATATTCGGACCCCTAGTTATTGAGGAATCTTTTTTGAAGAGTGTGCTATGTATAATGAATTATATTTTCTAATATGTGCAGCTGAGCTCATATACCTATTTGACGAAGAATTGTAAGCTAACGTAAAGTTATACTTTTAAGACTGGAATTAACCACAATAAACTTCTTGTTTGGCGAAATGTGTTATAAAATGTGTACCTACCATGCTTTACAAAAAAAAAATTCATGTATAACGCTTACTCTCGGATCGTAACAAACAAATTTCTGTATAAGTCTGAAAAGAATAGCAATTAAGTCTGAAAAGAATTCTTGTAACAAGACCGGACTCAATCCCATTCAAAATGTGTTTATTTCATTACCTCGACTTTACAATAATGTGTGGAAATCGTGTACAATAATAATACACGTATTCCACACATTATTGTTAGGAGCACATTAGTGTTATTTATTTATTTATTTAAACTTTATTGCACATAATACAGAAGTAAAAGTACAAATGGCGGACTTAAGGCCATGAGGCATTCTCTACCAGTCAACCACAAGGTCAAACAAAGACAATATTGGTGCGGGAAGGGTGTAACAACAATACGTGTATGCACACGATGCAAATGTCGAAACAAAATACACTAGTTACGTTGATAAATACATATGGAATGTTATTGGAATAGGTATACTAGCATCACATGCTTCCATAATTTGGATAAATATGGTGTTATTCCAGCGAATTTATACAATTATAAAATTCAAGATTTGCATTGAAACTCAGTTTCTATGTAGAGGTCATGATTTCAGGAAGAATCTTAATGGTGCGATCTTTTGTTCTGTATGGGCGCACAACGCCATGACAGTGACATAGTGACATTTGGACCCTCTTAGAGTTTCAATGACTACGACTCAGATAGGTTGGATGCTTGTTTGTCACATCTATACTGTTAAAATTCTAGATTTGCTGATATTCAGTTTTCTATGGAGAGGGGTCATGATTTTAGGAAAAATCTTAAAGCTTGATGTAGGATGGTCATTTATTTTGTATTAGCGCCCGGCGCCATGCCAGTCTGGCGCCATCTGTTGATCATAATTTCTTTGTCCTCTCATCACGCCGAAACCGTTGGACAAATTTTGACCAATTATGGCACAGGGATAGCTGGACATGCAAAGATGGTTATAGGATACTTCAGAGACTTCGGTATAAAAAATTACGGGCACGAAGTTACGGACACCTAGTATAATAAAACAAACCAAATTTTAATATTTATGATAAAAAGCAAACCTACCTAAACATATACCCCACTTAAGCTACGAACTTGGGCTAAGTCGTACCAAATGGCGATTCTCATTATAATAATGACTTTCTCCAACAACGGACCTTTTTCTTGAAAAGTCGCATTAACGTACCGACAACAGAACAACGCTTTTAACCTAATATTCCTTTTTTAAGATTAATCTCGGGGTATTTTTGAGCAAAGAATTACACTGAGATTTCAATGGAGACTTTACAGATTAAGTATTGTGTTGTTTAGACAGGCGTGGATTCTTGTGATTTTACTGAGTAAAAATTATGATATTGGTGAAAATTACGTACTTCGCTCGTAAGTGACCACGTGATATCTATGCCATCACATACAAAGGAGACGCAAACTTAATGCGACCGGGTTGGCGACGTTGCGATATTCCAAAGACATCGCCACATCTCGGCATCTGTCACGTCAAAAGTGACAGATGGCGATATAAGGGAGATATATCAAAAATTGGTTGATTTGAGGCCCTTGTCGGACAGTCGGACCACTAATGCCTTGATCACACGTACCGAGCAAACGCTCTCGGCCGAGTACTCGGTGCGTATAAACATAGCACCGAGTGCTCGGCCGAGCGCTCGGCCGAACAAAGCGGCGAGACAGTAGCTCGGCTCCCGTTCTATCTACTAGGCCGAGTGTCCACCCTCCCGCTACCCCGCACTGTCTCGCTCGCTCACTCGGCCGGTCTGAACGTGCTCTGTCTCGCCACTCGGCGATTTTTTCACGATCCATCATGTCCGAAAGTCTCAATGGAACTGAACTGACTGTGCTAATTTCAAAACATGTGTAAACAGCTACTCACTTATATCACTGTCTCGGCCGAGAAACATTTTACTGTCTCGCCCGTTTGCTCGGTACGTGTGATCAAGGCATAAGAATTTTAATGTTTCGACTTGTCAGACAAAGGCTGTCAACCATGCGGCCACAGGGGTAAGAGCGGACGCTTTTCCAATTACAAGAAACTAAAGACAGTTCTCGTGAGCTCAATTCGATGTACTAGAGCTTGCTTTGGGACTAAGCCGATTTGTGTGTATTATATTGGATTTAGTTTGTTTTTGGAGGTGTGGTGCTGGAGACGGATGCTTGGTGTGTCGTGGACTGAGTCTCTATCATCTTAATTCTTGAGGAGCTTGGTATTAAAGAGCGTCTGCTCTCTGTCCTTAAATCTCGCATCATCAACTTCTTTGGACTCGTGTGTTGGCGCGACGGAATGACCATAGAACGCCTCGTTCATCAAGGGAGAGTGGAAGATGTCAGAGCTAGTGGAAGATCGCCGATGAGTAGGACCGACCAGATCAAAACCAGTGTGTCGACTACCATCAATGAATGCTTACAGAGGCTCTAAGAGACGATTGGCGCCGTGTCGTCAAACTCCACAAATATATAAAAGGGCCATGACTAGAGCTTCCAATCTCGGGGTTTTTGTATGATTAATCCCGGGATCCCGAAATTGTCCATACAAAAGTTTCGGGATGGAAGCCACGAGCACTCTGTAAAGACTGTACCGAAGAAGATGATTATATTTATTTTCCTCGGTTGTTGCCGGCTGATTTGTCACTTACCAATAGATCAGATTAAAATCAAAGCCCGTCTCACAAAAAAAAAACAGAATTCCTTTTTTTATGTTAAGGTAAGGCCGAACGTTTGAATTGTCTGCCAGTACAATTCGTTAGGCTAGCAGTAGGTAAGCGGTATTTGCATAACTTATTACGCACATCCATATTTAATTAGGATATTTACTTCTTTCTTTCACACGAAAATATATTCCGATTTATGTATTTTGGTTATTTCACAGAAATTTGCCGCTTTTCTAGCGAATTGTATCATCAGACAATTCACGATTAATGTCAAATGACATATTCCGTCAAACTACTGACAAATTAATAGAAATTAATTATGTCGCCCAACTTCAGAGTAGTTCGAAATCCTCGAGATTTATAAAAAAAATTGTGTCTTTATTGGCAAGGCGCTAACACCTATTTTATATTTTATCATGCCTTAAGACCACGTAACTTCCCCTGGGATACCTATCATGGCCTTCTTTTACCTATATAAAAAATGAAATTCCCGTCTAGTTTAAATTAAAATTTTCTAAAAACTAGGCGGGAATTTTAATATAGCTTTATATTAAAATTCCCGCCTAGATATAATAGCTTATGATAGATATACATATATCCCATCCTCACAAATCTAAAGGTCTTGACGTGGCATAGCTTGGGAATTCCTGAAATGTCAAGATTGCTGCGGTACACAGAATCATATTTTTTGAAATTGAAACTAGCTTAAATATCTACACACCCTTGCAATATTATTATAGGAGTAATTGCTACTTATAAAAGAAAATGACATTAAATTAAACTTTTTTTTAATCCCCAACGCAGGCTTCGTCAGATATAATACAAAATCTAATCAGCGACAGGCTTCGTCAAACACCACTTTTTAATAAATTAAAAGGGACATTAATTTTCGAGAAACTTCCCTAATTTTCTTCAAACAATCTCAAGTGAGGTAAGGACGTTTCCGAGTCTAAATCGATTCCCATTTATGCCCCTCTCGCTGTCGACGGTTGTAATGGCTGAGCAAACTGTAACTTTCTGAACCCTTACCATGAGTTTACAGTGACAGTACTCAATGGCGACTGCGTAAAGGATTTGTATGGAGAATTGTGTTCTACAAAGTAACCGCTAGGTCGCTGTACTATTCTGCATACAAATCGTTGTCAATACAATCGCTGTCGCTAGCGAGTACGGTCACGTTAGGTAACTCATGGTAAGGGTTACTGAACCAGGAAAATGTTAACTGATTTTGCGGATTCAATTGGGGAATTGGCACTCAACTTGTTTTAGGCTGATAAGATTCTTCGAAGGTATATTTGGAGTGACTAATGACAATTGGATAGTCACATCATGAAAACTGGATAAATATTTTTACTTATTTATTTATTTTAACTCAAAACGTATTTATAATAAACTAAAACTATCTATAAAATATCTATGAAATTAAAATTACTGCTTATTTAATTATATTTGAAAGTATTCTATTATTACCTACTTATTCAAAGTTTCTTTAAAATGTGGGTATGTAGGTACCTACCTGTTATTTGATTTTATTTTAAGTCACATTAACTTTTAAATAAATATAATTTAAAAATGGTACAGCAATTTAAGAATCCAACTGTCCGTGTTAAGTTTTATTCGACATACCGTATGATATAGAGAAAAATTAAATACCTAATTCGATCACGAATCTCTGGGAAATTTAGTGATCGGAATCAGTTTGTTATTGTGTTTTATTTTACTATTATACTTATGCACGTGTCGAACATAAATATATGCACAATATTAACACAAAGCTGCCAAAACCCACGTTACGTTTAAAGTAAATACATAGCAGTAATCGCCCCCTCATATTGACAAAGTGCACTTTGGCTCTAGGATTACAAAATGGCAGTATGCCCGTCCCGAATAGGGTTGCCAACAGTCTCGACAGAGGCGGGACGTGCTGTAGGGCCTTAGAGGATGCATCGCGAAAAAGGACTAGAGATACTAGAGAAACTTTTCTAAACATCGTCGACAAAAGTCGCAAACCTCTTGGCTTTTATTTTTAATCACGCTTTGGAACTTTTGGAGACAAACATTCTGTTACAAAACTTTTAGAACAAATAACAAAACTTCAATAATAAAACTTTTAGATACCATGAAATAATCGTTTATTAAATTAGTCCGCATTTGCCATTGATAAAGTTCAATATTCGGGAAGCCGTTTATTGCTTTTCATGCAACGACAGAAACTTTATATCAATTTGATGTTAAGTATAGGTACTGTAATTTTTTGATTTATGATTAAACATTTTCAATTTCGACCAAAAAGAAGCAGCCTGCTTATCTATCTTCTAAAAAGTAGCTGTGTGTCCCTGTCATTTGGTTGGAAATCATTTCGTTTGGAAACCAATTAATATCCCGATTTTAAAAGGCAATATAGAGTTTGAAAACCAACGTTCGTTGACAACCCTAGTCAAAAACCACACTATACTCTCTCAAATACACCCAGTAAATGCAGAAACGGACGATATTCACCTTTGAATATGATGGTTTAAAGGCTAGTGTGTTTTAAGATGATGGTAGTAGTGTATATTTGAATAGATGTCGGGTATGTATAGTGGATGGACGTATTGACAAGTGCACTTTGGCACGGGATTATGAAATGCAAGCGGGGGTTTTATGATTAATTAAATAAGACTTTTTGTGGGAATTATTATAGAAATTCTAACTCTGCCGTGGAGAACTACCGTGTGTCTCAGACATATGAAAATATCTAGGTACAATACGGGTTTACTACACGGCGTAAATAATTGCTATTATTTAAATATACCTTATAAAGGATCGTAACCGTAGATAGAACGCTTCAAGAACTTATTCATAAAATACGTTTTATGTCACCAATAACAGTTGCGTTAACACGCGATATAGACATTCAAAAGCTGAAGCTAAAGCTAAAGTAGATATGTTACCTTTGCTAACGCACATCGCTTAAGTAAAAATATTGTGAAGAGATCTCAGAAAAGTGTTAATGATCGGATTCATCATAGTTTATATTCCAATTATAGTATTATATTCCAAGTAAATTTCTTCCCCTGTTGTTAGTATTACCAAGACTATACTGCATACACACACACTATATACCAATGCACAAGCATGGCCCACGCAATTCTGCAGCTCATTGTACTTTACTTTTATTTTCAATTCTATGTCCATGTACATTACGTTATGAAATAATTAATCACGATTTTTTGCATAACGTCATCCACTAATGTGACGATAGTAAATTCGATTCCCAGCCCCTATGTACCCGAGGGTGCGTAGGATTCGGTTTCAATTAAGGACGGGACTCGAACCGGTTATAATGGCGGATTATCAATGTATGAATGGCAGTTTTTAGTAAGGGGCTTTGTTATAATAATGATCGCTGACAGAGTACACGTATGATTATATTGATTACAAAGTTTTCGCCTCCCGCGTAACCCTCCTTTTTGCCGTACTCGGATAAATAGTATACATAACAACAATTATTGGGTATCGCTGGCTATCCGACCAGCCTTCTTCGTGTTCAGGCCGCAAAGATTTCTTTTAAAACAGAAGAAAACATGCATCAAGACCTTCGAAGAAAATTGTGTTCAATAGAATTTTTGACTTTTAAGTTCGAGGAGGTGCCTGAAAATTCGTGCGCGTTTTTGCCGTAAACGGATAAAAAGTATCTTATAAGCATTTTTGGATGTCCGGCCAATCCATCGGCTATCCATGTACTAAAATTATTAAAAATCCATCAAGCAGTTTCGGCGTAATGAGAGGACAAACAAATTGTGACCAACAAATGGTGCCATGCCAGACTGGCATGGCAAGATTTTTTCTGAAAATCTCAAATTTAAAATTTTGTTATAATATAGAATTTTATGCATTATGGTATTATTCCAACCAACTTTTTAAAGTACCGGCCTACTTTTTTTAATGCCAACGTAATAAATATATCCATTAAAATGTCCGCGGTCCATGCCACGGACGAATCTAGTACCAACATTAAATCGTAAAACAGTATGTCAATATAGATGTATTTCTTGGACGAGTTACAAGTCAATTGCAATGTGTTTTATGGTAAAATAAGCTTAAAATTGTGGAAGTTAAGGTTTGGATTGGAGTGAAGCGTAATGTAAGGTATGAATGGTAATCCTGGATCACTCAAGACGCGATCAGAGATTTCAAATATGCCGTGGAGATATTTATAGAGCTGATACAACTATTTTAATCCACTGGTTTTTTTGGGTGAAAATGCAAGTACTCTTTATTGCACACCTCATAAAACATACAGGAGAAATACAACGCAAGAAATTACTATAAAAGCTTTAGCAAAATGCAACAAAATAGTAGTTAGTAGTATCGCAACCATGAAGCTACTACACATATTTTTTCACATTTTTTTTTTTTAATTTAATACATTTTGTGTCACGTCACGCGTCCCTAGCGATCAATTATTTAGGTACAGTTCAGTTCATGAGCAGTTTTGTAGCTATTTCTTGCTCTCTTCTGAGTCGCATGAGCAGCGAATTACAAAATCTGACAAAAGCGTGTGGCTTCTGTAATTTTGCTTACGTATCTATTTCCAGCGTAACGCGGTTAAAATCTCCTCACGTCGCACTGATCGCGCTTTAATGGCACTGCATTTTAGCATCCATTGGGAAGATTCACTTCATCCGCATTGCCATGACTAGTGACATGCCGTTCTCGAGGATTTCCTGAAACTTTCCTCATTTTGTAAGAGAAATTTTCTCGAAAACGTTATCAGCTCTGCATACAAATCGGGAAACGTTCTCGAGAACGGCACATCTCTCTAGCCCTGTCTGAACACACAAGCTAAAAATAATTCAAAATTCAAAACTTAATTCTGCAAGAGCTCTTTACATGTCAGAAAAAAACACATATTGTTTCAAACATATTGTTTCGTATTAACAGCTCCATGTGATTCCCCAGTATTGACGCACTCGAAGCAATAAGATTAGCAAGTGACGCGCAGAGCCGGTGACTTAACCGCGGGTAAATTTACCCGGCGCCGAGACAGTTACATCACGTCGTAAAAGTCGGGTTATGGCTTTCGTTGCTGGATGTTTGGGAGTTGAGGTGTGATTACATGTGTGACCAGCGTGTCGCAACTTGTTATATTAATTACATTTAACTCAAACATATGGCATAGATAGACCATTAGACAAACATATAAACACACATTCAATGAAACTACGGAAGTTTCAAGATTGAAAAGGGTGAAATAATTATTGTATTAAGCGGTTTACACTCACGTGAAATTGTCAGGAACGGCCCGACATGTTTCGAACTTGTATGGCGCTCTTCAGGAACTGCTGCCCGTACAGCGGCACGGCGACTTTGTCACTGACAAAGTTGCAGAGCCGGTGACTTAACCGCGGGTAAATTTACCCGGCGCCGAGACAGTTACATCACATCGTAAACGTCTGGTTATGGGTTTCGTTGCTGGATGTTTGGGAGTTGATTACATGTGTGACCAGCGTGTTACTTTTAACACAAACATATGGCATAGACACACATTCAATGAAAATATTGAAGTGATTTCAAGATTGATAAAGGTAAAATAATGAAGATTTGAGCAAATAAATAAATAAATTGCTTGTATTGACTTCAAATTAAAATCTACTGTAATTAACAGTGATAATTATAATCCATTAAAAATCATTATAATTGATTGTATTTTACTTTAAATGCTGCTTAGTCTGAGTAAGCCTTAACGTAAGTAAACGCCAACAAAGGTTAACTAAGCACTTAGGAGGTTAGACTTAGCGTTAAAACGTACTTGTAAACATACCTGCCATACTATCTCTATTAATATACTTTTTTTTTGTATTCAAGGGGTCAATAAGTCGGATTGAAGTCATAAGATGAGAGCACACAATCGTTTTGCCTTTACGATACCTAATGAAGGCTAAGTTTATGGCAGCTAAATGTAACTGGCGATGGCGCCAATATTTTAACGAGAGTGTAAGATTTATGTGACTTTTCAAATGTACTCGTCTCAGACATATTAAAATATATACCAAACAGGTTCTCACGTCGTAGAAGTCGAATATCACTCGATATGTTTCGAGTCGGTACGCGATTCAACATCAGGAGCTACGATCAGTCGCGGCGGCGGCCAATGGAACACTGCGCGCTAACGCTTTTTCCACGCTGATGATGAATCTCGTACCGATTTAAGTATATGATTAGGAATTTGACTAAAGGATATCAGAAAAGGTATTCATGTAACTCTAATGAAAAAAAAACCCGCAGGAGGTTGGAGAAAATTCTAGAAACCGATCGTAACCTTAGAAGAAATACGCCTAGAACAAGTCTCCATACAGCAGATTTGCGAAAGATGAAGCCGGTATTTATTTTATGTGTTCGTGTCTACGAACCAATCATAGAGAGGTTTTGCTTGTGACATTGACGTTGTGACAGATGCGTACACGGACGAAACTGAGTGCGCGACGGATCGTGGCTTACCAAAACTAACTTCACTTTAAAGCGCTGACGCGTTGTATTTATTCTAAGATCGTAACATTAATTTGTTGTTGTTCTCTCCCGTGATCCAGGGGAAAATAGAGATTAAATTTATGCATATGCTGATTATTCTCAGGAGATAGACTACACAAGAATAAAAAAAAATACTATGTCCCAATAGGCGTGCGGACAATTTTTTTTGAGGATGTCAATCGATTCTATTTTATATCGGGATCAAATGGCTATATTATTATTATTATATGGGACTACCCTACACTTAGACTGCTCTAAAAGTCAGAAATGACCGTCAAAGTTCAACATTTCTACAAAGGACTAAAAAAGGCTCTATACTACCTACCTATGACGTCATATGTGGATTGGGTACCCAGTATCTGTATGGAGAAAATAAGTAATTTGCCATTTTCATCATGAAAAAGTGCGGTTATGTCCATGGTTGTCATACAATTATTGGTTTGTTAAATTATAAGGATTAAGAAAGCAATTTCAAAATTTCTTTTGGGTTAAAAAAAAAGAAATCATAAAATTTTCGTACCTCTGAAGTCACATATTTCAAAAAAATATCTTTTTTGTTTTTATTTTTTCCTTTGTGATCATGACACATTGAGCTAATTTTATTCATATAACTACACTATGTTGTATAATTCAGCATCAGGCGCATCCCCTATTGTGCCGCATTTTACGCCAAATAATCAATAAATAACAGTTCGCAGGTTATGCTGCAATTTGACTATTCAAGTTTATCGAATATACAGTCAGAGTAAAAGAGGAATTCCTCTTTGCCACACACACATAATACAGAGGGGTCACTTTACAATTCCACTGACTAACAATCTCCTACAAAAAGTGCAGTCAACAAAACGAACACCCCAAGGAATAGGCATTTTTAAGTGCTCCTGTAGGTAAATAGTCGCAATCAGAGCCCTTATTTACCAATTAGGAGTTTTTGTTCACGCAGCGGTGGCTGGGGTCACGTTTGGGGGACATTTTTAAACGATGCTGATGTAGTTCGGTACAGTATGGAACATTATGAGGAGCGTTTCAACCGCTCGTTTCCTTGTGTAACGAAATTTAGACGAATATCATCTAATTTTTGGAGTCCATCACAGTTCGCAAAAAGAGCTCTGTTATGAGCTCACCAATTAACGCAATTTTTTGTAAAAATAGTATTAGTGTTAATTCTTCGTAAAAGCATAACACAAGTCAAGGAACGTTCAAAACGCTCCCGCCTGAGTTAAGTAATAAACTTTTAAGAAGAAAGCTTAACCTTAGAAACAAGCTTCAACTCTTTTTATAAATGACGCCTTAACCTAAAATGTATCTAACAGACTCTTGGTGCATTTTATACTAAAAATTGTAAATCTTAATTATTCCGTTAAATACATAATATTATAATTTATCAAGTAATTTTGTCATCTAGAAATTCTGTAATTTGGCATACAGGGTGAAACCTAAGTTATAAACAAATTTTTGTTTCTATTACACTATTTTAAAACAAATTCATTGCATTAACTCTAGAAGAAAATAATTGATCTATATTGATAATAATTTAAAATAGAAAAAACACCGTATGGTCACCCTAGATTCGACAAGACTTGGAACGTAGCGACTAGGGTGACCATGACTCAGTAAATTTAAAAAAAAAAATTTATTAACAAAAACCGTTTACAATATTTTACAATGCATGTGCTCGAAAAGAGCGTATTCTAGGCATTCAAACTGTGCGGAAAGTACTACTTTTCCACACTAGTGCTTTTTACTTTTCAATTTTTTTTTAATTTCTAGTTGTATCTGACAGGCTCACACAAAGAGGTTTTATCATTTACAAAAAGTTTGATAAATTAGTCAAATACTGATTATTATTACATATAAAAGTACAATAAAACCAATACTTCATTAATTAATTCATTTAACACGTCATTCATAACATAAGATATAAAATTTTATTAATAAACGAACTTTAAATCGTTATTCATCAAATACATTTGGCTGAATGTACACGCGCTTGTGCCATTTTGACAGAAGACGAATATTAAAAACTACTTCTGCACATGCGCGGTAGAAGACATGTCGAGCGGAGTTTACAAATAATCCCGCCATTTTGTATTGATGTCTAGTTTATTTCTTAGTTGTTTTGTGCAAATCTCCTGAAATAATGTCGAGATAAATGGACGAATCATAAATTTAAACCCGTAAAATGTTTTTTATATATTTTGTTAGATAAATAAAATCAAAACACTTTTTTCCAATGCAAACGGTATTTGTGAGTATTAAAGTATTTTCTGTTTTCTCGTACATGCATAGTAAAGTTTTGTACGAAACTCGTGTGTAAGATGATTTCCGACTCGTGTTTGTTTAATCACTCGCTCGTACCTCGCTCGTGAATAAAAATCACACTCGTCTGAAATCACCTACCTTACACACTTGTATCGTAAATAACTATTTCTGTGTTGTCACGTCCACATGTTTAAACTAAACTTAAACAGTAAGAAAAACATATTTCTGTTTACGACATAGGATGCAGCCTGTATAACGACAGAAGCGTATTGACCTTCCTTTAAAATTGCTGGCATTGTCATGATTTCCTCATATACTCGCCTACATAACCCCAATTTTAATAAAGTCCATAACACACGCGGACCCCTGATTTTGTCATACTCTCCCAACGAGGGCTGGCGAGGGCGATATTATTTTTAATCCCTTAATGGGGCCCAGATTTCATTACGGGGGTTGATTAAAAGGGCGCTGATTGATTTTTTTCGACATGTCGGGTCGTATGATACATGGGGTTATGTATATGTAGATCGTTACATATAGATTAGAATGAAGTTGGGAGATATTTTATACCTAAGATTTATGTTGGAAGATAATTGTGTTTATACTTATTAGGCATAGATCCAATATCCCAACAGGGTGTTTTCAGTACACGTCATGTTGCGGATTTTTGGTGATACTAATTTATGTTACTAGCAACAACAAATTTTGTTGAAAGTCTAACAGAACTAAATATACCACAAAATTCAAGTAATTTTTGCATAATAAATCCGAAACTATCCAGTGATGAAAGTAAAGTTATTTCAATAGGATTCAGTATTTATTTTGTAAAAAGAACGAAGGATTGAGCAGTATTCCCGGTAAATAATGTGAATTTGGTTCATGACAAATACTTGACAAATCAGTACTTGACGTTTAATTATGCAAATATTAATGATCATCATTTTGCATATATAATTAATGATTATCTGGTACCTTCCCTTTAAGGCACTTGTATCTTTAATTATCGTGTTAACATGTACCATTTAAGGTATAATACCATATATTAACATGTACCATGTACAAGGAGGCCCCATACTTTTAGGTTTTAGCGTGGACTAGGTTCCCGTTGATATTAGTGTACTGTTTTCCAGAATTCTTCAACTTCTTTACAATATTACCTTTTCATAGTGCAGGATAAGCTTTTCGTTTTCTAATTTTAGTTTTAGCAATACTGGATGAAGACTGGTTCGAAACAAAGTCCCAATTTATGTGAGTCGGTATTTACAACGAATTTTTAGAACACCTTGGCCCAAGATGTAGGACGTGGCTCTCACAGTTCTATTTAGACATAGTCTCGGATAATATAATTCCACCTAAGTTCAACTGCTCAAATATAATAGCCACACTCAATCCGGGTAAGCCAGGCGACGAACCAAAGGGTTACCGACCTCTACTACTTAGTTGCATCTACAAATTTTTGGAGAGGCTAATCTACAATCAAATCGAACCTTTTGTCGACAAAATAATTCCTGTGCAGCAGGCTGGATTCCGTAGTGGTCCAAACTACGTGGATCAGGTAAATGCCGCGCACAACACACATAGAGGCTGATTCTCAAAGGAGAGAGAAAACCGTGGCAGTATTTTCGACCTCTCAGCTGCATTCGATAGCGTATGTAGACAGGAGCTTATCTATAAGCTCCTGACCGTGGTGCAGATGGTGGGACTAATCAACTCTATGCTCAGCAATAGGGAATTTATCGTCTACCTCGGAAGCACTCCGAGCAAAGTCAGAAAGCTGAACAATGGACTACCTCAATTGGATTGGTCCTGGCCCTGCTCCTGTTTAACCCATATCGTGTGTTGAGCAGGATAGGTTGAACAGGAGTGGGTCAGGACCGATTCCGAAAACAGAGAGTCGGAAATTTATGTATGGTGATGACATCGCCATCACAAACCAGCATGGCAAATTTAAATCCTCGAAGGAAGCTCTTACTTGCAATCTGGAATGACATTTCTGATTGGGCTGCCCCAATGCTAGTAAAACAGAAGTTGCGACATTCCATCCTTGCAACAAAGAAGCAAAATATGAGCCAAATATATGCTTCAGAGAGACTGCGCTTAAATTAAATCCTACACAAAAGTACTTGTGTCACTCTAGACCGCAGTCTTACCTATATGCGAAGAAGCTACAGACGCCGACGTACTCCACAGACTAAGGGGAACTACTTGGAGAGCAACAACTGATGTGCTACGCACTACCAGTCTTAGCCTAGTTTACTCCACAACAGAGTATTGCGCGCCAGTTTGGCTCAACAGCGCACAATGACGTTTATTTCGCTTATATTTAAAGGGATTCATCGTAATAATACTAGAATATACGTTATTTCTATGAGACGCAACTCAAAAAAAATATTACAAATTTATGCTATACAGCCACAACTGAAAAGTGGCTGTCTTGCAGGGAGTCAACTGACAATTTTTGGTCAGATCCATAAGGCCACTTGTGGAAAAAAGGCTCTTAAGGGTACTTTTTCTTATGGCTCTCGAAATAAGGTCGTAAATTAACCTATTCTGACTACGAATCTGCAATAATCCGAAAAAAATTTTTTTTTGAGATGTGGCCGTATAGCAGGCAGGGGGCGATATGACGTAATGCACATTATTGCCATGTGAAAGCTGTTTGTAGCGCCACTATCCCTGGGCAGGACCGACACTTAATAGGCTATACATACAAAACGACATTAACCCTCTTTTTGTCCAGCTTTTTTTTAGCCATCCGTGAATACTCAGATACCGTGTAAAAAAATAATAGTTTTTTTTTGTATAATATTATTAAAACTATCGTGAGACATCTTTAATAATTATAAAAAACGTTTTAAAACCCACGTAATAATTGTCTAACGTAAGAATTTATTGTTTTTTTGTCTTTGTTTGGACTCGAAACAAAAACAAAAAAAAAACAATTTGGAGTAATGAGTCCGCCAAGATGGCTGGAAAAATTCAGAGTTTACTCCCAAGAACTGCACTCAAACAGTAGGTACGTATAAAACGACATTACCAGTTATTGACAATGAATAGATTCCGTGAACCAAAACTGCAAACATTGCCATAATATTTTCCACATTGAAGTTATATGGCAACCGATTAGTATACCCAGGTTAACCAACACATCATTCTTTGCGACAATTTGACAACAATAGCTTCTATGGAAACAATACCTTTTGATCTTACCTCAAAAGAAACTCAACCTTACCTCAAATTTATAAAGTAAGTTTTACAAGTGACAAAATTTGGGAATTTTACGTAAGAAACGATACACAAATTAGCTCTTTTCGTAAAGTGTTAATATATAGAATACTGAATATCATCTGTCGTGTTGTAAGCCACCATTGTCATGTGTCAAGTGTTTACTTAGATTATATTGAAGATTCACGTTTAGTTATGTATACATTGATATTATTTTGTAGTACGAGTATACGTTTGAACCTCAGGTACCTATACATGTAAGTTTTGAGAAAAACGCAGGGAGCAACTGTTTTTTTTCTTCCTTGACTACCGACATAACTACTGTCGATCATCTGCCATTTGACGAAGCACAAATAAATTGAGCGTCGGTAAGATTTTCAAAAAACTTGGATTTTAGTTTACGGGCACTAATAACCCCCCTCCTTTCGAGAAAAAATTACAGAATTTTCTGTAGTTTAAGAAAAATCTATAACATGATAACTACCTACTAAACTAACCCGGCTGGTACGGATACCTTGCGGTGACAACAGACCCCAGATTTAAGTCTAAAAGAATAACAATATTTTGTTAGTTAGGTTAGGATCAAAACTAAAGGTATCCAAAGGATATTTCTTGTATTATTTATATGCATAATATTATGCTGCCTAATCACATTTATATAAAAAAAAAACTATTGATTCTCAACATAATTTGAGACAATGGAGTCTAAATCTTTACTATAGATGCAAGGAGCAACTGGTTGAAAAATTCAATGGCTCACGTATCAGGTTCAGTGGTCCAATAGGTAGGACGCCCGTGTTAGCCCGGAAAACCGTTTCTGACGCTGCTCACCCGACCCGCCTGAACCATTAAATTTTTCGCTTCATTGTAAACATCACATTATTATATTGGAGTTTCTTATAATATAGTAAAGCATATCATAAATAGTCATAAAATAACAGTAATTAGGTACATAAAAGGAGGCTCATGAACCCCAGTAAATAAACAACAATTTTTCGTGTAAAAACCTTATCAAACCCCATCAAACACAATTCTATCACAGATCTATTATTATGCTCCCTACCGCCATTTTGCAATGACCTTTCATATTCTTCCATAGCTGTGATCGCAATCAACTTGGCCGTATATTCTGTTTTTATTTTATTGCATATTGAACTCAATGACACGGGACTTAATAATTTCTTTGCCGTGTATTTCTTTAAGGTAATGTGATATTAAGATAGCTGTACACTCTCTACAAGGAAGGGAAAAGGGTCAAGTTGGGTTGGTTGTAGTGTGTAGTAGGAATTGTCACGCGATATGTGAATTATAGGGAGCGTCGACCAATATTGGCGTCTTCTATCTCAAGTGGAGGCAATTTTGATAAAATCTACTAAGGCCGTGTTTTGGTTGTCAGTTTCAAGGAAAATGTGAGCAGCATTGAGTGACGCACACACTGAATTTTATTATAGACATTTGGTAAAGTGAAAAGCAGTATTGCTCGCTTTTTATATTAAGTAGGTACTTGGTGACACCCAAATTTACCAAAATTTCTGTTATTATTCTTCAAAATCTCTTATCTAGTTTGTAGATTCATACTGAGATACGAGTTCTTTTTAGGGTTCCGTACCCAAAGGGTAAAAACGGGACCCTATTACTGAGACTTCGCTGTCCGTCCGTCCGTCCGTCCGTCTGTCACCAGGCTGTATCTCAAGAACGGTGATAGACAGTTGAAATTTTCACAGATGACGTATTTCTATTGCTGCTATGACAACAAATACTAAAAATAAAATAAAATAAATATTTAAGGGGGGCTCCCATACAACAAAGGGATTGGTTGCGTTAACTTTGCACCTCATTTGTATGGAGCGCTATACATACCAGGTGCAAACTTAACTTAACCACTTAAGAATGGAAAGTGTTTGTACGGAACCCTCGGTGCGCGAGTCAGACTCGCACTTGACCGGTTTTTTTAAGTAGATATTTGTTACATAGTGAGTTTTGGTTGTCAACAGACGTGTCATTTGTATTTTAGTAAAATGGCCATCAACCGTTTTGAATTTTATTCCTATCACCATTGACGTATTAATTACATGGACGCACAATCCGACGGAAAAAATGGCACCCTCCAAACTAATGCAAAATCACAAATCGCATTAGTTGGGCGATCAGTCTCGTTTAGACCATGATACGGGACGGGTCTCAAAATGACTTAATTTTCAGTGAAAAATTGCAGAAATAACAGCTATAAAATAAAGAAAAAGGTCGGTATATTCTTTTTTACGCAGATTCTATTGATTAATTAACGAATCCTATTTAAAATCATAGCATATTTGAGATAAGAATTATTAACTTTGTCCCTACACAATGCACCTCATCCCAGAACAAAAATCTAAGGAGTCGCTATAGTTTTATATTTTATTAATTAATAAAGGAGTGCAATAATTAATTATCCTATTTTTTTATTAAAGATTGCCACGCGATCTTAAACAACGTGAAAAATTGAGGTCACGTTTAGTAAGAGACAGACGTCAAGAATAATTTCAGCCAAATAATTCGTCTCTCGTGTGTTCGTTCGGCATAATCATAGGTATATGTTTTTTTTTATGTTTAATCAAAAGAAGCGTAAACGTCTTTCACTCAACACAGCTTTAATATCTCAATAAAAACGTAAAAAATGTAAGAGTAATACAAAAGAAACGTAAAATGGTTACGTAGTGTTGTGGTAGTAGGTATCTATACATAAATAGATATACACTGTCTCAGGCGCACGTCACATAGGATGGTGCGTTTAGTTACACGCGAGCCGAGGGCGAGAGTGGACGCATGACATTGCTCGCGGCGGCGAGTGAGCCAGTGTTATGAACATATGCCTTTTACAGGCAGATCCTACAGGTTACATTAATAAAAAAATTGCTCTGTTGTCATTGTTTTATTTTATCTCAGAGTCTAGACACTGTCAGTTTAAACCTTTGAATGCCAAGAACACCTAAAGACAATGTGTGCTGTCGTGCATACTACGCCACCGACTTTCACGCCACGCCATCAAACTTTAAAGGGTTAAAAATGTTAATATTTTGCACTTGCCTTACTCTCATTTCACATACTAGAACAAGATGAGTTGAGAAATCATAATGTCATTATTACTGATCCCTTCAATGCAGTGTCGGGACCCTTTTATGCAGTTGTTAAATAAAAACGTAACTTAATTTGTTATTATCAATTTACGAGTTTATTTAGTTCAAACAACAAATATATTTTAATTCCTAAATAAAATAATAATTAAAATATTTTTAGTATGTAAAACTATTAAAATCTACTCCATTCGTGCCATGTTCCAAGTTTGACAAGAGACATGAGTCAGAATACGCTAAAAAAGTTAATTTACACGAAAAATATTTGTGGTAATAAGTACGTAAGCCAATTTGACACTTAAACGTTTGAGTAAAGAGTTATTTTGTACGAAGTAATTATGTTGTTGTAAATTATAAATAAGCGTTATTGGCATCTACTTGAACATGACAGCAGTGCCACTTTTTTCGACAATTTTGTTCGGGTCTGTGGCTCTATTATAAATAATACCTCAATGCCTATCACAATGAGAAAAAAAATCATTCACGGTAACAATCTTTGTACAAACTGCTAAGGAAGAAATAAGTAGGTACCTATACTTAATGTTTGTCTAGACCTTTCATATTTTGTTTGTATTTAAGTACAAATATGAAATGACTTGCGTAATTACTGAACAGTTGTCTTTGTCGTTGTCTAAGTTGTACTTAGCTTGGACTACGTAGATTCGTGCAACACTCTCCCTATATCGATATGTAAGTCTCTTTTATTAAAAACCTACACACATTCAAAATGCCGCCAGCATCTTCGGCACTATGCCGCAGGGGCCATTTTTAGATTTAGTTTAATTTTAGTGTGTTCTTATTTAGTTTAATTTTTAAGGTTTAGTTTTATTGTACTTTGATTAATCTTATATCCATTAAATGATATCTAAAAGCAAAGACTTAAGATTAAGGTAAAAGCGCACCACACGGCCGTGCCTTAAGGTGAGGTAAAAGCACACCGTGCCGGCCGCCGCGGCCGCCGGATCGCGGCATCAGTCCAATTAGCGGTGCAGTGTCAAAACGACACTGCCCGAATCGCTGCACAAAGAATGCGTTTCGTGACGTGTTACGTGCGACTAGAAGTGGCAACAATATGACTCAGAATATAAAAAAAAAACACTTTAATGTAATATTTACGCAAAGGTAAATTATGAAAGAAAAATGTAAATATACGATCTCATAGCTCAGTTGGGAGAGTTACTCCAATGTCAGCAGGACTCGAACTAGTTCAGTTCAAGTCCTGCTTACTTTGTAGTAGATGACAGTATATATTTTTTCATAATGTACCTTTGTGTCTATATTTATAAAAATAAAAATGTGGTATTTCCACATAAAAATAGAATCGATAAAAAGATTCCATTTAAAGCTTTAATTTCCTACTCGCTCGAAGTGTATGATCGTTATAAAACCGTTTTAAACTTGTATTTGACTATATTGCACACCAGTCATTTTTATATTACATAATCGCATTGTTATTTATTTATACCTTAATCATCCGTGAAATACAAGCCGGATTTCATTATTAAAATGTTTATCTCTATGCCGCCTCTAGTACTTTCATAACTCACAAAGCGGCACCACAAGGAATACTGTCGCAGCCCAGTGCAAAATGGCTTCTTTGTCTGCTGTTGTCCTTTTTAATTCGTGACTTTTATGCGTCAAAGTGATTCACTTAAACATTTAAGGCACCGCCATGCACTCAACATCGCCCTATACCCACAACACAAGGATTATTTTCAAAGAAAGAGGGGTTTAAATTGTAACTGTACTAAAAAGAACTAATGTTTTTATTGGAAGAGACCGCGATGACAAAAACCTCGACTGTAAAAGATCTCAATTGTATCAATCACACCCAAAACGGCTTAAGTGTGTATAGGAGCGGTAGGCACATAAGTTTATATGGCGTTGTCGGTAGGATTGAGACGCGAGTTCCCGAAATCGGATCGGTTTTATGCGCACTTGTATTTTGTCGGTAAGTCGATTGGGGGCTATAAATTGTTGACGACTTTGTATGGAGATTGGGGGGATTTAATTATACTTGTTTGATTTTTTACGGTGCATGGGATTAGTTTTAATGAAATACGTTAATTGATAGCGTAGGTCACGGGACTAACCTAAAAGACGGCTTTTGTGAAGATCGAAACAGAATTTCTGTAGTATTCTATTCAACTTCACACATTAGGGGTGTGAATTACACAACATCTGTTAGTTATATGACTAAAATTAGCTCTACATGTCATGAAACAAAGAAAATAATCCTAAAATATTTTTTTTCAAATATGTGACTTCTAAGGTACAAAAGTGTTATAACTTTATTATTAAATCGAAAATATTTTTTTTTCAGAATCCTCAATTTAATAACAACCATAAACTTACACGCACTTTCTCACAAATAGAACCCATACAAATGTTGGTACACAACCCATAAATGACGTCACATGTAGGTGGCCATTTGTATGGAGAGTTTTTAGCGCTCCCTAGGAATGTTGAACTTTAGAGCAGTCTAAGTGCAATTAGTTGCCTATTGTGTGTATGTCTATCCCAATAAAAAATAGATTCGATTGACATCCTGAAAATAAATTGTCCACACGCCTATTTCTGTTATACACATTATATGTACATATATTTATTCTGTGGCTAATATGCACCTTTTTTAAATTTCGGTCTCTTACAAATATGAAGAGGGCACAATTGTATCACATTCGCTGGGAACCGCTCGACCTACACTTTACACATATTAAACAGCAGGTTAATAATCTAAATTAAAAACAAACAATAGACAAACTATAGTCGAATTTCAACACAACTAAAGTAATTATAAAGAACAGGTCGTTTTGTTTTATTTATAACCTATTCAAACTGTTAACACAGTGTTAACTTCGGCGCATAATTTTTCGTCATATTATTTTGATATTAAAGTAAAACTATTTTGAATTATACGAGTAAGGAAATTAGGAGATTAGTAAGTTTTAGAACCGTAAAATAAATTTGTAATTTCACAAAGATAACCCAGTGTTTCCAAATATGTGGAAAAAATAAACTAAGCCTTGTGTTAAAGTAGCACAAGACAAAAATGTGACGAAGGTAATGTTTTTGAAACGTAAAATTATTTTAGGATTTAGTTATGATTTAATTTTTGTTATAACTTGCTTTCAGATTTAATGGTATAAAGTTTAAAATCGTTTAACGTGTATGAAATGTGTATGAAGCATAGTTTTTCGTGTAACTGGACATTTTAATTAGTTTTCTCATGTTTTAACCATTTTAACGGAAGTCTTGTTAGAGTTTAAATGATGGTTTGTTGCTTGAATTAAAACATTAAGATATCTAAGACTTTATTATGTTGTTAGGATTTTAATGAAATTTAAGAAGCATTTTAAATAACCTCGTCTTTAGTCAATAAATCATATAAATGCATACAAATTAATGATAATAACTATTAAGCGATTAAAGTTTTCTGTTTATAACTGCCGCTGACTTTATTACACTTTATAATTATATTTTGGTCGTTTTAGTTGATTTTAATTTTAAATTTATTCATAATTATTATGAAATAAATAAATATTTATTATAATAGTAACGTAATCGTCTTATACATAAATAAATTGAATATTAAATTTTATTAATTATTGGTTTTAATAACATAATATTACACTAATTGTATAAAGGCGAACGTTTGTGAGTGTGTTTATGTGTATGTTTGTTACGTCTTCACGCTCAAACGGCTAGACCAATTTTGATAAAATTTGGTACGGAAGTAGCTGATACCCTGGATTAACACATAGATTACTTTTTATCCCGAAATAATGTAGTGTCCCCATAGGATGAACGGATAACACCTCGCGGGGCAGCTAGTGATAAATAAAGTTGTTATACACAGGTTTTCGGTATTGAGACATTTTCGTTGGTTTAAAATGTGATCTTAACCCTTAAGCCTACTTAAAACGTATCATTTTGTCTATGTGAGAGTTTGCTTAGAGTATTTTCTGCCACTTACTGAATGAGGGTCTCATCATGACCAACCACTTGATCGGGGGTTTATGTTTCTAATTGGTCTGTTGCTAACTAAAGGACAAATGAACAACCACACTTTTTTTTTATAACGGCTCAACATAGTGGCTCCACTTCGCCTGATGGTAAGCAAAAAGGGGAGCCCAAGTCGCAATGGCAACTGACATGAAACCAACGGTGCCATGTCAGATCACACTGCCATGCTGGCCTGAGAGATGCTTCTTCACGCTTCGTTTGAAGGGTTACCTATAACATGATAAAATGGAGGAAACACATGAGCCGGAAAAGAATTAAATTTTTCAATAGTCCGGGAGATGAAGTAATTGCCAAACTTCCTGGTACGCGTGGGAACATTTTCCACGGTGAAGCGATGACATCGTCAACCGGCACTTTGTAGTATTCATAGCCAGAAGGTGCAAACTTCGTCCGCGAACTTTATTTTTGATTATCCCAGTCGCGGAGCAGGTTCGCATGACCATCTTTGATGGTCCAGCTTTCCCTAAAGCCGTTACAGCGTGATTTGAGGGCAAAAAAACCGCGCGCCCAGAAAAATCGTGGATCACGCAATTTTTTCCTGAAATAATGACCCTTCTCCAAAGAAAACTAATTCCCAACACAACTTTAGGATTTTGTAATGTTGATGTTGTGTTCCTGTCCCAAAGTTCACATCGTTCGCATATATTGACTCAGCGAACCCCGGTAGCTTTGCTAATGGATACACGAAAACGCCGACAGACTATTAATAGGAATGTCTGCTTTGTAAAAAACAGGGACACAAAAAAGGGAAATCTTTTCCGGACGATTTTTAGTCACTGTCACCTTTTCGGTGTGTCACATTTTTGGTTGGCTTAGATAAGATCATTGAATAAAGAAGTATATGAACTTAGTTACCATGTTCTGTTCCTAAATAAAATAGGTACTTATTTCTATACTATAGTAATGCTAAAATTCTACGGAAAACGTGTTATTGCCTGTACAGAGGCTATTGGGCACATGATCATGATTTTACAAAAAAAAACTTAGTAGCGTACGCAAGTTGGCTTTATGCCTTTTATCAGGCGGACTATCTTTGTGTGCTATTTTAATTACATTTTTGACAGGTCTTTTTGTTGGATAGTTAAATGAAAAACTACGTGTCTTCATTTTTTTATCATTTAACTGATGGACTAATTTGGTACACAATTTTAGTTAATTTGGTATATATTCGCATACTCGATTGGTCGCGTCAATACAAAACCAATAGCGTCACGTTTTCAACAATCAATCTATACAGGGTTGATTAATTTCTTCAGGCTTCACAATGATCTATCATTTGATGCATAAACAGATTATGACTCTTGGTTTTCTCCAATGTGAAGGGAGTTCAAAGTTCTTGAAAATTTGTATCAATTTTCCCTTGATATCAGATCGCAACTTTAGAAATTTCAGGGCAAAGAAGTTTCAATCGAAAAATGGAGGACACATATCTCAAAACCAAGTGATCCTATGATCCCATTTGTTTCTGAATTTTCTGATAGGTATATCATTGTAAAACAATTTTATCGTTTAAGGTACCCTTAAAGTCTGTGTTTTTAGGACACCTATTAGCATGCATGTTAAAAAGCTACCGGGGTTTGCGTCAATGTTTGCGCGCGACTTAAGACGACGGTGGGACCCTTTTGCACTGACACTATGTGACTAATTGATGATACAAATACAGATGCAATGACTTAAGATGCAGATTTTTCTCGAATGGGCCGTTTTGCACGAATAAGTACTACCTCGGAACTACAAAATGCCCCAACTTTTGATTGCAATGATTCGATTGACTCAAAAAGTATGTGCAGTTCTCGAGAACCTTTCCCGATTTGTATGAAAAATGTTCTCGAGAACGGCACATCGCTACTTAGATGCTTTTACAAAATGTCAAAGAGAATCTCAATGTTCAAAAGGACATTGGTTTCAAGTTGATTCATCATTCCGTTTCTGAGAAAAAAGTAATTGATTAACGACAACCATACCATTTAGTGAGTTTTAGATTTTTTCCTTTCTTCCTTCACACTCATTGAGACTTCAGGATAAATGCACCCCTTGACTGTTTCGGCAGATGGTACACGGTAAACCAAAAGTTCGTGTTTTGGGTCTTCTATAATATTAGCAGGCGACTTGTTTAAAAGATACCGGGCTTTGCGTCAATGTTTGCGCGCAACTTAAGACGACGGTGGGAATGGGCCCTTTTGCACGGACACTATGCGACTCATTGGTTATACAAATAAAAATGCAATGACTTAAGATTTTTCTCAAATGGGCCTTTTTGCACGAATAGGTACTACTTTGGAGTTTCAGAATGCCCCAACTTTAGATTGTAATGACTCGATCGACTTAGAAGCTTTTACTAAATATTAAAGGAAATCTCAAGGTTTAAGTCGGCATTGGTTTCAAGTTGATTCATCATTCCATTTCTTCATGACGATAGTCATAGCATTTAGTGTGTTCCTGATTTTGCCTTTCAGACTAATTGAGACTTCAGGATAAATAAATCCCTTGAATATTTGGCAGATGGTACACAGAACCCTAAAAGTCGGTGTTTTTGGGACACCTATTAGCATGCATGTTTAAAAGCTACCGGGGTTTGCGTCAATGTTTGCACGCGACTTAAGACGACGGTGGGAAGAGGGAAGGGGACCTTTTGCACGGACACTTTAAAATGTGTATACGATTTTGAGTTCACGCGAAGCAAATACCGCACTGTCTTTAGATGAAGGTTTAACCTGTCTGACTCACTGTTGCCAGCGATCATATACAACGCTGGAACGTTTTTGCTTAGCAACGAACCTCATAAGGAAACTCACAGATACTTTTCTCTTCAAGAGTGAACTTGGAGTATTTCTCATACTAAGAGTATATGTTGCAAGAGCGGGTTACAATCATGGCATTTTCCTAGCCAATGTATAATCTGGTGAACGATAGTTGGAACAGAAAAGTTCTCGAGTGATACCCGCGTTCTTGAGTGATACCCGCGTTCTTGAGTGATACGGACACATCCTGAGAAGTCAGTTTATTTACGTATTATCTCAAGTTGGTAATATAGGTTACACTTTAAGCCATATTATTTGATTACCATTACCAATGTCACGAATGTAATTATCACTTTACCTTTCAAGGACTCGTACAAATATTGAAAACCTTGTGACGGGAGATGTTTGAACACCGATAAATGCCTAGGCACAACATCATGGCACGGTCAAATGTCATTAGACCCTTAGAACAAACAGAAACTCATCCTTACGAAGCGCCGCGCTGTGGAGGTTCACTCATACTAATCACTTGCACACACAACCCAGCCAAAGACGCCGCCAAGTGTGTGCACGCCTTAATACATCTATACTAAAGACTCAAATGGGGTTAACTCCATAAACGCACCACTAAAATATCACTCATAGCACGTCGAACTGAAATTCAAAAATCGAATGCCGTTCGATCTGGATTTCATTCATTTGTTTCAAATCGAACGACATCCGAAATTCAAAATTCAAAACGTCCAAACTCCAGAGCATTAACGTTTGACGTGTAGCGTTTTTAATTTTTTTTTAAACGGCTAATGTAACCTTTATGTTTAAATACTGAGTCTTGGGACCACCGTCGGGTGTTTACTAAGGCTTTTACAGATCTTCAGTAATAACAATATGCTCATAACGTTAGGGCATAAAAAGCGTTATGTTGTGATGGGTAACCTATGTTTATGGGTGTTAGCGTGTTTAAAATCAGTGCGGTTTGGTTAGACGATGAAGGACCACCTACTGGTTGCGTTGAGGAGATAATACGCAGTACATTTATTAATGTACTTAGTGGTGCAAAATAGAAAACGAGTGAATTTTTTTCTGGTTTTCATTGATTATTAAACTCAGTGATTCGCCTTTCGAGATTACACTTAATTTACTTGTAGTAGCACGCATATGTGCTGCCATCGTACACAATTTTAAAGCAACTCCTAAAAAAAAAAGAATAAAAGGAATTTATATTTTTTGTGAGGGTATCCCAATATCTCATACACGTTTTGTGTCGCAGCCATCGTGCACGAGTTTTTCCGTGTTAAGTGTTTTTAGTTCATTAATATACCGTTATTCACACTCGTCACAATGGGTAAACGTAAGTATAGTGACGACGAAGATTATGTAACACGGAAAATCAGAAAAATGCAAAAAGAAATGGATAAAATACGACGGAGATGTCGAAAGGTCTCTTCGAGTTCGGAGTCGTCAAATGAAGTCCAATGGGAGGAAGAGGTGACCGAGGACGTCGAGAATATCCAGGATTGTGTGCAGGAGGTTCAGGATTGTGCACCGGAGGTTCAACAACAAGAAGGTACGTTGTTTTTTAGGTTAACTGATATAGGAAGGTACCTACTGCTCGCTTGCCGGGGTGCGCGCCCGCGCCGGTGGGTAGCATTATCGTGACCTACTTTTTTATGACCGCCGCGCCGGCGCGCCGGTCGACTTAGTTATGCGTATGTATAACGCTTTATGTGTAATAGCGTAAAGATTACTTTGGTTTATTTTCGTCGTTTAAATGAGCATTGGTGGTAAAGTTTAGTCTGAAAGGCTACATTCTATCCTATAATATACTTCAGATCAATCTGCAAGGTTGTATCGTTGTATATAGGTTCCCACTATAATGAACATCAGCAAAAGTCCGCGAGATACTTGCGGATGATTTTGAATCGAGTGCTCACGTGTTTTTAGCCATAAAAACAAATTTATATATATACATCTATCTATTTTCTGGGGTCTCAAGTCAAACTAGAAAGCAGCCTGTAAGACTGTTTCCTGACTTTCCGTGTGTATGAAAACCTCACGCTAGCACAGAGTCCTCTGCTGAATCCCGAAATTAAGGCGGCGGTAAACGAGAATGCTATCAAAAGGGATGCAATCTTGTCAGAAAAACAGAGACTTCTAGCTTGTGCCATAACATGCATTGCGGATTTGATGTCGTCAACTCTAGATAAATCCACTGACCAAATGAAGACTCTGAAAACACTTAGCGACACAGGTCGTTTACTATGTCACGTACATCACTCGGAAACTGCGGCGAGAAGAAAGTTTCTGCTAGCTTGTCTCAGCAAGGATGTAAAAGACAATATTAAGGACCTTAAAAGAGATCGACAATTTTTTGGGACAGATCTTTCAGAAAAACTGAAATCTATGAAGGCGATTACCAAAACGGGCGTCGAGATGAGACCTATCCCAGCAAAAGCTAAGCCTCAGCCTAAAGGCAAACCGTCGGAACCTACATCGAGGGCTTTAAACTGGAGGGGCCCGCCACCGCCGGCACCTCGGCGCGGGTACACGCGACCGAGCTCGACGACTGGTGGGCGCAGCAGGCAGCCGGCGGCGACGGCGGCGGCGCGCAGCAGTGGCAGCCGCCGCGACCCGAAAGGGCGCAGCAAAGCCATTCGCCGCTAAGCAGTCACTCACAGGCGGGTACATTACAATTTTTCTACCAAAATTGGCTACGTGTAACTAGTGATCCGGTTATATTGTCATGGGTCACAGGTTTACGTTTGCCTGTTGATGTCGATGTTGTGCAACCACATACACCAGTAAATAAACCTTTGTCAGCCCAATATCAATTGGAAATGAATAATGAAATAACACATCTCATTAATATTGGAGCTATCCGAGAGTCTGAGCCTTGTGAAGGTCAATTCTTATCAAGTATTTTCCTAATTAAGAAAAGTAATGGTCAGAACAGATTTATTTTAAATTTAAAGAATTTAAATAAATTTATCCCTACGCCACACTTCAAAATTGAAGATTACAGAACTGTGATGAGACTTATGTCTAAAAATACTTACATGTGTTCAATTGACCTTAAAAACGCTTATTTTTCGATAAGTATTCACGAAAATTATAGAAGGTATTTGCGTTTTCAGTGGCTGGGGAAATTATATGAATTTCAAGTACTACCTTTTGGAATTAATTTGGCGCCTTACATTTTCACCAAACTCATGCGTCCAGTAATGGAGCACTTACGTAATCAAGGTCTATTTTCAGTGATCTATTTAGATGATATTTGTCTTTTCGGGTCGAGTCCACGCGAATGCAAACGTAATTTCGAATTGACCAAAAACTAGCTTGAATCGCTGGGTTTTGTAATAAACAAGGAAAAAAGTAGCAATAAACCAATCTGTCACTTTTTTAGGTTTTTGTTTTTAATTCTGTTGATTTGACAATTTCTATTCCGAAAGAAAAAAAGTTGAAAATCAAAAATGAGATCATACGTTTTTCAGACATGAAAAGGTGCAAAGCCCGCGATTTTGCACACTTGATAGGCTTGCTTGTTTCTGTCTGCCCAGCCGTCCAGTATGGTTGGGTGTACACAAAATTTTTTGAACAAGAAAAGTACCTATGTTTGAAAGATAACAATGACTATAATCAGTACATGTCTTTACCAATTCATCTCCATGACGATTTTGATTGGTGGTTACGTACAATAGATGAATGTTATAACCCTATAAGATCAGGAGAGTACCGACTAGAAATATTTTCAGACGCATCGCGCACTGGCTGGGGAATAAGTTGTTCAGGTGAAACCGCGAGTGGACTATGGTCTACCGAAGAGTTAAAAGAACATATTAATTTCTTAGAACTGACTGCGGCTTTTTTCGGTCTAAAAATATTTGCGTCTAAATTATATGATTGCGAGATACTTTTACGTATCGACAATACCACGGCAATTTCGTATATAAATCGTTTTGGCGGCATTCAATTCCCACACTTAAATGCCTTAAGTCGTAAAATTTGGCAGTGGTGCGAGGAAAGGCATTTATATATTTTTGCATCTTATATAAGTTCCAGCAAAAATTGTATTGCCGATGCAGAGTCTCGTCGTGTTCATGCAGACGTTGAATGGGAGCTCGCTGATGATGCTTTTAAATTAATTTGTGAAACTTTTAGACAACTAGAAATCGACTTGTTTGCTAGTCGTTTAAATAAAAAATGCAACAAGTTCGTTTCTTGGCATAAAGATCCTGAGGCTTTTAAAGTAGACGCCTTTACTTTGTCTTGGTCCCCGTTCTTCTTTTATGCTTTTCCACCATTTTCAGTAATACTGAAAGTTTTACAAAAAATCGTTCATAATAGAGCGGAAGGCATTGTGGTTGTGCCCTTCTGGCCTACACAACCGTGGTTCCCGTTGTTCAAAAAGTTGCAAATATCCGATAGATTGGTGTTTCCACCAGATGTTAAATTATTACATTCACCTAACCCGAGCACAAGCTTCATCGGAGCCTTACCCTGGTTGCCGCAGTCTTATCAGGACGGCGTTACTAAAGCAAGGTGCTCCACCAGAAGCCGCGGACGTGATGCTAGCTTCGCTTACGGATAACACTGTCAGTCAGTATGATCCATGTATCAAAAAATAGTTTAATTTCTGCCAAGAAAGAAATATTGATTTTTATGATGCATCAGTTACGAATATATTAAGTTTCTTACAAAATCTTTTCAATCAAGGCAATAAATATGGTTCTATTAATTCCGCCAAATCAGCCATGGCTCTTATACTAGGTTGTACTATCATGAATGATTCGAAAATAAAAAGATTTATGAAAGGGACTTATAAATTGAGAACTCCCCTCCCAAGGTACAATGTAACTTGGGATCCAGCTGTAGTCTTGAATTTTTTAGGTAATTGGTTCCCTAATGAGATGTTAGCTTTCGATTTGCTTTCCAAAAAACTTGTAACATTAATGGCTCTGACCACTGCTCACCGCGTGCAGACCTTGTCCTTGATTCGAGTATGTAATATACAATAAATTCATAATGAAAAATTCGTGATTAAAATATCCGACCCGATCAAAACTTCAGCCTTAGGAAGATCACAACCCTTATTGATTCTTCCATACTTTGATGAAAAACCCTCTATTTGTCCGGCTCGTACTCTAGAGCAATACCTTCGAGTAACGTCTACAAAGAGGCCGACAAATTGTGAGTTTTTTTTTTCATAAGCCTAGAAAAGCCTTATAAAAATGTGTGTTAACAATCTTTGAGCCGCTGGATCAAGGCCAGCCTGCATGAGAGCGGGATCGACACAACAGTATTCAGTGGGCACAGTACAAGACATGCATCTACATCTGCAGCAAAAAAGCTTGGTGTAAGCTTGGATATTATAAAAAAAACCGCAGGATGGACAGGTAACTCGGCATCCTTTGCGAGGTTTTATAACAGAGAAGTAGTACCAGATGTTTCTCTGTCGTTCGCCCGTTCGCTTTGCAGTTTGGCCTCGATATAATGCTCAGAATAATATTATATGTATTTAGCATACCTAGTATTAATGCATATTCATAATGAATCTGCTGATTACTGAAAATATATGTAGTTATGTTGAATATTATTCACTGTTCTATTTTGGTTTGTAATCAGAAATATACGCATACTCTAAGAGGATATACCTTATTTATTTCTTAAATGATTCTATTTCGTGAATCTCTGAACATCTACAAGTAAATTAAGTGTAATCTCGAAAGGCGAATCACTGAGTTTAATAGGAAATCAAACGAACTTACCTGTAAGTGACGTTCGATGATTATTAAACGAGGTGATTCGCCTGAGAGATTACACACCCACCCTTGCCCTACACAGAAACGTTTTCAGCTTCTGTATTTGCCCGTCTTTTCACGAAATAGCTGACGATGGGCTAGGGTGCTGAACGTGTATGAGATATTGGGATACCCTCACAAAAAATATAAATTCCTTTTATTCTTTTTTTTTTTTTAGGAGTTGCTTTAAAATTGTGTACGATGGCAGCACATATGCGTGCTACTACAAGTAAATTAAGTGTAATCTCTCAGGCGAATCACCTCGTTTAATAATCATCGAACGTCACTTACAGGTAAGTTCGTTTGATTTCCTATTATTTACATGTACAATTTTCACGTTTCCCCTTCTGAAGCCAGAACTCTTCATTTCACAGATAAATGTGCTGGATTAAGGTTCTTTCATTCTGTAAAAAGAGCACGGTTTTAAATGGAAAAAAAAATGGTAACGAATATAAGTGCAGCAAAAACTAGTAAAATTGAACCGCAATTAACTAAAATCGAAATACTAGATAATTTAGATAGCTATACTAAACTAGACTAATAGGTAATGTGATAATCTGTCAGCAATTTGCGTTCGAGCTCGTTAGGGCGGGTACAGTGCTGCGGCTGAATTATGCATGCATGCGGCAGGACTAATGAGTGGAGGGTAAAGGGGTGAAATGAACATGGAAAAATAAAGGATGATCAATCAATAGCTAGTTAAAGTTCCATTTAGTAAATGTGCGTTCCACAAGGCTCAATCTTAGGGCCTATTGTATAATTATATTTTATACGTTTATTTCTGATCATTACTGCTAGACAAGGGCCTCTCCTGAGAATCTCCACAACGATTGGGCATGTGCGGACATGTGATTTTGACGTAAGTTTCGGACTTTCCTATTCTTAAGAATGCGACTAAGCGGAGGGTAAAGGGGTACAAATATAAAAAAAATATATATATACTTATGATCAACCAATAGCTAGTTGAAATTCTATTTAGTAATTGTGCGTTCCACTAGGCTTCATCATGGGGCCTATTGTATATGTATAAGTTTATTTTTGCATGTTTATTTATAGGAATACTAGGCATTCCCTAAGGCCGTCCGGTTGAGTGTTAGTTACGGGAAAATTGTTTTCTTGCCATCTTGACTAGATCGTCGGTTTTCATTGCCGGGGGTTTTTCTACACAGCGTTTTTCAGTACATGTTTAGCACTAAAAAACTTAATTTATTCTTAATCTTTGGTTTTTTAACTGAAAGGACTTTTTTGCCTATTCTCGCGAGAGTTGTATGGTATTATTTACTTAGTTGACATTTGATCACTAATCTCTAAAATTTATGTTAACAACAACTCTTATAAAATGTTATATCTATAACATGTTATGTATTATCAGAAACGTCTATACCTCGCTATATTTATAAGTATCTCCAGTCGGTTGTCTAGGAGCCCGTTAATTTGTTTTGCAAATTGGGGGTGACGCAGCCGAAAGGGGTGGTCGCATCGTTTATTATTAGCCCTCGAAGATACCTTCGGTTTAAGCTGTGTTGATACCGGGAGAATTGTTGATTTCTGCTTGGTGCCTTCGGTTTTAAGCTGTGTTGGTACCGGGAGTGTTGATTTCTGCATGGTTTCATTATTTGTAAACATTATTTAAGTTACGACAATTTAATTATCTTGGTTGTGAATTTCATGCAAATATATCGCTTCATTTTCTATTTAGCATCGTTTATTATATTCGTATTTAATGCGAACATGATTGTTGACTTTAGCTTGGTTTCATCTTTTAGGGTAGAATAATTTAATTTCCTATACAGGTATTCATGTAAAATTATATACTTAATACTGACTACTCTTGTTATAGCATCGTTATTGAGTTTGTTTTTGTTATTGGCTTAATTTCTTTGCTTGGAAACATATTTAGATGTTTAAATTAATTCAATTTAATCAATTGTGTTTAAAATAATATTTGTATGGACTATGGAGTGAGAATGTTCTCGAGAACATTTACTTTACAAGTGTAAGTCCTTCTTGGTCTTCCCTTTTCCTTGTCCCCTCTACTTTGTCCTCTATGATCACTTTGATGTTATTATCGTGATATATTACATGACCTAACATTTTCCTCTCCTATTTTCAATCCCGTTCAACAAAAGCTATTTTTCATTTTTTTTTCATAGTTGATATTTGAACAGTCTGGGTGTACTTGCAGCGTAACACCCCTTCCAAAATGCCTTAGATCATTCAAAACACACGATAAGGCCTAAACTACCTGCAGATAGGGTGTGCCGTGCGAATCGCCATCTGGCGAATGTGATAGCGATATCTTCAGAAATTGCTGGTTTTTGGAACAATTTTATAAGTAGGTAGGAAGTCTACCTAAAGTACATAATTTTGCTACGTCTTTTGGTCACAAAGTCTAATCAAACTGATTATAATTTCAAATGGTTAAAACAAGTCTAAGTATAAATTACTTTTGTAATTGTGTTATCAAACATTATGTTTTTCGCTTCAGTTTGTGTTCTAATCTCTTATAGACAAACGGATATATAATAATTTATTTAATAAAACCGACACCTATGAACAAAAAAAAATCCACCACATGCTTCGTCAACGGATATACTGATAATTTTAATACATTGCTATATTGTCAGTCCATTTTATTCCTGTTAATTTAAAACAAAATTGGGCAAGTACGAGTCCGACTCGGGCATGAAGGGTTCCGTACCATAATCTATAACAAGTTTGTTGTATGGGAGTCCCCCTTGAATATTTATTTTATTTATTTTATTTTTAGTATTTGTTGTTATAGCGGCAATAGAAATACATCATCAGTGAAAATTTCAGCTGTCTAGCTATCACCGTTATTGAGATACATCCAGGTGACAGACGGACGGACGGACGGACAGCGAAGTCTCAGTAATAGGGTCCCATTTTTACCCTTTGGGTACGGAACCCTAAAAAAGACGCTCATCATAAACTATCAACTGACGACTCCTTTTATTTGCAAATAAGGCTTCATCCAATCAACTCTGAATCAATAGCAATGGTACCTAATAAGACATTTTTATACCTCCTATGGGGGTTACACTTAGACATCATATTTTTTATTTATATAGTATGTGTTCCTACGAAAAGTATCACTCTGTTACATTTTTAGAGGCATATATTTACAACTAAAAGGCATGATTTTGACGCTTAACCTTTAAAAGTAAAATGCCATAAATGATAGCTTAAAATATTTTCCTCAATCGTATACGGACATATTAAAAAATTCCATACGACATTAAATTTCTGCACAGAAGCCGAACAAAGGCTGTATCTACCGATGACTCCTCATGTTTGCGAATCAGGCTTGATTAACAACCCCTGAATTAATAACTGCGGTAATTGAGATGTTTGCATAGATGGGGTCGCGACCCTTATTATTTGAGCAAGGTTTCGTATTTAGTCATCCGAAATTTTGCTGAGACGACTTCCTATTATACTACAATATTTAGTTAAAACGTCGTAAGAGCTTAGTGTTTTCTACTGATGTATGTTCTTTAATGTCTGGTGGTAAATTAGAAAGGGTAGTATATAAAAAGGGACATAGATGTGTGTGTTGAAAGGGGTAAATATCGTCACAGTTGTATGCGTTGGTTTACGATGATTCAATGTGATGAAATTTTGAGTTTGTTGGTGAGTCAGAATATACTATTACCTATCACAGTAATATAATATAATAATGCGAAAGTTTGAGAGTGTGTTTATGTGTACGTTTATTACTTCTTCACGTTCAAACGGCTGGACCAATTTTGTTTTTTTTTTTGTATCTGACATCCTGGATTAACACATAGGCTACTTTTTATACCACAACGATGAAGTGTGTTCGTTGGTAGTAAAATCATAAATGCGTATTGCAAAATTACATGCAACGGTTAGAACCATTTTATGTTCAACATTTTCATGGGGCAACTATACTCATATAAAATACCCTTTTTAATCCGTCTATTATCCCTAAATAATATATACTTGAAGCACTCAACAAACAAAACTCCTGTCATTTTTACTTCCATACCGTATTATTACCCTTTCAACCCCTTTAGGCAAAAAACTAATACTCCCACTTTTAATTCAGTCCGTGACAGTTGACATAAAGGGGCATTATAGGGTTAACAAAGGGCTGCGACAGCCGAAGGGTTAATTGCTATGGGTGGGTATGTGGCAAAGATGGCGGGTTGAATTCTAAAAAAAGGTATGTTTGTTGTATGAATTGTGGATGAAATATGTGGTCGTTGGTCGCGATTTTAAATATGAAACTCGCATAAAACTCGGACACACCTAATACAAGTGAGTCTGTGAGGTGTATGCCTCGCGAGTTTGGGTCGAAGTTGATGAAATTTTTAATTTTTTATGTTTTTGACCCGCATCGCCGCCATTTTAAATTTATTCAGAAAACTGAATCGACAAAAAAATCTATACTATGATCGACACAGAATTTCATAGGTATCGTTTGAGAATTTTGGCCTGGAGGCAACAGCCAGAAATCCGAACATAAAAAAAATCATTTTGGCAATGAAACAGACGTTTTGCTCACTCGGCCAAAGAGGACGTGTTTTTACTATCTTTATAACGTCACAAACCAGGTATCTTCATAGAAACTTTATAGTAACAGATCTTGTTTGTCATTTCATAAAGATAGCTAATTTGAGCTTTTACCAAATACCGCTAGACCTTCAGGGAGTCTATATTAACTCTGTAACGGTTCTATTTTAAACTTCTAATTAAATAGTCTTAATAACTAATATTATTATCTACAAACACTAACCTAATTAAAAACTTAAATCTAATCGTTTTCAAATTAAAAACTATTTAAATTTTTATAAATCAAACCTCTTTATTCGGCACTGGCTGAATAGCTACGTACTGGCCGAAAAAGAACTCATTGAAGAAAGAATAAAGAAACAATTGACGATCGTGAAAAAAAGGAACACGGCTTGCGCTGGCATGTCGCTGTGGTTTCAATTTAAAATGTAAATAATTAATTATTTGATTGTATATACTGTACATATCTTTATAATTCTATAAATGTATTGCTACTACGTTAACATATTACCACTAATACTTTTATGTACAGTTCTTGCTCAATATCTAAGTTAATTTGTAAATATAAGCTGCTGTGTTTTCCCCAATACGGGTGAGTGTTGCGAGAATTATATTTTACATAAGCTAAGTTTCGATATCGCTAGATATCGTGTCTTTTATCTTTACTAAATGAGACTGTAACAATTTCCTACTTATATTACTTTGTTATATCTGGAAAAAATATTATTGAATCTCGTTTTCGTCTAGTCTAAATAGGAACTATATTTCTAATTTTATTTCTTTATTGTTCTATTATATGACTTGATTTTCGCTGTGACTGCCACATCATTGATTACTATTAAATGCTTAGGAGTTCACTTAACCAACCTACGAAAGTCGTTGGAAATCTAGATGTCGCAGTCACATGCCGAACTTCACCTAATGATTACGGGATTTCCAGGGAGCAACCCTAGGGCCACCGAACCTACCCCGGGGCCGGAAAACCTAACCTAGAGCCGCGATCCCGGCTTCTGATCCTGACGCTACCAAGACTAAGCCTGGGGCTTGTCCAGGACTACATCGAGTTCATCAGTCTGGAGCTAGTCTGCCCTACCCAGACTACAGGACGGCTAGAGCTACCTAGCTCGAACCTAGCCTGCTGCGACGAAGACGACGTGTGCAGGGAAGTGGCTCCTAACAAGGACTTGTCTCATCTAAAGTATATTCAGCTCTCTCTAAACTAAACTACCCACTATACGGCGTTATAGTGGCGCCCATTCCCGGTATTTTTCTGAGCTGAGTATTACTGAAACAGGTCCTTGGCATTTACTTTTGGTTTTCTTTGATGTTGGCAGATGTATATAATATTTACATGTGTTTTTTTAATTTAAGTTTAAGGTTCTAAACGTCTAATTTTTAATTTGAGCTGTGTTGTTTAGTTTGTGGTCGGCATAACTAGCCTAATAACCTTATTCTACAATTGTAATCTATATACTTGTAATATACCTATTAATACTTTACTAATACTAACAACATTTTTTTTTATTGGTAATACCACAAACTGGCCAGTAGGTACTATTGTAAATATTGTTTTTTTTTTCGTTATTGTAATCGCAACACACACCCAATTTTAAAATTTCTTGTCACACCTACGTATTTTGCAAATCTGTAGCAATGTCATATCCAATCAAATACCTATCACTACAAAAGGCCGAACTTCAGTATGAGGTTCAGGTTCTTCATACTAGTAGTTCAGTTGATTCTGAATAACATCTGATTAGCCTGATCGTAATCTAAAACATAACTTCTGAAGTTATACAGACTTATTCTATTAAATGTGTACCATGCTTTCTAAACCACTTGGACTCAAGTTCATAAAATACTAAATATTTCTAGATTGTCGAACCTATTCTATGAGATTGAAGATATAACGAAGTCGAATAATCCCCTTAGGACCTATCTCTAAACCCTTTTGCCTTATAATCTAATCTATATACCCTATTAAAATATGTACATTTTACTGCTATTGCTTTCTATACTAATTTACTGAATTTTATTTTGCTCTCCCATACCGGACAGTGAAACCTATCGTATAGATTTGTATTTTCTAAAAAAATACAAGTAATAGCATTAACCTGTGACTGCTATCACGTTCTATACCAGTTCTACTAAATTCTATTTTACTGTCCCCTACCGGATAGTAAAAGCTGTCGTATAGGATTGTATTTTCTAAAAAAGTACGAGTGTTAGCACTTACATACATGTTTTACTTTAGTAAGAATTACAAGACTTATTAATAAGATCCTATAATAGTTATATAAGAGTACTTTAAATTAATGTTCTTAAAGTACTCAGCTTGCTAGGATGCAATAACACGTAGACTAAGTGTTTATTGCCTATTTACTTGCGTGATGTATGTTTGTGTGTGTGGGGAGGAATGTTGAGATTGAGGTCTAAAAGAGTAAAGTATAACTATATAGCAGTAAACGAGATAGCGGATTTTCTCTAGCAAAAATCCTAACCTAAAAAAGGGGGTATGTAACGGTTCTATTTTAAACTTCTAATTAAATAGTCTTAATAACTAATATTATTATCTACAAACACTAACCTAATTAAAAACTTAAATCTAATCGTTTTCAAATTAAAAACTATTTAAATTTTTATAAATCAAACCTCTTTATTCGGCACTGGCTGAATAGCTACGTACTGGCCGAAAAAGAACTCATTGAAGAAAGAATAAAGAAACAATTGACGATCGTGAAAAAAAGGAACACGGCTTGCGCTGGCATGTCGCTGTGGTTTCAATTTAAAATGTAAATAATTAATTATTTGATTGTATATACTGTACATATCTTTATAATTCTATAAATGGATTGCTACTACGTTAACATATTACCACTAATACTTTTATGTACAGTTCTTGCTCAATATCTAAGTTAATTTGTAAATATAAGCTGCTGTGTTTTCCCCAATACGGGTGAGTGTGCGAGAATTATATTTTACATAAGCTAAGTTTCGATATCGCTAGATATCGTGTCTTTTATCTTTACTAAATGAGACTGTAACAATTTCCTACTTATATTACTTTGTTATATCTGGAAAACATATTATTGAATCTCGTTTTCGTCTAGTCTAAATAGGAACTATATTTCTAATTTTATTTCCTTATTGTTCTATTATATGACTTGATTTTCGCTGTGACTGCCACATCATTGATTACTATTAAATGCTTAGGAGTTCACTTAACCAACCTACGAAAGTCGTTGGAAATCTAGATGTCGCAGTCACATGCCGAACTTCACCTAATGATTACGGGATTTCCAGGGAGCAACCCTAGGGCCACCGAACCTACCCCGGGGCCGGAAAACCTAACCTAGAGCCGCGATCCCGGCTTCTGATCCTGACGCTACCAAGACTAAGCCTGGGGCTTGTCCAGGACTACATCGAGTTCATCAGTCTGGAGCTAGTCTGCCCTACCCAGACTACAGGACGGCTAGAGCTACCTAGCTCGAACCTAGCCTGCTGCGACGAAGACGACGTGTGCAGGGAAGTGGCTCCTAACAAGGACTTGTCTCCTCTAAAGTGTACTCAGCTCGGATTAACAATCTAAATTACCCACGACCTAGCCGGATCTACCTATTTTTTACTTTATTTTACTTTTATTAAACATTTGTACAGTTCAATATGAATTTCATTAATTCCTTACTAACTAACTAACCTATCTATAACGTTTACACTATTTATTACACTGTTTATTTTTCGTAGAATGTTTCATTTCGCCGAAAAATCATTTCGTAGAAAGGTTTTTTTGCAACCGTATAGTATTTGAGACTGTTATAAAACAAACCTAACCTAACCTAATCAATAGGATGATATTTGCAAGAATTATGAAAAATGTATGACTAAAGGGAATAAAGATTCTGCGAAATGATCTTTCGGCGAAATTACACGTTCGACAAAATTAGTTTCTATGAAACAAAGGACTCCCCGTTAAGAGATTGACGAAAAGGAATTTAGTAGGTACTTGAACCGAATTATGGTGAAAAACATCACATGTCATGTCATGTCCTATGTCACGAACTATACGAACACTCATAAAAACCCTTAAAATAGCGTACAACGCGTGACTTACCAGCGTGCCAAAGTGACAACAACTTGGAAAAACTCCAAACTGCCATACATTAGGCGAGGCAATTTGGGGCACAATATAGTAATTTAGCGACGCGACGCGTTGACGCGCGACAGTGATTAATTGCGGGCGATGTCGCGATGTCGCCGTCGTGTGAACTACGCCTTATGGCGGGTGGGTGTACGCACACTGCCAACGATACAGAATAGAAATATAGGCATATTTTTGTAGGTACATAATTTGGCACCTTAATTGTTGTTCTGTGGCATTTTTTCATAGTGGGTTAAATTATTAATTACACGTACATAATAACAGAAAATAAATATTAGCGCAGTCAGTAGGTCAGAATGTTCAAAGAGTTGACAGATTCTATGGACTCTTTACATGTTAAAATACTTAAACGGGTTTACTAACGTCGTAGAACTCGAATAACGCTCGACATATTTTGAATCGGTACGCGATTCATCATCAGGAGAGACGGTCAGTCGCGGCGGCGGCCCACCGAACACTAGTGTGTGTTCGGTACGGCACGGTACGTTCGGCACGGTAGTTTTCTATGTGAAATACTCTTTACATGGGTATGATTTACATAAGTGTCTAATTAACTATGGACGATGTCGCAATGTCGTCGTTGTGTGAACACACACCTTATGAGTGGTGGGTGTACGCACATTGCCGACTAGCAGAATAATAGTATTTTTATACAAGGTTCAATTCATATTTCCAGGAAAATTTAGATTTACAGAACCTTGCCCTATCCTTAACAAAATGTCTCATTCCATCAACTTCAATTGTGATATCTGCCTTATTCAAGAAAGTAAATTTAATATAAACAATTTGAGGCACAATACACGAGTTATCTTTCTTTTTGAATACAGTAATTTTGCACGACAGAGAACTGTACACAAAAAACATGCCTGCCAATACGCTTTCATTGAAATTATTCACCTAAAGACCACGGAAATGACTATAATTATGAATTAAACCGTTCATTAAAGTGACATATTCAGTATCAGGCGGCATGCGCTTACAACCGCAGATCGACAAATGTCACTTTCTCAGAATATAGTCCTCAGTTTATGTCGCTTACACACTTTTGTAGTTTATTAAGTATACAGTTCTGACTACTAACAAAGTCAATAATGTCATAAGCGTCCGGAGCTTATTCTCAGATCGCCGCCAAATGGCTACAGAGCATATTTCCGACCACTAATTGTGAATCGAAAACCGCATTGCGTTGCAATCGAATTACATTCGATAATTTCGGACATTATCGACTTTTTCGAATTGGAGTTGATATTTTTTTGTAGTAATTTACGAATTACGGGCACGCACTCGTAATTTGGATTCGTTTTGTCCATGGCTCAATTTTCCAGTCACATTTATTGTAATTGTTAATTGTTGTAGGGGATCAAACTGTAATTATTGCAGATGCGATAAACATAAGTGTAGCCTAAAGTTAATTATATTTAACGCTCATTATTATCATATGGCCTTTCATTAAGGTTCTTCCTTTGACCCAGACTTAGCTACGGTTTTATAAAGGACCCCAGCAAATTTGATCATAGGTATAAGGACCAGTAACTTTCGGAATATATGCCACCTTACATTTCAGGATCGCCAGAAAGGTTTATACTGTTTTTTTTAGGATCCTACCCAAAGGCCAAAAACGGGACGTAACTTTGCACCTCATTTGTATCTGGCGCCAACATACCAGGTGCAAACGTAGCTTAACTTGGCCAGTTAAAATAGGATAATTAGTGGTATTACGAAACCCTCAGTGCAAGAGTCAGATTCGCACTTGGCTGGTTTGTTTTATTTATTTCTATATATTTACCGATAAACTTTCGTTCCCCGCCTAGTTTCCAAAACAGAAGCGCGATATTTTGCCTCAAAACATATTTTTTGCGGATATTTATTACTGCGCAAAAATCAATACTTGTATAATTATAAGCCTAAAGTTGTAAATTATTTCCTAGTATTTATTGGGTAGGTTATGTTAAATGATATTAAGCAATAGGCCTGCTAGAGCTGACATGCTCATCATAATAAAATCTGCACTTAAATAAAATATTAAAAAAAAAAAAAACTATGCTTAAAATTGCTCCTTGTGTGAGAGACACAAACCTACATATACTTATAGTAACCCCCTGTGCCAGCAACCAGCCATCTTCCCAAATTCATGTTTAAATACCGTCTGCATATACTGCCATGATACGGTAAAAGGACGTATCTTACTATGACATCCGTATAAAGATACGACTTATTACCGTAACACGGCAGTATAGTAGGGCTAAAAAAACCGGCCAAGAGCATGTCGGGCCACGCTCAATGTAGGGTTCCGTAGTTGCCCATCCTTCGCAATAGACGAAAATTACGAGAAAGATTTCAAGCTCTATAAAAAGGTCGTAAACGCCAAAGTAACAGTAATTACTTATTACCTTCCGGAAGTTATCGATTATACGCGCCAGATTGAGTGAAATGTTTTAATACAGTACGGCACTTAACTAATATGTGTAACGTTCGAAGTATAAGGACACCGCGCGGCACGTACGTCATTTTAAAGAAAATTATGAATTTTTGCGATAACTCAAAAACGGCTCGACCGATTTTATTCAATATAGTTTTCATTGAAAGTACTTATAAGGCCTCATATATTCATGAATTTTCCCATATTTTTTTTACCCGTGGTTGAAAAGTTAGAGGGGGGACACAATTTTTTTTATTTTCGGAACGAATATTTACAAAACTGCTGACTTTATCAAAAAAAATTGTTAAAAGAGTCCTATTATTTTTAAAATACCTATTCAACGATACCCCACACACTAGTGTTGGAACGAAAAAAAAAAACCACCCCCACTTTAGGTGTACCCGAAAAAAAAGATTTTTTTTTAGTTTTTATTTTACCGTTTTGTCAGCGTGATACATACACATAGCGGCACATAGACGGACATGGCGAAACTATAAGGGTTCCTAGTTGACTACGGAACCCTAAAAAGGTTAATAAAAGGGTATGTTTCGTGTGTCCGGGGTGTATGTATGTAGGAAAGTTTTCAAATCCTCCGCATGGCACCCACGGCCAAGTTCGTGGGAGCAAGCAAATGTAACCCTCCGTTACATGGATGTAGTGACACTGGATATAGGTACTAGTTGAAAAAAATAGTTATTTGTTATGCAAGGCTGCAAAGTTGTTATTTGGCGCGAGTGTTGAAATTGAAAGCTGAGCGAGCGAAGGAATCTAAGATTGAACCATGAGCGAAGCGAATGGTTCAAAGATAGATTCCTGAGCGTAGCGAGGCTTTCAAGACACGAGAAGCTAAATAATTTTGCAGCCATGCGGAACACACCATTTTTCACCTCACTACAGCGAGGAAAATGCAAGATTCAAGAAAAACAATTAAAACATAAAAATAATCATATTTAATTTTGCCTTCTATTTAACACATCAAATTTAAAACATAACACACTCAAATCCAAACCAAATAAATACGAGAGAAGCACACATATTAAAAATTAAAAGTAATATGGCCGTAATTTGTATTATCGTCGTGTATATTTTATCGTTGACTTTTTCTTAAGCACTGTTATATTATATTTGTATTTGAAACTACTTGACACATTCGTTGTGAATGTGGGAGAATGGCATTCTGGCAAGGATTAGTTGGCCACTCGGAAGTATTTTCCATAACACTTGCTTTGGAAGATATTGGACGATGGGATCCGAACAAAATTATTTCGGCTTTATCTTCTTTAAAAAACGCCAATAGTTTCGGTAAATTGCTTATCGTCTCCAAATATTTATAACAAATCCTTTTTCGTTTTAATGCAGGCTTTTAGCATTGAATAAATACTTCAATTTGGTCTTAAATTTCTTGTTTTCGATATTTGTATAATATAAGACAACAGTATGTATTCTCTACAGAACAAATTTACGTTGTTTAAGTAAATTGTGAAAACTTCCAACTTTTTAAATATTATTTTTTTCTCGGGTGCGTTCAGAAATTACACTCTTATGTTCCAACTTTTATAACAAATAAATATAAAAATTTGTGTTGTATTTAATATATTTACTAGTCAAAATACGTAAATGAAACTGAAATACTTACTTTTAATATTTATAAACATATTCAACATAAAATAAAGTGTAGAAAAAATAAAAGCTTAAAACTCTGTAGCCACAAACCAGGTTTCTGGACGTGATATTGTAGGTGTACTTTTTTTTTAAAGAAGTATTCAAACGTACATATGATTTTAGCCGGCCTGACCAGATTGCCCTTTATTAGCGTGCGTTGATTGGTTATTCGAAGATTTATCGACTGATGAAATCAGTCACGCGTTAACATAAAAAAGTTACATGCACCACAGAGAATCAAAATCGCCGTGTTCGAAATTCAAATGACTTTTGCACGCTAGCGGATAAAATAGACTTTTGCACGCAGATTTCGCCCTATAAACGGAGGTTTTCCGAGCGAGTGAGGTGAAAAAGACATTTTAAACATATATTACTGATCTATTTATGGGTTTGAATTATGTTATTAATAAAAGGTAAGGTGTAAAGTCCTTCAAATAAACAATGCAAATATCGACACGCAAAGCATAAGGTAAAATTCGATAGAATGCTTGGGAGTTAGGGTGGCGAAATGGTTAACGCGCTGAACCGGCAATCTAGAGGTTCTTGGTTCGATTCCCTTCGCCAGGTAACTCATTTCAATTTTTCCTTAAGCTTTGACCTTTTGTATCAATGGTTTAATGTTAAAATTGTTGTGTGTACCCACATTAAAAAATATATATATGAGGTACATGTTTCATAAATTTATAAAAATAAAGTTTTATAGAAAAAAAATCGGACAACCTTACGCTAATCGATCTAGTCTAAGTCCAGTAATAAATATTCGAGCTTAGTTATCACACAAAGTTTGCCCTTCCCGAGATCCGAACCGAGGACCTTCAGCTTAGCAGGCAGCACGTCCACTACGCCAACCGCGTCATCAAATGTCTATTATTATTATGGCATGTCTTTTCTAGCACGCATATATCAGTATAGTTAACCCTTCAACGCTAATAAAGGCAGTTTTGCGCGCTTCTTTTTTCCGGGGGCGATTGTTTGGCGACGCTGTCAAGTGGACAAAATGGCGGAAGCCATTGGCTATAAAATGATGAATGGAAATCTAACTTTATTTGAAATTAGCATTGTCCTGATATTTTCTTCGGTTTTTGCTATCACAGATTTAAATAAGTAAATTTAAACGGATCATATCGCATTATAATTTTTTGAGCCTCCCCGACGTTTCGATAGCTTTCCAGTCACCTTTGTTCGTTTTCTCTGTCGAAGTTACATTCGTGCAAACTACTGTTTGTTGTCTATGCTCTACTATAGTTTAATTTAAATTACAAGATTCAAAAACCATTCAAACTAAAGTCCTATTCTTAAGTTAAATTGATCTAAACACGTCACAAATACGTTGGCTGGACACATTTTTATACAAGAAAACTGACACTAGAAACTGCGAAGAACAGCAAAATGAATGAAAAAACCATATTTGGCGCACGAGTGCATCGTAACGAGTAAATTAACGGTTGCAAACAATTACTCGCCGGCAATATAACGGGTATTTGCATAATTGTGGCGACAGACGGCGCCCGCGGCGACAGGCGATGACACTTATTTACCTTAAAGTGTCGCATAAGGCGTAAAAGGCTTCTTTGTCGCTTGATGATAGTGGGTACTTAATTGTTGAGTTTGATGCATTTTTTAAGGTCGTTTTTAAACAGACGTTAATGACGCAGTGACACATGTGTTTCAATAAAGTGACGCCCGCGGGCGACAGGCGATGATACTTATTTCCCTTAAAAGTGTCGCGTAATAATGTGTTTTTGTACGGGTTTTGTAATTAAAGATGTTTGATGGTAATTTTTCAAAGTCACTAAAGATTATTAATAAAAATGCCGATCAAGTGCAAATCCGACTAGCGCGCCGAGGGTTTCGCACAAACTATTACGAAAGCACGGATTTGCATTAACACAAAAACTGGATTGAGGAACAAACTTAACTTTCCCGTAAGTAAAGTACATTGACAGAGGTCGGGGTTAGTTTACCAACTGCAAATAAACTGTTTATTACCTTCAAAAACGAGTATGTACATTTATGGTTTTCGAACGTTTTCCTTTACTTATGCTACGACGATTGTTTTTATTTCCACGTAATTTTCAAAGCCGGACAATTTTTTAACGAAATGTAATAGCTAAGAATAAATGTCATAGGAAGTCGAGCTTTTAAATAAAATTATTTGCATATAAAACAGTCCACCCGTTTTTGAGCTACCATGCCATGAACAGACACACTAAAATCCCTCTTTTTGCGTTTTGGGGTTCAAAATTAATGATTAATTTAATAGTGTGTTTGTACTTTTGTGCTTCTTCACGCTTAAACGGCTAGACCAACTTTGATAAATATTTGGTATGGAGGTAGCTGGCACCCTGGATTTACACATAGGCTACTTTTTATCCCTAAAAATGTAGTGTTTCCTTCAGGTGAGTGGATAATAAATTCTATAGAATAAAATATCGGGTGTTCATGCTGATGCAAGCGATGCCAACCTCCAACGACCAACTGTAGACACTTCTTAGTGGCATGCTTGGCGGTAAAAGCTTCCGGTATATGTTTTTTATCTGAAGTATCATCTTAATACCATGTTTTATTTAAATTAAGAAGCGAATAATACCCACGGTAACGAAATAAATAACAAAAGAACAAATCGTTTGCAAGCAGAAGCGACAAAACGTTATTATCTACTAAAACATCACTGAGGTCGCAACCTCTATACCTACTATTGTTGTGACCCAAACCAATTAAAGCCGTTAAAAAAAACGAAACTCTAAGGCTTCGTAAATAGAATCCAAACATTTTTGTTAATGAATCGAACGTTCGAATGACGAAATTTGAATTTAGAATACAACGTTCTAAAGTTCTTTTCAAACTGAAATGAGAAACAAAAGAATCGCGTCTCCTTTCAAGCAAAATCGAACTTTGCTGCTTTTGTTCAGAGTTTATAAATTGTTACGATCGATTTAGCAAGAAAATTACCAAGGTCCCAGATGGTATCTCGGCTAGCGATAGGGTTGCCTCCTTTAATTCTATAATTAACGATTATAAAGAAGACTTTTCTTTCTTTTTGTCCAAGTCTTAATTAAAAATCGAACCAGTCAAATTAATCGAGATTTCCCAGTCTTTATTTGATTTTTAATTAGTTCTTGTGTTTAAAAATAATATCAGTACAATACCAATAAACTTTCAATGTATAACAATAAACTAGGTCACCTTTGTTTTCGTGATATTTCCGATTCGTCTTCCAATTAAATATATTTATGTATAGACTAATTTCCTAAAAATCTATGATGCAATAACATTTATTGTCTTCCGAAATAAAATAAAAGTCCCTTGCGAAAAATATATTTTGCGTTCCATTGTAGTTTTCAATTTATCCACCCAATGGAGTGAAAATGCATTTAAAGTTTTCATAAAAATATTGATAACAAATTGACGCGCGGATGCGTTTGTGATCAAAAAGGTTTCTCTAGTAGAGCTCTGGGGCCTATGATGGTTGCACCCCTTTGTTTTACAGAGAAACGTTTCATCGAATGTTCATTTCATAGAATATTTCATTTCAACGAAAGCGTTTTATTTTTCTGAAACCATAAAATATTTTGGAATGTTATAACACAAACCTAACCTAATTTAACTTAATCTATAGTTTGACATTTTCAAGATTTCTGAAAAATGTATGACAACCAAGGAAAAAATTGTGTATGTAATGAAAATTCTGTGAACTGAAGCATTCGGTGAAGTTTTTTCTAGAAAAGAAGTGGACACCAAATTCATCGACTATTCCGAGTGCTCGCGCTCAGCAGCGCGTCCACCCACACTTATGCCTTGATCACACGCACCGAGCAAACGGGCGAGACAGTGCTCTCGGCCGAGTACTCGGTGCGTATAAACATAGCGCCGAGTGCTCGGCCGAGCGCTCGGCCGAATGAAGCGGCGAGACAGTACTAGGCCGAGTGTCCACCCTCCCGCATCCCGCACTGTCTCGCTCGCTCACTCGGCCGGTCTGAACGTGCACTGTCTCGCCACTCGGCGATTTTTTTACGATCCATCGTGTCCGAAAGTCTTAATAGAACTGAATTGACTGTGCTAATTTCAAAACATGTGTAAACAGCTACTCGCTTACATCACTGTCTCGGCCGAGAAACATATTACTGTCTCGCCCGTTTGCTCGGTACGTGTGATCAAGGCATTAGTGCCGAGGTTCAGGTTTGCTGCGGCAGGCCAACCACACCACAACAGTACGATAACAGCTATTGGCTTACCACCAATAAAAAAACCATTTGATTTGGCTGTGTAGTTGCTTCATGTGGCAACCCTGATAGTGAAGACGCTATAAATTAGTCAGATATTGAATTCAATTATTAAGTGGGCACGTTTGGTGTTATCTGATCGTGTTAAGTTTGGAAACTGTTTGGACGTGACGACATGGTATTGCGTAATTTTCGAGTACGTTTTAAAATGGCGCCAAAATAATTTGCGGTTTGAATACACATGAAGGTGATTATTTTATTATTTATGGGAGGGTTTATTGAAAGCGCCTGAATAACAAATGGCAGTTTTTTATAATTAAAATTTAAAATGAATATGAGACGATGGTGCTGTATTCAAAAAGTTATAGAACTTTACGGTAGATGACGCTACCGCTTCAAGCCTCCCTGAAGCGTATTGAGAGTGAATCAATTGCAAACTCATTTGTTTATTGCTCTTTGATGTCTGTCGACAATAACTTACTCATAATCATAATTTACCAATCCACTCACTTTCGTTAAAAAAAATATACCAGTAATCGTTGACAAGATACAAAATCGTTAACAATCCAAAAAAATACGGAGGATATTATCAAATTAAATCGATTGTCTCGATTCGCTTTTCAAATAAAAAAATACTTATTAAAATCGGTACCATGTCAGACTATAATTATAATAATTTAAGAGCTACAACGCCACTGGCAGACATATGGGTACAAAAAGTTACGAGCACATAATTTATTTATTTATTATTTATTAGGAGAACCAACAGCTACATACAATACATTGCTCTTAGAAATAGTTAATGGAAAGCCAATTACAGGTTCCCACAGGTAGTGACATTTTATACAAAAATAAAGTGCTCGCACAATGCACAACATCGCAACTACCTGTGACTACAAACTAAGTGTAATAGAACTAATTCAAATAAAACAACTAATATAATCAATGCACCAGACAGCAGATTCGGTTAAAGCACGCTCACTTAAAAAATTCGTTCATCATCTTACGCCTTACAGCCGGGATATTACTGTTGAAGATGTCGATATCCAGCTCTTTTGCTACTTTATTAAGACTTTTACCAGCACGCAACAGAAAACTATTCTTCCTATATTTGCGCGTGGAAAAGGGAACTGAGAGGGGAGGGTAGTGTCTTATAAGCCTGGATGGAGTATTGAAAGAAAGTTCAGCAAGCAGTTCAGGGCAGTCAACATTGTTGTTTAACATTTAAAATATAAGTTATGTCCGCGATTTCTCTTCGAATGTGCAACGGAATGAGATGATGTTTCTTACACATATCGACATAATTCGTCGCCTTATAAGGAGTTTTTGATTTATAACAGAGGTATTTGACGAATCTTTTCTGGACGCGTTCTATTCGGTCTATATAAGTATTATAACATGGATTCCAAATTTGAGACGCATACTCAAGTTTGCTTCTTACATATGTACAAAAAAGAATTTTGATAGTTTTTACTCGAGTAAAATTTAATGAGTTGCGCATAATGAATCCTAATGATTTGGTGGCGCTAGCAACATTGTTATTGATGTGGGTATCAAACAGAAGCTTACTGTCGTGTGTGACACCTAGGTCTTTCATAGCTGATACCTTTTTCAGTGACTGGTCCCTTAGTTTATATGCAGTTGGTATTGGGCAACGCTGTCTTGTAAAGGTAACTGTAAAACATTTCGACGGGTTCAGATCCAGTTTGTTTAATTGACAATAAGCATCAAGCCGCAAAAGGTCATTTTGGATGAGATCGGAATCCTTCAAAGTTTTCACTGTGGCAAAAATGTTCGTATCATCAGCGAAGCAGAGTAATTTAGAAAAGACAAAGCAGTCACTTATGTCATTAATAAAAATAGTAAAAAGCAGCGGCCCGAGCAACGATCCTTGAGGGACACCACTCGGAACAGTTACCCAACCAGACATATAATTATTAATGACAACTGCCTGTGACCTATTGTCGATGTATGAAGAGAACCACCGAAGCAGGTCGCCCTGAATTCCCATATTATATAATTTAGAAATTAGCAGATGGTGATCAATTCGATCGAATGCCTTACTGTAGTCCGTATAAACAACGTCTACCTGACCGCCCCCGGCCATCGCTCGCGTAATATAGTCATTAAAAAGAGTCAAGTTGGAGACCGTTGATTTCCGTTGTAAAAAACCATGTTGATTGGGACTAATATAGCTCTTGATTACTTCATATACTTGAGTATAGACAAGTTTTTCTAGCACTTTAGAAGCAATACAGAGTTTAGAAATTGGCCTATAGTTAGTAATGTCGGTTTTGGAACCTTTTTTATGAACAGGAGTAATGAAGGTAGATTTCCATGTCGACGGTACTGTGCATTCCGAGAAAGAGCGTTTAAATAACAAAGCTAGAGGTTTAGCAATCGTTTTAGCACAGTTAAGCAAAAATTGAGCTGGCAGACCGTCTGGTCCAGCTGATTTGGACGGATCTAACTTTAATAAAAGTTTGACAATGATTTCTGGGTTTATTTCGATGTTAGTTATGTGAGAAAACGAAGTAGAAGTAGAAGTGGTGGAGTTGATCGGCGTTGTTCGGCTAGTGCTCGGTGCAGAGAATGTTGAGAGGAAATATTCCGAAAAAGCATCGCATATATCGGTAGCTGTGTTAACCGTTCCATTGCCATACTTCAAGCAGCTTGGCATAACGTGCGAGTTAGTACGAGACTTCATGTAGGACCAGAACTGCTTCGGGTCCTTGGCAATATTATCCTCAACGCGACGGATATATGCATCATGACACTCCTGTTCAAGCTTTTTAACCCTATCCCTCAATACATGAAATGAGATTAAGTCAGATTTATTGCCATAAATTCTAAATTTTCGTAGGTATTTTGATTTCTCTTTAATAGCCTTTTTTAGCGCTGGTGAATACCATTTTGGAAATGAGTCAATAGTAAGTTTTTTATTGGGAATATATTTCGTTCTAAGCTTATTAAAAGTTGAATAAAAAAACTCAAGCGAGTCATCAAGTGAGCGACATGCAAATTCCTCCTCCCAGTTAGTCAGGGTTAGTTCGTTATTGATCGAAATGTAATCGCCTTTATTATAGAAATACTTGACAGTCGGGGCGAATTTGAGACTACTGATTATTGCGAATTGAATCGAAATTAAAAGTGCTTTATGATATGGATCGATGGGTACCTGGGGGTCCGTACATTCGGCTACGCAGACATCATCGTTCGACATTACGAGATCTAATAACTTATCTTGTTGGTTTAGAACACCGTTGTATTGGTTTAAATTATTTATACTCAACTCATCAATAAAGCTGCACTCGTCATCTGTAATGTAGTTAGACGGTTTTAACACTAAATTTATGGGTGTCCAATTAATATTGCTCATGTTAAAATCACCTATTATTAAGAATTTATCATCACGATTACATAGAATTGCATTATCTAATTCCAATAGGTATTTTTTCATTTGATTCCAATATTTGTTTAATTCTATTGGATTAAAAACTACAATCTTAAATATAGTCCGACAAGAAAGTGTAGAATGAATTAAAAAAGAATTAACCCACTCGCCACTTTTTAATTTCTACTCTTTTATGTCGTACTGTACCTTCATACTCGCCCTTATACAATGTGTGGGGTTACACACTGGCCACAAATAAAATAAAACATTAAAACAATTCCGAATTTGAATGAAGCACTGTCAAGCGCCCAATATCGCCACAATCAAGATAAACAAATAACCATAACTACCTTGTATCGCTCATACTATTACAAACGAATTCCAATCTCAATAACATGTAGCAAGGTAGAGTTTTGGAGTAAGCAATGGAGTGAGAAAAGAGTAACAAACAGTTTATTATTGATAAATGTTTCGCAGAGATTACGACATGATTGCCGGCCGATGACAGTTGCCAGAATTTCGCGGTAGATGGCGCTCATAAATGACTAAGCGATTTCTTGAGAATTGAGATTACTGAACAAGACTTGTCTCTTTAATATAAGCTCATATTTTACCGTTCAAAATTGAACAATAAACTCTTCTAAATAAAATTTGATTCAGGAGTAGCTGGTAAAATTGAAATTCAGCTTTGAAAAGTCATTCACTAAGTAATACCAGGAAGTTTGTTGACGTATCTTTAATTACGGATACTTACCGTAACGGTGTCTCTTGCTCACGCTGGGCGACCCCAGTGCTGCCGTACTAAGGTCCAAGGCGACCTTTTGGTATGAAGGTCCATACAAAAAGGTCGCCTTTAAGCTTAGCACGGCAGTGTGGTAAGACACGACGAGAGCGCCGTCTCCCATGTCTGAGGACAGTGGTCTGCTTCAGGGTTGCATCTGGAGCGGAAGATCTGCATATGATTTCTATTTCTATACAGCACTCAAAACTCACTAAGTAACAAATACAAACTAGATACGAGCTTCTGAAGAGTAGTGACAGAAATTTTAGTGAGTTTTGTTTGTCACCGGACGATATACAACCGTCTCGAAATTAAGTCCGACGAGTCTTTCTGGATTGGTCCCTCTTGTGTCGGACGACCGAGCGATTTTTGCCTTCGGTGTTGCCAGGATCCGTTTTTCGAGATTTTCGTCACCTCTGCGCATTGCGTGGCCGAAATAGGAGAGAATAGGTACGCTGATGACACGTGGTGGACAAGCGAGTTTTTACTTAGAGTTGAGGATTGAAATTTGAATCTTTAATAAATTAATAATAGTTCATTGTGGGCGCTAAATTCTAATATTAAAATTAAACTTAAAAAGTGACTAATCAGTTCTTAATGTATTTAAGAGTACAGAGGTACTCTTAAATAGATACAAAGGAAACGTTCAATGAATTTACAAAACGTTTTTTTTTTGTATTACTTCAAGATGAAAACATGTGGCAACATTGCATCTGTCAGCTGGCAGCGATTTGAAGAAAGAACGTTGTGCCGCCAAAAAAGAGAGGACGGTGATTCGCATTGCGACCAATATTTTGAAACCCCGCTGTTGTGTTTAAGTGGAAATAAGCGTTTTGGTGTTTTGCGGTATCCCATTAGAAGTTTTCTTACTTAACAGCTGTCTGTATGTGCTTCTGTATTGACGAAAATTCGTTTCACAGAAATTTTACCAGCATTTTTTTCCTAAAGCCTTTTCATGACTTTTTCACTATTTTAGGTTACTTTAGAATCATTTTATAATAATCATTAATGACTTAGGTTACCTACCAACTTAATACTTTTTGGAATCCCAAAAAGTCAACGGAAGTAGCCTTATAAATCTTGCTTTTATCACACGAATCGAATTTTATAAAATATGTATGTCAAAGCACTGTCACCCAGATGCTCTATGCCAATTTTTTTTTTTTTTTTTATGCTAAGCACATGCTAAAAATTGCGTGTCACGAAGCTAAAGGTGATACATAGCTACTCATTTCTGTAAGATAAACCTTTAGTTGACTGTACATCAAAGGAACCCCGTACAAGCGCCGCGGGCGGCGGATGACCGCTGATTTATGGCAGTACACTCGGCCACGCACGTCGTTGTAATTATTTCCATGTTGATACTGCTGAGATACGGAGGTCGTGACGACTTTACTTTCAGAGGTCAATCAACATTTTGTACCACAATATTCCTCAGTGGCGCGGAGATAATTCCAATTAGCGGGTTGTACACACAAAGTTCGACTCACTGGTAGTGAGGGCAAACAGCTCTGATCAGAGTATCAATACTCTTCAGTCAAAAAAAAAAAAGTAGCACCACAATGTTGGCCCTTGGATAAAGTGAGTCGCCAAAATGTTGCCATAAACGAAACAATTTTTTTTTCGAGAAATGAAATCTTGATCAGGTGTGCTGCTGCTTAAAAAAACATTTATATCATAATGTCATTGTAAAAACAATTTAAACTCATGTAATAACTGTCAGGAACGGCCCGACATGTTTCGAACTCATATGGAGCTCTTCATTAGGGACGGCTATCTGTGCTGCTACGTGACTCACGGCCCACGACTAATTATATAAGAGATGTCTCACGACAGTTTTAATAATATTAAGTATATCAAATGTGCTTAAGATATAGTTAGAGGTCAATACTAGGAATAGAGATAGCAATGGGTCAAACGTGAAATAAACCGAGGTATCGGTTAAAAAAAAATTATATCGTTATACCTAGGTACTAAAAATCTCCGAGCGGGTATAATAGGCTAGAATGTTTTTTTAATCGATATAAAGCTCTTTATAAAGGTGGTCTTTATTATAACTGTTTATCTGAACTTAACTACAACATAAGCACTTGTCAGGCCAAGAAACAAGACCTAAAAGAACTTAAAAATCAATTAATACGCCATTTAAATAATAATCGAACCAACGCATGTGTTTGTCATCGCTTTAAATCGAGATCTTTAATAACTCCCACCATAAAAGGAACAACAAAGAAACCAATTTCATCCCATATTGTATGTCAAAAACTCGATTATGTCCGGTAATACGATGACAAAATAAACAAAAAACACAATGCGCCGAACGAAACGCATCCTTCGATTAAATAATAAATGTGTAACGGAATTGTTTTTTTGAAAAGAGAACGTCGTTTATTTTCCCGCTAGAACGAGGCGTGACATTCGAAATTCGGTGTTGTCAGTACAAAAAATGGAAAAACGGGGAATAGTTGGTATTTTATTAATGTGGATAACGGGGTCTTTTGTGGGGTTACGTCATCGGCTTTTGTAGTCGTGAATTAACTAGACTAATGATCTTTTTGGGCCAATTGTGTGGGAAGGAAATCCTTTTTGGTAATTATTTGAAATATGCCACAACAATGAAAAATTAAGAGAAATTATAATTAGGACAAAAACTAACTGAAATCTAGTTACAAGTTACAACAGAACGAACTTTTGTTGTGTTTAAACACATTTTCAGCGGGCCCATGATGATGATGCGAATGGCAAGGGCGATCATGTAGAGATCATTGAAGCAGAGTATGGATCATTTATTTAGCACTGAATATTCTGCTCTCACTCTTCGCAAAGATTTGGAATTCTTCGGGCACATCGAAAGGGCACAACCTTGAGCGGCTTATCGTGACCGGCAGAGTAGATGGGAAAAAGATTTCGTGGACGCAGTCCAATACGTTGGTCTTACAACAGATAGAGGAAGATCGTACGAGAGAAATTGATGCAAGAGGGAGCAGGGAGGGAGCCCTCAACTATGAGGAATACGACGCAAGAATTAGAACATTCTGCTGCGATAATTATTATGCGGCAGTTATGACGATGGTGATAAAGAAGGCGAAAATATTCTGGTTATTTTTGAATTCATCCCCATTTCGCCTGCCACTGTGTGCATCACGTTGTATGATTTACTCGGGGCGATGTGGTCGCCTAGCGACAAAGCCCTTTCAATAAAAAAAAAAAAAAAAAAAAATGATTTACTCGTGTTCGGCTCAGGTGGCGTCTGTGCAGCAAATATTGCCTGGCTCTTTTTTCATCACCGAGCAAGAAGAGTGCTGCTCGTACGACAAACGGAATCGCAGCAAGATGCCAACCCTGCTGCCCCGCTGGCACAACTGCGCAACGCGACTTACTCTCCGAACATTGTCCGTCTCTCTCTTTTAAATACGGAACGATAAGGGTGGGTGATACAAGATGTACTGTCAATGTGAGAAAGACGAGTGACGCTGACGACATGACAAGTGTGTAGTCGCTGCAAGACTACAAGGCTTGGGAAACATTTGCTGAAGACCGAGACAGATGGCGCAAACGCGTTTTCGATGGTCGCAAACCATGTGATGAAGCCTGGTTTGAGACTTTAGCTGGTAAAAGGATGCGGAGGCAGCAAACCAGCACCGGAGCAACTACTAAATGATTTATGTATGTATTGTTTATGTATGAAAAAAGGTGTCTCCACAGCACTGCATAAGATCGTATGTAATAGACGAAACGGCCTATGAGTCGCTGCAAAATTGTGCTAGAGCGACAATTATGATCATCATCATCATTATCAGCCGATAAACGTCCACTGCTTCACAAAAACCTCCCCAAAGTTCCCCACAACGGTCGGTCTAGTTATGATGATGGCGACAAAAAAGGCAAAAATGTTCTGGTTGTTTATTAATTCATACCCATCTCGCCCACCACAGCTGTGTGCGTTACGTTGTATGATTTACTCGCGTTCTGCTCAGGTGGCGTGTGCGCATCTGCCTCGTTAATAACCTATTGTTGTGTTGTGAGGATATTGATTTGTATACATATACCTATAGTGGATATAGTGTAAGCTGCATACACACGCGCCCTTGGTATAAATGATTTCAAAGGGATTGATATAAGTTGTTTTGGGCTAAAACTTATGTAGTTCGAGTTGTTCCATACTATACCTAGTGACTCTGAGAGCTGCAAACCTCGCAAAATTGTTACGAAATAGCTGAATTTTTAATCTATATCTCCGTCATAACGAAAAAATTCGAAAAACTGGTGTCAAAAAATATATGTAAATATTATTAAATAAGTAAATAAATATATTGAGAGACAATTAACACAGATCGCTCACAATATTGAAGTCCTAGGCCGGGAAGTATTTTTTTAAGCATGTCGTATGTGTTCAATAGTTCATGAACAGGCTAAACAGCTGAATTATATTATTTTTGAGTGATGTATTTTTTTATTTCATTGCATGTGTTTGAGAAAAGCACTGTACATGCCTTAGCCGAAAAGGTCTTGCCGCCTTCGTATGATACGACCGTATGATACGAATCGTATCACTATCCGTCTACCTACTCACCCGGTAAGCCCTTCTTTTCCGGCGTCTGCAGTTAATGTACTGTTCATTTATGTGCTGTGGTGCTTAATTACATTTCTAATATAACGCTAACATCTCTTTTCATGAAGTGGAAACTTTAATTGATTGTTACCTAACGATAAATTCTAAGTAATTAAATTTTATTAATTGGGAACTTAATTTCATTTTATGTTCAGGCGTTTAATTGTAAGAAAGGATTGTAAAAGTAGATAAAATAGAATTTGTTACTAAGCTTTATTATTTGCTTACATAAGTGCAAATTTAAAAGAAGTTATGAAACCTCAGCACTAGTACCGAAGTAGCAAACATGCTAGATAATAGCTTATTTATGCAGCCCTAATACAGCTTAAATTAGAGTTATAATGGCTGTATAGGCTCTTAATATACATCCCGTTTGCCACTTGCGAAAGTTTTATATATATCCTTTCTCGTCCTATATATATATCTATACATCTTTACTTATACCAATGTATTTAGTTATACCATACATATAAATTATTGTTTTAAGTATGATTTAATGACTTATCTACTGTTGAGTTTCTTTCGGCCTTCTTCTCATCAGCGGTCTCCTCTTGGGAAATGCTGGTAGATTCACAATCTGACTGGTAAAAGTGCCCTTGTGGCCTACTGAATAAAATATTTCATTTCATTTCATTTCCAAGTCCATCACTCTATTAGGGTGAAACAATTTTTTTTGGCATAGATACAAAAAACTGAATATTACGATACTACTTAGGAAATTATTCGTTACCTTTTAACTGATAAATAAAATTAATAAATATTAAGGGAAAATCTTTCACCAATCGATCTAGTCCAAAACTAAGCAAAGCTAACTATGGATACCCGACGATAAACATAATATATAGTATCCATGACCCAGGAACAAATATTCGAGTTTCATCACAAACAATTGCCCTGACCGGGATTCGAACCCGGGACCGTGGGCCGGTCCGGTGTATACAACCTGCGCCAACAGTGTGATAATTGTTTTCATTAATGACTGCTTCGTGACTTATTTGTTTACGAGGTACATAATATCCGGAAAACTATAAAAATAGTGAAAACTATCTTTAATTAATTTTATAGTTAACATGTCTCATAATGAACTATTTTCCTTGTTGTATAATGGTTTCCTTGTCGCTAATTCATATCTATTAACAAAAGGAAGTTATTTTTAATAAGTATGTATCCATAAAAATATGAAAGTGTTCTAAGTAGAGTCATAATTATTAATTATTATATCCGCAGATCCATATCAGACCTTTGAAATACATATAATAACTGGACGGGCGTCCAGCACAACTCTGCCGTGTTACGGTAAAGGTCGTATCTTTATACGGCTGTCATAGTAAGATACGTCCTTTTACCGCAGCATGGCAGAACTATTCTTCGCGACTCTTGTCGGGTGATAGCGATACCTGTCACCCTCTCACGTTACTGCACAGAAAGAGACAGGCATATATCTCGCGCGAGAAATAGTCGCTTGTGACGGTTTTGCTAGAGGTGCTGGTGGATCATTTTATGGAGATTTAGATGTACTTTTACGAAATATAGTAGTTTCAGTGGACTGTCTTATAACGAATAGTTTAAATCGATACGCTCCAACAATATGCTCCTTTCTATTCAGGTTCTAGAATTTTGTTAAAATTGGTTGAGGAGAATGAAAAAGACTAGAATGAAATCTCGATTTATACACGATGGAACCTTTCTAAAGACTGGACTGACAGGATTGTGTCATCTGAGAGATCTACTATCGACCTATTATAATTGTATAGCTGGATTTAAAAGTAAAAAAAAAGTCATCATATATAATATTTTAATATCAGTGACAACCTTACTGATTCACAGGTTTTATTTACATTTTAAATTAACACTTATCTTAACTTAGCGATGTTCAAAAGATGCTAGGGTTGATTGTGCAGATTTTTACACTAATTTTTAACAAACTGTATCTCAAAAATTAATAGAAATATCTACATAGATCATAGGTGAAAAATGAAGTACTCAGTCTGAACAATTCCCTGTTTGCTTAAAAGTCCCTCGATCTGTTCCACCCTTGGTTATACAACCAGGTTACGTTAAGTTTGGACCACATTTGTATCCGACGTCATAGTTACCATAGTCTTAACTCCTCTATAGGGACTCTCACTAGATGACTGGGTAAAGTATACTTTACGGAAAGCAGTACCTCCGAGCTACGTCATTTATCTATACCTAGGTGTACTACTTATTATAAAACTAATTGAATTGGAAATCAGTTTTCTATGGAGAGGGTTAATTTCAGGGAAAATCTTAACAGCGCGATGCAAGATCTTTCTGTTGTATGGAAGAGATCGCTTTTTAGCGATAAGACCGCCTGTTGTCTACCGTTATTTATAAATTGTATTTGTCTTGTTTCCTTTTATAAACTTTTATTGGTGTGTTGGTTAAAGTATTGTTGTATTGTTGTCGCGTGGCGCCATCTATTGGTGAAGCAATTGTCTAACTCATCACTCCGAAACGACTGCACGGATTTTAACCATTTTTGATACCATATCCTAAGTTATATGATACTTTTTACCCGGCTGCAGTAAAAAAAAGTTTTAAACTCCTAGTATACATATATAAATGTACCTAATTCAATTAAAAATGAAAGGGGCATCAGGCCAGGAAAGTCTTTTTCTCGTGTTGTTTTGCGTGTGAAGATAGTTGCCATTCGAGACTGGAACTAAAGCATTGGCCACCGTCTGGCGCGCGTTTACGACGCGTTTGATGGCCGACTTGATAATTATCAGTGATTGGTGCGCTATAACGGACCGGCAACTTGCGCGACAGCGGTGAGCGTATGTCTCGCTCACTCCTATGGCCACCGCGGTCGGATCTCTCGCTCTACAACAACGCTGACAAACTCAAACTTAGTTTTAGTGAATTACCCTCATCTCACTGTTTCGCATAATGCTCATTTCGCAGAAATTTTCTTCAGCTGAAATGGGAAATATATTTTTAAATGTTTTAGTGTGTTCGGGTAGATTATAGGTTAGGTTAGAGAATGTATTGTTTATGTACCTATATAAATGAAATCACTGTTGTGACGCTTATACTTTTGTACGGTGGACGTTCTGACACAGTGGATGTTCTGACACAGTCGACGTTCTGACACAGTGGACGTTCTGATACAATACTTAGATATTCTGGTACAGTGGATGTTCTGACGCAGTGTACGTTCTGACACAGTGAACGTTTTGACACAGTCGACGGTCTGACACAGTGGATGTTCTGATACAATAGAAGTTCTGACACAGTGAATGTTCTGACGCAGTGGACGTTTTGTCACAATGGACGTTCTGATACAGCGGACGTTCTGACACAGTGGATGTTCTGACACAGTGGAAATTTTGACACAGTGGACGTTCTGATACAATAGATGCTCTGACACAGTGGATGTTCTGACGCAGTGGACGTTTTGTCACAGTGAACGTTCTGATACAGTGGACGTTCTGACACAGTGGATGTTCTGATACAGTGGAAATTTTGACACAGTCAACGTTCTGACACAGTGGACGTTCTGATACAATACTTAGATATTCTGATACAGTGGATGTTCTGACGCAGTGTACGTTCTGACACAGTGAACATTTTGACACAGTCGACGGTCTGACACAGTGGATGTTCTGATACAATAGAAGTTCTGACACAGTGGATTTTCTGCCGCAGTGGACGTTTTGTCACAGTGGACGTTCTGATACAGTGGACGCTCTGTCACAGTGGATGTTTTTGACACAGTGCATCCAAAGGTAAATATCTAGGTACATATTTCAGCTGTTGCTGATCTGACACAGACAAATTATGTGACAAAGGAAGAATAAAATAACAGTATGATATCTAAAAGAGTTTAAATACTGAACAGTTAGGTTTAATTTAGAACTTTTCAGAAAAGTCAATGTATCAGTAGAATAACAATTATGCAAAATGAGAATTACCTATGCGAAACATTACGTTTGGTAAAACAATTTTCTGCGAAACATTAGTTACCTAACTGTATAGATACCTAACATCCATGTCCCAGGAACAAATATTCGAGTTCATCATCCAAATACTTGTCCTTGCCAGGATTCGAACCCACGACCGCCGGCTCAGTAGGCAGCATTACAAACTGCGCCAACCGCGTCGTCATTTTTTTTGTATGAACTAGGATTTCAATAGGTATTCGTGAATTGGAAAAATGTCTTCTTTCAGACTAATCAGTCAAGGAGATTAACAGAAGATAATTGCATCAGTAGAATAGTTCGGCCGTTAACCGTCCATAAAACGCAGCGACGGGTGTCCAATGCGTTGGTTCCGTCGCCACCGCACCGGCGGGTTTTATTGAGGCGCCGAGCGCAAGGCGAGGCCCTATAACTAATTAATAGTTGCTTTATTGCAATTTCATGATATAAAATAAGCTAATTGTATTTTCTATTAGGCGATTGTAATTGTAAAGATCTTACATTAATAAAAAAAAAACTAATATGTCCGAATGATCATAAAGAGCTAGTTTGTAAACATGACCCCACAAAGCCATTGTCTTACTTGTAGAAAAGCTCACTTTAGGACAAAATGGATGGAGGGATGGAAGTAACAAAAACACGCAAACATATACCTACAACTAAGAGTTAGGTATACCTATAATCCGAGTAGTAGCCAAACTGTCCCCATAAAATTATCGTATCAAATTATAAAATAAAAGCAATTCTAAATTTAAATAATATTACCTAACTGATGCATTCCATTTCACATAAAATAGCATTCCAAATTTAAAAATAAAACTCACATTCTAAATTCAAATAATGCTCGTTCCAAATTCAAATCGCCGTAGTCCGCGGAGTGCGGCGCCGCGGATCAATACCCGCGCGGAGACGCTGCGAGTGTTGCCAGCTTAGCTTTAGCTTTACACAATTGCGGGCGTGATTGTCGCGTTTCAGAACGCGTCATCTCCTGTAGATATTCCATAAGACATCAGCTTTCCATCTCTTATAGATACCTATTTATCCCATCCACATGTCGCCCCTTTGACACTGCCATCTAAAGTCGGATTGAGACCCTAAGTCTAACCTGCAGCATATTAAAAAGAAAAAAAAAAAGAAAAAAATACCGGTCAAGTGCGAGTGGGACTCGGGTACGAAGGGTTCCGTATCATTATCTGTAAGTTTGTTGTATGGGAATAAATATTTAAGGGGCCCTTAAATATTAATTTTATTTTATTTGTAGTTATTTGTTATTTTTTGTTATGTAGTAGGTAGGTATTTGTTGTTATAGCGGCAATAGAAAAACATCATCTGTGAAAATTTCAACTGTCTTAGCTATCACCGTTCTTGAGATACAGCCTGGTGACAGGCGGGGACGGACGGACAGCGAAGTCGCAGTAATAGGGTCCCGTTTTTATCCTTCGGGTACGGAACCCTAAAAACCATCAAAATCTCTTTAATGGTTGCAAAAACCTTTAAAAGTTCAGACTCCAACTAAGTATTTGCTTTCTTTTATTAAAACAAAACGCAGCTTTGTCTGTTCCTTTTCCAAAATTAAAATATAAAATAAAAAAAACGTCGCATTCTGATTCGCTGCCAGCTACTTTATTGTATTTGAGTAGAAAGAATTCCTTTTTTAAAATAAGAAAGCGCTAAGGCCCCTCCCATCGGTTGACAAAGCGGACCAATGGGCGATGTCGCACAGCTTACGCCCGCGACAACCTCGTCCAATCACAGACGTCGCGCGCACCCAATGACATCGTGGTGACAACGTGACAGGTCAACGCCCTAGTCACGTGGTTCACAGAGATTTAAAGTTAACCTTATTGCTCGGGCATAAGGCTCAGCTAAAGATAATGTTCTATTTTTGAATTTGATTTTCTTTTTGTGTTAATTCTCATTGACCGTGTTGTAATTTAGGAATTGAAATATAAATGGTGTTCCAATTTTAATTGTTTTGAACTATTTTTTGCGTTCGATTTTCTTTTTTAACTTCTGTTTGTTTTTATAATACCTAAACGGTTTTAACTACGTAGGTAGTTGGTAGATGCAGGGTTGTTTTTCTTATTAGATTTTTATTTCACTAAGATTAGTTACGTTATTTTTCAAAAGAACTTCCAAAGACTTGTTCTCAAATTTGCTACGGTTGTTTTTAATGATAACATTTTGATTTTAATATTGTTTAGGGTGTAATTATTTTATTACCTAAGTACTATCAGTGTACGGTCCATATTTCAATACGTTTGGGTACTGCTGTTGTAATGTTTTTTTATAACTTTTCCTTTTGGATTTGCCCGTCGGGTAAATCTGTCCCAGTTTTTCCAGACATGAAGTTTGATGCAACGACTGAATTGAATGAGTTTTTATTTTAAGTATTTGTTCCAAAAATATAGGATGGTTTTCAATGAACTGTGATACAGAATTAAAACGGGTACCTACAATTTCAGGCAAGTTTAGTGTATTTTTTTTTATCTTTTACTGTGTGTATCAAAAATTTTACCTCCACTCTATCTGTACTGTAGGTATTTTGTACAGGTAGGTTTGTGTACATCCGTACTGGAGCGGACACCCAAACCGGAAGTAGTAATAACAGCCCGCGGCGGAACCGGAAGTGTAGGTGGGGCGGGCGTTGCGAATAAATCGTGCATACCCGTACACGGATAACGTACAGTCGGCTACAAAGAGGGGCACAGTAAAAAATCATCGAAGTGACAGTCAAGCACAAAGGGTTTTTACACATTTATTTGTACGGACCTTGGCTAATATTAGGTACCTACGATTTAAAAATATATAGGTAGGTACACGATATGCCGAGGCGAGGATAATTCATTTCTTGTTGTGCATTAATTTCTAGTTTGTATGTTTCTGTTTTTTTTTACTTATATAGATATACAAATCATGGTCCACTGCTGGACAAAGGCCTCCCCCAAAGTTCTCCACAACGATCGGTCTTGCGCCGCCCTCATCCAATTTCTGCCCGCCATCCTAACCAGGTCGTCAGTCCACCTACAATATATATAATAAACCACAGCACCATGCAAAAGTAGCCGACAATTCTATTAGGTACTACTTACATCATTGACTAATTTTATTGCTTACTAAAATTGTCGGCTACTTTTGAAACTAACTGTACCTAATCTACATGAATATATTTTCGATATTTTCAAGAAAGGAACATGCAATGACCTACATCGACGGGGATTGGCGTTCTCAGCTCTGGGTCTTGGAAAATATTATTTGATAGAATAGGTATATCAAACTTTTTTTTTTAATTGTTGCATTCCAAAAATATCACTTCTCGTTACGTAAAAAAAATAGAAATTGTTAGTTCTTATAAAAATATAATTAAGAAGTGTTAAAAAAGGGAGAATGTTTCTTGGATTACGAAATATTTATTATAGACATAACATATTATATCATATATTATGTTATTAATTTATCATCAAACGTTCAATCTTGAATAATAACCTTATACCCAAATAAAATACCTACCTATAACATATATAAATACCTACGTATGTTGATTTCTTATTCATAGGTATTACCTAATACGTTAGAATTCCAATTGGAGTGCTTTGTAATCGTAATCTCATAAGAGCTTCCAATAGGAATTTAAGATGTCATTCATTACATGTAAAATTGGCGGCAAACTCAACGAATAAAAATAATAACTAAGTCAAAAACTGTTCGTGGTATCTTTAGATTTATCCATCCCCTCTTTTGCAAGTGTCGCATAAATTAACACTATAATTTAAAAGTATAACTTCAGCGATTAAAGGTTCTCACAAAATTTTATTCTAATGTAGAATTTAATAGCAAGGCGTCGTCGAATAGCTTCATACAATTTTTGTATGACCCTTTTTTTGATAGTCATAAGGATGCTACAAGCTGAAGATCATTAATTTTTCATTGCCATAGTTATTCTGAAACGTTTTTTTTTAATTGACATGTTGTTCAGTTCCTATATAGGTAGAATGTTGGCTGAAAGGAAATTTGTCTTCGAAACTTAAATAATAAAAAATCTAGTCGACGGTTGACATTGACAATGTCTAAATTTCAACGGTTCGACAGTGACATTTGTCAGAATTTGAATGGTTTGACACTGACGTGTATCAAAATCTCAACGGCTTAATATTGACAAGTGCCGTGCCAACCACCAATTTTTTTTTTAAATTAAGTTGGGAAGGAAAAGTTCCCTTCAGTTACTATTATTGAGAACTAGAGTCAGACAACGCGAACTCTTCCAAGCAATTGAACTGTCAAACCATACAAAGTTAGTTTGTATGGATTGACATTTCATTTGTTTCGAAGAGTTAGGTTGGTCTGACTCTATCAAATTTTTATTATAAAAGCATTTTGGAAAAACCATGGTATATAAAAATTAATGACCGCAGTTCAAAGATTCACAGTAAGGACTATCGAAATAAAATATATATGTCTATTTTTATTTAGCCTGTATTTGTATCCCACTGCTGAGAAAAGGCCTCTCCTATCGATTTCCACAACTCCCTGCTCGGTGCTATTTCGGTCCAATTATTTAGGAACATGTCCAGGTCGTTCCGCCATCTCCGTCTTGGCCTGCCACGTCGAAGCCGCCCCTCATCCGGCACCCACATAGTGATAATAATTTAATGTCCTTCCAAAATTTGTACAAGCCTATTGCGCCTGTTGTGCCCGTGGTCTTATCTATAGTTAGCCATTTTTTACACCTCACCTCACAACAAATCCCACAAATCGATCCCATCAGCGAACTCGCCGCGTCACCGCCGGCCAATTCGACGGCAGATGGCGCCATCCCCCGGGGAATATCGAAAATATTATTGCAAACTGTTATAAGGTCAGTCGTGACGGTGACAAGTGCGCCGGCGGGGCAAGTGCGCCTATATCAATGTATCGACACTATCGATACTACTTTTGGCGGTAATTGTCGCTCCCCTATAGTGTGACTGGTTGCCACAAATCAAAAAGAATAGAATTGATAACTATTTTTGACGACGCGGTTGGCGCATTTTGAAGCAGCCTACTGAGCTGGCGGTCCTGGGTTCGAATCCCGGCAAGGGCAAATATTTATTTATTTATTTATTTGAACTTTATTGCACAAAAGAAAAACTTAACGTACAAAAGGCGGACTTAATGCCATGAGGCATTCTCTACCAGTCAACCATACCAGTCATATTTGTGAGATGAACTCGAATATTTGTTCCTGGGTCATGGATGTTATCTACGTATTTAATTATAGGTATCTTTGTAGGTAATATTTTTTCTTTCAGAGATTAAGGGGCGCAATCAGACACTTTTAACTATAATCTGTTTGAAATTTTGGCTTATTCTACACCAATATTCGTCGTTCGGCTGGAAGAATACAATACAATTCGTTCCATCCAATTCCAAGATAATCGAAAACTAAAAAAAAACATGACATGTCAAGCACCAAAGTCATTTCATGCAAAATTAACATGCCATCCTTTTTTTCTGTCACATGACGTGTGAGGACAAGACCTTTGTTCTTTTTTAACGGTCCCAGGCAAAAACCCTTGAGTGTGCTCTGAATTCAATTTACCAACGAATCGTTCCAAATTCAAACTTATTTAACCTTGAGATTATGTTGAAACCAAAATAAGTTGGTAACACTGTCGAATGTGCAACTGTCATCCAATACCCTATTTGATGTTTAATTATCAAATTTTAAACTGTATTGCGTAGATTTTAAGGAAATAGCGAATGAACGAACATGTTTGCATAGTTATGCAATGTCATCGTAGCGGCATAGAGGAGACGAAATTGAACTTTTTTGCTGTTATGGGACTTTGGCGAAAGGTTATACAAAGCGTTGAAGATAAGTAGAAAGAAAAAAAATGAGCGCATCTAAATAGTGCTAAGTGGAACTGTTAATGCAACAAGTTTTTGGAACAGCTTGGTTTTGTTTATAAATTGCACAAGTGGCAAAAAAATGCCTTTAATCAGCTAGAATTAGCAGTATAAGAGCTGTATACTTACTTCTGCAGCTTGTTTGCTACTTGCAATCTCCAGGACCGACGCTGGCTGGATAGCAGCTACAGAGAGGGATGCACTGAGAAAAATAAAGCTCAACTTGTTTAAACACTTGAGTAATTAACCAAAATTTTGATGCGTTTCTTTTAATACATAGAGTGATTCAAGAGGAACGTTTATATTTATAATACATGCACAATTTATCAGCATTGCACCCGTGCGAAGCCGGGCGGGTCGCTAGTTTTATGATAATTAAAGAAAAACCTTACGTGTTATTTTAGCGATTCTCAAGACGATCCTCATAAAACTGCCATCAAAGACAAATACTTAAATGTTTCAGAGTAAAAAACAAGCGTTAGTTCATTTCCGCGTGTCATCCACAGTTGACGGCACCTGACGGGGACGGACAATTAAAAAAACACGTCCGACAGTCGAAACCATTCGTCATCTAAAATAAACGGCGGGACTGCAATGGATGGGAGAGGGTTCCGTGGGATTGAATTAAGTTAGGGATAGTCAGTCGGAATTAGCACAACTACTACTACAAGCGTAGGTACTCCCACGGTCAAAAGGTCGGCAAGACACTTGCGACTCCTCTGGTTTTGCAGGTCTCTATAGACGACGTTAATCGCTTTCCATCAGGGCTTCAATGATCGTAGCTCCTATTGATGAATCGCGTACCTTAATCGCGTAATTTTACCTCTGAACGTACTTACATTATAAAAAAAAAACAAATCCATTTCATTTGGGACTTTAAGACTCAGTTTGAAAGAGGCACACTTGACTTGTCATGTCAGTAGTATCGTTTTTTTGACAGTTAATTGAATCCAAAGCCTTACCTAACTTAGGCTAGCGGCGCAATATAGGTACTTATGAAGCCGCGTAGGGCCACGTACGAGTAGGTGCTTCATTTTAGAGCAATGAGCAAACTTTGTAATATATTTACTTTTCCCAGTGATACCATTTGCCTGCAGAACCCCAAAATCGCCTTTGATTAACGCCGGCTCACACCTCCAAACCCCAATAATCAGGGCTCAATAATTGCTGCAATATTGTCATCTCCACATTCTCGATGTCATCCCGCGACAAAGGCGTTTGGTCGGTCATCCCGTCTGATGAGCCGGCGGCTTTGACGCGTGTGTAGGAGGCTTTATGTTTTTTGACCATGACGCGACTATGTGAAGTGTTGATAAACGGTGGGATATGTGACGGAGGTCTATGGCGGCGTTTGGTCAATGCCGTACTAAGAAGAAGTTTTTATAGGGAACGTGTTTGCTGAAGGTGTTTGCACTCATTGGATGTCAATCTTAATGAGCATTTAAATTTTTACTTTTTTGGTAATTAAGTCTATGTTACTAACAGATGTGTTGTAGATATGGATGAATGTCCGAAATAAATAATTTCATTTCATCAAATGTCTCAGAAGAATATGCTCGAAGTTTGGTTCTGTGACCGAATCAGAAATGAGGAGATCTGACCTAAATTCGTTTACATGGGTAGGTTGACGCGACTACGTGAAGTGTTGATAAACGGTGGGATATGTGACAGAGGTCTAGGGGCATTTGGGCAATGCCGTAGTGTCTTATGAAGAAGTTTTTATGACATACGGCACTGAGATGCTTGTTAAATGTCTGAGAAGAATATCCTTGAAGTTTCGTTCCGTGAGTGAATCAGAAATGAGGTGATCTGCTGGAAACCCAAAATCGTTAACATGAGTAGTTGAAGTACAATGCTTGTAGAACTGACGATGTTTGAGCATGACGTGGTTATTGTGAAGTGTCGATAAACCTATGATGGCATTTGGTTAAATGCAGGGTCTTAAGAAAAAAAACGTTTTGTCTTTTGTATAATCATATCAGCCAATAGACATCCAGTGCTCACGCTGCGTCTTCTGGTCCGCGGTTGCCACTCAAAAACCTTTCTGCCCCAACGGCCATCGGTTCTATAAGCGATATGCCCCGCCGACTGCCACTTAAACTTGACGACTGTCTGAGCTATGCCTACAACGGCTAGAACCTTGGTTCTCTTACGTATCTCATTATTTCGGATTCGATCCCGCAAGGAAACTCCGAGCATAGCTCGCTGAGCTCGCTCCATTGCCCTATGAGTAACTTTGAGCCTTATGAGGCCCAATGTGAACGACCACGTTTTAGTGCCGTATGGTGTCTTCCCTTATCACTAGCAAAACAAATTGATTAAAAACCTTCGTGTTCCTTATCGAATCATTATAATGTTTCATACATTTATAAAGTGGTGCCGTAAGACGTGAATATTAACGTATTCACATTAGGTGTAAAAACCTTTCAAATAAACAATGCAAAGATCGACACAGAGAGTATTAGGAAAAATTCGTCAGGTTACCTGGAGCTAGGGTAGCGAAGTGGTTAACGCGCTGGACCGGTAATCCAGAGGTACCGGGTTCGATTCTCGGTCTCTTCCACCAGGTAGCTCCTTTTTCAATTTTTCTCTAAGCTTTGATCTTTTTATTAATGGTTTATATCAGAGCTGTTTAGCCCTCACTACCGTGAGACGGACTTTGGCAGAAAAACCCGCTAACGGCAATGCCTCCGCGCGCCACAGGAGTGATTACGCTACTATAGTTTCGGGTTAATATCTCAGGATGCGAAGACAGTTTGACCACCCAAGGACCAAAACGTACCAAAGTCATCGACCGCGAATGAAAAATAAACGGTCACCCAACACCCGCTTTTAACGTGACGGGTGACACGCGCGAGACGGCTAATTCGGTCGGCTCGTCGTAGTCGGCTAATGGACGATTAAACGATTCGCCGTGCTCGTTCTAGAATGTCCTGGGGCCTGATTCGACTTGCAATGATATACCGCCATTTAGGCGAAATTTATTGCTGGTTATATATCTGATACATGTCGGTTTTTGACACGTGTGATATGGCCAATGGACATTTGAATGATTCGCTGTTCCTACTTCTACAATGTCCTGGGGCCTGATTCGACAATGATATACATCCTTTTGGACGATACATTATCGTGATACAACACACACGTCCGATACTTTTGTTTAGTGCAATAAAGTTTAAATAAATAGATAAAATAAAATGCAACAAGTAAAATATACGACTTTCACCATTTTCATAATTATTCCTTTCCGTCACATATGTCAAGTAAAATTGACCAAGGCCAAGCTTAAGCACATTACCCAAACCAAAGGTTCCCAAACTGTGCGCCAGAGCGCTAGAGTCAGACCACGCTCTCTTCCAAGCAAATGAACTGTCAGACCATACAAAGTGAGTCAGTGTGTATGGTGGTCTGACTATAAGTGTATCGCTGAGACATCCTGTTAGTGGGTTTGTACGCTCACAACAAAGTCCGACTCACGGGTAGTGAGACCTAATCAGGTCTGATACAGTTGAAGTCTTGTGTAAAAAACGCATTGCTGTTACTAATCTCCGACTAGTAAGTGGTTTAATTGTGCCTAGCTAGGGCGCCACGATGACAAAGTAGTAAGTGCGACGTACAATGGTACACACACAACGTATACACATAAACGACAATAAGACTTTAAACTAACTTAATTGAGGATAGTTTAAAGTAAATTATAAAAAAATTGTGTTACTAATAGAGGCTTAATAAGATAAAATGTAATTCTAAAAGAGCGAGTTCTCCTGACACAAGTGTAAAACACCTACTTGGAGTCCTTTACACTTGTATTAATTATGTAATAAGTATCTTTTTAATAATAATAATAATGCAGCCCGAAGAGCGGATGGTAAGGTCAGTAAAGTTCTTTAGTTTCAACCGCGACCACGTAAGCTGTTTTCCAACTAGCTAGTTGCGTAGTTAGTTAGTTACATAGTTCATCTGTCTAGGTGTGTTTTCCTGAATAAAGTTTATCTATCTAGTAGTAGTCTACGCAACAGCAGCTGCTTGTAGAACGGGCCTATGTTCAGAAATGCCGTCCTTTCTCTGGCTAGTCGATTAAGAGCACCGTGAACTGGAAAAGTTTATAAGCTCTCTAGGTTATAGGTCAGATTCTTTGTGAAATGTTTTCATTTTAGAATGATGCAAAAATTTAAATAGTTCAAGCAGGGTTCGGACCTGCGACTCCAATGGCTTTCCGGGCCAACACGGGCGTCCTACCTGTTGGACCACTGAACCTGATGCCAGAACCATGGACTTGTTCAACCAGTAGCTTCTGCATGCCTTAGGGTGGCATCGTAGCGTAATCTACCATAAACATTCAGACTTTATGATCGGCACCATAGTCTCAAACTTTTCGCTTCATTGTAAACATTTGGTTTACGTTAGCAGACGTTACTGCTCTAATGAAAATCATGTTTTCTCTTTCTTTGTGATCATATAACAAAACAAATGTATACCGATAACAAAACAACGTGAACACAGTGCCCTGTAACTGCACCAAAAATTGCAAAAGTTTGGGAACTATTGACCGGAGTCAGTGACACATTACTAAGAAAATATATAGCAACAATAGACCAACCGTTTGTCAGTCGCCACCCGTGGTTGTTAAATAGATAAGCAAAATAAAAAAGTTTGAGAACCCCTGTCCTAAAGGTCAGTGTTTCATTCTTTGTACTCACTTAACATAAAAAACGTATAGCAACCATAGTTCAACCTGTATTAATGTGAACACAAAAGATGCGCCGGCGCCGACGCCCCCCACCGCTGGTGACACGCATGGGTATACAAGGTGATTTATGAAGGAGGAGACTTTTCATTTGGGTTGTCAAATTAAGTAATATATTTCTGATTAAAGTTATCTTTTTACGTATTTTTTTTTACTGGCGTACACGACATAGGACTCACAAGTCTCATTTATTTCAAACATTGCAATCAAATGACGAAAACTCTGGAAAGCACCACCTCAGGAATCTAATCTAGCAGATGAAAAAGTCTGCTTATGATTTTATTATAAGGTACTTACATTATAAACCTCGTAGTACTTACTTAAAATAAATTCGATTAGTCTCTGTCTGTAATGACTGCTACCCGAAGATAAAATGGATGGATAGGAAGATAATGTTCGACTACAAACCCATTTGTTTACTAATAATTATATCTCGGTAGACCCGTAAGAGTTAGTGTCTTAATTTTATTATTATGATCATCAAAACTTAAAACTTAAAAAACATCCTGTATGCCAAGATTACCCATAATCCATATTTCGCGGCACTTTTTGTCTCTGATGAAGAAATACCATTGTCTGTGGTCCGATTCGTTCCGGGTGACACCGCTATAATCGATCCACGCTATATCGATCCACTATAATCGATTAAAGCTTTTGAGCGAGCCGCTTTTGTGTTTCTTTTTAAAGTCAACCTGTGCCCTGCACACAAAGTCACACTGTATATTAAAGACTTAAGGATTAGTTTGAGTTTGGTTGGAAATCGAGCTGTGAGTTTGTCACGCTGTGTCGACTAACTTATTTTAATATATTTAGATGGTCGCTATTGTTATAGGTTAGAATTCAATTTTGTTAGTTTGGATTGTAAATAGAGAGTGGCGCCAGTTATGATATGTCGTCGATGTCCTAGAGCAATTTTCGTCTGTCGCCATTGTTATAAATGTTATCGCAAAATGAAATATTACGAAATGTTATTAGTTTTGTGGGAATTGGGATGAATTTTATATTGATTACAATGTTGTTAGTTGCTTTGAATATTAAAACATGTTTAAAAAAATATACAAATCTCTTTGTATTTAACTCAACACGTCAATTCGATTTAAAGTTTTTGATTATGATATTATTATTGATATTATATTTTTATTCGAAATGATGAGACGCAAGAGAACCAAGGTTGTAGATATAGCTCAGATAATCGCCAAACTTAAGTGGCAGTGGGCAGGGCATATTGCTCGTAGAATCGATGGCCGTTGGGGCAGAAAGGTTCTTGAGTGGCGACCGCAGACCGGAAGACGCAGCGTTGGAAGACCTTCAACAAGGTGGACCGACGACCTGGTTAAGATCGCGGGTAGAAATTGGATGAGGGTGGCGCAAGATCGATCGTTGTGGAGAACTTTGGGGGAGGCCTTTGTCCAGCAGTGGACGTCTATCGGCTGATATGATGATGATTATTATTATTTCAAGAGTGTACTTTGTTTGTTCCAGAAAAAAACTATCTAGGTTCCATCAAATTTAACGATTCGTAAACCCGATGATCACTGGAGCCAACACGTTCTTGAACGGAGACTGCGCACCGGAAGAGGCAGCGTGCATAGTCTTTGACAGAGTGGATTGATGACCTTGCGAACATCCCTGCAGTCAGGGCGAACTCCCACCTGTGCGGCCGGCAACGCACTTGTGACTCCTCTGGTGTTGCAGGTGTCTATGGGCGACGGTAATCACGCTCCATCAGGCGATCTGCTTCCTAGTTTGCTCCCATATATATTGACATAATAAAACTACCATATCGAAATATCGACAAAGTGAAGAAAAATAAAGTCAGCTGGTTATTGGCGGCGCTTGACCGATCAGGGTGGCGTTTAAAGAAAGAAAAAAAGAAAGAAATACATTTACTCGTTACGTGACCATAAAACAACCTTTGACAACGGTATCTGTAAAGGTACTGAAATGTCAGGGAGGCTCAAATAATTAATATACGCGATATAATCCGTTTAAATTGTTTTATTTAAATAAACATAGTGATAATTCCATAAAGGATGTGACAGGTCTAATAAGAAAATAAAATAAAACAATAATCGAATTGTTATTATGGCTAAGACGAAACTTTTATGTTCAATTAACAATGTAGTCATTTGGCTAATGATGATGATTTCTATCATTTGGTGTGAACTGTACGAGTACAAGGTACCTTGAGTTTCAAACAGAAGTGAATCAGGATCCAGCGTTTAACCTTTATAGAAAACAACCAAACGTTTTCAAATTAACGTAACGACCGAATAAATCATCTCGGCCGAAAACGGTTATTTTCAGAATGACGTCCGGAAATGACGAGAAACAATGCGCGAGCGCCGCCTCGCCGCCTCTTTCCCACGAGTCAACAACAAACATGTTTAATTATGTCATACAGGTATTTTTAAATCAAAAAATATATACAGTGTGGAAGAAATTTATGAGCTCTGAAAGGAAACTGTGTTAAATGATTAAGTTAGTTTTCACTAGAAGGGCACATTAATTAATTGAAAAAAAACGAATGAAATCTGCATTTGAAGAAAAAAAGTAAAATTCGCTGCTTCACCCGGGAATCGAACCAGCTAGAAATGCAAAAATAATCACTTGCTATTCTATTCTACATGCTATAATGTGAAAAAATGCCAAGTTCGTAAACGGTATCGCTAATAAAGAATTAGATCTAACTGGAAACCATGTTCTTTTAAGCTCCTTAGATTACAGCTCCTATTAAAATTATTTGTTATTTGCGACTCAAAAGAGCGACTTGGCAATACTCACAAAATTGCAAGTCTGTAAAACTATTGGTAACTGGAAAGATCCAGGGGAAAAGCTAGGCCTCGGGGCCGCAGTCCGATGCGTTCGTCCGACCAAATCCGCACTGCACTTGACTCCAACTTCCACGACACTCAAGGTGGCCGAGGACCGTGGAAGGTGGCGCAACATCATCCGGAGGAAGCTTTTCATGGTGGATGTCACGACCCTCAGTAATAAGGATAACCATGCACGGAGGAGGAGGTTAATTCGATTTTAAGTGATTGGGAGAGGGGGGGTTAAAAGTGGACCGAAATGGGTCTTATAATGTTACCCACGGCCGGTGTGTCACCGTTTTGCTTCACACACTTGGGGTACACACTGCGATGGCGGATTCGGGCTGGGTGTACCTATACATCCAATGGATTCCAAGTATTCCAAATGCGTCAATATAATCTTTGAATACTCGGTATAAAAGTATACATGAACAGTGTAGCCATCTTGCATGAGTCAAGTACTGCGACTACATTAAGACATAAGCCACGTGTCGGATTCCATCGGCCGCACTCGGTGACCGTCGGTCTATTTCGGTAAAAATAAATAAATATGCACAAGCGCGTGGCTGCGTGCGCCGTGGATAAGCGACGCTGGAAATGACACTTTTATTTCCGCGGTCGACTTCGCAGCTTAGGAAGCCTCCTAGGATGGTTGGTAAAACAGGATTTAGGCGCCACTGGCAAGCTCTGTCGCTTCCAGCTCAGTATACTTCTCGCGAACGACAACTCATCTCAATGCGGTGCTCGATAAAAGTCTGAGTTAACTCCGGCAAGTGCTCTACATTTAGTACATGGCATGGCATCTATTAAACTACGCTCTGTCGCTTCTAGCACATGTATACCTCACGCGAACGACAACTCATCCCAATGCGGTGCTCTATAAAAGTCTGAGTTAAGTCCGGCAAGTGCTCTACATTTAGTATGCATGGCATCTATTAAACTACGCTCTGTCGCTTCTAGCACATGTATACCTCACGCGAACGACAACTCATCCCAATGCGGTGCTCGATAACGGCCTGAGTTACGCGTCCGGCAAGTGCTCTACATTTAGTATATGGCATCTATTAAACTACGCTCTGTCGCTTCCAGCACATGTATATCTCTCTCGAACAACAACTCATCCCAATGCGTTACTCGATAACGGCCTAAGCCACGCCCGGCAAATGCTCTACATTTAGTACATGGCATCTATTAAACCACGCTCTGTCGCTTCCAGCTCATGTATACCTCCCGCGAACGACAACTCATCTCAATGCGGTACTCTATAATAGTCTGAGTTACGCCCGGCAAATGCTCTACATTTAGTACATGGCATCTATTAAACCACGCTCTGTCGCTTCCAGCTCATGTATACCTCCCGCGAACGACAACTCATGCCAATGCGGTACTCTATAATAGTCTGAGTTACGTCCGGCAAGTGCTCTACATTTAGTACATGGCATCTTTTTAACTACGCTTTGTCGCTTCCAGCTCATGTATACCTCCCGCGAACGACAACTCATCCCAATGCGGTGCTCGATAACGGCCTGAGTTACGCGTCCGGCAAGTGCTCTACATTTAGTATGTATGGCATCTGGGTTTTTTAGAGTTCCGTACCTGTCTGCCGAAACAGAACTCTTATGGGATCATTTTGTTATCCGTCTGACATTCGGTTCGTCTGTTAAATAAGACCCTATTTCTCAGCATCTCATGAAGGCACAAGCTGATGTTAACATTAAATACTTGAGCCTGAAATCTCTTGAAACAGTAACAAAATCAAACACGACAGAAATACTACTCTGCCCATCTTCTTTTGTAGTTTCATTCAGATATACTTTATTATCTTAGTCTGTGGACATTGACCTTTTATTTCTAAGCGCAATTATATAATTCAGTCTAAAGCTGTGCAATAGCTAGTAATGAGAATAATGGGGTTCAAAGCCAAAAGGTCAGTCCAGTAAAGTCAAGGTTCAACGTAACGCATTCTGTGCAGATTTGATCAAAAGTAGTGTCTTAATAAGTGTAGATGTAGTCACTAGAATTGAGAAAGGGATGCTTAGTTGGTTTGGGCATGTAGAGAGGATGCATGAAAGAAGACTCTCGAAACAAATCTACAAGGCGGATGTGAATGGACGGGACGAACGTTTCTTGATCAGATTGGAGACGTTTTGAAAAAGGGCAAGTCAAGAGTACTTTAAACCGACCGAGCATCCATGAGGAGATTAATGAATGTTGATGAAGCGAAAGATGTATGTCAGGACCGTAGCAGGTGGAAAGATGTGGTCTCTGCCTACCCTGTTGGGAAAAAGGCGTGATTTTATGTATGTATAAAGATTTAAAACTAAGTGATTTGTTACTATAGTTAATAGCCACCGAAATACAATATTATAATTAGTTACGCTGCCGGCATATTCAGTATCATGCCGCAAATCCCTAAAGTTTGTTTTAGTTTAGTCGTATTTTAACTTTTTTGTACGTAGTTGTTAGTAATATTTAGTTTAAGTTTGTATTTACTGTTCTTTTGTTTTCCTTTTTGTCGTTACATTAAATAAATAATTCTTCTAACAGTTATACACACATAGAAAACATCCATGACCGAGGAACGAATATTTGAGTTCATTACACAAATATTTGCCGTTTAGATTTGAACGCTGGACCGCCAGCACCGTAAGCAGCTGCACACTGTAGCCTGTAGGTATTTACTGTAGGCATGTAGGTATTTGACGACGCGGTTGGCTCGGTTTGTAGAGACCCGCCTACTGAGCCGGCGGTCCCGGGTTCGAATCCCGGCCAGGGCACATTTTTGTGTCATGAACTCGAATATTTGTGCTTGGGTCATGGTTGTTCTATGTATTTAAGTATATATTTATCTATCTATCTATGTATATCGTCGTCTAGTACTCATAACACAAGCCTTCTTGAGCTTAATTAGGGACTAGATCGATTTGTGATATTTACTTAGGCATTATGAATTTTTTTATACCATGCCTTTAAAGTCACAAATTTTTAAACTTCTTTTTTATTTTTTGACACTGAGTCATATTTATTCATATAACGCCAGACGGCCTAGCATAATCTTGTTATTGTGTTACCTGTGTTGCTCGCACTGTCATCCTCCTAGCCTTTGTCCCTTTTGTAGAGAATGAATTCTCAATCGGGGTCGGCTACCTAAATCCCAAGATTTGGCGTAGGCACTAGTTTTTACGCAAGCGACTGCCATCTGACCTTCCAACCCAGAGGGGAAACTAGGCCTTATTGTTAAGCGGTTTCCTCACGATGTTTTCCTTCACCGAAAAGCGAGTGGTAAATATCAAATGACATTCCGTATACATAAGTTCCGAAAAACTCATTGGTACGGGCCGGGTTCGAACCCACGACCTCCGTATTGAAAGTCGCATGCCCTAACCACTAGGCTACCACCGCTGTGTTGCTCGCACTGTATTGACAAGAAAGTGACAGGTAGTACTTGTCGTGCGTCAGATTCGCGTGTCATAGTAACATGCTGTCATCAACCCTATCTTGTATGGACATACATTTCGGGCAATACTTTCCGAATTCAGAATAATACCTCCGAAGCGGTCATTGTCTACATTAAATATTTGGAAATTTCTTCGGATATATTGTCATTATTCGAAAGTTCTAACTACAAACCGTTTGTTGCTGACGTATACAGTCGAAAAAGAAACGTCTATCACCTGTACCTGTACCTATGTGTGTGTGCTCAAAAGTAGCAAAGTAATTTAATGGCTGTACATTGTACAAAGCATTCCATCAACAAATTTAACCGAAACATTTCACTGAGCATAAAGCAACATCTCTATCTAATTCGATAGCTCCCTATAACGTAGTCCCAATAAATCTACCTTCCCTCTGATGATGTAGGCCACAGCTTCCTGAAAGCTCGGCTGGATGGATTTACAAGCTTTAATTCGGCTAGATATACGGTCCGTGGAGCTTTTACTGCTTTGGTAATGCTTTAATGCCTTATTTGTTGAGTATAACGCGGTTCGAGAGGTTTGAGCACTCAAAGTATGATATTTTAAGACTAAAGTGTACAACTAATATGTTTTCGGATGTTTAAAAGGATTATGATTATGATGTTTTATAACTTTATCTTATGAATAGTTCACTATGTGTGTATAATCATGGGTTACTACACAAAATATTGTTTTTTCCGGTTTTAGCGATTGCCACACATTTAAAATGATTTGAGCCTCCATGACGTTTCAGTAACTTTGCGTAATAGTAACGTAGTTATCCTTTGAGAGCGGTAACAGTAAACTTACTGAAACGTCAGGAAGGCTCAAATAATGCATATAGGTACCCATAATCAGGGGGGGTATTCGACCAATTTTAGAGATATAATGGAGATCTCTTCTTTTTGTCGCCATCCGTCACTTTTGACGTGTGCCTACTTGACAAGTGGCGATATCCCTAGAACATCGCAACTTCGTCAATTCGGACGCGCAAATTTTCGTTTCCTTTGTATGTGACGGCATAAATAACAGGTGCATACTTTAAATTGACCGCGTAGTACGTGAAATTAGTCCGTTACGTTTCGTTCAAAACAGAAATTTATATACATGAATAACATTTTTGACAATCATTATCGCCTTCGTATTTCCAACATTGAGATGAGATATGTCACTTTTAAGCTCATCGCGTTTAAATGACAGTTCAAAGGCGAGATCACGGAGAGATGACTGTTATCTAACGGTGATCTGACGTTTGGCGATCGACACTCGAATTAGGCCCCTGTTTAAATGGTTTTATTCAAATATACCTCCTTATTATGAAGGAAACTTACAGTAAGGCCACTTAGTATAGCGTAATGATGTTTTATTTCTCATTGAGAGCGTAAAATTCAAAATGGCAAGGCAAATCACAAAAGTAAAAATGGCAAGGGAGAAGACAAGAGAGCTTTCAAATTTGACAATATCACGCAGCACGTACTATGTATGTATGTATGTAGGTATGTAATGTATCGTGTGTAAACACTTTATTGTACACAAAACATGAAATACATTTAAAAGAAAAGGCAAGTAGGAATGAACGAACTTATCCCTTTAGGATATCTTCCAGTTAACCTTTGAGTAACTGAGTGATAAAAACAATTAATGTTAATGGTGGACAAACCAAGAAACATGTAGAATATGAAAGAGCACCCTGTTTTTCCTTTTAGGTACGTTACGAGAGTATGAAAATTGGAATAGCGTTGCTCAAATTAAATTAGCCAGGTTACACCACAAGCGCGGAAATAGGATTTCGCACTATAATCTGGTTTTCAAAGGGGTTAGTTTGTTAAAGTCAATAAGTTGTTATAGCTAGACATTGCCTTCATGTACATGGACATATTTTTTTAAGTCAGCTCATATTATGTTGATAAGAAATAGGGTCGTATCGGATGACTATGTTTTTACTGGCAGTTTTTTTTTAACTTCCAAGATATTTTATTTCTTGCACTACTTCATACACATTCTGTGAACGCTAACATACTTACCAACTTATCATATCATACTTATAGAGTATAGCGTGTATGTGACACAGTCTATAATTACAACAGATATGTATCAACGACCTTCATAAAGCCAGTTGTCGCGATGTCGCACCATTGTATTTGCATGTACTAATTATAGCACCAGATTATGTAAGCCTTTGTCTATTTTTTAAACGCCATTTTGTATTTTTACACATGTCAAAGCCAAACATGACTTCTATCGCTCAGGTAAGAAGGATTGCATCTGGTTTTTATGACAGCAAAATGTATTCTAGCGTCATTGTATTGGAACAAATTTAGATTTGCAGTTGTGGGAATCAAGAACGATGTTTGCCGTAATTGAAATATGCTCGTGAATTGTTTTATGCGCAGTAAATGCAAATTTGTGTTTGTAAAACTACCACACAATTTAGCATAATACTGAAGCCCTTATAGTTTATGACGAAAGGTTTAAAGTTAGTTGTTTTAGATGTAATATTAAAGTTGATATGCAAATATCGAATAAGATGTCCTTTTGTCGACTTTATCAGGGCTGTGTGAATAATCATTAATTGTCACTATTTCTGTTGTTTTGTTCGTGTCCGTCAGACATTGACATTAATCACGATTTGACAGTTGACACAGCATTCAATGGCCTTCATTTACAATATGGATATTTTTAGGTTAATTTGCATAAATTGTCATGCAATGAAGTCGTTATACTGTTGAGTTTTCTATTGTGATTTTTAGGAATCTGCAGGCCTTGCTTCAGTACAGTCCGACCAAAAAGAGTAGAAAGTAAAAAGTGGCAATACTGTAGTATAGTCCTCGTTTTCTTATATTGATTAGAAAGGGAGGACACGACAGTATTGTCAGTTTTTAATTTCTACTCTTTTTGGTCGGTCTGTAAGTATAGACACAGTGACGCCCTGCAAGGCCCTACTATTTAAATAATTTAAAATATTACAATTAATTAATTAGTAACTTTAAGTGCGTTATAATTATGCATTATTGTACACATGAAATATTGCGATTTACTAAGTTACACCCTTGCCTATCTCTTCTCCCTTGACAATCATTAGTATTCTCTTCAAAAAATTCACGTAAGGTACCTATAGAAACATTTATTACTGATATATATTTTTTTTATTATAGTTGTCTATTCCTGATTCTTTATTGAATTAGGCAGCTTATTATATATCTTAATCATCATGTAGTGAGGGCTAATCCTTACTATCTTCACTCTGGAGAAGGGTAATTTATGATGATTATGATTTCTATTGTTTTTTCTAATATTTTTTATTGGGGCATAACTGTAACCCGCGATAAATGTTACCTGTCACTTTCCTTTCAATGCCGTGCGAGCAAGACATGTAATGCTGAGTCGCGACAACATATGCTAGACTTGCTGTTGTATAAAGACTCGTTTTAGGAGTACATACTTATTCTAAGTATTTTACCACATTTTACTCAATTTACCTTATATGTATGTAGGTAAACAATTTATTCCACATAAAACAATATTGACAAAAACTCAAAAACAATACATTTGTATGTATTTACAAGGGCGAACTTATCCCTATAAGGGATTTCTTATATCCCCACACGGTGTTTTATCAACCCACGCCATATTGCGGATTTTAAGTAGTGTTATAGTACATTACGGCAGAGACCAGTAAATAAGCCATACTGGCCGAGTAGGAATTAGACGGACCGAGCCGTAGGCGAGGTCCGGATATAATACGAGGCCAGGATGGCTCTTACGGTCGAAGCAAGTATAGTGCTTTTGTCAAAAATTGAACAAGAAAATTAGATTATAATTATATTTTGTAGGTGACATTCATATTCGGCCATTTTCCAATGAATATTTTTGTTATATCCCATTTTTATTATTACACATTGTGATATTCGTCGTCGCAGGCACCATTAACTCCCATGATATAGTTCGAATCACATCTGGTAAGCGAATCCCATTAGCTTTGTACCCGATGAACAATACCATTATCTGTATTGTTAGCTGCGGCCACAACTGCCACTTCAAAATGTAAGGCGTTATAAGTGCAAATTACTTTTACACTAAATTAGTCTTAAAGTCAAACGAAATAAGGTTTACTCTTAAACAAAGAGAACACAGATGTTGGTCACTTCGTAAGTGAAAGAGCAGTGAAGCTCGTTTCGATGCTTATAAGACAATGAAGTGACCAACATCTGTGTTCTCTTTGTTTAAGAGTAAACCTTATTTCGTTTGATTTTAAGACTAATTTAGTGTAAAAGTAATTTGCACTTATAACGCCTTACATTTTGAAGTGGCAGTTGTGGCCACAGCTAACAATACAGATAATGGGTATTGTTCATCGGGTACAAAGCTAAGTGGATTCGCTCAGCCAAAAGAATTACTTCTATAACAACCTATAACAAAAATAATTATGAGTTTATACTTGGATAAAAGATATAGTTAAATCGTTATCAAATAGTGGCAGCATTTATTTACCTTCATCGCCAAAATGGTTATCATCTAGAGCTTGATTTAAGAACTTTTCTATATTTTGCTGCTGAATATTTGTGATTTCTTTCCTTTGTAGCCATCCAATTGTCTCAGAAAGATTGTTGAATTATTCTGACCTTATCACACATTATCTGACCAATTATTAACTTGATTTTCTTCCTTCCATTTAATGAATCTCTTGTATTTTTTTATATCTCCTTGGATTTAGTCGGAAGTAAATTATTTTAGCTAACTCTGCCTCCGCTTTTAAGTATGGAGGAGTGCCGTCTATTCGGAATCAGACTCGTCTGAACTCATTTTTGCTGAATTATTGTAATAGATCACACAAACAAATTTGAAATTTTTGCCTTTTAATTTAAATCCCGCCTTAATTTCTTTTTTTATAAATACTGCGTTTAATTATTTGCACTGTCTTACAAATCTAAGCCTTAAAGATAAAATTTAATTATTGTTATACATTGTTGTATTTTCTAATTAATTTTCATATCATAAAGCTTACCTTCAATTTTAACCCCGAGGTTTTTTCTAAACGACACAAAAAAAGAAAGGAATTCCGAAATATTACACAGCACAATTATGAACTAAACGCTGCATACAAACTTCCGCACTAAACCTTGTCGCTACTTTTTTTTTTTAAATATGCATCTTGAGTTACGTTTATACTGCCAATAGTCCTAACCTCTTTTTATTTTACATTTGCTCTTAGTGTAAATTGCAAGTGTAGTAGTATACTGCAATGTCGTCTCTTTCTATTTAATCTATGAAAAAGGGACGCCACTTTTTAATTTCTACAATTTGCTATCGCACTGTACTTATAAGTAAAACAATTTGTGGAATGCATCCTTTTTACATTTATATACGACCTCATCGCCTTCACATCCTTAGTTTTTTTATAGGTCGGTGACGATGTAAATCGTGTTTCGATATTCAAATATCTTGATACGTAATAGGAATTACATACTCACTTACTGTTCAAATATTGATTCCAAATTTAAAATCTCGCTATTTACTGGACACTTCTAAAAAGTCTTCGGTATGTTCCACTTACTGTAGTCTATCTAGCGATGGTAAGGCAACATTACATGCAATTTTTGAGAAAATTTATTTCACTGGTTTAGTCTGTCCATCTCTAAGATCAAATGAAGTTTGGCACAAGGTGCAAACAACCGTATACATGTAAATTTAAGGTAGTATTTCATTTGTGCCAGTTTGACATAATTTGATCTTAGAATTTCGGATAGACTATAACGACAATTTTTTTTGTAACTGACGTTGAAAGTCAGTGAATATCACTGATGTAAACAAAGAGGAAACAGGACTAAAATACTCCTCAAATTTCAAGTATTTTTTGCATAATAAAGCCAAAACTATCCACAGTGATGAAAGTCAAGTTTTTTTCAATAGGATTCATTATTTGTTTTGCAAGAAGAACGAAGGATTGAGCAGCGTTCCGGAAAACAATGTTTTGAGTTTCGTTAATGACAAATTGCTAATGACGTTTAATAATGCAAGTATATGACGTATGCTAATTATTGCCATATCAAAGCTGTTTTAGCGCCACTGAGCGGGACCGACCCTTGCTAGGCTTTACTATACAACATTTGAATTTATTTTCAAACCTGATTTTTGGAATCTGTCAAACTAATCACGTTCTCGCTTAAGAGGCCTTATTCCTTTTAAAATGCTGAATGTTTTAGAAATTCTAATTGACACTACTATCTAGAACAGGGCTATATGGGATTTATTGGTATATATTTGAAACCTGGTATAAGGTGCTCAACATGGTGAATGAGGACAGGTGTCTTTTAAAAACTATCGATAATCGCAGAGGGAAAATGATTGGACACCTGTTGCGGCACGACGAATATCTAAAAACTATTATAGAAGGAAAAGTTGAAGGAAGGAGGAAAAGAGGAAGACCAAGAAGAGCTTATGGACCAAATAAAGGAAAAGGTGAACGTCGTATCGTTCCAGGCCGTCAAGGAGAGAGCTCAAGATAGAGAAAATTGGAAATTGCTCCACCGACAAGAGCCTAGCTCTTAAGTTTATGATGATGATTTGAAACCTACAGTTTGAATTTTTCATGGATAATTTTTGTTTCATAAACTACTCGAAATTGACAAAATTCACGCGGAAAATTAGTTTTTTCAACTTATTTTCGTCTGCACGCAATGAAATAGCTATGTTACTAGAACTTGGGAAAAGTGTTATTCACTTCAAAAATTTGGTTGAAATTGTCAATATAAGTATTATTAAGTATTTGTCATAATAAGCGAAAAAATATTTTTTAAAGAAATAAGGCCTTAAAGGCGATATGACTAAACACAAGACCGACTGGGACAGTTGTGATGTTATTATAAATAATAACAGCACAACTGTTTCCACCCAAAAACTGCTTAAAAACATGATTATTACTGCTTCTTCTCCTGTCCGCCCATCGCGAGACATAACGACTGACAAAACTACCTTCTCCCAGCCTGAACCATACTGCAACATATATAAGGTTAGCTTTTGTGTTTACCGAATTGAGATAAATTTGTAAGTTCCTATGACTTTTTATGAGACACGCCCACGGAATATTCGGCGACTTTGGAATTAAGGCCTTTGGTTAGATGTCACGGCGTTAGAAAGTTTTTTTTATTAATTTAGTTTTGTGTTAGTTTTGATTGCTTTTTTGTCATGTGACTAATGTCGTAGCGACACTTGAAATAATACGACGCATAATCAATTTGGATACAGGGCGTTTACTCGTATATGTAGATTTTACTGCGTCTTAAAGCCAATTGCATTATCAAAAAAACCTACAGAGTTATTTTTCGGATGACCTACAAAAATTGGTGAAGTAATTATGAAGCAATAGTTTTAAAACGAATTATTGGAGGGCATTGCTACTGAGTATTAGGAGCTAGCGTTCATATTTTGTAAATTTACTCGAAATGTCTAAAAATTAGTTACCGCCAATTAGAGATGTGCCATTTCCGAAAATTTCCAGATAATTTCCTCATTTCCCATACAAAATGTGGAAAGTTTCTGGAAATTTACGGAAAAGGCACATCTCTACCGCCAATTGCTTCAAGCTGCATTCGACTAAACTTTTATTTCAAGAATAACGCTAATATTAAGATAATAATGTCGAAATCCCATACTAAATTGAAATTTACTAACCAAGGGTAAACGTTATTCTTGGAATAAAAGTTTGGTTTAAACAAGCCTTAGTCATATTTATGTTACATACTGTACCTACTTACTTTGTAAAGGAACTAACTGTTTGATTTCTTTTGGTATCTTTTGTTTAGGAAAATATTGAGCGGGGTAACAGTTAGGTAAATTTGTGAAAATTAGACCTAAATATGGCAACATTCCTGTTTTTATACTTATTGAAAAGATTAAAAAAAATGGTACATAAAAAATATATTGTATCATTATACAATTTTTTTTTTGAGTGTAAAAATATTAAACATCTATGAAAGATGATGCCCCACGAATAAAACAAACACGTAAGCACAAAACACGAGAGCACGTAAATAACTAAAATAAATGAACTTTATACTCATTTACGAAACAAAACGATAGATCGACAGACCTTTTCAAATGAAATCAAATAATTTATTTCAGCAAACTGTATACATAAATGCGTTAAAGCTAACACCTTCTAGTATAAATATAATGCAGAACTTTTGTATGCAAGTTTCTTTTGATGATCAAGACTAAGAATAAGGTTACAGTTTTTAATACTCCCACGAAAATATAACCTCAAGGCGAGTGAATATATAAATAAACCCACAAGAAAAAGCTATAGGCCCCCTAACAGACAAAACAAAAGCTACAAAAAGGACTGTCTCGTCAAAAATTAAAACCTCCACAATATTCAAGCCTAAGGTCAATTTAATTTAGTTGCCAGACGAAAAAAGTCCAAGGGACCAAAACTCATATGGATGTCCCCGCCTATCGCGTTCTCAGGAATCTATTTAAATCAGGGGTCCGTGATTAACTTTTTTTGACCAGTTTAAATGAATTTCGCCATTGGGCGCGTCGCGACATAATAAATGCTTTTTGTTTTGAGTTATGGTGGACATTAAGTTAAGTTGTGAGAAATATTGTAGAGTTGAGTCTCACGACGACAGAGCGTTAGGTATAAATATTTAAGTTGGATTTTCTGCACATTATGCGAAGAGACTCTCACTTCCTAGCCAAGGCGAGACGTAAAATTTAGACAAACAACGGGCGGTAATTCGAAAAGCCCCAGATCGCGTATTTATAACCCTCACCTTCGGTTTGGGCCACAAACACCTGCGATCTGGGGCGTTCACGAATTCACCGCCCTAGGTATGTAATGTACTATTATTAACAAGTATCGAGATTAACGGTAGATATTATAGTGATCGCTTATTCAATGGATGTTTATTTTATTCCCTGCAATTTTTAATGCCGGATCTATTTGTGGAACAAATACAACAATTACATTGGCAACCCTGAGTAACGGTATAAAGTTTCCAAATTCAAAATATAAAACGGTATCAGCGGAAACCACGTCACGTCCCGAGGATGTTTTGAAATTCGAACATGGAACGATCACCAAGACAACCAAAACCTTAACTCAACACAATTAAACCTGTATTTGAATGGCTAGGAAATAATTGTTACTTTTAAAACGATTAGTGTTTACAGGGAAGGCACGCGCGTTGGCGCGAAATGCTGTCGCCATTTTGTGACAATGTTGCCAACCTCGAAATAGATGCCACACGTTGGTAGGAAGCGGATACCGGTGTTTGGCTAGTTCCAGGTAACCCCCTGCCTAGAACTATTTCTGTGTGAAGGAAATAATCAGTGATCGGCGATTTCGTTGCCACTAGTATCTACGCCAGTAAAAAAGTTTATACAGATGATAGTAACGTCACATTTGTATCCGCGTAATACGTTTTTATTTACCGTAGTCAGGTAAAAAGTATCCTATCACCATATTTGGATGCCCAGCTATCCCTGTACCAAAATTGGTTAAAATCCGTCTAGCCGTCTCGTCCTGATGATTGGACAAATACATTATTCCCATACAGATGGGGCTGTGGGTTGGTATGGCTCTCCATATGGAAAACTGATTTCCAAACAGTTTTAGAATTTTATAATATTTTATATGTATATAAAACCTTAAGATATATTTTATTTCACGTCTTTAATAATCATCGTGAATTAAATGGTGGTGGCATCCAAATTGCCGATCATCGATAATATAGCAGGCTCAAAACCACGAAGGTGGCGAATTCCGATTTAGTAAATTGCACATAAAATTTTAAAAGGAATAGCAAAATTACAGAGTTAAAATAATTGCCACATTATTGTTCTCAATAGATTTGAAAGGGGCGCGCTCAGATTTCATAAATATTTATTTTACAGCGATTTTAAGCGAACTCAGCAGAAAAAATCGTCATATCGGGAACGATATTAAAAATATATTTTTAAATAGAATTACTTTTAAGAACATTAGTTAGTTGTTGTTTCCTACAGCGTTTTATTATATTTAACTAAGTGCAAAAGAAAATACTTAAAGATAATGAGCATATTTCCAAAAAAATATGAACGGAAAATCAAAATGATCATTATTTTCAAATTTCAAGCATGAAAGTTACTTTTCTATAGAATACGAAAGACTTTTAAAGTAAACTTGGTTAGGATCATAACAAGGACTTCATTATGTTTGTATGTAAGTATTTACCTGTTAAAATATATGTAAAATAACTAATAAAAACCAAATGCAAGTGGTGTTCCGGTACATGATTTAGTGTTCCCGGAATGACTGGGGCGTTCACTGAATGATGTAATCGGGATTTTGTTACTGATAAAGGTGTTTTTTTAAGTGAAAAATGCTAAAATATTTATTGGGATCACCTCCAGTGGAATAAAAATTCTTGTCATAAATTCAATTGTCATAACTCATTTCGCATAATGGCTTTCCTCATACATGTTATTTGTCATAAATTGTTATTTGCATAAAATTTTTACGTCATAATTGTTGTTCGGCATAAGCATAATTTAGTATGGCACAAAATTTCTAATCATATTATTGAATGTCATAATTATTGATAGTACGAAGAAGAGCAACGCATTAATTATGGTTTTCATAATTATTAATGGCAATAGACATTATATAGTATAAGTTATATCACATGTACCAAAAATATAACATTTGAAATAATGATACAAAACTTACATAAGCAGAAAAACAAAAAGGGGGGGGGGGGACGGGGGGGCGAAGCCCCCCACAAGGGGGGCTCGGGGGGCTCGCATTAAGAAATCCTCCTCCACACTGACCTCTTAGTTGTAGGTTAGGTTAGGTTAGAACTGTAAACCTATAAATACGAACATCGGCCAGAAAAGTAGGTCAGGTTAGGTTAGGTTAGGTTAGAATTCTGTCTAGAATTTTTTCCAACAAAAAAAAAGGAAAGAATTCTGAACCTACAATACAAACATCCGCCAGAAAAGTAGGTTAGGTTAGGTTTGAAAGAACTGTGACCCCCTCAGACACGAACTGCTGCCAGAAAAGCAGGATGACGTTGAATAAAAAAATATGGAGCTTGATATTTATGTTGTTCAGGATTATGCACCAATGCACAATATGCATAAAAACATTATGGCGATTAATGACTATGATTCAGGTTGATATGCCCCAAAATTATATGACATTCCTTACTTATGCGTAAAAACATTATGGTCATAAAATGTATGCGGATCAATTAATGACTAACACACTTATGCGGAAAGATTTTTATGACAAAAGTGGTTATGCACACCGACATTATGGCTTTAAAATTTATGCAACCCAATATGGAACCATATTTATTTTATGTATTTGATCAATAGTCGCAGTTACATTAGGTATACAATTGGCAACTACAAAACAAAACAAAATTGGTAACAAACCTCTTAAGCTTCTACAATATGCTAGCTCCCTAAGCCTGTCCATAACTCCAGCAGCTTTAAAAAAAATAAAAATATGTCATTGCGATTGTCATTTACCTATTCTGCTTTTTCGTGTATGATAATGGGGTTTATGTTGGTTGTTGTTTTGATTTCACGGCGTTTTGACAATAGTAAGTCGGAAAATTTTCGAAAGGTTCAAATTGGAATATCGCTCCGTGATCAAATTCCTGACAAAGGAAGAGATCAGCCCGACCGATATAAAAAAAAGGTTAGATGCCGTGTACGAGGATACTTCTTCGTCATTTTCCACGGTAAAATAAAGAAGTAAGCAGTTTCGTTTAGGGCGGGAGTTCATTGACGATGAACCTAGCTCCGGCCGGCCTGTGGAAGTACTTACCAAGGGCTGTGTCAAATTAGTGGAAGAGGAACGTCTGAGTGATCGAAGACTTAAGACTAAAGAAATAGCGGTAAGAACCGGGCTTTCGAAAACTTCTGTACTTAGGATTCTTCATGAACATCTTCACATGAATAAAGTTAGTGCTAGGTGGGTACCCAAGCTTCTTTCGAGTTTGCAGCGAACTGAGCGAAAAGCGTGTTCTCAAGAAGTTTTAGATGCGTATAGGCGTTACAGAAAAAGTTATTTGAGTCGATTCGAATTTCGAAAAGGAAATCGATGGGGTGGCGTCGTCTTGGTGAAAAGCCGCCTAGAAAGACCAAGGTAATGCAATCCACCAAAAAAATAATGGTAACGGTATTCTGGGATTGTCACGGAATACTAATGATTGACATAAAAGAAAGGAATACCACGGTAAATGGCACCTACTACTACTTGTAACTTGTATTTCATATTATAATGTACCTAATCCCTAACTTCAATATAAATTAATATAAATATAAATTAAGTTACTTTAATATAATTGCTGATTGTATTATACTTGTTGAAAATGTATGACTAATACTGAATAAATGGATATGGATATGGATACTACGCCACCCTTATTGAGCAATTACGAGAGGCGATCAAGCAGAAGCGACGTGGAAAACTCAGTATAGGTGTTCGGCTTCTCCGCGATAATGCTTCCGTTCATACCGCTGCGATTGCCAAAGCTGCTGTAGCAAAATGTGGCTTCGAAGAAATTCGCCACCCGCCTTACAGCCTCAACCTGGCCCCAAGCGACTACTATTTGTTCTCGAGACTTAAGGCAGACTTAAGGGGAAGACGATTTTCTTCGGATGATGAAGTGGCTCAAGCTGTTTTCGCCCATTTTGAGGACAAAAGTCCAGAGTATTTTTTTTAAGTGGATAGTTATGCTTATCACGGGATCTGCAAAGTGCGTTGAAATAGAGGGGCACTATATAAAAAATAGAAAAGGTTTTGTATTGGCTTTTTTTCTGTGGCGTAAATAAGCTAAACTATCCTTTTTAAGTGCTTTTTTTTAGACTTTTTCTTCTTTATTCCAATTCCATTTGTTTTCATGTTTGCTGCAAGTGAATAGAAATCTCAAACTTCCATATAATACGAATTAAATATTGTTACAGAGCTTATAACGTCATATCGGGAACAACGAAGTCATTCCGAGAACGTGTCATCATGCTCGGGAACGTTGCCCTAATGACTGTTCCCGAAATGACGTTTTTAAACCTTCGCGCGCTTTATTCCGACGCCCGCCATCATGGATGCTTTATTAAGAGGTTAACCTCAATCTAACAATGATAATTTCAAGAAATGCATCTTTAATAACAGGAATCTTAATTTAACAAACAATTACACACGTTCCCGTAATGATTTATAATAAACGTACGGTAACTATAAGATGATTACAACTGTACTTACCTCTTAAATTGGAATATATTTGGGAACAAAACAAATAACGCCTGGCTCACAAAACACCTCTTCACTACTACAGCGCACAAGCGCCAAAAGTTGCGTTCAGAAATAAAAGTTTTGCCTATTTATTAATTCGTTCACAAACATGACTTATATTTTGTTGGACAAGCTTTTTACTAATTCTTTGTATAAAATAAATTTATTTTATCCATGTTAGTTAAAAAAAACTATTTTTTAGGGACTACAATACTCATAAGGAATGTTGAAAACATTTAAAGTAGGGTTTCACTACATTTTTAAGTAAGTTGAATTTACAAGTTGGTGTTTCGGACGCGTTCCCGACATGACGTTTTGACCTCGTTTTCTGTTAAATTGGTGGCAATTACTTATTTGTGAATTAATCTTCTTAAGGTATAGATATATCTAACTAATATTGACAGTATTAAAAGCTTATTTTCTAAAATTAATTCAGATTTATTTTTTTATAACTTGCCAAAGCAAATTCGCCACCTTCGTGGTTTTGGGCCAGCAATGGATAAATTAAAGAAAATTATGATTGCACATGCTGTATATTCACAAATAATGAGTTTTAACGGACTTTGGGGAGACAAGAAAACATACATATGTTGTTTGTTTTAGGTTCCATGCCCATCCTCTCACAAAAATCTAAATTCAATATCGACCATCCTCCTATCGTGTGATATATATATGTCTACACATCGACTGGCGAAATAACCCCTAAACAAGAAGTGAAAGCCACAGAAGGATAAAAAAAATCCGGTCAAGTGCGAGTCGGATTCGCGCACCGAGGGTTCCGTACAAATAATTTTCATCCTGAAGTGGTTAAGTTAAGTTTGCACCTGGTATGTATAGCGCCCCATACAAATGAGGTGCAAAGTTAACGCAACCAACCCGTTTGTTGTATGGGAGCCGCCCTTAAATATTTATTTTATTTTATTTTTAGTATTTGTTGCTATAGCGGCAATAGAAATACATCATCTGTGAAAATTTCAACTGTCTAGCTATCACCGTTCTTGAGATACAGCCTGGTGACAGACGGACGGACGGACGGACGGACGGACGGACGGACAGCGAACTCTCAGTAATATGGTCCCGTTTTTACCCTTTGGGTACGGAACCCTAAAAAAGCTTCGAATTATGTTTATTATAGCGTTTCTTACTCGACCACCTTCCGACTTCAGTATGTCATACTATTCATTTTCTACGGACTAGCAAATAAGAGGGCTAAGACTATCATCCGTAAGCACCTACAAGTAGGTATATTATGTGACAAGTTGTTTATTTGAGAAAGCAATCAGCAGGTTGTTTCTATACAATGTCGCCGCGTGCGCATATCGCTTCCTTTGCATCGCTATTAAGTCATAAAACTATGAATGCCCAGGGGACGATGTGCGTGAATAGACAAGATATAAAAAAAATAGGTATCGCATGTAAAGTTGAAACCAATCTATTCACATTTCTGGCAGCTGTATTTTATCTGCGACTTGTATAATTGTCAACATTTAAAATACCTAATTTTAAACTTAATTGCATTAGTCATCACAGTTATCCAAACAAAAATTGTAATCTATAATAATTAATGTAATTTATTCTACGGACTAGTTTTGAAAATATTAAAAAAGGGGAAAGCAGCGTCGTAGGAATCAGTACTTAAAAAAGAAAACATTTGCCGAATCAACCAAATTGAGAACCTCCTGGTTTTTGAAATCGAAAATAAAATCTAGAAAAAACCTAGTATGTACCTGTATTACCTATATGCAAAGTTGTTTATTTGAGAAAGCAATTCGCAGGTTGTTTCTATACAATGTCGCCGCGTGCGCATATCGCCTCATCTTGATCGCTATTAAGTCATAAAACTATGAATGCCCAGGGGGAAGCTGTACTCGAGTAGACAAGGTAAAAAATGTGTAGGCAATTATAATTTTATAGACATCACACATCACACTTTCTGTTGAGGTCAATTTTGTCAAATGCATTTTAACGCAGCACAAATGTAGGTATTTAAATAAATATATGGGGAGGATCTTAACAAAAATGGCGGACATAGTCCCAAACTAAACGTCTGGAAGAGATCACTATTTAGCGATAAGACCGCCTGTTGTTTACATTTGCCTGTTATTTTAATGTATCTCATGTTGTGTTGTATATTCCTTGATGTTTAAGGTGTACATAATAAATAAAAACATTAAACATAACATCCATTACCTAGAAAAATAATCCAGTCCATCACGCGAATATTTGCCTCGGTCGGGATTCGAACCCAGGACCGCTGGCATTTACGCGATAGGCAATATAATATGTCACTCGTTCGCATCCGTTTTTATAAATGAGCAATCATCGCGGAAAATGAAATAAATTAACTCCTTTTCAACATTTATGGGTATTATTTAACATCAAGCATCGTTACAGAATACAAATCGATAGTAGTACCTATGATGAGTGCGATACCTGCATATTGTTTTTATATAATTATGTATACACATCATAATAATTTCTGTACAAAAAGTAATATCTCATCAAAAACAAAATATATAAATGGACAATTAAATTCAAATTAACTAAATAAACTAAAGAACTAAAATCTTAAATAAAGTAAATTAAATTATGCTAAAATAAATCTACAAAACTGTGCCCCAGCGGCATAGTCCCGAAGACGCTGGCAGCATTTCCTCGCTGAATCGCAATGCTGATGCGTTATTGTGCGAGGAAGCTGCCAGCTCTTCGGTCATCAGTGGACTCAATGAGCCTTTTACTAATTTAATTTAGTAGTTTGTGGGCACTGGGACCCCTCGGACCTAAGGTCTCGACCCCAAAAGGAACAAAATTATATTCGGGACCGCGACCCCTATATTTATTAATTTTTAATTTTTCGGCCGCCTCTGCTGCCGCCCTCGCCCTGCCCGATGTTCCGTGGAGGTGGGACGGGGCCAGTGTGTCTACACAGGTGGCGTCCCACACCAGCACCCGGCCCAATTTCCACGGAATCAACGACATTCCGTCGGGTCTCTTGCCATCGTCACGTGCGATGCCCGGTGGTTCCAATATGGCCGGCACGTTGACGGTGGCAAGCGAACGGCGGATTGTGTCATTGAGGGCGGCGTGTCTGGAGAAGCGGCCGGCGCTTTTCTGACAGGAAAGTCCGTGGTGTCCCAGTGACTCGACTTCCCTGCCGCAGGGGCACTTGTGTGGGCACAAATCTGAACTCCAAGACGCAGGCAGGTAGCTATGCGGAAAGTGTCGGTTTCCAAAAAAGTTCCCGTATTGGTGGATGGATATGCCTGGAGCCAATGGCCTGCTTCTAAGGCGCCTGCCGCTAAAAGTTTGGCTCGTTCTGGACCGCTGCTGTGGTTTAAAAGGGAATCATACGTTAATTTAGACATGATGTCATCCCAGGCCCTTTGCGATTTTAAATTTTGGGGGACAACCTTACCCGGGCAAGTAATTGACCATGCTCTCTTGGCCTCCGTTAAGCCCGCAGACTCATAGTTTAAAGGACCGGCCTTTAGAATTTTACCTATGAGGTCTGCAGAGCTGTGGACGGAAGACAAGAAAGCTGGTGCGGATATGGATGAAATTTTGCGCGTCCCGATACCACCAAAGCGAATGGGAAGGGACGCTTGGGTCCAGGACTTTTCGCTGAGCTGAATGCTCAGAATGGATTCTAGGTTTGCTTTGATTAAAACGTCCATTTGTAATAATTCATTTTGGAATTTAGAGGAATGTATTGGTATCAACTGCTTGTAGGTACTTAACCTACCCATGAATGCTGTAGGTATCATCTTTATTTTTTAGGCAGCAGGTACTTGAAATTAATTCGATTTACGTCAAATTGTCTGATATTAGTTATTAAAAAAAAAACACTTCCTTGTTGATAAATCGACACATCATCATAAATGAAGTGATAATGTCACATCATAAAACGTCCATCTGTCCCCGGCCTCCCCTAGAATTACCCCGTTATTATACCGGGTGCAGTAAAATTTGCATATAATGAAGACGAGCATAATTGTCGTAATCGGCACTGTGACACGACTGACGGTTTCTTTAGATAAGATTGTTTTTTTTTTTTCATGATGATTTATAACTAGTGTATTAAGCGGTTTATACTTACGTAAAGTTGTCAGGAATGCTCTCTCGTCGTCATCAAAGCGTTTTCGTTTAAGTGCATATTTTTCATCTTGCAACTCCCCGCTATCTCAAGGAGCGTTTCACTTATCTCAATTCTGCTCGATCTGCCCAAAATTTGCTCTTTGCCGTATCTTCTTCCGTCTCAAAATTTTATAATAATTTGTTTACTTTTAAAGCTGTCTGTTTGTGGAACTCCTTGCCTATTAGCTTAAGGCGTGCTATTTATTTCTTTCAAAATTTACCTGAAAGAGCATTATCTATCCGTTTCATAATTCGTATTTTATTCAAATGGTCCTCTTATCTTTTAGCTGAATATATGTATGTATTTATTGTTTATTATATTTAAGTATTTATTTGTATTTATGTAGGTACTATTATTATTATTTTCCGATTTTTTCACCGCCTAATAACAAAATATTGTTTTTGTCAAGTTCTCCACTACCCAAAGGTTGTCTGGAAGAGATCGCTCCTTAGTGATAAGACCGCCTGTTGTTTACCTCTAATTGTAATTTCTTGCATTGTATTTATCCTGTATGTTTTATGAGGTGTGCAATAAAGAGTACTCGTATTGTATTATACATACGTCTTGCATATCTTTGTCGTGTGTGAAATACTTACTACCTGTCACTTCCCTTTCAATACCGAGCAAGACAGGAGATGTTAACTCGTGCAACAAGCGAAGTTGCGGTAAGAGCTAGCCCACAGGTTGGCCAAAATTACTTTCGTATGTCTGGATGTTCAGTTTTCCGCATGATCTCGCCTGCACCCGATTCTCGTGAAATTTCATAATCTGATTAGATAGTTATGTAAATTTTTTTACCGATTCAGTTTTTCTTAAAATTTTCAAGTTAGTAATGTAAAAATTAACACGGTATTTGACTATAGTAAAAATTAACTGTAATATTGAAGCCACTAACCACACGTGTAAAATACAGGGAACCCAATGAACTACCACTAACTTTTAGACATCATACTATTTTTAATTGGACCAAAACTAAAGACGTATTTTGACTACTGATTTTTATGACGTCACAAGCCAGTATCTTCATAGAAACCTCATAGTAACAAATCATTTTTGATATTTCATAAAGAGTAGCCGATTTTGAGCTGTCATCAAATACCGTATGCACCCACTTCTCAAATGGTTCACTCTGCAAATGGTCCACTTCGCAAATGGTTCACTCCGCAAATGGTCCACTCCGCAAATTATCATACTAGGTCGTTTTGTCTGTTACAGACGATCTTATGTTATGCAGTGCTATGTAGACACCTTTTTTGGTGACTTCGCAAATGGTCCACTTGACAAAACTCTCTTGAGAAACCTATTAACAAAACCTTCAAGTCGTCTATGTTCTTCTTAATCTAATATAGAAAATTCCCTCCATTTTCAGCCTAACGAGTGAGTGTAAGTTGATTAGTTCCGTGGAAGAGCCAGCCTATAATTATATAGAGTGAGCGTTTTTGGAGCATGATTTAGTTAAACGTTTTTTAAGGCCTTGTTTTGATTTGTTGCCCAAACATTTGGTGAATATACGGACTGTTTGAACGGAGAATATGAAATACCTCTTCTTTGGTAATCTTATTATTTAGTGAATTATCTTATGTTCGTCCTACTGTACAATGTTCTATTAGTATCGCTATAGGAATAATATAAGAAACAAGGAAGTTAATAAAAACAGAAAAGTTGGGATTGGGAAAGATTTCAGACAGGATTGGGATGTTACTGTAAGGTCGCCAACCCAAGTGTACGAATTATAAGGACATATAATTACCAGGTAAAATAGGCATAATACGATTACGATTAAATGCTGGTACCAGTTCGAACCGATCAATGAGCCAATGATTTTTTCCACCAGTGGCTCCTAATTTTTTATATGCCTTACGGTTACATCGTTGTAGTAGGAAAATTACCAATTTATGTTAGTGCCGTTTTTTTTTTCAGCCGACATTAAAAACGGTTCTCAGATCGTTGAGGATTTTAATTTTTGTTTTGTTGTACCTACCTCGATTTTTCGAATACGTTTGGACCGATTTAGAAAATTCTTTTTTTGTTTCACAGATCATACTTTTTAATTGGTCCCATTGTCATATAACTTTGTTACGTTGACGATGGTTATATAAAAAAAAGTGATTATAATGTTTTCTTTTTTCCTTGCATGCTTCCTTACTATTCAACCGTGGTGTCAGTGTGTCCCAAAAATTAAGGTTGTAAGAAAATTGCCGGTTCTTGTCAGGTTACAATGGGGACTAATTAAGAGGCCGCAGTTAATTAGATTCGGGTTCTGGTATCCATTGAAATAAACGCGCTGTCTCAGTTTAAGACTCGGGACTAAACCGCTATTACTTTTAATGCCGGTTTGTTTTGACAAAGGGGATAATTTTTTGGGTTCTGTAGCCAAAGGGTAAAAACGGAACCCTATTAATAAGACTCCTCTAATACACAAACAACAAAGTTTCCGCGGCGGTGTACGGGTAGCAGTCCTTGATGAAGAGCTCCATACGAGTTCGAAACGTGTCGGGCCGTTCCTGACAAACCGCTTAGTACCTACATAATTAAGTATTCACTCTCCGTCCGTCTGTCCGTATTTTACCAGGCTGTATCTCATGATCATGAACAGTAATAGCTAAGACAGTTACATTTTTACAGATTATGCATTTCTGTTGCTGCTATAACAACATAATATAATAAAAGAAATATTAAAGTGGGGCTCTCATAATAACAAACGTGATCGGTTGCGTTAACTTTGCACCGCATTTGCATCCGGCTACTTACATACCAGGTGCAAACTTAACTTAGACGGCCCGTTGAGATGGAATAACTGTTTCTACGGAACCCTCGGTGCGAGAATCAGACTCGCACTTGGCCGGTTTTTAATAGAATCTTTTTATCAATTCTGTTTTTATGAGGAATAGCCACATTTTTTATTTTTATAAATATTGAAACAAAGGCAAATTACGAAAGAAAAATGTGATGTAATCCACTGCAATGTAAGCAGGACTCGAACCTGCGACCCAACGTTTCCGGCGTGCTCTCTCAACTGAGCTATCAAATCATTACGTCAATCAGACCAAATCTCTGATTCCACATTTCAACGCCCTTTTCTCTTTTATGATTTACTATTGTGTCAATATCACTCTAATAATATTATAAAGACGATAGTTTATGTGTATGTTTGTTACTCATTCACGCTCAAATGGCGGCTGGACCAATTTTTATAAACTTTGGTATGGAGATAGCTGACAACATCATCAAAAAAAGTTGTACGCGAGCGAGGTGGCGGGCACCTTAATAGTCCATAAACCCATTGAAATAACTCACTCACCTTTACAACATTCTCAACTAGGGCTTCTTAACCCGGGATTTTTTTGTATGGGCAATCCCAGGATTTTTCAGTTTGGGCAATCCGGGATATTTTTGTATGGGCAATCCCAGTTTATTTTAATATGAAAAATACCCGAGGTTTTTTAGTATGGGAAATCCCAGTTTTGTTTACTATAAAAAATCGCGGGATTTTTTTGTATGGGCAGTCACGGGATCCCGGACTATCGGAAGCCTTATTCGCAACCCAATTTAGTAGCCAGGAATTTATCAAAATATGCATATTAACAGTACAAATACATGTAATCTCGTACACGTTCATTTGCATGCCGGTCGCATCGCGGGCACTTAGCGGGAGATATGGCTGACATCTATCAATCTGGTCACGTGTACGATAACTGGGCCAAATTCGACGTTACAATGGGCGCCTGACAGCGTGGAAGCAGGGTTACTGAGCCGGCGGTGGCGGGTTCGAATCCCGGTAAGGGCAAATATTTGTGATGAAGTTTAATGTTTGCTCCCGGGTTCCCGGTTGTTGTATTTAAGTGTGTACATCGTCATCGTCGTCCAGTGCCCATTATTTATAACACTAGACTACTAAAGTTTACGGATTAGATCGATTTTTACTTATCATTTTCATGAATCAAAACCCAATTTCGATAAAAAAATATTTTTAGATAATTAATTATGCTTGACATTATACATATAAATATATTCACGTGTACTAGGGCCTAATTCGGCGTCGGCAAGTTTTAATAAATAAATACTTAGATAAATTAATTTATTCATATAAAATATACACATATATATTATTAAATACAGATGATATATCCTAATCAGATAATTAGCTAAGAATTCACAAATCTGCTAGCGGAGAGGTCACGCAAACGTTTATAGTTATACCTAGGCGTAAGCCAAAATATTGATGAACTGGGTGTAACACAGTACTCGTCGAATCACAGCCTTCACAATACACATCTAGACCTTAAGCACTAGATACCTATATAACTTTTTAAGCAAAGGAGGTGAAATTAGAATTCTAAAAGATGGTATGAAGGTTTAAATTGGTTCCGTCGTGTTTCCTCACTGTTCGTGTGAAATGTGACAATTTGCGTTACATGGCACTCTGATAAATCCTGTTACGGGGAAAATCCGATTTAAGATGATTACTAGCTGCGCTGTGCGGTGTTCGAGATAAAAAGTAGCCTATGTGTTAATCCAGAGTGTCAGCTATCTTCTTACCAAATTTTATCAAAATTGGTCCCGCCATTTGAGCGTGAAGAAGTAACAAACATACACATAAACACACTCTTAAACTTTCGGCTATAACTAGTGTGATTGTTTTTGACGATATTTCAGTTGCAGAGTGAAACGATGAACTTTATTCTGAAAGTAAGCCACAATGGCACTTTTTCATATCTGAGTCTACCGGTAGTACCGGTATTTCACAAGAAGAGACCATTGTTGAGAAGATACGCCAAAAGAAACTCAACAGGTAGTATTTTTGTCGTAAAAGATACTTAAGTAATACAGGAATATAAATTCAACTTAATTTAGACTTATGTATATAGCTACCTACGTAGTCCACGAAGGAAACATATTGAAATTTTATCTACTTTAAGTAATAAACCATTATCTTGAATTTTTAAATGGAATAGTGATAAGTTTTGTTGGTATTGGAGGTACTTATAGTACGAGAGCCCACGACCAAAATTTTTGTCTCATAGCAATACGGCCAAAACCGCATCAAATCGATAGATACGATTATCCTGAACTCGAAAATACCAATATCAGACATTTTCCGCGTAGCGTTTGATCTGACCGAATTTTCAAAATTGTCAAAGAATTTTACCGAACTGCATCATAGCAATATGTCTGATTTGCAGACTGTAGTTGAATGATAGTTCTGAGATACCGGAAGCATATTTTTCAGATATTCATTACTACGTATTACAGATAGAACTACTAGGTAAGGCTAATAATGCAACTCATAACTATTTAGTAACTTTGCAAGTCATATTGAACTTACAAAGAAATATATTTGAGAGGATATCTTGATATTGATATTAATCCACCTCCACATTTTTTTCAATTTTTTTATGCACACTAATAAAAGTCAACAAAAATACAAAACCGAACTTAAAACGTGACTTTATCCCCTAATTATGCAACAGTAGTGGTGTGCCATTAGGCGTCACATCGATATCGATGTCATCAATTAACACGTGACGCGATAGCCGGTGACTATAAACCTGATACTGTCGTGTCGTCACGCGACGGCAGTATTCTGAGATTAAAAAACAGCTAAGAGGAAATACAACTGCTAATTTTTTCATACGTAACGAGGTTTATACTCGTCAGTTTCTTCCTTGAAAATTAAAAAAAATATATGCTTTGAGCGGGATTTTAATCCACGTCTTTCCGGGCCATACGGGTGAATTACCGATTATTCCTTTAAAAGCCGACTAGCTAACTAAACGAATTTTTCAACCAGTTGCTTCATTCTTTATACGTATTTTAGGTTGGAATCGAAAAAAAAAAACAATACTTATTTCGCTATAATATAAAGTTACATTCCAAAATTATAACTTACAAGAATTATTTGCTGCAATTTATACTACACAATGTACCTACACTGTCAATATTTGACACGACTTTGGTACTGTCTTTTGTGCAACACATTCTGTGATGTATTAATTAAACTTCTTTGTTCTGTTTCAAAAATACAACAAATACTTATCTCTATACACTGCATTTAAAGCACTGATTTATTATTCAATATTAAGGTTGTCGAAACGTTGGAATGTGCTCTCATCACCATATCAATGGCTACTTCTGTCCTATGACCTTAGTATGACAACGTCACGGTTGTATCATTAAATTTACAAGCTTTTATTTAATTTGCAATGCATGTATGTAATTAAGTTTGTTCGGGTGGAATCTTGCAACACAATTTTGAAACCGCTGATTGAGATGAAATTTTTCATTCCTACTTTGATGACAATACTATAAATATGGTATCATGGGGCTAGTATAACTTCGGAGTTAAGCAATCCTAGCGAGCTTGGGGTCTTTAGAATCATCTTGTAGTGAGCAATTGATGCATGTAAAAAAAGTACGGATAGCTATAAAAACTTGTCACAAAAATGATATTTTTGACAGAAATTATTAATCTTTAAGGCTTTATTAATAAAAAAGATTTTTGATGATGGTCGCTTTGAGTGCAAGCAAAAATTGGGTATAATAATACGATCTGTTTTAATTCTATTTTTAGAGCAACAGTCCAGTCTCCTCCGCATTTCCTTTTAAGTCCGTCATATTATAGACCATAGGTCAAAATTGGGCTTCTGATCGCGGGATTTTTTAGTACGGGTAATCCCGGGATCGCGGGATTCCCGGTATTGGTAAAAAAAAAAAAAAATTTCAGCTGTTTATTTCTTAAAAAAAATTTTTAGTTTTACAGAGCTTAGAGAAAATCTTTAACTTCTTAAGATTATATTACTAAGCCTAAGGTTAAGCCTAAGGTTTAAGCTGAAGGTAAATATTCCCGGTATTGGTAAATATTCCCGGTATTGGAAGCGTTAGTCGAAATACACTAGCCCGTCAAGCAAACTGCCAGAACAGACTAAGAATAACACCATTAAAAAAACACATTGCCCGTAGAACCGATGGTTAGTGAGGATGATAGGTTTGTGAATTGCAACCACGCATCAGTAGACTCAACGTGGGGTCCCCATGAGATGACCTGATACGGTGAAGGTCGCTAGAGTTTGCTGGATGTGAGTGGGGCAAGACCGGTCATAGGATGTTCTTTCGGGGAAGTCTATGCACAAAATCATTAAATCTAATCAAGATCAAAATGATTATTCTGCAAGTAGCCTCAAGGACACTTTTACATGTATGAATCTGAATCTACCGGCATTTGACGAGGGAGACCGCTGTTGACGAGAAAGCCTAAGGTTTGCTATTATTATAATATTATAACATTTAGGTATAACTAGAGAATATATTAAGAGACCTTATTCCTTTTTTATTAGAGAAAAAACAACATAAAATTAAAAGTACGTAAACCTTAAAAAACTTAAATTATGATCTAATTAAACCTAACTTAAACTATTGGGACCTAAACTATATGTACAAAATGATACTAGAGAATTGATACTCGTATACAGGAGATGTACCCAACAGTCAAGTGGACGTCCTGTGGCCAAATGATGATAATATTTCTTAACAGATAAACAAAAGTTTAATTAGCGACACCATCAGAATAGTCCTCCGAATTAATACTCGATAACCACTGAATTATGTCGACAAGTGTAACACCCTTATTTGCATTTAATTAGTTCGTACTTGTCGTCCAATAAACAGTGGCTGAGATATGCCTATGCTGTACACTTATTAATCAATATGGTCATATGTGCCGATGAGAGTCTTGTGTAATTATGACGTTATAGCTACTAGCACGACAGTAACTCTCGATATGTATGAAAGGTCATATGTGCCAATGAAAGTCACGGATAGGTACGACGTTCTGGCAACTAGCAGGGCAGTCTTAGTTTATGCTGATAACGCGGCATATTCTCACGACATCGCACGGGATCGACACCTTGTTGAAAGGTTTATACATATTTGTCGTATAATTTGAAATGTTTAAGGGATATCAAAATATCTATATGTAAATCATAATAATTAAAAACCATAATGCCAAAATTAAAAAAAAAATAGTACATATGTTATTTTATTATTTTATGATATTATTTTTCACGTGTGTCAATATAATGATGATGTTAAGTGGTTACCTATCTGAAACACTAAAAACGTTAATCTGAATTTCGTTTCGACAAAAACTATTCGACAAATATCATTTTAACTTTTTTTTCATTTGTCCGAAAATTCAATTCGATATTTTTACGATTGAGCATTACTTGCTTAGGTTTTTTATTCACTCGACTAATGACACGTTTCCCTAAATCTCATTTGTCCGTAATATCAGTTTTCCAATGTAACGATTCGGTTTATTAATTATTCGACTTTTTTTGTATGACTTTGGTTTCATTCGTCCGATGTAACGATTCGGTTTATTAACTACTCGACTGTTCTGGTTCTGTTGTGGCCACAGTTCTAACCTAACCAAACCCAGCCAGGTCGGTTTTGGAGCTTTGCCGGCTGCTGCCGCGGCACGCTAGCTTCGCTCGCTCGGCTCGCGCGCTGTTGTGGTCACAGTTCTAACCTAACCTATCCCAGCCAGGTCGGTTTTGGAGCTTTGCCGGCTGCTGCCGCGGTACGCTAGGTTCACTCGCTCGGCTGGCGCGCTGTTGTGGTCGCAGTTCTTATATGTAATGCCAAAAATATCACGTAAATGAAAAAATGGGTATGAAACGAAAGACACCTCAATTCAGAGGGCAAGTGAATGGGGCGGGAAAAGTTAAAAGGTAAAATGAAAATTTGTTTAAATGTATGCAGTGCCAAAAGTATCATTGGGTAAATGAAAAATGGGCTACGAAAAAAAAAACGTAACAACTCATAGGGCAAGTGAATGTGACGGGAAAAGATTTTCGGACAAACGATACCTTAAATGTGAAGTGGTGAAAAGAAAAATGTACGAATCCTGTCATCGGACAATCGATAATAATTCGAATAGTTTTCGGACAAATGAAATTCGGTCAATGGTTTTTAGCGTTTGAGATAGGTTACCATGTTAAGTAGGTACTACTACTATCTACTACTATAACCCATTATTAACAAAAATATGATTAAGTATTAACTAAAAACAATTCGGCTATACAATTACTATGGACTGGGATATCAAATTAATAAGACAAGATTTTTTCCGGGAGAAATAGAGAGAGATACATCCGTCTTTACTCTCTCTCTCTCTCTCTCACTCTCTCTCTTTCTCTCTCTATCTATTCCTCTCATACTTGCAAAGCAACAAAGTGATGCTTTTTTAGGAGTTTTGTCGATGGACCAATTTTGATAAATATTAGTAAGTACGAAAGGCTGAAAAGCTGACACCCTGGATTAACAAATAGGCTACTTTGTATCTCAAAAAAAAATTGTTTTCCCGTGGAATGAACAGGTAATCTTACCAGAAAACTTACCATTAACTCCCGTTTTGACATCTGGCAAAAAAATCCTTTTAGTTTAAGTTATTATACGCATATTAATATCAATTCCTTAGCGATTGTCACTCTCATAAAAACTCCTAATTAGGCAGATGTAACAACTATCTCCACGATCCATCAAATGACCGCATAATAAAGCATTAAAAAAATATATCAGTCACCGTTTAAGAACGACGTATGTACAATAGAAGCCTGAACTTACATACGTCATTCTAAATTATCACTTAAACGCAACATGAATTGGCATGAAACGAAACCTTTCACAGTTAAGCGACCAAGTTATGTTGACCTCTGATTTCTTATTAATTGTATGGAGCGAGAAGGATTGTTTTTTGGGCGATTTATCACCTGCCTGTGCGCATCTGCGGTCACTTTATTGTCCAAAATGAAACCTAAAGGGGAAAAAGGATTTAAAAAATGGATGTTGTTAAAATTATTCGGTAGTGATTTTTTAGGGGTGTGCGGTTAGTCGATATTTCAAAGTTTATGAAGAAAATAATTTTTGGGTTATACTAAATTGAAAAAAGAACCCACTTTTTTAGAATTGCCTGATTTTTTTTATATTAATAGATAAGATAGTTTCGACGAAGGGCGAGCGAAGTTAGAAAATCTTCAATGTCAAATAGAAATGTTGTTCTTAAAAGCTGTCCCAGTAAGGAGGAGTACGGATATTTTACACACGGCTATTTTTAGAATATCCGTAGTGAGAAAAGCATAATCGGAACTCTTATATCTTCGTCTCATCATGTCTATCTCTGTTACCCACGTATTTTTCTCAAGAACTACTAAATGTACACTTGTACAGTGTTAGTGAATTTTGGCACAAAGGTATCTTTTATGAGCTGCTACTGCTACTTAGTTACGTAGTTAAATTGCTGAAAAAGAACCTTAATAAAATGGGCTATCCATATAAGTTAATGAGAATCAAAAATGTTTTCGTTATCCTCAAGGCGTGGCAGATAATACGATATACGATGTACGATATAATACGATAGCTAAAAAGATACTTCAACATATTTTGACGTTGTTGACCACACTACCTACTGAATTTACTTACTATAAAAAATGCACGAGTTAAAATTTAAAATTATCGTTATATTTTTAATCTAGTTGTAGAATGAAAGTAACAAGTTTTAATATTTTCTAATTTCTTGTTTAAACAAGTGTGTATTTTTTTGTTAAAAACGTTATTCATATTCATAATCATAATCCAAGCGTTATCTTCGATCAAAACGCAATTAGAACATTTAAAACACCCGCCATTAATCACATTTGAAATTGGAACTCATTCAAAAATAAATGACGCCCAATCAAACGGAACAATGAAATAAACGCAGCTTCCACAAGACAAAAGAAGCTCGCGGTAAACCACCTCAACAACAAAACGTCTCAAGCACCCACACACGACAAACCACTTAAGATGTTTCAGTCAGAAGACATGAACTTGCTGAATGATAAAACAGCTTAAGAGACTATACAAAACGTAGGCGGTTGAGATGTTTCGGGTGGCTGCGTTGAATAAATGCCAGCCCATTTACAAGGGTGTAAGATATGACGTGATATAGATCACTCACTTCGTAATAAATAAATAAATAACATAAGAAAAATTACACCGTAAAGCGAATGTAACCGGAGGCGCTACGGGTACGCTAGACTAATGTGGATATGTCGATTTTTCAATATTAATAGTGAGGTACCTGATTCTTATCATTATTCTATTATTTCATGATCTCATTGGCGTTTTGATAAATATCTTCAGAAAATGATTAGTGATTACCCATATTGATAAATTTTGTACGGGCTTACGTATGTAGGTCAAGTAAGTTCATGGATTTGACATTTTACTACTTCTAATGACTGACATCTGAACTCTGCGACTCATTGATAGGGAAATCGATTTGTACTACGACATTAGTCTAGTATATTAGTCAGTGTAAGGCACGGTAAGCCTTAGGGCGATCCTATCCACGGATAGGCAGTTTCACAGCGTAAAAAATCTTGCATTGCCACAAAAACTAAAAACTTTAAAACTTATTTTTGCCTATCCAATAGAACATCATAGTGTACTTATTGGAAAATCTTATGGATATCGATGGGGTCGTTGGGTACGGGTACATATTTAATAATTATTTCGATGTGTAAGACTCAGTGCGAGAATTCTGTATCTTAGTGCATGTGTTAAAAAATATAACTTACATATTGACGACAAACATCGAACAGACGACATTATTGACGACGCAGTTGGCGCAGCTGCCTACTGATCCAACGCCGACGCGGCGGTCCTAGATTCGACTCTCGGCAAGGGCAAATATTTGTGTGATGAACTTGAATATTTTGTGCCTGGGTCTTGGATATTATTTGCTTTTAAGTATGTATTTATCTATTTAAGTATTTTAATCGTCATCTAGTGTCCATAACACAAGCCTACTAGAGCTTACTGTGGGACTAGATCGATGTGTGTGAGGTTGTCCAAATTTTATTTTTATTTTTTATTTTTATTAAATTAGGGTCGTATCCACATAATCCTCACGCCCGGGCGGTGCGCGAGGGAGCGACAGGGACGGATGATTTAGAAACCCCTCGGGAGAACGCGACCCGGTATTAATATTGTGACTGACTGTACAGTATAATCACAATCGTCAGATCGAGAAAATTTGTCCCTTTAATCGTGATAAACCGATATGAATAATTAAGTTTCAAAAATGATGGGCAATCTTTTATTCCAAAACTGTTTCAACTTTAGTATTTCTTTTAAATTCTCATTGGGTTTTTCGTAATAAAACATTTTTAAGAAAAAAAAAAGTAATGCATCTTTCCATAAGTCGAAGTAACAAAAAACGTCCATTAACTTAAAGTAAGAATCCTTTTTTTCCAAACTCTGGGACCCAATGGGTAATGCGTATAGTGTACTGTACATTATGAACTGCGGTCACAAACTGAAATGTTAGAACAAAGCATTCAAGTGCATTCGGCCTCAAAAAAGATTTGCTACTTTATAATATGCGTGATAAATAAGTGACTAAAGCATCTGTCACTCACACTCCTATCTTGTCGGAACGTGACGGATGCTTTGACACTTATTTATCGCGTGATAAAAGCAATCATCATAGGCCCCCAGAAGACGCTTCCCTTACCCTTGAATGGAAACCATCAGAGTATATTTTTATTTTACTTTTCATCGAATCTACAACATTATCTAAGTTTGAACGACGCCCAAGTAAGTAGAAATTTAGCATCATTGGCTCCTCTACTATGAGGTATATTAAGAACGATTGTCATTAGAAACGCGTCAGCCCCAGGGATAATTCAGAAGATTCTGCGCCTCGTTCAGCCTTGATATAATTAGACACGTTAAGTGATGTCTGTTTGGGATCAGAGGTCGAAATATACTGATCCATCATGCAAATTGTCTAATATATACATCCTCATTGTATACAATAAAGTGTATTGTGTAATACGTATCTAAGGATCAATACTTCAAAAAGTTCAAAAAGACTGCTAATGCCTTTCATTTACATTGTAAAGTCCCATAAATGGACTTTTAACGTCGACTTGTACCCATAATAGCAGCCTATAGTAGGAATCCTTTTTTGAGGCCAAATTCACTTCGCTTTATTTTAACAATTACTAGGACCCAATGGGTATTGTCTACCTACCCTAATAGGTATAAATATGTATTTAGAAAAATGTGAAAGAAGCTTCTGTATGATTTTCAGTGCTGTGACTAATTACTTGTCACTTGCGCTCTTTTACAATGAGGAAGTTTTAAAATAGATATTTTGAAGAAAATGGTCATAATACATACATATTTTTTAAGAACCTACCTAGTGAAATAAAATTAATGTTGTCAATAAGTTTATTATAATTTTGTGATTCTTCAATACTTAACTTATTTATTTGCCGCATCTGAATTTTCCATACCCTGTACCTTTGATCACTCCTTTCCGTTTCGGTATCTGTCGCCAGCACTTCGGGCTAAATTGGTACCGAATTTCGAATTCAAATCGGTACCCGCCCGCGGCACCACTTTTAACCGCTAATTGGTACTTTGGTGATTTGGTGGCTTTGATGTTGATTGGTACCGGTACTGGTATCGGTATCGGTTTCGGTTAGGGTAGGTCGTGAAGGGCTGTTTGTGTTTTTAATTGGAACCTAATGATGGGAAACAAATAGCTCGCTTCGTGTGGAGACTGGCATTGTCATATCAACCTGGACGTATCCTTTACTGAAACCGTATATGTTCTGATTTTGATGGGTTTTATAAATTTTAGCCACGGGAACACCGATAAAGACTCTTTTTGGCCAACGTCAGCCGGCAAACATATCCTTGGTATTGGTAACATATACAATAGATTATAAAAAAAAACGAAGAGATCCAATCCAATCCTGGCAGTAAGTGCACGAGTTTATATAAAAAAGAAGAACACTGGCCAGCAAATCTCTCTTGACTCTAAACTCTAAACTCTTATCACCCGACAAATTATCACCCCTCACTCTCTAACAGTAGTGTACAGAAAGAGATATGTAGTATATCTCGCGTGGCACTGTTGTGCTAGAGCTGCAAGTGCGAGTCAGACTCGCGCACGAAGGATTCTGTACCATATTTTTTTTTTACTTTTTTTTGTTTGTATTTGTTGTTATTATGGTTTTACACTTGAAAGAGTATAATTATACTTATTTACTACTCCTTGTAAATTTCAAGTGTCTACATTATCATTCAAACGTAAGGAATAAGAAATGTACAAAACCTTAAAAATGTTAAGTTTCTATTGACTACGGTTGAAAAGATAAAATCCTGTTAACAGACGTAGGTACAGACAGCGGGGGCTTAGTTGTACGGTCCTGTTAGCACCCTTTGGGTACTGAACCCTAAAAATTACCAAATTACTGTAGGTTACTTATGAATTCTATATCATATATCTCAACTGCTAACAACAATGCGTTCAAGTTATGGTTGAAAAAAAAAAAAAAACTTGAATGTCAATTCATAAATAACAGAATTCTGGGGCACCACCATAACACACGCTTCGACTTGAGTACCTCCTTATCAAAAGACAAAAACAGCCATTTCGATATGGTTTCTATGTTATTACGGTGTTTCCTCACCGAGAATCGGTATGTAATGTAACGCAACAAACAACAAATTAAACAGCGTTTGTGACATCACAGGCGAATGCTCGCGGTGAAGCAGCAACCTTGACCTTCACATCCTATGACTGTAGAAAACATCAAAGAGAAAAGAGTAGTTCAAAAAAACTTCAAAATTACGCCCTATTAACTTGACAACCCCATATTCGTTTAAAATTAAATTAACATAAAACGATTCCCAAATTCAGTTTAAAATCAAACTTAATCTTAGAAATGTTCCTGAGGCTATGACACATGCCTTTAAGTACGATAATATGGTAATGGCTACCGAACTAACTTGATTACATTTAAATATGTCTTCTAACCACCATAGTCTGAACTCTCACCACTAAAAATCATCAACATATCACGGATCTATGCCAACTGGTCGTTTATATCGTTTATCAACGCACCAGGCGACATTGAGATCTTGTCAAAAGGATAGCTGATATCCATTGGAGGTCAAGTTATAACGGTGGCTCAGTAGAAATTATTAGTGTAAAACGGTTTAGAAAGAATTTGACTCAATTGCTAAGAGACATGGTATTATTAAATTTACATTTGAAATTGGTCGAATGTGCCTCGGAGGTTTTTATAATCTATGGTTTAGCGGTCTATGTTGTTAGAAGTATAAAGGTTTCCTTATATTTTGATCAATTGCTCGATCCTTTAATGATACTTTTATATTCTTAAAAATAAAGATAATGATGAAGGCATTGTACGCTTGCTCCTAGATCCGACAGGTTCATCAGTGGCGACTACGCACTGGATGTTTGAGTGAATTTGGAAAATTTGATTTACCAAATTAACCGCTACATGACACTTTTTAATGCAAGTCAACTTCGTTGTGGTATCGTTTGGCCAATGTAAAATGTACTAAAGGTTCTTAATTCCTAGGCAATATCACTTATGGCAAGCAAAGAGTATTTTATTTCACTGGGTACCGAGGGCGTCCTGGTCGAGGCTCAAATATTGGATCACGAAGTGCGGGCAGTACTTCCATAAGGTGGGCTGATAGCCTGGTGAAGATCGATGGATGTGGGCGACGCCGGACAGAATTTAAATTAGACTAAATATATGCCTGATCAAGTCAAAGAATCATGGACCTCTAAATTCTACTAGGTTGAAAGAGACGCTGGACAAAAACTGGTGGAGGCAGGATGATCTGCCTCCACCAGATGCAACCTGGAAGCTGACCACGATCCTCAGAGCGACCTACTCCAGAGAGAGAGAGAGAGGGAGAAATATTATATGCCTGCAACTTCATCAAAACATTATTTGAGAGATGATTTTCTTCGCTCTCTAAGGAAATCCTTACTTCAAATAAGTACATACGCGGAAAATTAAGTAATGAATTTTGATTTAAATATATACCCTTTTTTGTCACCACAAAAAGAACTTAAGACTCAAATCTTTTAGCAAGTGTTTCAAAATAACAAAAATAAGATTCCCCGGAACTTGTATTACAAAAAACGTAATTTTATTGACACAGCACAAAGTTAAAAACACCACTTTTCCTTAATCATAAAAAGCGACGATAAAAACTGTCATTTATTTCTTAACTCTTTTAAATTACAGTGTTAAAGGCAATGCATCAAAATACCTAATTGAATATAACCCTCCTTACTTCATTTAAAAACACGCCCCTTATTTCCCAAGGGAGGAAAGACGTCGCAAATTTTATAATACCGGTATATTTACCGGTTATACCGGTTAATATTTACCGGTTCGCGCGATACCGGATAATTAGATAGCGACGTGATTTCGTACGGGAAGACGAAATTAATATCAATGTTCTTTGTTTAGAAGTTTAGGGATGTAGCGGGGTGGTGAGTTTATCGATATATATGTTATTTTTGCCTTGTTACGTTCGAAACGCTTGGCTTTTAGGTTAACTTGCCAAACATGTGCTACTCGTAAATACTACAAAATGATTAACATTTACCTTTAGATTTATTTGAAAGGCCATGAAGTGGTATAATACGAATATAATACTTGACACAAAAACAAAGTTATCTTATTTAGGCCGAAGTGAGAGAACTCTGAGAAGAATGACGTTTGAATTACAACTATTAAGTAATTATTTCTGTAAATATATTGATTTTTTAATAATATGAATGGTTATGTTATACTGAGTGAATCCATAAATTTTCATATCATCGTCACAAGTGGTACGATTATATCAAAACATTTGTAAAATTAATCAGAAAAACGCATTCGACAGCTTCTTTTTAGCCAAATAAAAATTTAAACCCAAATAATGCTCGATATCGACGAAATAATATCGACAGCATCCCATCACTGAACTTTGCCAAATGAAGACTAATGCTACCGCGTGCGTGGGGTCCCGGGTTCGATCTTACATGACAAACAATCTATGACATAAGTTTATATCTCTTCGTTACTTAGTCATGAACTCTAGGGTGGTCGTAAAATATGAGACAAGTCACAGCGGTTATACTTACGGATGTTATTTAATATTGTGTAGTCGGAGATATATTTTGTGAAAATATCGAACTATTTATAGTAAGATATTTTTTAAAAATATATCTTCGATTATTCAAAGTCCGATTGTCCGAGTGTCAACAATAATGAATACATTTTTATTAACGTAGTAACGTCTGCTAGCGTAAACTAAATGTTTATATAGAAGCGAAAAATAAAATAAAATATGCTTTGAGCAGGATTTGAACCCACGCCCCCACGACCATGGGCCAGACGGGCATGGGCATTACGAATTATGCTATCAAAGCCACTAGCCAAAGCATCGAATTTTTCAACCAGTCTTCATTTCTTCCTGCATGCGTTCTTCGTTTCTTCGTTTCTATATAAATCTAATGTGGGTACTCAACGACTCTTTATAAATATAAATAATTAAATATCAGACACCCACACAAATCGATCTAGTCCTAAATTAAGCCCAAGAAGGCCTGTTTTTGGGTGCTAGACGACAATATACATAAATACTTATATAGATAAATATATACTTAAATACATAGAACAACCATGACCCAAGCACAAATATTGAAGTTCATCTCGAAAATATTTGCCCTGGCCGGGATTCGAACCCGGGACCGTCGGCTCAGTAGGCAGGTTTCTACAAGCTGCGCCAACCGCGTCGTCAAATGTAAATATGTTTTTGTCCTTTCATATTATAGAAGTTCGTATTTGCTAGATTACTTTCCATGTAGATACGTCCAATCCATCCAAATAAATATTGTGAATAAGTAAGAAGAAAGATATTCCTCCTCGTTTTTCCTTTAGGTACAGCAATGCTCTTATGATGAGAAAAAGATGATTGTGGAAAACAAGATGATTATAGTGATCGATGGTGCCCCGCTGGTAAAGTCAATGAATGAAAATGAAATAAGTAAATTGAATGAAAAAAGTATTTTCTTAAACATGCAATGAAATATTGTCTTTACGGTCCTTATAATAGGCTCGGAAGTATCGCTTTTTGGGCGCAACAACTCGAGAGGACTGTAAAGGGATTTCACACTGCTTTTCAGGCCTAGGCCTGCAAAGTAACTTTTTTTTTGGTTTCAACAACAAGGTCCTTCACACAGCTGGCTGGTTTGACAAAAAGCAGGTTTTGTTTTTAAAGGTTGGTGTTAGACTAAAATGTCCTATTTGTCAATTAATAAAATGTTGTTCTTTGAAGTTTATTTTTTTATTTCATTGTATGTTTGAGAAAAGCACTATACATGCCTCGTCGTGAAAACGGATTCCCGGCCTCGTATCACTATCCGGCCTCGCTCGCACGCTTGCTCAGCCGTATAGGTATACCTACTTGCCCAGAAATCCTCATTTTCCCGGCCTCTGATGTAATGTACTATTATTGTCTCCACCACAAAGTATATAAAAGTATGATTGACGTAGCGATCGGATAGCTCAGTTGGGAGAGCAATGCGCCGGTAACGCAGAGGTCGCGGGTTCATACCCCGCTTTGATTGTAGTAGATCGCATTCAATTTTTCTTTCTTAATTTACCTTTGTGTCATTATTTATAAAAATAAAATGTGGTATATTACCATATAAAAAATAAGAATCGATAAAAAAGATTCTATACAAATATATAAAAGTAGTTTGTACAGTAACTTGACTAACTAAACATAATATTATGAGAAGTTATATCGGGTTCACTCAAAAAATCCGAAATTTTCAGAATATTTCGGATAAATTACCGAAACCATCAATAATGATGAATGATGATGCATTCGGACAAATGAAACTTCGGAGTATTGTAGTGTAGGTACCTATATAATATAGATAACATCCATAACCCAGAAATAAAATAGTCGAGTTCATCACACCAATATTTTCCCCTCCTGGGATTCGAACCCAGGACCGCCGGCTCCGAAGATGCACTACAAATTGCGCCAAAAAGATAAATAATTTTTTATTCATTTATTTTATTATTTATGTAACATCCGGCGCAACCTGAGTCCTGAGCTGCGTTCTGAGCTGGCTGTCTTGGGTTCAAATCCCGGCTCGTGAAATTTGTGTACAAAGCCTTTGGTACGTTACCGGCACAGTGAACACTTGAGAATGAAACAGGCGTTAATTGGCAACACAGCGGCTGGCACCGCGCGGCACGACTGAGCGCCCTAATCGCGCGATTAAACAACTTCGGCCAAACGCTTCGATCGTCGGCCTTAGAGGTGTTAGAAGTGATTTGTTTTAAAGTAGCTATTTTTGGTCCATCAGTTTGGATCATGATGAAAACGATGTTTGGAAACATGGACGATCCATCAAAAAGACCGCAAAAGGATTGATGCATTCGAAATGTGGTGCTGAAGACGGTTGCTGAGGATTAAATGGACTGCTCGCTGAACTCATTTCTCTATCTTGAAAGAGCTTAAAGTTAAACAAAGACTTTCATCGATTGTGCAAGTGCGAATCCTGAAAATGTTTGGGCATATCATCCGCATCATCGAAAAGCCGATGGAGCGATTGGTAGTGCAAAGGAAAGTTGACGTACTTATAAAGTCCATGACGAAATGTTTCGAAGTGTGCACGGAGTGCCACATACAGAAAGAGATGGAGAAAAATTGCAAAAGCCGTCATTAATGTGGAAGAAGACAATCTATAACCAAGACCACTCTGACAAGAGTGTACGACTAAGAAGAAGAGTTTGGATCAACCATGACTTGCGCGACCAGCGGCAGTGGCGAGTAGTTGAGCGAGAGGTCCGAGCGCGCCATACGGTTGAGCGAGACACTTGTATAGCCATTCCGCGTCACTTACCGCCGACATCGTTACATGCCCGTAAAAGCATTCGTTATGGAATAATCATATTAGAATGTTTGATCGAGAATATTTTTTGGCAGTTGTTTATTATTACGTACTATGATAATGACGATAAGAATCGAAACGGTCAGACACAGAACATTTTCTTCCCATTCAGTTTCAAATATTTCGATCACGTCGGCGGAGGTAGGGTGAATCGGGGTGTAACTTATTATTTTATATTTTCTGTAATACTACCGCTTCTACCACTTCGTATGTCCGCAACAAACGGAGAGTTGGCTACTGTCGCTGTAGTTCCCGATTCAATTACACAAGTTTGACGAGTTCGAGCCCCTATTCTCGCCCGGCACCTATTGGCATCGCTCGATTATGCCTTGAATTATTTTATTTTTTAGAGTTCATAGTCCGAAAAGTGCCAAGAGAACCAATTGGTTCTCTCTTCTTGGCCTTTGAAGTTGAGGTAATTTCAAAGGCTCTACCTGTCATTTCTCCATCAGAATGTTGTTCGGGACTGAGTCTTATGTAACATCAAATCAGTTCCATTGATACAAAGATTCTCTTTCTTGACGTCTCATATCAAGATGGGTTAAACGGTTATCTTCAAAATCTTTGACACTTTTCTTGATCTTAAATTGCCATTCAGGTAGCGGTGGGGAGGTGTGCTCCCACATTTCATCTTAATGCGTAGGTACATAAGCGTCTAGAAATACAAAATAAAAATAATCCTAAGTGAGTACTATAGGCAAAGATAATGCATAATAGTAGGTAACTAAGATGTTATTTACAAAGTAATTAAAAAAGGTATATTTATGAACTTAGTGTTCTGTTAAATTTGTAAACATATTTATTAATAGGTTGCAGTGCCCTGCAGGGTTTCATAGCGAAATAAAATTCTGTATCGTCCATCTTATGTAACCTATGAATGCAATAAATAAACTGATAACTGAAGTAGATCAAAAAGTGGCCAAGTTGAATGGGATTAGGCCAGAGATGGGCATTAATCGACTTATTTTTTAATCAATTAGTCGATTAAACGATTAATCGACACAAATTAATCGCGATGAATTCAAAGCACAAAGAAACATTTAAATGTGTGTTAACACAGTGGACCGGTAATCCAGACGTAACGGGTTCGATTCCTGGACTCTTTCGCCAGTCTATTACGCATTTCAATTTTTCTTTGTGATTTGATTATTGTATAAAATAAAAATATAAAATTGTGGTGTCCAGAAATTTATCAAATCAGTTTACTTGATCTTTTTCACAGACTCGATCAGGTTTGGTTTGTTCTTTCATATTTGACAAGCAAAAAAACCAAAAATTAAAGTATATCACTATTGCGGTGTCGTCGCTTTTCAGTGAAATTAAGCCCTATATTATTAGAGAAAAGCACTAGCAAATTTTGATTGTTATAGCCATCGTTTAAAATGAGAGGCTTTCAAAACTAATCACTTCTTTGCCTTTGCCATGATGTCAAAGAACAGCTTACAACGTGCCATTACGCCAAATGACAGTTATTAAACTTATGCTTCAGTCATTTTGGTAACCGTTCGTAAAGGCGGAAAGTCGGTCCAACTAAGGCTCATGGCATTAAGTTCGCTATTTGTTCTTTTACTTCTGTATTTTGTGCCATAATGTTTAAATAAACAAGGTTATCGATAACTAAATTGCAAATATACATAACTTAATGATGGAAATTCGACTAGAAAGAAGTATTTTTCTTCCGCAGCGCCGACGAAATTGGGAGCATCTTTAAGTGTTCATTGGTTTATAGCTAGCAGATGTTTGAACTTAACTGAAAATTCATTATATTTACACTGACAAGTCACAATTATGACAATTGTTCTTTAGTACACCTTGAATGTACATTCAAGTGCTTATAATAACCCATCTCTGTATAACATCCCTGCATAATTTATAGTTACGATCAATATTAATAACAACAATTTGAATAACAACAGAAACAAATAGTTCCACATATGCCTTTGTTTTAAATAGTTCAATCGCAATATGTATACAAATAAACAATATGTAATCGTGTCGCTTACATCCAAAACCACATGGTGCTTAAAGTAGATTTTTAACACAAAACGAAGTAAGCGACTGTCACCCAAAACAACAGAAGTAAAAGAACTCAAACTGATGAACTTATTCCAAACACAAAATGTCGCTTATGTCAAGATAACATCGTGATCATAGCAGATTCTTACAAAATAAAACGAGCGGTGGAAAAACCTTAAAACTCAAACTATGCTAGTGTAAACACTAGTACTGTAAACAAAGAAGCGAAAATTTTCAAAATTTAATGGTTCAGGCAGGTTCGAACCTGCTACTCCAACGGTTTTCTGAGATAACACGGGCGTCCTACCTATTGGACCACTGAACCTGATGCGAGAGCCATTGAATTTAAAAAAAAATCGCTTCAATGTAGACATTTGATTTAAGCTAATTGGTTGTGTTTTAAGTTTTGACGTTCATATAAAATGTCCGCTACCCAAAGTTTGTCTGGAAGAGATCGCTCTTTAGCAATAAGAAGAAGCGCTTGTTGTCTACCTCTATGTATAGTAATTTTAAGTTTTTTTCTGTGTTAGTATTTCTTTCGTGTCGAGGTGTGCAATAAAGAGTATTCTAACTATCTATAATATGATCTAAGCAAATGCCGGTGTTATGGTAGTGTAACTACACGATAAAACTTGAACCGGTGATGAATTCTCGTTATCATTCCTAGATTTTATGGCTGATTCCAAAAATATTGCCAAGGCAGGCTATAATTTTTCCATTTATTTTTATTTTTATGTATTTACTTTAACTTTAATAAAGATAGCTTCTTGGAGTTTAAAGTACTACATATTTGTAAAAGTTGCTTTAATAGAAATAAGCGATTATCATTCAAAAGATTCGTGTACCAGTGGAAGAACCCCAAAGCTCAAGCTATGCTGGCGTTTCGAACACAAACACAAGCAAATTACGCACCTTATTATCTGAAGCGCCGATGTCGTCCGAATGACAATCATTAATATTTAAGGACCTCATAAAACAATATTACCAGACCTCATACACTCAATGAGGCACACAATTACCGACCATAACGCGGTTCGATTCTCGTCAATAATTGCTAGGTATCTCCGAAACTCATAAATTACTTTGACGTTTGTCTTGAAGTTGTTTTAATTGGGTAATTTTCTTGCCAGTTTTTATGGTAGTGGATGTAAATCTAACGTTAGGTTTCCGAGTAATGTTTTTCTTTTAAACGATCACCGAGTCGCTGGTTTTGTATTATTTTCACGTTATACTAACACAAGAGTATCGGATGAAATAGATCCTAAATAACATAAAAAAGGGTTTAAATCCTGGTAAGAATCGTTATATTTTTTATACTCGCGCACTTTAATCTGTCAATTATAATTTCACAGACAAAATCACTATAACGCACTTTTAATCCTGTACCAAAATCTATACTCTATGGTACCCGCTACAAAACTGTAATATTCATAAGACCTATCTACTCAACTCTAATAATTTCAAAAAGAGAATATCAGCATATTAGATAAAAAAAAAGCTCAACTGATTGGTTGAAATTACTTGTCTAAAAATGTAACCAATCACGAGGCACCCCCCCTGACCAACGCGATCATGTTTTTTTTATAGTGGGGAATGACGATTAAAGTAAAAAATGTTTCCTGTTAACACAGGTAAACCAAGTAAGGTAAAGGTTAATTTTGCTCATATAAATAGCATTGTATGCAGTAGTTACACCATTAGGTCTTAAAATTTCGTACCTTACTTATTAGGCAACTCGGCAAGCCTCGCGGCCTAAACGCGGTACTCGACTTTAAGAACCTTCATTGTGCAACGATTGCATAAAGTACTATTTAAAAGTGGCCGTCAACCCATTGAAAAGCATAGAAGAAAAAAGGTTACTGGGCAAAAACTTGCTAGGCAAATCCTTCTCATTCTTCCACAAATCCACATGCCCTGGGGGCCTATTATGGTTGCTTTTATCGCGCGATAAATAAGTACCAACGCATCCGTCACGTTTTGACAATATGCGAGAGTGAGTGACAGATGCTTTATCACTTATTTATCACGTGATGAACGCAACCATCATAGTCCCCCTGGTGCAAAGCAATCTTCCATCAGTCTTGGAAAAGAGCATTAAATTCATCTCCTCATCTCCTTAGAAATTTACCATGACGCTGGATTTTGAGGGAACCACTTGGTAGTAACTTTAGCCTACATATTGTTGTCCTGTATTGGGCGGTTTACACTCACGTGAAATTGTCAGTCGGCGTGCACTATTGGGGCGGAGCGTTGATCACAAAATCAATGACAAGTTACCGCACCGCGTACGGATAGCAGTCCTTGATGTAGACCTCCACACGAGCTCGAAGCATGTCGGACCGTTCCTGACAATTTTACGTGAGTGTAAGAGTGAAGACGAACGATGAGGTGAAGACAGACATAATTTGAGTCGCGTAATTTCTGTTGCACCATTCATCATGTCACGTGGCGCGACCTAAACTACGCAACTCATATTACACTCGTCTGGCTTCACCCTAAACCACTTACAACATATACCTACATATACAAATAATTAAATGTCATACAATAGTTTTAATATTTGTCCGTTGTTACATTATTAAAATCACAAAAGTGTTGCTCATACTAAAGAGCACCCTACCTTTCTATCACACGGGTCACAGTGAAGCCTATAATTTGTCGGTGGAGCCATGAACTTGCCGACAATTGAAGCAAATAATTGTAACAACGCGTTACTGCTTTCCCAGCATTGTCGGCTTGAGAGAATATCACCAGGACACAGCTTAGCATAAAGTAGACAGTCAATTTAAAACGCTTATAATTTTCTGTTTACACCCTCGAAAGTCCCAGACAATGTTATGCATTTATGAATTTGGAATCTTCTTTAATATGAAACAGTTCATAACTAAATTTTGACTACATTACTATGAAGTCATGTGTCCCCAACCGAGTGTATATTTATATGTACATAGCTATTTTTGTAATTTCCATGCTGCAGTTTCCTTGGGGTTGATTATACCTAAATTTCATCCTTTGCCTTTCAAATCACAGCGTATATAATAAATCTACATATCAGGCGAAAAACCTCCAGTACGGGACGAAAGCCCATATCAATGTTATTTACAACAACAGGTCGTGGGATGCCCAAATTCAACAGCTGGCCTTAATTCTGTATATTATGGCTATCAACCTAGTTGGAAACCTCTAATCTTCCAGTACACGGTTGCCACTCTACTTCTCTGCCCCAGCGGCTATCAGTTCTATCTGGAAACTCAAACAAAAGACTTCAATTGCTAAATGTAAGCCTCCGCAAATAACGCCACCATGACAGTAACAGTAGTATATAAACGTACTTGTATTTAAATTGTGGAGTTTTTCATGCAAAGTGCACTCGCTTCAAAAATTTCAACACTGTAGTTGCGTGATAGGAAGTGTGATGTGATCTCCGATAACCCAAGATTGTATATTCGTACAGTACAATTGTATGAAATAGTCAACACTAATCTTAGATTTACATGAGGAACCTACTTACTCTGACAAAATGAGGTCACCGTTTATATGTACAATATACAATTCGTTTTATTGACACGCTTTTATTAAGTTCACTTGTAACTTGATTGTTGGTTTTAATTACAGGTAAATAATTGCTATTGACAGGAACATCTTATTAGTTCTTAGGGTGACAATGTATCATTCAGGACACTTGTATTGCTACACGGGGAAAAGCTATTTAATTTTTTTTATCCGATAAGTGACACACGCGCATACCTACCTAGGTGATGGAGAACAGCCCATAATTAATTACATGTAAGTGATAAACCAAATAATTTTCTAAACGCCTTTTTTTATACAACGCGAGAGACGTGTAGCTATTTCGTCTCCCTTGCTGCCTATTCAATTCATATTCTGATTGATATAAATCTCCAAAGACACATTAATAAAGAAACATGATACAGAGACCTTAATAGGCCGGTACCATTTACAATTCAAAAAACTTACGCGTAGGTAATTCATCCAACGACATTACACATTACAAATGTCATAACCATAACGGAAATTGTGTCATGTAACAAAACACATATCATAATGGGCAGGAAATTCCGTGTACATAAAAAGCATGTACTAAATGTAATGACACGGTGGGCATGGGACGGCGACACTTAGATGTAATGAGCATGACTCTGCGTACGACACTATGTGAGCATTACGATAGTGATGTGATGCGGTGAGAAAGGTGTTACATATGTCGATAGTATTACCAATTATTAATTTATATAAGTTAAGTTTTTCCACGTGATTTGGGTTGAAAATGAGGTATGTCACACTTCGACAGCATATCAATCCGCTGATCTGTCGTAAAAATGCTTAGTTCCTTATTTCACTCTAATTGTTCGTAGAATTTATGGCCAATACAACCTACGAGATCTTTAGTGGTAACACTGGCAACCACATACCGAAAGATGCTGCTAAGGTATGTTTCCCAAAAGATGAACAATTTGTGATAACAACGGGAGGTCACTGCGCAGGACCGATTATAATAGTTATCTTTTGAGGCATATGTAAACACTGAATGATTTTTGGCTGATGATGATTGGACAAACAGTACTCAATATAAATTACTAGCTTTTGCCCGCGACTACGTACGCGTGGAACTTGATAAAAGGGATTATTAAAAGCGCCTAAGCAAATGTAAGAGCAATTGTGCTTTTGGTCTAATAATTACATTTCCTACAGGGTCTCCGCACCCCAACAGAAATGTTCACTCACTTTCCAATCTTTTTATGTATAATTTCCAGAATGAAAACTATCCTATGTCCTTCCTCGGATCTTAAACTATCTCTATGCCAAATTTCATCAAAATCGATTGAGCGGTTTAAGCGTGAAGAGGTAACAGACAGACAGACACAGTTTCACATTTATAATATTATTATAGTATGGATCGATACATTTATTTTATTCCTTCAATATAACAGAGGTCCTTAAAAATTGGGGAGACTAATGGTATTAAGAAAGATAACGAGGAGGAAGTCAAACGCAATAGTGTAAGCAGACAACCAAATAGCATCCTTTTGGGACCTAATGAGTAATTGACCAAGAAAAGGGGAGACATTTGGTCAAGGGTTTCTCTCAGTAAAGAGACATACATTTTTTCAAAATATCGATATGTCCAACGCATTTGAGACCCTCCCTCCTAGCACCTGTCCTGCGCCGACGCACCCGTTCATTAGGCGCCGCGTGATTGTCATTTGGCCACGCCCCCCGCGCAATTATTATAATTCGTATCATTACGCGCGCATGACGAAACGTGACGTAGTTACGACGAAAATATTAGAACGTGGTCCCAGTTTTGACGCTAGGATGTTTCGGGTGCTATTATATTTATGTAAGTATACACGTTGTATGTTGTTTTGCCACAGTATAATATGAATGAAGCTTTCATGGGATTTGTACTTGTACACACAGGCTGTCATAGGTTGGGATCCACGAGCATTTGGTCATTATAAACTAGGTACGAAATTTATGGTAAATTATTGTTACACAATCAAAATAATAAAAATTCAAAACAATATCAAACGATATCACATCTGCAATCAATTTCATAATATATTGTCTAAAAAAATATTGTGCCCTGAATGGTCTACGGTCCTTATTGTCATCTGTGGTCATGGTATTGGAGTGTTATTGTATAATATAAGTCAGCAAAGCGAAGCAATAATTAAATACCATCTAATGCGACTACCACTTTTCTAAAAAGTTATTCTATCGTTTCACCTCTCGCGTTTTTCAATGTTCTTGAACCAGTAAAGAAGTGTTGTCCATACTTAACAGACTTGACCAGACACAGAATCTTTTACTCCAAACTTTCCAAGACACTACTTTATTTGGTCTTAGGGCCTGGCCACATGTCCACGACACGGCGTCGTAAATGTAAAACGACACGGTGTCGCGTCGGAGCGCGACACATTATCCACCGTGCGAATATCCGTTGCCGCGTCGTGAAAACACACGACACGGCGTCGTAAACGTAAAACGACGCTGTGTCGCGTCGGAGCGCGACACAATTATCCACCGTGCGAATATACGTTGCCGCGTCGTGAATACACACGATGCTGTGTCGCGTCGGAGCGCGACACAATTATCCACCTTGCGAATATACGTTGCCGCGTCGTGAAAACACATGGTGCACCGGGCACCGCAGGTCTCGCCGCGCGCCGGGCAGATTAACTTTGCTGTGTTGAGTAGATGCACGGTGCGGTGCCACGTTCGATTACGACGCCGCAGCTTCTCGTACATGTTCAAAATATTTTGCGATCAGTTTTCAATTCGACATGGATCCTATCACACGTATTCTGCTCTTGTTGCTTTTAAGAAGAAGCATGAAGAAAAAGCAGAAGAAACGAAAATGTTGGATAAATCCATATCTTTCTATTATGAACCATGATGGCAGTCATTTCAAAAGGAAGTACGAGACTTTAAAAATAAGTGATCACAAGTTTTATGATTATTTTAGAATGTCTGTGTCAAGTTTTGAAGAACTATTATGGAAAATATCGCCTCGTTTAAAAAGGCAAAATGTATTTACCTGCGACCTGCGGTGCCCGGTGCAGCATGTGTTTTCACGACGCGGCAACGTATATTCGCACGGTGGATAATTGTGTCGCGCTCTGACGCGACACAGCGTCGTGTGTTTTCACGGCGCGGCAACGTATATTCGCACGGTGGATAATTGTGTCGCGCTCCGACGCGACACAGCGTCGTTTTACGTTTACGACGCCGTGTCGTGTGTTTTCACGACGCGGCAACGGATATTCGCACACGGTGGATAATGTGTCGCGCTCCGACGCGACACCGTGTCGTTTTACGTTTACGACGCCGTGTCGTGGACATGTGGCCAGGCCCTTATTTGTACTTGGCCTTAATCTCATTCAAAATATCAAAGAAAATTGTCCCCGTTTTAAGCAACAGTAGGCGTGGTGTCTCACGACATACCTCCTATTCCGTTCCTATTTTCAACTCCACTCTAATCTTGAAAGGTTCAATCTCGATTGACTCAGTCATATGGTTAACATGGTGGTCGCAAGAAGCAATTTGGTTGGACGCTATTAGATGAGGCTGCCGTATGGGCTTTGAAATGCAGCAACGACGTTCCAATCTCGTAGGTCGTTACTTCTTTACTTATCTGGAGGAGAGTGTGTGTCCGTGTCATTACTTGAGGCAGCCTGCGTGAATATAGAATCGTGGTTGTGCAAGTAATGGGCTCGTTCTTTTGTTCTTTTGTCTCGATTTCGAGAGGTGTCATTGAGAGATGGGTCATGGCAGCGTGTGCAATTAAAATTTTGGTAGTCAAAGGTGTTATATTAATGGCGGTAGCGTGAAGGATTAGGTAAGTGGCTAAAAAGTGGGCGAGATTCATATCTCGCACTCACTGAACCATCAAGCAAACATTTCTTTTTAGTTCTCATTCGACAATATTAAAAGAGCAGATAAGAATGACAACAAGTCGCTATTAGAAATATATTGTATACAGAACTACTGGTACATGTCTAGTCTTTTTTTAAGAAAAGTTGTATCAATTCTCTAACATCTGACCAGTTCTTAGGAACTATAATATAGGTTAACCGAAAGATGCCCACTACTGGATATTATGCGTTCATCCCCCAAAGAACGACACCACGACCGATCCTGCGCCACCTGACTCTAAAAAGCTTCAGCAGGTCATCAAGTCACGTGGGATACCTTCGCTGCGTCTTCCTGTGCATAGTCACCACTCAAGTACCCATCAACTCCAGAGACCGACGGTTCTACGATGAATGTGCCCTCTTCGTCCAGAACATAGTAGGAGATAAAAAGTAAGAAATATTAAATAGTTTTTTAGAAGTGAAGTAAGTTTGACCTTACCGTAAACTTAGTTACTTTATTGGTAGTAAAGATACAATCTTGGATAAGACTCATACAAATCAATATCAATCATTTCAACCGAAGCCCTTTGCGTTAAAAATAGCCGCACCTCTGTTGCAAAACCTCAATTATGTACAACGTTGAACTATTCCAAGAGCCCGTGTCGCAAAGTAGGCGTGACATTTCAACACCTTACTTGGACAACTTCCTATTCCTTACTGACGATGCTATGGAAAATAAACTGTGACTTACAAACGAGAAGGTTGCAGTTGCGTTGAGTGATCGTATTAAGATAAGAGGTTTATGAAGGTTGGTTGACGGTAGTGCAAATGTCAAAGCAATTTCCTATCGATTTATTGTGAGTGAACGTGTAGTGATAGCTAGATATCGTTATCTGGGACAGAATAACGACACTATACAGTATTAAGTCGACAGATTACTGTAATGTCAGGTTGTGGACCGCTACTGCAGATTCAATCGCTATGCTTTGGTATTTGTCGATTTTACTTTGAATGTGGTTTGTGGTTTGATGTCTTCCCTTAGTATAAGTCCCTATAATTCCCTTATACCAGTAATCTAAATTGAGCCTTTTACCAGGAATAGTTATTTGTATCCATGTAGTGATCTGAGTTCCGAGTTTTATTTCAATCTGTTCGAAATTTATCCATTATTGAGTAACAAACATCCAAATATGGGTCTATAATTATTACCTACTTACATAGAAACAATGTAGGTTTTTTTTTTATCAAAATACAATTTAGTCTGCAGCTTAAAGAAAATACCGTGTAGTATTAGAACCAACATTCATTATAATTACTTACTTATTTTATATGTATGATTGGGAGGCAATTCGGTACTCCAGCTTAAACCACCTTCACCGCAAGTTTTTTCCAACACTTTCTACAAATACTACACAATTATCAAATTCAACTCGAAACTCGCATAACCGTACTAAATCGTTTCGTCACACTCAACACAAACTACAACGCATTCATCAAAATTAACGTGACGTCTGTATTACGGGATCAAAATCTACATTTACGCTCGGTAACGCAAATATTTTGAAATACAAACCTAATTTTATGGCATTAAAGTTTTCAAGTACCGCAATTTTGTTTGTAAACGCAAATCTAATGTGGTTTCTTTGTATTGGCTACTGGACTTAGCATTAGTAGTTTTGGGATTATTTCGAATTGTAAGTGCGTAGAACCAATTAATATGTATAGCAGTGAGAAAGCCAATTCGTGTCATTGCGACGGAACACGGAACTTTCGTTCTTTAATAAGCATTGAATAAAACTTCAAAGTACGTTTCTTGCTCACGCATTGAAAGAGTAACATTTCTGTCAATGTAGCCGAAATTAGTACATTACATACCTTACGGCATTATTCAATATACTCTATGCCTTAGGGAGGTGAATTCGTGAATGTCCCAGATCGCGGGTGTTTGGGGCGCGAACCGAACGTAAGGGCCATAAATATGCGATTTGGGGCTTTACGAATTACCGCTCGTGGTTTGTCTAAAGTTTTACGTCCTGTCTAGGCCAAGAAGTGAACTTTCTTTCTAGGGTGACATAAAAGTTTTGCTCCTGTACCTTTTGTAGCTATCTCCATCGAAACTCATTTTTAACCAGCGCTTCAAATATTGCCCTTTTCTGGTGACATCATCCTCAGATTTCCATATATCTGTTTTAGGGATGTGCCCTATCTAAAAGGAAGGGTTATTAAGGAGATGTAACAATCATCTTTATTAATCCCAGAGTAAAATACATAAGTAATAGTTTGTCTTTTACAAACAGTAGACATCATCATCCTCCTAGCCTTTGTCCCATATCTTTGTAGAGAATGAATTCTCAATCGGGGTCGGCTATACCTAAATCCCAAGATGTGGCGTAGGCACTAGTTTTTACGCAAGCGACTGCCATCTGACCTTCCAACCCAGAGGGGAAACTAGGCCTTATTGGGCTTAGGTGGTTTCCTCATGATGTTTTCCTTCACCGAAAAGCGAGTGGTAAATATCAAATGACATTCCGTACATAAAAACTCATTCCGAAAAACTCATTGGTACGGGCCGGGTTCGAACCCGCTACGTGAAAATCGCATGCCCTAACCACTAGGCTACCACCGCTCCTATTTCTTTATTTATCTACAGGTACCCAGTGACATACTGACTCTTACGGTTCTGTGTCATTTAATTGATTACCTTTGACCTTCTTTGTCCTGGTTTGCTTTGCACTAAACTGGATGAAGTCAAGAGCAAAGCTCCTATAGGTTGAGCCATTTGTATCGGTCAGTGCAAGTTTGAAATTATAAGACATACAAAGATCCGTTTGTAGGAACCACGCCATTCATCTTAGCGACAAGAAAAACTACATGCATTTATTTCACTCATAAATCTTGTTTATCGTTTTCGGGAATCGAAACTGAAATTAATGAAAAATAAAACTTACGTTATTTATGTTTAGATATCATCGTATAACCACTAAATAAGTGTACTTTAAAAAATGATATATAAAATTGATTCAATAAGTTGGGTGTCATAATATCCCTTTATATAAATTAAGGATGGGTACCTACAATACGTCCGGGTTCGATTCCCGTGCTGAGTACAAGTTTTTTAAATATTTTTTATACAGTTTTTCGTGTCACTAAAATCTATAACATTTTGTTTGTTTCAGACTTTTCTATATGGATCAATCTAAATGGTCCACCTTGTATAGTTTTTACACGATTTATTTTGCAAACATTTTCCCATTCATTTCGTCATTTTACTCATATAATGGGCTATACTAAACTTTATTAAACGATGAACAAGTATCAAATAACTAACTTAACCTATCCTAAGAGAAGATAACAACTAAAAAACCCATTCATTTGGATCTATGCAGCTTTTTTTCCATTCTTTCCATCTCATCACTGATTCATTCCATTTTTTTCTCCATATAGATCATAATCTTTCGTTATAAAATATTGTTTTTATCACATTAAATTTCCACATAAGCTTACCACCACACAAAAAGTAAAGTACTAAGCATTGTCATGGCTCGTTACACGGCACATCGCGGGCGAAATATTAAAATCCCTCCAATGAGCGTTTACTCGCGTCGCCGCGGGCGCACGCGGATTGATGCGTTTATAATTATGGCGTGGTCGGTATCATTTGCACGGTGCGACGGTCCAAAAGAATATGGTCTTCAGAGTGGTCACACCTACGAAGGCGTTGATGGGAGACAAAAATTATTAATAAATTAATAAATGAATATCAACCTCAAAAATCGATCTAGTTTCAAATTAATCTCAAGAAGGCTTAGACTATAGAGCTACGTAAACTAACCCTTACCGACGGGGCAACACTTAGAGTATACTTCTTGTCTTCCATGGAGGGGTGACAATAAGTATAGAGCTCACCGACGAAGGTTGATTCTCTAGGTACTTCTTCTCTTCTATTTTATCAGTTTGAAACTGGAGATAAACTTTATTGAGGTCTCATTTACGATGACCAGAAGTTACTTAAATCGCGCGAGCAGTATCATTTGCTTGGTGAGACTTTCCAGAAGAACATGGTCTTCTGAGTATGTTGAGGGGGGTGATAATAAGTATAGAGCTAACTTACCCTCTTATCGATGGAGGTTGATTACTGCTTGTCTTCCATTTTATTAGTTTGTCTTACATATTCTACCCTGAGATATTTCTTTGGAAGTTGAACTATACTTTTTTGTAGTCTCATTTACGATGACCAGAAGTTACTTATGTTTATAAATGGCCGGTTTAAAAACCGGTATCATTTGCACGGTGAGATGGTCCAGAAGAACCTGGACTTACCATCTCACCGATGGGGTTTAACACTACAAGTGAATCTTTAATCTTAGTACTTAGATAGGTATCTTCAGGGTTCGTAAAATGCGAGCAATTCATTGAATTGTTAGGATCGTCAACTTATACGTCATTGCAATCGATTTTGCTCGCAGTTTACGATCCCGAGTTATTTCTTTGGAACTGGAGACATTTAAAACAGTTGTGGTAGCCAATGATGATGTTGATGATGTCATAAAGTATGTTTTGTTGAATTGATCTTTACTTTCTGACCATCTCAGCTCTTTTACCTTGCTCACGCGTCTATCCGTAATGTCCCGAGCGTGAGTGCAAGCAACGCCCCTCGCAACGATAAAGACAGTCCGATGGCCAACTGTAAACTTGCGTTGTTAATTCCTACCCGCAAAATCTATGATCTATATTGGAAGAGCATTACATTTTGTTATGATAATAATAGACTAGTGTGTGGTTGAAAATAATTTCACTACGCCTAGTCCCATATAATGCAGTCCCGTACACTCTCCTAAATGTATACTGTAAAACACAGTAAGACAAACGACTTTGGTCGTGTCTTGCGTCAGGCTTTGCTTTGTCATAATTTGTTGTAACTAGATAGTTTCAGATATGTAAAAGTCCTCGTGTGGCCTACTTATAGAATAAAGTTAATTGCTTAATTATTTGCTCCCACTAGGTCACTAATGGAGTTTTGAATATTTTGTTGTTCTGTTCTTTTGTTTTTATGATGTACAGTGTACCTACACTAAAAAAGTCCGACATTTCATTTGTTCGAATGCATCACTATTCCGAATTTTCATAATTCCAAAAACCATGTTCTGATGAAATATTTTGATATTTTTTTGGAGTATCATATAACCCTAACCTAACCTAACATATTTAAATTGTATAAACACCATTTACGGCAAATAATATCATCATTTGTCATGATAGCGGTTTTGATAAAAACTGGGACTGTCTTCTGAAAAAACTTTTCCATCATGGGACTAACCAATAGGTATGGTATTATGTGGGATAAGATTAAGACTTTCTTCCAGAGACATTAAATAGGTCGTCGGTATTTTATGTTATCCTTCGAGAACCTTCGCTTTGGCTGCTTGTTACCAATTTCAGGTCTAGCAAATATATATTTACACGGGCATATAATTAAACGTAATAAACCGTTGTTACAACTAATAACAATCTTATAATTTAAGTGCGAACCTGTGTAAATGATTGTTTTAAAGAAATCGTTAACATTAAACCAGATTATGAGGTAAATTATAGAGAGCGCGTGAAGACTCAATTTTGCTTTAATGTGCTTGTTGTAATCAGCCACATCCTGGGGCCAAATTCGACATTTCTAATGGCAAATGTCTGCGATCTCGACAATATGTGTCCAGTTTAGCGATGTGTCCTATTTAACCGCTACTCAGTAAACGTTTTCTTTCTAACTTTCTCAAATTTATTGAAATAAAATGATGAGCGTACATTCTAAGATACGAATGCATTTATTTTATTACAGTGTTACAGTTCTTTGACTTTCATAAAATCGTGTTTTAAATAAATTATAACGACAAAATAAAATTCGATTCATACAGGTAACAAGGGGATCGGGGAGAAGCATGATACACCACTGGCAGCACAGAAACGGATTGACAGAACCAACCAACCAAACATAGCGTGATGACGACGAAAGTTCACCTGTAATCCGGAGTGTCAAACGTTTTTTACTTATAAGTACCATACGAGTACGTAATTCAAAATTTGTTTGTGTAATCATTGTAAATATCGCTAAATTGAGAATAACGGAATGCTTAGTCGACTTTGTGACTTGAGCCCGCATTATACACAAACCCACTATAAATCACACATATCTATAATGATTATAAGTTAAAATACTGCTAATTAAGCTACTAGCAATATTGCCTGATTTTAGAAGCGACTCCTTTGTCGGTAGTATGTGATGTGTGATTACTGACGCCAACTTCCTGTTTTCATGATTTACATTTCCTATCCCAACGGGTAACGGTTTTGACTATATTTTCCCAGGTTAAAATATAATACTGCATTTTAAATACTAAACTAAATATTAAACCAATACAAAGATCAAATCACATAAAGAAAAAAATAAATGCGCAACTTGGTGGAAGAGACCAGGAGTCAAACCCGGTATCTCTGGATAGCCTTCAAAAAGCCACTTCGTGATATCTTTGAAGAGGCATCATGTGCTGCGGCCCTACGAAGGTGCCACTCTGAATCTTATCATTATTCGAAATTGCACGCACACCTATATCATACACTTTACCTATCTTCTTCTTCTTGTGTCGTATTCCTCATTGCTGAGGGTCGTGACCTCTATTTATCCTTCTTTGGATGATCACTCTCCACTTGTTTCGATCTACTGCAGCCCGCATGGCGTCGGGAAACTTGGTGACCGTTGTGTCTCGAATCTGATCGGTCCAGCGCATGGAAATCCTGTCACCTTTTCTCTCACTAAGAGTTGTTCCTGGTTGTCATTCTTCTTTCTGGCTATATGACCGAAAAATCCAAGGATTCAATGGAGGCATAAGCACGTTACCTATAGTCCGCACTATATCTGTTCCCTTAATCAGCCATATCAATGTATTCTGTTATTCGAGCCATAGCGCACAGCCGCGAGCCATATTCGCTTATTCATAAAGGCAGGTGTTGGACCGAGCGCGAATTTAATACCACCGCTTTCGGGCTTTTTACGCTTGTGTGTTTTTTCGATACACTGGTTTCACTATCGCCGAGCTGAATTTTTATTTGTCTGATCTTTAAAAGGTATCTATTTGTTATAGTTATAGGTCAAGTATTGGCTACATGCGAAGCGGAGCATGTAACCGGTTAATCTTACTTTTGAAGTAGGTCCTTGATTATAAACTTTTTACACTGATTCTAAATATTAACGTTTAACAATGTATAATTATGTTCAGGTAAACTTTTGAATTCAATTGGGTACATCGCTAACTACCTAACTTCTTCTCTGTCTTTTAGCTCTTAGCAGAGCGGTCGTGGTCGCTTAGAGGCGTCCAATGTCGGTAGTAGTGGTGGATACAGTTTTCTGCCATCTTTCCCTATTGCCAGACTCTCTTGACTGCATGAAAAAAGCTACTACAAGTAAAAACGTTTTACGATTTCATTTAAACTCTTAAATCAAAATGAGATGCAAAATTGACAAGAAATACGCGAAATAATGATAGTCATGTTAATAAATATTTTGAAAGTAGCTATCAATCAACGAAATTAGCTGACCGACAAAAACAATTAGGTTAAGTTTTAACTTTACTGACAGGTTCGAAAGTCAGTGACTTTAGTGTTTATGTAAGCTGATTTTGGTCTAGGATTCCGCGTCTAAAACTTTTTATTACCCATGGGTTTTGTGCATGACTAAGCTTTGTCTAGCGTTTGTAGCAGAAGGACCTGCCAAAAAAAAAAGTCGCGGGGAAATATAAGCACATCGCTTAAGTGCTATTCGTTTTTTTTCTTTAGCTTCAGTTTACTAGTTATTCGCACGAAGCGATTGTTCATTTCTAATGCGAACTGTTAAGGAATGGAATTCACTCCCATCGTGTGTATTTCCTGAAAATTATAACTTGAGTCTCTTCAAGACAAGAGTGAATAGCCTGTTACTGATCTAGCGACCTACATCTTAGACCCCGTAGTCACTCATCATCGGGTGTTACTAAGGTCAATCACTAGTCAGTTTATGAATTTAAAAAAAGTTACTTTATTGCATGACTGGGCTGAGAATGGCTGCTCAGTTGGTTGCGAGACTAAGTGGTAAAGCTTGTGATTTATACAGAACCAATAAACCGTGCCAGCGTCTAACTTAATTCATTTTCTATAACGACCAAAATGTAACCCGTCACAAAACTTGTCACACGGTTCAAAAGGTTACCTTCAAATATTAATATGGCAAATTTATAAAAAAATCCTGTCATACATCTTATATGATTGACGCATAGTATGTTTTAGCTTAGCTAACACTTTAGTGTGGTTTTCTCGTAACTTCGCTTGTCAGTCGTCAGATCGTTTAACGATGGCTTTATAGAATTAAATTCCCGTGTCATAGATGTCGTGGATTGTCGTCGCGGCTTAAATAATCATGTCAGAATGTACGATAATGTGGACGAGAGAAAGGTAACATATTTGATACAGAGTCAATATTTCTTGGCAAGTATTTTTTTTATAGAGGAAGGATTGTACATATATATGAGTGATGTGGCGTTCGAAATATTCTAGGTAAACCCGAATTATATTTGTATTAAATATGTTTCTCCAAGAACAGTAGAATAGTTAAAGTCTCGCTTATGAATTTTTACGAATGTCTCGCTTGCACAGGCAAACCGATGGGAATCAAGTTCGTAGAACATCATGCCACTGATTTGTAAAGAAGTAAAATTGTCACTAAAATACATAACCCAACCACTAGACATTAGTCAGTGGTAGCCCAAACAGTCAGACACCCGATCGGGAGCGGGCCGTTTGATCACAAGCGCCGGCGCACCATTAGGGACAGCGAGGTTGGACGAGGAGGCTGTGGAGTTAATTAAACTTAGTCGATACTTTAGTGCACAATCGTACTAGTTTTTAGGGTTCCGTACCTCAAAAGGAAAAAACGGAACCCTTATAGGATCACTTTGTTGTCCGTCTGTCCGTCCGTCTGTCAAGACCCTTTTTCTCAGGAACGCGTGGACGTATGAAGCTGAAATTTATATCAATTACTCAGGTCTACTGTCCCTTGAAGCTGTGAAAAAATCAAACTTCTAAGCCAACGCAATCAAAAGATACAGCCGTTTATGCCGCAAATTTTCGACACTTGCAAGGGAATCAAAACCTACAGGGTGCTTCCCGTGAACTCAGAATCTTGAAATTTGGTACGAAGCAACGTCTTATAGCATAGATAAAGGAATAATTACGAAAACCATAATTTTTTTTTTTAATACCTAACTTTGCACCTAATTTGCATATTTTCGACACTTGCAAGGGAATCAAAACCTACAGGGTGCTTCCCGTGAACTCAGAATCTTGAAATTTGGTACGAAGCAACGTCTTATAGCATAGATAAAGGAATAATTACGAAAACCATAATAATTTTTTTTAATACCTAACTTTGCACCTAATTTATATGGGGCGCTATACATACCAGGTGCAAACTTAACTTAACCACTTAGGGATGGAAAGTGTTTGTACGGAACCCTCGGTGCGCGAGTCCGACTCGCACTTGGCCGGTTTTTTTATTTTAATGAAAATCGTTGTCATGAATAAAAAACCAAAACACACAAATCTATGAAGTCAAAACTTCAAAGGGAGCAAATAATTGTAATTAGTATGATAGTTAATTAAAATACAAAATGGGTACGTGAGTAGTCACGTCGTAGAAGTCACCATGTCCAATCATGTAACTAACTAGGCGATTAATTTAGGAGAACGGAACTGAAAAACTCATAGAAGAAACCAAATATACCAATCGAATATACCATCTACTGTGCCATGCCTCACGAACTCACATATTAATATAGATGAAGGCACACATCAATATCAGTAAGATTCATTTTATTCGCGTTCCTTAATGATTTTGTTATCGCAAATACAATTCGTTTAAATGCATCTCTACATCCTCGCTGTTCTGGACAATCCCTAATGAACTCCTAGATGGAAGCACATATCAATACCAATCAGATTCTTTATCGGCAGCATCAAGCGCTCTTAATGGCGTGGGTGAGTGATGTCTCTACGAAACGCGTTAAGAGGTGTGGAAGGTCACACAATGCTTATAATATACATTAACGCTACCTATATATAGGTAATATGGCACCTAAATATTTTCCCAATACATTGTTTGGGACTTTTCTAATATAAGAGACTTACTTTCGGTATAAACAACGCAGGTGCCACTTTTTCAGCTGAGTTATAACGAATCCCAACCGCAGTCGGGAAAGTCAGCTGCGGGTAATTAGGTTAGGTAAGGTTAGGTTACAGCATTTCCCAGTATAAAAAAAAAGGTTAAGAAAACATGCAATGCACAAGTTATACTGCTGTTAAAGGTGGTGGTTGCTTAGGTTTTTGTTCGTAGGGATGACGAACTATAACAACGCCTATTTATTGAGACAGCCCTTTTTAGACAATTTCCCGTCATTGACTCCAGGATACTCTCTGTTCTCTGAACGATTCGTTATTGCTTAAGCATAAGACAGTTTAATACGACAAAATACAAAAATGTCCAACAAATTTCGGGATTCAATGTACCAATTTTTCCCATTAAGGATAGCACCTTGATTACGTTTAATCCTTCCAAGCAATCAATCGTGCGATCATCAAACAGTCATCAGCTCCTAGCCTGATATCCTTTTACATTTGTACCGAATACATATTTCATGATGATCCCGGGATGATTCAGTGGTTTCGTTCAAATCTATATTATTGTCATTTTTAGGGTTCCTTTGCGTCGTTGAATGTAATGTTGATAAACTAATAAACTCATTTATTGATAATTATTCAATTATATGTGAAAAAAAATTATACATACATATTTAATTTACATTAAAAAAAATCATCTACTGTGTACACACACAGATATCACTGTAATATCATACACATGATATTACAGTGATATCGTATGGCTTGTTTTAATTGTTAAACGGGACAATTATTATTTAGGTCGTATACCGTACGGCACGAAGATCAGAAGAGATACATATTTTAGACATAGGTGCTGATGTTATTATGTTATTATAGTATTATAGCTTATACTAAATTAAATTCCTTGTCCCTTAAACTGTATCTGAGGGCACACAATAGTCTATACTATGGGTAAAGACAAATCATTAAGTTCTCATTTTTATGGGCATGTAAATAAAAGAGGGACGATCGTTTTTTTTTAACGTATTTAAAAGTTGTGACAGTGCGTCCATAAGTGGTTTTTTCGATGATCTAACGAAAAATCCTTTTGTTTTGTTTTATTCTGTTGCCGTAGTATGTATGAGTAGGTATTGAACCCACTAAACTAAAGACGATCACTCTTGGCCAGTGTTTAATTACGCTGCAGTGAGACCGCAGTGATGGTTATGGTAATTCCGTAAAAGCTACTGCTTTGGTACTGCTATTGTCATTTGCGGTAAATAGTGTGGAAGCGGCTTCATTTGAACTGAAATTTGTGTAATTTGTGGCAGTGCTGTTTATGGAAGATTATAATCATTAATAATAAAACACTAAATCTACATCTACGAGAAAATTCAGACGTCTTGTCTAAATTAAGAAGACACAGAATAAAACATAATTGAATGTACCTAGTGCTAATAATGTTTTTTTTATTGTAATTTAAAATATCGTTTTAAATCAAGAAAGCAGCACATTAAATAGCAGTTTTTTAACATTCTTGAAAAACATTTCTTCAAAAAACACTTGAATAAGTTAGGGGAAAATACAATATCCACAAGCTCATGCCTCGGGTACAGTAAGTAAAAATAAGATGATGATTTCAATGTCAACACTTAATTTTTACAATTTTATGATATTATAAAACTTTCAGCCGTCTTAAACGACTTGGACAGTCTCTTATCTAAATATTTTTTTTTACCTAAAATTGATTCGGCTAGGCTACCGCAGAATACATTATGCTTTTTGCTTCATAAACAATATTAACCCATTGACAAGGAAATCAACTGACACGGTTAAAAATGTCAAATTATTGAATTAATCAAAAGTCCGTCTCCATTCGCTCACAGCCGCGGTCCAGACCCAACGATGACTTGCGTTCCAATGACGATGATGTATGTACGCCCGTAATGAGGGGCCGACGGAGGCCGACAGAGGCTGGAATGGAAAAAGTTGCCTAATGTGGGGTAGTTCGGGTATCACGGGCTTCTTCGGAGATAGGACGTTTTAGATCCCTTATTCCTTAAAAAATTTTTTTTTTTTATTATGACAAATACACCTACTGATAATTTCAACCAACTTATTGAAGTAGAAAATTACTTATTAAACTATTCCCCGAGTTCTTGGTAGTAACATAGCTATTTCATGTTTTCATTGCGTGCAGGCGGAAATAAGTTGAATAAACTAATTTTCCGCGTGAATATTGTCGATTTCGAGTAGTTTTTGAAACCAAAATTATCAATGACAAATCCAGACTGTAAGTTTTAAATACATACCAATAAATTTCTATAGCTCTGTTCTAGGCATTAACATGAATAATATGTTAAGAAACATTTTTGATCATAGAGAAAAAGAAATACATGTCTAAAACAATCAGCACTTTAAAAGGAATGAGGCCTCTTAAAAGTGCATCTGAACATTTATAAGGTAAGTAAGTGGATTGCCTGTTTATAGCTGTCTTGAACAGAACCATTAGGGTCTCAGGTGTCGTGATTGACAAAAACAGATGAACACGAACCCAAAAAGTTAGGAGTTAGTCGATTTACAGTTTCAGTATCACAACAATATGGTATAAAACAAAGTCGCTCCCTGCTGTCTGACCCTATGTATGGTAAAATCTTTAAAATTACGCAACGAATTTTGGAGCAGTTTTTCTAATAGATAGAGTGATTCAAGAGGAAGGTGAGGCTATATGTATAATACATGCATAATTTATCAGCATTCGTGCGAAGCCCAGGCGGGTCGCTAGTTAGCATATAAAACAAAAGAGATGCAAAACATCAAGATGTTTCTGACGTATTCAGCAAAACGAAGTGCCATTCTGAGAAAACAGAGCAAGTTCTGTCAAATAAATGTACCTACTTACTAGCGCTCGAATTAAAGAGGGTGATACTAAACCGTATATGAATGAAGATATTTATATTACTCTTCTTGAGAGAGCAAGAAATGCGACCATATGACGTGTACTGGCAAACTGAAGTCCTCGCATCTCTTCCCTGGACCCATCCAGTCATATACAACTTATATAAAACTCATTTACAGCTTTAAATCCAAATTCAGATCATTTATAAAGATGGCTAAAAGCTGATGACATTCAATTTCGCAGACCGATTCAATGCAGAATAAATATAGTCGTATGGATTGATAATGCACCTCAAGTAGCGTTACGCCATTGCACCATTGTCGAAAAAGGCGTAAGTGTATGTGATATTCCATTGGAGTTACGCCAATTTGGATATGAATAGAAATAGTACTATTAGAATGAGATCTTGTTACATCATCACTCCGCCACGGTGAATAGTGAAAAAGACATTATTCCAAATTTGAACTGCAATTTATCAAGCTCTGATCCGTTCCTTTGACCCACCATGTTATGACAAGATGAAATATATCCGCCGATGATATTCCAAATCTTAGATACATTTGTGTTCTTTTTAAATTCTTTTTTTGGGGGGATGACAATGGCCAGTCGTTGGCTTAAATAGTGATGTGACATCCGGGAGGTATGTCGATGAGTAATAGTCGTATGTCGATTTGACTCTCTATTGTGCGTACCGCGGGTTGTCGTTAGGTTTTTTTTTTGATAAATCGGCTACCGGACCGCCGGATGGAAATTCAAATTGAATGGGTTTTTGGTGTCGGTTGTATCGGAATTAGTTAGAATAATATGGCACATAAAAACTTGATGTCAATGTGTATTGTACAATGCATCGCAAGCGCACTTTTACAGAAAGAGTTGTATAATGTAAGTAACCAGAGTACGTAACTTAAAAAGTGAATTATTATTAGTTGAGCTGCAATAAATAACTAATAAAATTGTACATTATCTTGCCACATTATGTACAATTTGTCGTGATAGATTAGATTAGATTAGAATATTTCATAATATAAAGTGTCAGTATAAATTACGCTAAGACAATTTACATGCATTTATACTATGATCGTCATAAAGATAAAAATTAGATGATATAATAATAGTAAAAAACTTAACAATTGATTGTAACAAAAGATATTTACATGTCATAATCGTAATGCAGTTAAATTAGGGTTACAAATAAGAATATCTCCTTAAGGGATATGCGGCAGCATTAGAAATTATACACCAGTCTTGGTGTATCAAAGATCAAGCTTATTTTTATAGCATAATACAAGAGAGAACAAATGGCGGACTTAATTTCAAGTCTAAGTTATAAACTGAAATTACTGATTTTAATTATTTCCCTTGACTCTCGTTTAATAATTTTTCGTACGCCCAAAACATTTACGCCTCTGCAGGTTACTCAGGTATCCATCTGCCAGTTACGCTTGTCACTTACGCCCCATGTCTATACTTTACGCCACCGGCTGTCATTTACGCCATTCTCAACGGCTACACAAAGCGAACCGCGATCGTTTGCGGCGCGGCCTTCATTGCTCAGGATGACATTCACAAAAACAATACGTTCTATAGTATACGGGAAATGCGCAGAACATCTTTATTTTTTGACAAAAAATAAGTTTTGTTTCCCATTAATATTAATACTATGTAATGTTTCAGTTTCTCTAACCAGATTTTTTTTTCAAACGTTTGTTTTTGGTAGAATGCCGTGACAGAGGTAAGTGAAAATGTGGTCTCCGCTGAAAAGGACCACTCTTTCACGCTATTTGAAAAAAAAAACACAATAAAAAAACAGTATGGGCATAAAGGAAACTTTAATTAGTCCTTAAAAACAAATGCATTTTTTTATAGGTCCAAAAAACAGAAAATTTTCGATTTATTGTAGGTTAAAAAGAAGAACGACCCAATTATCAAAAATAATAAATTGCTAAAAATTTTACTGTACCTATAACAACTAATAACACTCTAGGAAATTGTAACACGGTCTTAGGACAAAGAAAATAAGGCTTAATGTACGTGTCACATTTCCAAATGTACTAATGTGTTTAGAAATAAATTGTTGTGTAATAATTCATAACTTAGCAGTTTTCTTTAAAATGCCTTGCATCTGTATCATTCTACATATTTCAATATACTACACAAAGTCGTGGAATAAAAATCGAAATTGTAATTTCCTGGCAACGTCTGATCGAGGGACAACAATTTGCGGTCACCGCCTGATTACCAATACGGGGCCAAAACCAAAACTATCCAACCAAACCAACAAAACATTCGACTATACAACATTGTAATGGGGTACAGAATCGATTGTGAACAATATTGGGGGTTAGGGCTGTCAGAAAATGTTCTGGTTAGTTGAAATTCGTCACGTTCGAAGACATCTGTCGCCGGGTGTAATCGAATCGATCGAGTTAGCCGTTACGCCATAGGGCGTAAGCGCCATTGATTGTAAACATTACATACTAGAAGGCGCTTGCAACTTAATCCACGCTATCCTCATTATTTCTTGACCGTAGTCGAGTTAAAAGTATACTATAACCGTCTTTAAATGTCCAGCTTGACCTGTACTAAAATCTGTTACAGTTTGTCTACTCGTTTTGGCGCAAAAATATTCCGACCTATAGAAGGTGTTTTAATCAATATACATTATGATTACCAAGACGCTTTACTTCACATGTTTAATTATTATTAATAAAAAAAATGTCACGTACCTAATTGGAATTTAAGTTTCACATTGTCAGTCTCTTACGTCATTTTTCTTTGGCGACCGATACGACATTGAGATTGCATAATTCGATACGATGACAATTCGATTTGACCGTGTTTTGAACGTCATTATACATAATAATGCCAATCGACTAAATTGGTTCGGGGTTTGATGACACGACGCGACGGTTATTGGGTTTTTGTGAGGTCAAAATGACGGAACTAAAAATAATAACTTTGTACACTGAAGAATCATCTGGTAGCTTTAGGTAAGTTAACAAAAGTATGTAATTGAATGATACTTGACAAACCACCTTATTTTACTATTGCATGATAATATTTATTTATTTTAACTTTATTGGACAATACCTACGGAGAAATACGGTGCCGGCATTTTCTACCAGTGAACTATAGGACAAAACAGAAACTAGCAGTTGGATGTTTAAAAGCCGTGACAAAAAACATGAATAGAGACAAAAGTTACTAAGATAGTTATGTACATTAATAACAATATATTAGTTAATGATAAGATAAGGCTAATATCGCCGGTTGACAACCAATACTCACTAAAAGTTTGTCACATCTTCAAAAGCTCGTATCTACTTTGTAGATTAATACTGAGATACGAGGTTTGTTTTAAGTAGTTAATTGTTACTTTGTGAGTTTTATGTATACTCGTACCTAATGAAAAATCTCTGAAATTATCTGACATTTAGACAGTTAGATGTGTATTACTGAAATACTCACTAACATTCAATTAAATGTGGCATAGATAGCTATGCTAGCGCCATCTATTGAGCAAATTAGATACTAATACTTAGTATGTAAACAGAAATTTGAATGCCATGTAAAATATACAGGAAAATAATGTAGGGGCTACAATATTAATATGCAGCGTCTACTGCCGGCTAGTGGAATATAAGTTATTGTAGGTATTGGCAGTCCTTAAAATATTCATCCACGATTGTATAACATAGTTTTTAATAAGATAGATAAAGATAAAAATCATTTATTCAAGTTCTATGTTGGACAAATAAACAATATATTCTAAGTAGGATTCGTGGGAACCACTTTTGCATCGTCAATAAATTACACACAATATAATACAATCGAATATAGTAGCACTTACATTTATGAAAACAAATTCAAATACTGCAGCTCAAACGCATCGTTAAATTAAACGTAAGTGACTCCTGATCCGGATAATTAATGGAAAAGGAACACGCTTAAAAAATTACACTCATAATTATTCAAACGATCATCAAAACTTTAAACGTTTTCCGAAGTAAACTAACGATGTTATTGCTCCCATTGTAGACAATTAAAACCTATTAAAAACCACCCTCTACACCAAAACCGCTTAAGATTAATTCGCCTCAAATTGAATAAAGCCCCGTTTGACAGCATCAATTTATTCGGCACTTTACGGTTACCCCAAAAATCCACTTACACTGTCAATTTGAAATTTTGATAGACCACTTGACACCTCTATTTGGGATGTAAATTGTCAAAGCTGAGGCTTATATGGAGAATTTAAAGGGGAACAAAATGATAGGTACGTGATACGTGTTCATAAATTGAATTTCGCTTGATTGTATGCGGTGAAAAAGTTCGGCTTTTCGTTGATACCAGTCGAAACAGTGAAAAAATTATATATAGTTAGATTTAGTTAGCTATAAACGACATTTTCAAAATTAGTTATTTGTAGCATCTTTCAATTACAGAGTCTTTAAATTCCTTCCTCGATTTATTTCTGGGATCACTTTTCGCTATCGCAGAGTTATATCAGGTTACGGACTATTGGACTTTAGCATTACCACTCAGGTCAATCTGAATTTCCCAAAATTGAGGTTAGAGAATTCAGAGCGATTGGTTAAGGTAGCCGTTCAGAATGTGAAGGCTATGGTGGCCTCTGGTTGCTACGGAGTCGCAGCCAGTACAGTTCGAGTAATTTGAAAGAATAAGTACATGCTAAATAAAGAAGGTAACCGAATATGATATCGTGGAAGAGGCACTTCGCTGCGGAAACCCATACTTCGGCCAATTTTGGTCAACTTCGTGAGTAATGTTGAGTCGGAATGATGAGTCGCGTGACAAGCAAACCCCTAGCCGGTTACAAAACAATTTATTTCCGCTCTCAAAGTCCCAGCAGTTGATAGCCCGAAGTAGATTGAAACCCACTAAAAAGTGCACCATCTTAATATAAGCCAGCAACACATTTTGCATGCCCTGATTGTCCCATACGTCACGGGCGACGTTGATGGATCGCGCACCTGCGCCAACCCTTGCACTGGGGATGAAATATTGGCTTCTTTCTGTATTAATAGGGAGGAAATTAATAGAATTGAGATTGACTAGGTGACAGTTTACTTAAAAAAAGAATGATAGTAAACATTTGACGATAGACATGACGTGAATTGAAATGGGTGAACCGAGGTCAATTTCCGCCTTGCTCTAAGGCCATTTGGTTTTACGAAAAATTTGCCTCACTAACCTCTTTTTCGCTTGTCTACTTTACCCTATGTCATTAAAAAAAGAAATAAACAGGTATTTTTCATCACAACGAAGAATCTAGTAGGTGAGGTTAAGTTGGTTTTATAAAAATACTAAACATATGAAGGTTTGAGGAAATATGAATTTTTTGCAACAATTGGGAAGTAAATATAATTGTCACACGTTGAAAGTCAGGGATGTGATCATTGTTTTGCATGTACTTACGCTCTTTACAATGAAAACCAAAGAGAGCATATTTTTTTAGTTTTTTTTTCACTTATATGCAGCCCACTTCTGTTTAAAATGCTGGCCGTGTGTCACTCACCGCCAACCTCGGCTTTGACTTCTTACAAACGCCCATCACTACCTCCTCTTTCCTTAATAAAATTAACTTATTCAACGTTGTCAATTGATGATTTACCATTCACAGCACCTAGGGACCACCCAATACATGAATAGCCTCATCATGATGGCATTAAGTTGTTATCACAGTCGACGCAGTGACAGGCGACATCGGATATTTTGAAGACATTATTTATCTTGGATCTTACTCTAAATGTGTTAAATCAACCCACATGTTAGAAATGTGATGTCCAACATGTCGCAGTTTAACATTTTGGATGATTGAAAACCAGATTTTGTTTTAAAACTAAATATTTTCCGCACCTTTCCCATCGTCATCACCTTCCTCATATACAACGTATTTTTTTTATTATTTTGTAGAAATCATGCCATTCTTGAAATGATCGCCGAGTGTAGCAAAACCAACCATCAATTGCAATCTTACACTTTATATATGTTTTACAATTAATTGTCTTCTTATTTGTTTTCTAGTTACCAACCTACTCGTATGTAACAAGATAGGACCAAGTGACGTTACTATTTATAGAACATTATTTTACAAAAGATTGCCCAAAGTGCAGCATTCTTCTCCATTCTTTATTTTATTTACTTATCATTGTTACGAAATATTTTTTTTCTCGTTCATATCAGTAAATAGGTACATACCCGTGGAGTCACATATGTGTATAGCCATAAGCTCATAATTATGGTATATGGTATGTTATAAGGTACCTTAGGTATGGTGTTCTGCCCTTGCGCCGAATTACTTTTCGTCGTCGACGAATTTTTGCCTCCGAAGTAATAAATGTTTCATAAATTATTGAAAATATTATTCTAGTTAGTTTAAGTTTGGTTTGTTTTATTTACCCTCAATACCCTTATAGTTTACGGTTTCAGAAAAAAAACCCGCTTTTCGAAATGACACTTTGGCGAAATGAAAAATAATTCGACGAAAAGGTAGAGGACCCTCTAGTTTACTGATATAGAATGTCAAACTGCTTATTGCCCATGGCTAAAAATAAATCAAAACAACGTCGAAAGCACTTCATTACTCTCCATTTAATAGAAAAGCAATTACGATCGCCGAAGACAAAAGTGACGTCCCTCTATAATTACTAGTATCGAGAGGCCAGTGACGTCGGCAAAAGGGGACAATGGTAAATCAACGTCAAATGTCAACTTGGACCCTTGCTATCTTCTATTATTAAACCCACCAGCGTAAACGGATCTCTCAACACGCATGACATCGTCCATTCCAATCCAAATAACCCCAAGTATAACCTCAGTTTCAATCTAATTCACATCTTAATTCAATATGATAGGATCTGATTTTAAAGCTGCGTCGATATCTTCCTGATTTGTTTTTGTTATTAGGGTTGTGCATGCACTTTGCCTCCTCAGTTGCCTCAAGTACCATTGATAGAGCTCAAGATACTTTGGTAGGTGTCATGACTTGCGATTCGTCTGTCGCATACACCTACTGCTAATGATAATATTAATGTTGTCTCAGAAAGCAATCTTTTGAAAGCCGTCGCGTCGAAAGATCTGACTTTGAGTTTTGATTCGACGGGTCTGTGATCTATTTCTCGTGACTTTGCTTTTTAGCTTGATGGATATTTCATTTGTTGCACTTTGTCACGGCGTATTTCATGTTTTTTTCAACACGTTCATCTGCTTCGTCATCGCTTCTTGAATTTAATATTTTGTGATATTCCTTGATCATTTTTACATTGCCGTTTCGTTTCGTTTCGTTTCGGTGACTACACCCAGCCAGCAGTTCTGCTGCAAGTACGCGAAGGCGTTGAGCATGCAAGAGAGGGAAGGACAAAGAAGCTCAACGAAATGACTCAGAAGCGCATACTGGCACAATGCCGAAAGTCGTTCAGGGTAGTACCTATAGAAACCTTAACATTCCTTGGCCGGAGCTTAATTTTACATTGCCGTTTGATTATTATTATTTTCCGTGAAGGTTTCTTATCTCGACCTTTTTCAAATGTTGTTTGACCTATTTTAAATTTAAATAGTATATAAAACTGTTGTTGCGTTACAATCAGAAGTTCAAATGTACGCCTAATTTCCCTTATTTTTTCCGTTCTCAATATAAGCATTAATTTGTATGAGTATTGTATTGTGGTCAATTTCTCGTAAACTTTCATTTGTCTTGATCCGGCCGTTTTTAGCCTGGCAATACATCCAATCATTTCAGATTTAACCTCTAAATTTAACTCTCGGAGGAGAGGAGGGTACTCTCGGAGGAGATGCGGATTGTGTCCTAAACGACCTTAGCTTAATCAAAAATTAATTCGATTCGATCGGTCTACAGTTGAACTTGCATTAAATATTTTAATTTAACTTTTAAAAGTAAGTACTCACAGAACATAACCGCCAGCTACATCACACTTCTAAAAATACTTACCAAATAGACTGAAACCCCTTAAAAAATTTACATGTTCTTTACGAGGCTCGAAATCGCAAGAACCCTTCCAAATAAATAGTGGTCGATTTATATGAAAGAATGACCGTCGTAAAAAGAGTAAGAAATTATTCGCCTTAGCCGGTGGCACAAGTTTTGTTATTCATAAAGGAAGGATATTTATGCGCTATCGTCAAAATATTTATTATTGTGTCCGGCGCCCCTTAGCCTTTTGTGCGACGTACGAAAAAATTGGGGGTGTGAATACGGTAGGGACGCGAGACGATGGACGCAGATGTCGATAAGATTTCGACCGTTTCCTACGATTTGGTTTTGTCACTACTGCCACGGAGTAACGTTGCATGATCGAATCAGAAATGAGGAGATCTGTGGGAGAACTAAGGACTTCTGCAGAGCATATTTACATGGTGTGTCGAGTTATAAGTGGCAAAGAGCTCCGTCGTTGCAGAAAGATTTTGAAGTATTGACTGCGTACCGAAAGACATAACGCTGCTACAAGGTCCCTAGTGAGGTGGACTGACGATCTAGTCAGGATTACGGAAATGAGTTAAATGAGAGTGGGGGAAATATTTGAAAACTTTCAGAATTCGAACCTTCGAAGTACAAAGCCCTAGTCCAAACTGGGCTACTAATATTAATGGTTAATGTTAAAACAGGTGAAAGAAATGGGAAATATTCAAAGTCTATCGATACCCTTGCACCCCTAGCTCCCGTTATGAAATATGTGATTCCTTAGCAGTCCTTTATGCATCTCCTGGGAGCACTGGTCAAGTGGGTTATCACACGCGCCCGCCGGCGGATGAAAAATTTATGTCTCAATATAGACGCGGCTTGCATGCTTGTGTTATGGATAGGGTAGGGAAATTCTTTGTTGATGTTTACGTGTATTGTCATCGACGTGTAGATAACATCCATATTTTCAGGTTCCAGGACATAGCCCAGAGGATTGCACGGTTGAAGTGGCATTGGGCAGGCCATGTTGACCGGGGAATGGACTGCCGTTGGGTCAGCAAAGTACTAGAGTGGGCTAGATGGACGGATGACCTCGTGAGGATAGGGGAATCAATGGATGCGGTCTGCATGGGATCGCACTTTGTGGCGAGTCATGGGGGAGGCCTATGTTCAGCAGTGGACGTCCGTGGCTGATAGATAGGTAGGTAGATTGATTTCAGGTTCCCACCAAGGCGACTCGTGATTTACCCCAAAACTTACGTCACATCACTACGTAAATTTTTAAACTGATTTGGCCGAGAATAGTCCCATTTTGTCAGAATTTAGAAAACTTAACATAATCCTTTAGTATATTTATTTATGAAATGTCGTCATAACGTGCGTTATAAGTGTTATGACAGGCTTCGAAGTATCCTGTTTCCGGCAAAAGAACTCGAGAGAACTGTAAAGGAATTTCATACACAATTTAAGGCTTACGCCGGGAAATATTTTTTTAAACATGGCGTCAGTGTTCATGCGCAGGCTTAAACAGCTGTTTTTTTAGTGGTGTATTTTTATTATTTCATTGCATAATTATGTTTGAGAACAGCACTAGCTCTGAAAAGGGCTTGCTGGCTTCGTAGGTACATATCGATAGGTACTCCTACTCACCCGGCAAGCCCTTCTTTCTCGGCGTCTGCAGGTAATGTACTATATTTACGCGATTACCTTATAAACTCCCTATTTTCTTAGCTTAGACATTGCTCAGCCCATCAGGACTGTCCGCGACTCGTCAGTACGACACCGCCGGAAATTACCAATTCGCTGCACGCGACATCACCCTACCATACTACTTCAAAAAGGTAAGTACTTAATACAAATCGCACGTTCTTATGACGTTTTAGAATAAAGAGGTATGCTGTCACGTTGTCGTGCAACTTTGAAGAGACTGATACGTCATGCAGTTCGCGCGTACTTACGACATTTTGGGGTTGTGTGCGGGTAAATTGCTACGATAATGCATTTTAATTGTATGCAGTTAGAAGTATATATCGCCGGTCCCTAGTAAAAAAGTCGGATCTGCAAAATGACTACTTTCCAGGAGAGGCAGTTAAAGTTTTTTGAAGACGTTTTTGTGTATAAAATTGTCAATTTAAGTCCTATTGTTACGAAATTTGGCCAAAGTTATTATTATTAAGTACTTTTAGAGTATATGTAAACAAAACTATAAATTATTTATTAGAAATGTCAGAAATAAGACATGCTACCTTTTACCTGGAAATTGTCATCCGATATCCTGTCGTAACTGCCACATACGACTTTTTTGCATGATGGTTCGCAGTAATTAGTAATATGGCATTATTATTTATGTCGCAAGTGTCACTTACTACAATTATATTTGGATTTTACACAGTGTTTTGTGGTGAGATACGACATTTTAGTGGTATAAAAATCCGCTGTTTTACCCAGTATAATAAAATTTATAAATATTGTTTTTTAATTATGTTAGTTTGATATCAAAAAAAATATTAACATAATTTTTGTCTTTTAATGTTCATTTTAAGATACACTTATTGGGAGACGACTGAAGTCTTTGAGCATTTTTCCAAGATCTTTGAGAGCCTCAGCAATGACTAGTCATTTACTACGACGATATCATCAGAAGAGAGGTGGCTGACGTCTTTGCTTTTGATATTGATACTAGTCCGTCCAAAACCAAAAAATTGAATTAATCTTTCTATGCAGCTGTGAATTTTTTGGAGATATTAGTACTACTTGAGAGACCGCAGCACCGTCTAACTAAGTCGAATCGAGAGCCTTCTCATAGTACAAAGAAATGGAAGTACATAAACATATTATACATATGGAAGTGGTTTACAGTACCTAGGGTTCTAGGGTTAGCGGTAACCAGCGTTGGGGGGCTGAAAGTCGTCAAACCTGCGTGCGAGACGGTTCGTGATAAGAGTGTCGACTACACAGGTTATAGTCATGATTCATAAGCGAGATGGGTCTGTAATTTATAAGAAGGGTCATATAAACCTCCCTGAAGATGAGCAGTATACATGCCACACTTTTGGGCCATGCTCCTATCGTTTTGACCTCGATTATAACATGATTTAATAAATTCTACAGGGTTTTCTTTACCATTTTACCATGCTGCTTTCAGAATCTTAGACATCGCTCCAGCATCATCCGCTGCATTTTTAAGTTATTTGATAGCCATACCAACCTCGTATAGGTTGCTATTTAGGATTTATTCAAATTAGTGTCGGGTTAACCTGACCTTTGGAACTGTTTGTTAGACATCTCAACCTCGCCTAGAAACACGTTGCAATTGGACTGGTGCAAATCACGAATTAAAGACTGAGATCTATTGTTGAACCTTTGGTAATGAGTGGCATCGTCAGGGGAATGCAGAAACATACTTATCGCCTCTTTTAATTTATGAGTTCGAAGGCACCATTAACGATATTTCTGGTTCTTTCGAAAGATTAGTTCCACTCTCACCGTGGGGTAAAGAGCTTAGATTCCTACTGACTTAGATAAACTGACCAAAAGTAAGAGAACTATCAAGCGGTGAGGGCGACCATCAATTGAGACCAATAGAGAAAATTGACAAGGGATATGAAATCTAGTGATCACGATTCTCAGGAATATATGATCGACTAAAGAAGAAGTCATGAGCCGTTACTTATTATTTAACTGTATATTTAATTACACACATTCTGAAATGTTCTCGGCATTGCCACGAGTAATCGTTATCTCATTATGTTCTTATTCTGGTTATTTTCCTTCAGAAGAACCAGAAGTCAGACGGATTTTTTTTTTATCAGGAGCTTGGTTGAAGTTGCCACATTCACCATAAACATCTCCCAATTATTATTTATCGTTCGAAACCATCAATAAGTTTACTGAATACCCAATTTCATACAAACTGTTGATTGCAATATTCAAACAATAAGACAAAATTTAAAGCATCCAAAGATATTGTGATAGTTACGACATACACTGCAATTTATTTTCCGTGAAAAATGTCGGATATGTTACATGCGACCAAAGTTGGAATATATTTTCCGGCAAAAAACATCGGATGTGTCACATACGACATAAGATACAATTTATATTCCGTGATAAAATGTCGTGAGTGGTACATGTACATACGACATAAGGTACCCTTAAAATTCCGAATAGTAATGTCGGAAGTGCCACATACTACACAAAACTTTTCAGCTAACCCGGTTAACATAGTCGGAAGTACCACATCTGACAATATTAAATGGACACTGTATAAGATACGACATTTTTGACATTGATTATTCGTGAAAATAATGAAATTTTGAAAAATCTGTAAATGTACGATTAAAGATTAATGTATTTAATAAGCATTAACGCAATAAAACGAAAATGGCAATTTTGTAGATCCGACTTTTTTACTAGGGACCGGCGATATATTGGGTCATCATCATCATCATCAGCCTGTTTCAGTCCACTGCTGGACATAGGCCTCTCCCATGGCACGCCACTGAGCTCGATTTTCAGCTCTCGTCCTCCAGTTACTACCCGCTGTCCTACGAATGTCGTCGCTCCACCTTGTTACAGGGCGCCCCACACTACGTTTACCGATTCGTGGCCTCCACTCCAGAACTCGTTTTCCCCAGTGGTCATCGGCTCTACGGCAGATATGACCAGCCCACTGCCACTTCAGCTTGCTTATCCGCTGTGCTATGTCGGTAACTTTGGTTCTCTGTCGAATTACTTCGTTTCGGATCTGATCCCTAAGAGACACACCAAGCATAGCTCTTTCCATGGCTCGCTGAGCGACTTTGAATTGGTGGACTAGTCGTATGGTGAGTGGCCACGTCTCGGCTCCGTAGGTCATAACAGGTAAGATTATATTGGGTGGATATATTGGGTGGGGTTGTTATAAAATTTGCTGCTTATTGTTCACGCGAAACGGGACGCTTTACGATTAACGGACGAGTAGAGTGACATCATCTTTCGATAAAGACCAACTATCAAATACCTCTACGCGTACTTACCGAGCTATGGTCACTTTGCGTGGTATACGATATTGTATTTTTATTATTTAATTACGAAAACAGATGGCGCCGGGCTGGCTTGGCGCCGCGCGCCCATACAAAAAAATGACGATCCTGCATCACGCTATCAAGATTTTTCCTGAAATCATGACCCCTCCCCATAGCTAGATTTTACAAAAGTATAGATTAAAGTTTTTATGTTATTTGGAAGCACTATTTATTATTAAAATGTCCAGTCCTTTAAATATAGTGTTTACGCTTCGTTTGTAATAAAATTCATAATTCTAACAGTAACGACGAAAATCCAAGGAGTACAATAAGTTTACCTCAAGTTATAATTATAATAATAAATATCGTTTAAGTAAGCATTTCACTTTGAAAACCTATATTGGCATTGCCCGTCAGGTCACCACTATTTTTTAAAACCAAATTCTTTTCGTAATCTAACTTAGAACTTTTCAATTTAAACTCATACTTCGTCGTCACTTTGTATCAGATGAATTTGAGGTTAGTCCCTTGCCGAAAACCACCATGGTCGGTTCTGAAATTTTATACGAATTTTTGTGAGTTTGCGTTCGAGTGCTCTGTGAGCGAAGATTGTGGTGACACCCTTTTCTGTGAACTGAAGGAAGTTCACTGAAAAGTTGGTAGTAAATAAACATGTTTTTACAAATAAAATAAAATAATCAGATATTACAAATAAAATAATTGTACCATTGATACAAAGATCAAAGCACAAAGAAATATCGAAATGCGTAACCTGGCGGAAGAAACCGGGAATCGAACCCGGTACCTTTGGATTAACGGTCCAACATGCCTTTAATCACCCTAACGCCTAATAACCTTTCGAATTTTCCCCACATTAAAAATAATGAGACAAATTAAAAAATAACTGTCTATAATATTACCCATACTCAAAAATCTTATCTGAGATTAAAAATTCAGAAATATTTTTGATAAAAACCAACAAAAGATTCCAGAGATTTCAATACGAAGATCAAAGTCATGAAATTGATTGAAAACATACGCGGATCCCTTTGGTCGATTGACCTGTTATTACAACGGGCTACTTAGTGGATTGGTCCTTTCATGTCGTTTGCTTTTCATACGAATAGCCCTTTAAAAGGTTAAATATATAATGGGGGTTTTTAGCTTGAAAAAATGGTCAAAGGTTGTTTGATGAATAAACAGAAAACATCACATATAAATGATAGTTTGTAATGGATGATTTTAATATTAGTCAATTCTATAGTTAAGAGCAATGAAAATAGGTACACTTATAAAAAATCCGCACAACCCGTTATTTATGCTCTCCGCTCAAGTAGCAGACAAATGCTGTATAAGATCTTTTTCAACCCTTATACAGGTGCTGAAATAAGCCGTATAAGGGCTGTATAATCTTTTATGTAGCCTGAGTGCTGCGTGGTCAGTGTAGGTGTATATGTGGAGTGGCATTTCCTATCATCTATTTCATACATACAATTCTAAAATCATATTTAAAATCAGTTTTCTATTTATTTATTTATTTTATTTATTTATTATTATTAACCAACTTACACTTACAGCAAATTGCCACACATGAAAGTTATAGGTCACTTTACAAAATAATAAAGTAATAAAAATTAGTAATAAATTAGAATTAAATTAGAAATAACAAGAATAAACATTGTTGTAATTATACATTTTTTGTCACACTTATCTACTGTCGTACTGTGGTGGGCCTGCTAATTGACTCCAGATAGCAGGTGGCTGTGGACAAAAATCTCGGCTCCGATTCCGTGAACAAGTCCAGAGTTGGACTATTGAGAAGGGTCATTATTTCAAGGCAAATCTTAACAGCGCGATGCATGACTGTATGGGCGCGCGTCGTCAATCATGCAGCGTCATCTGTTGGTTACAAAATCTTTGTCCTCTCATCACGCCGAAACGGCTGGATGGTATTAAACCAATTTTGGTACAGGAATACAAGTAGCTGGACATCCAAAGATGGTTATAGGATACTTTTTATCCAACTACGGCAAATACAAAAATATTTACGCGGCCAAAGTTCATTCAAACATCGTCATTTTAATCTATTTATTTATTTCCACACAACTATTTTTACAGGAAACTAATCCTAAGACAATAGTGTAACTACCATAACCACTAGATTGCTTAGATTTGTGGTGGAAGGTCATTTTTTTTTTTTTATATATTTCATGAGATATTGATCTATTTTTATTCATAATATACATTATTATAATGACAACAGTATGCTGAAGAAAGAAAGAAAGAAAGAAAATACATTTATTCAACAAAAAAAGTAAAGTTACATGAAAGAGAAACGAACATAAACAAGCATCGTTGAATAGGACCCCACCCAGCATGATGCCACGGCGAGCCGGGGCGATGGTTTTCAGTGGGGACCTGCTTATAACTACTTAGATGCTAAAAATACACAAAATAAAATAATAATAATAAATAAATATGTAAATAAATAAATAGGAACACAACACAACAAAGTAGACAAAGAAAAAAAGAAAAGAAAAAATTATCAGATAGGTATTTACAAAATGACAAAAAAAAACCAAAAAAAAAATTATACACAACAAAACCAAACCGCTAACAAGAAATCTGATGTCCATCCAGACTCCCAAACCCCTCCTCCAACACCAGTATTCTGTAGAACTATGATTTTGTGAAGAAGCTTCGACATTTTGATTTAAAGGATTCGATTGTTTTTGACGCTCGAATTGGTGGAGGAATGCTGGAGAATTTAACATCAGTCATTTTTCATTCATAAAGACAAGCAGAATGGATGGCTGTTGGGGCAGCAAAGTCCTATACTGGCGACCACGTACAGGAAAGCGCAGCTTGGAACGGCCCCGAACTAGATGGGCGGATGAACTCGTGAGGGTAGCGGGGAGTCAATTGACACAGTCTGCACGGGATCGCACTTTGTGGCGAGCTATGGGGAAGGTCAATGTTGAGCAGTGGGCGTCTATCTATCAAGATAGATAGAAAGACCACCAGAGCAGTTTAAATTCGGTCTGATTGTCGATCCACACTTGCGTGGTATTAAAAAGAAGTGCTTTTAATTGCAGAGTTGATTACTTTTTACGAGCTTTAGTTTTGTTTTAATTGAGCGAACATGTGATGCTGTCAAAATATAATGTGCGTTAATTAAGATTTCTTTTGGTGGAGAAAAGAAAAATGCAAGATAATATATGAAAGAAACAAAGAATAAAATATGAAACGAGAATAAGTACGAAAACTTTTTGCTTCGCTTACCATCAGGCAACGTGGAAGCCACTATGTTGTGTCAATTTAAAAAATAAATTAGTTAACCTTTCATTGTGGTATTTGAATATAATGACAATTTTTGTCTCACTTTACATTGCGCTAACCTGCAGTTAGTTAAACCATCAGTAGCCGAGGGAGCGAGACGGCGCGGAGTGACTTGACGACAATTGGCAAGTTACCCAGGGTTGTCTGAGTCAAGTTCCTCAATACTTAATAGCCCCCTTCCTTTTCAGAGAAAAAAGCGTCAAGGTTAATTCACACGTAGCACACAGATTGCATAAAAGCTTGTACGACAAATTTCAGCTGTGTAAGGACTGCATAAGCCCAATATACCGTCCTACAGCCTGAATCATAAAATCAGCATAGAATAATTATGAAAAGAGAATAAAGACGAAAACAAAACATAACACCATTTTATTTTTTTTGTACAATCTTATAAACGTAAGTTGCCATTGCAATTTGGGCTCCCCTTATTGCTTGTTTATGATGATGATTTGGTGTAGGGACGCCCGGCCGGAGACAGGCGGGCTGTGGATCGCGTGAATGCATTCGAATGAATAGCCCAATTCCCAATTGGAGCCAATGGTTACTGTCCCGGCGGCGCTCCCATACAGCCTTCTTCCTCAAATCTCCTCGTTCTCCTGCAGAAGGAAAGGACATCTTTGAGATCCCCTTTTTGCTTACCATGTTGTGCCAATATAAAAAAAATACTTACCTTTCGTTGGTGTATTTGAGGATAATGTCAATTTTTGTCTCACTTCACATTCATTGTGCTAACCCGCAGTTAGTTGAACCATCAGTAGCCGAGGGAGCGAGACGGCGCGTGCATTGTCACGGTCCATGTGACAAGTGACGTGACGACAATTGGCAAGTTACCCAGGGTTGTCTGAGTCTTCTTGAGGTTTCTGAATAATAGCCGCCTCCAGAGAACAAAAAAACAATTTAGACGGATTATATCGCGTATATGGCTCAACCTTTGACATTAGTAAAGCTACCGTAACGCCAGAAAACTCAAATAATTAAAATACGGGATACAATCCATTTAAATTGCTTTATTTTAGTGTACGGGCTGTATAAAAGCTTATACAGCCATTATAACTCTAATTTGAGCTAAGTGCTAAAGCAGCCTGTGTTGGCGACTGGCTGAGATGCCACCAGTTTTTATAGATATTTTATTTATGACAGTATTTAAATTATTATGACTTCAATTTGCTTGTCAGTTCAGTGTGTGTCAGTTTCGCCTTGTAATAGTTGTTTTGCTATCTTTTTAATTTATTATACTTAAACTACAGTGTTTCCTTGTCAATAATAACATCTTACAGTCCATTATGTACTCATCAATAGCCTGTGTGCTTCTGGGGTTGGGTTGAGACAAAATAAGTTATGGGCCTTACGGCCATTTAAGTATCTCCAGTTGAAAATGGCGTTAGGTGAGCCTGGCCTCGACTTTGGCGGCAAGAAGTAGCGGCAAGCGGCGGCCATACGAGTGAGCGAGACACCACACTCGGACGTTCCGCTCTCACCTCGAAGATTGAAGTCATGGCATGTCCGATAGCGACAAAGTAGAGAGAATTCTACTGATTTTGCCTTGAATTGAACAATCGTTACCGATTTCTCCTATAATAGCTGGCACTGGCGCTGTCAACTTCGCAAAATCGACTTGAGAATTGTATTTCATTGATTGTTTGTCCCCTGTCTGAAGCGCGTGAATATAGCAGAAAGCCGATTTATAACCTACATCCCTTCCTTTTTTTTCCCTACATCCATCGAATTTGCCGCAAATTGTGCAATAGTTAGCTATTTCTGGTGATAGCCCTGCGCTTGCGCGGTTACAGTGGACGGATCGTGTAAGTAACCGCACTTCTTCCACGAGTATCTTTCAACTTCACGTGCCGGCTGTATGCGTCGAATGCGGTTTCCATGTTCGGTGGTATTTTTGTGAGAATGGCTTGCAAAAAGCAAAGAGAAAACAATTTTGTATTAGGCATTTTGTGTAATATCTATTTTTGTGTTGTGTATTTACTCTCTCTGAGTTAAAATAATAATTTTATCTTTTTGAAACTTTACTGTAAGTACTCGTACCTAACTATTTGTACTGCAATTGTAGATATTATTAGAGTTCTTAATTTATCGTTCCGATAGCAAAATTAAAAAAAAAATACACAGTATAATTGTACACCAGTGTTTTTATTTGGTAAGATAGGGTGTAAAATAAGAATAATCGAAAAGAAGTAATGGGGGTGCCTGAAACTGCCATCTATCCTTTTTTGTGAGGATGATTCTACTATTGAGATATTTACCTTGATCCCAATGGCATTAATTATAGGCTTCTTCGAGAACAACAAGATGTTTTTTTTTATGGAAGTACCTATTATTGTTATAAATAATGACACAAAGGTAAATTAAGAAAGAAAAAAAATATTAATTTACCTTTGTGTCATTATTTATAAAAATAAAAATGTGGTATTTCCACATAAAAACAGAATCGATAAAAAAGATTCTATAAAAAAGTATTATTGTGTTTATAAAAATCTGATCATCGTTAGATATAAGCGATTATTATATGTACCGTTTAAAAACAGTTGATTTTGACTGGCAAATTCAGATTGCGTGCCATCAATTCACCTTTGGTAAGAACGGCTAAGAGAGGATCCTTTCTAATTATGCACGGCTTGTCCAGGAGTGCCTTTTGTATCACACACTTAATTCAGCCATCTAACGAGAGTTAGGTGATTATCGACGACTCGTTACTACATGACTGTTCGCTGAAACGACTATCGGAACAATGATTTTCAAATCAACATCCCATATAGCAATTACTTTGTGAATTCAAGGTACTTGCTGAGGCAAGAAAAAGGCAAAGCAAAGTAACAGAGAAAACTTAAACTAAATAGCAACGCAGGAGAAATACGTATCTATAAAACCTTACTCTAAATAACCTAAGTATAATACAGGTACTTGCTGAGTTTGTCCTTCTCAGCCCTCATGAGGTTCTTGGCAATTTTCCATATTAGACCACAAGGAAGATTCGACTTTATAAAAACGCGTGTGCGCACTGCATTTGACCATCAAATCAACCATCTAGTGAGATTGAAACTTTTGGATATAAAAAATAACGATTCGGCATTATAAAGACGCATGTGCACTGCATAATTCATGCGCGCGACCGAGCGCGTCGGTCACACCGCGCGGACGGAACCGCGGTAAAAACGCGCGACTCGATCGCCGCGAGACACGCGAGCTTGCGTAACCTGCGTAACAGTGACAGTTGAATCTATCACTTGAAATGAGAGCAATTTACACACTTAGATAATGATCATACACAGACACAGAGTTGGGCCTTCATATTTTCTGAGGATACTATCTGTGAGGGGTTCCAGAGCTTTTTTTGATAGGCCCGCATCCACATAAACATTATCCTGTCTTTTATAATACTATGCGAAAAAAAAAACAAAGGACACACTTTGTGCTTTGATCTTTGTATCAATGTTTCAATATAAAAAAGAATGTGGTGTGTACCTACATTAAAAATAATGATACATGCATGTTTCATAAATTTATAAATTACCACATGTTTTCAATAATCTTATTAAATTTTTCACATGAGTGTGAACTGCTTAATACAATAATTACCACATGTTTTTATTTTCGAATGTCTATCTTACGAATACTGTCTGGTACTCATCTGATCATTCAGCCGCTAACCTGCCATCAGACTTGTAAGGTTGCGTAACTTGCGTAAATATAACGATTACTATCCTGAGGCATCCAGGTGCGAAAACAACAAAGATTTTCATTTACATTCATTCATTTCATTCATGCATTCAAAAATTGAAAATAGGAACAGACCAGTTCTGTTTCATTGATTGCCTCGCTTCTAGCCCTAACCTTCTTACTCGGGGGCTCTCAAAGTAATATAATGGTTTCGAATTCCTAAGTTTTTGATTTTGACTTTGGATGGCCTTAAAGGGCAAAATAAGTATTCCTATTCGCAACTCAGTATTAACTTTCATCATTCCCCGCTATTTTATTTTGTAACCCTAACTTAACTAACATTTTCTGCGAAACGTTCCAAAACCCATCGAAGAAGAAACTAGCCCTGTGTGGCATCTAATTATAAAAACAAAAGACGGCCACAGAAGTTGACATTTGACAAAAACGTCCTATCTCCCGTATCGAAATTGTCCAATCTACCGTTTTGCCGAACTTACTGCGAACTGTCAAAGCCTTTTACAGCTCAACCAAATTAAAAAACAAAAAACGCTTGCTTACAAAAACCTCTTGAAACATGAACCTTATGTGATCACGGGACAGTTGACACCAGATTTTGGCGGGTGCAAGTCTATGGTGGTAAAAGTATGTATCACCAAGCCCGAATTTACTGAGTTATAAAATAACTTTTTTTTTGTCCACTGGCCAGTGTTCGGCGTTTAGTAATAATTTTAGAGTTAGCAGGAAGGTCACCTGCGTGTGGTAGTCTGTGCATTCTATATTTTTTCACCAACCATCAATGTTAGTAAGTAAATGAACCATGCAGTCTCTTAATCTTTTCATCAACGTGTATCTAAAAATTCAATTCGAGTTTCAAACACTCTTTAAAAAAAAAAACGCAATTATCGGTCTGGGACTTAAGCCAACCATAAGTCAACAAATTTAAATTCCATAACCATAAATATTCCGAATTTTTAAAATTCAAAAAATGGAATAGGGCGAAACAATATTTTTTTTTTGCATAAGTACTACAATTAGGATACGTTAGGGTTATGTGCTATCCCAAAGAAAACTAAAGAAGTATTTTATCAGAACATGGTTTTCGGAATTATGAAAATTCGGACAAATGAAACTTCGGAGTATTGTAGTGTACCCGCAAATAGAAGCTATTGTCGGTAAAAAAGACCCAAAACAAATGAAACCGCTCACCCCGTCAAAACTCCGCATACCTTTTAATCACGACATCAAAACGGAATTAAAAATCATTAAGTTTATAATGAAAAATACTTTCCGACCATTCCCTTAGACTCCCCTGTTTATGAATTGTTTCAAAGAGCCCATGCAATTAACATTCTTCCATCCCCAGTGTGTCATACAACTCCGAAAACATTCAGAAGGGACTAAGTCAATCTCCTGTTAAAAGAGAAAATAACTTTAATTACGTTCCTTACTAATCATGAATCTAATAGGGGTGTAGACTGATATTGAATTATGCAACATACTTTAAAGTATAATTATATAAATAAATAAAGCTACTTACATATGTTATAAAAAAAATTTAAAAAAATAAAAAATAAATGTTTTCAAATATGTAACTTCAAGTGTTTCAATGTTTTTAGGGTTCCGTACCCAAAGGGTAAAAACGGGACCCTATTACTGAGACTTCGCTGTCCGTCCGTCCGTCTGTCACCAGGCTGTATCTCAAGAACGGTAATAGCTAGACAGTTGAAATTTTCACAGATGATGTATTTCTATTGCCGCTATAACAGCAAATACTAAAAATAAAATAAAATAAATATTTAAGGGAATATTCCCATACAACAAACTTGTTATAGATTATGTATATATATATATAGGTACGGAACCCTTCATGCGCGAGTCGGACTCGCACTTGCCCAATTTTTTTTTTTTAAGTAAAGCAAATTTTAAATTGATATCACTATCACAATCATCATAATTCAACAAAACAATAATTGTCTGACAACCATGTACTTACACATAAATTAACAAAAAAAAACAGTTTGTAGGACATCGAAAAAAAACATTGTCTTCCAAAAACTATTCATATCCTAGTACTTACTTATAATTTGTGTAAATTGCCCCCATTCATGCCACTATCACGATGCGTACGTACAATGTAAAAACTACCAAAGTGACGTCTGTTAATCATAAAAAAAAATATATCAAACTACCCAACCCGTGGATTTATGGATGCACTTGTCTATCGGGCCCGGAATAGCCCGATATTGCATTAAGAAGCCTAAATTAGATCGGTCGTTGACCCGCACTTACCAGCACGTGGCATGCGCATTGACAGCCAACGCTGCTGGTTAGGATTTTTCCACATGTACTTATATCAGGAGTTCATAATATTTTTTACGCTACCTTAGGCGATAAGTGGGATTTTCTGCCCGCTACACGAAAAATCTGAAAGTAGCAGCGGAAAATCTCACTTCGTGGTCGAGGCAAGACGTAACGAGGCAACACAAACACCTGCGATCTCGGTCATTCACGAAATCACCGCCCTAGGTATGTAATGTACTATAAATATGAATAGATACAAACATTTCTAGATTCACTATATTTACAGGTGAGGTTTGATAACCCACGACTTACATTTATCCGGAGTAGTGTTCTGGCCTTTGAGGTACCGCAACATTATGCATTTCAAATGAAATTAAGCATTAGGTATATTCCACAAAATCGCCTTCTGTAATGTATGAAATTTCATAATAGTTCGTATATTGTCGTTCGTCTCCAGGCGTGAGACGACATCTTCTTTATCGACATCTTTGTCAGTATTTGCGAACATTCAATGACTATATCACATCCTCATCCTAAAAAAGTTAATATCGGACAGCTAGTCCTAAATTAAGCTCTAGTAGGCTTGTGTACTAGAAGATGATTAACGTTCAAAGATAAATAAAATAGAAAATATTAATGGCCCGGACCAAATACACGAGCTTATCGCACAAATAATATTTACCCCAGGTAGGATTCGAACCCAGGGCCTGCACTACCATGCACCAAACGGGTCGTCCTCAGATTCATATTAAACAGATGTACGAAATTAGTTTGGTGATGGAATACCTACTCTCTATATACTTATAGAGATCCGTCCGACTGCCGTCGGACAAGACGTCAATAGACGTTCCATACCCGGAACCGTCCAGTGACGTCAACACGAGTGGACCAAATATCCCGCTTGTTATATTTTAACGAGCGCGGCAATTGACGTTTGGGTGGTCCCATAAAGCCCATGGATCAATCGCGTATTGCTTGATACAAATAGAATATGACAGTAAAACTATTTTGGTTGCGGCGGACTATGAGTGGGCATGGTATCATGTTGGGTTACATACCTTCTCTGAAGTTTTAAAGTGGAATGAGCTCCCTGCCGAAGTTTGCCTGGGGGTTCAAATACTCCGACACAAAGTCCGTCTCACTGATAGTGATGGCTAACCAGCCCCGATACAGTTCAACTCATGCTTAAAAAAAACTGGCCACGAGCGAGTCTGACTCGCGCACCAAGGGTTCCGTACATATACTTATCCTATCTTAACTGGCCAGGATATGTTAGATTTGCACTTGGTGTGATTTATGGCACCGGATATAAGAGGTGCAAATTTAACGCAACCGATTATGTGTGTTGTATGGGAGCCCCCTTAAATATTTATTTTATTCTGTTTTTAGTATAAGATGAGATACAGCCTGGTGACAGACGGACAGACAGACAGATAGACAGACAGGCGGACAGCGGAGTTTTTACCCTTTGCGTACGAAACCCTAAAAACCAGAGGACTCCTCCATAAGCTGCGGTTACCGCTTACCAGGCGGGCCGTAAGCTTGTTTGCCACCTTCGTGGTATATTAAAAACAAAGTTCATGTCGTACCATTAAATGCAGTTTCACGCCGCAGAGCCAGAAAAATTACACAATTTAAATTTGAAATTTTGACCTTTATGTCCTTGTGCTAAATTTGACCTTCCTATTGATATCGGGCCGGTGATTGTCGACTTTATGTGCTATGTCACATAACGCCACTTGAACAGTAATAGTATATTACAGCAGAGGCCGGGAAAAGTCAGTTCGTGGATTAATATTAATTGAAGGACGAGGCGTAGCGAGGTTCAGCTGCTTCGGCTCTACGTTGATGAGTCAGTCAGTCAGGACTTTTCCATTTATATCATCGAAAGATGCAATTAGGTACCTCAGGTGACTATATCGTTTTTTTTTAATATTATTATAAGACAATATGCAGCTATGAATAAAAATCCGATCAGTCGTTTGAAGACCATCAACTTTTATTAGGTGCGGTGAGTTTTATATCGTTTCAGCCATTTGTTTACCGTCTTGACAAAACCATGAAAGAATTGTAACAATACTTCTCCCAAAAATAAACTTTTAAGTTGCCTCAGTGGTTACTTAACCATAAAACTCCATAGTGTATTGCAGGAGTTCCCAAACTGTGCAAACGGCGCCCTTTTAGCGTATTCTGCCCTCTTAACACTCCTTATCCGTTCAAAAATGCTGACGGTGTTAAAAAAAAAATCTCTATGATCAAACATCTTTCTTAACATATTATCAATGTTACTACTTAGGACATGGCCAATGCAATTTATAGGTACTCGTATATATTTAAAACCTACAGTTTGACTTCTTCGTTGATAATTTTTGTTGCAAAACTACAAAACTTTGGGTACTGAACCCTAAAAAATTAACCGACCTGAAAAAAGTTTTAGAACCTACGACGTAATGTGTACTTACTTCGTGTGTGGCCTTTCGTATCACTTTGATGAGGTGCGTAAACATGTGAAACGGTTTAAATACCATTTCTAGACGAAACGGGAATTTAACAGGTCATAAAAATATAGAAAAACGGTAAGATGGACCGTTGTTAACTGACTGTATACAATATTGACGTAACATTATGTTTACATAACATTATTAAAAATATTGTGAGACATCTTTAATAATTATAAAACCGGTTTAAACTCATGTCAAAGTGGTCCGTGAGTCCACGGATAGCTGTCCCTGATGAAGAGCTCCATATGAGTTCGAATCATGTCGGGCCGTTCCTGACAATTTTACGTGAGTTTAAACCGTTTTTATAATTATGTTGTAAGCATATGTAGTCATTCATAAGTTTATAAAAAAAAATAGATTTCCATAATGGATTGTCTGGAAGAGATCGCTCTCTAGCAATAAACCGCCCCTATTGTCTACCGTTATTAAAATTGCTGTAGCCCTGTCAACTTTTTTTGTTATGTCAAATCAAATACAGATAAAGGTAAAATAAATAAGTTAAAGACAAGTCAGACTGGCGAGAGTTAAAAACTTTTCATATTTCTCTTTTACTATTGCTATTTCAAGTGAATGGCTAAACGAAAAAAATGGCTGTCCATATTTTCGTACCTAATAGGCACAGCTACCTACAAAATTTCAACAGTGGCAAAATTCGCTGGTTCCTTTTCGAAAGAATACATTGAATTTCGAACTCTTAATGTCACCAAATCCCTTCTTAAGAGGATATACCACTGCTAATTTTTCCATAGAAATAGATTTTTCGTTCTCCTCTGCTTCCTCCTCCAAAACTTAACCAATCTTTACGAAGTTTTCGAGGCAGAAATGTTCTCGAATGGAAGCCACGCACCGGCAAGCGCAGCGTGGGACATCCACCCACAAGATGGACAGACGACCTGGTAAAGGTTGCAGGAAGCCGCTGGATGCAGCAGGCCGCTTCGAACCGGCCGATCTGAAAGTCACTGGGGAGGCCTATCTTCGTCCTCCGGGTAGGCAAACACTTGTGACTCTTCTGGTGTTGCAGGTGTTTATGGGCGGCGGTAGTCGCTTTCCATCAGGCGATACGTTTGCTCGTTTGCCCCCTATGACATAAAAAAAAATGTTTAGCAGTGAACGTCCTGTGGCTGAAATAATGATGATGATGATGAATGGGAAGGAAATTTTCTGTGTCAGACCGTTTCTATTTTTGCGCTTCTGATTATGGAATTTGTGTACTAGGCGGCCATTTGTGACGAAATTTTGGCCAAAAACGGTTACCCTCCACACTACGCGCGAAGTTAACCGAAGTTGGGCGAGGCGAAATTGGGCGAATTTCCACACTATCATTATCTTCCACGACGCGGTTGGCTCGGTTTGTAGAGACCTGCCTACTGAGCCGGCGGTCCCGGGTTCGAATCCCGGCCAGGGTAAATATTTGTGTGATGAACTCGCATATTTATGCTTGGGTCATGGTTGTTCTAAGAATTTGTAAGTATATATTTATATATATAAGTATGTCGAGCTTAATTTGGGACTATCTAGTTTTGTGTGAGAGTCTCTAATAAAAAAAAACGCCCAACCTCCCAACTTCGCGAGTAGTGTGTAGCTAGGTTTAAGGTAAACTGATAGTAGTGGGAAAAGGAGTAGTGATATATCCTCTTAAATGCTCTAAAAGATTGATACCACGTCAGCAATAATCTTCAGTGACAGCATTTCTTTGAAAGTCAACTGGCTAATAAAAATGTCTCAGCTCCTTTCTGCTCGTGTAAATCTTCGCTGAAGGTTTCAAGATATTTTCAACCGTCGCAGTTACTTTGTATATATTACGATCGCGCAAAGACATCCGACGACAGCCTATTTATCTTCCAATAAATACCAGATTTCAACGAAACCAAGCATTTACATTTATAACCAAGAAAGTGGAATCCATTCGGATTGAGTTAAAGACGAAAACGCACTCAACTCAAGTTTAACAGAAAGCAAATAACATCTTGGTGTTTTATTATTTGTGACTTTTAGTAGAAGACGCTTTTACGATCAAGTTTTATACGTTTTTCACACGTTTTTTTTATTAGGCACGTAATAAGCACGTTTTAATAGTTGTTATGACAATGTGAGACGGAATGTATCAAAATTGAATTATGAAAATAGAATAATGGCGGGAACGTTTGACGTTTCGTGTCAACCATTAAAACGTTGCTTTGACAAAAAGTTAATACTGTCGTAAAAAGAAACGAGCGCTGTGTCACAGACAAGCTAAACAACAATAAAACTCAAAGTCGTAACTGAAATTAGGGCTTGGCATTGTTTTTGTTTTCGGCGACGGACGTCAATTAAAACGTGCCATGTTCCTTTCGGACTTGGTATCGAGGGTTCCGTACAAATAGAGCTTGCCATTCCGGTCCGAAGACGCAGCGTGGGACGGCCCCAACAAGGTGGACCGACGACCTGCTTGGGATCGTCGTTGGCAGGGTGTTCATCCGGGCTTTATCACAACTACTACAGTTGCGAAGTTGGTATGTACCTAAAATGAAGGTTGGTATGTTGATATGCAAATGTAATGGTTGGTACTGTTCCGAAGGAATTTTCTCCCGCGAACGCCGAAATTTTCTCGGTGGATTAAAGTATGAAGTTCTGCAGAAAAGGCGTTTATATAGATATTTAAATGGCGGGCAACACACATGCGAATACCCTGCATTTTGTATATTTTGTAAATGGTTTGTTTAGTTTAAGTTAAGTATATGTTTTGTTTATGTCCTCATGGGCCCACTGAAAATCAGCGTCGTTGCACTATGTGCTCCAACATTATGCTGAGTGGGATCCTTTTTTGAAATGCACTCACCTCTTTCTCTCTTTAGATTTAAGTGAAAATTTGTACACGATGTGGCATGTGTGATTTCAAAATAAACATTCTTTCTTTCTTTCTTTCTTTCTTTCTTTCTAAAGTTGCAAGCGTCCGTACTGTCCGTATAGGCTGCGATAACCGCTTACCATCAGGCGGGTCGTACGCTTGTTTGCCACCTCAGTAGTGTAAAAAAAATTACTTGCCCTAATTGTGGTATTGCAATTTTTCAGTACTTACGTCATTTGTGACTATGTAATCTATCTGAAGTAGAACAACATTTACTGAAAATTGTTATTGTCAATTGTTCATAAATTATGCAAAATAATAATGGCTCCTAAAGTCCAAAGGCAGCTACGTCATTCCATTTTCAATTTATTATCTGATGCCAAATTCCACCAAAAATAACATGAACCATTTTATGAGTTATGAAAGTAACGCCACGCCACTTACCTACACATATACGTTTGTTGTATAGGTATAGCTAAGAGAGGTGACGCACACAACAACATGTCACGTAATGATATAGATTCTGAAATTACTGTTCTTGCTACGTACCGATACTAAGTTCAGCAGAGAACTTCAAGATTGACAAAAAGTTAATTCAAGGTAATTCGTAGTTTTTTTTTCTAAAATACATCTGATTTAAGTAAAATAAATCATAAATTTTTATGCGCGATGATATTTATGTTTTTTTTTACTATGTTCAACTGTCTTCCCTTAATTTCGAAAATATATTGTTTACATTGTCATTCACTCATTAATTCCATTCTTTCACCCCTTTTTTTGCAATCATTTTATGTAGATACATATATGTTGTAACGTAAAAGTTCCATGAGGACTTTGTAGTTATCAAATTATAACATTTATATTAAAATAAGTATTAAAATAAGTATAATCTTACAGTAAGAAGTAAATAAATGAACCTTTCGTTTCGTCTTATTTAGTTCCGCGCGAACCCTAAGCGATCCTTTGTTCGCAAAAAGACGTTGAATAGATAAGCTTCCCTGCCTCCCGCGTCGCGCGCCGCGCCGCTCTGGCCGGTTCTAGTTAAATTTTTAACGTTACACTCTGTACGGGCAGCCATCAAAAGCGGACGTTCATCCCAGCGCAAGCGCGACATATTTCGTGTGCGCGAGCTCTGCCCAAATTTTAACTTTTTATTTTAATTCCTGCAATATAATTGTCCTTAGGAAGTTGTTAAATTAATGTGAGTGTGGTAAAACCCCAGATAGGGTAAGTGATCATGAGTAATTTACTTATTTCATTATAGCAGGTAGTTTTAAGTAGGGTGTGTCCGTTTTATTACGCTAAATTCAGCTTATTTGTGCATAATTTCATCTTATTATTTGCCTTGTAACATTCTTGCAGCATTGATACATGTAATTGCGCCTATTTTCATTTCTTGTGTAATTTAAATTAAAAGAACTTAATTGCATATTTATTTTTATGAATATGTTTTCTTTGTTAAGCCTTTTGCACTATGCAGCAGATTGCATATTTAAACCATAATGTTAATATTAATTAATATCAGCTGGCAGTTTGGTTTAAATAGTTATACGCTTGTTTCTTTCTTCTTTTTCCACCAACATATTTGTAACTCCGTCTGATTGTGACTTTGCACTACCATCTTAATATCACTCTCGCACAGTACTTATTGTCGCTTCGCTTACGGTCACAATCAGCGGGGTGGAACTGTGGACTTTATTCTCACACCGTTCGTGGAACATTCCAGGGTGCAAAGTTACGGCTGTAGACGCCGACGGAAAGGAGTTCCGGAACTGCCGAGTCACCGTGGGTGACATTCCGCCTTCACCGCCCGTTCCTGGCTGATCTGCACGTCTGTCCGTGACCACCGGCCGCGCCCCGTCCCAAGGCCACCATCAGGGCAGTACTGTCTCAACGGACAGCGAATTTAAAATTTGAAAATTAGAACTTGTAACGGTCGTTTACCGAATTGAGAAACCGGACGGGCCTTAATACCCACACCCTATTTTTTTTATGCTGGCAACGGTTGTGCCGTTATTTTACATATTTAAAATTTAACGGATTAAACGCATTTTTTACATTTTTAAAAATCCTTTGTTTCATTTACACACCCGGACGCCGCATTGGCGCCAACGTGGTTTTTTTAGGTCTGGTTTCTCAAATTTGTAATTATTTAAATTCGCTGTTCGTTGCCGAGTGTATTTGGTGTTGTGCTTGTTTTGTGAACGTTTTTTCTAATGCTTTTTGTTTTTTGGTTGCCGTAGCTAATGTGTACGAACTTACCCATTTTTATAGGACTTTTTTTTTTTTTACTGTGATAGTATTTTCTTTTTACCAAGGGACTTCATCCTCTAAACAGTTTTTTTTTTCTAGTCATTTTATTATTATTATTAATTGTTTTTTTATTGAGTTATATTTTTTTAATTTTTATCTTGACCTCTTGTATTGACAAGTAGCAAGCATTTATTAGGGAATTTACTTATTATTTTTTTTTTTTTAATTTTAATTTAATGATAATTATAATATAATTTTATTAATTTGTGTTTTTGTATCTCGACTTCTCGTTTTGACGAGTGGCGTTGATCTATCCGTATTTTAATTTATTGTTGTAATCGTATTTTTTTTTTTGTTTAGTGTGGCACGTGTTCAGTACACCCTCACGGGGTATTGATCAAAGATTTGTTGTTTTATTTAATTTTTTTTTACATTTTTTTTTTTTTTTCTGCCTTATACGGGTTATTTTAAGTGAGTGTTTTAAATATTATAATTATTAATATTTTCTTCGGTTTCCGCGATTGTCACACATTTAAATAAAACAATTATATAATTCGTTTAAATTGTTTTATTATAATTATTATTTTTACAAATTTAAATTTATTGTTTTTGTTTTTTTTTTTTTCTCTGCTATTGCATCATTTAATGTTTTAGTATAATTAATCAGTCCTGGGTGTTTTGTAAGGTTTTTACACATTAGTTGCACGCGTTTTTATTTTATTTTTGTGCTGTTTTTTTTATTTTCCATTGTCATTGTTTACATCTTCGCACATTAGGAAATAACCAAAACGTAGCTCATTTTCATATCATTCATTGTAACAGACGGAGATTTTCACTTCACGTATTACTCATTCGTCATTTATCCTCTCACTTAAGGGGAAGTTATCACTTTGCTGCACTCACATTGTTTTTTTTTTTTTGCTAAAATGGACAGGAAAGTTAAATTCATGTCTCTGCAGAAGTCTGAGCTGGAATATGAGGTATCTATTAGAGGCGATACACCAGCTAGCACGGTACAAGAGCTTCGTAAACAAATAGCTAAGAGTGGCCCACTGTTTCCATCTGATGGAATTTTAACTAGCTCGTATGAGGTTTCGGAAGACTTGGATGGTGTACTCATTGTGCTCGAAAAGATTACTACTTACTTAGATTCACCTGCTTTAGACAATTCGGATTTACTGCGCGCGGAGAATTTACTTAATCATTTATACCATCGGCTTAGCCGTATATCATGTGAGAATGATATGGAGAAGGAGAATTATGACTCTTGCGTTAGTCTCTTTAAGTCTTCTCTTGCTAAGTTTGATACACTCAAGGACAAGGGCTCAGACCCTCTTTTACCTTCAACTACTCCGAACACTATTTCGGGTAATTCTAGCGGCGTATCTTTTATACCACCGCCACTTAAGGTTAGCGTTACGTGTGAGGCGGGGAGTGCGAATTTGTTTTCGAAGCTACGTTTTGACGGCAAATCGTGTGTGCGTGCGTTCATTCAACGCGTTGATGAATTTTGCGAAGCGAAAGGTATTTCTCATAACAAAATTATTAATAATGCCACTGAAATTTTCACGGGTGACGCCATTCATTGGTATAGAAGCATTAAGGGGCAGGCATCGACTTGGAGTGATCTAGTAGTTTTATTGCGGAAGGATTTCGGCCAATCTGACTTTGATTATAGGTTGCTTTCGGAAATCCGAGCTCGTACGCAAGGAGAATCAGAGAATATAATAATTTATCTCTCCATAATGGCTGGGTTGTTTTCAAGGTTGTCGAGATCACTTTCAGAAGAGGATAAATTGGAAATTATCCTACATAATATACGTCCTTGTTACGCGAGCACATTATCCTGCGTTTCTCAGATTAATAGCATAGACGAGTTGAAAACTCTTTGTCGTAATTACGAAGACATTCAATCACGGCTTGCTTATTTCAAAGAACCTCCGAGACCATCGTCTGATACTTTGGCCCCTGAATTCGCGTATGTTGGTAGTCAAGTTAAGCCGAAACACTTCAATAGTAATGTTAACAATAGCTCTGGTAGTCACAATTTTAGTAAGTTTAATCGTCATTATACGAATGATAACAGCACAAATAAACATTTCAGCAACCAAAATAATGGTAATTTTAGCAGAGCTAATGCCAGTTCTAGCTATGTTCATGCGGTTGGAACTTCTGCTGCTAAATCTCGTTGGTGTCCTAGGTGTAAGGTCGATTCTCATAACGTGAGACAGTGTACCGCCAACAAGGACAACATTTTCTGTTACAAATGTGGTCGTAAAGATGTTAAGGTAACGGACTGCCCGGATTGTTCAGTTAGTAACGGTTCGGTTCCAAAAAACTAGTTAGTCAGAATTGTGTTGACTCATCAAAGACCAACTTTGACAGTGAGGACTGGCAATCCTGGCTGAGCACGATTAACATATTTTTTCGCACATACAAAGTTGACACAATTCTGGAAAAAACTAGGATAGGCGATGATAGGCCATTTGTTTCGGTTACAATTAGCAACGACACTTTATCGGGTCTTCTTGACTCTGGTTCGGCTATTACAATTTTAGGTAATGATGCGCATGTTCATTTTGAAAAGCAAGGTTTCAAGGTTATTACTGATAATTGCATTGCAGTAACTGCCGCAGGAGGACAAAGTTTATATAGTATTGGTTACATGAACTTACCTATTCACTTTGAGAACCAATTTCACATTTTGAGGGCTTTCGTTATTCCCGGCATTAAGTACAATTTGATTTTAGGCATTGATTTTTGGCGTAAGTTTGAACTTTGTCCGAAGTACCTAAGCAGCATTGTGCTTTCTAAAGGCAATCAGCACGAGGATGACAATCGTAAGGATTTAAATAATTCATCTATGGCCTTCATTCAAAGTTATGACAATTTGGTCGAGACAGAGAAACAACTTGCCGATAATGTTATTAAGCAATTCGAGGATATTTCTTTTGATCGTAAGGGTCTCGGGCTTACTGACCTTATGACTCATCACATCGACACTGGAGACTCTAAGCCGATTCGTCAGCGCTATTATAGGTTGTCACCGGAAAAGCAACGTATTTTAATTGAGCAGGTTGATGAGATGCTTTCCTTGGATGTGATTGAGCCTTGTGAAAGTGCGTGGTCTTCTCCGGTTCTCATAGTTACGAAGAAGAACGGTCAGCCTAGGTTCTGTCTCGACAGTAGGAAATTGAATTCAGTTACCAAACGTGATGCGTATAACCTTCCTTATATATCGGAAATTTTAGACAATTTGAGGGACGCTCGTTACTTATCTAGTATTGATTTGTCAAAGGCTTTCTGGCAGATTCCGATCGCTACGGATGATAGGGACAAGACCGCGTTCTATGTTCCTGGCAGGGGAAGCCTACGTTTTAAAAGGACAGCCTTTGGTTTAACTAATGCACCCGCAACTCAACAACGGCTTGTTGACCTTATGTTTGCGGAGTTCGATTTAAAGGTTTTTGCATATTTGGACGATATTATCATCGTATCAAACGATTTTAATAGTCACGTGACTTTATTATTGCGTGTACTTGATAAGTTGAAGCAAGCCAATTTGACAATCAATCTAGAGAAGTGTAAGTTCTTTAGCAGTCGTCTCAAGTATCTAGGTTACGTCGTCGATAGCTCAGGTTTACGTACGGATCCCGAAAAAGTCGAAGCAATCTTGAACTATCCTACGCCTTCCTGTCGCAAGGATCTTAAACGGTTTCTCGGCACTGCAACTTGGTATCGTCGTTTCGTTCCAAACTTTAGTACGATTGCTGGGCCGTTAAATAAACTTACTTCAAATAAAAAGGGTACTCCGTCTTTTAAATGGACCCCTGAAGCCGACGCTGCATTTCGACAGTTGAAGGAGTGTTTGGTTTCGGCTCCGGTTCTTGCTTGTCCTGATTATAGTAGGCCATTTGAGGTACATACAGATGCTAGTAATTACGGAATTGGCGGAATGCTTACTCAGACAATTGACGGTAAAGAACATCCTATAGCATACATGAGCAAGTCTTTAACAGCTGCGGAGAAGAATTACAGTATTACTGAACGAGAGACGCTGGCCGTAGTTGCTGCTCTAGAGCATTGGCGTTGTTACATTGATAACGGACAGCAATTTACTGTGTACACGGATCATAGCGCGTTGAAGTGGTTTTTGTCTATCAGTAATCCAACCGGTAGGTTAGCTCGTTGGGGAGTTCGCCTATCAGCGTTTAATTTTGTCTTAAAGCATCGTCGCGGGGTAGACAATGTAATTCCTGATGCTCTGTCACGTAGTGTTCCGGTCAATGCGATTTCCACTTCCGACTCCTTCGCTGATACTAAAGACGTATGGTACAAGAATATTTATAACGGTTGCGTAAATAATTCTGTTAGCTATCCTAATTTCAATGTTAAGAATAATACTTTGTACAGACTCTCCAAGAACAAGCACGAGCTTACTTCTGAATTCTCGTGGAAGGAGGTCGTTCCAATCGAACTAAGGGAAAAGGTCATAGATCAGAATCATTCAGAGCCTACGGCGGGACACATGGGTATTTTCAAGACCTATAAGCGATTAGCGTTGCGCTACTATTGGCCGGGTATGTACCAGGACGTAGTTAAATTTATAGGTTCTTGTGACAAGTGCCTAGCCTACAAGGCTCAGAATCACCAGACTCTGGGAGAGATGGGTCGTCCTAAGCAGTGTTCGCGTCCATTTCAAATGTTATCGGTTGATTTAATGGGTCCGCTTCCAATTACCAAGAAGCAGAATAACTACATCTTAGTTGTGACTTGCTGTTTTTCGAAGTATTGTTTAATCTTTCCTATAAAGAAAGCAACTTCGGATGTAATAACGAAGATTTTGGAAGAGTCGGTATTTCTTGTACACGGGATTCCACAAACAATTTTAATGGATAATGGCACTCAGTTCACAAGTAATAATATGACTTCGTTTTTCAAGAATTATGGTGTACCTAACGTGTATCTTACGCCTAGATATACTCCGCAGGTTAATTTGGTGGAACGCTTCAATAGGACTATTATCACGTGTTTATCTACTTATGTTGAGGATAACCATAGGTCATGGGATTTATTTATTCCTAAAGTTCAGTTCGCTATCAATAATTCGGTTAACGAGTCAACTGGTTATACTCCTGCGTTCTTAGTTTATGGTCGTGAACTCGTAACTTGCGGTTCCCACTTTACTGACAACGATATTGGAGATGAGATTTTGTTTTTACCACGTGATGTCTACGCGGAGAACTTGGGTTGCATGTCAACAGTTTTTGACAGCGTACAACAGAAGCTATGGCAAGCTCATTCAAAGAATTCGGTTCATTACAACCTTAGGCGTAAAGCGGCTGAGTTCAACGTAGGCGATCTAGTGATGAAGCGTGCTTACTTTTTAAGCGATAAAGATAAACATTTCTCTAAAAAGTTGGCTCCTAAATTTATAAAGGCAAAGGTGATTGAGAAGAGGTCTCCCCTTGTTTACGTTTTGCAGGATATGTCTGGGAAAAACTTAGGCACATGGCATATCAAGGACTTAAAGCTAGTAGGTAGTTTTAGGTAGTTGTTATTTAGTATTGCGTTATCGTGCGTGGCGTCATTGAACATCTTTGGGTTAGCATTTGTTTTGGTTTCAAGTTCATGCAGCTAGGAACCAACGGTTGTTTGTTACGTCAGTAATTGACTTCGTGAAGCAATTGCTGTGGTATTGTGATAGTAGATGTATGTTTGATGGATCTTATGTTAGCGTCAGCAAAAGCTCACTTTACCTTATGCGGATTTTATTTTGAAAAGTAATAAAATCCTTGGAGACGCGACGGGGTATTGTAACGTAAAAGTTCCATGAGGACTTTGTAGTTATCAAATTATAACATTTATATTAAAATAAGTATTAAAATAAGTATAATCTTACAGTAAGAAGTAAATAAATGAACCTTTCGTTTCGTCTTATTTAGTTCCGCGCGAACCCTAAGCGATCCTTTGTTCGCAAAAAGACGTTGAATAGATAAGCTTCCCTGCCTCCCGCGTCGCGCGCCGCGCCGCTCTGGCCGGTTCTAGTTAAATTTTTAACGTTACACTCTGTACGGGCAGCCATCAAAAGCGGACGTTCATCCCAGCGCAAGCGCGACATATTTCGTGTGCGCGAGCTCTGCCCAAATTTTAACTTTTTATTTTAATTCCTGCAATATAATTGTCCTTAGGAAGTTGTTAAATTAATGTGAGTGTGGTAAAACCCCAGATAGGGTAAGTGATCATGAGTAATTTACTTATTTCATTATAGCAGGTAGTTTTAAGTAGGGTGTGTCCGTTTTATTACGCTAAATTCAGCTTATTTGTGCATAATTTCATCTTATTATTTGCCTTGTAACATTCTTGCAGCATTGATACATGTAATTGCGCCTATTTTCATTTCTTGTGTAATTTAAATTAAAAGAACTTAATTGCATATTTATTTTTATGAATATGTTTTCTTTGTTAAGCCTTTTGCACTATGCAGCAGATTGCATATTTAAACCATAATGTTAATATTAATTAATATCAGCTGGCAGTTTGGTTTAAATAGTTATACGCTTGTTTCTTTCTTCTTTTTCCACCAACATATTTGTAACTCCGTCTGATTGTGACTTTGCACTACCATCTTAATATCACTCTCGCACAGTACTTATTGTCGCTTCGCTTACGGTCACAATCAGCGGGGTGGAACTGTGGACTTTATTCTCACACCGTTCGTGGAACATTCCAGGGTGCAAAGTTACGGCTGTAGACGCCGACGGAAAGGAGTTCCGGAACTGCCGAGTCACCGTGGGTGACATTCCGCCTTCACCGCCCGTTCCTGGCTGATCTGCACGTCTGTCCGTGACCACCGGCCGCGCCCCGTCCCAAGGCCACCATCAGGGCAGTACTGTCTCAACGGACAGCGAATTTAAAATTTGAAAATTAGAACTTGTAACGGTCGTTTACCGAATTGAGAAACCGGACGGGCCTTAATACCCACACCCTATTTTTTTTATGCTGGCAACGGTTGTGCCGTTATTTTACATATTTAAAATTTAACGGATTAAACGCATTTTTTACATTTTTAAAAATCCTTTGTTTCATTTACACACCCGGACGCCGCAATGTGTACCTAATCCATTCACTTCAACCCTCGTGACAATACCTATATATACGTTTCTGTCTCACAAGTATCACAATATCTGATTCACACGACTAAAACAAAACACTACTCATAAACTTGACTGTCTCTTTTATGGCGACACTGAATTAGAATCACTCGTCACTATGCATTAGCGTATGCGAATGAAAAACGGCTTAAGTTCAAATAACGTTGAGGTTTGTTAGTCCTTTTTCAAAATATGCCTTGCAGAGTGAAATTGTCACAGGCTGTAAAAAAATATAATACTAGCTGTGCCCCGCGGTGTTACCCGCTCATCCCACGGGAACACTAAATTTATTCGGGATGAAAAGTATCCTATGTCCTTCCCCGGGACTTAAACTATCTATATACCAAATTTCATCTAAATCGGTTCAGCGGTTTTAGCGTGAAGAGGTAACAGACAGACAGACAGACAGACAGACAGACAGATACTTTCGCATTTATAATATTAGTATGGATAGTATATAGTATAGTATGGATTAATAGATCATACCGATTAACGTGTGACGCTTTTCTATTCCTTTACATTTAAGTTAAAATGGAGTGTGTGTTTGTTTCAAGAGGCCTTATTTCTTTTAAAATGCTGATAGTTTTAGACATTTTTCGCTATGATCAAAAATGTTTCTTAACATTATTGATGTTCCTACCTAGAATAGAACAGGGCTATTTGGATTTATTGGTATATATTTAAAACCTACGGTTTGAATTTTTCATTGATAATTTTTGTTTCAAAAACTACTCGAAATTGACCAAATTCATGCGGAAATAGTATTTTATGCAACCGTTGTATAAGAGGAGGCAAAAAACGCGAGTGGCATGGGTTACGATGTGAGCGCAGCGAACATCGTAAGAAAGATGCCACGAGCGTTTTTTGACCTACTTATACAACGTTGCATACAATACTTTTTCTACGACTCGACATTCCATAAATAAAATGCAAATAAACAACAAAGAAAATAATTACATGTTCCCGCTCGGAATCAACAAAATTAAAAAGAAAAATTGTCTCTGATAAACTTTTTTTTTATTGACATCCATCTGTCAAAAAAATATTAACTTATACATAAAGGTATACGATCACCATACTAAACATCTGTCAAAAAAATTAAACTTATACATAAAGGTAGGGGTCCACTATACTAAACATCCATGCACTGAAGATAAAACTTTTTTTTTAAGCAGGCAGCAATGCCTTAGTACAAAAGTTTTTTTTTTAATTTGCAAATTGTGTGAATGCATCTGTTCATCATGTAATCTGAGGTACTAAGTGATGGTTTTTTGGCGACATTATAACATCGGTTAGCAGTGTGTTTTTGAGCAGTAGAGTATAGACTTTTACAGACTTTCATAATTTATGTCTTTATATTAGAGTTAGTAACTATATAAATGACAGAAAAAAGTACTGGAGTAGAAAAATTAGTTTTTTCAACTTATTTTCGACCCCACGCAATGAAAGCATGAAATAGCTACCTATGCCTAGAACTCGGGGAAAAGGGGAAATTCACTTCAAAAAGTTGGTTGAACTTATCAATACATTTGTCATATCATAATATGAAAAAAATTTTTTTTAAAAGGAATAAGGGCTCTTAACGAATTTGCAAACAACTTTCTTTTCGTGATAGTAGGTAAGTATAGCGAAAGAGGTTATTTGGAGGTCACAAAATGCATTTTTTTTAAATGTTTGTACGTATGTATGTAAATGTGTCCTTCCTTGACCTCTTATAACACCTTAACGGCTGAATACATTTTTAAAAGTGTGATGAAATACTTGTTAGACGAAAACTTTCACGAGCATCCCCACTTTATTCCCGAAAAAACGCAAAAAGTCATAACCTACATTTTCTTCCACGTGAACGAAGTTGGTACCCCTTCTAGTATCCATACTAATCCATACTCAATATTATAAGTACGAAAGTGTGTCTGTCTGTCTGTTACCTCTTCTCGCTTAAGCCGCTGAACGGATTTGGATGAAATTTGGCATGGAGATAGTTTGAGTACCGGGGAAGGACATGGGATACTTTTCATCCCGAATAAATTTAGTCTTCCCGTATGGGTGTGCTGTTTGTTACTTCTTCGAACTCAAACGGCTAGATCAATTTTGAAAAAATTTGGTATTAAGGTAGCTGACGCCCTAGATCAGAAAAAAAGAAAGATTCAGAAAAAATGTAGTGTTCCCATGAGATGAGCAGGTAACACAACGCGGCACAGCTAGTTTATTATAACAGTATCTGATAAATCACTGTTCATAATAACATCTCTCTCTCTCTCTCTCTCTCTCTCTCTCTCTCTCTCTCTCTCTCTCTCTCTCTTTCTTTACCACAATTTACCACAATTCATAAGCATGTACACGAACATGATCATGATAATATAATATAGCCAAACATTATGTTTTTCAAAACAATCCTGAATGCACTGAAAAAATTTGCTCAACTTGATTAACTACTTGAGAAATATCTAAATTGTGCTTAGTAGGTAGTACCAAAAGTATGCTAACTTTACTAAACTAATTTTGGTCACTCGTAGAACGCAGTTTGTCAGTCCTCCGATTTATATAACTAGCAGCTAACATATTGTGGCTACTGATAACTTTTTTTCAGTGTATGACGTGATCGATTAGAATAGAATAGAATCATTTATTTACGATTGTTACGCTCACTCATAGTTACCCAGTGACAGTATGCCTAAACACCGACAGACGAGTATTTGTTACACAAAATGTGTACACGCATCTGCCTGATTTTTTTTATTGTTGATGGTAAACAAGATATACTCGTACACATAACACGTTATAAACGCCTTTATTTCGATACGAAAATGTCGGTAAAAAACTTAAAAGCAACCCAATATTCTCATTTGTATTCGTTATTATCACTCATTTAAATAAAATAACAAATAGATATCAGAGTTATTGGGTACTATTCGACTGTGTATTACGAGCTTTATACCTCATGTTTTTTTTTATTGTGATCTTACGCAATTAAAATTGAAATTTACTCCTAATATTGCTTTCCTCTCTGCCCTCTCTTTTTTTTAATTATATACTTCCAGAGTTTACACTCTAAGCGTTCAACATTTTTTTAAGTCGGTTTCCCGTTAATTGGTTTCGGTTACAAATGGTACTGTTACATAGATTCCCAATATGATGCTTCAAATTCGGGTAATGAAGGTCAACATTTAAAAATATATTTAAAAGCTAACTTCAATAAATTTTCACTGATATTGAACCAAACATACGTAAAATTGTTGAACTAAGTAATATTTCAAATGTTCGACTGTCGACTGATGTTGTATTTTTAAGAGTATTTTGCCCACTTTATTTTCGAACTACAAATTCCCTTCGCAACACACCGCCTGCGACAGCTCACGGTTTACAGCTAGGTATCACCATCAATGCCAATAGCCGGGCTATTTTTGTGCGCTTATACATTTAGTAATTTACAACGCTATAAAGTTTTACTTGTCACTCGGCCGCGATTTACGCCCCGTCCGTCCTAAATGTGGTTTCTTCCTTCCTCGTGTCAACATGTGTGCGACAGAGGCGTTTCTGGCCCGTTCGGGACCAACCATCTGTGACGACGTCAAATGGAACAAAGGAGTATGTCTTCTGACATAACGTAAACAAAGTCTAATTTCCTGAACGTGTCTTTGAGATGACCTAAGAAACTAAAGACGATATAGATGATTCCAACGACAAACTAAATGGAGTCGTATCTTCTAAGGTTAATCATTCAAATTCAAGAGTTTTTGAAGAAGTAGATGAGACTATTCGGATAGCAGATGATATAAATCGAACAGGCGGCGCCGGCGACGTCGTCGGGACGCTGCCGATCATACAAACAAGCAAACCGTGTCGAGGAAGGATGCTTAACACTTGCACCTCTAATTATATCCGTGGAACGCGATGTGGAAACAAATACGTCTTGTAGTACAAATGGCTTCTCGCTTATTGATGGCTTCGAAAATATTTACGTGACGCTAGGAATGCGGTCTTGTCGGATGGAAATACTTTCTAGTGGATTGAGTGTTGGTAGAATAATGGTAAACCTAGTAATATGGGAAAGAACATTGTCTCTTCGGATACTTTGGTATATCTCAAATCAGAGGTGTTTGAATCGAACTCGATTTTAATGCGTATAAGACGAATTACACTGCACCATCATCATATAAATATGTAAATACGGGGGCACGAAGAGTGTAATTTCTATATAAAGTACGATTACGGCAGTTAATCAAATAACTGCGAAATATAAAACGACACGTTTTGAATATAATAATTTACATTCCGGTTTGTATCATAAAAAATATCAAAAATAGAATACAATGTCGAAACAGCAAAGCTCGCTCCTACCAACTTTCGTTCTTTACTTGTACCGACAAAAATAACAAAACATTAATTGTTTCACTGTTTACATTCAACTATTTCCACGCGTACAGACACACGATACTAAAAACCAAAGTGTCTCCTGGAAAAAAGTAAAAGTTAAAAGTGTAAAAGTTTCCCAGAACACGATTGAGGACAGGTTTGTTTAGACTGCGCGGACGCAGATGTCACTCGGTGACGACGAGGGGTCGAAAATAGAATGGACAGTTAAACAAACCGATGGTACACCTTTGATGAAATGTACCTGAGTAATTTGGGATTACAAAGGACGAGGGACTTTTAACATGTGTGTAACGATTAGTGTTCTGGAAATAAATTGTTCTATGTTAAGTGTCCAGAGTCGGTAATAATGTAATGGGCTAGGAATGCTTATCGTACCTGAGTAATTATGGTTACTGAGATTGTAAAAATATAAATAAGTGTATAATGTTTAATTACGTAAACACATAGGAGGCACGTCCATTTATAGTTTGATTTATCTAAAATATTTGGCAACGTAGAACAAAATGTCTATTATAAATCTATACAATCATGGTAAACCTGTCGTAACCTTTAAACTAGTGGCTCTGTGAGGTGTAGGTTTCGAGAGTTAGATGGGGATTGAATACGTAAAAAAACAGCCATTCAACAAAAAACTCACAACCGATTCTCATGAAATTTTGTGAGTAGGTTAGTTAATTATTTAAAATTTTGTTGCTGATTTACAAATATTTCAAAATGGCAGATAGATGGGGTTGAAAACATAAAAAAACACAAATTACAACAATCTCAACAGAAATCTGCCATTTTGAAAAATTTGGAATGCTGAATCGACAACAAAGTTCTATATAATTAACAAACCTACTCACAAAATTTCATGAGAATCGGTTGACAAATGCGATCTCTATTAGAGAACAGCTGGAAATCCGGAAATCCGGACATCCAAACATCCGGACATATGAAAAAATTTAAGGCCAATCAGAAACGCTCGCTCGGTCAACAAGGACTTTCATATTTTTACAGTTCCTATCACAAACACTAAACAAATTATCTTCCTCCACTAGATTTAAAATTATATTGAGCAACAGCGACGAAATTATCATATTCAACATCAAATATAAGATCGTGCTTTAAATTGTTTTGAATAAGCTATTCGTCACATTCACATTTAAGAAAATTAGAAAATAATCATCTAATTGATGACTGTCACTTTTTACGAGTTTTCAGATAGACGTCCCTAAATTTATAACTGGTAATCGAATGACGCTCATCACACATAAAACCGAGAGGACGTCCGCATTAATGCCTATAAGCAATTTGTCTTGTCCAAAGTAAACATGGAATAAACATCAAACGAGGTGTTTACTGGCGACAGCGGCGTTGCACAAACCAAATGGCATCACCGTTAATTGAAATGATCCTCAATTTCAATCTTAGTGCCCCTTCTATAGCGTGTAGTGTCGGTGACATGTGTTGGGTTCTGATGCTCTTCTGTTTTTGGTTGCCCAGGCTATTCCATTGACAAAATCCATTAATGCCGACGCCAAGCAATTAGTAAACAAATGAGGCGAATGACAGATCGGGATAGTTGGCAGCGTGACAACGGGACGCGGTTGGGGAGAAGTAAGGGGGACTTTATATTGCATGTGCAAGCGCAATGAAAGCAACGAAAACATGCATTATTATTAACATTGGTTATTATACGAATAGTTATTTAAAAAATTATGGATTAGACAACAAACTAATAATGGCTGTTTTTACTTCTATAAAAAATATAATGTAAACTTTATTTTCAAAAACCATGTTTTACTTCCATGTCCATCCCACTCGTAATGTTCTGTAGCAGACTTTGCTTGTGCAAACATAGACCATCAAATTGGGTTTTTAAAGGTATTATGAACTTGAATCGTTTTTTAATCTTCAATCTACTAATCATAATTAACTAATTAAATAAAGTCTTCTTAGTCAACAATTACGTAGGATTTAAATGGTCTGCCTTTTTTACGTAATGTGTTTTGTTTTTACGACGTTAAATTTATTTGCGAAACCCATATTTTTCGGCATGATTTCCGAATTAATATTTTTTGCTTTGTGTTCAACTTTTGTATCAAAATTACTTTTGATTTTATGTTATGACCCATAATAAAGTAGTCAAAATTTCTTAGACATGGCAAAAAATTGAACCACACTTTCAATAAACCTATTTTACGATATCATAAAATCATTATGAAGAATCATATTCATATTCTTTTTAAGATTACCCATAGGAAAACTTCAGTTTATTTTCGTCTTTATGCCGCAGAGCTATTTTGGATCACATATCAAAAGCTAGCAAAATGCTGCTCGATGGGACTATAACTTCATTTCTTATGTAAACTATGGAGTTACTATGTTTTTATAACTTCTTGGATACACATCAACTTAAACATACACAAACATTCATACATATCTACATTCAGCAAGAACTAGTCATATTTCGCTCGTAAGGAGCAGTGGAAAAGCCGTCTTGAAAGACTCGTTACGCTCAGGATATATCTTTGAACTATAAGATGCCTTTGCTCGCTCAGCTTTCAATGTCAACAATCGCGCCAAATAACAACTTTGCAGCCTTGCATACCAAATTACTATTTTGAAATACTATTTTTTTTAAATAGTATATAATTAATGAAAGTAACGAAGCTTCCTTGAAGACGCGACCTTACTCCAGCTACGTTCCACGCGCGGTGACAGCAACATGTGTCCCGCTGTAAAACACCCAGACAAATCCCGCGTTTACAACCACCCATTTAGATTTAATGACAAGTCTGCAAGACAATGCTGGATTGCTACAGTTTTTATAGTCCAGTCATTGTTTTGGCGCATGTTCTGGCTTTAAATAAATGTAGTGATTATTTGGGCGATCTGTTTGTCCGGTAATTACTGGGGTAATTGCGTGTTGCGGACTATTCTGTCTTAATGTTGATTCCGTGGTAATGCAGCTGCCTACGAAGTTGGAGGTCGTGGGTTTGAATCCCGGCAAGGGCGTAATATTTTTGGGATGAGCATGAAAAATATTCATATTCATATGACTATTTCCTGTGAGTTTATATTATGTAGGTATATATCGTCGCCTTAGCATTGCCTAGTTTGGAAGTAGGTATGCTTATCAAATTTTGTTAGATTAATTACTTGCGTCTAGGATGAGTGTAATCCTAAAATAAGGTATGTGATTTCAATTTGTCAACTTTACTAAAATATCTTAAATTTAATAGATTTGTTGGCTCGTTATTTTCTACAGCAACAAATCAACGGCTCGTTATTAATATAATGCAAAAACTATTAAGTGATGTTTATAACTACATATTAGTAATTTTATATCAATGATACGGCTACGTCAGATAATTAAGGTTCTGTTATGCTCATAGTTTTTTAATTATACATAATCAGAAATCAATATATTGGAAATCACAAACAAAATTGGTAAAGAAATGGAAAAAATGTACAATTTTATTGAGAAATGCTTGGGCCTAAATAATATTATTAATAATACTTAGGTATCAAATTTATTTCCTTAGTTAAAACTTGAAGCATTACTAAAATGTGGTCTCTAATTTTATGCTTATTTAACATCATATATTTCTTCCAAAACATAACCTTTTTTCTGCATTCACTTCTGTTTCTCTTTAAACATTTCTGTCTCGTTTCCTGCGGTGACAGTTTAAATTAGGTGTCAATTAGTGTTGACTCCGAGGCGTGTAATGGATCGTTTAACACCAGCCGCTCTTTTATTTGGACGTTTATTGAGACTTTGTCATCGGCTTGTTAAACGAGCGTTGTTTTTATTCAACGATTAAACGTCTTATAGATTCATTTTACTTTCATTTATAACATTGTTTTAGGTTACTCATTTCTGTGATGAATTCCGGTTGAAATTATTATTAAAATCGTCTCGTACAATATTGGTATTTCTTTTATTTTGTACTTTATTTAGACTTTAGTATCGAATAATTGGTAAGCTTTAATTATGATTTTATTCAAAGTGATATGTCTCGACGATCAGCGTTTTTAGGGTTTCGTACTCAAAAGGTGCTAACCCTATTACTCTGTTTGCCTGTCATAGGGCTGTAACTTTCCAGCTGTATTAGCTATTAACTTGAAATTTTCGCATACCTAATGTGTATTAGCATGGCAACTATAACAACAAATACTAATAATATAAAATATATTTGATGGTACGGAATCCTTCGTGCGCGAGACCGCTTGGCTGGTTTTTCTTTTGATACAAAGCTATTACTGAAACAGAAACCACTAATACATATGTCCAGAACACGGCAGATTCGTCTCGGTCCAGTTCTGTAATGTTTCTAATCACCTACTTTCTTGACAAATAAATTGACCATTGTTTGTGGGCTTTTGTTTGAAATTTGAAACAATCTTACATAAGGCTTTCTATAGGATGTAATTCTACTGGTAATGACAAAATGATGTTGAACCATTGATATAAAGATCAAACCACAAAGAAAAATTGAAATGCGTAACCTCGCGGAAGAGACCGGGAATCGAACCCAGTACCTCTGGATTACAGGTCCAGAGTGTTAACCACTCTAACACCAAATAACCTTTCGAATTTTACCCTTATGCTTTGCATTGTTTATTTGAAAGGCTATTACACCTTAGCGACCTATAGGAGGAGAGGAGTTGAAATGAAATGAAATGAAATAATTTATTCAGTAAGTAGGCCACAGGGGCACTTTTACAAGTCAAATTGTGAATCTACCGGCATTTCGCAAGAGGAGATCGCTGTTGAGAAGAAAGCCGAAAGAAACACAACAGTAAGTCGTTTTTTTCGTAAATAATACTTAAAACAATTACATGATACATTTGTAGTGTTATAACTAATTACACTGGTACACGTAAAGGAGATGTAAAATACTCCAAATCAATGTTAAGTAGGAACATTAAAATAAAAATAAATAACGATAAATTATAATATTAAATATACCCAGAGATGTATAAAGTCTCTGGGTGTCACAACATGCAATAAAATAAAATAACTTAATTAATTTAATTCCACAGAGATGTATAAGGTCTCTAGGCGTCAACGTGAATAATTTACAATAGAAAATAATTATTAAACCTAAATTTCTTAGAGATGTATATGGTCTCTAGGCGTCATAACATGCAATGAAATATTTTAAAATTATTAAATTTCCTCAGAGATGTATAAAGTCTCTGAGTGTCATACTACACTAAGCTGTTTCTTAGAGATGTATACAGTCTCTAAGAGTTCAAAAAGTAAAAATCAACATATAATAACTTCAATCGAGTACAGGATGAAGTTTCTCACGTTTACTTAATTTAACACTAGTATGCGGTTGGTACATCTTTAATTTGGCCTTTGCTAGCATGAACAGACCGGACCCCACAAACGGCACCCGTTCACGAGTATGACGCATATCTCAGCCATCGCCTCCCTCAACCATATTATAGGGAAGGCTGCGACCCGATCAACGACGCCACCGATAGTTAATATTCACATCTTACAGCAGTGGACGGGCAAGTGAGAGAGGGCGTTGTTATTTATAAAATGACATTGGTCGCTCATGCTGCATTTACTTTTCTAAATCTTAATAGAGACCGGCACGATATTTAAAACCGAATCTATTCAGAAATAAGTCACATATTATTATTTTTTTGTATTGATTCATCACCTGACGGTCTAATAGTTGCTGTCAATAATTAAAAAATCCCACCAATCCAACCACAAATTGTTTCTCTGACAATTGTTAATCAGAAATTAGTGAACTTTAATAAAATAACATGTATATAGATTTAACTTACCAAATTAATATTTCAACTAGTCCCGTTTAGTTGAAATAATAGTGAAAATTGGGTAAGTTCAAAAAGGTGTCAATTTAATTACCTAGACGTTTTGGACGTTGTAAGGTTTTCTATGCAGAATATTATATCGCCCCTGGCGGTTACTTTGAAGAACTACAATTCTCCATACAAATCCTTTCCGCAATCAAGAGCGAGTACGGTCACTGTAAACTCATAGTAAGAGTACTGCTAGATATCAGTACCAGAGTGTAAAGAAATGTACATAAAATCAACAAATTCCATCACACTTGTATGTACAGTCGGAATGGTACGATATGACGTGTCGTTCGCTTCACAAGGTACCTAAAGCATAACATAGACTCGGACATTAGGCAATTTCACCACACGCATACACACGTAACCACTTTCTTCTGTGCCCACCAGCCATGAACCGGATTACGTGGAAATACTTCCCTTCCGTTCGTGGAAATGTGTCGCAAGTACATAGGGCATATTACAATTATGTATTCAGAACTGGACGTACTTACTCAAAAACGATCCGACCCACAGGTCACATAAAATTGAATTTGGAACTTATTGACATATGAGTAGTAAGTTTATATTAAATTTGGAACGTTTTTGCGCAACTACGCCTAACTGACGGGTGTTTTCTTTTTGATTTTCATCGACATGGCTTTAAAAGTACTGAATATATTGCGTCCGCCAGTCACGTCGCTATGTCCTTCGACCATCTGCGTTGCATTTTACATAAATAACCAATTAAATATACTTTTCAGGCTTTTGCGAAAATCAAAAGGAAAACTTTCTTTAGTTAAACTTATGAACAAACTGAAGCTATTCTACCGTAAAGCGTATATTTTAAACAATATATACGACAGCCACACAAACACACACACACAGACAAACACACACATACACACACACACATATGCATATTTTTGTGATTATTTAATAAGACAAGGTGTAACAAAATTACACGTATTGGGAGAGGACACTACTGACTTCTGTAACACAGTTTTTCACCTAGACAAGAAGTCAGGGATTTCTACCGATCGTTTAATTATTTTTGTCAATAAATCTTTATCTTCATTTTTTATATTCTGTGCTCGTTAATAAATAAAAATAACTCTCAGTATACTTAATAAAGATGAATATTTGATAAACATGGCAACAGCAAATTTAGTTCACAATTAAACGCGTTCATCTTATAAATTTATTCGGATCAATTATTCCATTATCAACGTTAATCGACCGTGAACTTCAAAAAACATCAGTCACACTAATTGACAACAGTTTTCCCGTTTAGAATCCCTAAATATCATCAACACATGAGTCATCCCATTGCCAATTCGAAAACAAAACGAATTTAGTCATCGTAGTCATGAATTATGATGAATCACTTGGCGAAAATTCAACGAGACTACGATATCTCCAATATTGTAATATCTCGGCTTTTACAGCCATATATGTATAACTTATATATGGAACAATTTTAAAAGAGGTGTGGTTTAAAGCTCAAAGACTAAGCTCAAAGTTTGCAAGAGAGCGATGGAACGCAGAATATTAGGTGTTCGTAGACAAGAACGTATAAAAAACACCGAACTGTGTTCCAAAACATTCGTTGTAAACGCAGGTGCCAAGACCGCAAAGCTGAAGTGGAACTAGGCTGGACATGTCTGCCGCATGCATCCGGAACGATGGGCCATCAGAATAATCAACGATTGGACACCGCAAGGTTACCGGAGCAGAGGCAGACCGAAAAGAAGATGGCGGGATGACTTGGATGCATTTAGTAACGAGTGGAGGAAGTATGCAGCCAATAGAGACTAGTGGCGCAAGAGAGAGGAGGCCTTTGCTCAGCAGTGGGACACAATTATAGGCTAGGTAAAAAAAAAAGAAAAAAATGAAAACGGCTTGTCCTGTCATGTATCTCAATGAAAATTGCTCGTGCATCTTATACGAACTGCGCATTAATTTAACTTCGATATGACGTGATATGACCTAAGATTTGGAATATCATTGAAGGGTACTTGTGATGGGACATATCGCTTTAGACATTATAGTTACCTAGTGGCAAAATCTAGAACAGATGATTGACCGCATCAAGTTATGCCCTTGAATTGAGTGTATTATGTAGAAGAAAAAATTAAATATCGTTGTATATTAACTATGTAACTAATATTATAATATTGTAAACTAACGGCTTAGGTAGGCTAGGTTAGGTTAGCTTATAATTTCACTCGATAAATTATAAACTGACGGTGTTCACAATCTTATACGGTGACATATACATTTCAACAAAATGACAAATTAGCGGGTAAAAATACGAACGCACTTAAAAAACCAAATCTGTCTCAGCATGGGATCTCACAGTTTACATTATACTAAAACAATGTATCTGACTCGCCTCCAGCAGATGCGTAAACAACAAATGACAAATTCAGCCGTGTAAAAATACCCAGGAATCATGAAAACCTGGCCAAATTACGATGACATTTATTAATAGACCCGCAGAAGTGTTTGGGGGCGATTTAATTTGGCTCGGTTATAGCCCACCCGAGCGTGTGAGTACGTATTTGTTTACTTAATTTTTTTACAGCACCCGCGACAGTAACCAGAGCAAGATTGTCTACGCAGTCTGAAAGGCAGTAAACGTCTTACGTTCGTATAAAACTTACGACATTTTGATTTGAAAGGATTGAGGAGAAGCTAATTATAGTGCGTTTTAACCTTACCACGTGAGGTCATTGACGTTGAAGTGGATGATAGTGTATGGTATGGATTTGTGGGATATATATCCGGTATCATGAAATCGGTTTATGTGCTGTAAAATTGTATGGTCATCGATGATAGAAAGCTGCTTAGGAATTAGTAATTGTTGCCACAATAAAAGAGTGCAATACTGCGTTTGATGACCGCAAGTCTCTTGACAGTGAATCTTCTGAACATAAGAATCTTGTAGGTATGTTAAATCTGAGCTAAGAGGGATGTTGACTGATGAATAAAATAAATCAATATTATTTTTGTATGATTAACGGAAGAAATTATTTTCCTTATTTATTTTGTTACGTCAGCAAATGTCGGTAGCTGAAGTATCAAGCCATATAATAATAATAAATATAAATAATAATAAATATAAATAATAATAAATATCGGAAAACCTCACACAAATCGATTTAGTCCCAAATAAAATTAAGCTCAAGAAGGCGTGTGTTATGGGTACTAGACGACGATATAAATACTTATATAGATAAATATATACTTAAATACATCGAACAACCATTCGAGTTCATCACACAAATATTTGACCCGGCCGGGATGCGAACCCGGGACCGCCGGCTCAGTAGGCAGGTGTCTACAATCCAAGCCAAACGCGTCGTCATTCGTCAACGGCTCCAGTTTTATTTTTTACTCAAAAAATTTGTTGTTTTTTTTGTACGAAATTAGTATTCGATTTATAAAAAATGGTTTCAACTTCAAATGTTTTAAGCTCATTTAACACTTACGGCAACTACCTCTTGAACCTGTTACTTGAGTTAAAAATTAGTATTTAAAGAAATTGAATGCCTATTGTTATGTTTTTATGCAATAGGTCTTTTATTTCGAGTCGAGTTAATAATAAAAAATAATGTATGTAGAACATAATATTTGAAAACAAGATTTAGTTAGAATGCTGATTTTTAGGGTTCCGTACCCAAAGGGTAAAAACGGGACCCTATTACTGAGACTTCGCTGTCCGTACGTCCGTCCGTCTGTCACCAGCTTATTTCTATTGCCGCTATAACTACAAATACTAAAAATAAAATAAAATAAATATTTAAATTGTTATAGGTTATGGTACGGAACCCTTCATGCGCGAGTCGGACTCGCACTTGCCCATTTTTTTCAATATGGGCTCGATTTAACGTTTTATCATAAAATTCTTAATATTCAAGATGACAGTAGAGGGTTAAAGGTAGTATTGAATATTTTTATTATTATTATTGTCGTAACTACACCTGGCAGCCTAATGCAACGTTTTAGAGCGGTTCTGAGTTGATTTCCCGAAAAAAAATCTTGCTTCACCCTAATATAAATTCACTATAGACCACAACGCTTCATCGACATTTCGAAAAGATTTTGTTCTTCTTCTTGTTTCTTAGGTAGGTAAGTGTACTAAATATTAATTTGCCAATATGTTTCGAAAAATTTAAATACTAGTTAGTATAGGAAAGAATTGATTCTGAAATATAAAAACTGCGACCAAAGTAAACGTAAACAAGGAAGTTTTAAACATACAAATATTCAAATCGGTTGTACGTCAGCTCTCACCAAATGATGAATGACTTTCCCGAGCCAACATGCAATTCAGGCGGAAAAACTTGGAACTAACTTGACTCCATATTTTGAGTAGAAAATGTAAAGATAGTGGCGCCACGCTCATATGAAACTTATGTTTGCATATGACTTCCCGAAACCAAATTCTCCTAGCGTTAGCTAAATGCAGAACTATTTTATCTCGTACTACCCTGTTGAGTTCAGTTTGCACCTATTGTATTATGTATGTATTCAAACAAGGTGCAAATGTAATTCAGTCGGGTTATAACATATTTCACTTTTGCATCGACAGTGGCGCCGCGGTTATGTGAAATAATAATTTTGTTTCACATTTGGAATACACAAACATACATTTCTAAACGTAACGTGTCAGAAAGTTTAGGGTGTAATTAGAGTTAATTGCTGATGAGTAAAACTATTTAGTGATAAATCGTTTTAGTGGAGATTGTCTTTGGATGGAGCTCGGTAATTAATAACTGTCGTACTTAGTTATGTACAGAGTTATTACTCGATCGAAAGAAGGAAGATTATGTTTAAAGTATTCGTTTAGTAGCGTTAAAAAGCGCATAACTTCTAAAGTCCCTAGGTTATCACTTTTACAGTGGTAGCATCAGATAACGTTGTGTGTGACAGATGGCATCCCAGGACATTTTCATAACCTAAAATGAAGCTTTCTCCCCCAATTTTTTTTTAAATCTCGTAGATTACCGGGAATTGTCTTGGTTAATTTTTTTTTTTATTCTAAGACTGACCGGCAATTGACCTCAGTATCACCTGATGGAAAGTGACTACGGGGTCGAGGATGTAGCTCGCCGGTTCAGTAATAGCCTATTCACTCTTACCTTGAAGATACCTAAATTATATTTTTTTGGAAATACACACGATGGGAGCGAGTTCCATTCCTTAGCGGTTCGCATTAGAAATGATGAAGCAAATCGCTTCGTGCGAATGAGTGGTGAACTGACAACATAAGGGTGAAAGCGCTTCCCTCGCCTGGTTGTCCGATGTTGAAACGGGGATGGTGGAATTAAATCGTGCAACTCCTGCGCACACTCTCCAAAATCTATCCGATAGAACACTGACAAGCTGGCAACTTTGCGGCGATGTTCGAGGCTCTGGAAGATGGCCCCAGCCGGCAAAGAATCACCAATGAGTCTTAGGGCTCGACGTTCTACTGAATCCAAGGCAGCCAACTGGTACTTGGCAGAGCCGTCCCAAAGATGGCAGCAGTACTCCATGCACGAACGGACTTGAGCTTGATAAAGAGTGAGAAGCTCTTACGGTGTGAAATACCGCCTCACCTTATATAGGACACCAAGTTTTTTTACAGCTGTTATATTCTGTAAGTCCTCGCATAATAAATACTCGCATGTCTTTTTTATGTCATATTTAGGGCAAACGAGCAAACGGATCGCCTGATGCAAAGCAATTACCGTCGCCCATAGACACCTGCAATACCAGAGGAGTCACAAGTGCGTTGCCGGCCTTTCAGGTGGGACGCTCTTTTCTTGAAGGTTTGTAGATCGGAAACCGGAAATACCGCAAGTGAAAATTCATTCCACAATTAAATCGTGTCGTTTTATACCTAAATTATAAATGTCATATTATAACATTCTTAACAGCAATTTTGATCGGTTTATATATGAGATTTATAATAAAAAATAATGCAGTTTTTATTAAATCTAAAATCAACGATATGGTTCCTAAGAAGAGATTTCCCTATCTCTTATAGTTTATGAATTCTCCCTACTGACCCATTTAATCCCTGGTGACCCAATCACCCTGGATATTTGGTGCAAAATAATGCAAATATAGCACCTTCCATCCCATACTGTCATGCCGCGCCGTCTTGAATGAGGCCGGTAGTTACTCAGGTGGACATTAACGACAACTTCCATTCACCCGTCGGAATTGTCATTCCCGGTAAACCCATTCAGTCATTCGGTCGTTTCGGTGAACGCGAATTCTTGATAAAATGAGACATGTCCGCGGAAGACGCGCGTGTGGTCACCGGACTCGTGAATAGGATATTGTTGGGTGACAATGTATTATGGAATTTAAATTTGAAAATGTGAACGAAATGAGATTGAGCAATGTTTTTATTTTTTATTTATAAAGTTTCTTCTATGTGAGTGTAATATCTTTATTGCATAATATCAGGAATGCGAGGGCCACCAAGAATTAAAGGCAGTTTTATTTAAATACAATTAAAAATGCCTGAAGGCAGTTTTATTTAAATATAATTAAAAATGCCACAAAATTTGCTTTCTCTTTCTTTACTATCATCGAGTAAACATCCTATAACCATCACCACCATTGTACCAAAATTATTGGGACAGGCTAAATTTCTAACCAGTATCCATCGATTCGAATACCTTGAATATATATACTTAATACAATTTCAGAGTTTTTTATAGACGTTAACATTTATATTAATACTTTTGGCTCTATAAGCTATAGACCGTGTGTGTGTGTGTGTGTATATAGCAGGTGTAATTTATTTTACGTATTCAACGTCCGCCATTATAAAAAAAATATCTAAAAATGAATCAACAAATAAAATATTTGTTATTTATTTAATAAAGAACTTACAAATTTCATGGATAATTGGACATCCGAAGCAAGATTTGTCTGCTTCACTCACTCGATCAAAACTTTATAAAAAAAATTGGAGACTCGCGAATTCACGATACTTATCCCATATTAGTCATTCAGACATTGTGACAGCGATCAGATGTTTGAAGCCAAGTCACAGTAGATACAATTTTTATTTTGTACCCTTTCTACGTAAAAGAGCGTAACTGATCAAAGTTGCTGAAGTCGTTGTTCCCCTTTTTATTTGTATTGTTAGTTCCAAAGATGTTATCTAAGTAATTGTTTTGCCGTCTGCGTCCAAAGTGGACTAATTGAGCGACCGTATAATGAGGTTACGTGGACTTACCTCACTCAGATACGGCCAGTGGACACTGAGCATTGAGGGTTTGGAGTCCGAATATCATCAGTTGACACCTTGATTTGTTACATTGATTTTGGCTATATCAGGGCATTAATTCGAGGGAGCATTGTGACATTTTCAATCAATTATCAAATTCAGTTGTTAGGATTTTATTTAGTCAAATGACATTCACTGCTAGGAAAAAGCAACCTTGTCTGCTACATTACGTGTTTCTATTGTATCACAAAGTCTGGTCTATTACACAAGAAGGGTCAAAAATCAATATCATGTTAAATTGCATACTAAAGTTGTCAGCTACATATGTCGCTGACTGTACCACAAGAACCGTCATGTTTTTAACGCGCATCTTTTTACCCATTCTTCAATTCTTCATCTTAATAAACTTGGTCTAAATAATACTTTTTACAGAATATATATATTTTTCACCTCACTAGCTCGGAAAGCCCAGTTTGTTTGATATCTATTGAGAAAATCGCTTTTTATCCACATGTGGAGAAAGAGTTTTGACGTTTCAACGCAGCTAAAGTAAAAATTGACATTAGCTTATTTTCTGAAAAATCCCGTTTAAAATACCTACATGAAAGCTAATTAGACCTTAGTTTTAATAAATGGCAAATTGGTTGATTATTGCAGTTATTTTTCAAAGATATAGTACAAACCCTTATTCTTTTTTCCTCGCTGTAGTGAGGTGAAAAGTTTTGTGTTATACTCGGGCGAAAAGTTATTTTACGTCTCGTGTATTGAAACACTCGCTACGCTCAGGATTCTATTTTGAACCACTCGCTTCGCTCGTGGACAATCATAGGATCCTTTCGCTAGCTCGTGTTTCAAATAAACACTCGCGGGTAAAATACAACTTTCCCCCCTTGTATAACAAATAACTATTTTTTGTATCCAATATTCATTTTTTTGTGCAACACAAATATACACCACGTAAATAGGACTACGTTTATCTCGTTTAATTTTACATGCAATTAGACGAAATTAAAATCATCACCCAGTCAATACAGGACACATTTAAAATTAAAACTTATTGAACCGGGTCTATCGCGATATTTGGATTTACCTTCATAAGTTTTAATAAGTTTTAATTATGTGTTCAAACCGCGAGAGTATAAAGTGTTACATTTAAAATTGTCAAGGTATAGTCCCATCGCAACGGTAATAGACTTTAAAATATTCTTCACTTTTTGCATAGCACATAAAACAATACTTTGATTGCAATCAGTCGTACGGCTATTAACTTGGAGAAAACGCAGATTCTTATCTCTGTAATGGTCGCACAGAGGAGTACGTCCAAATTGGACTAATTGGGTGACCGTATAACGAGTTCATAAGGATTACGGCCGGTGCGTTACGGCTGGGTGATCACTGTCTCCGTGCAAACAAATGAAAAACTCATGTAGATTTGAGTTTTTTATTTGCTTCTGAATATAATTTACGGTTGTGGCTACTGTTTTGTATTAATAAGTTCGTTTAATGCGTCACAGGCATGCGAAAACACTGTGTTTATCCTTTGTCATAAATATTTATTTCCTTATGCACTTCTGACGACGCGCTTGGCACCGTGGTACTGTGTGTGAGCTGTCAGACTGAGATTCGCGTTTTATAACTGTCTCGCTCGCTCTTACGTGATTCAGATAAGAACCTCTCAGTTTACTCCCAAATCCAAATGGTAATCTGTGATCTCACGGACTGGTAGACAGGTATACCTGTCACTAGCAAGGTAGAGTAGAGCTGGCAGTCCTGGGTTCAAATCCCAGCAAGATTGAAAATTTAGTGTGATGAGCACGAGTATTTGTGTATTCCCGAGTCAAGGACGTTTAGGTATTTATATTATGTATATAGAGATAGTCTAGTACCTATAGTACAAGTAATGTTTAGTTTTAGACTAGATCGATATGTGTAACTTTTTAATTGACGATAACATTTGCTACAATGACGAACAACAAAGGAAACTTCATTCAATAAATATGGCCACTGAACCAATTTCAAGCAGTTTCTTCTAAAGATTTAATTAAAGATAAATTAAACTATTCCAAGAGTTGTTTTTAATGTGACGTCACGGTTCTTGGTTCTGTTGTTTTCACTCGGCTGAACCTGGTTTAATTGCTGTAAAAACACGACAACCTCAAAACCAAATCGGCTAAACTCCATTTATAGACTTATTCTAATTGCAACCGTGAAAGTGAAGTAAAAAGTTGAAAGTCGATTCTCTTTGTTTTTAATATGAACTTCTTTTGTTCTAATTAAGTGACCGTACTGCCCTGCAGAGTGCGCCATAAATATATTGCGTATAGTTAGAACTTTGTCATTCTGAAATTGACAATCGTGGTCTTATTCAGTGTCTCGTCTTTAGTTTGATGTTTATTACGACAAAGTACAAAAGCTCAATGTTTTATTAGGTAAACTGTACTGCTAATTTGAGATAGTTACATTTGCATTCTACGACAAACAAGTAACATGGTGAAATTTGAACTTTCTGCTAAGTTTTCCTGTACAATTATAATGTTGTTATTGTAGAAGTGGGTTAATTAGATTATGTTGTAAAGATGGAACAATATGAAAGCGTGAAAACTTATTTACGAGACACATGTCATGTTCATGTGTTCAATGGTATAATTTGTACGTTAAAACTGTAATTTATTATGATTGGTGTAAATCATAACAGCCACATTCGTTTTGGAAACTAGCAGATAACAAAATAATAACGCACTATGTAATATTGTTAGAACAGTGACATGTGTAATGTTGAACTATTGGTAATTTATCCTTGTAAATCTAAAGCCAAGGATACACTAGGCGACAAACCCGCGACACGTGGTGCTGGCGACTTCGGTCTATATAAATTCAGGAATAAAATGTTGTCGGGCGAGATTTGGCTACGTTGTGTCCCTTCGCTCGACGTCGATGGTGACGCGTTTCGAGGGACATTTGTCGCCTAGTGTGTACTTGGCTTAACTGTAGGTACGAATAGATACCTACCTAAATCCTTTTGACGACACGGTTGGCGCAGTTTGTACTGCCCCTGCTTACTGACCCGACGGTCCTGGGTTCGAATCCCGGATAGGGCAAATATTTGTGTGATGAACTCGAATAATTGTACCTGGGTCATGGATGTTCTTCTACCCGATATATATATATATATTTAAAGGGTTAAATAATAAGAGATTTTTCTCAGTTTCCTCGAACATATTGAGAAACTTACTATTACCATTTTTTTCACTTCTAAATCTTAAATTATGTAGGTCCCATATTTTTTGTCGGGTATTCTATAGCTGTTTTTAAGTTGAAATGGTACTTCGAACATCTTACCCATATAAAAATCCCCGATTATCATAGTCCCATAGTTTCTGTTAATCACACGCAATAAACAACGGTTTTCATACTAAATACTCCACGAATCAAATTACGAGGAATGGATATTGCCGTCGTAGTCATTCGACAATTAGTTAGGGCTATTTGTAGAACATAGACGCCGACTGGGCCAGTTTCCACGATATAAGGCTAAAGTTGCATGTATGGCGCAATACAGAAGATACTAGCGTTATACAAACTGCAACCCTTAAAAAGTAACCGCTATCTAGGGGCGCTGTACTATTCTCCATACGGATCGTTTAATACCAATAATCCGTGATCGGAACAGCCCGTGCAATACCGCGCGTTTGGTCAGTTTAGAAATTTTAATATGAGCACAATTAAAATTCCGTGATCTAAATTGAAAAAAAAAAAAGTGGTATATCTAGTGTAATATAATTACATTAAATGTATATTTATTACAATCATATCCCTATTTTTTTTATAGCGAAAACCGCGATGTTGCACGGACCGTAGCGATCACTGCCAATAATGCATTGCTGCAACCTTTAATTGACGAACCGCGGTGACATTTCATCGTGGCTCCTTTGATCGCCCGCTATTACCTATGCACGCGAGGACACGGAAACGGCGAGCAAAGCGCGGTCCATTTATGAGTAACTTTGAGTCTTCTTGTACTTAAGGCATTTTGCGAGTGACCACGTCTCAGTTCCGTGTGTCATCACTGAAATTCGCGGGCAGGACTCAAAATGAGATGAACCTGGTGAGACCGGTACATCTGAGACCACGGCATGTGAAACCCCGCCGAAACGTTAGATTATGAAGGTAAATAAGGAATTTCGCGAAAGACCCGATATAATATGTGTTAATTATGTCTTTTGACTGATATGATAAGGATGATGATGATGATTTGATGTTCTCAGCTAAAAATGTTTTTTTTTTTTCACCACCCATCCTTCCGAATAAGTTACGGCCATTCCGATCCTTTCACGATGACTCGATATCAATAACGCATTGCCGGCAACCTTTAAGATGGACCGTGGTGACATTTCATCGTGGCTTCCTTGATCGCTGGCCATTACCTTTTCACGCGAGGAAACGCCAAGCAAAGCGCGGTCCATTGCTGAATAACACTGAGCCTTCTTGCAAGATCATTTGCAAGTTGCGAGTGCGGGCAAGGCTCCAATAAGATGAACCGATGGCCTGGTCATGATCATGAGAACCCGTTGGATGAGGGCAGCACACCATAGTTCGATGGGAAGATCCTTGGGTGATAATTTTACCAAACAGTGGACGTCTTTCGACTGATATGATGATGATTTTGATGTAATCCACTAAAAAACTTTTTTTATATGACTGAAGAAATCGCTAACTGACGAAATTTACACCACCCACCAAACCGAATAAGTTACGGTCATTCCGATCCGTCTACACCGACTCGATATCAATAACGCATTGCCGGCAACCTTTAATTGACGGACCGTGGTGACATTTCACCGCGGCTCCTTTGATCGCCCCCCATCGCCTTTTCAAAGGATGCCGACTATTAAAATAATTAAATTCGTACGTATAACTATGCGACATTTGTCTAGTAGTGCGGCGTCTTTAATGTCCCTTTATGTCCAAAAAACAGGTGATTAAGGACGTGTGAGGAGTTTGTTTGTATTGCTTAATTGGTACCGACTGTTGGTTGTGTTGGCCAATATTGGCCACATTGGTTACTGCAGAAAGTCTTAGTACAAGTATTGGTGTTTTGATGTGGAAAACACAATCATGGGGAGCAGTTCCTGCGCTACAAGTTTGTTTTGAACCACCATCTTAAAGCTTGCGACATCTCACCTGAGTGTTGTGAGGACTTGGCGTCGATGAGACCTGATTGGCGCAATAAAGTCAGTAAGGGGGTAACTTCATTTGTGTTCGGTTCGAGCACCTGGACCAAAAGCGCCGCTTACGGAAGGCTTGACCCAAACCTGCCTACGCTTACAGTTTTGACACACAAGGGCAACTTAATTGCGCACAGTGTGACCGGACATTCAAAATCAAGTTTGGCTTTGCAAGTCACATCTGCGCACATGAACGGAGAGTGTAAGAGTCGACGTTGTCGATTACGACGAGGAGGGCTATGTATATATGTATTTATATATGCCAATAAGATCTTAGATAGTGACACCCGCGGCTCTTACTATGGAAATAATACTACTACAATAATATATTCACAAGGGGCTCATATTTTGATGAAATTTTGAGGTATCTTTAATAAAATTTAGCAGTAGGTATATCAGCTTTAACACGGCATTATATAAGAAATATATGTATTTTGAATGTCGAGTTGCATTCACCCTTCAGTGACATAATGAGTAGATTTTTTTTTTTATGAAGATGAAGACGTAACTTACATACATTGCATTTTGGTTTTAAGGTTGGCTTTTAATTCGGATTTAAACAGCTTATTTAATGACGTCAGCTTAATGTCTACTTCAGAACTCCCAGGTTTTGAGACACAGAAAAAGCACATGGTTAAAAGAGGAGTTAAGGCCGTACCTGAGAATCATAACATGTACATATATGCATATACATGTGCCTCCGTATCAGAGACGTATAACCCTGTCTATCTATCTATCAGCCACAGACGTCCACTGCTGAACATAGGCCTCCCCAATGTCTCGCCACAAAGTGTGATATAACCCTGTAAGTCCGTTCATTTGACATAGCACTTGCACATTGTTTTACTACTCAGGTACAGCCGCACTCAGGGTTATGTGTGTGTTAGAAATCAATATAGTATTGTCTTCGGTTTCCGCGACTGTCACACATTTAAATCAATCAATTAATACGATAATATCGTGTATATTCATTATTTGAGCCTTCCTGACGTTTCGAATAATGAATATTCGCACTCTAATAAGGAATATAATTCGTTTAAATTCTTTTATTTAAATCTAGAAACCACTTGTTTATAATTCTGCCGTGCTAAGGTAAAATGCGACCTTTTGCTATAGCTCCATACAAAAAGGTCCCAAAAATACAAAAAGATACCTTATGTATATGATTATTATTATAATTTCACTTTACGGCTCTTTTCCGACGACGACGACGCGTTTGGCTCGGTTTGTAGACACCTGCCTACTGAGTCGGCGGTCCCGGGTTTGAATCCCGGCCGGAGCAAATATTTGTTCTTGGGTCATGGATGTTATCTAATGTATTTATATATTATGTATATCGTCGTCTAGTACCCATAGTACAAGCTTTGCTTAGTTTGGGACTAGGTCGATTTGTGTATGACTGTCCCTTAATATTTATTTATTTATTTATTTCCAGTCCAGGTTATTTTAAAAATACTTCTAACTAAGCTACCCCAGGTCCTCCAACTTGAAGATCTATTTGAACCAACATTGGCCGTATTGGCCAAACGGTTGTCACTGGGTTAATAAACAAGACAGGTGTGTGATCCTGATGGATTGGTTAAGTGTTCTCGACAAGCTACGTTTTTTGAGTTGACAGATGACGTCTCCCGACGCTTAACGTCAGAGAAACTAACATCTAATGACATTTGACATGTCCAGCGTGTTTCTTCTTATAAGCTATTTGTTAAATTATGGGTAACTTAGAGAAATTGCTGGCCAATTAATTGATTGGAGACAGGAAAGCATCACGATACAAGAACGAGACCTTGATGTAATGACGTCCGCAGAAAACAAGAGATAGGTCATATATTAATATGCTTTTTAAACTATGTAAATAAATAAATAAATATCGGACAAACCATGAATACAAGGATCAAAGCTTAAAGAAAAATTGAAAAAGGAGCTACCTGGTGAAAGGGACCGGGAAGGCACCAGGTATAGCTCCTTTTTCAATTTTTCTTTAAGCTTTGATCTTTGTATTCATGGTTTAAATAAAAATTGTGGTGTACACATTAAAATAATGAGACATTACATGTTTCATAAAATTATAAATATCGGACAACCTCACACAAATCGATCTAGTCCCTAATTAAGCTCAAGAAGGCTTGTGTTATGGGAACTAGACGACGACGATATAGATACTTATATAGATAAATATATAGAACAACCATGACCCAAGCACAAAATTCGAGTTCATCACACAAATATTTGCCCTGGCCGGGATTCGAACCCGGGACCGCCGGCTCAGTAGGCAGGTGTAGTACAAACTGAGCCAACCGCGTCGTCGAAATGTGGTACACCACACAGCTGTATAGTGTGCCACAAGAAAACGTCATGTTTTGAGTGCGCGCGGCTCCCTACCCATTCTTCATCATACAATACAATACAACATGCTTTATTAGACAACAGGCAGTCTTATCGCTAAAGAGCGATTTCTTCCAGACAACCTTTGAGTAGTGGAGTTGAGAATAAATCACACAATGAGTAGGTAATGCAGAAGGCGATGAGAGTGCAAAATAAATAAGTAGGTCCTTACTTGCCAACAGAGTTGATAAGCAAGTAAACATAACAATAGATATTATACACATACATAGATATATAAACCTACATATACATCTTAGCAGAGTGGTCGTGGTCACTATTTCAGATGTTAGCGGCAAGCTTCACAACACGCCGCCATTCTTCCCTGACAGCCGCCTTCCTCGTGCCTTCGTGTAGTGACAATGAGCCATATATATATAAACACACATTTTAAACATAAGTATACAAGACATATAAGGAGCACATATACATTCAGAAGCAAACGTAACGAAAGCAATAACACAAACAATAACACAAACAATTAATCGAGAGACCGGTGGTATCTTTATTTTATTTCTATAGATCATCTTATCTTAATGTCCTTAGCCTGAATATAAATCTACCACCCCTTTAATAGAGGTCCATAGTAATATTAGGTATAACATGTTATCGAAATTTCACTCATGATATTTATAAACAAGGCTTCAGTAACTATTATTATTCGATACTGTGTAAGCATTTCAAAAAGTAAATCTTCGAGCGTTATTCTAACCTCAAACTATTGCAACAAACCAGGTCATAAAGATAATCTCCCATGACCACCCAACAAAAGATGATCGATGGGGGCCTTTAAAATGTTAATTGTTGTAAAATATCACTCTCATAGTTCCCTACAATTTCGCAAAACGAGATCACGACGCGACGGATTACGCAAAATGACTTGGACGACTAAAAATCACGACACAAACTGTAATAACAACCTCTTGAAGCTATGAATTATCTAACCAGTTTACCGTGACTCCCTGATCCAGTACACTTAAATACACCTGAAGGTGCTACGTAAAACTGATAAACTTGTATCTAAAAAGAGCTTATCTCAGTCTTAAAGCCTTTCAGTTACGTCTGTTTGTGTTGGGGGTGTATAATTCTGGTGTTAGTAGGGGTCTAGATAGCCTGGCCGTTTGAATGAAGCAGGAGACAGCGCTTGAAAAATGGACGGGTTGAAATACCGCCGAACGCCACGCGACGTGGGCTACCCCGCACTTAGGTCTGAAATAGGCTAATTGTTTCTGCCCCTTGACTTTAGACGTCCTTATTTTAATAGCAGGAAACCGTAAGAACACACACACACACACACACATTTACACACAGACAGAGAATGAGTTCCGTGGGCGAATTCTATAGTATTCAAAATTTGGCATCCCGTGTACGGCTAGCAGTCCCTGATGAAGAGCTCCATACGAGTTCGAAACATGTCGGGCCGTTCTGACAATTTCACTTGAGTGTAAACCGCTCAATACAATAGTTAAATTTAATATGTATCACGAAAGTTTTAATATAGTGTGATATAGTCAAAGAACTGTATGTGAAAAACATATTCCAAAAAATTAGCTATTTTGGGAGATCACTAAATCGATATATATATATTTAATCGGATTTTTATGCTGAAATGTTTGGACCGATTTCAATTAGTTTTGGAAAACTGGTAGCGTATCCACAGATGGTTATAGGATATCTTTTACTCGAATACTGTGAACAAAAACGAGGATTTTGATAAGTTCCCTCTAGCGAATTTTCCAGTGCGTTTATTTATTTGAACTGATTGTGTCTGCCCCTTAATTTTAAGCTTCCCCATTTGATTACAGGAGTTACACACACACACATACTCACGCACACAAAGATATTCAAACCATAGCATGTGTATAGTATGTTCGAATGTATCTGTACTAATTTAAATCAGGCTCGCAGTTGACTATGTGACTACGGTTCTAGTACAACAATTACAAATGTATATCACTATTTTAATGGCGGTCGCTCGTTACATATACATAGCGGTACACATAATTATATAGCAATGTCCAACGCGTTGCACAGCGTATCGTCACCGTGTGTCGAAATGGACACTGGTCGTTAAATCTTGCCGGTCTGTTACCGTCCATAGCGGCACCTATAACTGGACTGTGAATGGGCCACATTCGTATCTGTCGAGGCGGCGGTTTTACACTCTACGATTTTATGCGCGCCTGGTACATGGAGGAGTCAAGACTTACTTACTTACTGGTGGCTCTTTAATCTAGCCCTGCGTTAATTTTTCGAAATGGCTATTAATATGACTTTTTTTACGCTTTAAACCCCTATCTCCGTCATTTTAAGAAGTTTCGAAAAACTTGAATCCACAGAGTAAATCTAATTCGAAAATGTTCTGCATGGTTTCGAGAAAAGGTTGGTACGGCGTGACGGTGCGCGCATTTGCTCGACTTGCCGCCAGACAATATAGGCATGCTGACAAAATTTCGCAAGCATCGGTTGTTAAATGCGACCTGAAGGCGAGAACAGGTGGAAATCTGGACGTCTGCACGTCTGGCCCAGACATACGAAATATTTTTTGTCGAAGCTGAAACTTTCGTTCGCTCGTTCGACTACCTACTAGTGGTGTGGCGTCAGAATCTCCAGGTAACCCATTTAGCTTACTTTCTCACCAAAAAACTGCAGAGAAATGGTCCTCAAATATCCTGGAAGTAGCTGCTTGTGATCGTATAGTGTAAAAACAGTAGTAATTACCAGTGTTAAGATCGTCCGCGGCGCATGAATCCCGACATCAATAACAAATTAGTTTTGTTACCATTTCAATACAATACACTTTTTCTTATCTCTGCGAACCCCCTCAAAAACGACATAAGCGACACATGTCCTATATCCCATACGCTCTTCTGAATTCAGCAAGTCTAATAAATTATATCTACCAAACAATAGGTGTTATTTTTCACCGGCTGACTAGGGGCAGTGTAGTGGAAATGTTTTGAATTCCGATTAAAAGTAGGTCTGAATTAAGTGTCATTGATGTAGACAACATTCGAAATGAAATAAATTAGTCAATTCATATCTGATCTAATTTTTAATGTGTGAAGCATTTTTATCTCTTTTCTCTCTCATATGCTGTCTTTTATTTTCCGTTCCAATAAAATCTTATATTGGTAATTGTATAAAGGTTACCAGGTACATGTTTCTTTCCAACGTACGGATGCTTACCGTCATCTATGTTATAATATGACTATTATTTCTTGAAAATTAGAAATACAGAAATACATTCCTCAAAAACATTGCTACTTAATTCCACGAAGTAAAAGGGTACCTAAGTTATAAGGTTTTCGCGGTAAGAATACATTTTCATTTAAATTTTATTCGATATTAATAGTAACCTAAAACTTTTACCATATGACTATAACACAAAAACGATTTAAAATGAATTATTAGTTCCACAGGAACCGTACAATAACATACAATAACATCGGTAACAATAAAACGCTATCGTACGATCAGTGTCTCGCACTTTGAATATTTCGGCTATCGTGGAGGGAAACTACGGACGAAATTAGTGGGCCGATGTCCTAAAGCATAGGAGGTAGCGGTTACATTTAATTACTAGCTATATGTGGTTATATACACGATGATTTTTAATCGGTGATCAGGCGTAGAAAATTATTAATATTTAGTTAAAATTAAACTTAATACGCGAGGTCCCGCGCAATTACCTCACTGTTAAATTAATTAAAAGTTAAAACATAATTAAAACTAATGACCACTAGATACATGGTCATCCAACATATATTATTGAAGTACGATACCTACGTCACGTGTCATCGCTTTGGCGGGAAATTTTACGAAATTTTCTACTACTTAGTTTATGTAATGACAATGACAATGACAAGTTATTACTCATAAATTGTCTTTCCCATTAAATTATTGAAGAGGTTGTCAGCACACCGATTCAGATTAATTCGGTGACAAGGAATTTAAGACCAAAATTGGTTTCAGAATAAAAATTGACATAGAAAAATAAAAGTTTCATCATCATCATTTCAGCCATAGGACGTCCACTGCTAGACACAGGCCTCCTCAATTGACTTCCACATGGGCCAGATAGAAGCGACCCGCATCCAGCGAGTCCCCGCAACCCTGACCAGGTCGTCCGACCACCTTGCGGGTGGCCGTCCTACTCTGCGCTTGCCGGTAGGTAAAAGTTTGTTTTCATGTAATTACGACTTCAACAGGACCGCCATCAATTACTGAGTTAGAAAAGTCGGTACCTGATCACCGATTAAAAATCATCGTGTATACAATTTTGACATTCGAATATGCAAACATACTCGTAACTAACTATGTATACATTTTTCAACGCTGTAATTATTAGTAGAACAGTAGTAACTAAAAATATCAATGAGGGGTGTAGCAAATACGTTTAACAGTTTTCTTAATTAGTAATTTGACTGACAATTAAAAAACTTACATAAAAATAGGTATTGCCACATTGGAAAGTATTTTTTTCTGTGAAATATATTGTCACGTACCTACTAAGCTGTAAAATATTCTCCGAAAACGAGTAGCCATCAGACAATTAAGGTGGAAGATCGGGACAAATTAAGCAAACTCGTGTCAGAGATTAAGACTCAGTTTTAATCGCTGAGTTATTGAGCTGTAGTAGTAGTATAAAATAGAGTTGTTACCTTAATCTCTTGATGAAACATATTGATTAATCATTTGAATTCAAGATATAAAAGAAACATAATATTAGTTTCATTGTAAAGTCGCGGAATGATAAGGTTCGTCACTTTTGGACCTTAACAGTATCAAATAAAGTCGAGAAGAGAAGTAACGAACCTCTTCCTTCACTCACCAACTGTACATTTATGTACTATAACAATATTAAATTGTTAAAAGATGCATGATAAAAGCACAAGTTATTACACGAAACTTATTACAGTCCATGAACTGTTATAAAAACCTTCGTGTCTACTATATTTGTATCTCTTACTCTTAACGCGATCTACTTTCAGATTCCATCCTAATAACGGGAGCTCACTCAAACGGTATTCTAAGAGCACTTACTATACTTAAATAAATGAAAACGCTCCCCGCTCTCGCTTCCGCCAATACCTCAACCCACGCACCTGCGTACGAGCAAGGTGTTATTATGCAAATGGTGGGAGCTCAGTTTCGGCTGAGTCAATACGAGCGTAATTGGCGACATAGCCTTATGTTACTTATGTATGGCGATTGCACTATCGATTTAGATTCATTAGTCGAATACATTATTTTACAAAACACTAGCGACCCGCCCCGGCTTCGCACGGGTGCAATGCTGATACTAAATATACTATGCATGTATTATACATATAAACCTTCCTCTTGAATCACTCTATCTATTAAAAAAACTGCATCAAAATCCGTTGCGTAGCTTTTAAAGATCTAATACTTTTATGTCCAAATATAGGAACAGACAGACAGCAGACAACGACTTTGTTTTATACTATGTAGTGATGCTCATACAATGGAAAGAAAAAAAATCGCTATCAGTAGCCCAGATGTTAGCTGCTAGTTATATAGGATTAGGACTGACAAACTGAGGGCTACTAGTAACAATACAATACAATACAAAACAATACAAAATGCTTTGATTGCACACCAAAAAAGTTTACAAATTCAATACACCATTCATTCAGTAACCAAAATAAGTTATGTAAAATTTGCATAATTTTGGTTAGTACTAAGCATAATTTGGTTATTTCTCAAGTAGGTAGTTAAACTTTTTAACCAACTTCAAAAAAGGAAGGTTCTCAGTTTGACCTGTATGTGCCTGTAATATGCATGTAGTTATGTTTGTCTGCGATTGTTTCGCGTTTGACGGAACCGAATTTGATGCGGAATTCAGAAGAGTATTTGTTACACTTAGGAGGTTTTGGTATTTTAACCGACTTCAAAAATGGGAATCCACTTTTTGTAAAAAAAAAACAGTGCAGGGGGTTCTTTTTTGTAAGTAATATAGGCAAGCTTTTTAATATTGTATCAGTGTGTTGACGAAGTCGGAGACGAATAGACCTTGAAAATAGCTTTTCAATTTTTCTCCGTTTTGTATTTTGAAAAGATTAGCTGGAAGGTAGCACACGGCCAACCTTTGTGAACCTTGGAGATGCCTTTGTCCATCAATATGATAAACTGTCAGTAAAAAGTATTGCTTTGCTAATCCGCGATACACGATTATATTAAGGATTAGCAATATCAAAGATTGCTTTAAAGCAATATTATTATTTTAATTAATATGGATTTCCGCATAGTAACGCCTGACTCGATTCACTATTTGATAAGGTGTGTTTTTACTTTTTATTTGTCGTTTGTCGATGAAAAGTAAAAGGGCTCTTTTAATCAGTCATAATCCATTTTGGATATATAAATAATATTAAGGGACAATCTTACACAAATCGACCTAATCCCAAACTACTTAAGCAAAGCTTGTACTATGGGTACCTACTAGATGACGATATACATAATATATTAAAATAATAATACAGGGTGGAAAACACCTAAGCCCAATAAGGCCTAGTTTCCCCTCTGGGTTGGAAGGTCAGATGGCAGTCGCTTTCGTAAAAACTAGTGCCTACCTACGCCACATCTTGGGATTTAGGTAGCCGACCCCGATTGAGAATTAATTCTCAAAAAATGGGACAAAGGCTAGGAGGATGGAGGATGGACTTATACAGGGTGGAACAGATCGAAGGGCTTTTAAGCAAACGGGGAATTGTTCAGACTGGGTACTTCATTTTTCCCCAATGAACTATGTAAATATTTCGATCCATTTTCGAGATACAGTTTGTTAATAAACATTAGTGTAAAAATCTGCACATTATCAACTCTAGCATCTTTAGAACATTTAAGTTAAAGACAGGTGTCAATTTATTATTTAATGTAGGTAAATAAAACCTTTGAATTAGTAGTTGTCACTGATCTTAAATTATATAATTTTGACGTTTTTTTTTTTTCCAGCTTTACAATTATAATAGGTCGATTGTAGATCACTCAGATGACACTATCCTGTAAGCTCAGTCTTTACAAATGTTCCACCCTGTATAGAAAACATCCATGTACCAGGAACAAATATTCGAGTTCACCGCATAAAAATATTTGCCCTGGCCGGGATTCGAACCCAGGACCGCCGGCTCAGTAGGCAGCTGCACTACAAACCGAGCCAACCGCGTCGTCAAATCTTTTTAAATCGGATCTTTTTAAAATACCAGTAAATGTTCGTTATCGTGACTATGGTCTAGCATAAACAATCAAACAAACATATTTGTACATTTACGACTTATCCTACTACTTAATTCATGAGTATCGACAATTCACACTTCCATTCACAATCACAATATGTATATCTATAGATACTATTCGTAGAGCTACAGTATAATATAACCGCGGCATTACATTACTCGCGAAGTTGACCGAGGATCGGCGAATATTATAGCACAGAGCGGACACTGATTAGTAAAAAACTGAATCGGATGTCAGTGTCAACGCCGCCATCATCATACCTAATGACCATCATCGTCATCATTATCATTCATCACCCTCATCATCATCACCAACACCACCATCATCATCACCACATTCATGACCACCAGTCACAACAATGTCCATCATCATCATCATCACCATCATCGTCTTCATCATCATCACTAACACCACCATCATCATCGTCATCACGACCACCGTTGTCACCATCATCACCCTCATCATCACCACCATCGTCATCATTACTGAATCCTTAGAGACGCGCAGGTCTATAAGCCTGCTTTTATTTATTTGGAATATCTTTAGAAATAAGATCGACAGCGTCAGTATCCTGGTAAAAGTACCGGATTACTACCGCAACAGGCGACGGGAAGTACCGCTTCTAGCAGTAGCTCCCTCACGCACGCACTTGTACCGCCACTCGCTCATTTCTCGTGCGACTGCCCTGCTCAACTCAGTACTCGAGGCATCACCGCAGTGCGATGTGTTTGTGACAGCGATAGCGCGACTGATGAACGAATGGAAGAGAGTGATTGAGAGAAGTTAGCAAGGATTTTATTTATTTTGTATTATTTTGTATTATTGTATTAGATTTATAGATTTGTATTACTCTAGATTCAGAATCGATGTACCGCAATGGACAACTCTGTAATGTTACAAATAATGATTTATTCTAAAAAAATAAAGAAATAAATAAATAAATTACCGTCACCAACACCATCACTATTTCACCTATACTATACACAACCTCTTCAAAAATGTTTACGCAGCCAACACGAATTCAACTCGGTGCCTTGTGGGGTAAGGTTATTCGATTCGGTGTAGTATTATTTAAAAAGTAGTCTGTGATTGTGAAAGCATATAGTGTGGAGAGGCGCTGCTGAAAGTCATATTTCGACCAACTTCACGATAGTGTGGAGCCGAAGAAACGTAATCTTAGCTAAAACACCTGCCGGACGCCCTACGCGAGTGACGTCACGTCACGACGGCATTATCAAAGTGCCAGTGACAGTTCTCTGACTTATGACCGCGATCGCCCGATAGTGACTAAGTGGGACACTGATTAGCTCATGATCGTGTACACCGAACTGCTCTAGAATGCAATGAGTCAATGTACTGTTCTGCGAATTGGCTGTGACTGCCTCTCTCAGAATTGTGTAAAAAAATATATTTATAACGCATAAGATTAACGTACCATTGCTCGACACCCTAATGCCTCATAGTCGACACCTGTGTATGTCACCTCTGTCGCCCTGACATAAGGCTGAAGGTGCCATCTATTGGGTTAGTGTCGAGCACTGGTACGTTTACCATATAAGGGATACTTATACAATATTTATTACAGGCCAAAAATAAAAACTCAAAAAAATAAAAGTCGACTAATATTTAAAAATATTCATAAAACTAAGGCTTTAATTCCAAGACCTTACTTATAATAATAATACAAAGATCAAACACAAAATACATTTAGTTCGATACTTGTACTGACTTTTGTTTTGTGCAATTCACTATAAATAAAAGAAGAGTCTACTTATACATATTTACCAATCTACACTAACGCTTATATAAGTATATAATTGGTTACTGTCCAAACAATAAGATTATTATTAGACGTAGGGTCGCAGGTTCGAGTCCCTCTTACATTACAGTGGATCACATTACATTTTTCTTTCATAATTTACCTTTGTGTCAATATTTGTAATTAAGATTATGGTATCGGTCAGATATTAAGTTTCGTCTTAGTTTAAATAACGCATGTAATGTAACACGAAAGATTAAGTAATTACATACGGCATATTCAAGGGTAAGTCCCACAAATAATTATGATGAATGCAATTCACAGGTACCACTTGTCAATAACATTGGTTTATTTTCCTCTCAAATTGTGTACCAGCAAAAAAGTTAACAATCTGTCACCTACAAAGATCCTGTAAAAGGTAAATACAACATTGAATCACTGTTTTGTTTCTTTTCATACAACTTGTATGGCTAAGACCGAAAAAAACCAGTCAAGTGCGAGCCGGACTCACGCACGAAGGGTTCTGTGCCATAAAAATACTTTATTTTTAGTCTAGTTTTTGTATGTATAGTATTTGTTGTTATAGTGACTATAGCATTACAAATACTCTATGAAAATTTCATATGCCTATAACCATTACAAAAACACTATCAAGAAATAGGGAAGAGTGGCGATTACTCCACCGACAAGAGCGAAGCTCTTAAATTATGAATGAATGAATAACCATTAGAGCACAAAACATAGAAAATAAAACCGTTAAGAGCAAAAAAACTAGAAAAACCTAAACAAACACGTTTTTATTTATGGGAAGGCCCCTTAAATTTTTAATTTTTCACCTTTTTTATAATTTTGTGGTCACATCCAGGAAATAAAATGGTTAACATAGGTTCAATTCCTTAGTACACATCTTTGATTTCGTCATAGGCCGTTATGTCTGTTACAGACAATTTTATACAGTGCTGTGGACTCTATTGGTGATCGTATAATCTGATGCAATAGCGGCACGATTGCCCGCATTTACTTAGTACTTGAATTATTTACGTCAGTAAATGCTCTAGTGCTGGATTGTAGTCTTTGCATCCTAATGATTGAAACCAGGCTTCATCATAAAGGCTTGTTTGCGCTATCCGTCTCGGCAAATGTAGAGAGAAGATTTACACAAAACAACAACACCCTTGAACACACACGTACAGTAACACATATTATGACGTCCAGTAAATTAAGTACTTAATTTTTTACCAACAAATGTTGTCAAATCAAGAGATAAGATCGCAAAAACGTTTAATGAAGAGGATGCAAAGGTAGCCTTGGCTCTTGGGTCGGGTGATGTCATTGTACGGAAACCGATAGGTTTGACTTGTGGGAAATGTCCATGGTTTTCCGTCGTGACAAACATTAGCATAATAAAATGCCAGGGATTGTCAACCTACGGCGCTGCCACAGAATAAGGTAATACAAAGGGCTCTGTCATTTTAATCTAAGAATATAAATAGTCATTGAATCCTACTGACATATTATATCAGAAAGTTTATCTGTTATTTTATTGCAATTAGCCTTATTGAAATGTCAGTGGGATACACTGGCTATTTTTTTCAGTGTATACATAAAACCTATTTTTAAATTCTAATAAAACCATTAATACAAAGATCAAAGCTTAAAGAAAAATTGAAAAAGGAGCTACCTGGTGGAGGACACCGGGAATCGAACCCGGTACCTCTGGATTACCGGTAAAGCGCGTTAACCACTTCGCTAGCCTAGCTCCAGGTAGACCTGACGAACTTTTCCTTATGCTTTGTGTGTCGATCTTTGCATTGTTTATTTGAAAGGTTTTAATGTAATTTTTCTATGAAGAGCGGTTTTATCTTAATAACCCGAGTCGATGCAGCAGCGTAGCGCTACCCGTAAAGCGCCATCTGTTGTAAAAAAATTGTCTGCTCATCACGCCGAAACGACTGGACAAATTTAAAGGGTTTTTTTCTACCTACACTAACCCATGGTATACGAAAATAAACTATGACACTCCGTAATGACAGGCGAGATTTTTGACGTAATCACGCTATGATTGGTTGGTTCGTTCTGTCAATCCGCTTCTGTGTTGCCAGTGGTGTGTCATAATACTCCCCGATTCCCTTGTTACCTGTGTGAATCTTATAAAGTCGTGGGTGTTTAAAATCAATTATTACGACAAAATAAAACTGAGTCAAAGATCGTATGGTAATGCATAAATGCATAATTAATAATAATAATATTTGAACGACTGGCGGCAAACATTTTTTTCTTATAATTGTTTCGTTACCAGAAGCGGTGGTAGCCTAGTGGTTAGGGCATGTGATTTTCAATCCAGAGGTCGCGGGTTCGAACCCGGCCCGTACCAATGAGTTTTTCGGAACTTATGTACGGAATGTCATTTGATATTTTTCCCCCCCTTTTTTCGGTGAAGGAAAACATCGTGAGGAAACCACCTAAGCCCAATAAGGCCTAGTTTCCCCTCTGGGTTGGAAGGTCAGATGGCAGTCGCTTGCGTAAAAACTAAGTGCCTACGCCACATCTTGGGATTTAGGTAGCCGACCCCGATTGAGAATTCATTCTCAAAAAATGGGACAAAGGCTAGGAGGATGATGAATTGTTTTGTTACCACAAAGCGGCAAAAGCAGACGTAATAGAAAGTCTCACTAGCCAGAGTGTCATAACATAACTTTATCTTAAAAGTAAATCACGGATAAAGGTTTACAGCCCCTGATATGCACGCAAGTGGTCATTATGGTCATTATGTGACATTTAAGTGTTTTATTATACCACATTGCCCAGTGTGGTTAGATACCTAGGTATAGGTATGGTATCAATAACGGTGGTGGTATTAGTACAGAAATAAAATTGTATTATGCTAAATGAAACTCTGAGTACCTATATCTCGCCCCATAGTCGGGTGATAAACTTTGAGCCCTTATGGACCATTGTGAGATACCACATACGTTATAGTTATAACGTAGTACCCAATTGGGAAAAATATGTAGGTACATCAATTTTTTACGACCTTTGTTTATTCAGAAACCATTTCTGAGAATAGGGCTCTTATACGGCAATAAACATTCATATTGTCACAAAATGACACACCTGAAAAGTTATTCGTATTTAATTTTCGACTTTCCATTGTCCTTCCCGGTTTGCGGTACAAGTCAATAATAGTGACGTCACTACTAAATACTAACTAAGGAGATAAATAAGTAAACATACGAATCATCGTCATCATATCAGCCGAGAGACGTTCATTACTAGACAAAGGCCTCCCCTATGCTGATATGCTGTGAGACCTTCTTGACATGCAGGGTGAAGCCAGGCGTACATCATGTCACGTGATCTCATCATTGGCGTATCTAAGATTATTTTTCAGGGGGGGCCTGGGGTGGGATACGCCTATGGATCTCATCACTCTAAGTATGGCGCGACCGAAATTACGCGACTCAAATTACACTCGTCTGGCTTCACCCGTACAGACAACAGCCTTGTTTCCTGCATTCATATTTATTAACCTGTTTTTGCCAACAATTAAAAGGAAATGTCCAAATTGGCACGCATGTTTCGGTGTTCACTTTTATTGCAGACAGTTTTAAACTTGGACATGTTGTCAGTGCATTTCGCAATGTTAAATGGATTGTAAATTTAATTATGTCCAAAATTCGAAATAAAATACTACTCGTAGTACCCTTATGTGTATGTGTTTTATTTCAAAGTTTTTTTTTGTTGTTTTTTGTCAATAAATCTTTTTTACAGCAATGTGCTATGTAATTAATAACTGAAGGGGCACATTAATTTTACACATAAGTTGTACAAAGTTGTAATTTTCATAAACACACTTTTAAGTATGAGTGCAAGGGGACATAACATTAGTGGGTTAAAACTATACGTAATTTAAAATACTTACTAAATTCATAGTATTCCTTACTTAATAAGTACCTAATTAACATCAACTTAATATTCATATAATTACACAAAGAAAACTACCGTGAGTCTCAGACATTAAAATAAATATGAAACGGGTTTACTCACGTCGTAGAAGTCGAATATCGCTCGACATGTTTCGGATCGGTTCGAGATTCATTATCAGGAGAGCCAATCATTCGCGACGGCGGCCAATCGCAAAACTGACTGATTGGCACTACTGATGATGAATGGCGAACCGATTCTAAACGGCGTGAGTAAACCCGTCGCTTGTATTTTAACACGCAGAATTATTTCTTGAAGTCAGTAGATTTCATATAAAATTACATTTAATTTATGTGTAAATGCCACACAAATTATGTTCTTAAATTAAAACTTTACTTGTTCTCATTATAACATTAACCTGTAAAATTATACCACGGAATGGTAGAAATCCAAACAGCCTTGACTTTATCGAGTCATGGTTTGTCAATTACGGTCCATTGTGCGCGGCGATCGTATCGCGCAGGCGCGCGCTGTGACAAAAAACGCCGCGTGTGGATGCGCCTTGAGTGTCGAGGTATTATGGGAAATTAAAACAGGCATTTAAATGGAATATGTGAAATTAGCTAGGTATTTTTATTTTGCCAAAATCATTAGTGTAGTTTTTTATAATTTGAGTGCACTTTAGTTAAAAACGACACCATGTGAACGAGCCTTAAGTAACCGAAGTTATAGTTTTGAAGCCATAAGGAATTTTGGAGCGGGAGTTTATGCCACCGAGCCCCCCGCTCTTGAAACAAAAGAACTACCAAAAAGGGAAACAAAATAAGATTCTGAACAATTCAACTAAGGATATACGATGACTATAAGAGATAAGAAGCTCGGGGGGCGGACTTTCAAGTGGGTAAATTAACACCACAATTTCTTTATTGCTACATAGATACAAAGATACCCCGCAAAGAAAAATTTCATTGCGCTCAAACGTGGTCCGGTACCGGTAATCCAAAGACTTTGGACCGGTAGGTAATCCAAAGATACCGGGTTTGAGTCACAGTGGACCAAGTTTCAATATTAACTTTCAAGTCATGAGAGGAATTATGGAACGGGTGGCTCGGGTCCCCCATACTAAAAACAACTACCAAGAACTAAAATACGATAGCTAATCGTCTATTCATGTCCAACTAAAAAAAACTTATGATTATTGTAATAATGGCTACGGAACCTCACATCGAGCATGGCCCGGCATGCTAGTGGCCTTTTTTTTATTCTTTATCGCGGCATCAGCTTGTCTATACAGATAGAAAGATGTCTACTGATTGCCAATAATTATCATCCGCGGTCGCCGTCCTTATCTATTCGTCAAATATGTAGCAATTAATGTCTCAATCGGCAAAAAACTCGTTCCAAGCCGTAATTATAGGAGACATTTTGAAGCCGGATTTGGTATTTGAATTAGTGGGAGTGTTTGATGAATAGATTTGGTTTTAAGAGGGAACAACTGGCGTTTCGTGAATAAAAACGGGGTGCTTAATTCCAATTCTCTAATACAATTCTTTGTCCAACATCGTACTTTGTGGAAATGGGGTTTCATTTCCAAATAAATTAACTCACTATCTTTAATAGTAATAGTACTATATATTTTAAACTTTTTAGGTACCTACCTATTTTATATACGCTACGCTATAGGCGGGGAGCCATTTATAATACTCAGTGTTGCCAACATAAGCCCCAAACATAAGGCGCGTTCAAGAACATGAAGTCATCTTCCAAATCCAAGAGGTAAAATGCAAGAATCCCCTCAATATAGAGTATTGTTATTAGCATTAACCTTAATGAATAAATATAACTTAGTATTTGGAGGACACGAGCTATAAGTAATCGTCGGTTAAATTGGCTAAAATTAAATAGATACTGGTGATCTGAAAAAGACCAATGACAAACAAAAAAAAACCGGCTAAATATGGCTTCTATGCTAGAAGAGAAGAAACAAGATAATAAAATTGTATATTGGTACGATTACCTCGCTGATAAGTACAGTTACTAGGTCTACTTTAAGAAAACAAATATTTACAAGCACCTACTTCCGATTTGAATCCCTAGCTTATAAAAAAAAAAAACATTTTCTCACACCTCCATGCAAATTATTGATGATAAATCACTAGTACGCGCACCGAATCGTGCCCATCAGACGGCTATCATTGAAAACTTTTCAATGCACGTTTTCCGTCATTCGGCCGGTGACTTCCGTCATTGATTATCGACCTCACCAGCTATTTAGATGTCACGACCGATCCTCGCTCAAATCACGACCAGAAAGGTCATGGCTAAAATCAAACACCATTCAATTCAACAAAAATATAACCCTACGCGATAACTAAACAATCAGAAGCATCAAAAGTAATAAGAAAAGATTTATTTTAGCTGTGGCGAATAAACCTAACAAATAAAGATGGTCACAAACGCCGTGACAGGTCTTTTGTGGGATGACCAATACCATTAATCATCCTTTTTTGTCACATGCTAACATGACGAAATTATGTTCTTTGTGGGGTGCTCAGTTATGGAAGCCTAGTCATCGGCAACTCGTAATTAGTTTTTAAATTGGATGGAACAAAAAAATATCAAACGTCCCCGCGTTATTAGATGCTCTGAGAATGGCTGTTTGGAACTGGGGGCCGGTTTTTGGAAATTAACTAAGATGTGGGATTGGATAAATATTCCATACGGGATATATAAGAATCAATAAAAAAGCCCACTATGAAATTAAAGCTACAATTAACAAAGGAACTTGCTGTAACAAGCTTTGAGACTGAAGCTAATGGTTCGCAATCATTGAACCCTTTCCGTATAAAAAATAAAATCCACTTATGCTATTACCAAGCCACGAGATAGAAACGTAAACAGATTTTTAGGTTTTCTTTATATTTAAGATCTAAATCAACTAAATGACTTCAATCAGTCAATTTTTTTGACGAAGTGCGAGTGACAAGTTCTCTTCCTTTGGAACAAGTCAGGGACAAAAAAAACACTTAATATCAAACGAAAAGCTATTACAATAATTATAGCATACAAACATAGCATAATCTTTAGCTACTCAAATTATTATACTTTCAACTATGGTCATCTTAAATAGTATGTGGTTACCCTAAAACTGTGTGTCAGAAGTTCCCAGTGATTACATTTGACAAATTACTGTCCGACCGACAACGTTCAATTTATTCGGTTCTAATTTATTGTTGTTTGAAATTTAATTTAAATTGCATTTACGTTAATTTCAAGGTTGCGGTCATCAGCTGTAGATCATTCATCATTTATTTTAGTTGTGTCATTATTGTTTTTTTATTCTAGCAATTTTCTAGTGGTATCTAGTTTTGAAGTTGGTTCTGCGAATTGACTGATTCGTAACTTATTCTGTGTTCCGCAAATTTTGTTTACATTAAAAAATATATGCATTACTACAGCATGCCAAGTTACCTAGTAAACTCTAATGGATACTGATTGAAAAATGTTTTTTTTTAGTCTATATGTATGATGGCCAAAGGCCTCTCTTTCTTGCCAGTCGTTACCCAGAGGTAAAGAGTTCCTGCCTCTCCTTTTCGGTCTTCTTCTGCTTCGGTAGCCATCCTGCGGTATCCAGTCAGTAGATAGTTTGTCTCAACGTTCTGGATGCATTCGCCAGACGTGTCCTGCCCAGTCCCACTTGAGCTTGGCGGCCTTGACACTCACATCTGCAATACAAGCAAAATAATTGCAAATTGAATAATAGTTACGGATGTTTAGTATTTTATAATTAATAGCTCTGCCGTCGCATCTTGCAAAAGCCCATTTAATATTATAAACTTGTCCTTAATATTTTGGTTTACTAAATAACTCATCATATCAGTTTAATCATTAAGGGTAGTTAAGTTATTTCGTTTCATGTTCTGAGATATTTTTGCATCTTTTGCCCATCTTCTAAACAAGGAAATTTCAATTACATTATAAAATTTATAAATATTAGCCAAACGAGACCTAATAGCAAAAATGGTATGTTCGTGCTCCCAATAGCATACAGCCAGCGCAGGAGATCTTTAGGTGCTCAAGCTTATGCGCAAACGCAGGTAAAGTAATAGTAAATTACTGCATACGCCGGGAAAGAAGATAGTGATACGAAGCCGGCAAGCCCTTTTCACGGCTAAGGCATGTATAGTGCTTTTCTCAAACATATGCAATGATATTGTTGAAATAGTTTATAAATTATAGCTATCCAACCTTATGTATCAGTACTCATGTTTGTGTTTGACATATATAAAAAGAATCACATCAGGTGACACCGCCGTTCAGTTTGCTGTTGTATATTTTTATCTTTATAAATAATTAGTTTTCCCATCTAAAACTGCGTATGTTATTTGGTCATGGGCCCAGAAAGCCCAGCAGAGTCATCGGGAGTGCAGTGAATGTAAAAATATAAAAAAATATTTTCATAAAAATAGTTACTCGAAAATTTGACATAAGAGACAAAAGAATTTTTTTCTTCGGAAAATGTCAACAATTAATTCTATGGCTTTTATTGAAAAACTAACGGGTCGTGATAACTATCCGACATGGAGATTTGCGGTAAAACCTACCTGCAACACGAGGACTTATGGAGGTGTGTTGAGTATGAAAGTTCCGTGACCGTAGACTCCAACTTAGACACGAAAGCACGATCAAAAATTATTCTGATAGTTGATCCGATTAATTACGTGCACATTGAGGAAGCCACGACTGCAAAAGAGGTATGGACGAACTTAGAAAACGCATTCAATGACTCCGGGCTAAGGGCCGTGTGGGTCTACTACGAGACTTGATTACAACAACATTAAACGGATGTCACAATGTCGAGGAATACGTCAGTAAAATGATGAGTACGGCACACAAACTCCGCAATATCGGGTTTAAGGTTGACGACGAGTGGCTCGGTACACTGCTGCTCTCAGGTCTTCCAGACAGTTATCAGCCCATGACTCTGGCGATGGAAAGTTCTGGTGTGAAAATCTCCGCTGACTCACTTAAAGCCAAAATTCTACAGGATGTGCGACAAACCGGCTCGATTGCATTTGCCGTTAATCATAGATATGGTTCAAATCGAAAGGGTTACACCAAGTATAATGAGACTCAAACAAGCAAGGGGCCACGATGCTATAGTTGCAATAAATTTGGTCATATAGCACAGAGTGTAAGGCAAAGAACAAAAAGAAGAGCCAGTGCTCAAACTACGCAGCAGCTTTTGTGGCATCAACATCAAATGATTTCTTTTGGTACGTAGACTCTGGCGCATCAGTACATCTGACAAAGCACCAAAACCTACTTTTTGACGTGACAGCACCGTCAATTAAATCCATCAAAGTCGCTGATGATAAGTCGCTGTCAGTCAAAAGCTGTGGCAAAATAAGTTTGAATGTCTGCGATGTCAAAGGCGAGCAAAAGAATATACTTCTCCAGAATGTCCTCTACGTGCCTGATCTTGCTACAAACTTGCTTTCTGTGAGCCAAATCATCAAGAACGGTGGCCAAGTAAGATTTAATCCTAAAGGCTGTTTGATTATGAATAAGGACAATGCGATTGTTGCGACGGCAAGCTTAGTTGATAATATGTACCGGCTGAACACTAATGATGATCACGCATACATATCCGCAGTTGACGACAAGAACGCATGTCTCTGGCATCAACGCATGGGTCACCTTAACTTCTCGGACTTGAACAAAATGAAAGATGCTACTGTTGGAGCACAAATGTCATCGAAAGACACCGTTGTGTGCTTAACTTGTTTGAAAGAGAAACGAACACAATCAAAATTTAAAGAGGACGGTTCCCGAGCTACGCAAAAGCTAGAAGTCGTTCATTGTAATCTTTGTGGTCCGATGGAGACAACGTCACTGGGAGGAACGAAATACTTCATGACGTTTATTGACGACTTCACAAGGATGCTGTTCGTGTACTTTTTGAGAAACAAGTCCGAAGCCCTAGCAAAATTCAAAGAGTTCAAGAGTGAAGCCGAAAACCAACTTGACTGTAAGATAAAGTGCCTCAGGTCTGACAACGGCACAGAATACATAAATAACGACTTCTCAGACTTTCTTGTGACCTCGGGTATTGAGCACCAAATAACCTCACCGGACCAAGATGATGATACGATGAACCGCACGTTGGTTGAGACAGCGAAGTGCATGCTCCTAAATGCCAAGCTAAGCAAGCTGTACTGGGCTGAAGCCGTACATACAGCCGCCTACATCGCCTGCAGATCACCAACCCGAGCGCTGTCATACCAAACACCAATTGAATTGTGGTCAGGAATGAAACCAGATGTAAGTCATATGAAAACTTTTGGGTGCGAAGCAATGGTTCAATTGCCGAAAAAGAAAAGTAAGAAGTGGGACATCAAAGAGAAAATGCTATTTGTCGGCTACTGTGAGCATACAGAAGGGTACAGGTTCATTAAGCCCGGGTCCCAAATAGTTGTGATAAGTCACGATGCTGTCTTTCTTGAATCTACCGTGAAGAAAAATTTCGTTCCGGTTGAGTTAACAAACGAAAACTGCACTTCAATAGATCAGCAAGAAGGAAATAGCGATGATGACGACACCGAAAACTACGATTCCAGTCAGTCAACTGCAGAAATAACAGTTCAATCAATAGATGAAGCTGAACTGTCAGAAGGATCTGAATACGTACCACAAACAAAGCATGTTAATCCCGAGGCTAGTACAATGACATTAAGGCCAAGGAAGTAGCACAACGCTGAATCCTCTGCTGCTAAGCCAAGTGGCTTTTTATGTTACAGCGATGAGACAAGTTTAGCACCGCTTACCTACCAGGAGTGTATTAACTCAGTAGACGCTGAACATTTTAAAGTCTCGATAAATGAAGAATCGGGAGCAGGTTTTCATTTTCAGGAGACACCGTCATCGACTGACAATGTACCCCAAAATTCTAACTTAAAGCTGGAGGGTAATGAGAGAGCAAAGAGATACGTCTCATTCAGAGGAGCTGCAGAATCACGGAAGCACGCCACAACCGTAAGCGGACCATACATAATGTACGCTGGGAACTTGGTGAGTCGATTCTTTACTAACTATTATCAGAATCACTGCTACACCGTACTTAATCGTCCTAAAGCTACGAAGAATTATGGTATCTGCTGTCAACCAGGCATGGCAAGCGTATTGGTCGGTTACAGTGACGTTGATTACGCCAATAACCCCGACACCAGACGCTCTGTCACTGGATACGTGCTTATGAGGAACTGCGCAGCTTCGGAAGACATTTGGGCAAGGACGCCAATGATGTCTGACTTTAGTCTATTTAAACAAAGATTCGTCTGTTTGAATAAGTATTAACAGTGCTATGTGTATGATTAAAAATGTGAACTACTCGTATCACGAACTGTGCAAACAAATAAATTCAGAGACAAAATTGGTACTTATGCACAAAAGTGGACATACATGAGTGAACTTATAAATATTTAGTTGTTGTTAATTTTATAGGTCACTTATATGTCATTTTGTATGTCACTTTATTAATTGTTTTGTTTTATGTTTGCATGTCTGTCTTTCTGTTCGTACTGATCTCATAAACGTAAGATACCTCAAATTTGGCAGGAGTGTTAAAATAGTTTATAAATTATAGCTATCTAACCTTCTTATGTATCAGTACTCATCTTAGTCTTTGACATATATAAAAAGAATCACATCAGGTGACACCGCCGTTCAGTTTGCTGTTGTATATTTTTATCTCTATAAATAATTAGTTTTCCCATCTAAAACTGCGTATGTTATTTATAAAATACATATAGATATATTAAAAAAATACACCGCTCAAAAAAAATATAATTCAGCTGTTCATGAACACAGACGACATATTTAAAATTACTTCCTGGCCTTTGTATGTAATTTACAGTTCTCTCGAGTTGTTCTGCCTGAAACTTGATACTTCGAAGCCTGTTGTACCGCACGTTATTACAACATTTCATTGCATGTTCGAGAAAAGTAATATTTCTTCCTTTCGATTATAGAGCAATCGATATTATGGATATCAACTGTACTTGGAAAGTATAAGCCGGTTCCCAGGGTGTCCTGGACGGCGATATACAGCCTTTAGCGAGGCGCCATTATCATCAAACTGTCTACCAGGAGCAAGACGTCAGCGCGATTTAAATACGTGGCCTGAGTGGGCTAGGAGAACAGCGATCTTTTTATAGATGTATCCTAATTTACTGCTGTAGAAAATGAAAATACGAGCACATGTACCTTAAATATTTTGTATTGAATAACTTTCATGCATGCATACAAATATTATATCCACAGCGCAAGTTTCTTTACAAATACGAAATGAGCATCCGTAGCAACCATCGTCAAAATCACACATGAATATTTATCAGCAACAAGCTTCGTAAAAGTTATATGATATAATAATCCGCAACACGTGTTGTCAATTACACATCAAAAATCAAACTCCGGTCTGACAAGTACCTGACCCAAATGTTCCAAAAATGCTAGCAGCATTGCCCTGCTGTATTGCCAGCGAGATTTTTTTGAACCAGATACGAGCCAGACCGGGGGTCACAACCTCTCTCTCTCAAACGCTGTCCGATTTTTTACATCAACGACTTGGCCTCTGAGCACCAGAGTCCACCTGTCTCCACAGCCAAGCGGAATATAAATCAAATGTGAATTTAATACTCTAATATAGATCCAAGCTTAGCTCTACGATCCCACTACTTTGAAGACAACACAAGCTCTAAGTTTGAAATTAATTCAAATGCTAATTCTGGACCATTCCCATACATCCTTTATGCATTAGCATATGCCATATACCATTTTTGGTCATGATCTCCTCTATAAAAGCATTCAGCTCGAGTGATAATTCGTTTCCGGTAACATTTTTACTAGTCGTAGTCTGATATGACTTGCTCAGATCATTGTTAACATTGGGTTACATTTAAGGTCGAGTTATTTCAACTTCCACTATGAGATCTAGAAAATTCTACATTTTACCTATAAAGTATTAAATCCCTCGCTCGCTTCGTGGCCTAGGCTTCAGTCCAGAAACAATCGGGCTGTGACGGCGACGCTCCACTGTACTGTCAATCGCATCATTAAGCCCGCCGGGTCACACATCAGAGGCACTTCATTAACCACTACGTGCGCCTCATCCTGACGAGATTGATGTATAATGCTGGGAAATTAAGTGGGTTTTTAATGGTGTTTACAGGGATGATTTATTGAAGAGTGATTGATTTTTTAGTTTGATATCAGCATCTAGATATCAATGCATTGTGAGTGTTGATTGGGAATTAAACATATACATGCTGTCTTAGAGGATAAACACTTCGATAGAAATCTAATCGAAATTATGGACACTAATGACCAGTGTTGTCCCATAATATTCAGACACACGTAACTATTTCGCTTATAAAAAAAACTTTCGTCATTTTTTACTGGGGATAACCTGTTGTCTTATTAGCAGGGTTCGTAGAATGCCAGCAAAATTTATTGAAGTGCTAGGGTCATCACTAGTTGTCATAGTATAGCCTAACAAGTGTCGATTCGACCCATAGTAGAGGATCCCTTTAAGAACGACCTTCACCGAGATGTTTATTTGATGAAATGTATTTTATATTTAATTTAATATGTCAATAAATATATTGCATATGGGTTGCCTAACAAATTTTAGTCCAGGGTATGTTTAATTAATGATTAAAAAAAATATTTTTTTAAACATTTGATTATTATATAAATTCTATACCAATCGAAAGTATGAAGCCCATAGAATATGCAAACGTTAGGTTGCCTATTCTTTTCCCGTCGCAACTATCGGGTAGCCAGGTTTAAACTGGTAAATCTATACTAGCATTTTGCAACGGTCTGATTATTGAATTGAAATTAAATAACATTAAAGATTATTTTATTATGAACACGGTGGTATAGGGTTGCCTGCGAAAAATCAGTCCAGAATTCCGGTTGTCGAATTTTGAAAAGTAAAATATTGCATCGAGTGAATGTGTGCGACTGAGAGGTCCCAACCAAAACCATCCCATACGATAGAAGAGGACACAGCATAGCAGGTGTTTGAAGTCCGCCCATTTAAAAAAAGAGAGTGCGCATGCTATTTGTGCTTGAAAATGAAAAGGATAGCGATAGACTCGTATATGCTGTGCATTATTTTGGAGTAGATTGTCGCTATAGATACAATAAAATGCATGGTATAATAATATACTCCGCCTGGTACTCTCTTCCGAGACTCGCGAACCACGTGACTGACACAAGCCTACGTCATCATGGTGTTCAGAGATTCTCATACTTTTAAATGTTGGAGAATTTTAACCAACGGTGAAAAGTGTTTAAACGGCATTAATTTTAAGTGATTCAAGTAGAAACATAGGTAGTAGAATAAAACAAATGTAATGTATCTAATCTTTCGGAGTTTCTTCTCAACAGTGGTCACCCTTTTGTGAAATGTCGATAGACTCAGACATGTAAAAGTGCCCTTGTGGCCTACTTGCAGAATAAAGTTCATTATTTCATTAATTAATTGATTAAAAAAAAAGTTAAATAACTATAAAATAATGTACAGCATATACGAGTCTATCGCTATGCTTTTCATTTTCAAGCAAAAATAGCATGCGCACTCTCTTTTTTTAAATGGGCGGACTTCAAACAGCTGCTATGCTGTGTCCTCTTCTATCGTATGGGATGGTTTTGGTTGGGACCTCTCAGTCGCACACATTCACTCGCTGCAATATTTTACTTTTCAAAATTCGACAACCGGAATTCTGGACTGATTTTTCGCAGGCAACCCTATACCACCGTGTTCATAATAAAATAATCTTTAATGTTATTTAATTTCAATTCAATAATCAGACCGTTGCAAAATGCTAGTATAGATTTACCAGTTTAAACCTGGCTACCCGATAGTTGTGACGGGAAAAGAATAGGCAACCTAACGTTTGCATATTCTATGGGCTTCATACTTTCGATTGGTATAGAATTTATCTAATAATCAAATGTTTAAAAAAAAAATTTTTTTAATCATTAATTAAACATACCCTGGACTAAAATTTGTTAGGCAACCCATATGCAATATATTTATTGACATATTAAATTAAATATAAAATACATTTCATCAAATAAACATCTCGGTGAAGGTCGTTCTTAAAGGGATCTTAGACTACCAGGGATAGTGGCGATTCAAATAGCTTTCATATGGTAATAATGGACATACGACACGATTTATCAAGGATTTGTCAACAATCAAATTTAAAACATTGCTTACATTGTTTTTTTTTGTTGTTCTTCTTGCGAAATAAATACTGAATCCTATTGAAAAAACTTGACAGTTTTCTTGAGATAGTGACCTATGAGGAATATTTTTAGTCTTGTTTCCTCTTTGTTTCAATCAATGACATTCACTGACTTTCAACGGCAGTTACACATCAGCAAGCAAGCAGCCTGTAGGATACGCCAAGGGCGGCAGCGATATGGATATTTAGTCATGGCGTTGTAAGATCTTTATAGACCCCCATCGGACCACTTATGATCGCTTTCTGCTTATTGATAAATCAACGCAACGGCATGACCAAATATCCATAGTTGCCATCCTTGGAGTATCCTACAGGCTGTTTTAATGTGGTATCAATAAACAATGATTTAAAGGATTCCTAAGTGTCCCGTACTCTGGCAGGTGATTTGAGTTTTATACCTGTCTCGCTCGCTCTTATGCGGTCGACCTCATAATAACGAGTCTTGAGAATCGAACCTCTTCCATTTCACCGAAACCCCAATCCCAATCTATGAGCTCACGGACTTATGCAAAGTAAAGTTAGCATCATGAGAAAATTATTGACCACATTTGACCACCAAGCAAGACAATAATCATTTATGGTGCAGCAATAAAATACAAAGATACGAAAAATTACTTCGCTTAATTTAAATGATAAACGTAAACATCACGGGCTGTCGCTTCGGAACACATTTTATTTGACGTCAAAACGTAATGCTTTAAAAACAAAATAAACGTTGATGTAAAATAATCGTTCAATATCTTCATATTGCATTCGAGTGAAGAAAAAAACATACGCTCTCACACCGACCTGGGCAAGCCGTCTATCAACGTATGACGTACTGAAATACCGAGATACCGACTGCTACCAACTAACTCAAATTTGAGCCTTCTAGTGTTGGGATAGTGTTGTGTGGTCTGTATGGGTTGTATGGTTGTGAATGTCGGGATGTCAAAGCGTCGCGAACGAGCGCCGACGCGGGACCGTCTCGTGCTGAGAGTAATCTAAGTTCACCCGCCGCTAGTGATGTGCTGGGCGAGATGAAAGTATCGATATTGTTGAGCAGTTTGCGTGAATCAAAAACCTTAATTCCTGAATCCAGTCACAATACAATACAATCAATTGCAATAGCAAACCCATAAAAGTTTACAAAAGGGAACAAAACACATACCTACAATATTTCACATAATGGCGGTTTTATTCCTAAAAAGCGATTTCTTCCAGACAACTTTTGAATCTAGTCACTTTTGTTATACTCATCTCTCAAATTTGCCTTAATTGGCGTTACGCTTTCAGAATTTCCTAAGCGTAAAAGAATACCTACTATCATTGAACTTCGATACATAGACCTAACACCCACCCGGGTGAGAAAAATCTTAGTCTGTTACCACACCCTCATAGCACCCATTAGACATGGATACTTTAGGGCCTTTGTGTCAGAAATTAACCGGTGGGGTAAACGTGTTCTTGAGTGGAGACCGCGGATCGGAAAGCGTAGTGTGGGACGCCCTCAGACTAGGTGGAGCGATGATCTTTGCAGGGTGGCTGGCAAGAGCTGGATAAGAGTAGTCGAGGATCGTTCACAATGGCGTGCAGTTGGAGAGGCCTATGTCCAGCAGTAGACAAGAATAGGCTGATGATGATGATGAGTCAGAAATATGTCTTGTTGATCACATAATATCTAGTACTAATTACAATTTGTTTGCCAATTTTTAAACCACATTATAGTTGAGTTGCTAACGTGCTCTAAGGTATCGACGTTAGCTAATTGTATCAATACCATGATGACACGAAGGAAAACAATTCGCAAGACAAACTTAGTCACCAAGAGACCAAATAGCAACAGCTGTATAAAGATACAGTAAATAGTTATCAACTTTAATTCACATTTAAAGATTCATAGATAATGCATCTAAGACAACGCAAACACGACATTAATACAAAATACCCCGTTTTGCTGTCACCTGTATCATTTCAAGTCACTTAGTGACAGCTTTGTACGAACAGTAGTCGTTTTGTGTCAATTTAATTGAATTTATACGGAATATGTTACTCCATTGATATTTGACTGAAATATCACATTACCACATTTTCTACTTAATGATAAGTATGTTGTAATTGACGCGTTTCTGTTTCAATGCATTATTTAGTACGTATCGTAATGCCTTATTAGCAGTTAATGATATATTTAGCTTACAATGATGACAAGTCTAGGCTAATTAAAAATGAAAAGGTCTAAGGCTAGGTCGACGTGCATCTATCCTATGATAACAGAAGATACAGAAAAAAGACTACAAACAAAAGGAGATGTATGAATGGGAGACGTATTTCCACATTATTATTAGAAACAATCTAGAAATGAATGGTTAATGCTCTGTAATTTAATATTTTCGCAAAAAAAAACATGTATCATATAATTTTTCATAAATATAATACAAATACATTATGTTTATGAAACAGCCTTAATTGTTTACATCTCGGTCATGGTTTACAAAAAATTAACAGAAAATTTGAATTTATTTTAGGAATCCACTGAAAACGTATTTATTTACGAATGTTTTAAAACAGATTTTTTTAGTGTTGTTTTAAACGGTGTGTTTTTTAATACTATTCTATTCGGTTTATTTAGTTACGAGTGTAGGGAGTATGCAGCCAATAGAGATGAGTGGCACAATTATAGGCTAGTAACAAAAAAAAAAAAACGGTTTCTATGAAGTAGGAATACTGCATGAATCCTCAGGGGAATCTCAGGATTTAAGACGCTTTGACGCACCCATTTACCCGTGAGCACGGAGTTTGTAAAGCGTTCATAATATCGGTAACTCAAATGATTTTTATCGATATCGATACATGACTTCCCAGACCATCGTCGTCAGCGCCGCCACGGGGCGCTCGGGTCAGAGAGCCGAGACAATCTGTCAAACGAGAGAATCACACACGACTGCCCTATTAATCATATTTCGGCCTTTTTTCAACCATTTCCGAACGTATGTTCTCTCAGATAATGGCTACTATTCTGACGCCGATTTCACAAACATAATATTTCCAACAACATCAATTCTATCGACCAAAGTTAGAGTCGTTTTTGACGCGACAGCAGAACCTTATTATGTCATATGTGGTAGGTTAAAACGAGCGGTGAGGCCTTTAGACAATACTTGTAGTTTGATTCGAGATGTCATGTTTCAAAGATAAAATCTTGACGAAAATTTTTGTTTGACAGGGTCAAAATAGGTACAAGCTGTTCAATTAGATTTGACATAGTAAGCTTTATGCGATGGATGGCTGTACTTGTAACAAAGAGGCTCGTTTATTTGGAAATTGCATTACCCAATTCACCAAGTTTCGTTGATTCTATCTGTAAAGATTTGATCAAGGGACTACAAACAATGCTTTCTGTAGAGGATATTAACTAGTGTTTATTTCACAAACTTGACAATTACATGTTGATATCTGCATCAATTTCACAAGTTCCGTATATTTTTGAACTATATAACTCGTATGTTGACCACCAACGCGAAACTGTCGTCTTTTCCTTATATGTCACGATCACGATTGTCAATTAGTGCATGATCGAAAGGTGTTCTAATACTTATTATTAGTATCATAAATTCAAAGTAACAATTAAAGAAATACACTCAAGTTCATGAAATTCATGATATTTATACATCGTTGTCACTTATTATTTTAAACACAACTATGTGCAAAAAAGCTAAAACTAAAACAAATTCATAAAATTGCTCCACTGCGGAATGGTACCGAAAACGCTGGCAACATTTCCTCGCTGAACAGCTATGCTGATACGTTGCGCGAGGAAGCTGCCAGCTCTTTGATCCCCAGTGGTCCAGAAACCATTACATAGCATATACTAAAGTACTAGGGCTGGTCCTTGCATAATATCTAACACCAGTATCTTAGATGAATTCTGACGTACGCAGCAAATGGGTTTACTTATAAATTGTTATTAGGCGTGGTTTAAACCACTTTATTTTCACTTTATTTTTATTTATTTTCGAAAATCGTTTAATTAAAGAAAGCGCAGCTGAGTTCGTATATTCGCAATAGACTCCAAAACTAAATAGCTTTTTATGAAATACTCAGTGTCAACCTTTGACAACGGTATCTGTAAAGGTACCGAAACGTCAGGGAGGCTCAAATAATTAATATACGCGATATAATCCGTTTAAATAGTTTAATTTAAATACTAAGAAGTTGAAAATCGCCCATCGATCGCCCAGCATTTTGATGACATTGCTAAGTAGGTACGTACTCATATATAAAAGTATGTGACTGTTCAAAAAATACATTGATTAAGTACCGAACTTGATTATAAACGTAATGAAGAGACTATTAATAGTTATAAGTGATCTTGACACAGATTCTATTTGGTAGGGCCTACTCGTATCGCTATGACATCGTAGCCGCGAGGCAAGCTTGTGATAAATCACCTGCCAATTTTTTTAAGTTATTATGATGTAGCCGTAATCGTGATAAAATCGCGCTTGATCTTCTGAACATTTGATATCACGATTGTCCAGTATATTTATGTATCTTAAGATGTTATTTTGAAGTTGTAAAATAACCCTATATGTGGTCAGCGGTACCGAACGTTCAAGAAAACACGTAGCACACATGCTGCAGAAGAGCTTATACTTATATTTTCTATGTAAAATAGCTTATACAGCCCTTATTCAGCTTATTAAAGCTGTTGTGTGCTACTTGGGAACTTGTCAGTGCCTATTTAAAGGTGTCTCACTCATAATTTTTTAGCACTCTTAACAAATTCTAAGCATCATAAGTAGTTTTTAATTATTATTTAAGTATATCCTTCTTGTCTAGACCTACCTCCTATCGGAGGAATTTAAGCACTCTTATAAAAATTGTCGGCTGAAACTTTGCGAATTTAAGGAACACATTTTAGCAGTATTGTGCAATTAGCTACACTTTCTTTTGGTGTTACATTATAACCATAAGCAAAGATGACCACAATACCCTTTCGATGGCATCTGCATGTTTGCCACTTGAAGTCATTCAAGATCAAATAGATATGAACTGTCAATCTTCTGAGGTCTCTCGGAACCATGTTTGGCGCCTAATGAGACATTGATGCTAGTCACGACCCCACAAGCACGCTGTTTCCGAATAACTGACGTAATAAGTTCCGTGTAAAACATAGTAATGTCTGGCGTCTCTTCTTTTCTGCACCGTAGGACCATAATCCAGTTATTCTGAGGGTAGTATTGATCGTAGAAATTATGGCCGTTGGGGCACCAAGGTTTTTGAGTGGTGACCGTGTACTGGGAGACACAGAAGAGCCTCGAATAAGTTCGAGTATCGACGATCTATTTGGAATTGCGAGAATACGTTGGATGAGAACAGCACACGACTGGAGGTCGTCGATGGTGATGATCCAAACTGCGTAACATTTGGTGCATAGTTTTCACCCGGCTATAAATAACATATTTTAATTACTGTAATGCTGTGTAACTAATTTGAATAAATAAATAAATATAGTTGATAACCAAACATGGTGAGGGTACGGTGACACATGATACGCTTTTTTCACGGTACTTAATCAGCCTCAATATAACAGTAAATATGTGTATTACATTTTCAGTCGCTGCTCTGCTCAAACTGGTCGGATACTGCGTAGTCGTAGCGTAGTGGGCCTGTAGTCAGTGCGTGGAGCTATATTAGATAGGATCTCAATAGGAGTACCTATGCGATATCATTGAGAATATCGTATTCGACTAGAATTCAGCCAAAAGTTAAAAGTTAGTGCTTTCTATGAGCTGTCAAATTCAAGTAATTTTCAAAACCTAAGTCACCGCGTGTGGGCTACGTCACGTCAAATAGGACATCATCGTAGTCACGACCTCAAATATAGTTTAGTACAAAATCGGGTATATCTTAGAAGAGTTTTTATCTCACGTCCTGAAGTCCCTGTGTGGAGTGACATCATTGGTGACATTTCAATCAGAAAGGACGGAATCACATAATTAAATGAATTTAGAACCTACATAATAGGCTCTCCCTTTCCTGGGCAGTTATTATTCCTATCTGATGGTGGGATCTGCTTTATTTGTCTTCTTCCACTTCTCCCTGTCTAAGGGCCTGGCCACATGTCCACGACACGGCGTCGTAAACGTAAAACGACACGGTGTCGCGTCGGAGCGCGACACATTATCCACCGTGCGAATATCCGTTGCCGCGTCGTGAAAACACACGACACGGCGTCGTAAACGTAAAACGACGCTGTGTCGCGTCGGAGCGCGACACAATTATCCACCGTGCGAATATACGTTGCCGCGTCGTGAAAACACATGCTGCACCGGGCACCGCAGGTCGCAGGTAAATACATTTTGCCTATTTAAACGAGGCGATATTTTCCATAATAGTTCTTCAAAACTTGACACAGACATTCTAAAATAATCATAAAACTTGTGATCACTTATTTTTAAGGCCTCGTACTTCCTTTTGAAATGACTGCCATCATGGTTCATAATAGAAACATATGGATTTATCCAATATTTTCGTTTCTTCTGCTTTTTCTTCATGCTTCTTCTTAAAAGCAACAAGAGCAGAATACGTGTGATAGGATCCATGTCGAATTGAAAACTGATCGCAAAATATTTTGAACATGTACGAGAAGCTGCGGCGTCGTAATCGAACGTGGCACCGCACCGTGCATCTACTCAAGACAGCTAAGTTAATCTGCCCGGCACGCGGCGCGACCTGCGGTGCCCGGTGCAGCATGTGTTTTCACGACGCGGCAACGTATATTCGCACGGTGGATAATTGTGTCGCGCTCCGACGCGACACAGCATCGTGTGTTTTCACGACGCGGCAACGGATATTCGCACGGTGGATAATGTGTCGCGCTCCGACGCGACACCGTGTCGTTTTACATTTACGACGCCGTGTCGTGGACATGTGGCCAGGCCCTAACGCATCATTTTCCGTTACGTCGACACTACACACTACAGACTAAAATCAGTTAGTTTGCTTCCTCCTATGAGCTGTCAAATCCAGCTATCTCTCTCACGACCTGAAGTCACCGCGTGGAGCTACATCATGTCCAATGTGACATCATTGGTGCCAGCCGTGGCCTTCGCGAGGCGTGCGATTTTTGACGAGCCGTAGATAGACATACGCGTTGATAGAATTGTCATGAAAAAAATACACTGATTTTTGACATATTTCCGTAGAACTACAGGCGCCTTGATGCATAATGGATAGGTAGCACTTTATTAATTTGACGCGAGTTTCATTAAGTAAAATGAACTAATGCCCTGAAAATAAGAACCGGTTTCCATAAATTCCCAGTGGAGCCATAGGTAGAGTAAAAGAAAATATCATGTAAAATTATTAACCTACTTAAAAAAAGGACTTAAGTCCACGTTACACTTTAATAAGGCAGCATAACAAATGGAATTAAGACATATATAGCAAAATCTGCGTCATAAATTAAAAAAATAACGTCATTTACGTCTTAAACGTCGGTCGTGGAATTATCGTACTTCTGCTAGTCTAATTCAATCAGCCGAATAAAAGAAATTTCTCGTTTCACCAGTTGAAGTGGTCAATGCCAGATCTGCTATCACATAACACTACATTAATCCTATAATTGATTTCGCATTAATACAACTCACCGTGCGCATGTCACGACCGTACCTGCGAAACATAATTGTCCATCTATACTGTCGTGCCATATCAAGGGAAAACCTATCAACACATCAATTATCCTGTATAATATTCTAAGAATACCGATTTCCCGTTTGGAAGTCAGGAAAAAATCTTGAATCTGCTGTCAATTATAAATTTAAACTTTCGTGAGACCTATTTAATTATTGTATTAAGCGGTTTACTGTTACGTGTAATTGTCAGGAACGGCCCGACATGTTTCGAAGATTCGAACTCGTATGGAGCTCTTCATTAGGAACTGCTACCCGTACAGCGGCGCGGTAACTCCGCCACTGACAAATGTCAGGCTGTTCCTGACAAAATCCCGTAAGTGTAAACCGCTCAATACAATAACTATAAATTGGTCAAACTATACCGTTTTGGTGCTTCTTGGTTTGATTAATAATAATAACATGTGTACATTTTAATTGATTTGCTCATCGTAACCACTACAAGTTGTCCGTGTAAGTACGGCCGTTTATAGTGCATTAAATTGACGAGAAGATTTTGATGAGACATTGCAATATCCCGAATATTGTTGTACCTCAGCAGTCTTAGCTTTATTACGACTATGAACACTTCTGTTTAACTATTCTGCACCCTGCATGGCAATCTAAAATCACGTTCAATGGAATCTTTAGAATAAAGCGAAAAATTTAACGGTTCAGGTGGGGGTCGAACCCACGTCTCCAACGAATTTCCGGGTCAAGACGGGCGTTCTTCCTATTAGACCACTGAACCTGACGTGAGAACCATTCCTGAATCGTACATTTTTTTCAATTTTTTGCTTTATTTTTAACATTTGGTTCATGCTAGCAGATGTTACTGCTTTAATAAACTTACCACGTTCAATCACATAATGGAGATAGCTAATATACACTGAATTCACGTACAATTTACCAATAAACCGACCGTCAAGTGTGAATGCCCCCCTAACAAACCACGAGGCTACTTAGGCCTTACTTAGCAATACGTGCTGCGAGGCGAGCCAATATCGAAATGGCGACTGTAATAGAATTACGAAACCTCTAATAGTCTAATCTAACCTCAACGATCAGAAAATAACGATGAAAAACGTACCCCGAGCGCTCCCGGAGTTGGCCGAGCTCGCCCGAGTCACTGGGCTGGGGGAATTTAATTTGGACGGGTTATAGGATGCAGTTAAAGGAGTTAGGATTTATTGAAGAACCTTTAGAGTGGAGTCAAAAAAGATATATACTAACGTAAAAAAAACGTGTGTGCGTTTCGAGGGGCGAGCGCGGGATGCGCGAGGTGGGGAAAGGCATTCACGTGAATGCCTGGTCGGAGATTCGGCATTACAAGGTCACCGACGCCCGAGTTACAACGATAGGCCGCTGTCGCGCCTGTGGTGGAGTGTAGATGGGTATAGGAACAGCATCTTTCATACCAAAATATTTTAAAAACTGGAGTAGCTGGTTTACATAAATGAATCTGTCTACCTAACAGAAACGGCAGGATACTAAACCTCAACTTATGGACGGTAGAGGTATTTCAACTCTTTGCTTTGCGTTGTCAAAACGGCAAAACAATGGAGGCTCGTGATTGATTATTGGGAAATGTTTAAAATGGAAGGACAATGGGGAAAATCGTGCTACATTGCATTAGTTCCAGTGTTTTGACTTTCATAAAAAGTAGTTGATTTGATCTGTCAGGAACAGGAAACTAGCCTAGCTCTCTTGCGACACTAGCGCCACCAATTTGACACCTTTCAACGGACACATTCGGATATATTATAAAGATGCTGCTCGTCCCCTTCTACACTCTATACTTACTTAGAAATATAGGTATATTTTAACCAAAAAAATTAAGGAGGCTTTTGATTGTTGATTGACTTAAATAAGTACATTTAGTCATATAAGAGGGAATCCAAAACTACAGTCGGGTATGCGCTGTTGTTTGACTCGATTGTGATGATCCTCAAATGACACCATAATTTAACGCGACTAGTAGTAATCACAGAGTTATTTCGCGATAAATTGTATTCAAAGATATGATAAAGATATGCCTACAACTGGAACGTCTATACGACCCCTTAAAGTAAAGTCCTTAACTTAAAGTAAAGCCAAGCTTAGCTATTTAGGCTTCTGTTAAACCAGCTGCGCCACCAGGGTGAAGAACAATACATTTTTCGGGATAAATGTGTTAATCCGGGGGTCAGCTACCTTCATACCAAAATTTATCAAAATTGGCCCTGCCGTTTGCATGAAGCGGTAAGAAACATACACAATGACACACTCACAAACGTTGGCCTTTATGATATTTTACTCTACTACTTTCATTAAGTCACCGGTCACTCGACCACTTCCAGCTAATCTTTAACCCCACCATCCTTTAGAAAATGGTCGTCGGTCCGACTTAGAAAATTACTTACATGCCGAAGCAATTTCCAGAAACCGCAAGTATCGTATGGGCCGCAAATAAACAGTGGACCCTTTTGTGGGGCCGCCGCCGCAAGATTGCGCCGAGACAATGTCTTATGCTGCATATTGAATAGTTCTTCCGTGGTGGAAGGGTAGACCCGATAAATAAATAGATACGGAGCTGTCCCCTTACCCTTCCGTCTAAGAGCGGTTTCGCACTACGTCCGATCCGAATCCGATCCGAACCCGTGAAAATATGGCCCGTCGTAGCCGTAGAACTATTTCTATGGTAAGTTACGCACTAGATCTGATCTCCGTCATCCGGTTTTCACGGTGTTTTCACGGGTTCGGATCGGATTCGGATCGGACGTAGTGCGAAACCGCTCTTATGCTTTCATATAAATCTCAACCATGCAATCTCAAATGCGCAATCTAGATGCGGACCAGTTTTTCTGTATATATAGATTATCAAATAAACAGTGGACCCTATTGTGGGGCCGCCGCCGCAAGATTGCACCGAGACAATGTCTTATGCTGCATATTGAATAGTTCTTCCGCGGTGGAAGGGTAGACCCGATAAATAAATAGATACGGAGCGCCCCTTCTGTCTTATGCTTTCATATAAATTGCTCAAATTCTAGATGCGGACCAGCCCAAGTAGCACACGTGCTGTACCTATAAGTGCTTATACAACCCATACAAAGCTGAAATAAGTCGTAAAAGGCCTGTGTAGCCAGTGTGCTAGGTGGGAGTCTTTCTATATAGATTATTAAATAAACATTGGACCCTTTTGTGGGGCCGCCGCCGCAAGATTCCATCGAGACAATGTATCAAAAAATTAACGCGATGGAAATAGATGATTGTAAGCAAACAATTAAGAAAATTGAACACAGTTTGTTAGTAAATAATTGAAATAGAAGATAAGGTCCCGCATCTACCTACTAATGTAGGTAAATCTAAGCTGAGAGTCACTTTTTGCTCGACACCGCTGCCTTATACAAATTTAGTATAGTACACGTTGACAGTTAAATTTGCAAGTCACTGGAATCATATTCAGTATGTATTTATCTATATAAGGATTTTTACTGTCGTCTAGTGTCCATAACGCAAGCCTACTAGAGCTTACTGTGGGACTAGATCGATGTGTGTAAAGTTCTACGATATTTATTCATTTATTTATTTAAACTTTATTGTACAAAACAAAAGTCAGTACAAATGGCGAACGTAATGCCCAATGGCATTCTATACCAGTCAACCATAGGCCCAAACAGAGATGCTTGAGATCATTTATTTATGTACTAGCTGCACCGCGCGGCACTATCCGCTTATCCCTCGGGAACACTAATTTTTTTAGGGATACAAAGTAGCCTATGTGTTAATCCAGGGTGTCAGCTACCTTCATATTAAAATTTATCAAAATTGGTCCAGCCGTCTGAACGTGAAAATGTAACAAACATAAACACACTCAAAAACATTCGCCTTTATAATATTACTAATATTTGAGTGATTATTCTTATAGAGTTTATTCAAGATGATTACAGTTAAAAAATATAATTATATATCAGAAAAAAGTAATTCTGATGATTCTTCCATTACTTAAATTATTAATGGCAAGACTGGAAAAGCTTTAGTACGGTAATAAGTCTTGTTCATCCAAATCTAAATCATACTTAGCCCTTGACGTCTTGGCGCCATCTTTTAATCTACACAATTCAAAAACTCATTATAAACACATTCCTATTGCTTTTACACTACTTCAAGTTACATTATTACCAAAAACAAAAACCGAAATAACACTTTACTGCTTTGTATTAAGGTCACTTCGACTATCAACTTCAATTGAACAAACTATAAAAACCGGTCAAGTGGGAGCCGGTCACGCGCATGAAGGTTTCCGTATGATAGCACGCCAAAAAGTTCTCGTACGGTCGGTCCCTAGTCCGGTTTTTAATGGTATTATTTATTATTATCGTAATAGGTACCACCTTGTGAAAATTAGGTATACGTGTCTGGTGTATTTGTTATGATACATGATATTCTGATTCAAAACATTACAAAACGCCGAATAACGAGTTTCCCACACTATTGCCCTTTTTTATTTTCATTATATCGACCACGCCACGATACATAAGGGACCCTATGGCAGTCAGACAGGGAAGAGGATAGGGCGTCATTTACTCAACACTTTTTGAGTGAAGAACCCTAAATACAATAACTATGTGCATCGTAACTGACGGTCTATAAAGCATAATCAAACAAAAAAACAAGACAATCACCAATTACCATCTCATAAAGACGACATTTCGATCCAATCTCGAATGCCATCCAATTTTATATGATCACCTGCTATTCAGATTTGGAATGCGATCTGGTTCGTGATCCACATGTCGTTTGTTTAAAAAAAAAGCTTAGGTACTGGCCGATAATTTGTACTCATTACATTTAGATGTACAATTTGGTTTGGAGATTTTGACGGGACTGCTTTCTGCTACTACTATTGGTTTAGTTGGTCCGCAGCAAAAACAAGTCTTGTTTCAAATTTAACATACTTAATACGAGTGACGAACGATCTCAGTATTATTATAGCATAAAGTCGGATAGCCAGAACTTGTTCTTCAATTTTATAAAGTAGTTATTCAGTTAAGCCCGTTTTTTTAATTTGCTCTTAAGGTTTCGTCCTTACTTTAGCAATTTCTTTGAATAAGTGTACTTATTTAAATGGTATGACATAAGTGACATAAGGTATTCTTGATTTTTCTGTTCTTTTTTCAAGATTTTATTTTTATTTTACATCATTTTTGGCATCTGGGTATAATATAAGGTAAAGTCTTTATTATTATTAGTTTTTATTCCAATAGAAATAAGTAAACCGTATTTTTTTAATAAAAATTAATAATTCGGTGAATTGTAATGTTTCTTCAAGTTCTCAGTTTTTCAAAAATGATAGTCACCTTCTTGAACACGAAATTAGATAATACCTACTAATAATTATATTAATTAGAAATGTCTGAACTAAAGCATAGTGCTATGAAATAAGAGGTTTTATCACGTGATAAATCGTGCAATATCACATCGTGTGCCGATGTGATGCCTTTCCCTCTGTCTCTCTAAATTGGTACCAAATTAGAGAGGTCGCCTTACGTCAAAAATAGATGTGACCAAATAACGCAATTGTCCAAATTTCATAACTGTCCAGCCTCGGGCCGATCTCACAAATGACTTACTCGTCTCTTAATAGGGACAAAGTGAATTATCGGCCGTTTTTAGGGTTCCGTAAACAAATTGAGAACCCAAATTTGAGGATGCCATATGTCACCATAATACCTACAATTTTTATGTTATGGTCTAACAAAACTGTGATTTTTGTGTACCTACATATAGATATCGCTGATAACAAAAATGATAGTCAAATAAGGTTATTCTAATAATCATTATTATAAAGTAATACCTACAATGAATGGGAGATGGTACACTTATGTATACACTTAAATATTTCTCAGAATATGCCGGTAATTTTTATTTCTCTCTCTCTCTCTCTCTCTCTCTCTCTCTCTCTCTCTCTCTCTCTCGAATCAGGAACGAGGATATTCGCAGAAGAAGCAAAATAACCGCTATAGTTCACAGGATTGCAAGATTGAAGAGGCCAACGGCCATGGGCGGGCCATATAGCCCGGACAACGTATGGCCGTTGGGGCAACAAAGTGGTGATGACCTCGTTAGGGTCGCAGAAAGGCAATGGATGCGGTCTACACAGGGTCGCACCTTGTGGCGAGCTATGGGGGAGACCTATATTCAGCAGTAAATATAAAATAAAAAATAAAATAAATATTAAGGGACAATCTTACACAAATCGACCTAGTCCCAAACTAAGCAAAGCTTGTACTATGGGTACTAGACGACGATATACATAATATATAATAAATACATATATAGATAACATCCATGACCCAAGAACAAATATTTGCACAAATATTTTCCCCGGCCGGGATTCGAACCCGGGACCGCCGACTCAGTAGGCAGGTGTCTTCGGTTTGTAGACACAAACGCGTCGTCAGTGGAGGTCTGTGGCTGATATATAGTAACAGTATAAAACACCGACTTTTACATTAAAATATCTGACCATGGTGTCAAAATGTTTTTTCTTTGCACGGAACCCTGCCCTCAGCACAACGCGACACTCATGTCTATTTTTCCTCTATTAAGCAACTAGCTTCACACGGCCTTACGACATTTCAGATTTCGTTGATTCCAACGTAAGTGCTGATACGGTTCCACTTTTATAATGTAGTATTGTTTTAAACTGAGATTTTGTTATGCAAATAAGAACGGGTTATTTGTCATGAGATTTGCATAATGGTTTGTAGGTTTTATCTCCTACTATTGTTATTTTGGGAAAGTATTTCGGTGATTAATGCTGTTTTATCAGAGCTTGTAATAAGTTTTGGACATCAAATCTGTGTCATGTGCTAGATATTAAGCAATAATAAGATCTCTATTTTTTTTAAGTATCCACAGGCCTCAGTTCAGTTCAGTTAAAACATAAACTCGTTTATGATATTTTAGTTGTATTATGTACTGTATCTGTACTGTATCGCAAACTATAAGACAGATTTACATGCAAAGTTGCTCTAGACAACCCGCCTATCCTCTCCCGATTGGACCAACATCTTCAACTGTTTTTAGAGCCAATATTGGTCCATAAACTATTAGTACTGAGTTATGCTATGCCCAATAATATTATCCAACTGGACTATCGATGGTCCAACCATCGAGTTTCAATTCAGTCGATTTTCATACTTTTTATAATGTGTTTATATTTGTAATGTATTTTTTATATTTTACTTTTTATATAAATTTATTGTAAAAAATACCTATCCTAAGAAACATGATTAAATGAGTGAATAATAATAATAACGTTTATTCAATACAAAACCTTATCGCTAATGTTTAATATCCTCTGCCAAACCACTAGGCGGTTTATTGGCAGTTGAGGCTCCATATATTTAACTATTAAGTACATACTTGCTAAGTATACTACTCTTCTATACTTAAACTAAATTAGTTAAAATACTTTTTTTTTTACATTAACAGCAGCACAACAGCAACGCACCCAACTGACCACTGGTGGACCCAATCACATTGTGATATGGTTCACAATGGTAAGTTAGCCGCGTTGACGATAGCACAATTCAAAACCAGGTACACTATAGGGATATAAGACAGTTTATACTGGTTGTGTTGTATTTTTTGTTTTAGCTAATATTTAGTACGCTTCTTACTTTCTTTACAAACATTTGTTTTGTTATACATTGCACTTGCATTCTGACGGTAAATCATTATAGATTTTTGTTTCCTTTGTTGAAGTTTTTGCTTTGATAATGTCGTATTTCTTTATGGATTGTTTATTTAGCCTTCCATCACAAATAATTGCAAATTGAAAGTAATTAAATGGTCTACAATATATTAAGGACTAATTTTGCCAATAAATTTGTCTGCGTAGAACTAGTACGTCCTCATACAAACATCCACCAACATCTCTGGGATACAGACCGTAGTGCTCACTCACCTTGGTAATCCATTCAAATTACGAAGCTTCGGACTACACTGTCTATGCTCTTTTTATCTGTTTAGCGCATTAATTGTTCAGTATTTTCGCTTGCTTCGATGTATTTGTTGAAATGATCACCATTGTTAAACTCTAGCTCGCTGAAATCGATCTGAAACAGGCTGCTGCTTACAGTATTTTCCACATCCACCACTCTTCTTCCTTCGACTCCTCGGAGGACCGGGTAGCACGAAAAGGCTGGTTCTAAAACTACTTATATCCATAACAAAATTCATCTAAATCGGTTCAGCGGCTTAAGCATGAAGAGACTGTATCACGCTATTAAGATTTTTCCTGAAATCATGACCTGTTTCCATAGAAAACTGTTTTTCAATACAAATCTACAATTTTATAATAGTATAGTAATAAGGCAGTCTAGGAGTTTTCTTTCAGCGGTTCTCTCTCCTTAGTAAGCTTAATAGTGAACGGCGGGTAGATACTTTTTAAATAATAGTACATTGTTGTAGAGGCTGTAAAGTAAGCAATAGATTAACGAGTAAATTTCGAAGGCCGACCCGCAGGGGAGGCCTTCGATAGTACGAGTTAATCTATTGCACTTTCAGCCGAGACTTAACATGGTGCTTTTCACGACACGAGGAAATATATTATAATACGAGTTTTTCATATTGGTAATTAAACTCGGCGCCTTGTTGCAGCCTCGTTGTTGTAAAAATCAGGGCTATTATAAACATAAAGCTGATCGTGCCCCCAGATTCAAACGACATAAAGACGATTTTCAACCCAGTTATGAAGAAATAACAAAAATATTCAAACTTACCTCACTTTCAACTTAATTTAGACATTTAAATATTTAGTCTAGGTTTCACTCAGGTAAACAACCCTACGATACATTATACACTGAAGGGTCATTGTAACGGTACGCAATATTAACATACGTTCCTAATAATTATATAATTTTTCGTGAGTCAATGTGAATATTATTAAATTAATCACATTATCACATTACAGAACCAATTTTAATATTTACTAAACAATACATTTTGTTTTATTTTTTAAATATGGCCGGCTGCCCCGGAGCGCATGCGTGCTTCGCATCTCATCGCAATGGAGTCATAACTTTACAGCCGAATAAAAAAAATGATCTCAATATTTATATAGGTAATTAAAAGTATTTATTTCTTGAAAACTCTTTATTTGTTGAGACATTAGTAATTGTAGAAATTAGGAAATTGTTTTATGCCCCCGTTACTAATTTTAAAATATAAATGTTCATGATTTTCAGAGTAAAACCCTTTTTAACAAAAACTTATTAAAAAGTAAACCTGAGGAGTATTATCTTACTTAAGAAAATAAACTCGTTTGTGGGTATTTATGAGGAAAAAAATACACCTCATAAATGACGCATTCTCATTGGTCAATTTAATTTGACATGCAGCAGACGATTAAGCTTTGATTGGTTAAATTGTCGTTTAAGCCGGCCGAGAAAATTAGTCTGAAATATTTTCTAAAAAGTCGTATCTTACTATGAAATTCAAGTGTAGATACGAACTGTTACCGTAAGGTCCAACATGGTTGTCGTGTTGGGAGCTAACATAGATATACAGTTTACAAATGATCATATATAAGCAGTTTTGTGTACTGGATTCAGGTCATCTATAACCACATTTTCGAGCAGTGTCGTGAAAAATATAAAGCCCTCCTGGCACATCACATTAGGCCCATCGGGCATCTGGGTAGTTTGCATAAATGTAACTTTGACAGAGAAAAATGATGTTTTTCTCAGTCAACCTTTGACAACGTTAACTGAAAAGCTACCGAAACGTCAGGGAGGCTAAAATAGTTAATATACGCGATTTAATCCGTTTAAATTGTCTTATTTAAAAAAATTTTTTTGCTAAACAATTACATCATTTAGGAGCATTTGCTGTGAACAGACACCTGTCCACTCCAGCTGTGATATGATAGTGATTAAATGACACTGCTTGTGGTTCATTATCATGAAGGGGCATCATGTGGAGTGTCCTCTGTGATAACAAGTTATTGTTGCGGCATTATTAAGCTTATAGGTCATAATGTAATTGCCACTTGCGTCGGTATAAACATATTGTTCACTTTGATGTTTTTCTAATAACGCATAATAAAAATACAGAAGCTCTTTATTCTGAACTGCGCAAGGTTCTAGTTCTAAAGTTGTATTAATCACTATACAGGGTGACTGGAAATTCGACGTATTCCTTCAAAGGGGTTATTCTATGGTTCATTTGCAATGATTTAAGTCCAGTCAACTAGGGGTCAAAACTCATTGGTTTTCAAGTTATTGGAGTTTTTAGATTTTTTTGGAAAATACCCGCCTATCGACCTACAAGTGGTATTTTTTAAAAAACTACTTCAAATTGGATTTAAAAAAAATCATTTTCTCTTAGCCAATGAGTTGCTAATTACGATAAATAACAAAAACATGCAAAAAATGCAAAATTTTACAGAAAAAAAAGGATTTGAAGTCACCAGTTCTTGATTTTATTTCCAAATTTTGTAACATTTTAACACATAACTTTTAAAAAAAGTAGGACACTTGAAGTACAAATTACAGAAATAAGTTTCTAAGTTCATAAGCTTTCTAAAAAGATACAATGGTTGACATTTTTAGCTCAATTCTTAAAATTATTAATGATAAAGCAGGCTGAGGACTTGACTTGATGAGTAAGGTAAGGTAAGGAGAAACTGGGGAAAGAATAAAAAAAAAGTTTCAAATAATAATTTAATCTTAATAAGGAAAACCAGTTTGTAATTACAAATTTTGCTCGAACTGCCTGCCTTGGTTTCGTATGCAAGCACGAAGCCTTTTTCGTACTTCAGTGATTGTAACTCGCGTTGAAAGCTCTTCTTTAATTTTTTGTGCAGCTGCCATAATTTTTTGACGTAACTCTTCTACGTTACGTATCGGTCGGTCGTAGACCAACGCCTTCATGTGACCCCAGATGTAGAAATCACATGGAGTTAAATCTGGACTCCTGGCTGGCCAAGGGATTGGTCCACCTCGACCAATCCATCTTCTTGGGTAGTTTCGATCCAGCCACTGTCGCACACCCCCGTAATAATGAGCAGGGCAGCCATCGTGTTGGTAAACCATACTCAGTCTCGTCGCAAGTGGCACATCTTCCAGTAGCATGGGTACTTCATCTCTCAAAAAAATTTCATACGCGATGCCGGTTAATCTCGCGGGCAGAAAGAAGGGTCCGATCAAATGATTGTGCACAATGCCCATCCACACGTTTAAAGAAAATCTTCGTTGATGAGCTCCTTCGCTTGATTTCCTTGGGTTTTGACCTTTAGGAGCCCAAAAATGCAGATTGTGGTAGTTTGTTATCCCATCGCGGTCGAAATTGGATTCATCTGTCCACAAGATTCTTCTCAGGTACTCGGGATCTTCGATGTCAGCATTAATTAAAAATCTGCAGAAATCCATCCTTCTTGCAGGGTCTCCCTCTTCAATTGCGTGTACTGGAGTGTAATTATATGGATACTGCCGAGCTGAGTGGAGGGTAAACCATACCTTCCACTGAGACAGACCGAGCTGGTTAGCTACGATTCTCGTCGAGGTAGTGCCGTCTGCCCGGAAAATCTGGAGGATCTCTTCTTCTTCAGCAGGATCGTAATGTCGAGGTCTTCCAGCATCGGCTTGGCGGCGTTCCACTGTTCCACTTTCCCGAATAAGACGGTACGTTGTACCAAACACGCTTACGTGTGGTAAACGGCGGTTAGGGAAACGACGTTGGTACTCTCTTCTAGCTGCAGCGGCATCACCGTCACAGAGCCCGTAACAATAAAAGATATCGGCGTATTCCGCAAATTGGTAAGCAGCCATTTGAGAAAGAAACTTAATTATCAGTCGTCTGGATTGGAATAACTGATTACTTACACATGAAGATTATTTAAACCTCGGTTAGTCCCAACCCCACCCCATGGAAATTACCGCCAGCCCATAAAAATTTGATAAGATAAGGCAAATAAAGCCCACGCAGAAACAAATTTAAAGTGATTAACAAACTAATTAACCTGATGACCCTTAATTAGTTTGTTTGTGTCGCCGAACCGATTAAGGGCCAAGTACGCTAAGTCAAGACCGGCTCTGCTATTATTAATAATAATTTTAAGAATTGAGCTAAAAATGTCAACTATTGTACCTTTTTAGAAAGCTTATGAACTTAGAAACTTATTTCTGTAATTTGTACGTCAAGTGTCCTACTTTTTTTAAAAGTTATGTGTTAAAATGTTACAAAATTTGGAAATAAAATCAAGAACTGGTGACTTCAAATCCTTTTTTTTCTGTAAAATTTTGCATTTCTTGCATGTTTTTGTTATTTATCGTAATTAGCAACTCATTGGCTAAAAGAAAATGATTTTTTTTTAAATCCAAATTGAAGTAGTTTTTTAAAAAATACCACTTGTAGGTCGATAGGCGGGTATTTTCCAGAAAAATCTAAAACTCCAATAACTTGAAAACCAATGAGTTTTGACCCCTAGTTGACTGGACTTAAATCATTGCAAATGAACCATAGAATAACCCCTTTGAAGGAATACGTCGAATTTCCAGTCACCCTGTATAGTATTAAACAAAGTCGCTTCCTGGTGTCTGTCTGTCTGTCTGTCTGTCCCTATGTATGCTTAGATCTTTAAAACTACGCAACGGATTTATATGTACAATACATGCACAGCATTGCACCCGTACGAAGCCGGGGCGGGTCACCAGTTAATTACAAATTAATTTGCTAAAGAGACCCGTTCATGTTCATCTCCATCTCCATTCGTTCATGAATTTTCTTAACGGCGTGATGCAGGATTTATGTCACGCTGAAACGGCTAGACGGATTAAAAAAAAATTGGGATGGCTAAACTTCCAAAGATGGTTTAGGATACTTTTTACCAGATGGTGAAGAAAAAGTTTTACACTAACGAAGTTTAGGACTAAAAAACTTACAGAAGCTATCTTTTCAGATCTTCAGAAGCCACCTGGGTCAATTTCCCAAGCAGTATTTTTTGAAGGCAAAACTGAAAACGCAGGTGCAGAAAGTTTGAATAATAAAGTACTTTTTTTTGGGGGCACGTAGCTCGAAGGACCGATGGCCGTTGGGGCAGAAAGGTTCTCGAGTGGAGACCACGTACCGGCAAGCGCAGTGTAGGACGGGGTGGTCGGGCGACCTGGTTAGAGTTGCGGGGACTCGCTGGATGCGGGTCGCTGCTATCCGGGCCATGTGGAAGTCTATTGAGGAGGCCTGTGTCCAGCAGTGGACGTCTTATGGCTGAAATGATGATGATGATTTTTTTTTCTTGAAACAGTCCACTCCGGTCATTCCCTCTTTAACCATGCAATCCTGTGACCTATGTCGGTTACTTTACTTTCTGTGCGGGTATTCTCATTTCTGATGCTATCACACAGAGAAACTCCGAGCATCTAGCCTTTTCCATAGGACGTTGCGCGATAGCCGTCTTATGAGTCTCATTGTTCCAGCCGCTCAGTTCACGTAACAACATGCTCATCTAAGTAAATTACATCACACGAAATCCGCAACTAGGTACATATTAATAAATAAGGCACTTACACACAACCGCCATCAACGTGGAATGACGTGACGTGCCCTTGTTCAGTAATTATAGCTATGACGGACGGAGGGCAGGAATAACGTCTAATGTTTGTACGAATATCACCAGGGCTAAGACGTATGTGACATGCCGACGTACCAGCTCACTCGTCTGTTTTATTCGGGAAAAAACGTGGTACATTTAAGGTATATATGCCAGTGATCTACTCAAAACAATTCGCACAAAATTCCTATTTTTAATTAAGACTTTAATACTAAGATCAAAAACGAACGAAGTAAACCATTTGTATAATGTGTCATGTTGTTGTGCGTTATTAATTTATTATCGTCCTTTGTAAATAAAATCAGTATTTTTTTTATTACTCCATCGCACCACCACGCCGTACTATCGCTATTTTTCTATTTGTTACGTTGAAATTTATTATTTTATAGGTAGTTAAATAAATAATCTATATAAAATATAAATAATATAATTTGCTCTCCATATTGAATGCAAGAAATATATGGACAATACATTATTATTTTATTTAATCGTTGAAAACCCTCGCTAGCGGCGACGCGGAAAGTGAGCCAATTCATATTCACCGTTATTACACAGCCTCAACGTTCAGAAAAAATAAAAAAGGAGCTACCTGTTGGAAGGGACCGGGAATCGAACCCGGTACCTCTGGATTGCCGGTCCAGCGCGTTAACCATTTCGCTACCCTAGCTCCTAAATGACGCGCTGGACCGGCAATCCAGAGGTACCGAATTCGAAGCTCCTTTTTAAATTTTTCTTTAAGCTTAGATCTTTGTATTAAAGGCTTAAATAAAAAATTGTGGTGTACCCACATTTAAAAGAAAGTTTGATGTCAATCCAGAATTTGCTCTCATCAGCGGGCAGTGCCATATATTTCTGTGTTGTATGGGCTCTTAAGGCGCTCAGTTATTCGGTATTTGGGCTATTTATTTAATCATCATCATCATCAAATGAAGAAAGACCACCCTTAAGGTACTCCACAATAGCCACCCATGCGCCGCCCTCATCCAACGTTTCCTGTGATGCTGACAAGATCGTCGGCCTATCTTGATCATTTCCCACGCTTCACAACTTTGCAATTTCAGTAAAATACTCGTACACAGCTCTACACTTAACTTGAATATTATGGGATTTGTATCGAGCAGATTAAAGTGAAAAATTTAATATTTTAGGATCAGCGGGCAGCGCCTCTCTCTGACATATCACTCTTGATGCACTAATTTTTTAGGTATTCTGACCTAAAGCCTCCTCAAAGTTCTCCACAACCGGTCATTCTCAACCAATGGCTTCACCCAATCTTGACAAGATGGTCGGTTCACATTCATACCCACGCTTCACGTCTACTAGCTTTGCGTGTCCACAGATTTTTATAAAAACGAACGAGTTTCTGCTACGTCCTTTCAACATGCACACCACTAATATGCTTAAAACGATTCCGATATTCAAGTTAAAAGTGCACAGTTTGATATCTATTCAGGATTTGATCCCGGCGGGTAGCGCCATACATCTCCCTGACGCATGGCTCTCGAGGCGCTCATTTGTTCGGTGTTCAGGTCATTTTCTCTGATGTATTGTTCTGAGCGTTCTTGCTGTTTGTTTTTAATCTGTTGAGTGTGTGCAGATTATACAATGCAGACCTTTTAGTATAAAATCTCGTTAGTCGTCGTCGTTAGGGTAAAAAAGAACTTGGTTACGGGCCAAAACACAATTACAAGACACGACATCACATCGTCATACGACGCGACGTCGTGCCACGATGCGACATCGTGTAGTAGAAATGCATATACATACCCAAAATGAACTTTATCTTCACGTGACAAGATGCAAAGTTAAAATTCATTTTATAATCTCACGATGTCGCATCGTGGCACGATGTCATGTCGTACGAAGAAGCAATGTCGTGTCTTATAATTGTGTTTTGGCCCTAAGTCGTCGGGACGTGAAACGTTGCGAGATTGGTATTTAAGCCCTACATTCGCACAATAATAAAGGAACAAATCAAAGATAAATTGGGCTGAATAGTTCAGTAGGAAAATTAAATATTAGTATATGCCCAAAATTTGCATGACTGTACGATTTTTGTCAATATAGGGTGCGAAAAAGGTTTTTTTACGTACATATTAAAATTGGGCTGCCAAACGTGGAAATTCAGGGATAAAATCAAAAACAAGATAAACACTTGCCAACGGGGAATAGACCGCAGCATGCTCAACATAACGAAAATGGACAAAATACGACACACCAAAATAAGAGCTATTACAAAAGCAAAAAATGCTCTCACCCACGCCCAGGAACTAAAGCGGAAATGGGCTGGCCATGTCGCCAGGTTAAAAGATCAGAGATGGACCATAAGAGTGACTCTAGGGCACGGACCACCAGGCAGTCGGAGTAGGGGAAGACCCTTGACACGGTGGGATGACGAGGTCAAGAGGACAGCCGGCCCGCTTTGGAACGCAGTGGCACAGGACCGAGACACATGGTCATCCTTGGAGGAGGCCTTTCCCCGCACAGGGGTTCTTGCAGATTAACTCCTAGTTAAAGATATAGCTTAGTTAACTAACAGTTTAATTATAAATTAATACTAACCAACATGTGTAATATTATTTTTTTGTTCTTGCAAGAAATAAAAGGCTTTTTTATTTTTTATTTATATTTATTTATTTATATTAAAATTTTCATCATTCTTATTACAGGATTTACTATAATATACTGTGCTTCTATCACACTAATTTTACGAAGGCGAAAGTAGTGAGTGTTTGTGTGATTATGTGTATGTGTGTTTCTTCACGCTCAAACGGCTGGACCCATTTTGATAAACTTTGGTACGAAGGTAGCTGACCCCTAGATTAACACATATGCTATTTTATATCCCGAAAATATGTAGTGTTCCCGTTGTTCAGCTAGTGTTAATTATATTGACTCGTTGCAGCAACCAAGATTTTCCTTTAATCATAAGAATGTAGATTTAAAAGGCCAGAAAAAACGACTCAACGTTCACCCTCGGCATTTATCAATATAAACATTAAAAAAACTACTTACTACATAAAAAAAACAGATGTTAATTTTATCTTACAATTTGTAATCTACTTTTAGTCCATGGGGCTAGTAAAAGGTGACCAGCCTTGCCCTTTACCGACACCGAGAAATTGCGTTCCATCGTGATTGCGTTTAGATAAAATACCGAACTTTAAGGGCGTAACATACCAGCCGTCTTTCACCTCTAGCATAACTGTCATTACGCGACTATTTCTCGCGCGAGATAATTATCCGTCTCTTTCTGCGCAGTAATGTGAGGGAGTGACGGATAGCTCTATCTCACGCGACAAGAGTCGCGAAGCATAGTTGTGCTAATCGGTCTGATACAAAACACAAGCCATCGCCTCGACGCGCGAAAAATACTACCTGTCACTTTCCTTTCAATACCGTGCGTGCGAGATGGGTAATGCTGAGTCGCGCGACAAGTGAAGTCGCGGTAGGATACGCTAGCACTGCTGCGTTAGTTGTTTCTAAAATCATGGCCGCCTTCTATGAAGAGGAGTCATCATAAACTAGTTTAAAAAAAAAATAGAATTTTATACTGGTATTGATGACACTTCAACACGACACCTGAACCTCTAGTACATTTTTTTTTTAATAATATTATTGCTTGCGGGTCCGACGGGCCCTTTGCACTGCTTGGGACTGACGCGACTCGTCCTTTAGAACAAGCTACCGAATAATTAGTACAACTGTGATACGCCACTTTATGTCGCGCGAGATAATTATTCGTTTCTTTCTGTGCAGTAATGTGCTGTAGAGTGACAGGTAACACTATGCCGCGCGAAAAGAGTCACGAAGCATAGTTGTGCTAGATTATATTGTTGGACTGACCGTGTAACACGCCCTTATATGTAGTCGAGGTATGCGGACAATGCCGGCATTTTGTGACATCAAATTATGTTTTAGAAATATAATGAGCAGATGGGCGTTTAATGAAGTCGATAATTATTGCATCACTTTCTAGGGTCTATCTTTATTAGTAACAAATTGACAGCAAAGCCTGACAATTTTAATTACAATCATAGATAACGTTCAGAGGCCCCATGATGGTTTTTTATCACGCGATAAATAAGTGACAAAGCATCTGTATTCCGTCACATTTTGCCTAAACGCAAGACGCTTATTTACGTGATAAACGCAAATATTTGACGACGCGGTTGGCGCAGTGGTAACAGCCTACTGAGCCGACGGTCCCGGGTTCAAATCCCGGCAAGGGCAAATATTTGTGTGATGAACATGAATATTTGTGCCTGGGTCATGGATGTTCTATGTATTTAAGTATTTATTTATCTATATAAGTATGTATATCGTCGCCTAGTACCCATAACACAAGCCTTCTTGAGCTTAATTTGGGACTAGGTTGATTTGTGTGAGGTTGTCTGATATTTATTGATTATTATTATTATCATAAGCCCACAGAATTTTATAATGACTTACTTATGATATGTTCCTTGAGTAGTATATGTTTTTAATTTTTTTTTTCGTCTAAGTAGCTGTAATAATTATAATATATTTATTTATTTATTTAAACTTTATTGCACAAAACAAGTCAGTACAAATGGCGGACTTAATGCCAAATGGCATTCTCTGCCAGTCAACCATAGGGCCAAACAGAGATACTAGAAGTATATATTAGAGATCAGATAGCAATATTTCTGTTTTACCCCGCCCCTTCGTCAAAACTGGTTTAGTCGCGTTTTGGCTAGAATTCCTCCTGCATAAAGTCGACACTCGACAGCTAAATAATAAGAAAAATGTGTTGGGGTAACATGTGAGATGAGAACGGTAACAAACGTCTAAAATCCTTCCAAGTGCAAGTCGGACTCGCGCACTGAGGGTTCCGTACAAACACTTATCCCATCTTAACTGGCCAGGTTAAGTTAAGTTTGTACCTGGGGGCCTATGATGGTTGCTTTTATCACGTGATAAATAAGTGACAAAGCATCTGTCACTCACACTTGCAATTTGTCAAAACGTAACGGATGCTTTTATGTAAGTATGGCCCGCTGGTATGTATGGCGGCGAATACAAATGAGAATTAAAGTTAACGCAACCGATCACGTTTGTTGTGTGGAAGCTCCCTTAAATATTTATTGAGGTTTATAGGTTTAACGATCTTTATTACTCATTAAGAACAAAAGTTCACTTACAATGAGCTTAAACTATAACATTGTTCATATGCATAAAAATGACATCCGACTTATCGATAATATTTAACATATGTTATCACTAATGAATTGTTTTAGTTTGGTTTTAAACATTTTTAATGATTGACACTATTTCACTTCACTAGGTAAGTTGTTGTACAACTGTGCTCCCTCTGACATGATGTTTCTTTTGCCGTATCCAGTTCTGTGTTTATAAAGTTTGATTTTATCTGTGTTTCTCAAGCAGTGTCTAAAGTGTCGTTTTGTTAATTTAATGTTTGTATGTATTTTGTGTGTAAGGATTTTTTTAACTAGGTGACAAGTTGCGTACGTGTATATTTGATTTATATTGTATAGTTTTGTTTTTTTGTACAGAGTCTTAGTTTCCGTAAGATAATTGTAATTAAATAGAGATTTGATTAATTTGTTTTGCGACCTTTGTAGACTTAGTAAGTTGGTTTTCGCAGCGCAACCCCACACTTCGATAAGATACTCTAGGTGAGATTTTACTAAGGAGTTGTATATGGTCATTCGTACTTTATGTGGGACACATCCAGCAATTTTTCGGAGCGCACCGGTTAAGGCGGTTAGTTTAGACCTAACATGCTCAATGTGTCCTTTCCAGTTTAGTTTGTCGTCTAAGTATAGGCCAAGGTATTTTTCTTGGTGTGAACGGTGAATAGTTTCATTTTCAATAGTGAGCGGAGGGAGTTTGGGAATAGTTTTATTTTTGGCGGCAAAGACCATGTACGACGTTTTTTTTGCATTTATAGTTAATAAATTATTTTGGCACCAATTGTGAAATCTGTCCAAGTCGAGTTGAGCGTTATGTACGAGTTGTAAGAGGTCAGTGCCGAAGTAAAAAATACAAGTGTCGTCCGCGTATAGCGTAGTGTCTCCAGTAAGTCCTATGTTACACACGTTATTAACATAGATTAAAAATAAGAGTGGGCCTAAAATTGATCCTTGTGGAATTCCGCATTTGACTTTAATAAGGTCACTAGTATGATTGCCGATTTTTACAGCTTGGAATCTATTACTCAAATAAGACATGAACATATCATATGCTGGACCTGTTATGCCTAGGTTCTCTAGTTTTTGTGGGAGCAGTGCGTGGCTAACCGTATCGAACGCTTTTTTTAGATCTATGAATATTCCTAAGCAAAATTGTTTTTGGTCTATGCTAGTTTTGATTTTAGTAACGAGATCAATAGTCGCGGATAATGTATTGGATTGTTTTCTAAATCCGTATTGATTTTGAGTTAGAAAATTATTTAGTCTTAAATGTTCATCCAGTCGGTTATAAAGAATTTTTTCGAAAATTTTGGAGATCACTGGTAGGACTGAGATGGGTCGGTAGTTCCCAGGATCAGTTCGTAAACCTGTCTTATAGATAGGTGTTACTTTTGCAATCTTGAGACTGTCAGGGAAACTACCAGCATCAAAGCATATTCTCTTTTTAGTATTTGTTATTATATCGGCAACAGAAATACATCACCTGTGAAAATTTCAACCGTCTATCGCGGTTCATAAGATACAATCTGGTGACAGACGGACAGTGGAGGCTTATTAATAGGGTCCCGTTTTTTACCCTCTGGCTACGGAACCCTAAAAACCCAAGAGTTAACGCTATAAGTATTACGATAATATCCAAGGAAAATATCGTCAATTACTCCGACCCTTTTGTCCTTAACTCGTGATTGACACAACACTATCGCCCTCACACGAGTAAGCTTGCCCGGGTGCCCGCATAATCCGAGTTTATACCCGGGTCCGTAATTAGGGGTAAGTCCGGGTATAGTTCATTACAGGTTAAGCTCGGTGCTACTTAAGTTGTGTGTATGAGATGTTAAAATATATGGCGTTAATATTTTTAATTCGAAACACAATTGTGTATTTCGAAATATGTTTTTAATGTAAGTAAATTAACACCACATTTTTTAACTGCTATACTGGACGTTGCCTACCGTAAGACATTGGACTGGTAATCCAAAGATACTGGGTTCGAGTCCCGGTGTGGACCACGAATGACCGCAATTACAATTTTCTTTGGGTCTCTATTTTTGTATCTTTCTAGCAATATATGGCGTTTTAACGCATCTATGAATATTAGATAAAAGCCTAAATAGGAGCCTAATTCGATTGACTTTGACATGTAGCCATTTTATGACGGTGTACACATATTATTTCATAAGAACAGATTTCCTTATCTATTGCAATTTCGGGCTTCTCCCTACTGACCCATTTGGATTGATCATTAAATACCTGTTATCATTCGAGACAAATTATAATTTTAAAATGTTAAATAGAGGGCTGGTACCTCTATGGAGTAGTGTTACTAAATGGAACTTACCTTGACCTTAAATAATGGGACAAAATACTGTTGGTTTATTCATTGTGAGAGTAGTATGGCATGGCATAAGCAGCTCGTTCAAGTCTGACTACATTTTTTTCACTTATTGTATTAAGCGGTTACACTCACGTGAAATTGTCAGGAACGGCCCGACATGTTTCGAACTCGTATGGAGCCCTTCATCAGGGACGGCTGCCCGTACACCGCCGCGGCAAACTCGTCACTGCTGATACTAAACCGCTTAATACAATAATTAAATATGTCTCACGAAAGTTTTAATAAAATTATTTTTTTCACTGTTTCTATCTTTGTATTTGTAATATAAAATAATATGTAGTTCTCGAGAACTCTACAAATAAATTTATCAACATCAAATAATATTGATGCATAAAACTAATTGAATCAGACTATTATTTTACATCTCGTACCTACATAAGTGGAACTTTTCCTTATAATACGTACGGCCAGCATAAACAATAGCTGTCAATTTTATTACTGGCTTATGTCAAAGTGCATACTAAAATTGTTAAATACTTTTGATGCTGACTGTACTAAATTTAATCATACAGTGACTAACTTTTAAGTGGAATTTGTGAAGCATTTCAAGTGTTACTTAAATTCTATTTATATTTAAAGATTATTACAGTTTATGTCTCAGAAGCGCGATCTTATCTGACAATGACCAATTCATTTATTTTCGGAGTCACAGTAGTCAATATACACCTGCACTTGAGATAGCTCAGGCTTTTAGGAAGCTTCGTGCCACTTCAAACCAATAACAAGAAAGATTAGACTTTAAAAACGATCAGAATAAAGTAAATGTTCAATGAGACGGTATCATTGCTGACTTAGCTTCTTCTGTTACAAAAAGCCGACTATCTTTTCGAATTTGAAAGGAAAGTCGCCAACTATAAGGTTGAAAATCACCCCGCGTTTACTAAATCCCATAGAATTGTACCTCCCTCATTCGATACTGGTCTTACAGATGATAATTTCGAGGTAGATTTTCGTACGGACGAGGTTGAAACTTTCTTGGCGCCACGCTTTGTCATACAGATACGATCTATATCCGGTGCAGTTTCGGGATGAAAATATTTTTACTTATCTTAAGTGGTTGTATCTGCTTATTAATTAGTTTCGAAGGAGATCGGGCTGTCAAATCAAACACTTTGTCGGTGCTTCAATCGTTCTTTGGAACGATGACTGGATTACTTAATATAATGGCTAAAGGTTTAATTGTTGTGTCAAGTCATCGATTTTTATGTCCGAAGTGAGATTTTAAGGTGAGAGGCAGTGATGCTTTTATTGATGAGATAACTTATTTTAAACATTGATAAGTACTAAGAGGCAATAAATGTTATGGATTGTTATTGCCAACTCACAAGTAATCCGTATTATTCGGTTAAATATAAAAATTTGTGATTATGTGCTGTCAGCAGATCCCATCTTCCATCGTCAGTTATAGCCTTACCATGGAGAGGAATTGTAGAGTAGGTTATGAGGTTATTTTGCAATTTCAATATTTTAAGTACACAACGTGATTTAAGATTTCCATGGTAACTGAATAACGCCATCTCTGGGATAATTCACGAAAGTAAAGGCTAGATAAAAAAATCACCTCACTTAATATCTAGCAGACAAAATTTGCCAACTTAAAATGCGGGAATAATTACCATGAAATTAGCAAAAACATATGAATAAAAAACTACTCACGACAACAATAGAAATTCCAAAGTCATGTTCATAAAACTTCTAGTTAATGAACAATAAGACGAAACACGGGTTAGGCGTGTAAACAAGCCTTTCAAGATTTGAATAAAAAAAAAGAAAAGCAATTAGGTGATATCACCAAATCTCGAGTTGGTGACCGTTAAGACAATCATTGAGGTACTTCCTGCATTACAGGAGATAATACATAGAAATTGTATATTAAAGTGTTCTCATAAATATGTATATGTCTCGGTCTGTGGTCACACAAAACGCTTGCACAATCTCCTGCGCGGATGGCCTCACACTGCCCACTTGGGAAGGTGTGGAGTCACGGCGGTACTACAAGTTTTATTATTCAATTTTAGAACTGAATAATAAGAGCTAAACGTTCATAAATGGAAAGTAATGATTGTATATAAAAATGTTTATAGATTGATGTATTGTTATAGAGATCTTACAGATTCGAGCAAGTGAATTTGGTTAAAATTCGCAAATATTGATAGGCGTGAAATAAGAATTCAGTTAATCACATATTCTAAATACTAAAACATTATTTGAAATTTCATAAAATGCGCAGTATATAACCACGCACTGTAGTTGCCTGTGTTTCATGGGTAAAATGTTTGACTTTAAAAGATTGTATAGGTCAAAAACTGATGATTGACACGATGATTGTTTTTACTGTGATTGAAATGCTTGTGTTTGTCTTTTTTTACAATGGGTATTTAAATGTAGAGAAACTAAACGGAAAACAAATGTAGGGTAATAAATAATTATATTTAATCTCCTCCTGCATGTAGAAGACATATAAATCTCTCGTCAGTATTTACTTGAACGTACTTATACTTAATTGAAACTAATAAATTATTGAGATAGAATTTGTCTAATTTAAAATATAAGAAATGAGTAGTAGTTTCTTATAATGAAATAAGACCGAAATAGAAAAAAAAACATAACATAAGTACTTTAAAAGCGACTCCTCAGCACGCGCTGTTCGTGTCATCGTACAAACGCCACCGGGGCACGACATGTAATAGAAAAAGTGATACGCTGCGCAATGCACTACTAATAACTATAATATAAAATATAAAGTATAAAGGCGACTGTCTGACGTTGGAACGGTAATCCAGAGATACCGGGTTTGTGTCCCGGTAGACCACGTATGTGCGCAATTTAATTTTTCTTTACGCGTTGATCTTTGTATCGCATATAGCAATTAAAAAATGTGGTGTTAGTTTAGCCACATAGAAAATAATTCGAGAAATTGTGTTTCAGGTATCCTATAAACTCCGAAACATTGTTTCTCATCTGTAACGTTTTGCCTAATTTTCATGTGTCCGAAATATTTAATTTCCTGAAACCCGTAATATTTTCAGGATTTTATAAACATCGTTTTAACCTCGTCCTGCCCAAGCATTTTTAGACAGTCATCCCGTTTCTGCCCAATGTTCTCAATTAAGTACATTCTAATTTATATGGGTTCTGCCCAACACATTTTTTAATGAAATTGTGGTGCTAAAGGTAAGCCAGATTTTTTAAACTATTTTTTAGGTTATAATGGGTATGTATTTGATAGACTGAGCCAGTTTAGGAGTCAATATCTTTTGTTCTTTTTTAAGAACATTGGGCAGAATTGCCTGCGTAGTATATATTTTTTTTGTCATTTATTAAGAACGTTGGGCATAAAAATCTTTATTATAACGTACTTTTTAAATAGCAGTTGTGAGATAATAAATAAAACAGGTTTACATTTTATAGTAATTAAGTATTTTGATAGTAAAAAAAGAGTCGAGATTAATGAAAATACCAACTGACGACTTGTTAATGGCATCAAAAGGGCATAATTTCTAAAAAGACATTATATAAAGTCCCTATTATAACAACAAAACTTAAAACTCAACGAGCTTGGAGTCCTTTGCCTTCACTGCATCTAGCATCGCTTTGTCCACTACGTATCCCCACGTCGACCACCACGTCTACGACCGCGTCCACCACTGCCACGTCTACCTGCCTCATAGATTGAACTCGGCAAAAATGGTATAGGTACTTCATCAGTCTCAGCTGCTGTATCCGTGCTGGTCTCACTGGGGTTTATCGCGGAACGACGCGGCAGAGCATAATGTGTATCTTCTTCACCGTTGTTCGTGATCTTCATCATCTTTAATTGCTATTGGCATAAAATTTCCGAAATCTGACTCAATACACCTTCAATCCCTCGACTCGATCAATCAGTAATATAACAAAAAACAGTAGTCAGTTCTGCCCAATGTTCTCAATAAATCACACATTTCGAAAAATGGACTTGAAAAATCAAAAATAACTTAAATTACAAAAATATACTTTTCATTATAACCTAGAACTATTCGGACATAAATTAATATGGTATTTATTAAAAACATATGCACGATTACTAAGATAAATGTGGCTTACACATACCTCCTTAGCGAAGATGCGGCATCCTGGATGCTTGGCGTGACACTGATCGTGGAGTTCAAGGAACTTCCATGCAAGGCCTTGACAAAGTATTGGCCAATACTCTAACCAATCAGAAACAAGCAAATAAAACCGCAAATCATGAAAATTTTAGACGCTAGGCGCCAAATTTGAATATGTGATTAATTGAGAACGTTGGGCAGAATCCTGAAGTATAAATAAAAAACATCGGGCAGGAACCACTAAATCCAATGTGTTCTTTATTGAGAACACTGGGCAGGACGAGGTTAAAGAACCCATTAGGAAGGGTTTGTTTAATAATTATTCTGAAAAATAAAAGGTTTTGAAAAAAATGGCTTTGGGACAAATGAAAATTAGTGTTTCAGATAACCTGTGTTTCAAAATACAATATTATAAAGGCGACTCCTCAGCACGCGCTGTTCGTGTCATCGTACAAACGCCACCGGGGCACAGCGTGTAATAGAAAAAGTGATACGCCGCGCACCGACCACTAATGCTTTCTTATCACTTTGTTCTGGGGAATTGAGAGTCAGGTCGTATCTATCTTTTTATTGACAATACTGAATCAATACTGGAGGGTTATCAATCGCTGCCCCTATTGCATCTGATTTTTCATTTTACCTTTGATTTTCCATCCTGAAATTGCTTATATTCGTGGTGAAATAGGCAGCTGATAATATTTTATTCGGTTTCCGCGACTGTCACACTTAATACAATGTAAACGGATTGTATTCAATAATAAATAGCACTTGATTCCTCATTTAATACAGATGCAATTGATGTAAAGGGGAAATTAAGAGCTGTACTTATCGGTATGGTTTAGTTTAGACTAAGTATTATGTTTTAGGTGGTTTAAGTTTAGTTAGCAATTGAATTGAGTATCATCCTGGCAACGATGATATTGACAAGTGACAAGTCGTTATCTAACTATTAGTAAAGAGGCTATAGCAATAGCAAATTGTTGACCCAATCCTGCTAGCGTGCGGTTAGCTAAGCGCCAAGCGGGCGCTGCACGCTGGCTTCCTTCCGCGCGTTACGACTTCCTCGCGAAATAGCGGCTACTGTAACCAGTCGTAGCTGTGTGCCCTTGATCGTAGCTCCTTACACGTAAATATCAGCCGCTTCGCTACACCCCAGGACCGACGCATTGCATCTCACACAAACAAACAATAAAATACAGTGTAGGTGATTATTGCAAAGACTATAAGTATTTATTACTTCTCTAGTATTTTATTCTGTGTTAATGTGTTTAACTACTGGCTGTAATCCGTCTATTACTGGGATACACGCTCTAGGTTAAGAAATTAAAAACCGGTTATTAACAACCGATTAAAAGCAGTTTCAATATGACAAAATTGCCGGTTTATCATTTTCCTTTTTTTTTTACAAAACGGTCCATCTTTCTTCGAGTGATTGCGGAGCATAATGATGTGATTCAAAATATTTGTCCTCAAGTGTATATATAATATATTTCTTTTATTGTACATTAGGTGCGTTACATAGCTGAGTATATTATTCGGTTAGTAAAAACTGACGGTATAATGTGGTCGAACCTTCATCCCCTAAACTAGGTGTGAACCTGTGCCTTAGGGCTTGAGTTCGTCCTAATTTCCTAAAATGATTTGCCCAATGTAACAGCAGAAGGGAGAACTAAATTCAACATAACAAAGATGTGTCATAAATGGTACACTTACCCTAAGTATAGTTAAGTAGGTAAAACACTGACCCAATTCCGCTGGCGTGCGGTTAGGTAAGCTTCCTTCCGCGCGTCGGCTTCCTCGCGATTCGCGGCTAGTGTAGCATGACCTTAAACAGTTTTCATGTTTATGAGTTTTTTCTAAGCATTTTTATGTAGTCACTACGAACTGCAAGCGGCAATAATAGCCGATGCCGTTATCCGCTTTTGTGCGGGCAAAATCGGCCCACATTAGTAGCCAGTCGTAGCTGTGCGCACTTGATCGTAGCCCCTTACACGCAATTATCGGCCGTCTCGCCACACTACGATAGCAAAATACAGAGTAAGTGATTATTGCAAAGATAATAAGTAGTTATAGTACTGTAGTATTTTATTCGGTGTCAATGTTTTTAATTACTGGCATAATCGGTCTATTACCTACTGAGACACTCGTTCTAGATTAGATAAGTCAAAACCGGTTATACATAACCAATTACAAGCAGTTTCACAGTTTAAATATGACAAAATAAATGGTTTATCAATTCCCATTTTTTTTCATGTCTCTCTTCGATTTTTGCGGGGCATGTGATGTGTAGTAACTCAGATTATTTGTCCTCAATTGTATATGTATACTTACCCTAAGTATTGTATCGTGTAGTAACATAATAAATTAAATCTTAGTGTATTACTAACTTACTGTAGATCGTTCAGGTCTGAAATAAACGTTTTATGTTTTATTGTTAGTAGGCAAAACACTGACCCAATTCCGCTGGCGTGCGGTTAGGTAAGCGGGCTTCCTTCCGCGCGTCGGCTTCCTTGCGATTCGCGGCTAGTGTAGCATAACCTTAAACAGTTTCATGTTTATGAGTTTTTTAAGCAAATGGAATGTTTCATGCTCTAGGAGTTACTGGATATTTGACATAAAAAACATAACAGTCTTCCATGTTGGATAAGGTCGGAATCGGAGGGATGAATATTGTAAACGTCTGTGAACTATGATCAGCCATATAGGTTGAAAAAATTGAGAATTTATCAAGCATGCAACATTAGTATTGTAATTTTATGGTCTTTATAGTTATGGTAGATGCATATGGAATGTGGCATATTGTCTTCATTGCATCGTCACGCACGAAAAACGTAATTATGTATACCAATTTAATCTCACGTAAAAAGAGAGGTACAACGACGACAAAAACCCCGCGGTATGGTGATGATTTAGTAATAATGAATAAATAAACAAAATAATCGACAAACTCAGACAAATCTTACTAGTTCCAAAGTAGGAGGCTTGTGTTATGGATACAGACGATGATACATATGTACTTTTATATACTGAAACACATTCAAAACATCCATGACCCAGGAACAAAATATTAACGAGATTTGAACCTAGGACGGCCTGCTCATTATGTAACTGCACTACCATTGCACCAAATTATAGCCTAATAAAATAAGTGTCGGTCAGGCCCAGGGATAGTGGCACCACAAACATCTTTCATATACTTAGCAATGTGCATACATTATATATTTGCATTATTAAACGTCAGTAGCGATTTGTCCTTAACCAAATTCAAAACATTGTTTACCGGAATGCTGCTCAATCCTTCGTTCTTCTTGCAAAATATATACTGAATCCTATTGAAAAAAACTTGACATTCATCTCTTTGGATAGTTTTAGCTTTATCATAAAAAAACTGCAGTTTGTGGATTATTCAGTCCTGTTCCCTCTTTGTTTAGATCAGTGACATTCACACTTTCAACGTCAGTTACCAAAAACCGGCCAAGTGCGCCGGTGGTGGGCGAGTCGGACTCGCGCACCGAGGGTTCCGAACAAACACTTTCCATCCCTAGGCGGTTAAGTTAAGTTTGCACCTGGTATGTATAGCGCCCCATATAAATTAGGTGCAAAGCTAGGTATTAAAAAAACTACTTACTAGATCTCGTTCAAAACAATTTTCGTTGGTAGTTTTTATAAGAATAAGAATGAGAATAAGAATAAGAATATATTTATTTGTCAAACATAGGTAAATACAATGTAGTAAAGATAGGTAAAAAGTCTCTCTTATGCTTTGCCGATAGGCGTACAAATGTCGTGGGTTTCTGACCCCATTATACAATGCAGAGTAATATAATTATTCACAATTAAAATAAATCATTTAAAATTCAACATATAGTAATGTACATCATATGTTTTTTTTAGATTTTTCATTTTCTTATTTTAGAAGTTAGAGGGGGGGGGACCAACTTTTTTCCACTTTGGAAGCGTCTGTCACGCAAACTATTCGGCTTAGAAAAAAAATATTGTGGAGACCTCGATATCATTTTTGAAGACCTATCCATAGATACCCCACACGTATGTGTTTGATGAAAAAAAAATTGAGTTTCAGTTCTAAGTATGGGGAGCCCCCAATATTTATTATTATTTTTTTATTTTTGCATCAAAATCTTAATGCGGTTCACAGAATACATCTACCTACCAAGTTTCAACAGTATAGCTCTTATAGTTTCGGAAAAAAATGGCTGTGACATACGGACGGACAGACGGACAGACAGACAGACAGACAGACATGACGAATCTATAAGGGTTCCGTTTTTTTCCATTTGGCTACGGAACCCTAAAAATGTGTCGTTGCCAATTAGATAAATTAGTGCCACTAAATATCCGCAATATGGCGTTTATTTTTAAAAGCAACTATACTTAAATTAGCACTGCCTCGCATAAATATTAATCAAAGCGTAAATCTCAAACAAGTTTGAATGATGATTTATAAAACTATGAACACATCAATATGATTTATTGCTTATTTCAATGCGCCGGATGTACTCGTATTCGCGTTTCATAATTCGCAGAATAAACAAATAATTAAACTTGTTGAAAAAGATTGTTGGCAAAAGATAAGGAAATTCTAGTGTCAAAATAAATAATATGACTTGTAATAAGAATCGATTAATAAAAAAAAAACTGACTTTATATGTTACTAAGGTTTTCAAGTCTAAATTGAGCTTTGCAGGGTTAAATGAATATTCTCAAATTGTGTTGAAAAAACACTTTTCTATGAAAATAGTAATTTCTAGAAATAAAAGGAAAGTGTGCTTTATTTAACGATACAATACAATACAGCAATACTTTATTGCACACCAACAAGAAAAACCGATGTTTATTTTTATTTTATTTTATTTTCTTTTATTGGACATTCAACAATAAGTACACTTTTACACTTTTTTGTACAATTACAGTCTTAAAACTAAGTATCTTATTACTTACAGAAGGACACCGCATGCACTAATTAGCAGTAATAATTATAACTAACTTATAATTAAGATAAATTGTTACTTGCTCTTTATTGTAACTTTAACTAAACTTATATTATATACATATATATATTATATAAAATACAGTTAAATTAAATTGTATAGACAATCTACTGCCTACATTTCCTTAACCAGAGCAGCCTTTATGCAAGAGATTGATGAGAAGTTGAGTTGAGATCAATACACAGTCTAAAACGACACTGTTCTTTTAAAAAAATTAAAACGGAAAAATATCAATACATACGCAATACATAGGTAAGACTTATCGTAAGCCGCACGACATTGAATCGTCCATCTTTCTCACACAGTATCAAGTGGAAAGAGACAGACAATAAGAATGTTTTGTCACGCAACATAAATTTGCGTATCACAGAATATGCTAGAAGTGCAGCTGTCATTGTACGAGTACAAGTTTCCTATACGAAAATTATGATTACGTCATTAAAGTTTCTTTTTTTTTTCTCTACTCAAAGCAATTACAAGATACCTCTCTCATCCGTTTTTGGAGCACGTATTGCAATTGTCTTTAACAAAATATTATCAACCTAAATACCTTTTTTGATTAAAATTATATTTAATCAACCTTAAACTGTCGTGTGAACTTTAAAAGTAATCATAAACGACAGATGACTGTAATCGTGAGTAGCGTCATCGCGTGCCAGGGGCATAATTCGATTAAAATTAACATAGCTATTTAAGCAATGTATCGACTCTATCACCATAATATGTCCATAGCTATCATGTGGAATCACGTCTACATATACACATGTATTGGTAGGAACATTGCGCCTGAACGGCTGGATCAATTATTTTTTAACTAAATGAAAAAAAATATGTAAAGACAGAAATATTAATTGTACTATTAAACAGTGGTCCCACATTAAATTTGATATGAAGTTCCACCTTCAAGAGCATCACGCATCCAGAGACATCCAAATACCAGTGTAGCTTCCGCCATAATATTAATAACACTGATATTTCATAAAATATCTTCTACTTAAAGCCATTTTAACGATTTTATAATGTACCTATCAGGGAAGAACAAATGAATTTGAAGCTATTTTTTAATTATCTCATGCGGGTTATTTGTGTTCGGTCCTTGCGTCTATAGCAGACGATTCAGGTGTAATGTTCGGTAGACACCGTTTCATGCCTGCGGTAGAACATAATTATATTATTTTTGTATGCTTAGTTTCAAATTCATAAATTATATTCGCGTATTAATGCGGTTACCTATCTGAAACATAAATATTTTGTTTCCCATCTGTCACGTTTCGCAAAATTGTCATTTGTCTGAAAGTATTTTTTTCCCAAACTGTTAATTTTTCAAATTGATTATAGAACAAACCTAACCTAAAAGGTTCGTTAAATCGATGCTTATAAATTCCTGAAAATATTACGGGTTCCAGGAAAAACCATACTTTCGGAAAAATTAAAGGCAAAAAGTTACAAATGGGAAACAATACAATACAAGTACTCTTTATTGCACACCTCATAAAACATACAGGAGAAATACAATGCAATAAATTACAATTAGAGGTAAACAACAGGCGGTCTTATCGCTACATTGAGTTATCTTCCAGACAACCTTTGGGTAGTGGAGAACTTGAAAAAAATAAGATTTTGTTATTAGGCGGTGCAAAAATCGGAAAATAATAATAATAATATATACATAAAAAACAAATAAATACATACATATAATAAACAATACATACATTCAGCCAACAGATAATAGGACCATTTGAATAAAATACGAATTATGAACAATGTTTCGGCGTAGAGACAGGATACCTATAAACGCACATGCCATGATAATACCTTCGTGCAATGGGCAGCTTTTAGCACAGCGAATGCAAGGTAAGTTGTAAAATTGACAAGGCTAATTACCTAGGAACAGCGCGGACATTGCTGTAAATATTGATGAGAGCCAAAGGCGAGTACACAACGAGCGGTGTATTGCATTCCCTATTATTTAATATACGTCCTACACTGCAGACGTCGGGAAAGAAGGCCTTGCCGGGTGAGTAGGTATATACGGCCAACCGTAGGGAGGCCAACCGAAGCCGGCAAGCCCTTTTCACGGCTAGGCATGTATAGCGCTCGTCTCAAACATATGTAATGCAATAAATACAACACTAATATAGTAGTTTATGTGTCTGTACATAATGAAGGGTATTAAACACGAGTGTGGGTTTATGAAACGAGCTGAAGGCAAGTTTCATAATAACATCACACGAGTGTTTTAATACCTAATTATGTACAGTTACATAATACATACACTACTTTATCTATCCACATTATCAAAATCATAAGCCTCTATATCGGAGTCGCACATTATGACAAATACTACTATTCTATATTTTTTTTTTAATGGCTACCGGTCACAGTTAAGCAACCATTACTGCCAATGCCTCGTTGCCAATCGCACTCGGCGACTAGATTGATATCACGTTGTACGGTGAGTTGAGAAAATCGTGCTTTTTGTAAAGTGATAGCGATTTACAAAAAACCACGCGGACTATCGGGCCTTGACCCAGGAAGGGCTATGAACGCTTCAAGTTGAATTCTTCATTAGCTATTCACTCATACGTTAGATCACTGCACAATACGCTATCAATACTACACATTGAACAACAATAATGAATAAATAACGAACAACAAAACCTAAACGCATGCGGCCATCTTGAGTCACGGACCGGAAGCCGACAAATACTACACGGTAATGGCGGTAATGAAGTTTTCTGGCAGCTGTCATAGTTTTTTTTTATCCAAAGACAAACTAGAGTCGGCCCCAACTATCATATCGTTCGATATCTTACTTACGTGCGACACTTGTCAAATTTGATAATAAATTTAGTAATTTATTTGGGATTGATGCAGAATGTTTTCTTTCCAATCCCAATAAAAATTGCCCTTCTCATTTTTTTTATCATGCCTATTCTTCGAGCTACGTCTTGGGAATTTGGATCCTCCGTTCCCATCTCGTCCTATTATCAAGAAACATTCTGTTCCGTTGATCAGCTGTCAGTTTTATTATCAAATCCATTATCTGTGCTACTGGAAAATATATTATTCCTATATTTAATTCACATCTATGACTACTTATTACAAAATATGTAATACTTCTCTTTAGACACAGCCTAAGAATATGAGTCATAAATCTGAAAACATTGTATCTTTGCGCGGCTCATCTGGCCCAATAATGGATCTGCGAAGTAATCATGAGGCATCATTAAACTTTTCGTTTACCACCAAGAAAAGTATGAGAAAATAAGCTATGAACATTTAATGGTGGATTCTTAGCTTTAATAGATTGTAAGTATGTGAAATGTATCACAATATCATTTTATTAGTTGTTAACGCAAAAGTGTGTGCGCTAGTTTGTCCTCTTTTTACTCAATTACATAGCCACACACAATTTTTTGATATTCTTTTATTAGAAAGCTAGGTTGTAGGTACTTTCTATTTACTTACCTATATGAATGTTTCAGTGCCTCGCCATTTTGGATTTTACGCATATCCAAATAAAGCATAATCATTTTAGTGAGAGAGAAAATGTCACTAAAAGTGTCGAGCTTTAAAGTACAGATTTGGTGGACAGATATCTCTGTCAGATATCGAACTAAGGACCCCTAGGCTATATCGTTTTAGTTTACAATATATGTATAGCACAATCAAATGTTTTAAACTAAAGCAACTTAACAAACATATTATGCAACAGCGAATTCTCGAATTACTCATGCGCAACGATGCTACTTTAAAAAGGCGACATCTTTATACGGATTTCAGAGTAAGATACGCCTTTTTCACATAGCACGGTAGAACGATCATTAGATAACATGCGACATCGTGGTAGCTCAGGGCTGTCATTTAATCATGACTGTCATTTGGACGCGGGTCAGAGTTGGACTCCCGTGAGAATGTGCGATGACATGGTGTCTTGGCGAGATGCATTTAGGTTTTTGTGTTGGTTGCATGATCGGTACGAGTAAAACGCATTAGGTAAGTAGAACGTCAAAGGTAGGTTACGCTAACCTTTTCTTAGAATATTTTGCTTTCATGCAAAGCAGTTGATTTATGAAATAATGATATTTATTCTGTAAGTTGGCCACAAGGGCAACAGCATTTCACTAGATGAGCGTTGAAAAGAAAGACACTCAGGCCAGTATTTTTTGGTCAGGTGTATTTCAGATTGCAAGTAGGTATAATACTAGGAATAGGTATGAGATGAGCCTATATCTAGTGGTATGTTTAGACTTAGTAATATATTCTTAATTAATTAAAGATTTCCTCTAACCTTTGGAAAACCATTTTTTTAATAAACAGTGTTCTTTTTTTATAATTCTTGCTCAATTTCTCATGATTCCTGAATCATCCTGTATATACTGGTAAACAGAGTTCCGAGGTTATTAACACTCGATCTATTAGTTGGTCTCATCAAGCGATATCTGGGACTCTCCTCGTTTGATTTACGCCTCCAATTTAGCCCCCAAAGCTTGGAAACACCGGAGAAAATTACAGTAGGTGCATTAGTTTTAAGTGCTCATTCGTAACAATCCGAGAAACCTCAAACATAAGGAGGAAACAAAGGACTTTTGCCCAGGTTTTTTTCTCGCTGTGTTTTCTTAGGATTTGTATATTCTACGACCGGACTGTATTCTATTTTTAGGTGTTGAATATTACTCTTAACAGTGACTGACAAAAAATGCTCACAATATAATATACTTAACTGAGAAACCTCAAAAAACAAGAACTTTTGACCAGAAGTTTTATTTCGCTGCATTTTCTTAGGATTTTTAATGTCCTATGTCTGTTTTATTTTTAGGTATTGAATATTATTTTATTCTTCTTAGCAGTGACTGACAAAAAACGCTCTGCCTAAACCCGTAAGTAAGACTAAAATAAAGCAACGTTTCATTGATTTTCCATACAAGGTGTTAAACAGGGTTAGCAACAAAATGTATGTCAGAAGTATGACAAAATAAACAGCGATGGCGACAAAGAAAAGTTTTCACGCGTTTAGTATATCACGAAGAGATAGGTAGTTAGTATAATAGTGTTATTTGTTATAATAGTGTTTGTTGTTTGTTGTGTGTTAAAATTCGACGCTTTGGCTAGTAGCTTTGATAGCATAATTCGTAATGCACCCGTCTGGGTAGGAAAGTCGTGGGGACGTGGGTTCAAATCCCGCTGAAAGCATACAATAGTGTTCGATGAAGACTGTAACAGCGAAATAATAGAATTCACATTTTCAGAAAATATATGCGACAGCGGGCCCGCTGTATCTGTCTCCCTTTCTCTCACTAACTCAAAGAAGTGGACAGAAGACTTATCTGATCAAATATGTCATAAATAATACTCGGTCTGTGTTTATCACGCACCGCGAAATATTACAGGGCCAGATTTATGAGGAAAAATTGTGCCGCTAGGTAAGTTGTGGGTAGAAAGTATGTTAGAAAAATGCGTGTTATTAAAAGAATATTTACTAGTGCCGGGGCTAGCCTGGAGGAATGGTTGACGGATGTTTTTGAACGGTTGTGGTGACGGTTGACTTTCAAAAATATGTGGTGCTTTCATATTCATAAATTTACTAGCGACCCGCCCCGGCTTCGCACGGGTGCAATACTATATTATGCATGTGTCATACATATAAACCTTCCTCTTGAATCACTATCTATTAAACAAAACCGCATCAAAATTCATTGCGTATTTTTAAAGATTTAAGCACACATAAGGACAGACAGACGCTGGAAGCGACTTTGTTTTATACATTATATTTACTATATTACTATGCAGTTAAGAGTCCAGCTTTTGTCGTTGAGCTGATGAAGTATGTAGTTTTCTCCATCTAACTCTATCCATAGCCACTTCTTTGACTTCCCTATGCGACATGACGTCTACCTTCTCTTTCATTTGTTTTTTATGTCATATAGGGCAAACGAGCAAACGGATCGCTTGATGGAAAGCGATTACCGTCGCCCGTAGACCTGCAACACCAGAGGAGTCACAAGTGCGTTGCCGGCCGCACAGATGGGAGTGAAATGAATAAAATGAAATGAAATGGAATGGAATGAAATAAAATGAAATGAATATTCAAACAAAATTTTAACGATCAATTTAAAATATTAAATATACCCAGAGATGTATAAAGTCTCTAGGTGTCACAACATGCAATAAAATATAATTAATTAATTTAATTCCACAGAGATGTATGTGATCTCTAGGCGCCACAATAAAAATTAAATAAAAAAAGTATAATGTAACTTATTCTTGGCCTTCCTCTTCCCCCTCAACCTTTCCTTCTATGATGTTATTTATAAAAGCATCGTCGTTTAAGGTGGTCTAACATTTTCCCTCTCCTATTTTCTATAATTTTCAACAAATTCCTTTTTTTTCCACTACGTTACTTTTGGAGGCGCTTTAGGCAAGTAAAATATAGGCAAGGCTGTAAAGGATAGTTCAGACATGACTCTTAATTACGAATAACACGCCTTACCAGTGTCGATAATAGTGTTAATAATGTTGCCACCACAGCAACAGGTACCTATAATACACCGCAGTGTAGTTAATAAACGACAATAGTGGGTAATTATCATAAAGCGTCGCGACACGCGGTTCCCAAAGGGACGCTCGGCTGCGCGGGACATTTCACTGCAAGGAGTTGTTGAGCTCGGTGGAACTGAATTGAGAAGCTAAGCCGGAAAGTTGTAACTAAGGTTTAAGGATATCGTGAAGGGGACTGAAATCTGTTGGGTATAATTATATATCACGTTAATATGTTCGATATTTGTGTCAATAATGCCTCCTTAAAAGTAACGTGTATAATGGTTATGAGTTTTATATTTATTAATAATTTACATGTCTACATTTACTCAGGGGACTATATCTGAAAATGATAGCAGCCGGTTTTGACATCAAAACTGACAAAAAAATACTCATAGCTGAAGCAATATTACATTATATTATAATAATAGTAGATATCCACTTACTTTGCAAATAAAATTATATTTTTTTTATATCTAACATCACAATCAATAACTTCACATAATATGAGAATAAAAAGAACTATTCAGGATTATCTCCTTATTTATAATTGGTAGTGGTAAAATAAACAAAAACTTTGGAACGATGGAGCTTTTATGAATAATGTCTATAAAGCAACAGTAAGTAGCACATAGCACAAGTGATATTTTCCATTAAGCTGTTAAAAAAATACAGAAACTCAAAAAAGCTAACCAAGAAATCAAAGGCCCCTTAACCATAGATTAACCATCGTTTAACAACACAACACCACCGGCCCCAAAACGTACATTAATTAAATAAAATCAGGTGAGCTGAACTAATGAATTCACCCGGTCGGCGACACACTAATCAGAGTGTAATTGTGTGACCGTTTTAATGCTAATGCAGCCAGTGGACGGATCGTCTTTCCTGTCGCTGCAGGTTTTTACGGTGCTTAAGTGTTGGTTAGCGCGGCGGTGAGAATGGCCTTTTTGCGATGTTTTAATACTGAGGTAACTTTTTTATGGCAAAAGTGTTAAGTTTAACCAGAGTTTGTAGGTACTGTTTCTCGTAGTAAAAGAAGCGATGATAGAGCACTCTCTATAGTAATGTTTAATATAATTGTTATTGATCTAATGTTTGACATAATGTAACGTTTTGATGTAACACTTTTTTCTAAAACTATTAAGGTTTCTAACCTAACATAAGCCATTGTAATCTGACCTAACTCGTCTAATAATGAAAGTGCATTGATTTGAAAGGAAATAAAGGAATAGAAAACAGGCGTTACATGAAACGTTTCATTATTTGAGACGTTATATTAGGTCAAGAAACGTTATATCGAACGGCATGCACCCGATGATAGAAATGTTAAAATTGATTATAATCATATTATCAGCCTATAGACGTCCACTGCTGGACAAAGGCCTCCCCAAAAGTGCGCCGTCCTCATCCAGTTGCTTCCCGCGATTTTAACCAGGTCGTCGAAATTGATACCCACATATGACTATTTAAATAGATTTTTATTAATCAAGCTGTTACGTAAACGCTATTCAAATTTTGAACACCAAGCAATTCATTCATCGATCCCCTGAGATCACTGTAAAAAAAGACAACCAGGAGTGAAAAAACCTGGTAGCGGTTAAATTATGCAGTTTTTGATAATCGAAATTTGAAGGTCATTTGACGACCAGGGCGTCAGCGTCAAGCAGCGTCAGAGAGTCGTGATATGATGATTGATGACTATGGCGTTCAAAAGGTCTTAGATTGTAGACCAGTTCTTATGAACTTTAGTACCTAATGTTTGCATTTACATCTACTATTATATTCTACTACTATATTCAGCCATGTTGCTAGAAAGGAAGCATACAATTCAGAACAGCTCACAGTCACTGGCAAGGTCTATGGGAAGAGGCCAATCACTGCTGAGATGGTCTGACCAAATCCGCTCATCGTTCGATATCAAGCTGCACAACGCTTTCCATGAAGCCAAGAACAGATCTAAGTGGCGAAACACTGTCAGACGTATGATGACCCAGCGACGGGGGAACCACGACCCTAGGCAATGAGGAAATCGACGCGAGGAGAGATTATTCAAGCTCCCATTATCTAGCCACGCAATATATACCTACTTAATTATCCGAGACACTGTTTTCTTCAACACCACGCTCAATTAATTACTGCACCTCTAAAATATTACTCCGCTACAAAAACAAATCTCCCAAAACTAGCCCCTATTTCTTTCTCTTAAGGATAACCATCCTCCAGCATTCAAAAGGGCATATGTCATTGTAATACCACCCTTGTTCTTAAAAGGTACTGTAGTCTTCAATGCGTTGACGTGCTATGGTAAAAGGGTCGTATCTTAATTCGGATTTCGTAGTGAGATACGGCCTTTTACACGGGAGAATGGCTCCCCTAAGTTACCAAAGACAATAGTAATGAGTCTGTCAATATTGCTTAGCGCACGACACTCATCTAATACTCTGTGACGTCATGGTACTCTATGCGGGTGCGTTGGGAATATCGTTTTTTTATAAAAAAATATTTTTGCAAGATTTTGAGCATGTTTTTTTCCATAAAGAATTTTGAATTTGGTAAAGTTTGAATATATGTAAGTAATGTAATTTCTCTACTCAGAATCATGCTTACTATTCACTCTGAAGGGATTTTTTGGTTATTTTAATTCCGTTACTTCAATAGGACATGTTAAAAATTCTGCACAGTAAAATAACGGAAGGGAAAAGAAATCTCAGACACTTTATCATCTCTTACCAGGGTTTAAGTACTCATGACTCCATATTTCCAAATTCAGGATAAAAGTGGAATGAAATGCCCTATTTACCGCCGACTGTACCGTTTTCCTCGATTAAGAAAATAAAACGAGAGCCAACTGTATGGAGTTGCATCATTTGCCGTGTACGGTGACAGCGACTCCGTCAATTATTTTTGTCCGGGTTATGAATTGCGGGCTTTGATGTGACTCGCAAAACCAAACTTTCTCTTGAAGATGCGATCTTCGTTTGATTACAGAGTTCACATGACACTCTTCCCACTCCATCATATGATCCACTACGTTGTCATATTATTATTATATTGTCATTCGATTTTTGTAAAACTTAAGCTCGATCTGAAACCGCGAAATTTGAATTACTAGATTTGATTACGGACACACGGACACTGGAACTAGTTGAAAAAAAACAGAAGGATTCTAAATGTAATCAAGTTTGCCCGAAGCTTCGCTCCTAGGGGCAATCTATCGGTTATTGTCACATCATTAAGTCCACTGTCAAGTTCCTGCTTGACCCAAAGGTTGGCCCTACTAGCGCCATACCTAGGGCCGCTCTAGGCATTGTTTTTTGTTTGTTTCTCCACAGACAGAACACAATGAATGTAATGGTACTTATCTACACTCCAGGGATTGCACATCAATCGAAACATAAGTTTAAGTATAATTCACAATTAAAAATGGTACCTACCAACACCCTGCTTTTAATCTACATTTTTTTCTGAAAAACTCGATCAAAAAAGAAAAGTAACAGAGTTTTTATTATATTTTGGTTCATCCTGATTTCTACTGTGTAATCAACCCACACTGGAGGTAATAGTAGTTTATGTGACTGTACATAATGAAGGGTATTAAACACGAGTGTGGGTTTATGAAACGAGCTGATATTAGAATAGAGGTCATATCAAATTACTTTGTTTTTCAAAGATGTTCGAAATTTGAATAAAAAATATTATCGAAATCGATGTAATTATTTAGCAATAATAACATTTTCACAGATAAAAATAAATATTTTAATAAAACAATCTATATTTTTATGGTGGTCATAATGTGCGGTTCTTGAACGCACCATGGGAGGTTTATGATATTTAGATAGATAAACATCGTAATGAAACCCGTGACAAAATTTTAACAGTAGTCACATAGACCAAATCTGCTAAATCTACCATCATGGTGAAGCGAAAGAAAAGTAACTTAACAAGATTGTCAAACTCATTAAAACGTGCTCAAAACTAAATACATATTTAATAGATTCTCGACGGTATGTAGATGTCAAAGGTTACCTAAGGTCACAAGGTACAGCGTACAGGTCTGGTTGCGTGACGCTTCGCTCGTTAGGGTCCGCCTCAGATGAGTGATGACCTCTTGGTGACCATTTATTTGTTTTAATGGAACTCTGTTGCTGTCTTTGCGTGTGTTATTGGGAAATTGTATTGTTTGTGATAATGGGGAATGATTATGGTAAGGAAGAGCATGGGTTGCACTAGTTTGAAATTATCATAGCTTTTTTTTTTAACTGTACGTGTACTTTTTTTCTGAGGCTTTTACCAGAGCGATTTAAAATTAAAAATAGTAGCTGATTCTATCTCTCAGGATTAAGCCCTGATAGAAAACTACTAGATTACAATTTCGATCTCACAAGTACCACTTAATAAGCAACCATTAACAACTGACACGGACATAAGTCATGCGTACGCGTCTCCCAAACTTAAAGGTGCGTTCATGAACAATACTCTTAATTTCCATCCCAATGATTGATAGACTCACCCATTTCCATAACGCGTCAAACATAGACATTTTGACAGTACTGATTACCCGATTTATATGTCACTGTCAAAGTCATCACAATAGGGATAATACGGAATAAAACTAATTCATGAGATGTCACAGATTTGTGAGGTGTAAAAATTAAAAAAAAATGTTTATGAACAAATTTACATAACAATGGAATGAAGAGGGGGATAAGTGGTCAGTTGACATTGATGATAAAGGAGATGACTTATGTCGTTTGGAATGGTTTCATCTAAATACGCAATATATCATGGTTGACCGACCTTATGACCATCATTTCTAAATTGTGTTATAAATGGGACGTTTTATTAAGTAAAATGATGACAGATCAGTAGTATTACAGTACATTTTATGTAATTTTACTTGAATTGGTATTATTAAGGAGATTATGGATTGTACTGTTGACTTCGCATCTTCTAATGTATTAAGTACTTTGTGTATATTATATGATGAAAAATTATAACAAACAACAAAAGGTATATGTTTGCGTCCTTCCGTCAACTTTTATTCTTATAATTAACAATTATTTCGGTTAAAACATTGTTATTTGTTATTTATATCCACCGATACCAAAAGATAGCCGAACGTTTTACTTAATGTGAACCTAGAACTTGACTTTTAATTGCCTTGTAGCCTTTATTTCAGATTCTTCAATAAAAACGAAATTCATTACTGCTTGAAAGAACATGGAAAACCAAATGCAACCTGATCTCAGGTAATTCAAAGTGTTAAAACCAGATTGACCCAAACAAAAGCATGTAAAAACTAGAAACAACCTCAAATAAATAACAAAAGCCAATTTGATCGTACCTGCGTGCGCGGTTAACCGTATATCGCTCTCGGAGAGGTCACAAATAACGCTAATGCTCGTAAACTAGTTGCCGCATTAACCATAACGAATAAAGGCACTAAAAGCACGTCTCGGTCCCTCGGGGCAGTTTCGCCTGTCAATGCCAAAATTTAAGCCCGCCACTCCCATGCACTCCAGAAGGGTCGACCTCTTTGCCCTTTGTCTCAATTATTACTGCTTTTACATTCTCCGGTTGCTTTTTTGCTGTCACAGACTAAATGAATACCATACAGGAATTATCTGCAGACTAGCAGTATTTAAAGTTTTGTTTCTGCTTGCTTTATTCTATATTGTATAAGGACGCGTACCAGGGAAGTGAACATTTTGATGTCCATGTTTCTTTTTCCTTTATTGTATATGTTAGTTACGGACTCAGAGACGTTCATTTCGAGATTCAGTAGTACCGAACAATTTTCTTCTACTTCTTCACTAAGCTCAACGATTTAAATAACTAATTTAAATATGTACGTAGGTAAAATTGTTATTTACCCCATTGCTTGCAGTGCTCGACCGTTTTTTATGCGACTTTACAAACAGTTCGTTAAAAAAATTTATGCATGTGTATTTCAGTTTACGTTTGTTGTGTTGTATAAGCATCAACTTTCCTATCACATGCTTAATGTAAAGTAAAGAGTAGGCACATTTCTCATATAACTCGTATTACCGTTATCAAAACTCATTACCTGCTATTTATACATTCATAATACAGACAACTTTTTAAAACCTTAACAAACAGAAAGTTGGCTTAATATATTGATTTATATAACTCGTCGTTTCAATAGGAGCTAATATCAACAGTGCTTAATCAGACAATAGGTACAAAATATCCGCACCAATCTTGTTAAAAGAATGTGTTCCATCGCCATCAGTCTTGCTGTAACGACAATGTCTTGATGTATTTTATCACATTTAGCCCTAGTTGAAATATTGACTACCATCAACCAGGTATCTTGACCTTCTTCTGTTCACGCATCATCTATAACTACTCTTAAGTCGTAGTTCTACTTATTCTGGCTAGATGGATGCCGTGACCGTAGTGTTAACGTTCTTATTTGTCATCTGTCAATTTGCCTTCTATTTTGGTTGGGGTATGAAAGCTTTCGTTTATGGCTATGGGTGTCGTTTGTGTTTTGTCATCATTATTTTCGGCTTTTTATGATGTTTATTGACAGGCTGAGTAAGTTAAATGTTGTTTATGGACTTGGTTTAATAATAGTAGTCTATTTTGATACAAATGGTTATGATAATACAACTAAAACATTCTTAAAGCGCGTTTCATGGTTCAAAATAATTATAAAATTATGAAGTGATGTACGAACCTACATACGAGTATATTACAGTTAACCAGTATATTATGATCTAAAAAAATATTTACTAACTTTTCGGAAAAAGTAGTTGCTATTAGGACGTTAGTGCACAATGTGTTTTAAATTTCATTGACAAAAAAATAATTAGTACGAGTGTGGTATCGAAAATTAAAAGCAAAAATCCAGGATCACTCACAAGCAGTAAATATTTCGTTTTTTAATTGTATTTTATATTGTATTTTGTTTCTGCTCCACACTCCTGCAATATTTACTGTAACGTATTACTCTTTTTTTAAGCTGCATATCTTTACACATTGTATCCTCTTTTTGTATATTTCACGTGAATTAATTGTTTAAGTGGTTAATATTTGAATAAGAATTACCGGGAACACCGGTGAATTACCGGTAATTTCCATAAAAAAATAACCTGTTTGCATTCCCTAATTATAAAACGTTTACGATATTTAGAAAGGAGGAGCCAACGGATATGTTGGTGTATTGTGTTTAATTAACTAACTCCCGTCAAAAGAAAACGGGCTGCAAAATAACAGGCCATTTTGGTTTTTTGGACGATTAAAAAAGTTAAGGGTTTGGCGGCAAACACTAGAATTAAGATTAATTTGAAAACGTCACTCTTTTGTTTTTGATGTAGAATAAGAAAATAAAAAAACTAAGATTCTGACAAACTGAGAGCACAGACAGTTCTTTTAAAGTCGGTTTAAAAATATCAATGGTTAACAAATTCAATCTTTAACTTTTTTTTATGACTATCAATTAAACCATGAATACAAAGATCAAAGCTTAAAGAAAAATTGAAAAAGGGTTATAAATTAGAAAAAAGAAAGAATGGGCTATCAATTAGTTCTACTATTGCTTGGTAAGTAGGTAGTGACCACTGGGTGAAGACTTAGTTGATCATGACAACTCTGTCACACTCTACCTCTACCAAGTACCAAATTTCTACCTTTGACGACGTGTTTGGCGCAGTGGTTAACTGCCTACTGAGCCAACGGTCCTGGGTTCGAATCCCGGCAAGGGCAAATATTTGTGTGATGAACTCGAATATTTGTGCCTGGGTCATGGATGTTATTTGTATTTAGGTATGTATTATCTATATAAGTATGTTTATCGTCGTCTAGTGTCCATAACACAAGCCTTCTAGGTCTAACTATTACTGTGGGACTAGATTGATTTGTGTGAGGTTGTCCGTATATTTATTTATTTATACCTATCATTTGACAAAACATTTTTTTTTTCTGTTTGTCCATAGCGTGCCTTACAAAGAAACTGTCGGCTAAACACAATCAATAATCGTATTAGAAATTAAATCGCATTTATAACTCGTGGACACCAAAGACATTCTTTTCAAATTGGGCATAAATAAAGACAAAAAATATGATTAAAAACTCTTTAATTTAGAATCGTCCTTTAAAGAGCCGAAATCATTACCTGGGACGAAACCCATAGCCCCCATAATTATACCTATGGAGTGATTGATAGTTGCTCGCCGTGCCAATGGGTCTAATCACTTTTTATAAAAAAAATACAGAGGATTAAAGGAAAGTTTACAATAGACAGGAGCGGCCGGGAAATGTTGTATTATTTATTTAATTAAGAAACGTGATTCGTAATATCATGATTTTGTGGCTTAGTTTGGATGTTTTAGGGATTTTTGAGTCCTGCAATTTGTAACAGGCCGTCAAATATTCGTGAAGTGAGCTGGAATATTTGTTGCTGAGTCATGAATGTTTTAAATATATTAACATAGCCTAGTACCAGGGATCACAAAAATTCAAAAGTTTCATTTTATCCAAATCCATCGAAATTCCGAATTACCCCTAGACCCACAATCCAAGCCTATTAGGCCTTGAATTGGGACTACATATTTGTCAAGGCAAGATTACTGTGTTATAATACTGAATATCATTAATTAGAGTATATAGGTAGGTACATTCTGTCTTCATTGTTATTATAAAGTATTATAATTTATGAAATTCACAGAACTTAATGTCCATAGCAACCGAAATGTCATTGAAATCTTTATCGTGTTTTCTTTTATAAACGGCGCGCGAAGGCTTCGAACAAGGTGAACAGACAACCTGATTAGGATGGCGGGCAAAAATTTGACGATGGCGGCACAAGAGCGATCGTTGTGGACAACTTTGGGGGAGGCCTTTGTCCAGCAGTGAACGACTATCGGTTGATATGATGATGATGATGATGATGACAGATGGTTCAGGAGAAGTGATCAAGACCAACTCTACCAAATTCAGTAAGCATGCATGTACAAGTGTAACGGTCATTTGGGTGTAATATAGCTACTCCATTGTTTTTTTTCTTTATAATCGCTCCCGCCTCGTGAGTGATTTGGGAGTAGGTGTGTCGTTAGCGAGTGAGTAAATCAAATGAAGTATAATATATTTTCATTCATTTCAGTAACTCACTCACCCACTGAAGGATAAACCAACTCACTACATGAGAATACAACCACTAACCACTCAATATAAACTGAACGGAATAATACCAAATATTTGACATTATAAAATTTTGCTTATAAAATAAATTAACGACGTCGACCACGTGATTTTGTATAATTTCTTAATACTTCTTGATGAATGAACGAGATGAAATACATGGACGAAATGAGAATAATGATATGATGGACCAATTTGAGTCTATAGACCACCGGAAGAAACGACTGATAGGTATATATCGCGAGAGCCAAAGACATAAATTGTTTCTCAGACATGAATTTGTGCATCCCTATTTGTGAGACGTAATCAAAAGTTCAAAACTAGGCCTACCTAATTTAGTAAGCTCTTAAATATGAACACGCGACTCTTTTTCTTTGCAATAGCGTTCGGGAATTAAGGATAATGCTGAGTCACGCGACAAACGAAGTCGCGGCAAGATGTGCTTGCTCCACTGTACAAATTGTGACAGTTGTCATAGATATGCTATTGTCAGTCAGTGTACGCTGTACCTACTCTCTCCTACTGTTGATGGTACTTCCCATTATCCCATATTCCCTTAATCACTGCACCCCGATACAGGGTAAGTAATCGCTCCCGACTCCGCCCGGCAGCCGTCCCACCCCTCAATAAATATATGATTAAAAACGCCTATTTCGCCAGGAACACCAAAAACCGTGTAATTTTATTAAATGGCTACCAATTTCTCTATGATGGGTTATGTTATCAACTAATTTTAGTTTTTCTAGAAGATGTTATGTTATGTTTTAGAAAACTTGAGTTACTTGCTACTACGGAAATATTGCCAAGCAACACTTCGAATTAAAGTTTTATCTTAAATATAATCGGGACAGTCAAAAATAATTTCTCAATAAAAAGTGGAGTGATAAAAACATAAATTTTATCCGTAATTTTATGAATAAAAACGCGTTTTTGCATTAAATATGTCTAATTTGCAAGACCAACTTCGTGATGGAGTAAATACTTAAAGCAGGACATAGAGTTTTTGAGTGAACCAAGAATACATTTCCTTCAATCAAACAGTAACAACATCGAAATATTTTGTGAAGGTAGCTTTAGCTACTTATGTTTGCCGCTGGGAATTACGAAAAGATGAGATAAAAATAAGTAAAAATGCAGCATACAGTAATATATAGGGAGGTAATTCTCTTTATGTTTTATGATTAAGCATGAATATACACATTCATATCAACCAAATATGTTGCAAGTTATAGGAGAAACATGACACAAGCTTGTTTATAAATTTATAACAGTTGAGGACAAAGAAACCACAAACCACAACAAAAGACCCTTAAAAAATATGCACCTACTTATTATAACCAATTTCACCCCACCGTTTTCCAGAAATCTCAATTTTTTGCCAGAAATAAAAAAACAAATCGCATAAGTGGCTCCGACTATAAATAAAACCTTTTAAAACACCGATATCAAGCTTGTGATAGGTAAATGACTGACCAGTAGACATTTGAGAAACTGTATCAAATCGTTCCAAATCACAGGCAAATTTGAAAGTTAGGATACTGGTAATTATACGTACAAAACCCGGATTACAAGGATCAGTCGGTAATCTTTTGCAATTTTCTCTTAATCGTTTAAGTTGACCTCACCATCATACCTAGACCTATCAATCTTCAACTCCTGTCTTGCTTAAGTATCGGCCCGCGAAGGTCATTGTCGTTTGGTTAAAAGGATCTGAGTAAAGCACCCCGAGACATTTGGACTTATGTGATAATGCTAGGGCTAGTGAAATTTGATAATTCGCGGTTAGGAAAACGATCGTTTTAATAATAGGTCGCATTGTTGGTAAGTTATAGTGGTTAGGGAAAACTTTAGAGTCGTCAAACTCTTCTCGTGTTCCTAAGATTAAAAATTGTACAAATATTTTAATATTCAATGTAATCGCTTTCAGTTTAAATTTCGTTTACGTAGAATAATCAGATATTTGAGGAAGAATTAAAAGTCAAAGTGCAAACGAATCACTTCACTAAATCATAATTGATTTTATCTCTAATGTACGCTCAGTAAACTACTTTTCATTGCAAAAAATTATTACTCATAGGTACAAAGTCACAACAAACTACTCGTGCATACTCAGAACCTAATATAGCATAAAATTCAAGTGTCAAACATTGCGATGTCTGTCATTCATTGGTAACATGTGGAACATTCAAATCTATTTCTACGTCAAGGCGACTCCACACCTCTGGCAATATTCTGGCTGCAAGACGGCCATTTATCACCGCACGTCAAAACCTAATTGTCCCCTGTAACCGCTTTGTGACCGTAATTACACCCCTATTTTTTACACGAATCAAAACGATCTTTTTTTCTATAAAAAGACGTAATTTTGATGAAATTCTAAATATTTTATAATGTGGTTCAAATCGTTAAGTTACATTTGGGAGATGGTCGTATATAAAGCTGGTTAGCGCCTATTTATTACTATTTTAGTCCAATTTAAATAGTCACATTAACAAAACAGTACTATGATGATGGGACGGACGTCTTGGAGACATATAGTTTTTTTTTAATCGTGTAAGTTTAATTTATTATATAATTTAAATAGTCTACTACAGTTAACCTCTAATTAAAAACGCAAATTAAACATTGTCGACTTTAGGCAACACCGCGGGCTATACAGGAAAACAAATCATCATTTGACATTAAGTGACACTACCAAACGAGACTCCAAACACGGATGTTAGTACCAAAACATCCTCCGCATTAAATCAAGTAGGTACACAGAGCAAGAGCACGTAATTAATCATTAATGAAGTGGAATACTAATACAGAAAAAAACATTTTAATTAGATAGGAAACGTGTACGTACTTGACATTTAAGATATCACGAGCGCCCCTGCATTTAAGCCAAGCTACTAATTACTTAGACTCTTATTAGAAGCCTCAAGAGTGAGTGACTTTTTTGTTTGATTTACTTGAGTGCATTGGAATCAAGAAGGCAACGCCTGCCTTAACACCGTGTCGCTTTAACCTTACATTGTAGACGAGGAACAGAACTGTCGAAAAGATTACTGTGACATGGTGACTAAGTTGTTTAGAGTAAGTATGTTACAAGGTAATGTGTTATTCTTGTCGTAATTTGACTATAACCAGCGACCAGCGCGTATAGCACAACTACTGTTCGCGACTCATGTCGAACGACATAGCATCACCCGTCACTCTCTAATAGTACTGTACAGGAAGAGATAGGTGTAGTATAACTCGCGCGAGAAAGAGTCGCGTGTCAGAGTTACGCTAGGTGACAATGTCAACTGATGTTTGATACTTATCTCAATGGAATTAGCATAACAATAAAAGTGTTATGTCATAAACCAATCTATTAGCTGAACGTTTTTACTATTATCGTGTACTATTTTAAGAACTTAGAGCTTATTACTTATAAAGGCATTTATGTTTTTTTTTTTATTGAAAGTCAGTTTTTAAGGGGACATTATTTCAGGAAAACCTGAAGCGCCATCTGTTGATGAAATTTTCTAAATTATATGTCCATAAAGTACATATTTACTTGAAACGTGGTAACAAAAGAAACTAATATTTTCAAAATTTTAATTTGACTAGGGTTCGGCTTAACTTTCAAAATTATCGGCATAGCATCTTTGATTTATAATAATACCTACAATCATTTAATATCAAGCTGCTACTTAAAACAAGTTAGTTATTAGGCCCAACCCAACGAATCTATTAAGTCTGAGACTAATACTATGGCTAAAAAGGTTACCTATTGAACATTTGATTGTAAATCTCACTTAATATAAGAAGACAATACTATCATAGACCTGAACAATGGATGAGCCTTCAGCGTTATTACAGTGATAGGCTCAGAGTATTTAGAAGATGTACCTACATATACACGATGATTCTTAATCGGTGATCAGGAGTAGAAAAATATTAATATCCAGCTAAAACTAAATAATAGACGAGATCTCATTCAAATACATCATCCTCCTAGCCTTTGTCCCATTTTTTGAGAATGAATTCTCAATCGGGGTCGGCTACCTAAATCCCAAGATGTGGCTAGGCACTAGTTTTTACGAAAGCGACTGCCATCCGACCTTCCAACCCAGAGGGGAAACTATATAGGCCTTATTGGGCTTAGGTGGTTTCCTCACGATGTTTTCCTTCACCGAAAAGCGAGTGGTAAATATCAAATGACATTCCGTACATAAGTTCCGAAAAACTCATTGGTACCGGCCGGGTTCGAACCCGCGACCTCCGGATTGAAAGTCGCATGCCCTAACCACTAGGCTACCACCGCTACGAGAGACGCTACGCCACTAGATCTCATTCAAATACCTCACTGTTTAAATAATAAAAAATTAAAACTAATAACCACTAGATACATGGTCATCGTACATAAATTATTAAAATATGATACCTACGTCAAGTGCCATCCGGTTGGCGGAAAATTAGACGAAATTTTCTAGGACTTTGTTTATGTACCTAATGACAAGTTGTTACTGATAAATTGTCATTGCCATTAAATTACTAAAAATGTTGTAAGGTCACAGATACAGATTAGTAGGGTAACAAGGAATTTAAGACAAAATTGGTTTCAAAATAAAAATTGGCAAAGAAAAATAAAAGTATGTTTTCATGTAATTAACGTGACCGCCATCGATTACTGAGTTAGAAAAGTTGGTAACTGATCACCGATTAAGAATCATCGTGTATACGTGTACACTATTATAAAATTCTGAATTCGTATAGAAAATTAGTATTCTTTGAAGGGGTTATTATTTCAGGAAAAGTAGTAACCGTACGATGCAGGATTTATACGGGCGCGCGGCGCCAGCTGGTGGTAATTTTATTTTAACCTCTCATCACAACGAACTGGGCGGACGTATTTTAACCAATTTAGGTACAGGGATAGCTGGACATCCAAAAATGGTTATAGGATACTTTTTACCCGACAAAATTAAAGAAAAAAAATTACGTGGACGATGTGACACCTTCTAGTAAATAGGTAATATTTAATATACTCTAAAATTGTATTGACATCACAATTCTCTGTAGAGGTAATGATTTCAGAAACAATATTAATAGTACGCTGAAGGTTGGCTTTAGTTTTGTATGGATATTGATTACAGCTCCATCTCTCGGTTGGAATATCTTTGTTCACTCATCACGCCACAACTTCTAGATGAATATTAACCAATTTGGAATACTAATAGCGGCCCATCTACAGATAGTTATAAGAAACATTTTACTCAACTACGGTAAAAAAGAGGGTTACGCAAGCGAAGTTGCGAGCATCTTCTAGTTTATAATTAAGCACTATTCAGTAATGCCAATCAACCTTGCAGAGCACATCGTAAACTTTTTTTGAAACACATAAAATGCTTCGATTCTCTGGCGCCTTATCCATTATGCTGGTTTTTTAACCCATTTCTTCATCTAAATCATATGTTACAATCCCAACAGGAAGGTGTCAGTGCTTTTTACTGGCAAGACATTTAATTACGGACGTCCATTTATGAATAATTCAAATGCGCGGGCGCTGGAACGGTCACAGAACGCGACCGTGCGCGAGACGTTACACATTTGAATGTCTTGGAGAAGGGAAAACATAAATGTAATTATGAAGGGACAGTAAACAACACTGATAAAGAACCCGAAGCTCTAAGACCAAAAATAAAAGAAACAGTAAAGAAAAACAATTGAAACAAAGAAAGAAAGAAGAAGAAGAGTCCTGTTGGAAGAGACCGGGAATCGAACCTATACCTCTGGATTGCCGGTTCGGTTGTGGTGTGTACCCACATAAAAAACTAGGCATTCCGTGTTTCATAAATTTAGTAAATAAATAAACTTAAGCTAATACTACTAACAACAGACTATATTTACAATATTTACTACCATCAACCTGGTATCTTGACCTTCTTCTGTTCACTCATCATCTATAACTACTCTTAAGTTGGTAGTTCTACTTATTCTGATACTACTTATGAAGAGACAATAAACAACGGTTCTATAAAAACCGATGTTATGCTTTTAATAGTGCGGTCGTTTTTCACTAGTTGGTACTCGATTTGTTATAATTTGCTTTTGAATAATAATTATAAAAATAATAAATTTTGATGTGTTTGAATTATTCAACAGAAATGATACAGTAACCGCTACTGTTGAATAATTTGAGCAAATCGAGATTAAATGCGTACATCATAAGTTTTGATTATTATAGTTATCTATTATAGGTTTCTAGGTGAAATGAACCAGGAAAATTGGTGATTGTGGTAAGTTACCTACTAACCTATAATCCAAAATGATGAGAAAAAAATCCAATATATAAGTAACATTTGAGAATCATAAACTAATACGAGTAGTTACGCAGTCGACGCAAAAATAGTGTAAATCCCTGAGTAATACCGAAGAAAAAGAAGTTAATCAGACCATTCAAACTTTAATTATTGACTATTGTTTTAGCCGACGTCTACCTTAATTGTTACATTGAACAAATATTATGTCGTGTTTTTTTAACTCAGAATATACCAACGATTTCACTGAAAACTAATTCCACGTTAAAGCCTCTTCATAATTGTCAGACCGGACATTCCGTTAAAATTACAACAATTTCGAAGCAGATATCAATTAATTACAAGCAGAGTCGACCAAGACAGGCAAATAATATCAATCTACGATGATTCATAGGAAAAAAGTTACAAAGCGGCCGATTCCATTTGTCCTGAGGCGAACGTCTCAGTAATTTGGGTTTAAGTCGAGTCCAACGCTGGTCACATTTCGGAGCGAAAATTTTTGACATTCCGTCACCGCCCTCGAAGTTTTTAAGGTTGGGTTATACCAGGCTTGTAAGCAAATATGATTATATTTCATTACTAGAAGTAGGTGCACAATTTCTTCCGTGTCGTCGATTAAAATAAAGTAAACGACGAAAGAACTTTGTTGAACATGATTGAAAATAGATGGGGGAAGATGTTGGGCTATGTCATACGTCACGATAACTACTCCAAGATGATGATGTTGGGTAAAAAGTCCTATTTATAACCGTCTTTGGATGGCCAGCTATCCCTGTACCAAGATTTGTTTAACTACGTTCAGCCGTTTTACATAGAAATTAGATATTTTAATACGTTCAGCCGGTTTTGTGGTCGCGCCATTAAGATTTTCCTGATATAATGACCCCCATAGATAACTGATTTTCAATACAATTTTTGAATTTTGTTACAGAAAATTCATAGCTTCAACATAACTTACCTATTGTCATTTACTACGCCATTCTGCCTAGCGACACCATTTTTTTAGATGGGTGATGAACTTTACTAATGACTTGATGAGTGAATCTTTCATTCCATACAATAAATTATTACAAAAGGGATCTTAGACCAATCGAAAATTTAGATGCAAATTAGAACAGTCATGTCATTTCATTCATTGTCGCACTTTTAGGCTACATAGGTATACGGTTATCAAATAAAATTACTGAGTTACTTTATCTTACTGAACTTTTTCGAAGATTCCAAGAAAAAACCGAATCTACCCGATAAGAGCCACAGAGTTGCTATTGCCACACAAGTAGTAGTAGAGGATCCCTTTAAGAACGACCTTCACCGAGATGTTTATTTGATGAAATGTATTTTATATTTAACTTAATATGTCAATAAATATATTGCATATGGGTTGCCTAACAAATTTTAGACCAGGGTATGTTTAATTAATGATTAAAAAAAATTTTTTTTTAAACATTTGATTATTACATAAATTCTATACCAATCGAAAGTATGAAGCCCATAGAATATGCAAACGTTAGGTTGCCTATTCTTTTCCCGTCACAACTATTGGGTAGCCAGGTTTAAACTGGTAAATCTATACTAGCATTTTGCAACGGTCTGATTATTGAATTGAAATTAAATAACATTAAAGATTATTTTATTATGAACACGGTGGTATAGGGTTGCCTGCAAAAAATCAGTCCAGAATTCCGGTTGTCGAATTTTGAAAAGTAAAATATTGCTGCGAGTGAATGTGTGCGACTGAGAGGTCCCAACCAAAACCATCCCATACGATAGAAGAGGACACAGCATAGCAGCTGTTTGAAGTCCGCCCATTTAAAAAAAAGAGAGTGCGCATGCTATTTGTGCTTGAAAATGAAAAGCATAGCGTTAGACTCGTATATGCTGTGCATTATTTTGGAGTAGATTGTCGCTATAGATACAATAAAATTCATGGTATAATAATATACTCCGCCTGGTAATCTCTTCCGAGACTCGCGAACCACGTGACTGACACAAGCCTACGTCATCATGGTGTTCAGAGATTCTCATAATTTTAAATGTTGGAGAATTTTAACCAATGGTGAAAAGTATTTAAACGGCATTAATTTTAAGTGATTCAAGTAGAAACATAGGTAGTAGAATAAAACAAATCTAATATATCTAATCTTTCGGAGTTTCTTCTCACCGTGGTCACCTTGTGAAATGTCGATAGACTCAGACATGTAAAAGTGCCCTTGTGGCCTACTTGCAGAATAAAGTTCATTATTTCATTAATTAATTGATAAAAAAAAGTTAAATAACTATTTCTCTATTTTAATAATAAACTACTCCAAAATAATGTACAGCATATACGAGTCTATCGCTATGCTTTTCATTTTCAAGCACAAATAGCATGCGCACTCTCTTTTTTAAAATGGGCGGACTTCAAACAGCTGCTATGCTGTGTCCTCTTCTATCGTATGGGATGGTTTTCGTTGGGTCCTCTCAGTCGCACACATTCACTCGCAGCAATATTTTACTTTTCATAATTCGACAACCGGAATTCTGGACTGATTTTTCGCAGGCAACCCTATACCACCGTGTTCATAATAAAATAATCTTTAATGTTATTTAATTTCAATTCAATAATCAGACCGTTGCAAAATGCTAGTATAGATTTACCAGTTTAAACCTGGCTACCCAATAGTTGTGACGGGAAAAGAATAGGCAACCTAACGTTTGCATATTCTATGGGCTTCATACTTTCGATTGGTATAGAATTTATGTAATAATCAAATGTTTAAAAAAAAATTTTTTTTAATCATTAATTAAACATACCCTGGTCTAAAATTTGTTAGGCAACCCATATGCAATATATTTATTGACATATTAAGTTAAATATAAAATACATTTCATCAAATAAACATCTCGGTGAAGGTCGTTCTTAAAGGGATCTTAGACTATAGGTAACATGTCTTTATCGCCCTTGGTAAGAAAGTCCCCCATGTAAGCCCTCGTCCCAGTAAGCCCATGGGCCTCGGCTTTAGTTTTGCATAATAACACCGCTACGCCCGCCCGCGGACACTGTCGTCCACTTTTTTGACAAATCCCCGCTTTCTGGATTACTGGAATGTTCTGCGGGCTTTCAGCTTAAGGTTGTTTTGGAATGAGCCTGTCTGTATTTGATTATTGTCATGTATTTACATATTACGTAAGCTGCTTACACGTGTAAACTTTTTACATCTTTTAAATGCGTCACATGGTAAAAAACTCTGTCGCATTTTTATCTGTTTGTGAATTCAATGCTATGATTGTGGAAGGCAAGACGTACTTATGTTTCATTCATTTGCTTATAAATAAAATCATTTTCAAAATTGGCATCATAATTACCATTATCAGGAAAAAAAATGTCCACTGCTGGATATGAGCCTCCCATAAAAAACGAACATAGCAAATCCTTTTTTGGCTAGCTTTGAACTTTCTTATAACCTTAAGATCCTTTGCGAGTGACTGCGTAACCGTGCCAAATTTAATATTTATATGAAAAAATAGACAGGAACCAAGTTGTCATTGACTTACTTACTTAGTTTAGTAGTAAACCAAGAGAAAAGGTCAGAACCATCATTATGACCACAAAGTTAACATTCCAAGTCACAGATAACGATTAAAAGCATATTTTAAACGTCTTAATTATACGTGAGTATTGAAAAATGATGACTTTTAAAAGTATTTCAACGAACATTCCGAATTGCAATAAAGAGACCATGTAAGTAGCATTCCGGTCACGTAAAGACTCCGTTACACATATCAGTGTAATCATCACAAAGCACATTATCTACGACAGCTATTGCAACCTCGGACAGAACGGTGAAGAAACACGCAACCACCAAACCATGACGACTGACACTCACTTACTAAGAAACCAACGTACATTTTCAGTTATTAGACTACTAATATTTCCTTAGTACACGGTATTAAAGATCATAATCGTTTAAATATTATTATTAAATCGACTCCGGTATCCTGGTCACGGCACCCGTATGTGTACCACAGATTAACGTCTAACGAAGGAAATTAATTAATATCATCGTACAAACTGCAACTTCAGTACTGGCGTACATTTAGACTGTGGTAAGTTACGTTACATACGGATGTTATGCTTTGATGATTTTGTCGCTTCGAGTAATTGTTGGCCAGTCCGTCCAATGGCTGCAATCTCGGTTTGGAAGACACAATGGTATATTATGTACAAGAGTTTATTTACCTGCCATATGGCCAGAGCTGTGTAATTTTCCAGTAACTGAGTCCAGTGATGAGAAGGTTGGCGGAGACAAAACCATTGTTCTTTTAACTAGCAAACCACCAATAGCCAAGGAACGTCTAAAGTAACGAGAAAATGACGCTTAGATCATTTGAACAAGTGGGAACATTATTTTATGGGACTTGAACTCGAGTTGACTTATTTGCACTTAAAGTTAATAAACTTCAAAGATAATTCATAGATTCATGCGATTACTTTTTAAAAGACGAACATGAAATAGATAAAGAATGCCACTTATTAAATTGTTATAAATGACGTGAAATCACTTAAGATAAAACTATAAAAAAACCTGATCTGAAAACAATTAATACTCAGATAGGTAGGTAGTTAAGTCACCTCGTTAGCGTCAACACCCAGTTGGAATTGGCTCGTGTGGTTAAACTGACTTTCTACTAATAAGATATAAACAACTTAATGGATTAAAACATGACCCTCGAAGAAATTACACAACTCAATTTCTAAAACTAAAAACATCATTTAATCTGTACACGGAAGAAACCCAAAATGTTAACAATTTTGAGTATGACACTCAAAAAACTAAATATATTAGAAATTTCAACTCTGTGTAGATGGGTCTGGGAAGATATTTTTTTGGATAGCTAAAGATGGTCATAGTAAAGTGACCAAAAAAATTCTTTTTCCACGCACAATTATAACCAACGATCATCGGAAACATCGAATGCTACTTAATTGCACCAATTTCGATTTGAACCGATGTTTTTGTCGTAGCATTGGACTCAGTGGTGATTCGGGCTGGAATCTATAAAATATGTTTTTTTATTTATATATATACTCGTATATATATATATAAAATAGGTTTAATAAATATTTTTGGGTAAATATGGACGGTGTAGCAAATTTGTGTTTAATTTTAGAATTTAGCAATTGGATATAGATTCCAATCAATTTCTAGGTTAAGCTTTGCAATTACCAGGAAAATTCCGTTATAGCATGGCATCCATAGTGTCCAAAACAGTTAATAACACAGGTCTTATTCGATTGACATTGATATTTATGCTTGATGCCCATTTGAGTGAAGCATATGTCAATATCAGGGCCATATTTGTATTGTTGCGATTCTAGGTTCATTAAGTGACACTAAAAAGTTGTCTTTCATACTTACTTACTCACTCCGTTGGCTCAGCGACCCAAAGTGGATCTTGGCCTCCGATACGAGATGGTGCCAGCGCGCCCTGTCTTGGTCGATCTCCTCCCAGTTTTCTGTATTCAGAGCGCGTAGGTCCTTGGTCACTTCGTCTCTCCACCGGTATCTCGATGACCTACAGGCTGCCCAATGTACACCTTCTTTACCGCCCTGTCATCCGGCATTCTTTCCAGAAGCCCGAGCCACAGTACATATATAGGCTAAAGCAGTATGGAAACTACGAACAAACGGTCGAAACAGCGCACACACACAGACGCAAGCGTTTACGAGGCGGCTAAGCGTACTTCGCGGTGCTGTCAGTAGCGCGTGGCGCGTCGCGACGGGCGGACTGTTTGTTTTTATTGCGTGTTGCGTGCGCTGTCCGCGAATTTTTAAAGATGCCACGAGTGTATTGCGTTGTATACGGTTGCTTGAACTCGGCTTCTTCAAACCTTTTAACTGTTGTTTTCAAAGAGAATACCTAAATGTGTAAAGTAGCTGCATCAATTTATCAATAAGTAGACAAAATCAGTTATGGTGCCGTGCCCATGCTTTCTGGTAATTTATTAATTAGAATGAGGATTTTTTACACGATAAAATTGAATAATAAAGCTTTTCGAACGTGTCGTAGCAGGCGAAAGTATTTCTCAGTCAGCAATATCAACGCAATATATAATAAGTACAAACTTACGTAAGTTAATTACGTAATTTTGTTTTTAAACTAGTCAACTCATTCGATTAGGCTAGGTTTTTTACAATAAATGTATATAAAAAGTAAAGTACAATAAAGTACTTACAATATATAAATACACTATAAAAAACCTAACCTAGGCTGCCGCCGGCAGCGGATGACAACCCTAGCGCGTAGGTATTTATCTTCAAAAGAGGCCTTAGTTTCCATACTGCTTTAGCCTATACATATACTGTGCCCGAGCCAACGGAGTCTTGCTGCCTTAATCTCCCCAATGATATTCGGCTCAGACACCAGATCCTCCAGTTCTTGGTTCTTACGGATCCTCCAGCTACCATCCTCCCTCTGCCTCGGTCCCAAGATCTTACGAAATATTTTCCTCTCGGCAACGAGAAGCTTGTTTTTTCGTTTGTTTGTCTTTCATACGTATAGATAAAGGTACACATCACCTATAATTGTGATACTTAGCAGTAAAGATACTTTGGACTCAATAAACGTGAAATGAGACCCAGTCGATAATTTTTAAATTGTCCGCAATATGCAATAAGTAACAACATGTTTACGCCTTTAATTAACCGAGACCAATATTGGTTCAAAAAGTAATACACTCATCCCGATATCCTTCCCATGGTTGAGGTTTCAAGCGTCTATTTAAAATCCAGTTATTGAAATCGTTGTCATATTTCTGATACAGAACTCACCTCTCCATGTCCCCCCTATTCATCATTTTTAATTAATTCCGCGTTCACTGACACCATGTCCTGAAGCGTCATTTCGATCGACATCTAACCAAATAACGTTCAACTATAATTTAGCACCACGGAACCAGTTAGGAGCAATTCAAATTAATGGATTTGTCATCGCAATTAATTCTTTCGATCAAATTCGAGCGGCAAACGCAAAGCGCTTTTTTTTTAATAAAATTGACATTTAATGGCCCCCAGTGTGGTGACGGTGGATCGATTGACAAATTGCATGACGAATCCGAAATGGATGGATTTCTTTTGACTGTATCAGTTGTAAAGTTAGTTGTTAGATGCGGTTGTGCGGCCGGGTGTAAGCGGACGTGTAAGCGCGTAGAAATTAATACGTAATAGAAAGATATTTATGTTATAATATGAATATCTCACAATCAGGTTAAATTTTCATTCGACAATAATAACTCACTAGTCTGTATAGCAATAGACCAAAAAATATACAGTTCTTAGAAAAAAAAAAACAGGTCATAATCTGAACCGTTAATTGCACTGGTACAGTATACGGTAATAATAGCACAGTTCAGTTGTAAGTGGAACTTATAATAGTAGGTTGAAAACTTTATTTAATAAAGTTTAATACAAGTTTTTCATATTTATTAAAAGCCATAGTTCTGAAACTTTTAACTTGTTAGCAGTGATTGACCATAGGTGAGGCGACTCCAAATCGCTCACCACTGCCATTTAATGCCAGGGCTTAACGGCGACAGAATCCAACTTACTATTTCTGGTATCCCACCTACCTAGCGGTAAAGTCCCTGTTAACGGCCATAGGTTCGTACGGCAGATTGCTTTATGTTCATAAATCGTCAGTCAATCGTGTTCTTGTAACAATATAATTATGATAACAGTAGTCTTATAAGCGGCGATCGGCTCTAGTTGGGAGCGAAAGACCGCGCTCCGTGAATCCGCTCGCGCTTGTGGCCGCTGCTCGCCGCCGATAAAGCGGACCGTAACAGCAAACGAGTCCGTACCTGGCAGAGTCCGCTAGAAATAACACCCAACCCAGCCAGTTGTAAAAGTCCCCGTTAACGGCTCGAGATTCTCACGACAGATCGCCTCGCGTTCATTATCAGTCAATCAGTTTTATTGAGCCGCCTTTGATCGCGTACGCAGCTCACATTCGGAACATTACCGTTTTTTCGGAAATGAGCCTTTTTAATTACTAGAGAAATTCAATTAATACTGATTGGTTCGAAATTTTGATGGAATTCCATGATTTTTGATATTTTGTTATACATAATTAATATCCGCGTCGTTTGTCAGATGCAAAAAAAATATCGAGATATTGACTTCTCTCTATGATACAATCGACCGATCTCTCCTACATAATATTGCGCAAAAAAATTAAAAAGGGGTGAATTCGTTGAGTCAATCAGCCACAAGCGATCTCGCCGAGATTGGCGGGGAAATCACTTCAAGGAAAGGGATCCATCAAACACAAACTTTCTATCTATCTATCTATCTATCAGCCACAAACGTCCACTGCTCAACATAGGCCTCCCCCAGGACTCGCCACAAATTGCGAACCCGTGCAGACCGCATCCCCTCACGCCTCACGAGGTTATCCGTTTATCTAGCAGGGGGCCGATCCACGCAGCGCTTTCCTATACGTGGTCGCCACTCTAGGACTTTGCTGCCCCAGCGGCCGTCCATTCTCCGGGCTACATGGCCAGCCCATTTAGCCACTTCAACCGTGCATTCTTGTGATCTATGTCGGTTACCTTGGTTCAACACATACTTTAACACGCACCAAAACAGTCAACCCAATATTATAGACCTGTAATAATTATAAACACGTTCACGACATTAAAAACCGCATAACTGCGAACAAACCGAAGCGCATAATCTTTCCTATAGGTAATTGTTAGGCACACAATAAATAATAAGGAACGAGTCGTTATCGCGATCGCGCGAACAATCCCCATTGTGGGCTGCCGGCGGCTGTCACTGGGAGGGTCCGCGTTCGATTCCCGTGAGTTATGCAAGGACCCGGGAGGCAAATGCTATGTGGGGACATAAAGACAAACAAGTTTTTGTTTAATATGAATTTTTATATAGATTACAGTGTCCTGTTACCGTTTCAGTCCTGAATCAATGAGTAGGTATAGGTAGGCATTCGTTTCGCTTTAGGGAGAAAAATGTTTATTGTCACGGAAGGCCGGACACTAACGGTTTCCTCACTGTTTTTGGCTTTGGTATTATACCAAAAAATATCCTTTCTTTTTTATTCACATCGACCGTAAGGGTACGTCTACACTACACTGAAGTGAAGCGGGGCTGAGATACAGATTTCAACTCAGGTGATTGGTCTATTCCGTACGTCTCCTTCTCCTCTCCTCTCCTAGGCTTAATTTTATTAACATATACTTAGGTACACATTTTTGTACGTTTTCTGATCGGAAACGTTTATTGCTTTACTCCCAAGTAAGTATTTTGCGGCAAACGGCAAGGACGAATAAAGGTCAATAAATTAAATATGGGTAATTTTCACGGGTGTCATATTGACACAATCGAATTGTTTATTAAGGTTTAAGAACCCTATTCCTAGAAGTGGTTTTTAAATTTACATAGGTTTTAAATAATTGGCATTTCCGAATTCTGCACGGACAATTTTTAGATTTAGATAAACGGAGGTCTAAGGTGACAGCATAAAAACATACAGACGCCTTGAAACATCCTCCTTTTTCGGAGTAGATTGATAAGAAAAAGAATAAGATATTAATTTTAGTTGATAAACATAAAAGTATAATATACCTACAGACGTAGATCTTTAATGATAAACAAAAAGAATATTGCAGTAACTACAAAAACTAGTAAATAACGTTCGGCATTGTAATTATCAAAAATTAGATGTCAATCTCACTTTTGTTATAGAATTGAACACGATTCATCAAATCACATGCATTGGTCAGGCACTAACAAATATGAAAACATGGGTTCTGCTTAGGGCTGCCATCCGTATGGGTTCCCCCGGATTAGGACAAATCCGGTTTGTTGGAGGCCGTCCGGGGACCGTCCGGGGGAGTTTTCTAGAAGTGTCCAAGGAAAACCCGGACACTTTTTATGTGAATGAAAATAAAGCGATTGTTTTTTAAGAATATTATTTTCGGACACGTCCGGGAAAAAAATGCGATTTACGCCAAATGTCCGAGTTTTTTAAGTCTTTGTCCGGGTGCGGCGAATTTAGAGATTCCGGCAGCCCTATTCTGCTACTCACTATACATTCAAAAATTGCATGAGAGCTAAGCCAATAGGCTAGTTGGCCCATTTTTAAAATATATTAGAAATGGTTAATAATGATCTTATTAGCTTAAAAAAAAAGTATTGTATTTTTGTGAGAGCTAGAAAGCTAAATTGCATTAGTTGAAAATAGAAATCTCATGAACAGACTAAAACGCCGTCCGCCATTTGTGCCTTTTGCTTATCTGTGGCGTGAAGTAGAATAGAATACCGAGTAAATAAACGAATAGCTACTCCGATGTTCGAAATTCGACCGTCAAATGAAATTACCTAATAAAACTTGAACCTTGGACGGGATGTCCGGATAAGACCTTCATATCTAATAACCTTATAGGACCTATAGGTTTCTGCGAGCATGTTTGAGAATAGACAATTTTTTACCATCTCGTACAGTCCGCATCAAAATAGGTGACACTTTTTACGTGTAGATATAAGCCAGTGGTAAAATTGTCAGCTACCTTTGATGCTGACCGTACTCTGTGGTACCATTTACACGTTTGGCCATTATAAGGTTAAAGGTCCTACACACAATATTCTTATCCTACGCACATTGACGGATTAATGCGTCGTTATTACGTAAAGGTTAAGCCATCAAGAAGGCTTGTACGAACAAAGGTACAAAGACACCGCCTTCAATTTATCTAACAAAACCTGAACCAACAGAACTCCAAGATAACAAAACAATTACGTGAAAAAACGTATGATTGACGCAATTACTACTATTCGATAGGATATTGAAGTGCCAATGTAGGGTTGCCTACCTTGCCTCCCGCTGCGAACTGGTGGAAGACGATAGAGGGGGCACTTCAAAGGCGGCTGCGATTCTATGTTCTTAGATATGCAATGATAGGGCTGTCACAGGCATTGTTTTATATTTACATACTTCCATGGAAATAAGCCCATTTAACAACTGTAGAACAAACCACAAACCTAGAGATTTTTACTAGTATTTAAGGACTGGTAAAATGTCCCCATTTTTGTTTTTAAAGACACATTTTTTTCCGTTAAGATGGTCGCTTTTGTTATCAAGGATAACAGATACCTCTAAAAGTTCAGCATACTTTAATTGTATAAATGTAGAAGTGTACTTGCTACGAGTAGTATGTTTCACTTGAAATAATTTTTAGTCTTAGGTGTATTTAGTTTTATTGTTTGAACTTAAGTGTGTGATTTTTGTTGAATAAACTAGTGGCTCTGTGAGCTGTAGACCTCGCGAACATGTTTTTAATGGCTTAATATTTTCGCCCCTTTGAAAAAAAATCGAAAGAAACTGAATAGATTATAAATCTATCGAACCTGCTCGCAATATTTCACGAGAATCGGTTTAGAAATACGACTTGAAGCCGATCTCTCTGACATCCGGAATTCCGATGTACGAAAGCATTTTGGGCGAAGATGAAACGTACTCGCTTCACTCCCTCAATCAATTGAATAGGGTCTAAGATAAAAAAAAAATGTTGCCAACCCAACCCACAGTTGGCAACCCTAACAAAACACATGTCAGCTTCAATGACGGATCCACAAAAGACTACCTTGTGTGTCAGCGGCGTCACGACAACTCACGATTGTGTGTAATTAGGGGCCCAAATTAAATAAATTAATAGTCGGATGGTAGTGGGATCAGAGATCATTGCGGGAATGCCAATGTCGGCCAGCACTTGAACTTTATGTGATAAAAGAGATCTGTATCTTCGCGAGGTCATGGATTTGACTTTGTGGTGACATTTTGTACATTAAATAAATAAATAAATATTATGGGACAATCATACACAAATCAACCTAGGCCCAAACTAAGCAAAGCTTGTACTATGGGTAGGGTAGGGCGGGGCTTAAAGGTCCGCGGGTAAAAAGATACATTTGTACATATTTAAAAAAACAAGTAAGATATAGTCTTTTTTAATGGTACTGGCGTAAGAAGCGGACGCTGCTGGGTGTGTAAAGCGCCATCGTCGACAGTCGGAGACGTCACACCTTTTTGAAAAAAAATATGGACTTTTTAACCCGCGGACCTTTAAGCCCCGCCCTACTCTACTAAACGACGATATACATAATATATAAATACATATATAGATAACATCCATGACCCAAGAACAAATATTCGAGTTCATCACACAAATATTTGCCCCGGCCGGGATTCGAACCCGGGACCGCCAGCTCAGTAGGCAGGTGTCTGCAAACTGCACCGACCGCGTCTTCATTATTTTTACTTTAGCGAAAAATATTTGGGAGAAATGCTACGGATCGTGAAATGCTGTTCAGGAGCCAAACGAAGTGCTTAAGTTATCTTATCCCACAGTCAAACGAGCCACTGGTTTTGTGCCGGTGTTTTAGCCGTAAGAAAAATTGAAAAAGTTCATAATGTATAAATAAAAAATAATTATAATATTTACATAGTATCAAGTCGGTATTAGGTCAGTATGTGACATTAAACCCGCCGATTCTTACAGACCGTGTTTAACAGATTTAATCATGACATTACTCCGCGTTTACGAGTATGAAATAATCAATGGATGTGAAATCGGGGGGCACGGCAGTGCCCCCGCCAAGTCGAGCGCGAAGCAAACACTGCCGTACCATCCTTTACTGGAACCATTTCGCCGCATTTTCAGGCCCCTATTTGAGCACCTCTGGATAAGACCAGAACGCAGAAATTTTCGTCATCCAGTAAGCTATAATCACATACTTTAAATCCAAAATTTCAAGTCTGTAGGTCATTTAGTTCCGAAGTTAAGCGAAAGCAAAGTTTCGCATTTATGACACTCACTCACTCATGATCATCAGTAAAGAACTAGTACTTCCCATAAATTAGAGAGCTGAAACTTGGTACAGAGTTCTAGGGTTTAATGGCCACATAAAGCGAAAACTATAAAAATTGGCCAAGTGCGAGTCCGACTCGCGCATGAAGGGCTCCGTACCATAAAACAAGTTTGTTGTATGGGAGCCCTTAAATATTTATTTTATTTTATTTTTAGTATTTGTTGTTATAGCGGCAGTAGAACTAGATCATCTGTGAAAATTTCAACTGTCTAGCTATCACTGTTCTTGATATACAGCCTGGAGACAGACGGACGGACGGATGGACGGACGGACGGACGGACAGCGAAGTCTCAGTAATAGGGTCTCGTTTTTACCCTTTGGGTTCGGAACCCTAAAAACTAGGATAATCGAAGATCTGGAGTACTCTGATTAGAAAACACAAGAGCCCAACCAAACTATTTGAGATCGACATACCGCCTTTACAAAAAATATTCAACTTGTTGTTGTGTTCGGTTGGCCGCCGTCGCGACTGATCGTCTCTCCTGATGATGGATCGCGTACCGATTCGAAACATGTCGAGCGTTATTCGACTTCTACGACGTGAGTAAACCCGTTTAAGTATTTCAATATTCAACTTGGTGGGCCGCTTCATTTGATGTCAAAAATCCAAGGTTTGAAGTATTTTGACGACGCGTTTGGCTCGGTTTGTAGACACCGGCCTACTGAGCCGGCGGTCCCGGGTTCGAGTCCCGGCCAGGGCAAATATTTGTGTGATGAACTCGAATATTTGTGCTTGGGATGACCCAACCATGAGGTTGTTCTATGTATTTAAGTATATATTTATCTATATAAGTATGTATATCGTCGTCTAGTACCCATAACACAACCCTTCTAGAGCTTAATTTGGGACTAGATTGATTTGTGTGAGGTTGTCCGATATTTATTTATTTATTATTTATTTGATGAAGAACCCTCAGCTGGTCTCAGCTGTACCTATTAGAGATATGGTAATGCCCCCTTCTACTATTGGTACATAAAAAAATCGACTGTCATTGCAATATCCAGCGTAGTGGGACACATCTTCTAATTTAATCTAGCCTATAGCGTCCCACAGCTGGGCGGGTTACGTATTACAAATTACAATCCCGAAAGTTCATAATACCTACAGTTGAAATACCGATGGTCAAAATACCGAAAATCAAGATACCGAAAGTTCAAAAAGCCGATATTCGATAAACCGAAGCTCAAATTACCTATTTTCAGAAAATCGAAAGTTCAAAATCTCGAAATTTCATAATCCCGAAATTTTTAAAATCTCGAAATTTTATAATCCCGAAAGTCAATGAGCACTTTAAAAGTGTCAGGACACTAAACTAATCTGACTTTTCCGTGGAACCGATCTGCTCCGGCGCTGCGGGATGTTCAGCCCCTCCGCCCTAGCGTAAGATAGTGCGGCACCTACGCTCGCCTCCGCAGCTCCGGCTTTTTGGTCACCATCGGCGACCAGCCTCAGTCGCTGCGGCTCGCTTGATGCCCGCACTTTCTTACGGCGGCCGGGGGCTGCCCTCCCTCCGCGCCTCCGGGCTTTTATATACACTCTAGGGGTAGGGCAGACAAGACCACGTGGAATCGGGGTTGACAGCTTCGGTTCTGTGGAAAATCGATTAAGAAAAGGAAAGAGTCCGGGAAAGTGGGAAATTATGACACTAAATATTCGATCTATTCTGTCATGGACTGCCAACCGAACCGAACTTGTCTGGAACCGAAGCTGTCAACGCTCGCCTCCGCAGCTTCGGCTTTTTGGTCACCTTCGGCGACCAGCCTCAGCCGCTGCGACTCGCTTGATGCCCGCACTTTCTTACGCTAGGGCGGAGGGGCTGCACATCCCGCAGCAGGTCCCCGGAGCAGATCGGTTCCACAGAAGAGTTTACTTATAAATAGTAAGTATAGTAGTAGGCAAGTAGGTTACGTAATTTAGGTTAATATTCTTTGTATAAAATAAACATTAGAATCTGTAAGACTACAGAAATATAATTCTCGAGAGGTTAAATAATATTCCGGATTACAACCTTCAGGCAGGATCATAGTCTTTGGGATTATAATCTTCGGGATTACAGTCTTCAGGATTACATTCTTCGGGATTACAGTCTTCGGGATTATAATATTCGGTATCTCATCCTTTCGATCAAACGTTCTTTCGGGATTTTAAACTTTCGGTCAAATAAACATTCGACATTTTAATTTTTGGCCTTCTGTCCATAGGTCTTATGAAATTCGGTATTTTGAACTTCGGCATTGTAATACGTACCCGCTGGGCGAATGCCTCCCCTTCTGCTTTTAATACGCATATAAATAAAATTAAAGGAAAACTCTGGATAAGACTAGACTGGCTTTTATACTTATACTTACAAGTTTACAAGAAGAAATAGTCGAACGATTAATAGTCGAACGATTAACTTTATTCTACTCGAACATTACACAAATGAAATAAACAAATTACACCAAAATATTAATTTCGCTCAAAATTTGGTCACAATATAATGCATTGGACTAAGAGTGGCGGTCACGTCGCTAGATGGCGCTGACTGTATTTTAAAACGCGCCTACGTTTGTTTTTCCGATAATCATGGCGAAGTAGCAAGTTGGCAACCGGCTGCATTACAGTCGTTTACGACATTCTTCTACTGCGCTTGGAAACGTTTGCTAGGGATTAGGAGGGATCGTTTGCATTTCGTTGATTTCGCTTATTATTTCGTGAGGTCAGGCGGGGCGCACTCCGCGATTAACGTTTCCCGCTACAAGTACATGCCGGTGGCCGCATGCATGCGGACTATTCAGTGGCTGACACGCTCTGTCTCGGAACGCACGTACCTACACGATTTTCGCGCGCGTCTCGCTCACGATTTACGTCGCAAGTGAACGTTCCGCATTCATCTGTTGATACCAGTGTTATATTATAATATAAAGTGTTTAAATGAGTAAAAAGACAGCGAAAAGATATTGTATCGCAGCGGGTTGTAGGAACAATGATCGAAATTGGAATCACGCGTTTTTAGTTCTCCCAACACGTCCGAAGGATGCTGAAAGGTAAGAAAATGAACATAATATATAATAAGTAGTTACTGAATAATAATAAAAAACATATTGCAGGTGTATCTACTTCCATATTTAGCACTGGTTACTCAGAACAATTTTAATGGTCAATTGTAGATTATTTGCTGATACCTATTTGTCAATTTAAATTCTAGTAAAATAAGTATGTCTACTACTAAATCAACAATCATAGAGGTTTTTATAATAATATTTAATATCAAGTTTGTAAAATTACTAGTAATGAATAAACGATTGAGTAATAGTTTGTTAGGTAAGTATATAAAATATATAAATAATGAGTTAAAAGAAATGTATTGGAAGAGATCCCTAATAGGGATAAGTTCGCCTTCGTACATGTTTTATTTGTTACTAGCGACCCACCCCGGCTTCGCACGGTGCGTCCGTGCGTATTTTTAAAGATCTAAGCATACATAGGGGCAGACAGACAGGCATCAGGAAACGACTTTGTTTTATACTAGGTGTGTAGTGATGAATATATATAAATAAATAAATAAATATCGGACAACTAAGCAAAAACAAAATGAAGCTCAAGAATTTAATTGCATGTTAAGGTAACGCATTCGTTGCATTATTTTATTATATTATACGTATTAAAATGTTTAAAAATTAAGCTAAACTGTTTTGCGGCCTGGTGGTTTTTTCTGAGATTGATTATTTTATAGTTAAATAATGAAATAATAAATATAATGTATGAAGAATATAAATATATTGCTCTCTATATTGAATGCAAGAAATAAATGGGAAATAAATTTTTATTTTTAGTCGTTCACAGCCCTCGCTCTCGGCGACGCGGCAAGCGAGCCAATTCATTTTCACCGTTGGCACGCAGCTTTAACGTTCCGTTTGGCTTGCGCTGGGGACGACGACTTGAGAAGGGCCATAAATCATATTTTTTCTGCTAAAAAAAGCGGCTTTTGTAAAGATCAAAGTAGTGTGCCTTCTGTACTTGTACTATTATCTATTCTGTGGTGAGGTTTGCTAAAGTGAATTAGCAGGTTGTTATAAAACAATATACCCACGTTTCTACAAAAAGAAGTGAAATCCCACCAAAAACATTCTGTAAAAAACTAGCCAAGTCTCGATGGTGCTGCTTGTTTATCTCTAAAAAGTAATGAAATCTAGACTAAGTCATGCCAAGTCTAAGGTTCCTTACTGCGATTTCTTTATTATTATAGTTAATGTTGTGTGACTTGGCCGTTGAAGGGTACACAAGTGTACAAAACCAGGTGCTCCATGACACCATTGCACCAATCTGTCGCCAGAACCGCTACCCATTGACGATGGAAAATTGCCACTTGGAAAACGTTGATTCAATAACCAGTCAATTGTAGGCTTGATAAAGCTGCGTATTTCAATAATACTTATGTATAGGCGAGCCTGAAACAAACAGCATAAAAAAATATTTCCAATACAGACGGACCTCTAATCATTGACAGAAGTCCGTCTGTACGTCTGTTTTATGTTACATCGGTGGTCGATTTGACGCTCCAAAAAGAAGAGAGCAGAAGTCAGCATTGTCAATGCTGAATGCATGTGTTGCACAATCAACAACAGCCTAAAATGAGACACTAGCGTCAAATTACCAATACCAGTATGGGCTATTATCTCGCTTAACAAACATATGTAGTTACAACAGACATAACATTACGTGTAAACAAAATTGACTTGTAGCGGTTCTGGGGACAGATTGGTGCAATGGTGTCATGGAGCACCTGGTTTTGTACCCTTGTGTACCCTTCAACGGCCAAGTCACACAACATTAACTAGAATAATAAAGAAATCGCAGTAAGGAATCTTAGACTTGGTACGACTTTGTCTAGATTTCATTACTTTTTAGAGATAAACAAGCAGCACCATCGAGACTTGGCTAGTTTTTTACAGAATGTTTTTGGTGGGATCTAACATAAAGCAAGATTTATGACCATTTGTATAGTTATTACCATGTTTAAGCAAATAAATTACTGATTTTGATTTAAAAAAACAACTCAACTACTCTACGAACTAACTAAGACGCTTTGACCTATTAAAATGAATCTGATAGTGGACGGTGTTCACCACAATAAAGGTACGGCATTTGATGGTCGTTAGTCCTTTGGCAGGATGAACCCTGAGGAGAATTTAAGAAAGAGAGCCATCTTGATTTTAAATTCAGCAGGGAGTTATGACGTCATCAATTTGTATGGGATTTTGTCATTTGTTGTTCTGAATCTTATCAAGTGGGGTATCTAATAAAAAGGCTTCGTGAACTGTTTGTTAATAAAATTGCATTTCTACATTGCAGCCCGTAACAACTAATCAGGAAAAAAAAGGAAAAACACAATCATTATTAAAACACCTAATTTATGCTCTTTTGACTTCGAAGTATATAAGGAAATGCCTACGTGGCATAGAAGTATCTATTAATTTTAACTATGTCTTTCTATAATTATATACAGTAGAAGAACCACAGGCTTTAAACAGAAATATCACGTCCAAGATCCCACATGTCCAAACTGTCAATCAAAAATAGGCCCTAGGTTTAAAGCAGTAAAGGTATTCCCATACATTATCATGACGGGATAAATCTAAAGGCGCGGACACACGGTGAAAGTTCACTCGGTTTCTGCGCGCCTTCAGGCAGTGTCGGCTAGTGGTGAGCGATTTCATATCGATAATACTTACTAGGAAATAAAATGTCATAATGTATATGGTAAACATTTAGTTACTATACTTACATTGAAGGTATTTTCCAAAATAATTGTTGTTTTAAAACAAAAAAAACAATCAAGTAATTGAGAGTTATTGTATGAAGCTGTTTACACTGACATGAAATTGTCAGGAACGGCTCGACATGTTTCGAACTCGTATGGAGCCGTTCCTCGTATGGGGCCGTTCCTGACAATTTCACGTGAGTGTTAACCGTTTAATACAATAATTAAATAAGACTCATGAAAGTTTTAATAAAATTATAAATTAAGATTTTCTTATTTTTTGTATATTTATGTCTTTTTTTTTACTTCCATACGTGTCTTGACATAAGTAAGTATGTACTTAAAAATAGTGGTAAAAATATATTACTGCCAAATGATTTATGTCATTTTGGAGTACAGATTTAATCAACGTCTTTACTCAATAAATATAAAAACCAACTTTTTCAACTTCTCATTCAAATATTTCCCAAAAATAAAGTCTTGAAATTAGAAACAAAATTTAGGTGCACCGTTAAATGGTAAGTAATGGGTAACACCGTTAAACTTTAAAGTTAAGTACCTACTGGCTAGCTTTACCAGTGAAACAGAGCAGTCTGCCAGTATAAGTCAAAAAAGAGCATTATTTCCTTACCTCAGGACATGAGTGAGTCAATGGGAACGGATACGAGTGCAGAATTAGATTGATCCTGGCCTACCTGACAAGGGGTGTGGAAGAAAAATAAAGAGAACCCTACTTATTATTGATACTATGATATAATAAATAATAAACTTTATTTTGCAAGTAGGTAATCAGTGTAATGAAATTTACAAATCAGATCGATTCTAATCTCTGTCTGATTGTTACAATGATCGCATGTCGTTTCATCGATGGGTACTACCGCTTTTATCGATACCATCTCCTCCCTACTCCACCGTCGCCGGCGCATCACAAGTGCGGTGGACAACCGATAGCCCATTAACGATTTATTGCCTACAGATTGCTATCATTACGCGCAGGATTATGTTGTTTGAATACGTTATTAGAGTGGCTTTGCTTCGATTACTTTAGTTTTGCGTCTTTTACTTTGCGGCTAGGTTGGGAATATAGTGGGATTACTGGTTCCTAGAATTTTAAAGTTATGAAACATCTGAATTGGGATAAAAAAATGTATATTGGTTTGAAACTACACACCAATTACACTTTTCATTCGATTTTAAATCAGTTATTGCATTATTTTATTTATTACAAGTTTATTTTACAAAATAAAAGTCCGTACAAATGGCGAACTTAATGCCTAATGGCATTCTCTACCAGTCAATCATAGGGCCAACAGGGTGCGGAGTAGAAAATTAATCCTAGTATTCTTGTGTATTATTTTCATATTTTGAGTTTGCTGCGTTTGGTTTCACTTTTATTTCACTTTGGTTTGAATTAAATAAAAAACACAATAATTTCAACCGAGGACGGTTTCAAGCTCAGAAGATGTTTACCATATTGATGGATTGTGTCCTCTCATTGAGGACACAATCCATAAATATGGTAAACATCTTCTATACGGTTGCACGCGCAACCATTAAGTACCTACCGTAAAACTACCCAACTATAGTCCAGTCCTTACAACTATGATCCAATTTAAAATTACTAGTTAATATTAGGACAATTATAACGAATAAACTCTAAAGTGAACCACATAATTAAACAAACTTAAATAAAAACGTATAAAATCACTGATAGAATAGGTATGGATTTTGATAAAAATTAACGAGTTTTGTCTTGGATAGTTGGATGATTGGACTATAGTTGCGTAGTTTTACGGTAGGTATGTCGTGTCGCACCCGTCTCGTTTTCATCTGGAGCGATGCGCTGCGGAAAACTAGCGTCCACTTGACGCTACCCGTTCCTGTAACTGGAATAGCACTGCTTGATACTTTTTTACGGAGATGGTACGACTTTGCGCGACCAGCGACGCGGTTAGCGATTGAGCGAGAGATCTGAGCCAGGCGTAACGACTGAGCAAGACACTACCTACACCTCTGCCGCTGCCTTCTCCGTTACTTTTTTACTTTAAAGTGCAGTTTGGCGACTCTTGTCTTCCGATACAGCGCTACCCGTCCCTCTCTCACATTACTGCAAAGAAAGAGACGGGTGTGTATATCGCGCGAGAAATAGTCGCGTATGACAGTTATGCTAGAGGTGTTGGATGATTTTGGATGGTCTGCGGGTGACGAGAGACAAACGGCAGACGGGGCTCGTGATTTCCTGCTAGTCATGGGAGTGTCACGAATGAATTTGTCAGGCTATAGTGCGGTAGACATTTTACAACCTAGTCAAAGTAAAATGTAGTCATTTAACGATTTTGGCTTCCTGCGATGAAGCACATTTGCTATGCATACGCGATGTAATTATCATCACGCAATTAAGATTTTTCATAAAAATTAATCATGAGAAATTATTTTATTTTCAATACAAACGCAGAATTTGATAATATATAGAAGTATCAAAGCTGTTAACCCTATTGCAATAAGGCAGCCAGCTCGCACTTATTGAAGCCGCACACGATATATTGCCTATTGTGGCGTGTGCTCCAAGTTTCTTGTTTATTGTTCCATCGCCATGCTAGCCCACGGCTTGCCGGCTAACTGCTTACGGTGCAGTGTATAGGTTCCCTAATGATTTTAACTGCTAAGTTGCCTAAATAATGGTTACCTATCCTTGGATAAGTTTTACTGAGCGGTGTTCACGACATATGAGCGTATAGTCCTACTCCCATTTTTTAAGCGAATCCCATTAGCTTTGTACCCGATGAACAATACACATTATCTGTATTGTTAGCTGTGGCCACAACTGCCACTTCAAAATGTAAGGCGTTATAAGTGCAAATTACTTTTACACTAAATTAGTCTTTAAATCAAACAAAATAAGGTTTACTCTTAAACAAAGAGAACACAGATGTTGGTCACTTCGTAAGTGAAAGAGCAGTGAAGCTCGTTTCGATGCTGATAAAGACAATGAAGTGACCAACATCTCTGTTCTCTTTGTTTAAGAGTAAACCTTATTTCGTTTGACTTAAAGACTAATTTAGTGTAAAAGTAGTTTGCACTTATAATGCCTTACATTTTGAAGTGGCAGTTGTGGCCACAGCTAACAATAGAGATAATGTGTATTGTTCATCGGGTACAAAGCTAAGTGGATTCGCTCAACCAAAAGAATTATTTCTATAATATAGCGTGTATAATTGATATAACCGCAAACTTTACGGGGTCTTAGTATAGGCACTTATTAATACATATATGTATATACCTATCTATTGATTGTACCTATATATTGATCTGTAAATTATTAAAAAAATCGAACTTTATTTCCCATATAAAATAATTCAGCACGCAATGTATTTGTTTATTGTTGTTTGTTGGCACTTAACTGTCGCTAGTAATAACTTTAAGTGTACGCCACACATTGCTGCTCAGAAAATTTTCAAAAATTAATAATTGTTATAAATGTCAGATTATAGCACTAAAATCTACGTCTGGCTATAATTTGCAGTTATATCAAATATAGACGCTGTATGGAATTTGATGATCAGAAGGTTTCCTTTGGCAAGGTGAAGTTTCAGGACTCTAAGAACATTTATAAATGAGAATCTTGAATTTTACCGTGCTGGAACCGTAATATGGGTAGGTATATTAACATACCTACCTACTTTTTTGTCGAATGTTTTTTTTTTTCGAAACGCTAATTTCTCGTTTTTTAGGCTAACTACGCCTAAATTTCGTGCAAGTTCATGGTTTCACCAACCTTACCCATATACGAAGAAAGACGACATATAAGTTAATATTGATGACGAATCAGAAGAGCTTTGCCAATAAAACACACGATTAAGATGAACCATGATAAGTTCAATGATTATTGTCCAAACTGTAATGTAATTGTATGATCAGCCGTTGATAATGACGCTTACGCAAACTTCAGCCTTCAATCGCAGAATTCCAATAATTTACAATAACTTCTCAACACCACAATGCCTATTCTCAAATCTAGAAACAAACTTATGAACCAGTATTTTAACTGAATATATTCGCCCAAATCAGCGCGCTAGGTATTTTATTGAGCTGAAAATGTAACAATCGCAGGACTGGTTAATCTAATTACCCTGACTTCAGAATGATTAGATTAGCTTCCTATGCCCTTTAAATTTCGACAAAAATTACAGTAATTTTAATTTTGTCCTTAGAGATTCATTTTCAACAATGGCCTCTTTAATTTTTCTCCAGACATGATGGTTCGACCACTGTGAAGCGTCACTTCTCCGTCTGATCCACCCTGACGCAAATTTCCTGGCAAAATTAGTAACGTAATTGGGGGAACATCATAAACCATTGGCTAGCGTTAGCACGAGTATTTGTACTGGCAAAAATTGCTGGATTGTGATCACGTCGTGACAATGCAGCGCCGATAACGCGCTAATGGCGGCTTGGGCTTAAATAACTAACTATTAGGCCACGCCCACCGCTAAACGGATTCGGTTAATCGATGATCTCCTCAAGGACCTGGCTTTATTGAGTGCCGTAACGATTATACGATTTGGCGATGAATTTAACACCGCGGGCATGGGAACCAAATTCAACTGCCAAGAATTGAATTGCGATCTCAAATTGAGTCTTTGTGAACATTAATTGAACCCACCACTATAGTCTACTTCATATAGTTTTTGTGTGTGTATTATCTGTCATCTCAGTACATTTTAACACTTTCAACACCAGTAACGGAGCTAGGGAGCCGTAGGCGCTGTGCGGGTAGCAAGTTTTCGCTACATACGCATTTCCCCATGTTATCGGCTACGCGCGTAGCACAAAAATCCTTGGTTGCGAAAGTGTTAATCGAATTTAGGTTATAAGTTATAAAATATACTGAGATGACAGATGCCACGTACAAAGCTATGTGAAATAGACTATAACTGACAAATCTGCTTTCATATTATATGGGTGAGTACTAATGTTAATCTGTATTTATGCCATATGCGCGCTACTTTTCTGCATTCACTATTGACATAATAATGAATAATATGAATAGAATAGTCCAGCCAAACTGCGATGCTGCGTTGTTGGTACGTGACACCGGCGACACCATTTCAAAACATGTAGAACAAAAATGCAGTGAATATTATAATCTCTTCGGATATTAAATGGTCACAGACAGTGAACTTAAGTGACTCTTAAGTGACACTTAAGTGACTCTGCGGCTCCACACTACTCGCGAAATTGGCCGAGGTTGGGCGAACATGATAGTGTGGACACTTCGCTACAGAAACCTATACTTCGAGCAACTTCGCCTCGGACATTTCGCGAGTAGTGTAGAGGTAGGGTTATGATACTTCAAAACGGAGAAAACAAAAAGAGAGTATTAAATCCACATAAATAAAAACAGTTCACATCGTCTATACTTCAATTATTTACTTATATTCTATGTCCCCAGATGTTTTTATGTGTCCTATTTTTCTACATTCACTGTTCCGTAAGTGATAGGGATGGCCCTCAGCGGTGACAAATTGCGGGAGAAATTGCTCATCTTGCTACGTGACTCTCGCGGTCTCATGTGCTCCCGTTACTAATAGGTCACTTTTCTGGGTCATTTTTCTAAGGGTAATCCTGTTTGTGTATCTGTCAGCATCCAAACGTAACTGAAGATATGTTCATGCAGGTATTTTTTTCTAGGTGTATTGTCAACATTGCAAATAAAATAATAATGGGAAAACGGTAGTTCAATATTGGCTCTGTGCGTTAAGGACCTCGCGAGATAGTATCCAAATGGTTATTTTTTTTATATTTTACATTTTGAACTCCCATATCTCCGCCATTTTGAATTAATGAAAAGTTGATTAGACAAAACAATTTTATATGTTTAGGTAGGTAGGTAGATATATATTTAGGTTTGTTTTATAATTAGTCTGAAAAATTTACAACCTTTCGGACAAATGAAAATTGGGCGAAACGTTACTGAGGGAAATCAAAAAATTGTGTTTCAGATAGGTTCACCTAACCTAACCTATATTTCACAAGAATCGGTTGAGAAATGCGACCTCTAGGCGGCAGCCGGAAATCCGGACATCCGAATATCCAGACATCCGGATATACGAAAGAATTTTGAGCCTTCCTCAATAAGTATACGGTATTTAGAGTTCCGTACCCAAAGGGTAAAAACGGGTCCCTATTACTAAGCCTCCGCTGTCCGTCTGTCTGTCTGTCTGTCTGTCTGTCTGTATGTCCGTCTGTCACCAGGCTGTATCTCATGAACCATGATATTAGCTTAAACAGTTGACAGTTGAAATTTTCACAGGTGATGTATCTGTTGCCGCTATAACAACAAACACTCAAAACCGAATAAAATAAATATTTCAGTGGGCCTTCCATTCAACATGATCGGTTGCGTTATCTTTGCCTCTCATTTGTATTCGCTGCCATACATACTTACCAGGAGCAAACTTAGCCCGGCCAATTAAGATGGAAAGTATTTGTACGGAATTCACTATAAAGTCCATTTCTTCACCAATCCTCAGTATTGATTACCACAAAGACATTTGACCCTCCAACCCTCCACACGGGCCGTGTAATTACCTTCCTTGTCACGACACGTGTCGCGCGTGATGGATGGCCGAATCATACGGTCGGTTTGCGAATCTGTTGGCACGCTGTGTCATTGTTTCTATTTCTGTATATTAAGAAGAAATACCACAGCTTATTTTTCAGAAATGAAGATATCCGCAGAACCAAGGTAACCGACATAGCTCACAGGATTGCACGGTTGAAGTGTCAATGGGTAGCCCGGAGAATGGACAGCCGTTGGGGCAGCAAAGTCCTAGAGTGACGACCACGTATAGGAAAGCGCAGCGTGGGTCGGCCCCCGACTAGATGGACGGATGACCTCGTGAGGGTATCAAGGAATCAATGGATGCGGTCTGCACAGGATCTCACTTTGTGGCGAGTCTGGGGGAGGCTTATGTTCAGCAGTGGACGTCTGTGGCTGATAGATAAATTTTTCCATATAAATTGATGTTCCGTTTTGGTCTGTTTCGTCCTCCAAAACTTAACCAAACTTTATTTGTTTGTGGCCAAAACTCCGCCGCAAACGGGTGCCTAGTAGACATAAAAGTTAACTACCTAGTTTTATATCTTATATATTTAAGGCAAATTTCCTAACAAACATAACTTCAAAAATACTATTGTTTGCCAATTCGGCAGTTACTTCCCGTCACGTCATCTGTCAGGGACTGATGTATGGGCGAATCATTCGCTCGGTTAGCGCCAATCTGTTCACACTCACTTCTATACGAGTGGATAAGGGACTGGTCTCTGTGAAAAGCTGCGACTGTTCTGATCAAATTAGCTTTAGCAAGGAAGGTAAAAGGTAAGGAAGTATGATGTTCATAGTAAGGAGCGTACGCCGATAAAGATTTTATCGTCGGGGAACTAGATGCCTCCGTATGTATCAAAATGAATTAAAACGGCGTTTCAGTAGCGACATAAACGAAATAGAACGGTGTTCATAATTAACAACTTTTGCAGTTTTGTATCGTAATGTTATACCTTGTTGACAATAGATGGCGTTTCCACGTTGTGCTTTTACAATTTTTGATATGTTGAGAAGTTTTTTCACTGAGGGTAATTTTTCGCTTTTAAGGCTTTTATGGTTGATTAAGTATTTATTATGGATGAAATATTTCAAGTCAAGCCTTTGAAGTAAGCCTGGCCATGTACTGGCCATAGTGCTATAGGTAAGTGTGATATACTGTCAAATGATGTTTTGTCTCTTTCAGTTTGAATGTAACGTCATGAAAATGTCATTAGTTTTTGATTGATGCTTATTGTAATATAGTTTTGCTATTTTCGATTTACGTTCCGCTTAAGGGAGGTTTATTATGAAAATTTATGACTGGTTAATAAATAGTTTTCAAATGACAATCCTAAACCTTCATTGTAAGAACATTATTTTATTCTGACAAGGTTAGCATCACAAGATTGCTTAGTTTAAACAGTTTATCTCGAGCTGCCATTCTTGGCTTATTATTATTAAACAGTTTAAGAAAAGGCTTAAATAGCGTGCTGCCATGCTACTACATTAAATTCATATAGGTTCTATATTTTTAGGTAATGAATGACATGTTATGCCAAAGCAAATACTAATTTTAGAAAGTAAGTATTGAAGTTTTGCATCTAAACCGCTGAATTTAATGATTAAATTATGGGCGCAATGCGAATTTGAATTTTCAGTTGAAATCATCTGTAATGCAATGAACCAGAATTAAAATCTCACTGGTATGGTAGTAGTAGAGGCATAACGCCAAAAGAAAGACGGAAGCGAAAGCTTTTAGAAATATATGCTGAGGAAAAAAATAGGTTTAAAGAAGACTCTATTCGTAGAGAAAGCTCTATTCTTGGCGTGCTTAAAGTGTTGATTAAAGATTCCTTAAGTTTCTTTCAGTACGGAACACATGAGGGGGCATTTAACGGTACAGAAGATTGAAATTGACAAGTCGTATTATGGCTACATATATAAGTATGGCTTACGTCAAATTAAAGCAGAAATAATCGCGATTCAGCGATTTTTGTATACGATGAAGTGAGATATTTTGACCAAAGACCAATTGGAATAAAATGGGCTTAACTAGTACATTTATAATTACTTCTTCATATTGAACTTTATAGTGTGCCGTATGTTGTTAAAGTGTGTTAAAATTTTGGTGTGCTTTCGTTGATCATTGTTCATAATAAAGATATGCAATAAAAATAACTAGCAGAATGTATTATTTACTATTTAAGCCAGTATTAGTACTCGTAGTATTAATATACTCGGGTACTTATGTAGTACCTACTTAAAATAGTTTAATGCAAAGGGTAATAATTATAAATATAGGTATACCTAATCTCTCGTACAAATTAGTCGTGTCAAACTCATTGCATAGTTACTGCGCAATGAGTTTGCCATCTCTCTTTTTCCGTGAGATCAGGTAAACTTTTGATTACCTACTTATTTCAATGTAATAAGACGAACATAAATGGCCACGAATTTCTGAACGGGTTGTCGTATAGGTAGTTCTGGCTAATGTATGATATAGATATGATATCATTGGAGCGCTAGGAAAGTACGGACGTACGTTTATGACTTATGACGTTGGCTGTACCTATTCAATAACGATCACGGCTAGCATAACTTTGACACGCACTCTTTCTCGCGCGAGATATACTACCTGTCTTTATCTGTACAGTACTATGAGATAGTGACGGATGATGCTATCTCGCGCGACATGAGTCGCGTGTCAAAGTTAATGCTAGACCGGCTAGACGTGCAGTCTGCTTGATTATTCGTGATTAAGAAATCAACACGAGTAGTTTCAGCGCCATCTAGTTAAGAACTATACAGATACCACGCTGTCTCTTTTTGGTATAACGCTTAGTGAGAATGACATCTATAATGTGTTTTAATAAAACATTGCGCATCTACGTCTTATAATCAGCGCCATCTAGAAATAAGACGGTATTTGAGCTTTCTTCTGGAGTACGTTTTTTTGTATGAGGTTGTCAATCCATATGTATAATCCATGGCTTTAGACAGATTTCTTTTTGAGTTTTTTTTTTCTCGTTTCCATTTAAGGGCCTCTTTTTAACATCTCTCTCTTTGATTGCTTTTGAAGAATCGTCCTGACCTGCGAAGAGATGCCTGACCTATTTTTTTATCAATTTCGGCAAAAAAGTTGAAGTGGAAATATCAAAACGAGCTTACCCGACAAAAACGAGTTTATATTTGTACGTGTAAATATAATGGAAAACTACATCTATAGGCACCTATACGAAATTTAAGAGAAAATAATATCAGCCTGATAAAACATGCCACCGTGACATAATTTGTTCTTAAAGTTTCAGATATACTATAATATGAACCAAATTATTACTTTCCAAGATGTTTTCCCAGACACAAAACATAAAAGACCTTTGTTTCACTAAACTATTTTTATTTCCAGATTGTTCCACCAAATCTTCCCCAACTGTCCTTCCGAACCATTACACACAACACGACACTAAGCGAAGGATCGTGTCATTTGATGACAGCGCGGTCACCCTAACCACGCAACCTTGTCGCATAAACCTTCTTAGTACAACAGTTCGGGATCCGATATATCTGTTAAAACGACAAGGTATCAAGAAACAGACGAGGGTGAAAAGAGGGTGCAACCGAATCTGAGGAACGTGTGGCCACTTGAGTCGGATTCGGAGTTATTTTAAAGGAACGCTTGAGGTGACCTGAGGGTTGTCGTTTGTGGAAATTTATTAAAGGAAGTACGGCTGGTTTAGAATTTAAGTTAAACATTGGTATACGTGTTTAGATAGCGGTGAGACGTCAGACACAGAGGTTTTTAGAGATAGTGCACACACAGCAACCTTGATATAAAAACAACAAATACAAAGTATAAATGGAACGTTTGCACAAAAATTGAACATTGACACAAGTACCGTTTTTCTCTTTTTACTGAAACTGAAATCCGTTAAACATTCTAAATGTTACAAACATAAACTAGTTTTAATTACTGATGAAATATAAGTAATTACATTACAGGTAGGTGCAACAAAATATACTTGTAATATGAAACATGTATATTGAAACATTGGTATAAAGATAAAAGCACAAAGAAAAATTTAAATGCGTAACCTAGCGGAAGAGACCAGGAACCTTTCATTCATTAAGTGTCACTGTTAAAATCATTCACAAATACCACATTGCAATCAAAGCCTCAAAACTATCCTCATCAAGAGGTCAGTGGAGTCCAAGTGATAGAGGGTCGCTATGTGACTGGAATGCATTCCCCGCGCGCCACAAGCCACATGCCGAGACACTGTTGGCTATTCGGAAAATTGACAGTTCGAAAGCGAGCCCGTCCTAGTACTAAGACATCCAGAACTGAGAAGGTTCTCTCTTTTGATAACTACGCCAGCCGCCCGAAAACAGTATTTTATTGGTTGTGGGTTTAAAATGGACGCAATTTGTCGTGGGGCTTAACAGGGCCAATCGTAGTCTGTTGCTGAGCCTGTCACTGTACTGTCAATCAGATCAGAATGATATTTTGTAAAAATTTGCATAAATAGATTAATAAAAAAAATCTTGAAAGCAGAAACGTCGTGTTCTCTTGACCGTCCAGCTCGAATAATGTTTTTCAGCACTAAGATAATTACTGAATAAACTACTAATAGGAAGATAAAGTTTTCCTCACGCCACCTGCCATCATTTACTAACAATAATTTAATTTACCTTTAACGAACACACGGCAAAAATATCACGTTCGGCCAAATAGCATTTGGCCGGCGGCGGTCACTTGTTTTATTGATTGGCCCTGCTAAGTGCGTTATCGGAGGGACCGAAAGTTTGCAGACCGCTACTGCTACATGTTAGTACGTAGTACAAGACATACACACTATCATTTATACTTTTTTTCTTCCAATCTTACAAATACTAGCTGTTTTAATGCCTTAATCATCTATGCAAGTTTTAAAGCTGAAAGCATTGACCAAATCTTGGGATTTCCAGAATGTATTTGGTGGCCTTGCCAAAATTGTGATGTGATGCCCCGGAATTGAAGACAGGTAACACAGCTAGTATATCGTAATCTAAATAGCTTTAAAATATGAAAAATAAAAGTCCTAATATTGCCTGACTACCTAACCAATGTCCGATATCTTCCTACATCTGAAATGAATGACTGACTTGACCTGCATCTGAAATATTGCAAAGTTTATCTTTATCATGCAGGCCAAGAAACAGGTTTCCCAAATTTATGAAAAAGTAAACCCATACATGGGGTAAGACCAAAAAGTTTATTACCACCTTCACTCAATTAAAATTAATTTATCGTTAATTTTTGTCGCAAATTTCCAATTGATATTTTTACTCTATTTGTATGGTATACTAGTTGGTCCTTACCCACAGTCTGTGGCATGCGTAAATTGCTCAGAGTATGTGAGACATATGCGGCTAGTCATGGTCTCAGATACAATGAAAAAAAAGTCAGTATGTGGTCTTTGAGACCGGCCGTAACAAGCATACAGAATTCCCAGTGATATGTCTTAATGGTAGTCCGATGAGCCGAGTGAATCAATTTAAATACCTCGGCCATGTAGTTGCGGCCGACCTCAAAGATGACATAGACATCGAGCGCGAGCGAAGAGCTTTATCGGTGCGGGCAAATATGATAGCCCGAAGGTTTGCGGGATGTTCCAGGGAGGTGAAGATAACTCTGTTTAGAGCTTTCTGTACCTCCTTGTACACATGCAGCTTGTGGGTTCATTATTCGCAACGGGCCTATAAGGCTCTCAAGGTCCAATACAATAATGCTTTCCGGGTGCTGGTGGGACTGCCTCGCTTCTGTAGCGCATCAGGGATGTTCGCGGAGGCGCGTGTGGATGGTTTTGAGGCCACCTTGCGAGGGCGCGCCCGCATCCCTGATGCGCCGGGTGCGGGACAGTCCCAACACCATCCTGAGAATGATAGCGGACAAACCGGACTGTCACATTATATTACACTGTGCGGGGCTACATTCCCCCACTGGTAACATACTGTGGTAGAATTAGTTTATTTATATAATATATTGTAATTATTTTGGCTAATACTTACTAACCCCTAAAATTAAGGTGTAATTACTAACATAATATGTGTCAAGTCAAAGTTACACGAAATAAATTATTATTATTATTATTACAGTCGTGTTACTTTATTATTACAAAGACAAAGGGGACAAAGTCACATACACGGTTTAGACCGGCGGCAGCAGAGAGCGGAATTAGAGTCGCTTCATTGGATCGCAATTAAAAGAGGGACTTTGACGGAAATGATACGAAAAAAACCTACCAACCTTAACCCCGCAACACAAAGCTTGTATTACCGCGGCCATAGTAAGAGGAAAATGTAGTAAGTTTGGAAGCGGATTGATTTCTCACTTGTTTTGGCCTGCGACACGTTTTGGCGATGTGGTGTCCATTAATCATAGTCGATTGTTTTGGTCGATGGCTGATTGCAAGATTGGAATAAAAAATTGGCCAAGTGCGAATTGAACTCGCACACAAAGAGTTTTTTCTGTCATTTTACGGAATTGCTGTGCAACAAGTTTATTTTATGGGGAACACTTTTTAGTTTTAACTTCTTTTTAGACTGGTGGTGTATTCCACTGCCGGGCAAAAGTCTCTCTCTCTTTTCCACCATTTATTTCTATTAAGTGTCATATACAAGCACTTTTTTTTGCTAAATTCATTCAAGTCGCCTACTTTCTTTCTTGTCTGTTGCATTACTACTATGATATTATTATTGCTAATTGTATTTTTGTAAAAGGGCACTTGCAGCCTACTTGCAGAATAAAGGTTTAATTTTTGAATTTTGTTTTTTTTTTTTAATTTGGCCTGTCAAGTTTGAATAAAGCTTCTTTCATAATCCATAATCATGGAGTTGTAAAGGTATGTACGGTTTGTAGGGGCCTTAATGCATGTAACCACAAACCGAGTGTCGACCAGTAATTAATTATGCGCTGCGAAACTTGCTGTACTTAGGGCCGGGTCCAAACCTAACGCTTAGCTAATTAAAACCCACGTAACACACATGCTGAATATGAGCTTATACAGCCTTTATTCAGCTGTGTAAGTGCTTATACTGCATGTGTGATACTTGGGAATTGTGTATGCAATGCATGCTTAAACGACAATGCAATAAGGAACTGTATTTTAAAAACTGGAATTCCTTCTGCTGCATTCGGTCGGTCATGAATGTATTTGATAATTTGTCCATGCAAACTTTCGTCCCAGTTGCACACCTTAGCAGCAGATTTCTTAGATAACACCTTGAAAAAAAACTTTGTTAGTACTCTAGCACCTTTTGTGGGTTCCAAATTTCATGGCTGGCGGTCCTAGGTTCAAATCCCGGCAAGGGCAAATATTAGTATGAGGGTGTCTGATATTATTTTATTATTTATTTATGTCTAAATCTATTAATAATATTGTGTATCTTCAAGATATTTAGGATCACCTAGGGAGTTTAGGAGGTAAAGCAAAAATATGCGTTGTAAGTATTGTATACACTCACTATAAATTGTCTATGACTTTTCCAACATTGCAAGATAGCGGCCTATTAACACTACCTTCAGCAGTATCACTAGCTCCCAACATTATGTCAATCACGGACTTCAACAATAAATTTTACACCACCGGTGGACTTTCATTCAGACACAGTTTTATAGTAGTATGCATGACGTCTTTTTTAATCCCCAACGAAAAAAAGGGGTGTTGTAAGTTAGAAGTATAATATGTGTATCTGTATATTTGTGTGTTTGTCTGTGACGTCATTGCTGCCAAAAGGGTGGACCAATTTGAGTGCAGTTTAGAAACTTGTTCGTCTAGTCTAGATGTTTCTTAGCTATGTTTGGTGGAAATAGGGCCAGTAGTTTCCAAGATAATTAGCATAAATTGGGACAAATGGCGAGATCTCAGCCAATATTGAAGCTGAGAATTCCAAATGTTGTAGTTATGATTTGTTTTAGTAGCATTTTCTATATCACTCATTGAATGTGAGTCTCAAGATAACTAGCTACCTGTGTCGGGGGGTGTTTTAAAATTGTCATCAAGGTTATTATTTAAACATTATTTAAAAAATCGGTGCTAAAACTGTGTGGTTAGTGTAGACCCGTTCAGTCTAGCAAATTGGGATAAATCTATCCATAATAAGCGTTAGTTGCAAAAGGTTACCTGACAATTAATCCCATATACTCTTGGTTCCATTACACATAATAACTTTCAAAGACCACACTGTTAGTTTTACTGGCATATTAAACAGACGATTTCCAAGAAAGTGTACATCTTTTTGATTTTAGTTATTAAGTAGTGCATTTTTGATTATTTTCTCATTACAAGTAAGAGTTGTTTATGTTTAGATTACCAATCGGCTTAAGTACTTACATATTTTTGCGTTAATTTATGGGTACAACAGCGTAGAGCCTAATTATGTCCAATCAAAATTAAGTTTTGAGACTCCACACGTAACGATGACAATTAGTATTCAATGGTATCCACCACCCTAAACACTAAAAAAACGTCTAAATGTAGATGTAATCAATGTGTTGCTTAGGATAGATATAGTATGTATGTATGTAAACACTTTATTGCACATAAAACAATGATGACAAAAACTCAAAAACAATACATGTGTACAAGGGCGAACTTATCCCTGTAAGGGATTTCTTCCAGTTAACCTTTGAGCAAATGAGACAGAAAACTAGACATTGAAGTGATAGACAAACGAACAAACTAAAACGTGCAAATATACTAAATGTAAATATAACCTTAAGATAAATAAATATACATATAATTACAAACGTATATATTGTATTAAACATAAACTAATAAATATATATAATATAATAATAATAAATATTCAGTCCTATTAGCATTGAACTATAATATTAATAGACGAGATCAAGGATTGAAAAGCCATAACTTTTTCAAATTTTCCTTAAATGATGCCACGGATTGTGATTGCCTCACTGACACTGGTAACGAGTTCCACAACTTCACGGAGTGAACTGTGAAAGATTTCCTATATGTGCGCGACTTATTGGGTGGAAAGGCAAGAGAGAGATTAACACTCGAGCGCAGGCGGTGACCACTTCCATCCGCCATATAGGTAAATCTTTCGGAAAGGTAGAGAGGTGAAACCGGTTTAAACAACACATTATAGAGCAATGACAGGACATGCACATCCCTACGACGACGAATCGGAAGCCAGCCCAGCTGCGAACGGAACTGAGATATATGATCAAACTTCTTAAGGCCAAAAATATACCGAATACAGACATTTTGCAGACGCTCCAGCTTGTCAAGCAGCTCCTCTGTAAGGTCGAGGAATGCAATGTCACCATAATCGAGAATAGGGAGTAAAAGAGAACGGGCGAGAGATAATTTAGTTTGAAGTGGAAGGAAATTCTGTAAACGCCTAAGAGAGTGGAGTGAGGCAAATAATCTCCTGCTGACCTCTGAAATGTGCGCTGACCACGAGAGTGTCTGGTCCATGATGATGCCCAGATTTTTGACAGTAGAGGAGAGGGGAATCGTTATTCCGTCAAAAATAACGTCTGGTACCACCAGGCTTGACAGTTTGGAGACGAAGTGAGGGCTACCAAAGACAATTGCTTGCGATTTCTTTGCATTAATTTTCAAACCAAAATTTGAAGCCCACGCTCGAATGGATTCCAAATCTCCGTTAATTTTTCCAACCACCGAAGGAAAATCATCTATACTGGCCGCAGCATAAATTTGCAAATCATCTGCATAAAGATGATAGCTGGATTTTAATGACTTAGTAATGCCATCAATAAAAATGGAGAACAGAAGTGGTGAGAGAACACCTCCCTGAGGGACACCAGCCATAGTCATAGCCATATAGTCATAGTTATGTTTGTCTATGATCTACCAGGGATCGTAAAATGCGAGCAAAATCGATTGAAATGGCTTATGACAACCAGTGACGATCTCACTTCCATGCATTTGTTAAGTACAGTTGTGTTACGAACCCGTCATCTAATCCTACGACTGACAATTGCCATTTATAGGTATGGGTACTTTATCAGTATATTCCCCTACCTACCACAGTAAGCTCTAGTAGGCTTGTCTTATGGGCACTACACGACTTACATATAAATACCTAGAAACAAAATATTCGAGTGCATTACACGTATCTGCCTTTGCTGGGATTCGAACCAAGAACCACCGGCTCAGTAGGCTGTTACTACTGCGCCAACCGCGCCATCATAACCATACCCATTACTGATTTAACACTAGGCCGTCAAGTAGACGTCAAATCATCCGTGCACCCAAAACCCCGGGATATGATCATAACACTCATAACCATTGAAACTTTTCAAACCAATTCTACATCTGTCTATATACTTAACAAAACAGAAGCCGAATCCACATTTCCATATACAATCCCACTTCGCTACACAAAATCAAGGTAACAAAAGCAGACAAAGCGGCTGGCAACACGGAACCACAGGCGAATCCGGTAAATTTTAATTAGGCACCTTTGGCTATTCACTAAAGGGTTTTTACCGGAGTCCATTTCAGCGTGGCAAGTGAAATGTGGCGTATGAGAATAGAGGCCCGCGGCTTGAGCGCCCACGTTCAGATGCTCTTATACGTCTCCTGTCGGGCTAGGAATGGAATTAGGGTGGCGACAGATGGGCGGTTGGAACGCGGAGATTTTTAATAGATTACGAAAAAGTATTAACAGATATAGAAGATCTATATAAATTTTAAAAAGCTTTATATACATTTTTAGTCGAAAAAACATATTGCTCGAATGAATTTTTAGATGATATACCTACCAACGTTTTAATTCGCGCCCATGACATGCATACCACACACATGTAAAAATTGTAACACCTTTTGACCTATGTTGGACCAATAAAATATTCAGATTCTGATTCTGAGTTTCCAACGATGCTGCTGATTGTTAAGTATACGCACTCTTATAAGCCGAATTGTTGAAATATAAGCTGGGCTCCAGATCGGGGCCGAGGGGCATGGTGCCCAGAAGGCTGGCACATTACCACGCTGAATAGCCGGGGCTATTCTTTACTTTTATTTTTATCTTTATTTTTTATGTACAATCTGCTCGAATTGTTGCAATATAAGCTGTTAAAATGCTCGGGTTATGTTAGGAGTAGGGCTTGCAGTACCGGGAATTTTTTGTATGGCAGCACCGGGAATTACCGGTTTTGCAAGCCCTAGCTACGAGCACTGTTCTTATTTTGCGAATTTTTATGTTAAATTCCCTTCATGTCCTGCTTTTTCCGCATTCATAAAAATGTGTTACGTAAGGAAATATTTGAATGGGTTTATGAGTTAACGGTGACATTTTGATTAAATATTACGATCACGCTATACAAGATTGTGTCAAATACATATAGAAAATGCTCATTAAGCGTATTGAAATACATAGGATTTTTCTCTTAAGGATAGTAGTAGATACGGACTGCGTTCTAACTACAACCAAACTGCATTTCAACCGTAAAGCTAGCTTGCAGTCGGTGTGCAATGCGGTATTTTGATGACAGCTTCAGCTACTCTTTATGAGATGACAAAAACGATCGGTTAGTATGAAGTTTCTATGGGATACTGACTAGTGACGTTATAAAAAAACAATAGTCAAAACAAGTCTGCCTTGTAGATTTTGTCCAATTAAAATAGTATTTGTCCAAAAGTTAGTGGTATTTTATTTGTTTTCGTATATTTTGTAATTTTCAATGACAAAATTTAATTTCAGTATAGTCAAATACCGTATTGGTAGAACCGCACATCGACTGCAAGTGAACTGCACTGTTAATCTGCATCTTCAATGCAGCTATGACAACTTCACTAGATAGAACCGCATATAAATGGAATTTTTGTATCCAGAATGCAGTTCAAATGTAGCCCGTATTTATTTAATCTTTATTGTACAAAAGAAAACTTATCGTACAAAAGGCGGGCTTAATGGTATGAGGCGTATGTCGGCTCTAAATCTCTCTTAACAAACCGCTCGGTTTGCAGCCAGCCTAAAAGCCCCAAGCGCAGACCCTTACGCGGATGCAGCCCAACCTAATAATTTCTTAATGTCATGCGCTTTGAAGGGAATTATTGTTTTGTATTAGAATAATGGTGTACTCAGATTGTTAAGTATAGATTAGCGACTGACATATTGTACGTATAACCGTTCAATTGTGCTGATAGCCTGGTTTAGGATAATGGCGAAACGTTGAGGCTAAAGTTAGGACTTGTAATGATCTTCATGAGTCGTAATACAATGATGTTGTGATGTCTATCAATAGTGTGGGTTAGAAAGTTTATTTAATAGGAGATTGCTTGACATAGGGTTAAAATGAGCCCTTCTGGCACGAAGTGATTTGGACGAACGAGCAAAGAGTTCAAATTACAAATATAATCTGAATGTCATAATGGCTTTTAATGTGCGTGTTAAACACTCTGCTTTTCAGTCCGAATAACCCTTTGACGGGTTATTTTTGTTTTGTATTACAATAATAAAATTGAGTATGTAGGACACTTTTATTACTTCTTTACATTGAAAATTCTATCGATTCTGAGTAAGATTAAACCTAAAAACATCAAGTTCTGGAAGAAACAGGGATTCGGGTTTTTTTTAAACGCCCACCTATTGTACACCATGCAAAAATGTTGGTCTTAAGAACTGTACGTTTGCATGCACTTATTGAATAAGTAAATAAAATAAAAAAGGAAAACTACTGGGGACCGAAGAGCTGTCAGCTTCCTCGCATAACGCATTGGCATTGCGATTCAGCGAGGAAATGCTGCCAGCGTCTTCGGGACCCTATTACAGTTGCCGAGAAACTTCTTGAGCCTAACCTTGACTGCGCAGTAGCCGATTCACGTACAAATATGCATGCGCAGATCCGCCATTTTGGGTCAAGAAGTTTCTCGGCAACTGTACCAAGACTCCGCTGTCCGTCCGCCTGTCCCCGTCTGTCACCAGGCTGTATCTCATGAACCATAGTCAGACAGTTAAAACTTTCACAGATGAAATGATGTATTTCCGCTGCCGCAATAACAACAAATACTAAAAAACAAAATAAAATAAATATTTAAGGGGGCTCTCAATCAACAAACGTGATCGGTTCCGTTAACTTTGCAGCTCATTTGTATCCGGCGCGAAACATGTCCATTTACTATATCTACCTCATTCGATATGTTATTATATAATCCCCTTATATTTACGTATGCAAATCGATGATCAATAACTAATGCTAGCCATAATTAACTATTTCAACCTTCAGCATCGCTTATCTAAGTTGTCACAACTTGTGGGACAACTATTTATTTTATTGCTCTTTGATAAGCCGCTGATAAGCTCATTAAACTTATCTTAGATAATATTTCATTCATGTTATGTCGCTGTGATATTATCTGATTTACCTCTTTACGTTTGTTCACAGCATTGATACTCATAATTGCTTTAAAGCTCGTAATAATACTTAGATCGCGGAACGATGACGTGTGTTGGGTTCGAATCCCGGTAGCAGCAATAGGGATATTAAAAGACATACGAAACGGTACTCATGTCGTAGAAGTCGGATATCGTTTGACTTGTTTCGAATCGGTTCGCTATTCATTAACAGGAGAGCCGATTAGTGGCGGCAGTGTCCAACCGAGCTTAATGCTCGAACACAATCCCATTTTGTAGGTATTTCAATATGTCTGAAATTCGTGGTAGTTTAAAAGGTATACATGATGATTATGACTGATATTAAAATATACAACATATTGTAATTATATTAAAAGAGCTACATCAATATGTCATGGCATAAAGAAAAAAAATATTAAGGCAGTGTATTTGTGTAATATGTTTGCCTTTTTTGTCGTTACATGAAATAAATTTTATAAAATAACTAGGTCTTAATAAGTATATTTGTTTATCTGACAAGTGCAAGACTGAAAATTAAGTGTCAGCACTTACAACAATTTATTTTATAATGGTCTGTCAACGACTAATTTCAAAAGATTGTTTACCGGAATGCTGCTCAATCCTTCGTTCCTTTATGACATGTAGGTACATATTTTCTGTGTAACGATTTTCTTATCCACTCAATAGCTTCGAATTTTGAGTTGGACTCTATTTATATAATAAAATCCCATCAAAAACATAAATATTAAGTGAGAGTTCAATATCGCGTGCAATGTTGTCGACTTCACCTACAAAAGAATTGAGATCTGCATAGATTTGGAGTTATTGAGGGATCAGAAGTGGCTCCAAACGGTTCGTGTAATATAACACACGGCTGCTGCTCGCCAGTTCCTGGGGTGAACTTGACTGGACACGCTGCCGCGTGACTAAATAAGAGGGATGACAGGTAGCCGAAATTTCATATTATGAAATGAATAATTCTAAAATCTAAAGCTACGGCATCATATTTAGTCATAGCCAAACTCAAACGCCTACCCAAAACCGTCTTCAAACGCGCCTCGACAGCCAGCTCGCAATCTTAACGTCCCAGGCCTCACCGACTAGCGGGGATTCATCCCGAGTAAGTACACGTTACGTTAGGCATTGTTAATTAATCTTATGACGTTACAAAGCTTTCTTGGAGACCGTTGTGACCTGCCCTAGGCGATTCTCCCTGTGACTGGGCAAAGAGTAGGTAAAGCAGAGGGTAAAGATCATTGAAAACATTCCATATTTAAAAATTCAAATTAATATATATAGAGATCGAGAGAGCTTTGCGTCGTGTACACGTTAAAATATGTATTTGAATTTTTCTGTATGCTTAAAATTATAAGAAAATAACTGAAATCTCCGACAACTATGCCTGAATAGAGTAATCGTCTTCCACCTATCCGCGAAAAAAAAATAAGCTGTCAACAATTTTAACCAAAACGTCATTTTTTTTATATATGTATTCAGATTATTACCAGACTAAAGTAACCTTTCCATTGTGCCTTAGTTTTGGAGTTACTCGTACTATATTTTAGAATGCGTACAATGTAATAAATGAATAAAATGTTAGTGTTAAAAATATGAAATGTTATCAATTTATATATTGGTGTGATGCGACGACTTATCCGTGTTTGAGTTACTTTTGCGAGAGGTCTCAGTCACAAGTTTTTTACACGTGTTTATGATATTCTCTTCGGTTTCCGCGACTCTCACAAATTTAAATTTCGACCTTTGACAGCGGTAACTAGAGAGTTGCCAAAACATCACGGAGGCTCAAATAACGCTTTTATTTCTAATAAATATCCGATTTCAAGTTCCAAGACCTGTGTTTTTTTTTACAAGAAATGAGTAATAATCTTATTAAAAAATATTTAATTGAGACATATTTCGTTATTGTACATGCAGGGCGAACGATATGAAGTGTTACCAAATTCGCACTGGCCATATCTGACAAAATTCTCAGTAAAAAAGTTCGCTCTTTCGATCAAATTTTTTTTTGTCATTTCATTTTTTCTTGGCAATTTTGGAGAGCAAGGTGAGGACAAGAAAGCATGCCAGTATGAATACACTCAAGAAAGCAATCGTACGTAATTAGCACAACATACCGCAGGACCACATTCGTGCAGCGTGCAACTCATTTTTCGACCGTCTGAAGGCCATAGTCAAGTCAGGTGGTCATATCGTATCGTATCATATATATATATTATATAGATACTTATATATTTTTTTTATATTTTCTCATTATTTTCGTAATATTAAATAAACTTCGTGGCAACCAAAAAAATCGTAGCGTTTTGAAATTGGTAACACTTCATATCGTTCGCCCTGTATTAAGCGGTTGGCACTATTTAGAGGTCTTTTGGAGCTGTTCATCAGCTCCATACGAGTTCCTAACATTTCGGGCCATTCGTGAGAATGTCACTTGAGTTTAAACCGCTAAATACAATAATTAAGAAATAAGTATACAGTATGCTATTTTCCTACAGTAGAGGGCATGCTTTCCACCTTGTGGTCTAGATTAGTGGCCTATCTGTGACACCACATACTCTACAGTACCTCCATATGACACCCACGCCCGGGCATAACCTCACCCGTGTCTAATGTTGAAGACAATGCCAGCATTTAGATATTGTTAAATACCATAATGTACAGTACTTTGACTAAATAACGTGCCACGCTTGGTATAACGCGATGCACTTATGAACGTATTAATGCACTCGGTTTTGCTTGCGGCGTTCCGTATAGAATGTTTCTCGCCCACACAACTTATCAGAATCTTATCTAGGGTTGGGTTTTCTGGGAATTCAACCGATATAAGATTTTTAAGGTTCGCGAAACCATCTCTTCTCTGGACATAAATATTAGTATGGCAGTATCGATAAATCTCCGTACTCCTTTTAATAAACTTTATCGGTTCGGCAGTATACTACATAACTACAAAGTTTCAAATTATTCTGAAAGGATCATTAAACTCATTCTGAAAACCATTTTTGTTGGTTTTTTTTTTGGATAGGTTATATACATACCCCACCGAACCTTATTATATTGTATAACAAACATCTAAAGTAAAAACGTTTGATAAGTGTACAATTGCTGTCGGAATTATGAAAATGCGGAAAATGTATGCATTCGGTCTAATAAAACTTTGAATTTTCGGGTGTTTCCAAATATTGGTGATTATCTTGTCACTTCAAATAAATTTGGTTATTTAATACGAATATATGTACCATATGCAAGCGTGCTGATTGTACCAAAAGCGATCATCATTATGACTAATGACTAAATTGTTTATTCCATAAAATAATATATACGATTTTCTCTTACTGTCAAAAAAGTGGAAATTTTACCATTTTGCATTTAAGCCTAATATTTATAAGCAAATACTAGTAGCAAAAGTTGATATGACCCAATTTAATTATTTTCTGTCAAGAAACATCAAACCCCAATTATTTCAGCATAAGAGGACCAACGATTCAAAATACGTCGACTTTGCGCTCTTTTCAACCACTAAATGCACAGACTGAAATCCATAAATCGTCTATAATTGACTTAAAGGCTAAAATTGATGAAGAATTGTAATATATTGTACGTGTTACTTACTGCAAAGCACCTAATCACCTCGCCACAGCAATCAAACTAAATATATAAACTTAATTAAAACTTTTTCTATTCTAAGCACCCGAAACTTAGCACCTAATTCCAACCTTTCTACACAAAGGACAACTAATAAAATAGCAAAAAGGAATGGCCAGTCGACACTTAAGTCCCTCGGTAAAGGGTCGCTCAGTATTCTTCTCGCGGACCCTCAGGACTCAGAGAAAGGGCAAACACTCGAGGCAAAGGACCCAAACAGGGAATGTATTGAGTCGCGAAATAAAATAAGGGTAAGAGAGTCGGTGAATTTGTGTTGTATTGGTAAGTTTATAGAGCTGTTACAGTCTGACAAAAAGAGTAGAAATTAAAAAGTGGCAATACTGTAGTGTCCCCGATTTCTTAGATTGATTAGAAACTGACGATACTACAGTATTGCCACTTTTTAATTTATTTATTTTCTGTCAGTCTATATTTCGCTTTCGATTTAGAAGAAAATACAAGGGTGATGATATACTTGTTCCACTGGCGCAATGACTCGAAGTGGTTCTTGGCCTCCGATACGAACTGACGCCAATGCGTTGGTATGAACAATCTCCTCCAAGTTATCCGCCTGTAGAGCGCATGGGTCCTTCACAAAGAATTAGCTATCGCAAAATACAATAATAATACAATTTCCAAGAAGAATCACAACAAACTATTTTTGAATGATTGTATTTTCTAAACTACAGTGTCTCTTATTGTACAGTTCAAAATTTAAAGCAATTTTTAATGACATGATCAATTTACTTAGATTTGGCTTAAATAAAATTTTTGAAAGTCTGAATAATGTAGAATTTGGCTGTAATTATGTTAAACCTTAGATATACGATACATATAACAAATATACTTGATGCAAAATTTTCCACCTTGCCGAACAAGGGTAAGAAAGGACGAAAAGATTATATTGGAAAATCAAACTTTAAAATATTTGATGATCATGCAAGTACATACCTAACACAAAAAGATCTCCATAATTTAAATTTCTTCAGTTATTTTGAATCTTAATGAATAACAGATAGTCGATCAAGGTATAGTTTCATGTTACTACTTAAAGTACCAAATTGGCTAAATAAAAAGTATGTTAAATGATTGTCATTTATCTAGTTATTTCTGTCTTGACATTTCTCAACAAATTTTCGATCCTATTTAGTGGGCATTATCATCTCTAGAACACTCCCAACAGGACAATACAAGGGTGACCACAGGTGCCGTCCGAACTTTTCAAATATTTGCCTCCGTGCCTTCCGTGGATTTTCCTAAACGCCACTAACGATAACCGAACAATTTATTTAACAGAGATCAAGTATGCTTTGACAAAACAAAAAGGGAAAGAAGTTTGGCAACATCGAAATATTTGCGGGGATCAAAGCGCTTTACATTTGCTACGGTTAATAGGGGGTGACTTGTGTTTAGATGCTGTTTTGTTTGTTTCATTTGAGCATAACTTCTAGACGGTTAGAGTTTGCAAAATGCACAAATTTCTGTGGATCTACTACATAGTCCAAGTCATATTTACTGAGTGATTTTTAGTTTTAAATGAGAGTGACAGGGGTTACTGGGGAGGATCACAGTGAACTTTAACTATGAAACCAACCATGCAAAAATAACTAATTAAGGGTTAATAGTTAGCTAATTGATAACTAACCACCAAAAATATATGGAACAACTGAGTTTTTCTTCGTGATTTCGTAGTTTACCCCACAGTATAAGTTGCTCAGTGTGACCCTTCCCAGCAATCCGTGGCACTCCCATTCGTGAATAAAAAATCACCCAGTATATTTGGCAAAGATAATTGGCATACGTTACAATATAATGTTGTTGTATGAATCATCCTGTTTATCAATTGAATTATAATTTTATTGAAAGTTTGGTAAACGGTCCCGGGTTCGAATCCCGGCAAGGGCAAATATTTGTGTGATGAACACGAATATTTGTGCCTGGGTCATGGATGTTCTATGTATTTAAGTATTTATTTATCTATATAAGTATGTATATCGTCGCCTAGTACCCATAACACAAGCCTTCTTGAGCTTAATTTGGGACTAGGTTGATTTGTGTGAGGTTGTCTGATATTTATTTATTTATTATTATAAATAGCACTAGCTAGACAAATATTAGAAGTTTTTCCGATTGTATACCCCTTTTCGATTATATAACTATTAATAAAAAAACAATTTAACAACATAGAGTTGCATCTCAATAAAACTTTTTAATTCAATAATAATATTAAATAAATTAGCATGTAACGTTACCTTAGTTACATTTGAAACTGTCTTTTAACGGAAGAAACATTTTGATTTTAATTTTGAAAGGATCGATACATTAGTGCATTTACTGGTCCAGGGTATCCTCAGCATACACCTCCAGCACCACATCTTGAATGCATCGTTCCTTTGCCTTTCTCGAGCTCGTTAATACGTTTATTTCTATCATCAAACGACGTCAAAAAAGCGGTAATAACTAATAACAACTGCGGCCAACTATTACCAAAACATTTATTTTTTGTCCATTCATAATCTAATCGCACAATAATTCGATCGCATTAAAACAAATCGATTTCCGCGTGAGTGACGTTTCGATAATATCCGAAATAAAACGACATATCTCCGAAATCTTGTCGATCGGTTGCTGGCCTTAAACAATAGGAGATAAAGTTGATTGCAGGAAAAACATTAATATCGGCAAAAACGAGATGCAATTAGCACTCGGATAAAGCACTTGTTGTAATAGCCGTGGGAGAGTCGATTTTTATAAGGCGGCGCAAGTTACGGGTGGTAGCGATCGGGCTTGCGATTCCGGAATCGGCTTTTTTTTATCCCAATATAATGATTAATTGGTATATTTTCAGATACTATCGCCAATTCAATCACTTTTATAACTCACTAGCGACCCGTCCCGGCTTCGCACGGGTGCAATGCTGATAAATTACTATGGATGTATTATAATATAAACCTTCCTATTGAATCACTCTATCTATTAAAAATCCGCATCCGCATCAAAATCCGTTGCGTAGTTTTAAAGATCTAAGCATACATAGGGACAGACAGACAGACAGACAGACAGCAGGAAGCGACTTTGTTTTATACTATGTAGTGAAGCTATATAAAAATGTAACAGTCAGTCTTACAAGCCCTAGGACTGGGGCAAGTAAAATGTATTCATGAACTTTTACATCTTTCAGCCCGTCTAGCACAAGTATACTAGGTAATTCGCGACTCTTGTCGTGCGTAGTAGCATTACCCGTCACTCTCTTATAGTGATATACAGAAAGAGATAGGTAGTATATGTCGCGCGGGAAAGAGTCGTGAGTCACAGTTGTGCATGAAGTGCTGATCCTTATAGTAAGCTTCATCTTGCAGGACTGCACCAACGTGCTTTGTAACCTAACGTATCGTTTTCAGAATTTGGTAGTACTCTATATGCACTATTGATCAAGGCAATGGCAAGGAGAATCGCCCATACTACCACTCGATCTCTTATAACTTGGACCAATTGAGCAATCTATAATAACAACCAATCGTCCGGCAGTCAACGAGTTCGTGTCAAATCCGATATATTAATTTCAGCAATAACAGTTCGGGGCTGCGCCGAATTTCTCATGGGCGAGACCAATTCGTACGTTGCATTACGAATTTGTCACATCAAGTGGGAATAAAAAACTGGATAAGGCCGTGTCGGTGCGCGTTTGAAGATTCCGTGGATGTTTCCTTTTAATTACAGGTATATTTAGTTTAACCTGTCTGTCTAACTGTCTTTCTGCCTGTCTGGTTTAAATCTTGCATGTTTAACTTTGTTACCTAATTAACCTGGCCCTAGGGGGACAGCTCATCGGTAAGTAATAGAATTGAGGTATAATAGGAGGAGCATAAATTAAACGGTGACATAAGTTAACAACATTTATTTTAACAATTATTCTAAACTTTTATCGACCCAGGCATAGCTCAAAATATAAACAAAATTGCTGGCAGAGCACATACAGACTCGAACAGGGTTTTAAATGGGCTGACTGACTTGCCGCACTGACAACTTCGTTTGTGTTATAATAATTATTTATTTATCGGTGAGAGGCAATAGGTTATGCGTTATATTAAATTAAACAATTGGGCGCCAGCCTGCTTCACAGGCGTAAAATAATAAGAGAAAGAGTACGTCACCAGCAATGTGTCCCCGGTTACTCGGACATAGGCATGTGTTGGGAGCTACCTCACCATATACAGAGACAGCTTCGAAACAGCGTCAGCGGAAGAAGAAAGGGGGCCTGCTGCTCAACCTTTAATTTTGACATCAGTACGAAAACCCCTGAAATTCAACAAGTACAGTCAATGACACGCTCGGTTACGTAATAGCTAACCTAGATGGTAAGACATTCATCAAATATACATACCCGGTGGGGAAAATGGCGGTGCTGAAGACTATTTGGCCAATGTCAACCCAGCGGGGGCTCAAAACGTTCTATTTAGAACGGGACATGGGGAAAAGAGGCCGAGGGACTCATCCTTCAGTCAGGGCTCCTCGGACGCCTGCCGAAGATTCTAAAAAAAACAACCATTGTCAACATGGGATGAAGACCAAGACGCCACTTCAGCTGAACACTATAATACGTACCAAATATGGAGTTTCTTCCAAATAATTTAGACTCGGACAAAATAAAATGCCGATCGAATGAAATCAGAGAGCGAAATGACGCGTCATTGTGCGGTGTTGCTAGATTTAAAAAAAAAAGACGACATGAGAGTAATTCGCTTCGGACGATGTGACCAAACTTAATTTTGAATTAATCTCGAGTCGCTGAATAATCTGAAACGAATAGAAAATGACATCCAACACCCTTTCCAAAATTAGGACGATCAGAATGTATTTAACAGAAACGAATCGCAAATGGAGAACGGACTTTTAGTAGCGGCAACATTGGCCTAAGGTTAAGGATGGGACACATTTTAAGTGTTGTGATACTGAGATTACGATTGGAATTATCGATTGGAAGTAACAAATAAAACAAGGGGGGTTTAGAAATTTCTACGTTACAGTACCTCCCCACTCGAGGAAAATTTTGCACCAAGCAAAATTTTAAGCTGGCCCTCCAGCTTTCACCAACATCGTGAGCAAAACAAAGTTACAAAAGGATTGAACTCCAACTAGCTAAGCCAGAATCGATAAATGACAAAAGCTCTAAACGACTAACATTATACATTGATATTAGAAATGAAACACCAGATCGAACCCACGCGATCGACCGGGCGATATCATCTCAAACGCATTTACAAAGTTCCTAACAATACCACGGATATTAAGCTTACTTATTCCTAATACGTCTGCCAGACTATCCTCAGATGGAATAGTCTGTTCGACCTAAACAAACATGCATAACTAAGCATAACTAACAAGGAACTAAACATGACAACCGAAAAATCTCAGCTAAAAAAGTGCTTTCAGAAGCTGCCACTACGACGTGAACAGTTCGTGAGGGAAAGCGAACAACCTATCATCGAGACCTTGGCGGTGCAGGGAGAACTAGACAAGAAAACTTGGCGAAAACGGCCTGCACGTCCAACGACTTCAATAAAAACAGGATACAAAAGCCAGCGGCTAAAAATAAGACCATCAGGTCCTTAAATATTTGAGGACCTGAAGCTTCAGACCAATCGCAACAACAGAAGAGCACGAGGCTCGGGCCACTATAAAGTGGAGGTTCAGTAGAAATAACGGTAGCAAATAGAACTTCGACACAGTATACTATTTGCCACAACGCTCCATCATCGAGATACTGGCGGTGCATCGAGATATACTAATACCGGGGTGCACGTCCAGTACCTACGATGGAAAAGACAAAAGACAGCCTTTGGCCAATTGAAATTAAGAACAAGAACTTTTCAGGTTCTGGATATGCCAGAATCCTAAATTCTTACCACTAACAAAATCTTCCAACTCATAAACAAGTGGAGAGCGTTTACTCAGCACTCTACACTTAAGATACTTGGGCGCTAATTTGGACATGAAAAACTTGCTCGCGTCGGAGAAAGTTTTCTTCCAAACAATTTCACCTACTCGATGTTCTCTGACTGGACTACCCTGATTATAATGACGAGCCTTTTTATACCGTCCAGCTAAATTTATTCGCGCGCAGGAGGAAGGAGTGAAATGTGCTTGTGGAATAACGGATTTACGAAACAAGGCCTTGAACTCACTACCGGTGATTTGGCTTTCATTATCCAAAATCACCGTGCGCGGGATACCGTGACGTAGAAACACTCCATCCTCTAAACGTTGGGCGATAGCTTTACCCATGGGTCGTCCAAGAGGAAACAACAAAACAAATTTGAGAAAGCAGCATACCACTAAAAAGATGCGTATAAATCCAAATAGCAAACGTGTAAAAGACCCTATGAAATTGAAGGGTCGGGAACAGACTTTTGGAATTCCCATAATACCGATGGGAGGTTTCTGAGAATCTTTGTAAGTGACGCATGTGTCACAATTCCGAAGAAATTCGACTACATCCTGGTACATTGACGGCCAGAAGTAGTGTAAAGATAACCGTTTATAGGTTTTAAGAACACCTAAATGAGAGACCTCGTCGCAATGACAAGATTTTAAAATTTCCATTCGTTTATTAGAGGGAATGACCTCTTTCCAATCAAACTCGCTTGAAGAACGGAATTTGTTCTTGGAATATCGGAAGAGCTTACCGTCTTTAATAGAATAATTAGGACAAGAAGTTGGAAACTGCTTGCACCTTTCTAGAAGCTTACTGTACCAGGGGCACAACCGTATCTCCAGAACAGGTACAGTTTGAGACAGAGCATCCGGAACGACATGTTCCCGTCCTTTGCGATGAACAATATCGAGATCACGAGTGGAGTAGTCGCGAAATAGATTTGGAGCGATATCAAATTCTTTCCAAAAATCGACGCCCAAAATCATAGGCGTAGTCACATCCGGTATAACATAAAATTTAATAATACGAGTCAAGTCTCGAACCTTGACTGGTAAAGACAAGCAACCGATAACCTTCGCTTGAGAATCGTTGGCAGTAGCAATGTAACCAAAATTAACACTACTGTCCAACGTAACACCCTCCGACAGGAATGATTTATATAGGTTAGAACCTAGTATAGAAATGGACGATCCAGAGTCCAATAATCCACGAAAAGAACAATTAAATATTTCAACCATAATATGGGGCCGATCGTCGTCACGGTCAATTGCTAATACATCCTGAACCACCGAAACACTAGGCGAAACTAATGGGTTCACTTCTTGCGAAGTATCGGAAGGAACAATAGATTCAACTAAACGGGTATTAGGGTCTCCAAGATTAGTGTCGCGGAGACTCTCCAAATTATGAATTTGGCGGTTCTGCCTAACTGGATTCTTTGGCTCCCTGGTTGAAGAACCGGACGCACGAGGAGTACAAGTGGGACAGGTACGGGTAGTAACACCGGCCTTTCCACATTTAAAGCAAACAACCTCCCTCGACTTACAAGAAGACAGTTCATGAGTGTCGGTACGGCAGCGGGGACAGAATCTCGCAACCCTATTTGCTTCCACTCTAGGGCGTGCATGAGATTTGCAGCACAAGTCAGCAGCAAGCGTACTTGACGACGGCCGAGGAGGTTCCACAAAAGAATTAGCTCTCTGCCAGCTGTCCTCCAGGACGCGGCACACATTTTTAAGTTCTTTTAAAGAAGTAACGGAGTAAACTGCTAATGGTACAGAATATTCGGGTCTCACATTGATGGACACGATGTCAAACTTTTCCTTATCAGACAACGGCTGTGTTAATCTGCTAAAATAATTCTGCATTATGCTAATGTAGGTAGAAATATTTTCATTCGGCCCCTGAGTCCGATTTCGAATTTCCTTCAATAAGCGCCTATCATAATCAAAAGGCAAAAACTCCTCTAATAGGACGGCAGTCAACTGTTTCCATGATGTCACCTCCGACTTGATACCACGAAACCACAGCAAAGCATCACCTTCGAATAATTCAACAGCCGAAGAGAAAAGTCTATCTTCAGAAATCTGACGGGAGCCACACAACTCCTCTAAGCGATGCAAGAATGCCTTCACGCAGGACTTCCCACTAAACTTCAAATTCAACGAACAAACCGATTGGTATTTGTTTATGCACGTGGTCGGTGTACCGGTGACCTTTGAAACATCCACTTCACTGGCTTCACCCTCCGCATCACCATACACAGGAGCCGAGGACTTGAACACCGAAAACAAACGGTCCAACTTCCCTAAAATTCGCATAAGGCGTTCGGTAAGTGCTGTATGCAGTGTGATGCCAGCATCCTCCGGTCCAGGGGAAACACGCGTCAAACGATGAAACAAATGATGCCCTAATGCCTGCACCCGGTTAAGAGATTTTAAAGTTAACGGAGGTTTCGAAGTAGTCAGTTGCTCCAGCTCATCCAGCTTACATGATATAAGTTTCAACTCGGGTTCGATATCCCCCTCATACTCCGGGATGTCATCAGTAGGTATTTCTTTGGATAATTTGCGGATCTGTTCTCGCAGTGATTTAACGTCTTTAAGTGGTGTACCGTCCCGAATTGAAACCTCGTACATCAATTCATCCTTCTGTAGAAGGTGAAAACAAATGGGGCGCTCCTCCATAATGGATTAAACCCAGATCACAAATTTAGTAAAATAATATTCAGCCGTAAAATTAATCGGCCAATAACACAGCAGTACTCCGTTAAAAAAGTAAAAAAAAACACAATAACTTTAAATTTACAATAACTTATCACAATGAATACCTTCAAGCTATTATTAAATGCAATGTACACAAAAGTAAAAGAAATATGTATGCAAAAGTAAAAGAAATATTGAAAAGTTTCCACTGACGTGCCTATGCCACTTATTGTTGACAAGAATACAAAAAGAAGTTAAAGTATTGCAAGTTATTTTTAATAATTTATATTTTTATTGTTTTTCAACTATATTCAAGTCCAAAGATCAAAAGTTAAATAATATTCACCAACAATGAACACCCTGTTAAACTGTAATAATATTTCCACAATTTATTGAAACTGACTGTACCAATTATATTAATCCGCTAAGAAAGTCACTAATTAATTAAAATGAATTAACACTGCCTGAAAGTAAAGACAAGATATATGACAGTATTAAATTCTGCCAACTGTACTTATTTAGGTAAAATGTAAACACACATCAAATCTAATTACTACCTATTTGCAAAAAAAAACAACACACTAGGTTATTCCAGACTATTAATAGACTTAAACTAAAATACTATGCAACTTCTCACTGTCTTAGGTTCAAAGGTCAAACTTAGAGGTTATGTATTATAAAAGTGTAACACATGCTGTGACAAGAACAAATTCAGAAAACAATTACCAACTCAGACATGAGAAACAAAGAAATTTCTATATTAAATGCAATTACAATGAGCTATTTATAGGAAATAACTGTTGTTTAGTTATTCATATGCATTTTTTGACAAGAAAAAAAAATAATGTATTTATTTATGAAGTAAATGTATAGCATTTAATGTACAGAATGTAGGATGTTAAAAACACTGTTGTAAATATTGTAATACTGATATTATTTTATAGCTTAAGAAATATGATCTCTCACCGATAAACTACAAACAAAGCCTCAATTACTTAAAATACAAAGTGTCATTTAAGGAGTCGGCCAAAACTTGCCCCAAACGTGGGCTGCCACTGTTACCTAATTAACCTGGCCCTAGGGGGACAGCTCATCGGTAAGTAATAGAATTGAGGTATAATAGGAGGAGCATAAATTAAACGGTGACATAAGTTAACAACATTTATTTTAACAATTATTCTAAACTTTTATCGACCCAGGCATAGCTCAAAATATAAACAAAATTGCTGGCAGAGCACATACAGACTCGAACAGGGTTTTAAATGGGCTGACTGACTTGCCGCACTGACAACTTCGTTTGTGTTATAATAATTATTTATTTATCGGTGAGAGGCAATAGGTTATGCGTTATATTAAATTAAACAATTGGGCGCCAGCCTGCTTCACAGGCGTAAAATAATAAGAGAAAGAGTACGTCACCAGCAATGTGTCCCCGGTTACTCGGACATAGGCATGTGTTGGGAGCTACCTCACCATATACAGAGACAGCTTCGAAACAGCGTCAGCGGAAGAAGAAAGGGGGCCTGCTGCTCAACCTTTAATTTTGACATCAGTACGAAAACCCCTGAAATTCAACAAGTACAGTCAATGACACGCTCGGTTACGTAATAGCTAACCTAGATGGTAAGACATTCATCAAATATACATACCCGGTGGGGAAAATGGCGGTGCTGAAGACTATTTGGCCAATGTCAACCCAGCGGGGGCTCAAAACGTTCTATTTAGAACGGGACATGGGGAAAAGAGGCCGAGGGACTCATCCTTCAGTCAGGGCTCCTCGGACGCCTGCCGAAGATTCTAAAAAAAACAACCATTGTCAACATGGGATGAAGACCAAGACGCCACTTCAGCTGAACACTATAATACGTACCAAATATGGAGTTTCTTCCAAATAATTTAGACTCGGACAAAATAAAATGCCGATCGAATGAAATCAGAGAGCGAAATGACGCGTCATTGTGCGGTGTTGCTAGATTTAAAAAAAAAGACGACATGAGAGTAATTCGCTTCGGACGATGTGACCAAACTTAATTTTGAATTAATCTCGAGTCGCTGAATAATCTGAAACGAATAGAAAATGACATCCAACACCCTTTCCAAAATTAGGACGATCAGAATGTATTTAACAGAAACGAATCGCAAATGGAGAACGGACTTTTAGTAGCGGCAACATTGGCCTAAGGTTAAGGATGGGACACATTTTAAGTGTTGTGATACTGAGATTACGATTGGAATTATCGATTGGAAGTAACAAATAAAACAAGGGGGGTTTAGAAATTTCTACGTTACAACTTGTTACTTTTTCTGATTTCTGACCGAACTAAAATTTTGTATGACATACCTATATTATGTATGTAAATTGGACTATATTGAAATATTATTATGACATGAAGCTAGTCTAGTGATGAAGCCAGTGGCCCCAACATTGGCACTCTGAAATTAAATGACACAATCCTACAGTTAAACAAGCATGCGGCCCGCCTGATGTTAAGCAGTTCGGCCGCCTATGGACGCTTGCGACGCCAGGAGCATCACACGCGCGGTGCCAACCCTCTTTAAGAACCTATTTACTCCCCTCTTGAAAAACCGCATGCTGTAGCCCCGGGGAAAACCTCGGCAGGGAGACATCTTTAATGATTGGGATAAACAGTGTAAAGTCGCATAAGAAATGTCAGGAATGGAACGGTCCGACGCGTTTTGAAGTTCTATGGAGGCCTTCATCAGGGTGAAACGGTCCACTGGTCGGTTCAAATGTCAGGCCGTTCCTGACAATTTTTACGTGAGTTGAACCGTTTATAATAATTATTGAAGCTATCCTATATCTGGTGGCATTGATTCAGCTTGTAGTTGGGAATAAAAGCTAATATCTCAAAAATATGTTTAAAGTTTATTAAAAAAAGCGAGATATATCGGACAACCTAAATAAATTCTTGCATTTTTATTTCTTTACGGAACTCTAAAAACATGTCCATCCAGCTTGTACGTGGATTCGGCGAGGTTGCGTCGTCCGTTGCATTAAAAATTTGTCACATCAACTAAAGACAAAAACACGTCGCGGATGATGCGAATTTTTCGTGGTACAACGATGGTGCCGTTGATTGGCTTATTTTGCAAGTTTTTAATTGACAAACGTGTGGGATTGGCTTTAAAAGCCTTTGGGTGACGAGCGTGAGATCGTCGTTTAAGTTCATTAAGGACTTTTTTTTTATTAAAGCCGTAGTGTCTGCTAGCGTAAACGTAAATGCTTAAATTGAAGCGAAAAAAATTAAAAAATAATGGTTCAGGTAGGGTTTGATACATTATCTAGTAACTCATTGAAGCCTTATATACCCTATAAAGATTACACAATAATTATCACCCACAGTCATACCCACGAGACAGCCAATTCAAAACGTTTTGGTTAAATCCTAAAACTAATTAATACATTTATATAACATATCGCCAAAGGCGAAATATGGGTGCAGTATCATTAATAAGCCAGAAACGCCCAACATTAAATGTCAAATTTAGTTCCCACAGTAAACACGTAGGCATACTCTCAACAAACAATTTACTTGCGATAACTTTGCAATCATAATAAATCGTTTCACCATAAATATCGGTAATTTATACCGACACGTCACAAAACCGGTATGAGGATACAGGTACCTTGTGACAAATTTGCGCGATAAGATTTCCATCTCTTACGTAATATTGGGTCGGTTTATTATCTGCTAGTTTTGAGTTTAGAAGCTTTGTATGTTACTACTCTGTGACTCACTTAGTCTTTTGGAAGAATTTGACGGATTTTGACTTGAAAGTGTTCAAAAGTAGAGCAGATTCCTCGAGTATTTGCCATGAACACCATCTTCGTTTTGAGGAGTAGTGGTTTGACGCTGAACAGAAACACAAATAATCTCTCATGTCAGAACCAAAGGGTGTCGTATTCCGATGTTTACACAGCACACAGGTTAGCACCCAAAAACATTGTTATATTTGAAGAATGTGTATATTGATGATGATGATGTCCTCCTTGACGTATCCGTCATCGGCGACACCCTGTTAATTGTTTCTGGCGTGCGCGCGCACGTGGCCCGTGAATCCCAGTTTGTTCACGAACACACGATCACAATAAGTGGGACAGTGAAGCTGTCCGTCAGTGTGGTACAGTCGCCATCAGATATATCGGAGCATATAAGGCGTTCATAAATATGTGAACACAACTCTTATTGACTGGGCGTTACAGTACATGTTCATATATTTATGAACGTCTTATATGCTGCGATATGTCTGATGGCGACTGTACATGTAGAAGTAGGAAGGCCTGGGTCGCGCCTTTCGATGTGTATATTAACATTATAGTGTTTATATATAGGCCGCTTATGCCTGAAATTTATAGACGGAACTGTATTAAACACACAAATACACCTAGTTCAATATCCTTTGACATTAAAAACCAATTATCATATATGATTCGTATCTTACTTTCGTTGTTCTGCATTACCTACCGTTATCGGGAGTAAGAATTACCGAAAACTAACTTTAATATTTGCTTAATAAGGAGGACGGAAAGAACTGCAATGGTACCGTTTGACGGATACCGGCATCGTGTGGGAAATTGCATTTATTGTCGGTAAAAATAAAGCAAACTGCAAAAATACTCGTAAAAACCGTTGTTTCCTGCTGTTTACGATTTAACTGTTAGGTACTTTTGTTGTCATAAAAAATATTTACAGGCACTTTTAATAAATAAATATCGGACGATCTCACTCAAATCCACTTCTCTTTAGACACAAATCAAAGTCTAGTACAGTTGCCGAGAATCTTCTTGACCCAAAATGGCGGATCTGCGCATGCATATTTGTACGTAAATCGGCTACTGCGCAGTCAAGGTTAGGCTCAAGAAGATTCTCGGCAACTGTAGGCTTATTAAAACTTTCGTGAGACAAATTTCATTATTGTATAAAGCGGCTTACAGGAACGGCCCGATATATATCGAACTCGTACAGAGCTCTTCATCAGGGGCTCCTACCCGTACATCGGCCCGGTGAGTTCGTCACTGACGAATTAAACAGTGACCTAGGAAAGAAACAAATCTTCGAGGTCATTACACGAATATTTACCTTCCCAGGATTCAAACCCAGGAATGCTGGTTTCATAGGCAGCTATCATCATCATCATTATACCCAGCCGATGTCCACTGCAGGACAAAGGCCTCCCTCAAAGTTCTACACAACGATCGGTCCTGCGCCGCCCTCATCCAATTTCAACCCGCGATCGTAACCAGGTCGATCCACCTTATTGGGTGCCGTCCCACGCTGCGTCTTCTAGTCCGCGGTCGCCACTAAAGAACCTTTCTGCCTCAACGGCCATCGGTTTTACGAGCAATGTATAGACAGCTAAACTACTTCAAAAAAGGTAAACAAACCGTAAAGGTATTGTTAAGCTTATTTGAACACTATTCAATGAAGAACCAACGTAATGGTCAAACCAATAAGCTAATGGGCAATCTGTAAAAATGCATTTAATCTAACAACACGTTAAGGTCAATTTTATTAACACAATAACATACGTTTTCCTTAACTAAAATGGCACTTAATTCCCACAATTGTTTTAGTAATACGGAACTAAATTCTATTAAATTGCAAATGGTTTGTTTAATGCATTAGCTATGGGCATTGACTTGTAAGGACATGTTTGTTTACTTTTTCAACGTCGTATCTTACCAAATAGTTGGTGGACGACTTGATGATGGGAACAGACAAGAGATATGCCGTTCTTGAGAACATTTCTCGATCTGTATGGGGAGAGAACGTTCTCGAGAATATGTCCCATACAAAATGAAGACATCACTAGAATAGACCACTGCCCTGTTTAACTGAAGTATAACAGTACAGATTTTTAGTACACCTAATTGGGAGGCCTGCCGACGCTACATCTTATGATACGTGGTCACCTTTCTACCCCAACGGCCATCTTTTATATAAACAAAGGACAATGTGCCCTGTTGAGTGCCCGGACTGCCAACTTAGGATCTCCTATTTTCTGATTCGATCACGCAAACTCCGAGCATAGCTCGATCCTTTGGCCTTTGCATAACGTTGCTTCTCATGAAGCTTATTGTGGGTGACCAATAATGATATCTGACGTCCAAATCTTTGTTTCGTTTTAGGCATAATAAAGTCTTTCCTGTTTCAGTATTCATTTACCTACTTTCTACACGTTTCGTAATACCAGCAGCTATCATACACCTTACATAGTCACTGTCAATCGCTATGTCACAATCTTCAATAGCCTCAATGCCTTATCTGGTTTTATAACCGTAAATAATCAAACTAAAGCTTTCCCACCGCGAAGACAATCGAAATACATCTGTAGCCAAAGGTAACAACCATTGCTGTCATTCTTTATTTGGGTAAATACGATATATTGCAATATTGCGCCGTGAACTGACACTCATCTGACAGAATGTAGGCAAGATTGACTTAACAGTTGTGGCTGTAAAATTTTAGTGCACGCCTACGACTGAATGGGGAACATTGACATGCATATATTGAGTTAAGAAAGGAATATTTCAACATGGATTTGTACTATTAATTGTTTAGTGAAAAATTGATAATTGACATAAAATTAATGGTACCTACATTTGGTCCCCTTTTTTTCATCTCTCCTAATGTATACAAAATAAGAACAGCAGCATTAAAATATCAAAAACAGAAAAAGATGTCTCATTTGTTTAGCATTAAAAATAATATTTTTTTTAATAGGTACTTGACTTAAAAAGGTAGGTACATACTTTTTAAAAGCTTTTATTTAACTTGCATTGTATATATGTATGTATCTAAGTATGTTTGTTCGGGTGAAATTTTGCAACTCAATTTTGAAGCAGGTATCGTCAACCGATTGAGCTGAAATTTTGCATACTTACTTGACTTTGATGACAATACAATAATATGTTACCATGGGGCTGATCTGATGATGGAGCCGGAAGGTGGCCATAGGAACTCTATAATAGAAAAAGCAATCCTACCGAGCTTGGGCCCTTTAGAATCGTCTCAGTGAGCATTTGATGGATATCCAAAGAAAAGTACAGTCGGCTATAAAAGCTTGCGACTAAAATGACATTTCTTTATTTAATCTAAAAGAAATTTTAGAATTGATTTCAGAATCTTCATAATTTGGCAAAATTGTATGACAACCATGAACTTGAAAGCACTTGTTCGACGTGAAAATGGCAAATTACTTATTTACTATATACTTATATTGGTACCCATTATATATAATGACGTCACGATTACATGGTCATTTGCATGGAGCGTTTCTAGCGCTCCGTAGGAAAGTTGAACTTTGACGGTCATTTGTAACTTTTAGAGCAGTCTTGTAGTTAGTCCTATTATAGACATTTGACCCCGATAAAAAACAGGATTGAATGACTTCCTCAAAAAAAAGTCGTCATGTCTATTGTCACTACGTTCCATGTATTGTCATTATTATTATTTTGGAATTATGAAAATTTGAACCAATGATAGCAATCAGAATTGGTTTTTAGGGTCCCGTACCCAAAGGGTAAAAACGGGACCCTATTACTGAGACTTCGCTGTCCGCCCGTCCGTCCGTCTGTCACCAAGCTGTATCTCAAGAACGGTGATAGCTAGACAGTTGAAATTTTCACAGATGATGTATTTCTATTGCCAATATAACAACAAATACTAAAAATAAAATAAAATAAATATTTAAGGGGGGCTCCCATACAACAAACGGGATTGGTTGCGTTAACTTTGCATTTGTATGGAGCGCTATACATACCAGGTGCAAACTTAACCACTTAACGATGGAAAGTGTTTGTACGGAACCCTCGGTGCGCGAGTCCGACTCACACTTGACCGGTTTTAATATAGTGTGTTTCTTATATGTAACTTTTTCAACAGTTTATTTAATCTTCCACACGTGAATCAATCTAACTTTGACCTTATTCCATCACAAACTGTAACTTCATAACATCCAAATGTTACAATTATGTCTCACGCGAATAAAAATAGTCAATTTGACCATAACTCACAGCATGACGAAACTTGAGCAAAAAGCATTGAAGCATCCCAAATTAAGAAGGTCTCATCTTTCTATGAATTTGTTCTGAACTGACTGCCTTTTCGTTTGAGTTGGATGTTTCACGAATGTTCCCAGTGACCAAGGGGCACAATCAACAAGTAATTGTCCCAGCTTAGCCGGAGGACACTATTAACATTATGGCCAAGTCAAATAAGAGTACATATGCGATGGGTCGTTAGATATTAGGTATGATTGCCGTAATAAAGTTTATGTTGATCTGTATTACAAGTGCTGATAAAATAGGTCATAGGTGCCATTGTCGATAAAAACCCGAGTACGAAAAAGACAAAGATACTTAAAAAACCGAACCGTCCGAGTTGAGATTTTTACAGATTATGTGTTTCTGTTGCCGCTATAACAACAAATACCAAAAATTGTGTATATTGTATCCGGCGCCATACATACCAGGTACAAACTTAACTTAACCCGGCCAGTCGATATAGGATAAGTATTTGTACGGAACCCTCGGTGCGCGAGTCTGACTCTGTCTCTCACTTGGCCGGTTTTTTCAGTGTAGGTACCTACATGGGTACCCAAATTTTAGACATCACATATGATAAGTACAGCTAGACCACCTGTTCAATCGCTAATATCGCTATAGGTAGCGAGTACAGAGAGTCGACCTTTCAATTTCCTTACCGAAATCTATCATAAGCCGCAGTGACACTTCCCACGGCGCCGCACAGTCACCTTGACCTATGCAGTGAAGTTGTGATCGCAACCGCTAAATATGGCTGGAGTTAGGAAGTCAACCATTTTAGGAATTGGTCATAGCGACGCGCAAAGTGCTTCTAAATGGATGGGAATCGATGACGATCAATATACGTATCATGGAATTATTAGCAGTGTGCATTAGTACTTATGAATGAATGAATGAAATCGTGTATTTCGAGTAACAATGGTGACTCATATTATTTGTTAGTAAAAATCTATATCTAAAATGTTAGTAAAAACATTACAAAAACTTACACAACATAAGCTTTTTGACGCTGCTGTTCACAGCAGTGTCTTGTGTGGGGACAGTCAAGCCTGTCCCCAATCGAGCGTAGGATGGGGTTGGGGCTGGCCCGCACCCGGCTGACACTTAGCTGACAATTTTAGTATTAGGTACATGTGAATGTGACATAAGCCTGTAGTAAAATTAGCCATAATATATGGCAGCACTCCCAGGTCTTAAAAATTACCTCCTTGATTACTTTTCTTAGGATGCCATTGCGATGCCCGTACAATGCGGGAAAAAAACATCTTTTTATTTTTTTTAAGCTTCAGAAAAATCCGCGACTTTTTCTACAATGAAAACCTATGGCATTTTAGGCTTAATATTTTGTGAAAAAGCGTCTTATATCTGGGCAAATAAATCGGAAAAACGACAATTGGACGTCTGGGGCCGATTTCTGATACTTACACGGCTATACCATTTAGCTTAGTACTAAGATAAAGGATTTGATGTACCTATCAAAATACATAAGCTTGTGAAAATCTGTTAAACTGATTCATAACTACTCTTGCGGGCTTTATAAGGAGGTTTATTGTAAATTGAAATCTACATAAATTCAAACACCTTGACTGTGCATAAATCACTATTGCTTTCAATCCATTCAAACATTTATAATTACTAAAATTATGGAGCTCGTTCTAGCGTTTTAGGGTCTAGATAGTCTAGATCCTTATCATGTTAACCAAAAGGACTGTATTTGATTGATTGTAGAGTAAGTTTCGGTTCTCACTAAGCTATTGGCGGTGCATGACTCAAGTCTCCAAAGTAAATAGTTACCTACAGTAGGACCACTCCGTACAGTTGCGGCCAGTGGACAAAACAAGATACTTAGGTATATCCTTATCCGTTTAAAAATGCTGATTGTTTTAAACATATTTCTCTATGATCATAGATGATTCTTAACATATTCTCAATGTTACTACTTGGAACAGGGTTATTGCGATTTATTAGTACCTATATATTCGACACGTATTTCTGTTTGAATTTTTTATTGATAATTTTTAAACTATTCGAAATTGACAAAATTCACGCAGAAAACTGTTTTTTTCTTCTTTTTTTTTTCGACTGCACGCAATGAAAGCATGAAATAGCTATGTTACTATCTAGAACTAAAGCGAAAGTATTGTTAATTTTGAAAAAATAGTTGAAATTATCAATATATTTGTCATATGAAAAAAATTTCAAAGAGAGGAAAAAATGTACCAATCAGACTGTATAATAGCTATGTGTCATGGGTACAAATACACTGGCATCACAAACTTGCGCCTTTGTAAGTCTTGTGAAAATCACGGGAAGTTGTTGGATGTATGTATCGCATGACGGTTCATCATGGCAATCCATGAGAGCGCCTTTGTCCAGCAGTAGACGTCACTCAGGTGAGATAACTGGATAACACTGCAATTGTACCTTCTGGCTTGTTTAGTTTGTATCAGCAGCTCATGAACCTAACTCATAACCGGGTAGTCGCAGGATGGTAAATCCGTAAGGTGGTAAAGGTTGGCAATATTGCCGCGACACCAACACGCTTTATCGGTGTAATGAAGTTTGAAATAAGTCAAGATTAAGTCTAGTCCCCGAGCCATTGGGGCGATAAACCTTTGTCAGTCATTTAATTATTGAAGAATTTAGAAATATATTTTTGACACGGACTTTTCGGGCTTTTCTTTTATTTGCCTTTTGTAAAACAGGGGTGTTATCTGTGGAATTGTAGCTCCCAAACGGATGGTCCTAATTGAATGCGGTTTTTTTTAAATCGAAAGCCTTGTCCGCCGAGATGTTTCTTAGTAGTTTTGTGTAGCAGTGGAAGTGGCATAGTAATCGTAAAACTACGGCCGCAAGGTTCTTATCGCCGCATAGGGAAACCCTAACAAGGGGAACCCAGAAACTAGTCAGGGTCGTAGGAAACCGATATATGCTTACAGCTGAACGCGGTATAGGTGCGAAATATTTATGGTGACGAAATAAACAAATAAATAATAAGGGACAAACTTACACAAATCAAACTAATCCCAAACTAACTAAACAAAGCTTTTACTATGAGTACTAGACATATAAATACCCAAGACCCAGGGACAAACATTCGAGTTCACCACACAAATATTTCCCGGGCCGGGATTCGAATCCAGAACGCCGGCTCAGTAATCAGGTACACTACAAACTGCACCAACCGCATCATCAAGAAGTAATTTAAATGTAAATGTTTTGTTGACAGGATGCAGGACCAACCCCAAGTATCAATGGCAGCGGGGGCGTGTGGTCGCGTCAAGTGGCGGTTACGACAGCACTTGCGCCAGTACTGGCGCGAGTGGGCGATGACTCAGCCGAAGCAAACAGATGACACTGTACCTCTACAGCTATCCACGAAATGTAGGTCCACTCCGCGCGTGCGACGAGCTCATCGCCTCTCTAACCTACGACTTCTAGACACCTATGAAATATTCTTCATCATAAGTCTCGCCTTAAGTTTTTTTCCAGATTGCCTGCGTCGGACCAGTATCTCTTGACTTACCTCGAACACGTATCACTACCCCCGTGTCTTACTATGGTATTTTTTAGCTTCTTGAGTTGGGTTACAAGTTCTGAATAAGCTCTAACCTTCCTTTACAGCTACGACTTTATAAAAGTTTCCCGCAAGTCTCAACAACTTCTGCACCGCACGAGGAAGGCCTATTAAGGTCCTGCACAACGTCCGGTCTTGCGCCGACCATCGACTTCCCGCGGTTCACATCAAACTGTCGGTCCATTTTGTTGTGGGTCTCAACATACTGCAGAACGTGGTCTCCGAAGAACTCATCAGCCCCAGCAGCGGACGAGTCTTCTATACTTTCATAATATTATAAAAGAGAAAATCTCATGCTGGAATCTTATTCAGCGCCATGCAGTAAATGAATTGTGCGCAGTGTCAGCCGTACAGCGCCATCTGTTGTTAAAAATGTCTTTGTCCGCTCATCATACCAAAACGGATGGACGGATCTTAACTAATTGGTAAAGGTATAGCTGGACATCCAAAGATGGCTATAGGATTAACCTTTTATTCGATTACGGAAATGAAAAAGGTTATACGTGGATGACGTTAATCTTTTCTAGCATCAAATAAACATTAAAAACCCCATATTTAGAGGTTACAAGGAAATCCTGGTTGTCTATTTTCTATGCAGAACAGCTATCCTAAAGTTCGGTTTTCTAAGATCGTACCGTGCCATCCCTCTCTATCTCATGTCAAACAATATTTCAATGACCGGGATCGTACGATACGAAATTCAAATTTCAAACATCAGAGTAACCCTCCTGAGTGGGCGATGACTCAGTCTGTGCAAATAGATGACACTGCATTCGAGGAGCAAGCTATCAATTGTTATTGTATGTTAATTATTTCTGTGTTAATATTGCATTGGCACCTTTAAAGCTTTCACGATCACTTAGATATCGTTTGTTTATCTGATTGATTGGCATGATGTTCCTGTTCTCTTCAATTTGTATCACTAAACTATCACTATCCCTCTATACCTACTCACCCGGCAAGACAATTCCTGGTGTCTGCAGTTCTCACTGAGAAACTCCAAACATAGCCCTCTCCATTATTACACCTATACGGCACAGGTCCATGCGAATCCAGCTAAAATCCTACATTCCCTTTGACATTTGTTTCTACTCCAAATCACAATCTCAAATTCGATCTAATTTGATTTCACAAAGATGAGACAGATACGAATACGACGAAACCTTTATCACAAAGAGTACGCGACCGCGGCGTTTTGTAACTCTACAACAATTATGTTTTTTTTTGTGTTGGCACAAGTAACGGCCAGTTACATCTCACCGCTAGATGCGACCTCTCCAGTGAGAGTACCAACGTCAGACAGATGATCGCAGAATCGAACAATAAACTTGGATACTTTGTTCATAAGTTCATAACAATGAATTTAATAAGCACAACCATTGCTGGCCCTAATGACCCCATAAGATCAAAATGTTCTAAAACAAAACAATAGCAAGAATATAAGTATGTATGTGACCAATTCGACGTTCTACGTCATTAGACATTTTCGTCCCTGGATGTATATTTTAGTGATGGGCTTCAAGCGAAGAGATGTTGAGATAAAATCGCCTTAGGATGAGCCCACAGGCATGATGTGAGGACTCTAGCTAGTGTGATTATGATCATTTTGGAATAGTCCACACATGGCATCCAGGTCAGAGAGGCTGGGCTCCTCACTACTACTCAATCCACCACTAATCCCCACCAGGATTTCAGTTTTACTCAAATTTCTTCTTCTTCTTGTCTTGTTTTTAGGGTTACTTTCTTCAATGGGTTCTTCTTTAAAGCAGTGACAGAATCGTTATTTCCGTATAAATTTAATATGGGTCAATGAGTACCATAAACCCATAACTGACGACCCACATTTTATAACACCGATAAGGATTGCATAAAAAGTACAACGCGTATTTCATTAATATATTTAAATATCAAAGCAAGCAAACGCAATAAAACTTATGGTTGTTTCACTGATAAACTTGACAAATTTATTACCCAGTAGCTCAAATTGAATTTTGAATGCATTCGTCACAGTTGCGTAAACAATGGAGGATGACAAATGATTCACTTAAGGTAATCACTTAAACGACGTTGGACACGAGATTTTACTTTCGTTCGACCTCAAACTGTGGAGGCCGGCAATAATAGTGTATTAAATATAGTTATTACCTACTTTTATAAGATTGCTACGATGACTAAAAGTTTCTTAGGTGATTTCGGTGTGAAGGTATTCAATTCAACACGCCAAAGGATGTCACTAGCTGAGAACCACACTAGATAGTCCCAAAATTCAATTCTAAGCTTATAGTGTTTACTATAAAAAAAATAAGTATATAGACGCTATATACTTATCTGCATAATATTATCATTACTTTATATTCGTTAAAAAAAAGATAAGAATGAAATTTAAGACTGAATTCATTAATGATCGCCAAAATTTTATAACGAAACCTTTGACCTCAGTACGACTACCAATTAATATTTAAGCTTATATGTCATCATCATCATTCCCACTGCTGGACAAAGGCCTCCTCCAAAGTTCTCCACAGGGATCGATCGAGGGCGGTTCTCGTCCAATTGCATCTCGCGATCCAAACAAGGTTTATATCCACTTTGTTGGGGGCCCACGCTATGCTTCCGGTATGAGGTTACCACTCAAGAACAAAGGTTCTGGGCAGAAAGCTGCCCCAACGGCTATCGGTTCTACGATATGTTTATGTCTTAACATTAAAAGCAAATATGAGATCCCGATATACCTACCTACAAATGCGAAAATCGCGTAGGAGCAGTTGTGAATTGACTTGCGTGAGCAGGTACCTACGGTACGGGAAGACAGTGTTCTTGTAGTAACATTAAGTTGATAATTTAATTTATCTACCAAATACAAATCCAGTCAAAACTCTACCAAATCTTTACTTGCGTATTGTATAACAAAACAAAGATACATACAAGTTTGTATGTTATGTAGCTAAAGATAACTAAGCTTGTAGAAATGACTGATGGATCCTATAATTGATTAATGTTTTTAGTACTGTCATGGAATAAACACGGGTCAGAGTTTAAAATCGACTCAAAATCGATTGCCAGTATTTGTTTAGTAACGGATCGATCGAGGAAAGAAATATAGTGTTGTGTTTAAAACAATAGTGTTCGGGACTTGCGAAACAAACTTTTGATTGATATCAAACATTTAAGCTACATCTCCGCAGTTTCAAAACTGGGCCTCGACTATTAGCGAAGTATTTCTAAACAATTCCACCAAAATAAACAAAGATCTCCACTCCATGATGCTCTGACTAAACGAGGTGCAAAGTTAAATTGGTTTTCTCTATGATTCATAGCGCTACGCTCATTGTCTTTGGTCGTTTGCTCAGATGCGTTTTGAAGCAAATCTCCAAAGAACATTCATTACAATTTTGCAATATTTACAATTCTGTACCTTAACCTCAACGATTTGAGTATTTTACTACACTAAACTACATACGTAGATATGATATTGCGAAGGTTACAGCGCAGTTTGAGTTTTCGTAACATAGTTATCACTTAACAAACTTATATTTGCAGATAGGAACAGCACTCGCATCGACCAACTCAGGTGAACTTAGTACGTGATAAATTTAGTTTCAGATTTGCCCACCTGCGTCCATAAATTTGCCGTGGCGAGGAATATTGTTTGCTATAAGATTTAATGGGTGGGTGTTGATTGGATGAGAACTGCACTAGTTTTTAGTTCGAGCGTTGAGAAAAGTATGGGTCGACCTATATAAAGCTTTCATCATTGTCGATACTTCTGGTTGAGTCATCGTGGAGTTACAGAAAATGTGTTGTTAACAGTAACAATCCGTGAATACAGAGCTTAGGGTGCTATACTCGACGCCACGTAGCTTGGCAATAGCGACCAATGACTCCTCCTACCATGAAACTCCATTTCTAATAACGACACTTTTTTTGTTCCCCGTAACGACCATTTTTACTTTTATTGCTACACCGTGGTAGAGGGTGTCTGGGCGTGGAGGGAGCGGACCCTATACCACGTCGTAGCAATAAAACTAAAAACGGTCGTTACGGGGAACAAAAAAAAGTGTCGTTATTAGAAATGGAGTTTCATGGTAGGAGGAGTCATTGGTCGCTATTGCCAAGCTACGTGGCGTCGAGTATATCTCAACGCGACCAACAACATGTAATGTGACAGATTAGTCTCTGTCAAAAATTTAATTTTTTGACAAGCTTTTATAACTGACTATACTTTTCATTGAACATCCATCAATTGCTCACTGAGACGATTCTAAATACCCCAAACTCGGTAGGATTGCCTAGCACAGATATTCTAGGGCCACTTTCCAGCTCCATCATCAGACGGATGGTACGGTATTGAAAGTAGGTATGCAACTTATCAGCTCAATCGGTTAAAGCTATCTGCTATAAAATTGAGTTGCAAGATTCCACCCGAACATAGGTTGTTACATATCTTCATACATAGTTACATACATACATCGCAAGTTAAATAAAAACAATGTCCTTCAATGCCGCATTGAATAGGCTTTTGTTAGTTTGTTCTATAATATCAACTTGAAAAGGGTATTTCATTTATTCAGAGGCTTCTTACGAGTATGTACTCCTCTCTGTTTTTCCATACGATATACCTCGCGGCGTTGTTTTTAAATTTTCAAGGGGTAGAAAAGGTGATGCAGAGTTTGGTGGAAAAGGTGGCTAGAAATAGCGGCGAAACAATAACTCCATAGAGCGTCTCGTCGTCCAGGGCAAAGTAGAAGGGACCAAATCACGTAGAAGATCACCCATACGATGGACCGACCAGATCAAATCGGCTGAAAGCGGACCTTTGCATAAGTTCACCAGAATGTCTGTGAATCGCATCCGAGAAATGGCGTAATATCATACAGCGAACAATATCTGCCACTAATAGGGCTACCAGTTTATCACGACCGCTCTGTAAAGAGTGAAACGATTAAGAAGAAGAAATAGGTACAAGGAGAGAGAATAAGTATTTTCCAGCAGTGAGCCACTAAAGAGACAATTTATTGACTTTAAAAAACTCAAAACTATTTTTTTAACACTGGCAACACAACAATCCTAAACACGTACAGTACTAATCTTAACGAATACCAGATACACTAAAAAGACAATTATTAGTCTAAAAATAGCATTATAGCATATTTTTTTTGATAAACAAAAATATTCATAACACTAATTACATCAATTTAACTAATACTAATATACAACAAACACGCAAACATACTACTAAATGCCCATAATGATAATAGCCCTCGTGACACGAAATTAATAAACGCAATTTAAATTCATTACCTCAAACATGTCACTGATGACATTGATCATGTTCACACGCTCACCGGCCATCGCGGATTAAAAAAATAAAATTTAAAAAATCGAATCTCTCGCAATGGGTTGACAAGCATGAAGGTTGCATCGCTGCACGATCGAGTGACGTCATACGTCGTGTTTGCTGATTACCTGTGATTGTCATCAGCGATTAGGGTTGGCAAAAATATAGGTTTCAAGGGGGTGTTGAATATAAATATATTTTATTGCTTTGTAGATAAGCTATTTCAATTACACCCAAGGGAAACGGTATGATGATATACGTGTGTTACATCAATTAAGTTAAAATGCGAAGAAGTGGGGATGGCAGATATTATGCCTGTAATTGTTATCTTTCTTACGGAAGTTCGATTGGATTCAAAGGATTGGTATTAAAATTAATACAAAAAAATATACTTAACAGTACTTTCCCATCTGCAAGGCCGATAATGCACCTCTGGTGTTACTGCAGGTGTCCACGGGCAGCGGTTAATCGCTTACCATTGAGCAATCTGTCTACTCATTTGTCACTTATATTATCATTAAAAAAAACAACGCGCAAAAGTATATGTACACACAAAATATCAATTCACACCACGTCCCATAATCACGTAATCACATAAAATCATCGTTAATAAAACTGTACCTATAATTACTACTTGCATAATGAACGTGGGCGGCCATTAACAGAAATATAAAAAACGTTTAGCGTTTTCTTAATTTCCCCTAAGCGGCTTGTTGACGGAAGTTGACGATTTCCGACGCGGTGGGCGTGCATAAATTAATTTAATAATTTAATAACCGTTAAGGCTTTCTCTAGTAGTATAAACACTATAATTATTAGGAATCTACATAAAAGTTTCCATTAATATCAAATATTTTTAGGAAAACTGAGCATTGAACATTTATCGGTGCTGTTAGTAAACAGCACCCACTAAGGAAAACTAGATTAATTATAGACCTACGTCCCTATATTTAAGTACTGACTGGAAGGGAAAATCGCGAGGAAAACCTGCAAATCAAGGTAACTAAACTGATGTATATTTATAAAACATGTAATGTCTCATTTTTTTTAATGTGGGTACACACCACAATTTTTATATTAAACCATTGTTCAAAGAAAAATTGAAATGCCTAATCTGATGGAATAGCCCGGATATCGAACCTTGTACCTCTGGATTGCCGGTGTCTTCCACCAGGTTACGCGTTGATCTTTGGTTTAAACTAATGTAATATAAAGACGTTCGTAACAATGGTTAAATTACTAGTTTCGTCTACGAGCGCCAACCCTAGCTAACACTGATGATCACCTCGGCCTTGCGCGCAGTCACGACGTTGACAAAATAACAACATTGTGGATTTGTTTAATTTCAGAGGAAAATAGTCAACGTGAGCCCCGCATTAGTGACGTCGGGAAATACCGCGCGGAAAGCGGCAACCCTGTTGATTATCATCGTCATATATTTAAGAGGCTCTTGACGTTGATCTAATTTCTTCATAATTTGACTTGATCCGACGTTTACCGCTTTTATCCGGTCCGGTTTTTATTATATCCGTGTAAGTTCTCCTAGAATTTTCCCTGTTTTTCTCATCGGATCTCTCCCCGGGGATCTCTACATTGACCGGTCGTATACCTCCTATAGGAACCACTTGGATGGGCCTTCGCTGTGCCTTCTGGTATTCGGTCGCTGTACTCACGACCTTTTCTGTCCCAACGGCCACCGGTTCTACGAGACGATGTGCCCCATCCACTGCCATCTAAGTCCGGTTCTCTCTCAACTCTATTTCAACGACTTAAAGTGGTGGCCATAGAAGTGCAGCTGAAGACATGATTTTTTAGGTTCTGGATGAATTCGACCACATTTATATTGTTTAATTTTTCCAGACTTCGAAATTAAGCAAATTAAGTACAACCTACCCGGCCCACAAGTACACATGCCCACTATGCCCAGACCTGTACTTGATATAACTTAAGAAACGGCTTTGGTTTTACTTTTTAACATTACCTTACTATGAAAATAGTTAAAACTGTGTAAAGCTACTGAAATAAAATAAGTCATAAATGATTATTGACTATGTGGTCTAAGGTAGACCACTAAACATCGTTGTTTTTGGGTGGAATATATCCTTACCGCGACAAAAGTTTAGACTCTTGTTTATATGTTGAACAGGTACGGGTGGCTGCTATATAGTAGTAATAGACAGCATACTAACAGCACACGTTTGTTTAGATTTAAAGTGAAGATGTTGATTTATGAAACAAAATCCCAAAAATAAAAAACATTTGTGTGAGCATTCAAAAATCGGTAGCAATCTTAATCCTAAAAAGCAAAAGCGGAACCCCAAACCGCTGCCAAGTGTAATTATCTAATCATCAATTCGACACACGAACAGTTTTTGTATATTAACGACACGACTTGACATTTTTTTATAATTGTTTGTCGTAGGCGACACCCACTTGAGACTTGCGAACGATCAGTGTGCCGACGAAGTTCGTGCCATTGTCGCATGTTCTGATATTTGACTTTGAATTTTATTCTAGAGTTCCAAAGCTGTATTTTAAGCGAGCTTTAATATAGCGACCACAATAATCAGAGCTCATATTTTTATTGTGTGGGTTCTAAATAGTAAACTTTACTTGACGGGCTGCAAATTGATTTTCCTTTAGAGAAAATAGCAGAGAACGAGCTTGCGAAAATGACGTCAGCACCTTGGAAGGGTTATGTTATGATGACGCTAAGCGATTATAATTAAAAGTTATAAATAAAAGTTTAGTTGAATATCTATTTTGATGATCTTTGAACTCAACCCATTATATACATATAATATATATACGTCTCATATTTGTACGTCTTAAGATTTTATGAACAATTTGTTGTTTTTATTTCACAAAAATATACGTGGGTGTCATTTTCTTAGAAACATTCAGCGGTTAAATTATTTTGAATAAATTAGGTGGCTCCGAATGAAGATAATTTGACTGGCTCAATAGCCCTTTGATTTGTGGAAGATTGACTCGGAACGTTTCTATCTCGTTCGTTCGGATCTCTTTGTCAAGTACCGCATCATGACGCACTACTCACTTTACGTGTTTGAGGTTTTAATGTACGTGAGAAATAATTTGCCAATGTTTGCGCGGGTTGAGGTATCGGGCAAACAAATTAGATCCAAAGGAAGACTTAGGACAGTTCCGCGTCGCCTGGCGCTTGCCTGTAAAAACCCGCGCGTTATCGGTCCCACGTTCTATGAACGCCTACCCGCGGAATTACGAACCGAGCCATCTGACGACAGTTTTAAACGACAATTGAGAAACTTTTTATTGGATAATCCATTATACTCAGTAAATGAGTATATGGAAATGTAATTTATATTTATATTGTATTGACATTGTTTTTATTTCTACTCCAGTTTTGTTAATTATGACATTATATAACATTAATATTTTACATTATATATTGACAATTACCTGTTACTTTTGACCTTATTTCTAATTATTGCCTTATTTGACTTTTTAATTTTCAGTGTTATTTTTACCGTGTTAATTCTTGTATTTTGACAATCCATTTGTGAGCTTCTTTGACATTTTTATCTGTTTGTTTAAAATTTTAACATGTAATTATTTAATCTGTCTTATTATTGATTCCGCTGTTATTATTATCGATGTCATCATATTTTATCTGTTAGTTTTAATATATGTGACGATCATAGTATAAGTGCATGTAAATTGACTTAGTGTAATTTATATTGTCATTTTATATTATGAAATAAATAAATCTAAATCTAAATCTAATCTACATCTATCTGTAAATATATTGACAAACAAACCTTCCCTTTTTCTCATCGAAGTCTGTTAAAAACTAGTAGCTAAATTGCTGAAATTTGACACGTTTTATGTTTCCACCTCCCAGATTTAAAAAAAATCGAGAACCTCGACAAAAATACATAAACTTATTGAACCTAATCACAAGTCATAAAAAAAACGGTTAAGAAATGAGAATGAGAAAAATCCGCATATGCATAAATGGGAGTGAGAGAAATCTAAGTCCAATTCAAAATGAAACGGAGACGCTTCGCTTCGCTTGGTCAAAGTAAAATACTATTAAGGACAAGAAACTTTCTCAAGGGAAGCTTAAATAATTTAGTTTCTAAGTACCCAACAATCCACCTTTTGTATTACTACCCTAATCTAGAAAAACAACGTTAAATTACTCATCTAGCGAGTTTGTACAAATTGTACATCGTTATCAAGCCATATTCTATTATTAGTGCAATAAACATAAAATAAACACCGCCGAAGCCTTGACACCTGTCTATCAGTGAAAGTCGACAAACACCAGTTTTTAATCTTTTATCGCCCAAATTAGTTGTAATAAACGATCGATTTCTACCACTATCCATCACAACATGCGTCTAACACTCGAGTGACATGTGTCCCAATTCTGACCAACTTAAATCCTCCGTTCACATCTCCGAGAGTAACCCGTATGTCAAAATCATAGAAGCGTCTTTATAGTATGTGAACAGCATGATTTTAAGCTGGTACGATGTCCACCTGTCTTGGACTGGTACCCGTGACAAATTTGTTAATATCAGACTTGTACAAGACGCCGTCTACTTCCCAAACGTCTAAAACGTCATAAGTGGATACAGAAACATAAGATCTTGAAGCTTTTTGGGTCTATGTGAGAGGGTCAAGTTGATTATTTATGGATTTCGTGAGAATTTAGTTTCTTAAAAAGTGAAGAGTGTTGTTTTTCGACGATTTGAATTATAACGCAAATAATCATTAGCTATTAAGTGAAATCAATTTGATACCGTTTTTCCCAATAAATTGGCAGGCCGAGTAACAGAATTAAATGGAGAACTTTCGACTTCATGTATTTTCTTTAACCTGAAGTCTTCCGCATCTTATCAACGATAATGTGGCGACATAAATCTTAAGGACAAAAAATAGACAAATCGATAAGAAGATTTTGTGACATGTGACCAACGAACACAATTTAAGATACTGAAGTAATTAATTGAGCATCTCATTTAGTCCATTTTTCTACAGAACTTCAATACAATTACAATCGGGCCATCAAATGATTTGCTAACCCAATTACTTAGTTTGGAGCTGTATAAGAGCTTATAGTGCTTGAATTAGAGCTATAAGAGATATATTTAAAGTTTAGACCTTTGGATAATTCCAGAGAAGTGCTCGTGAAGTCGATAGCTTCAGTGTACATTATAGTTTATAGTGTTCGATTGTTCGCATATCAAATTCCTACAGTCTATTGCAGACAAATGAAATGCTTTAGCTTTAAATCCCTTATAACAGGATACTTCTTTTTAACTGATTGTAGCCAACATTCAGGTGCAGCTTTCTATATTTTTAGATCGTTTGCGATGTGTCTGAGTCAACGTCAAAAGTAAGTAATTGCAGCAAAGAATAGTAGGCGACAGTTTTAGTTTGTCAAAGTTGTTGAAAACATCTAAAACATGATCTATACTTTTGACGTTGAATGTAACAACAAAAAAAAATCTAAAAATAATTGTTCACAGCTAGGACACAGCCACTTTATTTCTATTTCCAATCTTGCATAGATATGCAATGCAAATCGCTTACCGAATCGGTTCCACATTGACAGGTGGACGCGGTTATTTGTCTCTGACATGGAGCGTATAGAGATGACTAATGGTACCTGAAATGTGCAAGCGGTGGGAACTGGGCGTTTACAGTCTGGTGTTGTGACACAGTCGCAGGCGCCGGTCGCAGCCCAAGTTAGGAGAGACAGGGATTTATAACAAGGAGTACCTATACGAGATATATAGATGAAGGTGACCTGAAATGTGCAGGCGGTGGAACTAACTTCATACAGTTCATACGGTTGTGAGTTGTGGCACGGTTGCTGGCGCCGTTTACAATACAATGCTAGGTATGAAACATGAGCGATTTATAAGTATTTGAAACGGTAGGTAATGTAATCAGTAATGACGGATACAACTGCCGTCGGATCAACTTTTAGGAAATTGAAGGTATAGATATTAGCTAGGCTTAAACCGTGATTTTTCTGCCAGCCAAGCTATTACGCTTTATTTCTGACAACACGTCAGATCGATGTCACAAACACAAATGTGTATGCTTTCACTGTGTTTATTGTAACATTGCAATAGATACCGCGTTAATAGCCGCGCCACTTTTAACATTCGTTAGCAACCGGAAAGCTCAAATTAATTTATTAAAACTTTATTGCACAGTAAAAAAAATTACAAATGGCGGAATTAATGCCTTAAGGCATTCTTGTCGTATGTCCAATTTTTGTCGTATATGTTGTTTCAAAAACCAGCGATACTATCCCTATACAAAGCATCCAGCTATTTTGATGTGTCGTAGCTACAATGTCACAAAAACATCAAAAATATTCGGTTCTCAATCTTCAATGACGCACAAATTTTATAGATGTTTTCGCTGCCTCTCGTACCTTATACGCTAACCGTTTAAGTTTGACATATCTGAAATAATTAGAAACAAACCGAGTCGAACGTGACTCTATCTGCCGGGATCCAAGTCGCGTCGTATCGATTGATTGGATCCGATCGATACGACGATGTCGCCGGATTGAACGATGATTTGCGTTTTTGGAATCGATCACGTTACATACTAGGCTGCGGCTTTGCTTTATACCTTTTTGATTAACTTCATTTGACATTATACTCCTATTCAACGTACATACATATCTAGGTTAACTATCGTTTCATTAAATACTCACGATTCGGTCGTTTATGTTTCAGTTTCAGAATTCGTAATCAAATTTTACATTATTAAAACATGGATTTCAACGTGCGCAATGAACCGTAAATAATTATTTTATCACTACGGTTTGGTCTTTTATATAAAGTTAGAAGCAGTAGAGCAATTCGCGGCATTTAAGGGCTGTAAATAATACACCGGAATACTCTGATGCTGTTTGAAACATATTTCTCATAGTGGTGATATTTTCAGGCCACGTCAACAGGAAAATCAGTGACAAGTTGCCGCGCCAGTACAGGTATCAGTCCCTAATGAGGAGTTCCGTACGAGTCCGAAACATATCGGGCCATTCCTGACAATTTCACCTGAGTGTAAACTGCTTAATACAATAATTAAATATGTCTCACGAAAGTTGTAATACGATTATAGGAAAATCAGTATATACAATTACTAGGCTAGTGCCTTCATAATGTTCCAAGTCCAAGCACACATACATGCGATTGAACCGTTACAAGCCAGAGGTCCAGTACTCTTTTTACGTTGTCATGATTACACTCGCGACCACTTCACTTTTTTCCACCATCTCGTGACCAGAGCCATCCCATGAACTTACGCCATGCAATAGAAAATGAAATTAATACTGTCATTCAATGTCGAAACACCAGATCAAGATTGTACCACAAAAACCACGCAATGTCATGAACATAATTGTTTTTTGCGTTAGGATGTCGTAGGTGTCTTATTCTATTTGTCGAGGTACGCTTTCCAACTGGCTGTGCCCAACTAATGCTCTCAAACGGTCATTGAAATGTATATAAGGTGTGTTGGACACTGAGAGACTCCGTGTTTGAGTTTTGGATGGTTGGAAAGAGGTCTTTTTAAATAGAGTCCCCTGCTGTTAGTAGCATGTTAGATTGATAGATGATACACGAGTTGTTTTATCGTCCCGCGATGAGGTTTTTTATAAGGGACCTTTTAAGTGAGAATTGTCTCTGGTATTGGATTTTTATCTTGTCTGTGGGAAGATTGAAAAGCCATTGCGAGGTGACGGTGTTTGATTGAATTTCTCAATCACAAAATGACCCTTTTGATAGACAGTCGGTGTTGTTAATAGGAAAAGGTCAGTTTGTACGGTTTGGTTATTTAACCATTTAAATAATATTTTTTAATGAACCTTTTATTAATAATTTAGCATAATCATGAGTATATGAGAACGTTTGGCACAGAAGACGGACAAATGCATAGGTTACCAACAAGACAGTCATAAAATTCAAAAATCGTATTGAAAATCAGTGTTCTGTGGAGAGGGGTCATTCAGTCAGGAACATTTTTAATAGCGCAATGCAGGATTTGTATAGATGCGCGGCGGCACCCGTACAGCGCTGTCTGTTGATGAAAAATGTTCCATCCTCTCATCGCGCCGAAACGGCTTGGAAGGATTTTAACCAATTTTGGTGCACGGATAGCTGCCCTTCCAAGGATGGTTATAATATGCTTTTTACCAGGTAATTTTAGGAGCTCTTAGTACCAACATGTTTTTAGTATTTGATTACAACTGGGCAAAATGGCCATAATCATCAGCTTGGTGTGGTTAAACAAAAACCATACAGACAACGCCGTGAAGCAAACCATATCACATACATTACATCTTCAACGCCGCGACAGGTGACCCTCCGAACGTTATTACAAAACTCCATACACACACAAGTATTACTTCTAAGTCTCAATTCAGAAAGCCCAAAACGCCTTGTCAATGCAACCGCTGACTTTGAATGCGACTTAAATTTCTTAAAAGTCATTTGTCAAGCATGGGGTCAGAGGGTGTGATTCGTCTCATGTTAATCAATGCATAGGCAGATGATTAGATGATCAATATGTGATTCAAACACGGTTTGAGCTTCATAAATTATTCATTGTATGTAACTTTCGTAGTTCTCATGCGTGGTTGTTTTCTTCTAAACATTACATGGTTGCATATGTATACTACGATGAAAATTTAAGCCTGTAGATATGTACCGGATTGTGAAATAGGTTAGGAAACCTAAATATTATACAATAATTAATATACAGAGCCAACTTTCACCAGCCAGGACGCTATTTGATAGAGCTTTATGGTAGATATCTTAATTTTAGCCATTTATAATTATAATTCGTCTTTAAAGAAAGAAAGAAAGAAAGAAATCATTTATTGTTCAATTGTGCATATACAAAAGCTGTTAAATAAAAATATGGGAGTGTCACAATAAACCGTTTAACGGTATACAATAAACTGTCAGCGACAGTGATTTTAAAGTCTACAATTTAATTACTTTAAATTTCGAGAAAACAAATAATCCTATATCTTACAATAATATAAATATAAATAAGTCCAATTATCACAAAAATCCATATACCTATTATTAATAAAATTACCTATATAAATTATTAGTTCAATTAAATGTCCATTACATGTCTGCCATTTTAATAAAATAATCATTAATTGAATAAAAACATTCCTCAAGTAGCATTTTTTTTAATTTTGAGAAGAATATTCTATTTGGAAGTTCTGTCCATGAAATAGGGATCGCATTATATATTTTTATTGCCATATGGTAACAATTCTTTTTATTTAATTGTAGGCGGCTTTTAGGAACAATCAAGGATTTGTGTGTGACTTTTCGTTTTCCCTTGTTGCATTTCATGTTAAAGAGTTCCAAATTATTTCTTACAAATTTACAAATTTCAAGAATATATAGACTAGGAACAGTCAGGATCCCAAATTTTTTAAAAAATGGTTTACAAGTTTCAGACTGTTTTATCCCGCTTAAAGCCCTGATGCACTTTTTCTGCGCTATGAAGATTCTTTGTATGTCTGTGGCATTACCCCATAATACCATTCCGTAGCGCAATGCAGAACCGACATAACTATGATATACTAGCAGAGCAGTGCTTTCAGAAGTTATAGATCTTAGTTTCCTTAGAGCGTATACAGATTTATTTATTTTTGCGGAAACTAAGTCAACTTGTTTTTTCCAATTGAGGTGTTCGTCAATAACAATACCTAAAAAGTTTGTGTGTGATACCTGTTCTAATTGGTCCAAACCCGTGTTCACCTCTAATTTACTTTTTATTTTATTATTACGGGTTACAAATCTAATAAGTTTAGTTTTGGAAGCATTCATATATAAACCGTTATTTTCCAACCAAGTTGATATCTGTGTCAATGTATTATGAATGTTTTCCTTTAACTCTATATCGTTTTTCCCTCTTATGATGACAGATGTGTCATCGGCAAACAGAAGACAACGATGGGTAATACTGTTAGGAAGATCGTTGATATATAGCAAGAATAAGAGAGGTCCCAGAATACTGCCCTGGGGTATCCCACGGGGATTTGCTCGCGGAGTAGAGTCAACGTTTGAAGTGGTGTTTTTTATCGTACACGTATGGGTTATTCGCGTTATTTGCCTTCGGTCTGCTAAATAACTCTCTAACCACATGTATGCCGGCCCTCGTATACCATATTTTTCTAGCTTTTTTAACTTTTTTTTTTACTGTATGTAAAGAACCGTAAAATGTATTTACACATGGCGCAAAGACAAAGATTTTAAAATTCTATGTAAGTATACTATTCTAAAATTCTAGATTTATATTTCACATAAGTTTTCTATGGATTCAGGTTATGTTCCATGATTTCAGGAGGAATCTTTATAGCGCGATGCACGATCGTCTTTTGTTTTGTATGTACTCGCGGCGCAATAACAGTCTGGCGCCATCTGTTGATCATAATTTATTTGTCCTCTCTTCACACCAATTGCCTGTAGAATCACACGCAGACTTACTGCAACACCTCTAGCAAGTAGTAACCGTCATACGCGACTATTTCTCGCGCAAGATACCCGTCTCTTTTTCTGCAGTAATGTGAGAGAGTGACGGATAGCGCTATGTCGCACGACTAGTGTCGCGAAGCATAGTTGTGCTAGACGTACAGTTCTTACAACAGAATAATAAACTTACTCGCTCCCAGATGAAGGTTTATATTGATACTGCACCTACCCATTACCCTAGCCATTAGATGAATCTCAAATCTGATTATACAAGCCGTCCACAAACGACGGCAATAAATAAAGACGAGCGAATCATTCACGGCTCCATCACGAACTCATGAAGACGACATTAAGACAGTAAACACCAAATCTGCACACATTTACAACCATGTCGCTGTCACTCCCAATAATTTCTTTAACCATTTCTTTAGCATGTGTCGCGTGATTTAGAGGAACAAGGTTCCACGATGCGATATTTGGAAACGGCCGAACCTGTTCGGTTGATATATAGACTCGTAATTGAAAACTTTCGATAACCTATAGCCGATGATTTGTATAAAATGTAGCTATTAAGAGAAAGAGTAAGTTTTGATGAGCGGACAGGTTTGGACGCAATTATCTGACGGACATAAATCCGTTCACAACTTTTAAACTTTGTAAATATTAACAAAAAGGTAAATTATTAAAGTAAAATGAAATGTGATCCACTGCAATATAAGCAGGACCCGAATCTGCGACCCTACGTTTTCGGCGTAGTGCTCTCTCAACTGAGCTATCACTCACTTTATCATCTTCGATTCCATAACTCTACACTATTGGAGCACCCTCTGCATCATGTGTGTTTAAAATGTATATTATGCGCATTAGCCATTATACAATTCTATTAAAAAACATTCTTTACGTTAAAATGTTCAATGTCTCGACTGTTTACATTTACCTAATATTACAATTCGAGAGATACAGCCCTGTGACAGACGCACGGATGGACGGATCCCTTTGGGTGCGGAACCCTAAAAAATTTAATTACGTGGATGATCTGTAAGCACCATCTAGTATAAAAACTCTCTTTGTATTCGTTATAGCCCAACAGAGAGTTCTTCAGTCCACGCCAAAATGGCGGTTTACAATACAAAATATAGAGAACAGGCGATCTTATCGCAAAAGAGCAATATCTTCCAGACAACCTTTGGGTATTGGAGTCGATCAGTATGAACCACACAATGAGTAGGTGATGCAGAAGTTATTATTTATTTATGCATAGGTATGTATATCTATTGTTATGTTTACTTGCTTATCTGTTGATAATTATTGTGTTCTTCCATTCCCTTCTGCATCACCTACTCATCACCTACTTAGGTATACTGATCGACTCCACTACCTAAAGGTTCTCTGGAAGAGATTGCTCTATTTGTCTATCGTTATTAAAATTATTGTTTCAGTGTTTAATTTGTAAACTTTTTTTTCTTTAAACTGAGAACTAAGATAAAGTCACTGATGTAAACAAAGAGGAGGCAGGACTAAATATTCCGCTCAAGTAATTTTTGCATAATAAATCCAAAACAATGAACAGTGATGAATAACAAATTTTATTCAATAGGAATTTATTTCGCAAGGAGAACGAAGGGTTGAGCAGCATTCCGGTAAACAATGTTTTGAGTTTTGTTGCTGACAAATCCTTGACAAATCGCTACTGACTTTTTATAATGCAAATATATGACTTATGCACATTATTGCCATATGAAAGCTGTTTCTAGTGCCACTATAACTGGGCAAGATCGACACTTGTTAGGCTACTTCATGACTAAATAGGTACCTAATTAAAGACAGTGATAATCGGAAGTCTTATTTCTAGAAAGGACTACTTACTTCTATTGTTTCATGTTTAAGAAGCCTTATTTCTTTTAAAAAATTTTTTTTCATATTATGAAAAATATAATATCGATAATTGCAACCAACTTTTTCAAATGAATAATATTTTTCCCCAAGTTCTTGAAAGTAACATAGCTATTTCATGCTTTCATTGAATGCAGTCGAAAATAAATTGTAAAAACAAGTTTTCTGCGTGAATTTTGTCAATTTCGAGTAGTTTTTTAAACAAAAATTATCAATGAAAAATTCAAACTGTAGGTTTATAATAGTAAATCTCAATAGGCCTGTTCTAAGTAGTAACATTGATACGCTAAGAGACATATTTATTAATCATGGAGAAAAATGTCTAAAACCGATAGCATTTTTGAACGGATCAGGAGCCTTAAAATAACCGTAATAGAAGTATTACAAGTGGGTGGCACCGTAACAACCCCTATCGGCTACCCCCATTATTTATGCCTTTCTTTGCATGCGGGGTGGACTGTCCAGACGTGCATAAATAACGGCCCTGTCCGCCGGCGGTAATCGCAATCTCCTGAGATTTCACACTTGCTCCGGCTTTACCTGATCACAATACTGATATGAATATTAATACTTACAGATTAAATATAAGTACAAAAACAAAATACCCCTCCTGCCTGGTTGCCTCTTTAGGAATATGATCACCAGATGTTTGGTTGCGTACGATCCATACAATTTCGAACGGTATTTTTACAGCACAAAAAAGGGTTTTGCAGTGATTTCTGAGTAATTTTAATTTGTACCGTATTGTTAAGAAAGTTTAAATTAAAATTAATTCACAAGAGTTACTGGTCAAAAAATCACTTGCCGTTTCTATTGGTGGATGATGTAAATAGCGACCGCTGCGAAGTGCATACGAAAATAATCCTAGAGGTGTGTACCCGTAGCATTTGGCGATAGAAGATACCTAGTATGAGTAGGTATTTTATTTTATTTTATTTATTGGTATTTATATGTAATTATGTTGTTTGATGCACCGCCTACAATTTCTCTGCTTTGCCCTAAGGTTGACTGGTAGAGAATGCCTCATGGCATTAAGTCCGCCTTTTGTACGTTAAGTTTTTATTTTGTGCAATAAAGTTTAAATAAATAAATAAATACTCACTGTTAAGTTTCTTTCGGCTTTCTTCTCAACAGTGGTCTCCTCTTGGGAAATGCCGGTAGATTCATAATCTAACACTGTTACAGTGCCCTTGTGGTCTAGTTACTGGATTCGCTAAAGTTATTTTTAAGGATCTTTCTAAACGGCTCGTCGACATCACTGGTGACCAAATGGCTGACAGCTTCCTCGCTCAGCGTCTTAGAGCCTTATCACACTTGCGATTTGCGAGCGAGTTTTGTATGAAGGCGAACACGCAGCGAGTTCGCCGCGACGCTAATTTGTATAGAAAACTCGCTCGCAAATCGCAAGTGTGATAAGGCCCTTAGTGCAGCAATACGGCGAGGTAATGCTGCCAGCGTCTTTGGTACAATGCCACGGGGGTCATTTTTAGACATAGTTTAGTTTTAGATTTAATTTAATAATACGACGTATTTTTAATGAATAATAATTAATGGATAAAAAAATTGCTAATCTGTTGTGTTGTATTAATAAAATAAATATTCTGACCGAATAAATTATTTCATTTCATTTCATACACTAGAGGCTCTGTGAGCTCTAGACCTCGCGATAATTATTCGAAGTGGCTGAAATATGACTTTATCCCCAATATCTCAGCCATTATATATTTTTTTCGAAAAACTTACTCGAAAAAAATATATTTATATGTTTATTGATACTGCTCACAAAATTACATGAGAATCGGTTAAGTAATGCGGCTTATAGGCGAGAATAGCCGGAAATGCAGGCAAACGGACATCCGGACATAGACGAAAGCAAGAAATAGAAAAATGTACTTATATCGGAAACATAACGTTTTAATTGCTCAAATAGTCATAAGGTAAATGTCGCGTCCGCATTTTTTCATAAAATCGTTAGCCATAACTCTGAAATTATTACAAGAATTTTGAGAGTAGCACCCATTAGGTGAGGTTAGATTAGGTTTGTAATATAACATAACATAAAATGAAAAGTTATTTGTTTCATAGAAAAATTTAAATTATTACGAAAAATATGACAAATGACTATTATGAATAAGAATTTTATGTGAGCCAATATGGACCTGATACATATCAAATGGAATTGGGCTCCAATTTATCCTATAAGGTATCCGAGTTATGAATGGGTCCCTAAAACGTACATGTTTCGTTTTAATTATTAGCACTCGGCAAACAAGTATTTCAAAATCTCATAATTCTGTTCGTAATATAAATTAAGTACAATAACATAGCCCAATTAATAATTACTACCTACGATGTTAAATTCAACAATCAATTCACTTAATTAGCCAACCAACTTCCAAATACAATGATAACTTACAAATTACCTCAATAATTACTACTAAGCTTTATCATTTACATAATGTTCCGCTGTTCCGTTGGCGATGTACCGAACAATATTTATGTAAATATCAATTACATTTGTAATCGATTCGTGTTGTGTGAACGTCCTCAAAGCAGGTACGGATGATTAGTGAGCCTAGCTGCGCGTGTCCATTGTCCTCCAACAATTTTGACATCGACGGCATTAGGTACATACCTACTTAAGGACAGAATTTTAGGATTTTATGTAAGTGCGCGCATTCACTCACAACAAGAAAGTACTTCACGCCTATAGTATACCTACATATCCTAAAGATGCTCATTATCTTTATTTCGTGGTTTTTGCAAATACGTCCTCGTAAAATGTTTTCTTTGACGTAGTGGGGTAAACATTAAACTGCGACAGCTATCCTTGTACCAAAATTGCTTAAAGTCCGGCTGTGACAGCGTAATAAACCGACAAAGGAGTTTTTTAGGTGCTGTACGGCTAGCGCCGCGCGACCATACAAATCAAAGTATTCCGGTTTTTTTGTAATTAACCCTCCATACAATTTTAAAATTTTACAATTCGTGAATCGTTCAAAATTGTTCGTTAAACCGATGCCGAATGGTGACCGCGGCCCGGAAGATTAGGATCGCAGGCAGAAATTGAATGAGGGCCGCGCAAGACCGATCGTTGTGTAGAACTTTGGGGGATGCCTTTGTCCAGCAGTGGACGTCTATCAGCTGATATGATGATATCAGATATAAAAAAAAAATGTTCCCAGCTATCACGAGCCATCCAAAACAAGCATGTCTAGTCCCTTATCATGAGTTCACAGTGACTGTACACGTTAGCGACTGTGTAAGCGATTTGTATGAACTCAAGTAGCACAGCTGTTGCATAAGCGCTTATATAGCCTTTATTCAGCTTAAGTTAGTTGTATAAGGGCTGTATAAGTGCTTATGGAGCTTGTGTGCTGCTTGGGAAGAATTGTAGTTCTACAAAGTAACCGCCAGAAGCGCTGTACTATTCTCCACTAGTGCGACTATGGCCACGTTAACTCATGGTAAGGTCGCTTGACGTGTGTGAATGGAAACGCGTCCCATTGCTCACCCTGTAGAGTTCACTCCGTGCTCCCTCACGACGCTAATGACTAATATTACCGTAATTGCGGAATGTTTATCCCGTATAAATGTGGATAATCGCGCGCACGAAGTAATCGGGACTCGCGCAAGGTCGCGGTCGCCTCTATTTGCCATTATTGACGATGTTCAAAAGTATATGGTTTATGACAATTGACTATTAACATGACTGCAGCACTGCTTACCATCCAATGCACTGACAAATAATGAAATCTTAAATAAAAGTCCAAGTGCTAAAAGAGCGCCCAGGGCGACAGTAATCGTTTGTTCATTTGCCTCCTATGACATAAAAGAAATACAATGATGGCCACTATACAATACGGGTAGTTTAGTCTTTATTGCACACCTCATAAAACATATAGGAGAAACACAACCCACAAAAATGCAACAGGCGTGCGGACAATTTTTTTTTTTGAGCAGGTCAATCGATCCTATTTTTTATTGGGATCAAATGTCTATATGTGACTACCTACACTTAGACTGCTCTAAAAGTCAGAAATGACCGTCAACATTCCTAGAGAGGACTAAAAACGCTCCCTACAAAAGGCCTACCTACGTATGACTTCATCTGTGGACTACGGAACCCTAAAAAGGGTTACAATTCGTTAAAACCAGCTCAACAATCTCAACATCCCTTTCTTTGACACTAAATATGATTCCATATTAAATATTTATGGCATCAGGATGGTGTCGTTGTATTTCCCCGCAATAAAGTATTGAATAAATAAGATAAACATGTCGAGCGACTCAGGCCACCGCGACAACGCCGAAGCTGTTAAAACAGTGTCCAAAAATACTGCGCGTACATGCGCCCGCGCTATAATCGTCGATCATATCGTCCGACAACAAGGGGCACGGGAGATAGACGGGGGCGGAGAAGAACCTTGTGCCATTTTGGGATCCCATTATTTAAGCGTGTCATCAGCATCATTATCATATCAGCTGAAATACATCCCTCCAGACTTAACCAAAGATCTCCACAACAACCCTGCCATGCTTCATCTAAAAACTTCCCCTGATTTTGTCTCGATCGTCATTCCTCCTTGCTGCAAATTTCCGTAAGCGATCACCACTTAAAAACGTTTTCTTTCTGTTCCAACGGCCACCGATATTGTAAATAGACGAAACGAAACGATTGTGCCTAAAACGTTTAAGTAACAATAAGTTTTAAACACTGTTTGACAACGATAGACACCTTCGTCTCTCTCGAACAAACAATTCACTTCACCTTATAATCTTAGATTTCTACAGACCGTTTAAGATAGTATAAAAGAACATACATTCGACATAACTTATTTCTTCCATAAATATTTAGGTAAAGGTACTCACTCATCCACTTGTTAAGTTAAAGCATCACTCGTGGCGTCGAAGATGCAGAGCATCTTAACATGCCACTTAATGACGCTAACAACTCACAGAACTGCCGAATATGGGCAGCAATCACCTATACATTAAATAAATAATTAATAAATAAATAAATAATTAAGGGACAATCTTACACAATTCGACCTAGTCCCAAACTAAGCAAACTTTAGAATTTATATAAGGTCAGTGCGTTATTCAACTATATTCCAGTCATAAAATGCTTCTCCGCTATATTTCGTAGCCCGTTGGATCGCGGACATATTTCTGTTACAGGCCAACTTGTCGATATATTCGGAGAATCATTTGTTTTCCTTGGATTTCCATTCAATATACGAGGATAGTTTTTGAAGAGATATATTACGGTTGCCTAGAATATGATGGGTTTTCTTTGTAGTACAGTCAGGTTCAAATAGTTTTCATTAGTAATAAAATGAAAAAAAAAATCAGAATAAGACTTTTTTTATGACCGAAACCATTTTGTATGATATGGCGTAGGTAAACGATCATGCACTTTCATAATCGAGACTAAGGCCGATAATAGGCATGACGATTTTTTTTTAATATTAATTGACTCTATTTTTTATTGTGGCCAAATGTCTATATCGGGACTAAATACACTGAGACTGCTCTAAAAGTCAGAAATGACCGTCAAAGTTCAAATGCTCCACACAAATGGGAATGGCCACCTAATCGTGACGGCATTATATGTTATGGGTACCAACATTTGTATGGAGACAATAAGTAATTTGCGATTTTCACCGCTCTGAACCAAAAAAGTTACAGATACAGCCAAGTCTTCAATTTTTGTCACTGCTTGATCATTATTGATTTACTGCACTTTTTACATTTTAACCGGCTATCGGCTACACTACGGTCAACACTTTTACGGCAAAATAATAACCTTCTGTATTTTTTTACTATGTGGTTTCGCTGAGGGGAGACAGTGAATTTGGGATTCTGAGTTAGGAAATACGCTGACTGTTCCGTAAACTACTGCAGAGTCAACACTGTGTTCGACTAGATGGAAGCGTCGTTCGACGTCATACTTGGTAACGTCTAGCACAATTTTGACACGCTTCTCTTTCTCACGCGTGATACATTATCTATTTCTTTCTGTGCAGTACTGTTAGAGAGTGACAGGTGACTCTACGTCGCGCGACAAGAGTCGCGACGCATAGTTGTGCTAGACGGGCTGTTTTGTCGCTAACTGTAAAAACACAGAGTCAACACAGGGTTGCTTCTAGATGGAAGCGGCATGTAAAAGATACTTGGTAATCTTATTTGACGCTAACTGTAGAAACACAGAGTCAACACAGTGGTGCGTCTAGATGGAAACGTCGCCCGACGTCATGTATCGACATAAGATACTTGGCTCGAGCTCAAATTGATATTGAATTTATTTTCAATTTTACCGCGCCCTCCTTTGGCGGCCAGAGTAGGTTGAGACAGAGCAGACTTAAACTAGTTGGGAAATATGTTTTCATATGTGTAATCTAAAATATTACATAGATACAGCTAGGGATTCTAGGTACAGATTTCTATTTTATCGATGTGATTATTTTTCTTCGGGTCACTTTTGTTAAGTCCGAATTATTACAACGCAATACAACGCTATTTCTGCACCTCTAGCACAACAGTGACACGCGACTCTTTCTCGCGCGAGACACATTACCTATCTTTGTTTATCTAGTACCTACTGTGAGAGAGTGACGGATAACGCTATGTCACGTGCATAATTGTGCTAGACGGACTGGTACGACGTGACGAGCCACACGACTTCCACTCGTAACCTACTGTACTTAATGCTGTACGACTCACCCTTTGGTCTTCATCATAATTATCAGTTGTAATAAGACTGACTAGAGACTGACTAGCCTATCTAGCACAACTATGCTTCCCGACTATTGTCGTGCGGCATGGCATCACCTGTCACTCTCTCACAGTACTACACAAAAAGAGATAGATATCTCGCGCGAGAACGTGTCACGTGTCACAGTCATGGTAGAGGTGCAGATGATGTTGTACGGTACTGTATTGTTGTACGTTTCACTTTTAGGCCATAACCACAATCAGTTGAAAAACTATTGGATAAAGGCGTCCCCTAGGGTTTTCCACAACGACCGGTCATGCTCATGCACCATCCTCAAGTAACAGCTTCCTGCGATCCGGACAAAATCGTCGACCCTTATCAAGGATCTTCCGACACTGCGTTTTCCGATACACAGTCGTCACTTAAGAGCCATTCTGCCTCAACGGCCATATGAGCAGTATAGTCAGCAGTTCTCTCTGTCGCCAGCTACTCTGCGCAGTTGACAGTGAACAGGCGCCACCGCGATACAACGTCAAACGCTATTTCTGGTGCGACGCGCCACTCGACTCGCACTCATTACTGTATTTCTGTGCGGCTATAAGTCCTATCTTTGTATGGATTGCATATTAACTTACGACTTTTTACAAGCACAGTACTACAGCTACATACTGTGCCGTACAGAGCCTACCTTGCTATCGATGTAACTTCCTTTCAACATAACTATTTTTCCCAACTGTTATATTTTGAAACTACGTAATTTTACGAACCAACTTTTCCGGGCCATTTTATTTTTTGTTGTAGGCTTTTTCGATTTAGGATTTATAAGGTATTTTCTACTCACAATCACGAGCTCTTTCGATATAATAAGGAGAAAAAAAATGTCCCAAAATGTTCATATATTTTTTGTTTTTCTATTCCGTTGCCGCTATACTTAGTGGGTTTTATGGAAATGGTAACGGAATGGAACAAAAAAATATTGGGACACTATTTTTCTCCCAGTTAGATCTCTTTGCTCGTGATTCTGAATAGAAAATACCTTAAATATCCAATATCTATAAAGTGGGATATGTACCTACAACAAAAAATAGCCCTTCCGCACTAATATTTTTTCGTCGTTGGTTTAGTAAATAATGTAAATTATCGTTATTTCTATTAGTAGGTATTCTCTCCTTTTTCCTTAGCTTTCACTTTCCTTGCCTTTAAATTACAGGTTTAGATAGGCCTAAAGTACCTATGAGTGGAATCAGAATGACTCTTAACAACCTAAGTACTTAAGTATAAGATTATTTAGTAAAGGCACAGTTATTCCACACCTTAAATGAAATGTCAGTATGTCTCTTTATGATTGTGACTAATCTAATAATGCAAACATATCAACATTATTTGCTAAATTGATAAAATATCAACCACACCACAAAGAATTGCATTCCACTCACTCCGCAATTGAGTTTCTTCATGCCATATAACAGCGCAAATAAAATCTTTCAAACGTTGTCCAAATTGACACGGAACCCTTAAAACACGAATAGACACCGCATGTCAAAAGTATCAGTTCCGGGTGTCAGGGCTGTCTCTAACGGGTGCTCGGTGAATTTTGCATGCGAGCGCACCGCGACGGTAATGTGACAAGTGACAACCCTAGCGCTGTGTACAAATTTGCACGTTAGGGGTGTTTTGAATATGAATTGGGCTTCATGTCTATTCAATTAATATATTGTTATTGTGCTTCCTGGATAGGGTATTTCCGTGGATTTTTCCCCATTGCGAAAACATAGTATAGTGTTTTTTTATCCTATTCGACGGGCAAGCTTATTTTTATTTTTTCATCTCAAGTTTTTCACCGAAGTTGATAGAGGAAGCACGCTAAAACTAACTTCTCCAAAAAACGATGGAATAGTACATTAGGTACTGCAGATGCCGGGAAAGAAGAGCTTTCCGGGTGAATAGGTATAGACGGCCAACAGTAGTGATAGGTACGAAGCCGGCAAGCCCTTTCACGGCTAGGCATGTTTAGTACTTTTCTTTGACATATGCAATTTTGTATGAAATTCCTTTACAGTTCTGACGAGTTGTTCCGCCCAAAATGTGATACTTCGAAGCCTGTTATAACGCACGTTACGACGAAATGTTAAAAAAAAAAACATTATTCACTATATCGTACGTGTTTATTACGATATATCCATCGAAAAATCAATAAAATCACAGTCAAACGGTACTTCGTGAACCGACCAGTACGTTAAGTGATCGAATGATCTGTCACGCTGTCGTGACCGCGGATAACATCTCATTCAGGCCCGTGACAAGAGAGCTCTTCTTTTTACTAAGTAAATACTTGAACTGCCAATGACCCTTCGTTTTTGTGTGTTAGGTGATGTTAGAGAGTGTGTGTACTACTACAATACTTTACGAATCTGCACTATTCTATTTACGCGGGCATAAATTCGACACTCATATTATCATGTGTCCGAAATATCAGAAGTTGCTCTAATATACTTAGCTCGCGTGTTTGTTTTAAAATCATTGAAATTTAAGCCTTTAATACAAAGATCAAAGCTTGAAGAAAAATTGAAAAAGGAGCTACCTGGTGGAAGAGACCGGAAATCGAACCCAGTACCTCTGGATTGCCGGTCCAGCGCGTTAACCATTTCGCTACCCTAGCTCCAGGATGACCTGACGACTTTTTCCTATTGCTTTGTGTGTCGAAAATTGTCACTGAAATTTGACATTATTTACTTTCTCGACTTCCATATCTCAGCAATTTTGAAAAAAAAACAGAAAACTAATTCGTCATAAAAATTATATTTCATTTTTCAGAGGTAAACAATACATCTATATCTATACATATAATAAAGCTGAAGAAACGAGCAAACGGAGTGCCAGAGAGTCACAAGTGCGTCGCCGGCCTTTCAGTTCAGGTGTACGCTCGCTCTTTTCTTGAAGGTTTGAAGGTAAGAGTCCGGAAATACCGCAAGCGACAATTCATTCCACAATGCAGTCAAATCTTGTTGTCGTTGTCAAATATCACAAGCGAAATCCATCGTTCGTTACGCACTATTTTCTCGCCCTGAAGTTGCTCAAATGACGACAAACATTAATCACTAACGCCATCTAACACATGCACCTTCTGTGTTTTATTGTAGAAATGTTTTCATTATTACCAACGGAAGAATACTTATACGATTAGGTTCAGTACACTTGGCATTTGCGCCGCTTTTTAAGTAGGTTTTAGTTGAAAAAAACTGAAAAAAATATTAGCTTCTGTCAGTATTGTTTAACTAAATAATGTGTAACAATCATGCGTTTTGCTATATTTGGTAGTGATTGACTTTTTGCTTCGGATACCGGCGCCAGGAAAGAAAAAATAGTACTGACTCAAATCGCAAGGTATTTCTTTATGTTTTTTACGTTAGATCTATGTTATTGATGAATCTATTTACAATAATGAATATACTAGCCTGCATAGAAGGTAGTAATGTAAATAGTGAATGTGGAAAAAGTTGAGATTAGCTTCTTAAGTCTATAGCGTAATAATTTTTATATACTTTTGTAGTTTTAAAAAATACTCGATCGATAGTTGTGGATAGCTTTGGGGAAGGCCTTTGTCCAGCAGTGGATGTGTAATCGGCTGATATGATGATGAAAACTTTTGTAGTCTTCGTAGACGTTGTTTTCATGATAATTTATCTTTATTTCAATATAAGTAGGTACTTAAAATAAAGTCCATGTACTGTCTGTCTGTGTAATTTCATTTGATGCATCAGTGCTAAATGATCTAATTATGTTTCTGATCAAAGTCGTACATAAATTACAAGCTTAATAATCACACTTATAAACGCGAAACTTTGTGAGTGTCTTAGTATACCTATTTGTTACTTTTTCACGCACAAACGGCTGGACTAATTTTGATAAAATTCGGTGTAAAGATTATTGAGTTGGTACCCTGCATTTCAGCTACCTCCTTTAAAATGTCAACAGTTTATTAGTGTCACTTAATGTGCCTCGAATAACAAAATTGGGTTTTCCGACCCACACACCAAGGCGAAATATTGCTAAATTAAGGATATCGCAATATTTCTTCCAATTAGGGGCTTACTTACTTAGTTTAGTTGTCATCAGTAAGACCAGCTCCAATCTTTGGTTATCAGATCCACTGCTTTAGCCTGTGTCATCGGCTCTCAAAGTGTGTTTGTTTCTCGGGAACACTGAGTCCGACCCTAACCTTTGGGAGGCTCCACCGAAATTATATCAGACAAGTCCTCTAACATCATAGAAGATTTTTATCAAAGTAATATATTTTGAAACAAGCTTGTATTGCAGATTACAAATTTAAAGGAAACGTTTTTTTACTGTTGCTTTTTGTTATTATTATGTATTTCCGATATGCCCGTAAAAAGGCGAGATATTGCTAAATTAGGGATATCGCAAGGCTTCTTCGAATTAGGGTCTTACTTAGTTGTCATCAGTTAGACCAGTTCCAATCTTGGTTATCAATAGTGCAGTAAGTGTAACTCGCAGGTCCCTGTTAAGAAGCTGTATGCTGGCCGCTATCAGATCCACTGCTTTCAGGTCAGCGGCTCTCAAAGTGTGTTTGTTTCTCGGCACCATGAAGCTCACTTCGAGAGGCTCCACCAAAATTATATCAGACAAGTCCTCTAACATCTTAGAAGATCTCCTCTAAGATCTTTTGATCTTTGTATTTAAGGGTTATCTTAGAAGATTTTAATCAAATATATTAGTTTTTGTATTACACTAGTGACTCCTCTGATGTTGCAGGTGTCCATGAGCGACGGTAATCGCTCTCTATCAGGCGATCCGTTTTCTCGTTTGCCCCCTATGGCACATTTTTTTTAGATAAGCTTGTATTATGGACTCTTTTTTGTTTTTAGGCAAACGTTTTTTGCTGTTGTTTTTTGTGATATGCCCTTGAAAAAGCGAGATATTGCTGAATTAGGGATATCGCAAGGCTTCTTCGAATTAGGGTCTTGCTTATTTATGTAGTCGTCATCATCTTGGTTATCAATGGTGCAGTAAGTGTAACTTGCAGGTCCCCGTTAAGAAGCTGTAAGCTGGCCGCTATCAGATCCACTGTTTTATCCTAGGTCAGCGGCTCTCAAAGTGTGTGACATCACGATATAATGAAACAAATTAATTGTAGGTATATATTGCCTGTGGTGACGCCTAGGACCGTACAAATCTCTTGAAAAATGATTAGCAGCTCTGAACAGATTGTGAAATACCGGTAGATTCACATACATCATTGTAAGATTTTGATTTTGTATTTGTGCCTCGAAACCACAGCAGATAAGTTTTATCAAAGTAATGTTTTTGAGACAAGCTTATATTTCAGACTCTACTTTTTACAGAAACGTTTTTAGCTATGTCGTTTTTGTGATAGCCCGAACACTAGATTTAGGAGTTCCTATGGCCACCACCGATTTCATCATCATACCAGCTATAGTACCACATCCTTACATTGTCGTCGAACGTACGCAAGTATGTTAAATTTCCGTCATAAATGTCAGGATAGGGGTCAAAATTTGCTTCCAAGAATTGACCCAAAGCTTTTAAAAAAAACCACTGAACGAAGAACCTAATTTTGAAGTTAGTCACAAATAATGCAATGCTTTCGGAAAACACTTATTTCCAAATGATTAATTAGCAACAATTGTTTTTGTGTTTCTTATAAATTCAAAACCCACGTTTTCCTAATTTTCAATTTAGGATGGCCTGTTCTGGAGCTTCATTAAGCATACAACTTTAGTACTAACTCAACAACCTAAAATTAAAAAAAAAACGAACTCAGACGTTGTTGTCCCTCTAGCATAAAAATGCCACTAAGCCTGAACATAACCACAAAGTAAGGAATTCTTACACATGTTAAACTTATAACACGCCTATTTTTTGTCCGGGTTTCAAGGTTCCGTCGTCAAAAATGTTTGAGAACCATTAGCCTAGGTTATCTGGCTATTGTGCGCTTAAGTGACGGTGAGTGCTAAAGCAGGTCCCTCCGACAGACTGATAACACAGAACCCATGACTTAAAGGGACTACACGACATCGACAACTTGCTTCTAGCTTCGGAATTTTCTATCGCCATTTCAACCCCGATTACTAATAAATCACACTAATATTGTAATGGCGAAAGTTTGTGTCATCATCATCATCATTTCAGCCATAGGACGTCCACTGCTGATGGACACAGGCCTCCTCAACAGACTTCCACATGAGCCGGATAGCAGCGACCCGCATCCAGCGAGTCCCCGCACTATAACCAGGTCGTCCGACCACCTTGTCCTATACTGCGCTTGCCGGTACGTGGTCTCCACTCAAGAACCTTTCTGCCCCAACGGCCATCGGTCCTTCGAGCTACGTGCCCCGCCCATTGCCACTTCAGCTTGCTTACCCGGTTTGCTATGTCGATGACCTTGGTTCGTCTACGAATCTCCTCATTTTTGATTCGATCTCGTAGACAAATCCCGAGCATAGCACTTTCCATAGCTCGCTGAGTGGCTCTGAGCTTCTCTGAACTGCTCTGGCCCATAGTTAGAGACCACGTCATCATAGTTTGTGTGTATGTTTGTTACTTCTTCACGCTCAAACGGCTGGACCAATTTTAATAAATTTTGGTATCAAGGTAGCTGACACCCTGGATTTAACACATAGGCTTTTTTACCGAAATAAATGTAGTGTTCCCGTGGGATAAACGGGTAACACCGTGGGACGCAGCTAGTAGGTAATTTGATAAGGTAAATTGAGTTAGACTCAAATTAAGCATTAATATACTCCGGTCGACGAATGATGAGCCATTATAACAGTCAAATGAAGTGTCTTAAAACCCTGTCATGGCGTCGATGTCACACATTTTTTCGTATAAAACTTCTAATTCAAGCAATATTATTGGATATGTATCACATCCTGTGAACAGTCCCATGGATCATCAGGGTCACGGGTATATGTATAACTAACTACCCAAAACTTGTGTTATGGGTAGTTAGTTATACATATAATAAGTAGGTATAATTATCTATATATTTTTTTGGTATTTAAGTTCCCAATATAGGATTTTTCTAGTTCGTATGCTGTGCTGGTTCTATTTTTCTTAGAATCTTAGAAACTATTACCTAACTTACCACACCAACTAATAAAAAAAAAGAGCTATCATAAAGGCACAAACAAATTATATTATTATTTATCTAAAAGAAAAATACCGATTATATTTCTGACAGAGTTGTGATGAAAGTAAATAGAAAACAAAAGAAAATGTGCATCGCACTATTATGTTGTGTCATAGATATATGTTGTATCACTGACGTCACGTATCTGTATAAAAAAAAGACGTCTATTTCAAAACAGTTTCCAAATTCTCATAAGCCAGACAAAAAGGCTCACGACTGACGGCTCAATTGTCTTTGATCACAAATGTATGAATAATGTATACACCCCACTAGTGCCCTCTATCGACCAAATGACGTAAGACACAGTTATTAGTTACGGAGATGCGCCTTTTTGCTATGGAAGTCCCACTAGCGCCGTCTTTCCACCAAACGACGTAAGACGTGTGGAATACATAGGGAGATACGTCTTTGTGGTGTTGAGGACTAGTGCTGTCACGTCAAGGGGCACCAAGTGGCTTGACTTTCATGTGAAGTTTCAAATTTTAATAAGCGTATGAGTAATTTTATGTAGTGTTGCTCTTGCAAGCGCGGAACTGTCAAAATAAGTGCTACTTTTATAATGTACCCCTTAGCACAGGTATTTAATATCTACTTAATAAAAAGATGTATCAAACACTGTTATGTAGATGTTATTTTCCCTTATTCATTTCTTTAAGTCAAGTCGAAAATATAATACTCACTAAAAGGTGCAACTTTCTTCGCGTAAAACTTTTTTTCGAAGTCGGGCGAAAAAATCTTTGTATGTCCAGCTATCCCTTTATTATAATTGGTTAGCCTTTGTTTAGCAGTTTCAGCGTGATGAGCAGACAACATTTTTAAACAACAGATGGCGCTGTACGGCTGACAACGCGCGCTATTACAAATCCTGCATCGCGCTACTAAGAATTTTCCTGAAATAATAACCCCTTTCTATAGAGAACAAGTTCTCAACAAAATTTTGGAATTTTATATAATATAAATAGATAGACCAGGAGTTGCCCGCGACTTCATCCAAGTGCTTTCTTCTTTACCGTAGACGGGTAAAAAGTATCCTTTAACCATCTTTGGAAGTCCAGCTCTCCCTGTATCAAAAATGGTTAAAACTTGTCCAGCCGTTTCGGCGTGATGAGAGGGCAAAGGAAATTAAGACCAACAGATGGCGCCAAATTGCCATGGCGCCGCCCGCCCGTACAAAACAAAAGACGATCCTGCATCACGCAATTAAGATTTTCTGAAACGACAGCCTGTGCCATAGATAACAGATTTTTAATACAAATCTATAATTCTATAATAATATAAATATTATGTTACTATTATTGGCCGGGTGCATGACGTCAGCGCCACCTAGCGTTCACAACTTTGGGGGGCTCTGTCAAAAGTGTTAATTATAATGGACGCAACAAAATTAACGTAAAAAATTGAAAATATTGATTGTAGAGCACTTAACAAGTGCAAAATCTGTTTGTTTTTAATGTGTAGCACATTTGGTTCTTAGCTTTATTGAAGAAAATAATTATTATATGTGTGTTTAGTGTTATTATGTCAATTTACTTCTTTGTTGTTTCCTTACAAATTGAAGGAAATAAACAATGTTTTATTATGTTTGTTTCCAGATAATTGCAAAATTACTTCTATTTTCAAAACTGGCTTCCAAAGCATCTGTCAGCACATAAGGTTTCAGCCCCAAACCGAGAGTAAAGGGAAGCTGTTAGTTTTGGCACATTAATAAACAAACAATAAGTAACATTTACAAATTATAAGTAATTCTACATTTCATATTTTTAAACATTGTAATCATTCTATCATTATATTATTATTGCACTAAATAGATAAAAATATGTTCAGTTTACACTTACTTTATTCTTCTAGCAACAGCGATCCAATTCATTTTCTGATCTTGTTTCCAACTCGCTGTAGGAAAGCATAACATTTGCAATTGCTGTTTCGTCCTGTATTATTGCAGTTTACCACACAACACCTATCGTGACCCATTTTATTTCAGTTTATTATTTTATAGTAGAAAACGTGGGTGTCTATCATTTTATCGAAATTTCTTACATCGATTTTCATTTCATCGAAAACTATTCCACGAATGTCTTTTCATTTTTTTTTCGAATCACATAATCATCAATTCATTGCTTTTCGAATCATCGATCAACTATTCAACGTAAATTGTTTCGAATTTGTTTCAAATCGTAGCTTAACTATTCATCGAATTTACCTTTCATCGAAACATGATTCACAGATGGCACGTCCCATTTATACAAAAAAATAATCTAAACCTAACCCAACCAGGTCGGATCTAGCCAAGTCGGGTTTCAGGTCATAAAAAAAAAAACCTAAACCTAACCCAACCACGTCGGATCTAGCCAAGTTGGGTTTCAGGTCATAAAAAAAATAACCTAAACCTAACCCAACCAGGTCGGATCTAGCCAAGTCGGGTTTCAGGTCATAAAAAAAAAAACCTAAACCTAACCCAACCAGGTCGGATCTAGCCAAGTCGGGTTTCAGGTCATAAAAAAAAATAACCTAAACCTAACCCAACCAGGTCGGATCTAGCCAAGTCGGGATTCAGGTCATAAAAAAAAATAACCTAAACCTAACCCAACCAGGTCGGATCTAGCCAAGTTGGGTTTCAGATCATAAAAAAAATAACCTAAACCTAACCCAACCAGGTCGGATCTAGCCAAGTCGGGTTTCAGGTCAACGTAAATTGTTTCGAATTTGTTTCAAATCGTAGCTTAACTATTCATCGAATTTACCTTTCATCGAAACATGATTCACAGATGGCACGTCCCATTTATACAAAAAAATAACCTAAACCTAACCCAACCAGGTCGGATCTAGCCAAGTCGGGTTTCAGGTCATAAAAAAATAATAACCTAAACCTAACCCAACCACGTCGGATCTAGCCAAGTTGGGTTTCAGGTCATAAAAAAAATAACCTAAACCTAACCCAACCAGGTCGGATCTAGCCAAGTCGGGTTTCAGGTCATAAAAAAAAACCTAAACCTAACCCAACCAGGTCGGATCTAGCCAAGTCGGGTTTCAGGTCATAAAAAAAAATAACCTAAACCTAACCCAACCAGGTCGGATCTAGCCAAGTTGGGTTTCAGGTTATAAAAAAAATAACCTAAACCTAACCCAACCAGGTCGGATCTAGCCAAGTCGGGTTTCAGGTCAACGTAAATTGTTTCGAATTTGTTTCAAATCGTAGCTTAACTATTCATCGAATTTACCTTTCATCGAAACATGATTCACAGATGGCACGTCCCATTTATACAAAAAAATAACCTAAACCTAACCCAACCAGGTCGGATCTAGCCAAGTCGGGTTTCAGGTCATAAAAAAAAAAATAACCTAAACCTAACCCAACCACGTCGGATCTAGCCTAGTTGGGTTTCAGGTCATAAAAAAAATAACCTAAACCTAACCCAACCAGGTCGGATCTAGCCAAGTCGGGTTTCAGGTCATAAAAAAAAAACCTAAACCTAACCCAACCAGGTCGGATCTAGCCAAGTCGGGTTTCAGGTCAACGTAAATTGTTTCGAATTTGTTTCAAATCGTAGCTTAACTATTCATCGAATTTACCTTTCATCGAAACATGATTCACAGATGGCACGTCCCATTTATACAAAAAAATAACCTAAACCTAACCCAACCAGGTCGGATCTAGCCAAGTCGGGTTTCAGGTCATAAAAAAAAAAATAACCTAAACCTAACCCAACCACGTCGGATCTAGCCAAGTTGGGTTTCAGGTCATAAAAAAATAACCTAAACCTAACCCAACCAGGTCGGATCTAGCCAAGTCGGGTTTCAGGTCATAAAAAAAAACCTAAACCTAACCCAACCAGGTCGGATCTAGCCAAGTCGGGTTTCAGGTCATAAAAAAAAATAACCTAAACCTAACCCAACCAGGTCGGATCTAGCCAAGTCGGGATTCAGGTCATAAAAAAAAATAACCTAAACCTAACCCAACCAGGTCGGATCTAGCCAAGTCGGGTTGCCAGTATGGCCTATGGTCTTAGCCTGTCCGGAAGGAAGAATCATTAAAAAAAAAAACAAAAAAAACACGTTTCGATGAACGACTACGCCGATGAGCAAATAAAATAATGAAGTGAAATTCGATGAATTGATTGTTGTGTGAAAGGTAATTCGAGCAAATGTACAAGCGATGTAACGATGATGATGATTTGATGATGATTTGGTGTAGGGACGCCCGGCCGGAAACAGGCGGGCTGTCGATCGCTTGGCTGCGTTCATTCAGCCCAATTCCCAATTGGAGCCAACGGTTACTGTCCCGGCGGCGCTCCCATACAGCCTTCTTCCTCGAATCTTCTTGATCTCCTGCAGAAGGAAAGGACATCTTTAAGGTTAATGTCCCTCAGCTCTTCCTCTTCCAGTTTGTCTTTGTTGAAGATGCTATAGCGTACTATCGCATACATGCCACACTCTGCTATAACATGCTTACTCGTCTCCTCCTGGCCACAGTGCGGGCAGTATGGATCACTTACCACACCCATAATGTGTAGGTGCCTGTTGAGGCTATTGTGTCCCGTGATTATGCCTGTTAATAATCTGAGATTTTTCTTACCTAGTTCCAGGAGATACCTGGTCCTTTTTCTGTTCATGCCTCCTAGGATCATCTTCGATTGTCGACATTCCGTTGTCTCTCGCCATTGTCTATTGGCCTCTTCCTCCATTAGCCTAGCTATAACTCCTTTTGTGACTTCTGCCGATATTGGCAGTGCAGGTTCGGGTCCTATGAGTTCCCTCTCTGCTCCTAGCCTTGCCATCTCATCTGCCCTTTCATTCCCTGTCACACCCTGATGTCCAGGTACCCATGCTACCGTAATCTTTGTGTGTCCTCCAAGTTTGTTCAGGGCTTCTCTGCATTCCTTTACCAAGGACGAGCTTACCGTCTGTTTGTCTAACGCTTTTAGTGCAGCCTGGCTGTCTGTGTATATAACCACTGATCCCACTTCCTGTGAGCATTCATCTATTATTTGTGCACATCTCATTATGCCGCATACCTCTGCCTGAAATACGCTAGCGTATCTCCCCAGAGGTATGTGTACTTTCTTATCCTGCTTCGGTATCACTATGCCGGCTCCTGCTAGTTTCGTGGATTCCCGCCGAGAACCATCCGTAAAGCAGATAGTCACGGGGTGTTCTACCTCTATTTTCCAGTTGTCCCTGTCTCCTATATGTATCCTATATTTCTTATCGAACATTTCTCGTCTCTTTATGAGGTCGTTGTTTTGGGTAAGCATCCCCATCTTCGAACATGCTTCTCTCTGAATGAGTGCATGTCCCTTATCCACACAGCTTCCTCTCCATTCCTTGCATGCTTTCATTCTATACCATTGTTCCATGGCCCTCTTCTCCGCTTCTATTTTGAGTGACTTGAGACCGAGCATGATTTCCATTGCTTGCGTGGGCGTTGTCCTCATTGCCCCCGTGATCATAAGACATGCCAGTCTTTGTACTTTTGATAATTCTTTGTGGTATTCTTTTATGTTGGCCTTATGCCACCATACCAGGGCTCCGTATAGTATCCTCACCCTGTATAGTGTCCTGGGTAGTATCACTGCCTTATAAATCCAGTGTATCATGTGTGGTTTCAGGCCCCATTTCTTTCCTACGGCCCTTTTACACTGGTACAGCGTTCTTATGGCCTTGGCCGATTGCTCTCTTATATGTGTTTTATATCTGAGAGAACTGTCTAGCGTTATTCCCAGATATTTTAGCTCCTTGACTACTTCGAGTTCTTTACCATGAATGTTGATAGGCTTCATTTTCTCTATTTTCCTCTTATTGGTAAACAATATTAGTTTAGTTTTATCGGGGTTTAGGTCCAGTCCTCTGCCCCTACACCATGCTAATATATCCATCACCCCTTTCCTCATTATGTCTCTAACTACATTTAGGGCCACTCCTCGTACAAGTATGACTCCGTCATCGGAGTACGCTTGCACGTATAGGCCTCCTTTATTTGTTTCCTCAATTAGGGAGTCTAGAAGTACGCACCACATCAGTGGCGATAGACATCCTCCTTGTGGGAAGCCTCTTCTCGGTCTTATCCGCCTTACTTCTCCTCCTAGTTTTGCCGTTACCGCCCTTCCTCTGAGCATTTTGCTTATCCAGGACCCAATAGCAGGATTTATCCCGTCTCTCCTTAGACTTTCTTCCACCGCTTCGAAGGTCGCCTTGTCGAAGGCCCCACGTCGAAGAAACATCCTAGTGCGTAGTGTTTTGCTTCCAGTGATCTCTCGATCCTTATTGTCAAATTGTGTAGAGCCGTTTCCGTGGATTTTCCCGCCATGTAGGCGTGTTGGTTTCCATGTAGTGGCTTTCCACTCTCTCCTATTTGTGTTCTTACGAATGCGTCTATCACTTTCTCCAGTGTTTTCAGTACAAATGATGATAGGCTTATGCTTCTGAATGACTTTGCATCCTGGTATGTCTTTTTCCCTGGCTTTGGTAGAAAGACTGCCCGTACTTCTCTCCATGCTTTCGGGATGTGCCCTAGGGCAATACTGCTTTTGAATACTTCCTTCAGATTCTCTTTTATCAGGTCGTAGCCCTTTTGGAGTAGTCCCGGGATCACGCCGTCCGGCCCCGCTGCTTTAAAAGGAGCGAAGGATTTGACTGCCCAGGCTAGTCTCTCCTCCGCTACTACCTCCTCTGCTGTCTTCCAGTCCGGTTCAGAGCATCCTGGCGAATCCTCTTCATCTGTCCTGGCTGCTTCACAGTCAGGGAAGTGCGTCTTCAGCATCACTTCCAAAATCTCTCCAGGGTCCGTGATCAAGCTATCGCCTGCCTTCAGGCTTCCCAGTTGGCATGCCTTATCGCCTGCTAATAGTTTCACCACCCTTGCCCCCTCCGAGTAGTTATTTATCTCTTCTGTATAATGTCTCCAGCCTTCCCGGCTGCATTTCTCCCGCAGCCTGCTGTAGGCGTTCCGAGTTACTTTGTACATGTCCCAGCTCTGAGTATCATTCCTTTTTACGGCTTGTCTCATCGCCCTGCGTGTTTTCTTCCTTTGCTTTTGGAGTTCTTTGTTCCACCATGGTTGTCCTCTGCCAGTCTGAACTGTTTTCTCAGGGCATGCTGTGTGAAACGCCTCTATGATGCTTCGCTCGAGTCCTAATGCAGCCTCTTCCAACTCCTTGATGTCTTCACATCTCCTTGGTTTAGGCGCATTGGTTTTTAGTTCTTCTTCGTATTCTGCCCAGTCTGTTTTTCGTGGGTTCCTTATCCTCAACTTCTCCATGTGGTAGTCTAGGTTACAGAGTAGTCTCCTGTGGTCCGACATGCTGTCCTCCCTGTCGACTCTCCATCCTTTTATTCTTTCGGTAATTCCTCCCGTGGCTATCGTTATATCCAATACCTCTTTTCTTACCCTTGTTACGAACGTGGCGGTGTCCCCCTCGTTCAGTATGTCCAGGTCTTTACTTACTATGAACTCTAGTAGTGATTCTCCCCTGCCATTGGTGTCGGTGCTTCCCCACACTTCGTTGTGCGCGTTTGCATCGCAGCCTATAATTAGGGGTACTCTCTTACCTTGATACATCTGTACCGCATCTTCTAGCTCCTCTGTCGGTGCACTGCCCTCGCCCGGTAGGTAGCAGGACGCCAGCGCCACTCTCCTCCTCTCCCCGCCCTGAGCTATGAGGCATACTTCCACGACTACTAGGTCTCTGTAACATAAGGTCATAACACAACCCATGTTTTCTACGTTGTTACTCACAAAAATGCATGCTCTTGGAGGTAGCTCACCATTCCTTTCGTAGTGGAGAGCCCCCCCCAGATGTCCCAGGCCTGTCACTTTGTTTCTCCATACATAAGGTTCTTGCAGCAAGGCTATTTCAACTTTATTCCTGACAACATATTGTCCTAACTCGGACATTACATCTTTGCAGTGTTGCAGGTTTACTTGGCATATGCTTATTTGTGTTTGTGTTTTCGTTGTTTGTGTAATTTGTGTGTTTCGTGTAGTGTTCATTATTATTGTGTGTCTGTGTACTCGGTCAACCCCTATTCAGTGGATGCATCACTGTCGGCATCCATTCCCTCCTCTACCGATTGGATGTCGACAGTTCCTGCCACCGCCTGCTCAGGTGTTGGCGTCTCTTCTGGCGGTGTTATTTCGTCTTTGCTGCTAAGTCTGGACGATTGGGCCCTTATTATTCTAGCCCGGATCTTTGTGCACGCATAGTAGAGGATCCTGGTCCCCTCACTCCCCCAGGTTTCCTCCACCTCCTGCGGCACCGACAGGCAGACGCGGGTCCCTGCCTGTTGCCTCTCACTCGATACCAGGGTCCAATCGTCCATCCTCAGCTCCGGCTTGTCCCGGTTCTGGAGCCTCAGGAACCACACGAACTTCTTCGCGTCCGTGTGTAAGTCCCCGGGGACCCAGACCTGCACCCTCGTCTTCTGCAGCTTCTTAGCCACCAATTTGTGGCCTCCTACCACCCCGAAGTCCCGGGTCAGAAGCCACTCCCTCGACTCCGTCGTGACCGGCGTCACCAGGAAAAACCCCTCTGCCACCAATCCCGACGTCGCGAATTGAGGGGCTTCCAACTCGGTCTCCCCTGCTATGAGCTTCTCCACTTCCACCTCTATCAGCTCCGTAATCCTCACACGGATGAGCAGCGCCAGAGCCTCGTCCACCAAAGCTCCGTCCTCCCGGCACACAGCGACAGCGAGATCTCGGTGCGCTCTGGCCTCCCCCCGTGGTCCCTCTGCCGCTGCCCTGCCCTGATTCTGGCGTTTTGCTGGAGGACGCGCCGACTGCCCCTCATCCGTGCTCTGCCGCTTGAGTTTCAGACCCCGTTTGTTGGGGGCCGGGTCAGCGGGGGGGTTTCCCCCTGATCCACTAGCCTCTCCCCCACCAAACGTGATCTTAGCGAGTTTCCTCCTCTCCTTCCTCGCCTTCTTCTTCTCCGCCTTCGAATGGTATTTCTGGAACCCTTGCGTTGTTATGCCTGTCCCAGCCTTCAACGGCGACTCAAGTAGTCTCTCCTCCTCACAAAGTGACAGACCCCCCATTCGTTCCTGGACATCTGGGGTGCCTGCCTCCTCTCCTCCTGCTCCGGACGGGGGTCCTCCTTTCCTCGCGTTCGAGGAGCCTGGGTTCCCTCCCAGTCCTGGGCCTGCTAAAGGTGCAGTCGGTGGTCCACCTGCCGGCTTCCCGTCCTCCCTGCACTCCGTGTCGCCACTGGCGCACTTTGCTGCTTTCGCAGATTTGTTTAATAACATGTTACTCAGGTAATTCTCCATATTAATTACTGTAATGGGAAGAAAAATATTAGAGTGGCAGCAGTGCTCCCTTACTACCCCCCAGCTACATTTAACGTACACAGTGAACGCCACCTCCTCTGCGCACAGTCGTTCGCGACAGCGATTGTGCCGAGTAAGCCCGCAAGCATGAGACAGCAGCTCCTGAGATGTTTTAGTGTGACGCGTCTGTTCGATTCACCAGTCTGGTTCCTCGCCGAGACGTCTCTAATTGCGCCCCGGTTTCACCTACCTGTCCATCTCCCTTCCACGCCACTCCCGATTCCGGATCTGCACGTTACCCGTTTCACCCAAGGACAGTCACTAATGACATCCCGGGGTTCCCCGCGCTCCGCACTTCCCCATCCTCCGAATACATCTCAGGCCCTACTCCCCCTCCCCTCGTCCGCTTGCGAGCCCAATCCGCACCAACCCCCCGCTGCCCACAGCCGGCTGTGAGGGCCTTCGGCACGTCCTCCCACCTCTGACCCTGGGGGTTTTTAGACACATTGCTATATCAAAGCTGAAGTCTGATATGTCAATGTGTCCGTTGCACTCCTCTTTTACCCGGGCTTGTGACCGGCTCCATTGCTGGAGGCAGAGGCGATGTAACGAAGTTCGATGAATGATTCCTAAGTTGTAACAAAATTCTGCGCATAGTGTTATGGGAAACGATAATCGATGAAACGTTTTTCGATAAAGTGATGGATTACCAGAAAACGTAAGCATTATAACTGAAAAGTATGACGTTTCACAGAAACAGAGAGGCCAAAGTTACCACTTTTGGCCACATCAAGCGCTGCGATCATTTTCGCTTTCCCTACGCGACCTCTGCACCCGGCCAATAGGTATAAGCTTTTACATTTTCGTTCTTTTAAAGTGATTTTGAGTCCGAATCGTACTGTGACCTATAACGAACATTTATGCAACTGATTATTTAATTTATCTATTTTGATATCAAGAGCATTAAATATACATCGTACTCCAACCGGCAATGATTCTACTGACACATCCAATATTGACCCAGCTAAAAATACACCAAAAATAATTAAACGCAAAAAATACAATTTCCATCCCGGAACGTTATAATTCCTCACTTTGAAGTTCCTTTAAGAATTTTTAACGAGATTAAAAGATTCATTAAGAATTCTCACTGGTGAGACCGACTGAGACAGTCGCTCGAGATCGCTTGGAAGCGACAAGAGAGATTAAAGTGAACCCCCGGGCGAGGCGCGATTTCCTTGGGTTTTCTTAATGAATTTGTGGTCTCTTGGTGTCTAGTCTTGGCTTTGTGAGAATGTCGGGAAAGGTGGATATTTTCAATGAAGTAATGTAAGACCCAAAATGCAACTTACATAAGTATCTCCACTACGCCATATGTAAACTAGAATATCATTAAGAGGCCTTATTCTTTTTTTTTATACCCATGAGTTCTAAAAAGTAACATAGCTATTTCATGCTTTCATTGCCTGCAGTCGAAAATAAGTAGGTAGGTAGGAAATATTGCCCTTAACTGTCATTGAAACGAGATTTTAGCAACTCGAGCTACTTACATAACGTGATATATCTATGGCGTCGCATATAAATGAGACGCAAACAACGCCACCGGGTTAGCAAAGTGGCGACACACTTTAGGTATATCGTCACTTCGGAGATCTTTTCGACATATTAGAGAGGTATACATGGAATTAGGACTCTGTGACAATCAAATCGACGACATCTAATCGTGTTAAAAATAATAATACTCAAAATATGATTGTATTGTATGTATTTAAGTATATATTTATCTACATAAGTATGTATATCGTCGTCTAGTACCCATAACACAAGCCTTCTTGAGCTTAATTTGGGACTAGATCGATTTGTGTGAGGTTGTCCGATATTTATTTATTATTATTTTATTATTTATTGTGTGCTCGATCTTAATATCAGGAGTACTATTAAAGAAAAAATAATACTAATTGGTCTAGCCGTTTTCGAATAATCAGGGAATATACAAATAAAATATATACTTATCGCAATAAATTCAGAACGTTCTACCCTTTTCTTTGTCGGTTAAAATTTCAAACTAAAATGTGTAATTGTAATAATTATTATATACACAGACAAAATCATTAAAACAAATAGGTACGCAAGACTCTCCCCAAATTGCTATAGTTACCGCCGGTGACTGCTGTTATCCAATAACATACGCCAAGGGTTCCCAAACTGTGTACCGGTTAACCTTACCCCTCTATTAGACTGAGAACATTTCAAATTTTCAAATAGTCTTAAGTTTCAATTAATTTCATTACTTACTTTGTTATCACAGAACCCAAATGGGTCTTTTTATTTGATTATACGGACTTGTTTTTTAAATATAAAAAAAGGTGCAAGCAGCGTCTTCTAAGAATCAGCACTCAAATAACGTCACCTTGTGGAAAATTGACAGTTGCAGCCTACAAAAAGAACTCGGAGTAAGGATCTGCACCTAAGTGCGTCGAGGGAGGTTTGTTAGAGCTTTTTAGCTCACTGGCGATTTAACCTTTTAACGCTTTTCCTCACATGTCAAAATGTGGCTTATACGCTAATAGTTGAAAAAGGAAAGAGCGAAAATATACCTTATCTGTCAGCAGGAAAATTGCTTTGACAGCGTCCGCCATTACCCCTTTGGTGGTCTTTGGGGCGGTAGGCATGACAGCACACGACCACTTTAGTGGCTCTTGGCGTTCAAAGAGTTAAGGGTGAGTTGAAAGCGTGGCGAACGCGCAACGATTTTGTCTCGGGTGCGCAGCGAGTCCGCTGAGTTTACTTACAATATGAAATCGTTGCGCTCTCTCAGCGATGTCGCTGTGCGCTTGCCTCGCTTTCAACTCGCTCGCAGGTCTTCAGTGTGCTAAGGCTCTTAATTTTTTGCCGCCGCCTGATGCTAAGCAGTTACGGAGAATCTTACATTTTGACAACCCCTGGCAAACGCCCTTGCTTATGCTTAAGAATTGGGAGTAATCTTCACTCGCTCGGGGCGAGTCTTTGTGCATTTTGTCAAGCATTAATTAACATTCATGCCGTGGATTAAATTGGTTTAGATCTGTGTTATTATAATCTGTTATGATACGATGATTTTTTAATTAAGTCGGTGAACTCTGCGATATAACTACTGTTGTTCTTAAAAAAAAAAGTCCCTTTTTCCCAGGTTCAAATAGATATGTAGTAGAAGAAGAAAAAGAAGAAGAAGATACGTTTATTTTGCAAACCAATTACATTCAACATTATAACAAACAGAGTAGAGTAGAGATATAGTATATATAAATTTCTGTTCTTTGAGTTGCATTTAGTGACACTTAATCGTTAAAGCATTTTGATGAAATATTCATGACTACAAGGTCCGCAACACCGACCAAGTATTTTTATTCCTTCCCATAAAAAAGGCGAAAAGTATCCTATAACCAACTTCAAATATCTAGTTCTCCCTGTATGCTAAATTGGTTAAAAATCCGTCCAGGCGTTGCGGCGTGATGAGAGGACAAACAAAATATCACCAACAGATGGAGCTGCAAGGCAGATTTTTCCTGAAATAATGACGTTCATTGAACAAATTGATTTTAGCCGTGAAAAGGGCTTGCAGGTTTCGTAACACTATCGGCCTCACTACGGTCGGCCGTCCATACCTACTCACCCGGCAAGCCCTTCTTTCCCGGCGTCTGCAGTAATGTAGGTACTATAATACCGTTTTGTCAGTCTGTGAACCGACAATCACAACCACAAACAAACACAAGTTTAATTAGCTTAATAGGCGGAAACCCAAAAATCCCTTCCGCAAGGGGCGCATAGTTTGTCAAGACCAAATTAATAAACCAACTAACAGTCCTCGTTCACGTACAGTCCGCCGCGGGCACGTCTAGCCCCTTTAGATTTAATCCCATCTTATTGTAGCTGACTATACTTCACTTTAGTTATGGAACGAAGTGTAGTTACAAACGTTTGCTTAGTTTCGATTTAAAGTGCATGTGATAAAAGCAATATATAAATATAATTATAAAAACGTTTCAAACTCACGTAAAAATTGTCAGGAAAGGCCCGACATGTTTCGAACTCATATAGAGCTCTTCATCAGGGACAGCTGCTACGCGACTCGCAACCCACCGTGAAACCGTGGACATATCGGGCCATTCCTGACAATTTTATATAAATATATGTGAATAAAAGATATATGTTTATCGTCGTGGGATTTCCAAGGAAATAATTCCACAACTGGAAAATATGAGGCGCACGATGTTTTTTAAACTAAATAAATAGCCGAAATTGTATATACTCTACATAAATTTTGTGCGATGTCATTGTTACATTTTTGCTTTACAAAGCATTGCGTATTTTTATTTTCGGAAAGAAGTTGCTATAAATTTCTAGTTTATGAAGTATAAAACAGCAAGTTTGAGACCCTTTGGACAGAAAACCCTAAAAGAGTACTAATTAGGATAAATACTAACCGTAAACTGCCCAGAAATCGTATTCAACCTCACCAGTCCCATTCGGTCAACGAAACAACTAATCAAACTCAAACCAAATTACTCCTTAAACTCCGCAAACCATTTTGTCACGCCTAACATGTTATTATGATACAGTCAAAAATGGCGTCACTTCAATATTTTACCAATCATTCTTAAACGACGCATGCGATCACGGCTACATACACACTTAATCCCTTTCAGTTATACAGGAAGGATAGTCTTTATTAACTGAAAAGGCTTAAGAGGGTAAAGTATCAAGGGCCTTGAAGTCATTTCGTATCTAAGTGCTCATTGGATGGTCTTCATTAACCAAAAAGTCTGAAGAAGCTAACGCCTCAAAGGTCCATACGCTGTTTTGCTTGTAAATGGAAACATAATTGCGGTGATTTTTTTCCGGAGCTGGGAAAAATGTTACGAATAAGCATTTTGGACGTCACCCTGTTATTAAATCATAACGACGTGGAACAATTAGAGCAGTTCTCACGGCATTGGGTCGATAATTACGCGGTAGGATTTTGGGCTGGAGGTCAAATGCCGTCGTATTGTCAGCCTGAGACAATAGGAATACGGCGTGGAACTTGCCGATGAGGCACCTTAAATTTTAAACCATTTAAAGATACTTATCTAAACTTGTGAGCTATACACGGTGGAACATTTGTAAAGACAGAGCTGACAGGATAGTGTCATCTGAGTGATCTACAATCGACCTATTATAATTGTAAAGTAAGAAAAAGTCATCAAAATAAAATATTTTAATATCAGTGACAACCCTACTAATTCAATGGTTTTATTGGCATTTTAAATTTTCACCTGTCTTTAACTTAAATGTTCAAAAGATGCTAGGGTTGATAATTATGTGCAGATTTTTACAATAATGTTTAACAAACTGTATCTCAAAAAAGAAATACTCAGTCTGAACAATTCCCTGTTTATAGCCTGTTCCACCCTGTATATGTATTTGAAAAGGAGGGCCTCACCTTAGACAATATTTTTTTTTATTGCTTATTAATCAGCACGAAAATTGTCACCGAAGAAAGCCTGTCAAGTTTTAGAAATCACAAGTCACTCATGAATACGATCTTTGTTTATGTATTTAATGATAATAATTTTTCACATAATTTAATAACTTAAGTAAACGCAGTATTTCAAGAACTACATAGCAAAATGCAGGAAGGAGATGTAGAATCGCGGGTCCTGGTTACGGTCAGAGTGAATTTTACTTGCCTAGGGCCCGTCTGCCCGAAGTAGCTATCTATTCTCCATTGCATTTCTATTAATTTAATCAAACAGCACAATCAAAATATATCGATCACATACTGTCCGTGATATTTCTGATACGTCGCTCAAATGGCTATGTATGTATTTCAGTCGTGTAAAACTCTAAAAATGTACTTAATTTAATTTAATTTATTGTCTTTTTTCAATTTAATAATAATAATTAATTAATTAATGTATTCTGAATGTTAATGTGATGGGTAAAACCTGATAAACATTTTTTTTTTATTATGTAAAATCCCATATAGACTGCAATTATTCTTCGTGATGCAACTGTAATGTTATGGACGTTAAGGTCATCAAAAGGAGCTAACGATTTTTCTACTGGTTATCTCAAATTGCATACTAAAATTGTTATCTACTTTTGGCGCTGACTGTACCAGCAATCTAATCGAAATCTAGACTTCCATGTTATTTGAAATCTAAAACTGAATATTCATATAGGTAACTAAAGTTGTATAGCAGATAAATAATTAATTGAAATATAAGAATTCGTCGTTCAAAAAGCTAACTTGTATTTTTAGGGTTCACAAAAAATATTAGTTTCATGAGAAATTATATTAGACTATGAATCGAATATTGGTATCTATAAATTTAAATAATGCACTCTTTGTAATGAATTAAAAAGCTCTTATTAACCTATTGACCTCTTAGAATTAAAAAGCTCTACTTAACCTATTGACCGCCAAGCGGTCTAGCAATTTACCGTGCCACTGACGCCAGAGTAAAAAAAAAAGATGTGCCCCAAAATCAACAGGGATTGAAAAATACTTGTAGCGGTTAGAATTACAAAGTTTTTGATCATTGAAATTTGGACGGCTGTGGCCGACGTGGCGTCAGGAGCACGATTTTTTGTTGACGGCCACAGCCGACTGTGGCGCTCAAAAGGTTAATACCTACCCACTTCCATTTTTACCAAAATTAACATAAAAAAGTAGAACCGAATTACGTTTAAATGTAACCAAAGTATGTCGTTGATGGTGTCAGGATGATTGCGGATTTATTATTGAGTTATTTCATTTTGTATTAAGAATATAAACGTGCGTAATAAAATTTAAAAATTTAAATCTTATACTTAGTTATAAAATTTCTGGCTATAACATACCAACACAGTTAGGTCATTGTAAGGGTTCTGCCATTAATGTTTATTATAAGGTAATAGCATTATTTTACAGTCAGCCTAAAAAAAACTATTTCCATTTGCCAAGTGCACACCATCGATACTGTTAAAGGTGCTTAAAAAAAATCATGAATATTTACTAAACAATCAAGAAATATACAGAATCCTCATAGAAACCTCGCCATTGTTACACATTTCGTCAATATTTAGATCAAATCTGAATTTTCTGCGGGCCCATTTATTGTATCGCCGTACAAGTTACCTTGTGGTTTTGAACCGCTAGCGCCATCTATCGCCAGCCTGCGTCAAACGACCTCAGCGGGGAAAATCGAACTAGTAAAATTATTTCCATATATTTTAATCAATACTGCATTCTTTGAGAAATATTTAATTAGTGAATCAGCTACTGTGGCATATATCCCCACATTCTCGCCGATCGAGTTCATCAAAATTCATAGTTTATGTTGAATGCTTTAAATCAATAGCGACATCTGATTATGCATACGATTGATTAATAATGAATTCAGATGTTCTATTATAGCAGATTATTACATTTATTTCCTTATTATATCTCGTTTCGTGGCGGTTAAAAGGTGAATCTGACAGATCGTAAAAGTTTAATGTGTCAAACAAGTATTCAGGCCTTATTAGATTCTTGTAGAATAAATAGTCGTAATCGCATAAAGCTGTTATTATTGCTTAAATCATCGATTCAGACTACCTTTTTAATGCAAATGAAGCGAAGATTAATAGCCCATACGACCAACGGTCCACGACAGATATTCATACTTACAATGTAAATAAAAACAATCGTTTTTTTTCCTCAATGACTTTATTGCGCCAGAACAATAAATGAAGCTGATCATTATAACGTTTACTTTCAACATCGATTACAAATACTCTACACGATATCATACATGTCCGCCCGCGCTCAACCTCGACACTAACATCCATATACCCGAGTGATATTGCACTGCACTTTGCCTCCAAGCGGTCCCTATAACTTACAGTTCGTGGGATCAATAATTACGATATATTTGTCTAAATATCACAAGAAATACAAAACGAAATACGAAATAAAATTAACGCAATTAATATTATTAACAATTAACTATACATAGTCCGTTGCGCCTTGGTTCACCATGAGGAGCGTGCGTGGCGGCGTCATGACACCGGAACGTGGTGCTGGTACAGTTGTTCCTGACGTTCACAGAGTGACGTCATTTTCTTGTAGGACTCTGAGCTCTCCCGAAAAAGCAGTTTAGCGTCTTCCCTGGAGCGAGCATTCGCCGCGTCGAGACGACCGGGCGATAAAACAGGCGGCGATGACGCGGATAAAGGTGACAAAGATTCTCTTGCCGACTGCGCCCCTGCCGGAGCCCCGTACGGCCCTCCCCCGCCTTGCACTCCATTATTCATCAGAAAAGGGCCCGGAAGAAACCCCCGCTCACCAAACTGCGGGAACAAACCGGCTTGGAGCGCACTCAGATTCCTACTGTAGAACTTCATCGTTTCGGACACGTAGCTCGGAATTTGTGAGGATTCCTCGTTGCCGCCGTATCGCAAACTTTCAAGGGTCGACGCGAGCCCTTTTATGTCCGCGTATAATTTGTTTAACAGTTCCGTGTTCATTTCGAAGCCAGGTCTTTGTTCGCGGCCGTCTGGAGAGCTCGTGGAGAGCAAACGCCGGTGTAAATCTACGTTTGAGCTGTGTCGGTCGCGACTCCGCCGCGAAGGGAACGCGGCATCGCAGCCGTTGACGTCGCAGGGATGCAGCAGTTTTAAATGGTCGTTTCTGTAATGCATGCGCAACGTGAAATGGTTCTGAAACACTTTACCGCACGCGGTGCACCTGTCGGGGTTTTCGTCGTCGATAGGAATCTCGAGATCGTTGAGGTCAGTCCTGTCGTCGGTGCGGTCGCTGCTCGCGGAGGGCGACCGCGCTCGCGCTAGCCGTTCCTCCAACGCGTGCAAATCGCTCCCGCTATCACTCGGGGTGTACAAATCTGACCGCAGCCTCAGGCCCTCACGAACGACACTGGGCGCGCTGGATTCATCGTCGGATTCACTCTCGGCTTTCACACGCGTTATCGATTCCGAGTCCACAGTTGCTTCTTCTCCGTTCTGAAAGGGCTCCCACTTTTCAGGCTTCTGTTTTTTCAGCGACAACGGTTCATCGTCCGCCCGGCTGGAACCAGGCGTTGAGATGTTTCTGAACATGTCTCCGTGATATTCCTCGTCAGACGCGTTGTATTCGTTATTCTGAGAACACCGAGTTGGATTCCCGCTCTTTCGTTTACGTTTGTTAGGAACGAGGGACGTCTTGTCATCCGAGGCGGTAGGTTCGTTGCGGCTAGCCGCAACAGATGCGGCAGTCTGTTTGGTATCATCCTTCTTTTTATTTACACTTAAATCTTCCGGTTCGTCCTCGTACGAATTAAGTCTCTCTTCGACTGGCGATTCTCTCTCTTCGCACTTAACTTTATTTTCATCGTCGGAAACGTCATCGTTGTTGTCACTGTCATTAGATTCTTCCTCATGGGAAACCGGGGGTTTGACGAGATCGAGCGCACCGCGAGAGGGTTCTTCGGGGTGTGGGAATTTTCTGTACATTTTTTCAATTTCACTGAAGTTACGGAGGTTGTCGAGAGGCACTCGCGGAGGTAGAGGTGTCGGGCCGTGACCTGCCAGCGGTGGCGGCAGGCGAGCGACCAACTCGGGCGGTAGCAAGCTCGGTGGTGGCAGCGGCAGTCTCGCCAGCGCCGGCAGCAATGGGAACGGCTGCGAAGACCTACCGTCGTGCGCCGATATCTTCCGCCTCACATGCGGCGAATGCAGCTTCGGATTAGGATTAGCACTGTGCCGATTCCTCGAACGCCGCGAACTGAACATCATAGTGCAACCTTCGACCGTACACTTGTGCATCTCCCTCAAATGCACCGCAGAAAAATGTATCTTCAACGCTCCTTTATCGCAGAAAGTCTTCAAGCAGACGTTGCACTGAACTCGCTTCTTGCCGGTGGCGGGATTGACGAACTGCACGCCGAGACCCAGCGGCCAAGGCGCAGGCGGAGGCTCGCGGCGCTCGTGGTAGTCCGGGGAGCGCCGGTCATCGCTCCTGTCTTCATCTCTTCCACTGAAACTAGCACCTAATTTTCTAAAGTCGAACTGCGGTGCGGGCTGGCTGACGCGCGGCATCATGAAATAGTCCAAGCCGGCGGGCAGGCTCGCAAACTCCTTGCCTTCCATCACGATGTCATAGTATAGCACAACGCGAGACGGGCGGCGCGCGACGCGGTCGGTGCGCGACTGAGGACGTGCGACACAGGTGACCGCGCGGGCGGCGCGACAAAGGCCGCGGGGGTGGCGGGTGGAGGGTGAGGGGGCGCGGGGAGGGCCAGGTGGGAGGAGCGAGCGCTGGGCGGGTCCGATCGATGCGAAGTGGGGACAAGCGACAACGCGCGGCAACGCGGCGGCCGCCGTAAACACAACTAAAGCACTTACGTAATGCAACCTAAGCACCCCAACCCCAAATAAACCTAAGTTTACCCACCGTTGAGATCACTTACGACGTTTTATTGTTGGAAACTTTTTCTGGAATCAGTGCCAAAATAGCTTAACTGTATTAATAATTGTAAATGTCTTAGATCGTTTCGGTTGGCCGTCTCACATACCAGCGTGCTGGATGGAGTGCAGCGTGCACGATCCATGACTTTATGTTCACTAGAAATAAACTAAAACGGTATCGGACGCTCTGAAGAAGCTGAGATATTAATAAGATCGATTTAAATGGAATCCTATTGGATATAAATCACTTGTAGCTGTGTCTATATTTTTCTGATATTTTTTTCCTGTGAAAATTTTAAAACTGTTTACACAGATCTCATCTTATTTACCTAATATCAACCTATGACTGATGTAATGAAGATGTAACTCATGCACCTCCCGTGAGTTCTAATTTCAAAAGTTTGTGCTACTAACAAAAAAATCCTACACCTCTAACTAACTAAACTGCAACTTCAGAATTGAATTAGTTATAGTTACTTTGCCAGAAAACTTACCTACCCTTCATTGATTACAGATTGGACTCCCAACTCCCAAATTCGATACACCTAAATGTAATTTAGTTAAGATTCTATTTATCGTATTTTTAATCCCCGAAAAGAAATTTCATATTTGAAAAATTATATTTTGTGTGTCAGTCTGTGGCATTGTAGCTCCGAAACGGATGGTCCGATTTTAATGCGGTTTTTTTATCGAAAGCCTTGTTGAAATGCTTCTTAGTTAAGTTCACTTAGGTCGGGAGTATCTTAAATTTTGAATTTAGGCTATTTATATATTCCATCTAAATTAACTTACCAATATATTCACATAATATCCCTATAAGTACAACAAATAAAAGCACAAAGCTATATTTAAATTAACTAGCGGATACCTAAATCTCCCTCTTTACACGACATAACGATGCGGGAGAAAGAGGCAAAACTTACGGATAAAAATTCATGTTTCAAGTAACCTAAATAAATACTTATTTAGCAGTTTTTATTAAACAGGACCGACAGTCTGTTATGTAGATGTGTTAGTAACGCGGTATTAGCTCGCCCAAGATGGATAAGTAAAAAGACGTCATAATATGTTGTCTAAAACATATTTTCATTCATAAAACCAAATACATCGAATCAAAAATTCCTTACTGTCTTACACAGCTATGATACCGCTCGAGGCGTATAGCTGAAAGCTTAGTTAGGAAACATACCGCTAGCGCCATCTATGACGCGACTATGGAACTAGTGCTTCTATGCCGTAAAACAATTTCTTTTTTTTACTTATCTGATTTTTTAGAGGAATTGTGTACTAAAGCAACATATGAGTTTCTCAATAGCAATTGATAATTTGATTTGGGAATGTTTAATTCAATATTATACCCCTTTAAAATTATGACTTCAGTTAACCCACTTGTTACTATCGTCCTTTTAAAAGGACGTCAACAATTTAAAATTCTCACAAAATTCTCACAAACAATGGGGGTACTTATCAAGCTTTTGTTTATACACATTAGAGACGTTTCAAGTATTGGAAGTGGACACCTAGTTGATTGTGCGTGTTATAAACAGTTTCATATTTTATTTTAAGTATTTAATTACGCTGATTACTGATGGAAAGTTTGAGGTATGTATTTCTAAACAAAACTTTAAGCAATATTTTTATAAAAATAAGAATATAGCAAAAACAAGTGTTTTCTTTCGAGTTATAAGTATTTTACATTGTAAACATAATAAGAAGTGGTATTTTATACCCATTTTATGAACCGTCCTTTTAAACGACCAATAGGGTTATATGCTACTATCACTTGCTTTGCATTTAAGGGCGCGGAAGAAAACTTGGTTCCGAAATTTAACGTTTATTGAGATAATAGAAAAGCTAAAAGAAGATGACTCAGTTGAAATAGCAGATTCTGTTGTTATTTTGCCTCTCGAAAACGGCAATAGCGCCGTTTCATTAATGTATTGTTTATTTTTTACATCCATTTATGAACTACGAGTCCGAGGAATTCAAGCCACTGGAACTGTGCGTGAAAATTGTGTGGAAAAATGCCTCTTGCCTACAAACAAGGCACTACAGAAGTTCCCTCAGGGAACATTCAAATGTCAGTCCACCCGAAAGGAACAAAATAGTAGTATCAATGCTAGTGGCATGATAACAGCGTTGTTACAGGTTACATCTGAAGAAAGAACCTGTTGCTAAAGTTATTAGAGATTTTCACAGCGACAAAAAAGTACATACAAGTAGATCAGCCAAGCTGAGACCTCCATCGGTCCGATCAGAATATAGGGTTGTATAAAATAACGACTAGGGTTAAAAAATTGTACTTCTCCTTGATGTGTCACGCACTAGACATAATGCGTGGCAACTACACAAAAATTATGGGGGTGAAAACGACTTTCTACATTTTCGCAAATAAGTATGTGAACCAGTTTTTCTTGAAACCTATAAAAAAAAGTAAAGAAGAAGAAGTACACGTACTTCCCAAATGTGCCGTGATTGTTCACGCTTCGATGGGAAAAATCACATAATAAAGTATAGAGATACTCAGCCTAGGTGTATTGAATGCCATAAAAAAACAAATTTAAGGTGCCCAAAATGCAATGTTAAGTTTGTTTTGAAAATTTTCATACATTTAAATAAAACCTGCTACATAATATTGCTTTGTTATTATTTGGATCAACGTTTGTTATTGAAAGTTATCCTATACAGTCATGGTTGTACATGTTACTATCGTCCTTTTAAAAGAACACCTATTTTCCAGTTTTCCATGAGAAAAACATTTTTTTTAATATTTTTCCCGTGTAGTATTATTTTTTTAAGGTACATCACGTAAAATTCATTTAAATCGGAAGTATCTGGTATGCTCAGTAACAAGTGGGAGGTAAGTATCTACTTATCTACCTATAAGTGATATCTATACGACATTATGCAGTAATTTTTATTTTATTTAATGTTTCGCTTTTTGAAACGGACCTTCAATTTAGATTTTGCAGGTTTTTTTAAGAGTTATATAATATGTTCTGGTGTATTAACCCGTTGCTTGTCAATCATGTTAAACGGTCAGAGGGTTGTGAATGTATCCGTCCTAAGTAAATCTTTAATTCCGGGATTTTTATAAGGAATCCCGATATCACGGGCTTGCTCTGGTGATACGTTCGGATGACTATCCATGTATCCACCGCACTGCATATATGGATAGTCATCAGAACTATTATATTATTGACTTAAAGAACTTATATTACCTATTGATTTGAACTATTGACCTAATTGGACATGTTACACAAATTGAATGGGAAACCGACTTTTAATACACAAGAACCTACAACTTTGATGTAGGTTCTTGCGTAGATATACATTTAGCCAGTATTCTAGAGGGATCTAGGTTTAAAATATCGATTCTATGATATCAATATCATCATTGATGGTTCTGCCTGATGACGACGCAATAATCCGTACTTACCTAAATGTAATGGAAATGTAATCAATTATCTATAATGTTTGGACTGAACCCAGTACCAGTAGGTACGGTGCGGTGATAGGTACGTTCTTATGACTATCCGTCACATATTGACTAATGTATGTTACACTTGTGTATAAATTTAGCCGGTAGGTTTCCCTCTAATCTACTCATTTCTCTGAGATCGGTACAGTAATAGACTCTAATGAATATCCCCCACATATTGAGTGAAGTCCTAGCTTACTTGTATATAAAATTAAATAAATAAATAAATAATTGTCTCTATGATCTGTACGGTAATAGATCCTCATGAATATCCACCATATACTAAGTCAAGTCCTAGCGCACTTGTATAGAGGTACCTGTGCTTGTGATGTATACTATTAAGTATTCTGTGCTTGTGAATAAATTTAGGCAGTTTCCTTCTATCTAGTAATTATCTCTAAAGATTGGTACGGTGAAAGATTCCCATGAATATCTGCCACATATTGAGTCAAGTCCTAGCGTACATATGTACTTTTGTATGTGTGTACTTGTGTATAGATTTAACCGTTTTCCTTTTAATGTAGTAATTATCTCTAAAGATTGGTACGTTGATAGATTCCCATGACTATCCACCACATAATATTGAGTCAAGTCCTAGCGTAGTAATTGTGCATAAATTTAGCCGCTTTCCCTCTAATCGAATCATTTTCTCTATGATCGGTACGGTGATAGATCCTCATGAATATCCACCACATATTGAGTTAATTCCTAGCGTACTTTTGTACTACTTTAGCCAGTTCCCTCTAATCTAGTCATTATAGTACTTGTGTTTAAATTTAACCGTTTTCCCTCTAATCTAGTAATTATCTCTAAAGATTAGTACGGTGATAGATTCTCATGACTATCCACCACATATTGAGTCAAAACCTACCGTAGGTACTTGTGTACTTGTGTATGTGTGTACTTGTGTATAAATTTAGCCGGTTTCCCTCTAATCTAGTCATTTTGTCTAAAGATTGGTACAGTGATAGATTCCCATGAATATCTGCCGCATATTGAGTCAAAACCTAGCGTACTTGTGTACTTGTGTATGTGTGTAGGTACTTGTGTATAAATTTAGCCGGTTTCCCTCTAATCTAGGCGCACCGCGGCGAGTGTCGTGTGCAAGTGTAGCTGGAAATATTTTTAATCCAAACAAACACGCCGCTTGGAAATAAATATGTCGGAGGGAATGGGTTGAGAGGACGGTACACTGCAGGACTTTATACTGTACCTATTTCGTGCAACAAAACAACTATGTACAACTTTCGGCTTTTCGTCAACTTTTTATTAACGGCATTGAGGTACATATTATCTATAAACAGTGAACAAATATGACTTGACTGGACTTGAACCACTGTCTTGTAGTTCTGCCATGACCAGCCAAATGAGCTACAAGATCAAGCAAAAAGAAGTTACGGCGGAGAAATTTACTTAACAAATTTTAGAAAAACAATATTCTACATTAAATAAATACTACTTGTAATCAGTGCTCGAAGTAGAAAAACAAGTACGTTCAGTATATTTCAAAAACTCATGACGTCATTATATAAAATCCCCGCCAATACAATAACCTCGCGTGGCAAGGGGTCACACTTCTCTGCGGATGTCTGTACAAGATCAAATAAGTAAATATCTGGGGGCACGGTAGTGCCCCCGCCAAGACGAAAAAAAGAGGCGGGGCACTACCTACCTTTTCTCGAACCGTTTCGTCTCATTTTCAAACCCTCATAGTTTCGTCCCAGTTAACACCAGAGCGCCTAAATTCACAGGTTAAGATGCAGTTAGGGAACATATGAAATGTACTAAATTTCATTGATCTATCTTTTATACTTTAGGTTTTATTGGTACCTAAAATACGCCGATTTTGCCACTCACTCACTTATGTATCAAAACCTCTGGGGTACTTCCCGATGACCTAGAAAGCTGAAATTTGGTATGTAAGCTAGGCTTAGTACACAAACAATAGAATAATTCTGAAACTTGTAACTTTTACCCCCCAACCCCTTAAACTAGGGGATGAAAGTTTGTATGAGACTTTCGCAAATTTTGATACTAGAGGTCTGAAAATTTATACCTATTGGGCTCATTGTTATAAATAAAATACACATTCTAGGATTTTTAGAAAATCACCCCCCACCCTTAAAATAAGGGGATGAAAGTTTGTATGGGCTTTCCATAGGTAATGGGGGATAAAAGTGTATATATATATATATATGGGGCTAAACGTAAGTATTTCTTAAATACACAATTATTATTACTACTTACTTAGAAACACTTCAGCACAAAAAAAAACCTATAAATTAAAAATTACCTTACAAAAAGAAATGAGATCCCACCAAAAACATTTCATGTAAAATTGGCGGCCAAGACTCACAAGCTCATAACGCTTTCGCTGTAAAAAAAGTGGTCAGATCCCTCGAAAAGCCAAGCCCCTAAGCCCTGAGTTTACTGATCCTACACCTTGGCTTCAAAAGTATGGCTTGGCCGTTTCATAAAGTACCGTAAATAAGTTTAACGGACTGTCGGGCCTATATGGTAAGGAATTAAGTTTAATATATTTTATCATGAAGACATAAACTTAATTTCTTGATACCGTATGGGCCAGACGGTTCGTTGGACTTATTTACGTTACTCTATGAAACGGCCAAGCCATACTTTTGAAGCCAAGGTGTAGGATCAGTAAACTCAGGGCTTAGGGGCTTGGCTTTTCGAGGGATCTGACCACTTTTTTACAGCGAAAGCGTTATGAGCATGTGAGTCTTGGCCGCCAATTTTACATGAAATGTTTTTGGTGGGATTCAGGTATTACCTAAAGTACCTATATAAAAAATGCAACTTAAGTACCGACCAATTCTCATATTACCTACTAGTATTTTTATTTGGTTTCTTATCCAATTTCAAAACTTAAGTACTTATGTATTACATTCCCAAAGCTCCTAAAACTCCATAACTGCGCATCCGGTCTAGTGCGCTGTATCCACAAGCCGATATAAAAATCAACGTTGACCAGAGCCGGATCACTTACGACAAAAAGAGAGCATGTTTACGTTACGAACCGCGAAACGTGTAGCGCGCGAGTGCGCGCGCAGGCCATAGGCGGCAGCGGGCGCTGAAGCGATCTCGGAAAACAATCAAGTCGTCTAGTACCCATAACACAAGCCTTCTTGAGCTTAATTTGGGACTAGATCGATTTGTGCGAGGTTGTCCGATATAGGAAAAAAAACAAATCAAAACATGCCTTAGTAATGGCCTATCGATCGATAGATAACTATTGCTATAGTTGAGCAGTTGTTTCTTTTCGTCGTCGTTTCTTTGTTGAGAATGCCTAGGGGCGAAATTATTTTAAGGTTCTTTTGTGGACGGTATGTAGTGCAATATTAATCATTACATCGCTTTTAACACTGGCCAAAAGATGCATCACCGAATTAAGTAACATTAATCCAGGACTACCAATCCGTCGCTAAATAGGATGTTATAAAGAGATTCATCCAAAATATCACACATATAGTGCATAATCTAATGTCTTATTGAACGATGCAACGCAAAAATTCTGGTAAACATATGTAATTTTTAAAGAGATTTTGTTTGGAGAATTCCATAAAAATAATGTAAAAAAACTAGTCGAAATAAATTTATTTACCCCGAATAATACGCGAGGAGCAAGCGAGCGTAAGGTTTGCAGTCCCAGGTTTTTTTTTTTTTTTATAAATAAATAAATAAATATCAGACAACCTCACACAAATCAACCTAGTCCCAAATTAAGCTCAAGAAGGCTTGTGTTATGGGTACTCGGCGACGATATACATACTTATATAGATAAATAAATACTTAAATACATAGAACATCCATGACCCAGGCACAAACATTCGTGTTCATCACACAAATATTTGCCCTTGCCGGGATTCGAACCCGGGACCGTCGGCTCAGTAGGCAGTTGCTTTACGACTGCGCCAACCGCGTCGTCAAAAATTTTACTTTGACAGTCCCGGTAATTCCCGAGACTGTCATACCAAAATGTCCCGGGACTGCACACCCTAAGCGAGCGGCTGAAAGAGGAACACACTTTATAATTGTTTGAGAGAGTATAAGCTTCCAACGGAGCGAAGTAATTATACCTACTTCTAATTAATAATAATTTTATCAATTAGTAAATTGTACTGTTCTTTGATTGTAATGTAACTAACGATTCGAAAGTGCTTGTAGCTAGGCCTACTTGAATAAATATTATTCGAATATTTTGACTTTGACTTTGATGACCTTCATAATCAACAACAAAAGACCAAAAAAAAAAGTTTAATCCTCCTTGTACCACACACCACGGCCGCTAGCGGCGGGTAATTGTAACTGCTTCCCGCAGGAATAATACGCGAGGTGCGAGCGAAGACACGCAGACCCACGAGCGGTGAAAGAGGAACGCGCTTTACTTCCCTGAGAGTGTGAGTCTCTAACGCAAACCGTCTCGACCGCGTTACGTTTCCAGGCAGGCTAGCATATCTTAACGCGACTTCATTTGTTGCGCGACTCAGTATCCTGTCACGCTCGCACGGTATTTAAAAGGAAAGTTACAGATAGTATTTGTTGGGCGACAATGAGTCGCATTTCACAGTTATGCTAGGTGTACAGGATTTGCCCCAATCGCGCTCTTAAATAAAACACATTAGTAACGTCAATTTTTTTTTATGAAAATGACATGACATTTCAGGCGGATGCTCGTAGTGGAGAAGCTCCCTTTAACTTTACAGTTAGATGTATGTCATGTGTTTCCTCCTTCTTATAACATAGGACTCTTCAAACAAAGCGTGGAGAATCTCTCGGGCTAGCAACACAGTGTCCACCGACAAGGCACCGTTGGTTTATTGTCAGTTACCATTGTGACTTGGGCTCCCCTTTTTACTTACCATCAGGCAAAGTGGAGCCACTATGTTGTGCCGTTATAAAAAAAAATACAAATCTTAAAAGAAAGATGTGAGCCGTTCGTGGCGATGAGGCGATGGCGATCGATTGAGCAGAAATTACGTACATTCAGTGACAGTACAATATGGCACCATGGAGCTGGTTTGAAGAACATGGTAATAAAACGCAGCGACCCCATCGAGCTTGGATTAATTTAATTCGTCAACAGTCGGCATTAAAAACTTGTGCATTTTTTTTTTACATACTGATTTGCGTTTAAAGTAAATTTTTACTAAATCATCGGAATCTGACTCGGCCATATAGACATATTGACTTCAAATATAAAAATCCGAAAATATTTATTTATGCTATTTTTCATAACCTAAATAGAAGTTACTGTAAATGATTAGTTGATTACAATTTAACTCACCTATATTTTTACAATCTGCAGCGCAGAGAGATTTATCAGTTCATTTTGTTTTTAACAAATAGTATGTGATGTAAAATATAATTAAACTCAATCCAAATTAGACGTTTCTAATCACATCTGTTCGATATATATTAGACGTAAAACATGAATCATTACGTTTATGTTGTTATAGCCAGCTGCAAAAAGAATTAAACAATTAGTGCGTTCAAAAATTTCTCAACTCCATTGACGGTGTACAGAACCTGGCAAAGGTATTTTTAAACGGACTAGTCGTGTATATAATTTTAGAGCTGACTGTACGAAACTGTTCGTATACTTAGTACAAACCGCGATGATTCTATATTACAAGATCATAGCGGAAAATCTAATCTATAACCAAAAACAGCAACCTCAAAGAAACCAGTGCAGTGGTTCTAGCAACTGCTCAAAAATACAAATAATGTATGTTAGGTACCTACCCGTACCCGTTAATTGGTTAGTTAAGTTTAGTGGGTTTTTGTATGAGTTCACTTAAATTCTGTTAGTTATTTAGTTATAAAACGGATGCAGTGGTTTAAAATAGTGTCTAAGTATCACATTAGTGAATTCTAAAGACAATCTCAATATACGTAGCATATCATTTTCTATCGTGTGTCTATAATGAATCTATTAGGTATCTAGTTTGGAATCCATTTGGGCACGTTTTATGGTCTAGAGTTCAATGGATCATAAATGCCCAAGAGACATGAATTTTAGAAATACTGGGTGTTCAATCCAAATTGGCCAGTTGCAAGAACTCACAAACTATACGAGATAGGGAAATCTGTTCTTAGATTTAATAAAAACTACATTATTATTATTTTTAGAAATCTCGTACATAATTTCGTACATACCTAACCCGGTCAAAAACGCCGTAAAGAATGTTACATTATGACATTTAATCAGGTTCAACTCCCGGTTATGTATTTATAAAAAAATATTGAATGCAGTTTCTATAAAATCTAAAATCGACGCCATGGTTCTTAAAAACAGATTTTCCTATGTCTTATAGTTTTCGTTTTCTCTCTACTGACCCATTTGGTTGATCACCTGTATACTGCCGAGATTACGGATAAATAGAATTGGGTCCAGAGCCTTCTGAGCCTTAAAACGTTCGAAAACTAGACTAATTGGTGGTCCCGTCCTCGATCGGCGGGTATCAGTCGCATCGCGTGCGCTTGCGCAACTCCGCGCTCCGCCGCGCAAGCGGGCCGCTGGATCACTTCCCGCGCAGCTTGCTACGATCCCTCTGGTACCTACAGCTTGCTCCCTAACCTCGGCCATGCACAGTCTGAATTCCGATCCGGTTTTAGATCAGAATGACGTCAGCAAGCGAGACATCGCTATATGACAGACAGAGACACTTTCTGACGTCATTCCGTTCGGAAACCGGATCGGAAATCGAAATTCAGACTGTGTGTGGCCGGGGTTAGGCTCGTGCCTCACCGAGATACCTTGGTGACGTCATCTGCTGTATCAAAACAGACCATATGGAAATTATGGAATATATAGTAAGTAATTTGGCTACGGTTAGCTTCCACATTTATGTACTTTTTTTTAAATTCATGACTTGAACTGTATCAGGGCTGGTTAGCCCTCACAACCAGTAGTCAAATTTTGTGTGGGAGTATAACCCGCTAATGGGATTATCTCCGCGCCACAGGAGTCATTTTGGTGGGGCGCACTGGGCGCATGGACTGCGTCGTGAATAGACTCGACATTTGTGTACGTAGCTGGCAACGCTGCCATGTCAGAGATCTTAGTTTTAGACTGGTCAAAACTAGAGTAATTTGGCTATCCTATCCTCGATCGGCGAGTATCAGTCGCCACTGTTCAAACATCCGTTTTTTCGAGTAACCAATGATGCAAAATAACTACTTAAATGCAGCATTCGCTAAAAGGGTCGTTGGAGTGCGAGATTCAATACTTAGTATCTGATAGTGGGTCGTGTTTTTTAATTATCTTCTTTATTCGTTTAGCCCATGATGGTTGTGTTTATCATGCGATAAAATAAATAAATATCGAACCATCCGCCACATGTTTGCCAAAAAGTGACGGATGCGTTTTCATTTATGTATTGCATTATAAACCATCATAGATTCAAGATTGTCCCTTAATATTTATTTATTTATAGGTCCGATGGTCACCTAACGGGCGCCAAGTGGAGTAAACCCCGCCAAACGCAAGCCGACGCATTATCATTGCTTTTACCGAACGCATCCGCAAGGCGTTTCCAAGGTCCAGCGAATTTTAACACTTCCCAACACGTTAACACTTCAAACAACACTTCAGACTATCGTACGTAAGTTCAAACTACAAAAAAACACAGCAACACGTGTGTATGCTACACAATCTACACATGGTTAATTACTTCTTGTTTTTGCGGGCCACCGCCTTTATTTTGAAAGATATAGAGACCAATTTCGTAATTAATTGAAGTCGACATTCTGAGTTGATACGTGTCCTGTCATTATATTCCGAGGTCCGCGATTTCCATTTTTGCCAAGTTTTCCGTTAATGAGTAATTAATTAATGTTTTATGTAACAGTTATTTCCGTTTAGTTTTGCGCTTAGCTAATATTATGGCCAATTATTAAATAGTTATGTAGATTTTTGTATGTAAACATTCGTTTTCAATGCTATGTTTTTTAGAGTTTTTATAGTCTTAGCAAAATCAAATTGTAAAACTGTTGGATTTGCAATAGGTAGGTATCATTTTAATGGTTTTTATTAAAGCAAACGTAACTCTGCTAACGCAAACCAAATGTTTACAATGAAGCGAAAAATTTAAAATGTAATGGTTCACAGGATTCGAACCTACGTTTCCAAAGGTAGATGGCGCTACGATGCCACCCTAAGGCATGTTGAAGCAACTGGTTGAAAGATTCAATGGCTCTGACATCTGGTTCGGTGGTCCAGTTGGTATGACGCCCGTGTTGGCCCGGAAAGCCATTGGAAACGCTGGTTCGAATCCTGTCTGAACCATTAAATTTTTCAATTTTTCGTTGTAAACATTAGGTACTTACCTATATTTTTTTTGCCATGATAAAGTATATTTACTTAAATCTTTTTTGAGTGAGGGTAACTGGATCAAAATTCCAGGTTTATTTTGTACCGAGACCAGTTCGCTTATACTCCGATTCTTTTTCTAGGAATGTGTAAATCAAACCGCTTAACGGCGCGGCGCCTACTTTATTATCTTCGCACAGCTTTGGCGCCTATAGTTTAAGGGTGTTGACTATGCAAACATAAGTTTCTAATCTGTGAGCAAAGACCAGTTGTTATAAATTGAGCTCGCTTACATTTTGAGAAATGAGGATATCTTCAGAAGAACCGCTTGACATCACTAGGCAACTTATCAGATTTAAGCAAGCCCAGATCTATGAAATTCATATAAATTTATATATTTGAACACAAAAAGTTTTTGGTTTGATTCCAGAAATTTGTAGATCCGAGGCAAGTTTAAGTGCCAGTGGACTGGCTACTGCCGGTGCAAAAATTGATATAACTATCACATACCGGCATATAAAGGTCTTTGACAAATTAGATTGGCGGTCTGGGAAAGATCATAAGAAACCATTGTCAAGACCTTGAGTGACTGGTGACATTGGGAGAGTTTTTTGTCCATAAGTTGGTGTCTTTGGGCTGATATTATGATGATGACGTCCCAGGCGTCTCTTCACTCTTGCCTCGAACATCAAGGTCCATACTTAATGACGATCGGAAACGAGTGAAACTGAGTAACCGGGGCAGCGCCAAGGCGCTCTTTGTTCGGCCAATTACCGAGTGTGAAGGGCGCATCATAAAGTACCTGCCACACGCACGTATCATCTAATTGTTCTGATTCTGGTACGAGGACGGAAGTTCAGTGAACTTTAAATTGTGCTTGTCGAACCAGATTCGATTTCAATCCCTATCCTGTTTTAAAAACGCAAAACTATACTACCTATGATAATCTCTTGATGAAATTTTTGATCAGGTTAGTCTTGGAGTGACCGAAGATCTGAATGCTATTATAGTAAAACCAGGCCTCAATGCCTAGGAGGCTTCGGTCGATTTTTATTTTTCGATTCCCTGAAACCCCCTAGTCAGGTAGCAAACAGGCTGTAAAAGAGCTTAATTTATACTTACAGGGTGGCCCGTTTAAATCGGTCTGTATGGGGAAGTCTGAAACTTTAAGACATACGGAGATCTGTTCTTAGGAACCTTGTCACCGATTTTAATAACAAGAAAAACTGCATTCATACATTAAAAAAACTGTAATTAGCTCAGGAATCGAACCCGGACGGTTTGAAAAATAAAGCTAACATTATTTTTACTTAGATAATTATCAACTGTGTAGGTTTTATTATGAATGAATAAATGAATAAAATGCATTGTTTCATATTCATTAATTTATTCTAGTAAATGTTCGAAATAACCACCGCATCCTTCAACACGTTTAGGTAAACGATCTTACTATTGCATTTTGTATATTCATGTGGTAAATTTGCGTTTAAATTGACTCTATGGTTGCTTTTAGGTCTTTAACGATACGTTGTTTTGTACACTTCATCATTTAACAAGGTGCGACACCAGCAAAGACCTACAAACACCTATTGAGTCAATTTTACGCACCTAAACGTGTTGAATATTGAATTGAAAAAAATGGTATTCACTTCGAAATCTAAAGTAGGTACTAAAATAAATTAAAGAATATGAAAACAATGCATTTTATTCATTTAAGACATCATGTCTCAGTAAAATTTACTGCTTCAGACCTACACAATTGATATCTAAGTATAAATAATGTTAGTGTTATTTTTCAAAACGTCCGGGTTCGATTCCCGAGTTGAGTTAATGTTTTTTTTTATGTATGAATGCAGTTTTTCTTGTTATTAAAATTGATGACATGGTTCGTAAGAGCAGATCTTCGTATGTCTTATAGTTTCAGACTTTCCCATAAAGATCGATCTAAATGGGCCACCCTGTATAGCTATTATATAACTTTAATTTAAGCTGTATAAAGGACAATTAGTGCCTTTGCAGCCTGTGTGCTATTTGTGTTTTATACAAAACGGTATATTTCCTAAGCTAAGCAATGTTTGCATTATTAGTTCTAGGTGACGATACAAAAAAAACATCAATATAATTTATTATTATTAACTTTTTGTTTTCATCAGCTTGACGATGCAGTAACCTACTGGTAAGTAAATATAAACTGAAAGATGTACATGGCCAGGATTCGAACCTTCCTACCTAAGCAGATTCACTAACGACGTCCTTTTGAAGCACAATCGAACGTTCCAGTACAATGAACGACTTCTGAGACTCGATTGTTACGCCCTGGACATAATCACTTTCGTTCATTGCGTGTGCCGTGCTCCTTTCCGCTGCAACCGGAACGGAAATCGCAAAAACTGCCCACTTATATACCGCCACACGCTATGTCAATATAGCATAGAACATCCTAAGCGTCATCGATTTTCTAATCACGTAATACTTTTTGCGATAACGGGGGTACATTCGTATGGCGTGAGTCTTTGTTACACAGTAATTGGAGATGCGGTGTTTTAAGATTCATTTTGCTAGTGTTTTGGTCTAAGTAATGATTATTTGGATTAACACATAGATATAGCGCAGGATCACTCAGTGGCTTTTTATGGGAGTCTCTGTCCAGAAGTGGATCATCATATCAGCCAGTAGACATCCACTGCTGGTAAAAAGCCTCCTCTAAAGTTCTCCACAACGAGCTATCGTGCATCGCCCTCATCTAATTACCGCGATCCTAACTAGGTTGCTGGTCCACCTTGTTGGTCTTTCTCACGCTGCGTCTTTGACTGTACCGCGAGTGCATCGCTACTGAATCGCTGCAAAAAGTCTACGTATGCTACCTCCCTAAATAGTAAGTTATTCCGCGATGAGTCAACACGTCACGTGGAAACGAGTGAAATAAATGACTCTCGCTCGGTGACTCGCTAGTTCGCTAATTGTCAAATGTTAACTTTGGGGTGGCCTCTCGAGTGAGCACGATTGATGACGGGAGTTGGAAGTCATCAAAAGAAGCACTAGTGAATAATCTTGTCAGCTTTTCTTCAATTTACTTTAGATCGATAAAATTTCTGCCCGGTTGTATCACTTTCTTCACCTTTTTTGGTCTACAGTGAACCTAATCTAAGTTATCTCAGCGGTAACTATATACAAAATTGTATAACTTCTATCGAAATAAAACAATTTATTCCGATATATTCATTATTTGAGCCTCATTGACATTTCGGCAACTTTACAGTTACCGTTGTCAAAGATTTATAAATGGTTACTTTGCACAAATGCACAAACTTTCAACTTTTCAACCTTTTACAACGGTAATTGTAAAGTTCTCTAAGCATCAGGGTGGCTCAAACCACTGAAATAATAAATATACGCGATATAATCCGTTTAAATTGTTTTATTTCAATGTGTGACAGTCGCGGATACTGAAAAATATTAACTTCAATCGAACACAGAGCCAATGGTACTCAATTTCTCATGTCAGCTCAGTGCCTTGTGTAAGAAACAAGTTCGTCATACAAAGAATTGAATAAAATGTTTCATTTGTAAAGAAGACTATTATGACAAAGATGATTTAGAGCAAAAATATTTTTTTTTAATTTTGACCCTTAAGCTATCTTGGTATAAAAAAATAAGGTATGACAATCCGGCTAGTGAGACTTTCTACGTCACTGATTAGTTGTCCGCTTTATGATAACAAAATAATTGTAAGGAAAAAATGTTTGCCTTCAGTCTTACAACAAATAATTTTTATGCATTAATGCATTATGATTGTCACTTTTATTTTATAATAATTGATGTAAACACGATTTTATAAGATTCATACAGGTAACACGGGAATCGGGGAACAGAAACGGATTGACAGAACCAACCAACGAATCAGCGTGCTGATGTCAAAAATCTCGCCTGCCATTCCGGAGGGCCATACCTTATTTTCTTATACCATGATTGCACTAAGCACCCCAAATATTTACCGACTTTTGTCTTTTAAAGCGGAATGATGAATAACCTGTCGCCTTCTGTCGCTTCGTGCAATTTGCTTTCCTAATGGTTTTAACGACTAAAAGCGTTATTAAATCACAATGCTGATGCATGGTTTAGTTGACTTGGTAAACAGACTTTTAGAAAGGAAGATAATTATTTATTAAAGCCTCTGACATCTTCGAGTTTTGTGGCTTGAAGTCGGTTGCTCTATATTTTTAATTGACCGAGCGAGTGAAGTCTCATTTCAGCTTGGCCAAAAATTATTTCGTATTTCCGAATTCTAGATGTTCGTATGTTCGGATCTCCGGCTGTACTCGCCTACTGATCGCATTTCTCAACCGATTCTCGTGGAATTTTGTGTAAATATTGTAATTTTGTGTATGTATATTGCCAATATACATATATATTCAACTTATTGACTTTGTCTGCTTTATAGTTTGTATTTCTCACTGCTTTTATATAATGATCGAGCACCAACTGCTGGTTTCTGTTTAGCTGTATGGTTGAATGGTAAAGAGTGCCTTATGGCATTAAGTCGGCCATTTGTACTAATAATTTACTATTTTATTTTGTATTGTGCAATAAAGTCTAAGTAAATAAATGAATAATACATTTTGTGAGCAGGTTCGATTCGCAGTTTTTAGTTTTTTTTTTCATAATGGCGGAGATGGGACAGAGATGTAAAAATAATAGTTTTCAGCAATTTCAAAAACAATTCGCAAAGCCTACTCACAGACTGAGCCACTTGTTCACTTAGTACAGTCCGACCAAATGGAGTAGAAATTTAAAAGTGGCAATACTGTAATGTCGTCCCTTTCTAATCAATCTAAGAAAACGGGGACACTACAGTACAGTATTGCCAATTTTTAATTTCTACTCTTTTTGGTCAGACTGTACAAACAAACGGATTAGGCTCTTGCTTGAACCGATTGGACTGATCGGTTTTAAACATCCTGGTTGGACTGATTGGACTGATCGGTTTTAAACAAGTTTGCACCTTTTTCCTGTGACGCCACATACAAACAAGGTGCAAATTTAACCTAAACAGATAGCGGATTTGCTATGCCAAACCGATAGGCGCTTGAAGAAAACTATTCAAATCAATTGTTAATGGAGTGAGTTAATAGTTTCTTTCTCCTGGGCTCTATTTCCATATATATCTCTCTGATGTCTCGAAGAGAACTCCGAAGTGGAGATATACCTAGTATATCGCCACTTCGCCAACCCGGTCACGTTAATGTTGCGGCTCATTATATGCGACGCCATTGATATCAGGCGCTAACTTGTCTTGACTGGGTATTACCGTGTCTAATGTCAAATGTATGCAGCTCAAATCGCAAACATCGCGTTTTAATGATAGTTACAGGCGGTATATATGAGATACCGCGTATTTGGCGATATCTTCAAGTACCTAAGTATGTACACACTCGAATTAGTGCCCTAGGAGTTATAATGCGAAAAAATATGTTTAGAGCACATTTTCACGTTCTAGAAGTAAAGTGGTCTTTTTACTATTAAATTAAGTATCGAAGTGACAATTTAGAGCACTGTCTAGGAATGGTGAGGCCTTAAACAAAAACTCAGGGCGAGCCGGAGTAGATTTTGCTTACTATTTCTTCAGTAGCAATAGATAAGGGTGCTCAATCGTCCTGAGCCAGCCGGTGGGAATCGGATCGCAGCTGATGTCTAGTTACCTGGCAGTACCTAGTTAGAGTAGTAGAGGCTTAACGGATCAGTAGCGGGCTCGTTAGGCGGTATCCAGTGGTTCGTCATAATGGCCTAATGGCCGCCATTACAGGGGGATCACCCCCGTAAAGGGGATCACAGTAGTGTGCAGTCAGTATCTTAACTTCAAATAAACGTCTATGTTAACTTCAAATAAACATAAATGTAGGTTAACTTTAAATAAACATAGATGTATATTTGAATTTCACATACTTTACTGATTTGAGGTTGAACACTATTCAACTTTTTAACACAGTGTTTTATTTTTTTTTTTGACAATTCTCCAAGAACGCTGATTTATTGGGAGACTAACGACTTAACAGACTTTAGACTCACTAGTATTCAATTTTCATTGTAGTGTAAGTAAGTATCTTACTCCATATACCTAAACGAATTAAACGCACTTTTATAATAATAACTTTTCAACTTAAATGGGTACTGTAGTCTGCACTCAGTATTTTACAATACAATACAACAATATTGTACACCAATAAAAGTTTACAAAAGGAAACAAGGCAAATACAATTTATAAATAACGGTAGACAACAGGCGGTCTTATCGCTAAAGAGCGATCTCTTCCAGACAACCTTTGGGTAGTGAAATTGATGAAACATTTAGCTTAACACAGAGTAGGTGCAGAAGGCGAAGGGAGCACACAATTAGATACTAACAGAAAATAAGTATGCATATGGGTAAATATATACATACATAAACTTACATACACATACAGATATATATATAGACACTAGACATATAAGAATCTTATATAACACAACGCAATACAGTCAGTGTGTATTTTAACTTCATATAAACAAATAACTTTTCTACAACAAACTAAGAAAAATCCTGTACTATGGGCACAACAAACTAAGATGTACAGTAAGCTGCAGAGAAACCTGACCCACCCGCCATAGTGATTAATATGGCGGAGGGGTCAGGTTTCTCTGCAGCTTACTGTACATAACATCCATGACCCAGGAACAAATATTCGAGTTCATCACACAAATATTTGCCCCAGCCGGGATTCGAACCCAGGACATTCGGCTCAGTACGCTGGTGCACTACAAACTGCGCCAATCGCGTCATTTGATTTCTAACAAGCATTTAATAGCTTAAATAAATCTTGGAAGTAAATAGCACATTTGAGCCTTTATTTGATGATCTTATGGAAATAAAACTGTATAAGTATCTAGTACGTAGCTGTAGTTATGATGACTATTCCTATTTAGGAAATGATCTGATAATGGAGCCAGAAGAATGATACTGGAATAATTCAGTGGCTTCTAGCAAGCCCCAAGAGTTTAGACTCATATTTATGATTCATTAGACCCGTTATTGTACGATTCACATTGACCGGACCGGGCCGGTTCAGCTGCCGCCGCGTCGCAGCGGGCGCTCTGGCAGCCGGCAGCGGCCGACCGCGTCCACTGACCAGGTCGAGCGGGTTCGGCTGCCGCCACGTTCCAGCGGACGCTGGAGCGCCCGGTGGCAGCCGACTGCGTCCGTCCGAGCGATTCAATTCTAGGGCGACGGACGAGCGAACGGAGCCGATGGCGCGCGGCGGTAACCGAACGGAGCCGATGGCGCGCGGCGGTAACTGAACGGAGCCGATAACGCGCGGCGGTGACCGAACGAAGCCGCTTACGCGCGACGACAGCCGAGCACCTCCGTCCGCGTCCGCAAGCACCCGATCGGCCGGCACGGCAGCGGCGCCAATAACATTCGAATATGGGATCTGACTGTTGTAAAGAAGCTCTACATTAATTTGGCAACTATTTAGATGCGCTTGAGCGCGCGCCGACTCCGCCCGGTCAGTGGGAAACGTACATATTTCGACTGTTTATGTGGTGTCAAAGTACTGACGCACATATTTACATTGTAATAGGATTTACATCTTTTTTAAAGCTAACTGCTAAGGATACTCGGAATTATGATTAAATGTCTTCGAAAATGCTACGAGGAAGCGTGACGGAATGGATTTAGGATTTTTTGGTGTTTTTATGGCGTTTTATGCAATTAAGGGGCTCTGTAACGGCTTGTTGGACACCAGCACCTCTAGCACAACTGTCAAAAGCGACTATTTCTCGCGCGGGATAATTGCCTGTCTCTTTCTGTGCGTTCATGTGAGAGGGTGACGGGTAGCGCTATGTCGTACGACAAGAGACGCGATGAATAGTTGTGCTAGTTAAAGAGCATAAAAGGTATCGTTTTTTTAGGGATCCGTACCTCAATCGGAAAAAACTGAACTCTTATAGGATCACTTTGTTGTCCGTCCGTCTGTCTGTCAACGCCCTTTATCTCAAGAACGCGTGGAGGTATCGAGTTGAAATTTAAACCATATATTTAAGTTTACAGTCCCTTGAAGCTGTGAAAAAATCAAACTTCTACGTCAACGTGAAAAAAGATACGGTCGTTTATATCGCAAAAAAAGTACATTTCGACACTCTCAAGGGAATCAAAATGATAGGGTAGGTACTTCCCGATGACCTAGAACTATGAAATTTGGCAAGTAATATCGTCACATACTACAAATACTTATAAAAATCTGAAAACTATGCATTTGTAATAAAATCATAAAAATATAGTCCTTTTCAAACATCATATTTGGAGAACTCGGTTGCGTTAAGTTTCAAGCACCTCGTTTGTATGCGGCGCCATACATTTCAGATGCAAACTTAACTCAACCAGACCAATTAAGATGGGATGAGTAAAAGTTTGTACGGAACCCTCGGTGCGCGAGTCAGACTCGAACTTGGCTGGTTTGTTTTTAAACTGCAGTTAATTTATGTCAAGATGCTCTCAAGAATAAGGCTTTATCACACGTGCAAATTGCGATTTGCGAGCGAGTACCTATTGTATGAAGACAATCACGCAGCGAAATCGCCGCGCCACATACGTGGGGCATACTGAAAGTTTCTGTAACTGGCCACTTATAAAACAAGTACAAATGAAACAGTCATGGAATTTTAAAAAATAACTCTCTGGGAACTAGTAACTTTTTAAATTGCAAGGCTGTCATTTGTTTTTACATAGAGGCGCCGTTTTGAAATTTGTCCGTTGCTACAAAAATGCATTTAAACCGTGAAAATTTTCGGTCATGATTTATAACGATTTTCGTTGTGGCTCAAGTCAACAAGAGCGCTGTCAAAGGCTTCAACTAGTATTTGGTGATGAAGCCCCATGTCGTAGCTCTGGGTATTCGTGGTTTAATGAATTTAAACGTGGTCGTGATCACCTCCATGACGATGTACGTGACGGTCGGCCAGCGACTGCGGTTACCAAAACTAATATTGAAGTCGTACGACAATTGATCGAAACTGACAAAAAAATTACTTGTCAGCAAATTCGTGCCTTACTAAGCATTGGAATGAGCCAAGTGCGAAAGATATTGCATGCACATTAGTTAGTTAGTTAGTTGCGCTGGGCATTTTCCGCAAGTCGACATCCAACGTGCCTATTTTGCGTGAAAAGGGGGTAGCGCTACTCCAACCACCCCAACTCCTCCACGAACCTAAGCAAATGCTAAAGAATGCATGCACATTTGAAGGTGCGGAAACTATGCACTCGATGGATACCGCACGATTTAACGGAAGACCAGAAACGACAGCGTGTAGACTGGAGCCGTAACTTGATAAAAAAAAAATACCGAAGGACAATCTTTGGCTGTATATAATATCGTGTCAGGTGACGAAACATGGGTGTACTGCTTTGAGCCAGAAAGAAAAAGCCTGTCGGCGGAATGGGTCTTTCCTTTTGAAGATTTGCCTGCCAAAGTTAAGAAAATTCGGAGCACTGGGGAAACAATGGTTCCTTCGTTTTTTGGCGAAACAGGACATTACGCAACTGTAGCACTAGAAGAACAAAGGACAGTCACTGCAGATTGGTATGCAAATAGCTGTTTGCCCAGAATCTTCGATAAAGTTCGCGAAAAGCGGCCCCGTATCAATATCGTGCTTCACCACGATAACGCGTCTGCACATACCGCTAAAAAAACAACTGCATATTTGACGGCCTCAAATGTGGAACTAATGACTCTTCCGCCATATAGCCCGGACCTTGCACCATGCGACTTCTTTTTATTCCCAAAAGTCAAGGATAAACTCAGATGTTTACGATTTACGAGCCCCGAAGCGGCAGTGGATGCGTTCCGCGAAGCCGTTGTAGAGGTCCCTACAGAAGACTGGACCTGCTGGTTTTCGCAATGGTTTCAACGAATGCAAACATGCATATATAGCGAAGGAATATACTTCGAAATACAATAAATGTATGACAAATATTATATCTTAGTTTTAAATAAAAAAAATCCAGAAACTTTCAGTATGACCTAAGTATTGTTATAGAAAACTCGTAAATCGCTATATCAATTGAAAATTACTTCACAATTCAATTAACATGAAACAATCGTAAACAAAACAGCCACCAAAACAACGGAAACCATTTCCACTTCAATTCACAACAATGTCATAAAGCGTACAAAACAACTTCGATGTCGCATTCAACAAGTACCATTAACCATTCAAGCTATAATATCCATAGACTTTGTAGAAGTATCAACGGAAAAGCGTGCGTAATGAGGTGCATTATACAACAAGGGCATCTAAAACATACGATGTTTAGTAATGGAAAAATGACATGCACCCTCGTGTCACCCTTTCGAGTGACAATACATTTTCACGGTGGCACGGCGGTGAAATTTGAATCTTAAACAAATGGGGTTGTGTGTTTTTTGATGAGTTGGGGCCGGAAAAGCGCTGGGAAGTGTTTATTGAAAATGCTACTGAGTATACTGACGCCACTATTTTACTTATACGTATACTTTCTGTTGTATTTTATTCATAAAGAGTTTAAGAGGCCTTATTCCTTTTAAAATGCTGATTGTTTAGACATTGTTCTTTATGATCAAACATTTTTCTTAACATATTATTGCTGTTACTACCTAGAACATGGCTATTGGGATTTATTGGTATAAGTATATTTGAAAACTACAGTTTGAATTTTTTATTGATAATTTTTGTTTCAAAATCCACTTGAAATTCACGCGGGAAATTAGATTTTACAACTTATTTTCGACTGTACGTACGCAATGAAAGCATGAAATAGCTATGTTACTACCTAGAACTCGGGGAAAAGTATTATTCACTTCAAAAAGTTGGTAGAAATTATCAATACATTTGTCATGACATGAAAAAAATGTATATTTTTTATTAATTCTTGCAATATAAGACATTTACTACCGTGAGTCTCAGATATATTCAAATACACAAACGGGTTTACTCACGTCGTAGAAGTCCAATATCGCTCGACATGTTTCGAATCGGTACGCGATTCATCATCAGGAGAACCGATCAGTAGTAGCGGCGGCTAAACCCGTTTATGTATTTAAATAAGACTTTTAACTCCAAAAGTTTGTGTATTACTGCTGTAGGGGAAAATTAGGCGTATATTACATTAGTCTAATGTCATAATCATAAACAAGAAAAAACAATTTCATAATCTGTGGTTTCCCGTCCCGCAAGGGCAGCGCCGAAAAAATAATAACACAGGCTTAGCCCCGTTACATAAATAATCATAAAGGGAATTAAATCAAAGTCTTATTAGAATATTAAAAGTTCCGAACGCCTTCTTAATGTCTATGGTGTGAGGGAAAAATGTCTATGGCGCGGAGGGACGCATATTTCACTCAATTTGGTAAAAAGCAGGGGTTGTCTTTGGTTTAAATGCTTTTATTAATTAAGACGACGCTTTTATGGTTTTCGCGAGATTTATAGGGATATTAGTGGATAATGGTAATGCACTGAATACAGAAATTATCACTCCGAAATAAGGTTTCTGCGGTGATCTTCCTGGTTGCGTTTTTATATTTTTTTCATTTTTTTATTTAGGTATGTATTTTTTTTATTAACGGAAATATTAAGATTTTTTTTTGATCAAACAATAAAAATACATAACTGTTTCCATCCCCTTTATTGGCGCCGACTCTACCACTGAACCAAACGCTGAACATCTATTGATGCTTTTTACAGGAGAAACCTGATCATGTATTAGTGAAGTTCTAAAACTGAGCTATACATCTGTACATTCAGCAACAAAAAAATTAAGTATACAATTTGACATAAACCAGTAGTAAAAGTTAAACCAGTTAACTTGTTTAACTTAATAAATATAGAAGAAGCATTTTGGATTGGAGGTGGGATATTGTTCCAGCATTTCGTTGCAGAGTAACTAAAACTGCCACGAAAGGAAGCGCTTCCGTGTCGAGGACAGATAAGGCGAGGGGCACGTCTAGGTTCTGGCTTGGTGAAACGAAGCTTGTGAAAAAGGTACGAGGGTTCTTTAAAATTAATAATTCCGAAAAGGAGCGTGGCTAAATGCATAGTACGGCGGGCCTCCATCTTGAGAAGCTTACCTTTGTTATAAAAGGGAGTAACGTGTGCTCGAGGTGGAATGGGATAACAGAATCTTGCGCATGCATTTTGTAAGCGCTGAATCAACTTTTTAGAACGAGAAAGCAAACATGGGCCAAACACCGTATCAGCGTAATTAAGCTTCGAGAGAATTAGAGAGTCGCAAAGTTTTATTCGTATGTCTACAGAAAGATAATTTCGGACCCTATATAGAACTTTAAGCCGATAAAAACAATTGCGTACAGTTTCAAGCACATGTTTCTCAAAATGAAGAGTACTATCCATGATAACACCCAGATTTCTAGCTTCAGACACACATTCTAAGGGTTCATCATCTATAGAAACCTGGGGGCTACGGGCCATTTCCTTAGCGACACCCTGCTTTGTACCCATCACAAGAAACTTCGATTTTAAAGGGTTGAGAACAAGGCCACTTTGTTCTGACCACCGCGCTACTCGGCTCAGATCTTGATTTAGTTTGGAGACAGCTCCTTCCGTGTCATCTGGCTTGAAAGAGATTAGAAAGAGAGAGTTAACTTTTACTAAGTTAAACCAGTTATTTTTGATGCTGACCGTACTGTGAAATCGTATTTCAATGTGTGAATACTTCAGGTTAAACACGACACTGAAATCTTTTTATAAGGCATGTATTTAACGCGGCGACAAATTAATCAGATTTAGGGATTTATAAAAAATTAAAGGGGATAGCAAAAATAATAAGTTGGCGACTAATTGCGGAGACTATTAAAGTAAAAAGTAGCAGCTAAGTAATCAATTTTCGGCTTTGTTTCAATATAAACTAACATCGAGTTATTGTTTTGGCGACTGAATTAACTAATTAAGCGGAAACATGACAGCGGATAAAAAGTTGAAAATGGCCTACTCTAATTGTTCAATGGAGATTACATATAAAATAAATCAAGGTCATAAAAAAAATACTTTGTGCGACAATTTAAGAGCTTTAATCAAAGTTGAAAATTGCCTGTATAAATAATAATTTTGGTCTTAGTTTTATTTAGTGGCTCTGATTTTGGTCAATTTTTCGTCAGGTGTGATGTCATATTGACACCTATTTTTTATGATTCTATCGTATATAATACGTAAAAATAAACGTGTTTTGTATGGACAACTTTTTTCTAAACTTAATAATTACCGAGATATGGACTCCTAAAACCGACAATATTTTTTTGGATATTGTGTCAGACTCTGCCTTAGCTCCGGCGCCCTCCCCCTCGCGCTCTCCCTCCGCGCCTCCGGCTTTTTATATACACTCTAGGGGTAGGGCAGACAAGACCACGTGGAATCGGGGTTGACAGCTTCGGTTCTGAGGCAGGTCTTATGATAATGCAATGCTTATTTTAGCGTAGCGTGTTTTAGCTAGATTCGGACTAAAATAAGCGTGTTTTGTATGGGCAAAACATTTTTACCTAAAAAACGCTTATCGCCGTTTTCATTAAATTATGGTTTCGAAAACTGAAAAAATAACTCCCCATTACTTTTATAAAGTACCCATTTTAATATTTAAGCTGCCAGCAAATCAAAGCCCAAAATGCTTTTTTAGATGGAGACCTGTAGTTGCCACTAATATAAAGTTTGTTATCCTTCTGCTAATATTAGTCGCCAAGTCATTATTTATAGTACCTCACCATGATTTCAGTAATCTTGTTTATTATTTCTGCTACCTTAAAGTAGCTGCCATTAATTGAATTTTAAAATATCCTTAGTTTAAAGCTCATTTAATATAAATGATTGCCAAAATATTTAATCGCTGACAAGTTATTATTTTAGTTGCAAATAGTTTGCTGCTCTTTAATTTTTCTGTCGCCGCGAAAATAATAAGCCTTTTTATAACAAACTAGCGACCCACCCCGGCTTCGCACGGGTGCAATGCTGATACATTATACAAATGCATGTATTAAATAAATAAATAAAATAATAAATAAATAAATATCAGACAACCTCACACAAATCAACCTAGTCCCAAATTAAGCTCAAGAAGGCTTGTGTTATGGGTACTAAGCGACGATACACATACTTATATAGATAAATAAATACTTAAATACATAGAACGTCCATGACCCAGGCACAAATATTCGTGTTCATCACACAAATATTTGCCCTTGCCGGGATTCGAACCCGGGACCGTCGGCTCAGTAGGCAGTTGCTTAACCACTGCGCCAACCGCGTCGTCGTCGTATTATACATATAAACCTTCCCTTTGAATCACTTACGCATCAAAATCCGTTGCGTAGTTTTAAAGATCTAAGCATACATAGGGACAGACAGACAGACACCAGGAAGCGACTTTGTTTTATACTATGTAGTGATAGTGAAGAGACTCAAGTTTCTTCCAGACCATGAACGTAATATTACATTCGAAGCGTCGGTCGAGTTAATTAAATAAACACTTTTTGAACGACATTAAGTGTGGTTTTGTTATGATAATGAGTGAAAATCGTATAAGTTTAAATCAGTATACAGAAGCTTTATCTTCAACATGTCTGTCGATTTCAATTTCGGAAGTCAATTGACAAAAACCGGTAAATATTAACTATAGCGAGGGTCTGGGCTGGACATCCCTGAAGTAGCCCGGTGGTACGGCCATGCGTCTTCCTGCCCACGACTACCAGAGCGGATTGACCGCACTTGATAGTTGATGAGGCATTGGTCATTTGATTAGAAACTACCAAATTACCGAAAATTTTACCTTAATTCTACTTTTCTAAGAGCTTATATTATATCCGAGATTATCCCGTTATATTTATTTACTCTATCGATGGTCTAAATATTCTCTTTGACGAATTTACCTTTACTAAATTGATCACTAAAGTGCAAATGGTAGTCGCGCACAGCATATGAGATATTTTACAGTATTGAGCATCAGGTATCTCCTTAAAATTGCAACTAGTCGATGCCACTTAATGCAGCTCAAATGGAAGTATGAGTTTGTTATTAGTCAGCAAAAAGCCGAAATATTGCTAAATGGATATTTACATACACAATAGGCACAAAGCACTTATTTATTCGCAGTCTAAGGTAGGGTTTTCACAAAATGTATAAAGGAGTAAAATACAATAAAGAACATACAAAATATAAAAACAGGGCCCTAGCTACCGTACACAATATTAACACATATTATTAAGTACATAATAGCAAATAATCTGATGAGTCGCGTGACGGGAAACAGTCATCATTCCTTAATTCACCACGTTTCCGTCACGCCTACTTGGCATTTTCAAGAAAGACACTTCTTTCTTTCTTCTCTCCGTGGCGCCATCTATGGTCCCGGTGGCTAGCATCATGCTGAGGTGGGGCCTTTTCGTGACACAGCCATAGTAGTATAGTTGCTTATTGTTTTATTTAATTTATCATTTTTGTCACTATTTGTAACTATGTTCTATAGTCACGTCACGAATAAATGTATTTCTTTCTTTCTCTTTATCAAATTAACAAGTACCAAAACCTTTCTGGCCGCCTATACCTCGTCCAACCATTAGGGAAATCTACACAACGAATGCTGTTTAATTTATTCCCGTGAATATTCTTAAACTATCGGCTTTGTGGTCACTCGGAGGCCTAATTTACGCGCCGGGGGCTGTCTCCCGGGTATCGAGTTCTTGCCCAAATTATATGGAGGAAATGTAGGTAGAGGAAAACTATCTTTTACCTGTTCCTAAGATAACGGTGGTTGACAAAGATGTTTTTGGCTATTTTCGTTTTGTGTCGATTTTGTGGTTACTTTACTAGGAGGCCTAATTTACGCGCCGAGGGCTGCCTCCCGGGTATCGAGTTCTTGCCCAAATTATGTGTTGATATTTTATTGATAAATGAGTATGAGTATGGAGGAGGTAATGAAGGTAGAGGAAAACTATCTTTTACCTGTTCCTAAGGTAACAACGGTTGACAAAAATGTTTTTGGCTGTTTTCTTTTTTATCGGGTTTTGATCACTAGGAATTATATTAGTTTATGTACCTAGGGTTGCCCCTCGGGTATCGAGTTCTTGTCCTCATATGGAGGAAATGCTTAGAATAAACGCCTAGAACGAGAGTGTTCATACAACAGATATGCGAAAGATGAAGCTGGTTTTGGTTTTATGTGTGCGTGTCTACGAACCAATCATAGAGACGTTTTGATTGTGACATTGACGTTGTGACAGATGCGTACATGGATGAAACTAAGCCCATGACGGACCGTGGCTTACCAACTAGGTTTCTATTCTAGGTGTATTTATATTAAGAGGAAATGTAAGGTATAGAAGAAAATTATCCTTTGTCTGTTCTTAAGGTAACAACGGTTGCCAAAGATGTGTTTACTGTTTTCGTTACTATAGATTTTGTGGTTACTAAGAGGCCTGATTTACGTGCCACGGGCTGCCTCTCGGCTATTGCTTCTTGCCCAAATTATAAGGAAGAAATGGGAAGGTAAACTGAAACTATTCTAATATCAGTTTTCAGGATAACACTGTACAAACATATTTTTACGAGTTTTCACTCTTTGTTGACGACGGCCCGGTAAGGACAAATATTTGTGTGATGAGATAATTTATTCCCGTGAATATTCTATCTATATTATATTATGGCATTTGTGGTCACTCGGAGGCCTAATTTATGTGCTGGGAATGCCTCTCGCATATCATTTCTTGCCCAAATGATATGGAGTAGGTATACATACGTACATATAGGTAGAGGAAAACTATTCTAACTATAAGATTTTTCTTCATGATATCACACAAACACTAAATAAAACCTATATACCTACCCACTGGCACATATGTCACATAATTTCCCAAAAGACTACGTCTACCTTTTCCCCAGACATATGTAAATATAATTATCGCAGACACTCAAGGTGTCAACCCTAGATATACGGCGGCTCGTGGCGCATACATCACGGGTGTCACCAGCAATAAGGAGCAAAAATCTATGCGTCAATGGGGGGCGGGTAGGGTTGCTACTTATGAGAAAAGTGTTTTGTTCTAATGTGAGCGTTTTGCGTTTCCTCTGGACTAAATTATAGACTGTAGCATAGTTATATGATATGAGTTCAATTTTAATTTCATGCAAAGTGCATCAAGGATTTTAGTTAATGGTGATTTGTCGTGCAATTGTCTTAATGCAAAACATGTTTTAATGTTTAATTGTTTGTCATAATCATAAAATTTCACAAACAGTTTAAATTTCAGGATTAACCCTTTATAAGGCAGCGGGAATATTTTACCCACCATACTTTTTTGGTATTTTTTCGGAAACGAATTGAGTGGTCGTTTTTTTTTCTATGGCAACAAATTGTTGATTTCTTACTAACAATTTTTTAACAAGGATTTATGAACGGTCGTCGTACATTTTTTTTAGTCTGGGGCAGTTACAAGTTTGAAAACTAGTGAATTTCGGCACCTCCGGCAAATCTTTATGCATCTTCAAATTTTGCGATTTTCAAAAGGTAAATTGTTATTAATCTTATTCTCTAATGTATATTGTTTCTGAATTCAGTCGATTTTTTTATTATGAATTTACGACTTTTTTTTACACGCTCTTGTTGTGGTGGTAAATATGTTCCCTCTGCCTGTGTGGTCATTAGGCTCTTCATAGTTTTCTAGAATCCTTTGAAGTTTCGCGGTACTGTACTGAACCTCGTCTTCATCAGATTCCAAACCATCATCAGAGACATCGGGATCATCGGGGAGACCAAATATTATTAATTCATTCTAAATCGTTGAGTATTCTTCTACTCCTACTCATTTTCCAGATAATCTGTAATAAGCAAAAGAGAAAATATGCACAACATGCCCACACCAAACATGCCCACGGGCAAAGGGAATATTTTTACCACCGCGTTTTTTTTATTTTTTTTTTGGATTTTGTGAAAAACAATAAAAAAACCAATCTAGAAACATAAATAGTGTTATTGTATCATCCCTGGATGCTTATGCCTTATAAAGGGGGGATTCCTCTAAAGCCTTTCAAATAAACAATGCAGAGATCAACTCACAAAACATAAGGCAAAAAAACAAAAAATATTCTGGCGTTCGGGTGGTGAAGTGCCTGACACGTTAAACAGGTAATCCGTTAGGTTATTTTATTTTTTATATTTGTACACTGTGTACGTAAAGCGTCATCCTAGGCCGTATGTCGGATTTTCCGCCTACTATGCGGGGACGTAAATTTTTGAAAAACCACGGGCGGTGAATTCGTAAAGCCCTAGATCGCAGATAACACTAGTTTGCAATCTGGCCCATTCCGCAATTCACCTCCCTAGGTATGTAATGTACTATTACACTCAAGCCCACTCTTTCTTCATACCGATTTATCCCACCGTTTATAATAAAAATAAAACCGCAATAAAATAGCAAAACTCCAACATCCTTCACCTGAACTTTCCCAACCCTTTACCGAAAGGGAGGTTAAAAGATGCCACGGATAAGTAACTGCCCCCTTGAGTGGCATCGGCATGCATAATATCCACCCTACAGGCCAAATCGTTCGAGAATACATATGATTGTTCTCTCGCACATATAAATTATATGACCTACCGCGCCGCGCTATGAATATATGTATGAGGCCCAAATTGATATTACGTAGCCTCGTATTTTAGACTTTGGCTTTTTACGCCAGTTTTTGTGGGAATTGGTATTTTATGCCGCCCGGTGAGTTGTGGACGAAATGTGTAAATTGGGGGTAATGATATTGTGGTGGGAGGTGTCATTATAAAGAAATTGGTATGCGTCATTTGAATAACTTATTCGGGTTTCAAGGTGAGAATTTACGAGTTGTTGCAGTGAATAATATTTTTCGTCGGTAATTGGCGGCGTCAGGACACTTTTGCTTTAACAGCAGGGATCGTAAAATGCGGGCAAAATCGATTGAAATTAAATTACTTATGACAACCAGTGATGGAACTAGTACTTCAATGAATTTTGCTCGTATTTTAAGAACCCTGTTTATCGGGGTTTTTTTCTTGACCATGGAATCAGTGTCCTTCAGTCGATTATCAAGTATCTCTAGTGTTGCCACATCTACATTGGATTTTGTAATGTCTATACTTTTAGACGCACAGGCACACATATCAAGCTGGTCAGTCTAATTAATACTATGGGTACATTAATCTAAATAAACTATAAGATAAGAGTAAAAAAGTCATAAAAATAATAAGTATCTCCTTTTGCTACAAATACTTGCTGCTTGAAAAACGATCGCTTAAAATATTTGAAAGATCGTCGTTTAATAAAAAAAAAACTCAATTATTTTTAATGCAAATCTAAAAATTACTTTCGTTTCATTTCAGACTGACCAAAATATCCAAACATTCAGCTCTTCATAATGCAAATTCCGACCCAAAATAGAAGCATCAAGTCTGACAATCCAGTCACATTTTAAAATGCGAGCTTGTGTAAGTTACCTTTACTTTTGGTAATTGCAACATAGCCTGAAGGCAAAGTCTTAGAGACGGGGAAAGGGTTATACAAATATTTATTTCAACCGTTGTGACTGCTGTTCCAGGTCAAAAGAGTCACTGTGAAATATGAATTTGATTTTATCACGACTGTTATATCACGTTTACCTTACTAATTGTTATGTTATATAAAATAAATATTAGGATCCACAGATATAATGATATTGTCGAATTTTTATTTACTGTAATGTAAATATTCGGATCCTTAGGCATAATGCCGTGTTTTATCATACTTGTCGCTCACTACTGCTAAGTCCGTTTCGAATGGATCAATTACTCAAAATATTACTGATATCGACTCTATACACAGTTCCTGCTAATTCATAAATCAATCAATATAATTTTGATAATTGTAAATGTAAAAAAACCTCGACCGTTACAACAAATGAAAATGGCACCACCATACGAAGTTTGTCAATATTAGGGACAGAGCAATCAGACGCTTAAAACGCTCAAATAATGACCCGTAACTCCATTACCGTGACAGACACAACACTATATAAGAGAGGGGAAACGACATTAACGATTTTATTACGATATTCCTTAACAAATCACAGTTATACTTTTGACGCTCGGTCACTGTGACTTTTTCATCCCACCGCTACCTCAGAGTGGTGATCAGACTGTCCAAATACTGGCCTTTGACACTCGTACAAACAGTGCTCAATCAAAACCAACCCTTGCTTATCAACGAATTAATTGCAATTTTATTTTTAATTTTTGGACGAGCTTAAAATTGCAATATATTTTTAGATGTTACACCAATTATTTCTTATAAATAGGTTTTCAATATAAATATAATAAACGACGTTAGGTCACTAATAACGATATTACTAGTAACAACTCTCTTTTTTTGAGTCACTCGAAGTAATTTCGAAGTTCATGATTACGAAATTGCAATATCATCACCAGGCTTCAGACTTTTCATATTTTTTCTAAACATGACTGGAACTGTACTAAGGCTGTTTAATAGTCACGTGATAATGACTGGCAGCTATTTTTACGATATCTCAGTCATATTACGGACGAATAATCGTAATTTAAGCTGCGTTATGTATTTTGGTGAAGTAGCAATAAAAAAAAAGAGTAGGTATGTCGCTAAACTATTTTGGACATACATAAAAATTATTTATAAAAACATGAATATCTAGATGATTGCGACGATACGATACGTTTTGTCATTTTTAAAGCATCCGCCTATAGTCCCAAATGGATCCATATTGGCTCACATAAAATTCTTATTCATAACTGTCATTAGTAATTATTTTCGTAGTCATAATTTCTACCTTTCTCTGAAACAAATAACTTTTCAGGATTGTTATAAAACAAACCTAACCTAAAGTTAATAATATTAGAGTTATGGCTAACGATTTTATGACAAACAATATTCATTCATTTAATTCATTCATTTATTCAATACATTATGACAATCGATCGTTATATGAAAAAATGCGAATTCATCCGTCCCAAACATTATCAACTTAAAATTAAGTCGGTGTGTCGGTGCGACCCGTGTCTGTGTACCTACGGACGGGGTTTGCATAATACATGCCCTGGACCCTAATGCGAGTTTCTTATTAGTTGTAATTGGGCATCTTTATTTCACAGCCTCGTTACACTGTTTACGATGCTGTGGGATTAAATTATGGCTAAATAGTGGAGGGTGGATACTGGATACCGAATATATTCTACGACCCACTACTTATTGTTAGTAATACTCGTAGATGGATAAAACGTCGGTAGATAGAGATAATAGTAGTTTATGCAATTGTTACATAATGAGAGGTCTTTAAAACACGGGTGGTTTTATACGGTTTTTATATTTAATATGTGTACAGTGGAAGGAGAGTTTCAAAATAGTATCACTCGAGTGTTTTAGAGCCTAATTATGTACAGTAATAAATGGAATTATTTGCTGTCAGTGTCTTCAGGACTATGCCAAAGGGGGCCGATTTTTAAGTCTTTTTTAATATGTAGGTACTTTACTGTTTTAGCATATAAGTGTTTAGTTCATATAATTACAATATATTAAATTGTAAGTATTTAAAATTAAATAACATCATGGGTTAAATAGACAATTTTAATTTCACTCTTGTTTTAACTCACCTGGAAAGGGTAGGTGCAGTTAGTGAAAACATGGCGCCCGCATTGAAAGGGTCCGCAGTTTCCGGTCAATGCGTTTACCCTAATGTTATGCGTCGGATTGAAACTATGGTCACAGTCTAAGAAACAATACAGTCGGTCGACGAAGGCGTCTAGACAGGGCAATCGTGCGGGGTGACAGAGGCGGCGGCGGGAGGGGCGTTCCCCATGTGTCATACGACGAAATTGTTAGTAATGAGGGAACTAACTTTGAGGGCTGACGCGTCTTGCAACTTACAATGAAATGGTGCATACGACATGTGCTGTGCGACAATGCATGTCGACATCTTATAAAAATAAAGAACTACGATTCCATAGATTTCCTCGGTCAATAGAAAGGTAAATATTATATTTTTAATATTATTTTATAGTGCTTAAGTAAGGTGCTTTGGGGTAAAGTCGAAAATGGGGATAAGTCGAAAATCACACATTTCTACTAAACTGGGAACAAATTCTACGCTTGCAACGCTTGTCAAAACGCCATGTTTATCTCCTCCCCCGCTTCAGTTCACTCCGCATCGCTAGTCGTGAGGGCACGTGTGTTGCAGTCGCTTAAATAAAAGCAGTGCGATTTTTGCATCTTTGCGGGGGTAAATTGGAACTAAAAAGAAATATGATTCTTAAACTCATATTGCATAAAAACCAGCTTCGAAATTATCCCACTTGCTTTCGAAATTATCCCACTCCTTAAGAAATAGTATTCAAAATATATTTTTTTTTATCCTAATTTGTTTCCAAATTCAAGCAACGTATTGAAACGCTGTTTTCACAAAGCGTTGATGAATATATCCAATTTCGTAAAGATCTCGTTACTTGGAAGGAATACTTCTTAGGTTCTGACTTACGAGCCCAAACCCTAACATACTCTACACTCGCCTAAAAATATGTCGAATTTACCCCAAAGCACCTTAATAAATTTTCTCATGTCATGCTAACGTAAACAAAATGGCGGATGTAAAAGCGTTACGCCTGCCAGTAAAAATTGAAATACCGCAGTAATATCGCTAATTGTTTGTTTCTGTGTACCTAAACAAAAATATATAAGTATATGATATGTCACATGAATTTTTAAATTCAAAATGTCGGACATGATTTATAGGTTATTTTAAGTAATTACGAGTTTGACCTTTACTCCCCCACTGCCGTCGTCATCCATTTTTGTATATTTTCAATATTTTATTTTACTTCAACAAATTTTTATTACATTAAAAAAAAGTAATTACGAGTTACGTAAGGTTTAAGACTTTATTTAAAAAGTAAGAAATTGTTTGTTTATGAATCATCTGATTTTTAAATAAATTTGAGGGTCCGCGGGGTACCGATTACGAAAATGAAGTCCATTTTGATATCCAAGATGGCGGACATTATTTTTTCTTAAAAATCGATATGGGTGTCATCTCCGAGGTTCCTGGGGGTTCCAATTACGAAAATGACGTCCATTTTGAAATCCAAGATGGCGGACATTATTTTTCTTAAAAATCGATATGGGTGTCATCTCCGAGGTTCCTGGGGGTTCCAATTACGAAAATGACGTCCATTTTGAAATCCAAGATGGCGGACATTATTTTTTCTTAAAAATCGATATGGGTGTCTTCTCCGAGGTACCTCGGGGTGCCGATTACGAAAATGACGTCCATTTTGATATCCAAGATGGCGGACATTTTTTTTGAAATCTACACCCCCAAAAACCTAGAAAACGACACCCATGTCGATTTTTTCAAAAAAGTGACGTCCACCATCTTTATTTCCAAAATGGACGCCACATGTAAAATTAGTACACATACATGAAACCTAAAAACATTACCCTCCTTTTTTGGGCAGTTGTGTAAGTCTGTGACAACCCTAGGTAAGTACGGTAACCTTGAGCGGTGTCGGCATTTACGCAAACATCAAAGGCGTCGGCCCACTGTTACTTTTTACACTGTGCTATGGTTTTACGAATTTGAGGGAACGTCGAGCTACGAAAATAAATCTAGAAGAGCGTAAGTCTTTATTTACGTGATTATTACTACCAGGAGAACTATTCATCATCATCATCATCATCCCCAGCCCAAAGTCGTCCACTGCCGGACATAGGCCATTCCTAATTCGCGTCAGCCCCAGTCCTCCGCCTTCCGCATCCATCCGCTTCCCGTGACTCTTTTCGTAGTTCCATCTGGCGTGGGGCCTTCCTACAGGGCGAGTCGTTCGTGGTCTCCACTCCAGAACTCGTCAGCCCAAATATGCCCCGTCTATTGCCACTTCAACTTGCTCATCTTATGTGCTATGTCGGTCGTTTTGGTTCTCCTGCCCGTCTAGAACAACTATGCTTCGCGACTCTTGCCGGGCGACCCGTCACTCTCTTACAAAACTGTACAGAAAGAGATAGGTAGCATATCTCGCGCGAGATAGAATAGCGTCTCACAGTTGTGCTACATTTGCTAGTTCCGGATTTTGTCTATCAGAGAAACTCCGGGTATAACCCGCGCCATAGCTCGCTGAGCCAATTGGAATTTGTAGACGAGATGGACAGCTGGAGACTTATAAAAGTATTAGTCTCCAGCTGTCCACTATAAGACAATGTTAATTCGTTAAATTATCGTTATCATGTGAGACGATAGTCAACTGTTCGACGAACGCCTTTACAAAGATCGGTAGTACACGTTCAGTATACCAGGGTGAGGTTTCTCTGCAGAAAATCTGCAAATAAAGCGATTTCAAATAGTGCGGCATATATCCCGTTACCCTATCTATGTATTTTGGAAGTAAATGTTCTGCCAGGATCTGTACCGAGGCCTCCTCATTTCTAATTGAACTTGAACGTTTCAGGAAAACTCAGAGCAAATGTTTAGTAGCTGAAGGATATCAGCTTATCATTGGAGCATGTCATGGAAGGGTCACGTACAAACAAGTTTAAATGGACCGATATTGACGCAAAGGGATTCCGGCAACTGTTATGAATATTTGCTGAAAACTAGCACTTTCGGATACCTTGACTAATATATGGCTTAGGATTCTTTGAATACACAAAAAGTGAAGCGTATAGTAAGATTTGTTTTAAATGACGGGATACACTTGGGAGCCTGTTTTCCAATTAATGATACTGTTACTTATTATGAAGCCTAACCGCTGATTACTATATTTCTGGAACAGCCTGGCTTATTTCGAACTCGTATGGAGTTCATCCTCAGGGACAGCTATGCCATGACTTTAGTCTATGATCATGACTTTAGTCGTTATTGTTTTAAGTGTCTTGGGGTTTTTTCTGTGTGTAATGTTTTTCATAGTGCAATTTGGGTAAGTATTGATGTTTACACAGACAACCCCCACTAGACGGAGCATGTAAGGCGACCCGCGCGCACCAACGATATGGTACGGCAGAACATTAAAGTATCAACACGGCGGCCACCGTTTAGTTGCGTCCTTGTTTATGATCCATGCGTACGTCAACGAAAAAAGAAATTAAATAAATAACATGGCAAATTGTAGTGTTAAGTGGTGTAGGGAGACCTCATAAACATGGATGCAACTAAACGGTGGCCGCCGTGTTGATACTTTAATGTTCTGCCGTACCATATTGTTGGTGCGCGCGGGTCGCCTTACATGCTCCGTCTAGTGGGGGTTGTCTGTGTGATGTTTATTTGAAAGCACGTCCACAAAATAATTGCTAATTCACTTTCTTCTTTTCCAGAAAATATAGTCAGCTGTACAAGCTTCCTTAATATTTTCTTATCAGTAAGGAAGTTCTAGTCATTAAAATGAATAACAAAAAATTGGGCAAGTGCGAGTCCGACTCGCCCATGAAGGGTTCCGTACCATAATCTATAACAAGTTTGTTATATGGGAGCCCCCTTAAATATTTATTTTATTTTTAGTATTTGTTGTTATAGCGGCAATAGAAATCTCATCTGTGAAAATTTCAATTGTCTAGCTATCACCGTTCTTGAGATACAGCCTGGTGACAGGCGGACGGACGGACGGACAGCGAAGTCTCAGTAATAGGGTCCCGTTTTTACCCTTTGGGCACGGAACCCTAAAAATATATTATAGATTATATCCATAATTCCATATGGTAATCCTACAGTGTGGCACGTTTTATCATAATAGGTATAACTTTCGTTAAGAAATAATTCAATCTTCACCGTTTTGTTAATATTTCCTTTTAACCAAATGTCAAAACACAAAAGGAATTATAACTTCAACAAGTTATACAAATATCTCCTTTACTGCTTTAAAAATACGGTTGTATTAGTGATTAATCATTAATGAAGGAGGTACAAGATCAACACAAACGAATCTCTGATCGCTAAGTGCTAACAACTCAATCGTTCATCCATTCAGCCATTCATTCATTCAACGCGCATCGTAAATTGAATGAACGATTTCGGGGGAGTGTCGCGACTCGCAATTATGAAGCAAACCGTATGATGTACTTACATGTATCCACAGTGGTCCTACTCAGCTCATCTTGAAATTATTAATAAGAATTAGTATTTTCATAATTTAGCGAGTACTAATAGAGAATATTGACAACAAACGCACGGACGAATTCTTATCTTTTGCATATTTAGAAGTTGTGGTGGTATTTAAAAGAAAACCTGATTGTGTTTTATACCATCGTATAGCTTGAAACATTCTGCATCAGATGACCTAAGAAACAAAAAGGTTTTAAACTATTGAATAACGTTGTGATGTGTGGTGTATACTCACATTAAAAAATGTTTCATAAATTTAAAAAGGTATTACTTTTAGAAATGATCCTGTAAGTAGCCTGTAAGTAGTAGCCAACATTCACATTTTCACAATTTTCTCGATGTCTAAAATTTTGTTACAGTCGCTTAGTTAGTTGCTTTAGGGTAATATATCAAAAAGACTACTACTGTTTTCAAATTTCAGTTCATGGTTGCATTTTCTCGGTAGAAAAGGAACTTGATGACCCAAAGATCACTCGTCATCAAGCCACGCCAAAGCCAAAAAATAAGATATTATCATCATCATCTATAAATCAGATATGTTCCGCTGCTAGACAAATCCTCCCTCAAAATTCTCAACAATGATCGATCGTACGTACACCATCCTTATGGCTTCCCGCAGTCCTAAACAGATCCACGATCCACCTCTCCCAGAATATAAACTGAAACCCATGGGATATACCAAAAAATAATCACCCAATTTTTTTGTTAATATCGTATTAAAGAGCAATTAAATATACCTACCAATTTTATCCGTTTCCCAATTAAATACGTTTAAAAAAATCTCCATAAATATATAATAAGTAAAATATGTAACGTAATGGCGTCACGATTGACGTACTTGTACTGCAAAATGGCAAGGACAAGTGAAAGTGAAAAAATTAAACATGAATAGTTTTTCACAGGTGTCGATTTGTCACAATTTAATTGTTTATTTCGCCATAACAGCCCTATTCCCCGAAATGGTTTCAGAATCAACATAGGCCGTAAAAAAAATATATATAAGGTGGGCCATGTAACAGAAACAATAAATTAAAACATAGATTCTACCTCTCCAACTGAACAACATTTATTAAACAACTTTTAAAAATAACTCATTTATAATGTAAATCTGTAAAATAAAGTCAATGTATTGCGAAACATTTGATATTAGTAAAGTGACAGCTATGTCATTGCTAAGGCGATGTCAATGTTGGACGGCGTACATTGAAAATGCTATTTACTTTGTTTGAAATAATGAACATATAAAAACAGTTTTTTTTAAGTTTCTGAACAGATGTTGTTCAGAGTGACGAGTAAAATCTATGTTTTAATTTTTTGCTCCTGTTACAGGACCCACATGGTATAAAGCTATATAATAGATACAGAATTGGGAAAAATTCTGTATCCATTGTAGAACGCACCCGCCCACACGGAGATTAAGACGTCCACCGCCCAACCTCCAACATTGTTATTTACAGCGATACATAATTGCAAGTGAGCAACAATGAGCCGGTGAATCAGCCGTGTGAACGAATGGGTGAATGGGACGACATCGGTCGTTAGGAATGGTTTATGGGTGTTTGTTCTTCATTCAAATGTCCGGATACGGTTACTGTTGACAGTATAGGCCAATTATCACAATGCCACTGTGATGTGAGTAGGTTGGTGTCCTATCGTTTGACCAAAAGTAATTTTACAAAATTACACTTTACAAACAACGTTTTACAAAAACGTTTCGCCAATTGATCATTTTCCAACAATTCATTTTACAAATGACTCACTTCACCAAATGATCAGATGTTAAATTTACATTTTACAAATAATCATTTGACAAAATGAACATTTTAGCAAACTACTCTTGGTCTAAAAACGTCTGGTACAATGTATTATTTGACAAGTGTTTCGTTTGTTTTTTTTTTGTTTTTTTTTTTTAGAGCAAATCTAACTTTTTTTCTCCAATTTGCTCTACTATTTTTACTATTTTAGATCGTAGAGCATAGTGGATAAATTCATTAATGGGTTAGGTTATGTTAGAACTGCGACCACAACAGCGCGCGAGCCGAGCGAGCGAAGCGAGCGTACCGCGGTAGCGGTCGGCGAAGCGCCAGAACAAAAAAAAAAGTTCAATTTGCTCTATCCGTAAAACTCGCAGAGCAAACTTGAGGAAAATGTACAATTTGCTCTATTATTAGATACAGATTGTAGAGCATAGTGGATAGATTCTAAGATAGTAGTGGAATAAATTACCCAACTACAGATTACAGACTAAATCGTAATGTTTGAAAAAGAAGTACTTTTTATGAAATAACATTTTGTTAAATCTAGTTTGTTTTATTTAACACATTTGTCAAGTGTAGTGTTTGTAAAATAATCATTTGCTAAGTGACTTTTTGTAATATGATACTTTTGTCAAATGTCTCGTTTGCCTAATGAATATTTGTTGAAACGTTGTTTGGTCAAATGATCATTTGTCAAACGTTTTTTGGTCAAACATTAGTGAACCGAGTAGGTTACATTAAAGATAAGCTCTAGTTCTGCATTGCACTTTTTTAGGGTTCTGTATCTAAAAAGGAGAAATGGAACCCATAATGATAAACTCCATAACGACCACGTTATGGACATGTCCAGTAGTTACTGATATACAACATTAATATTACAATGATTTACCTTCATTACACGCAAAGCTTAAAAATAAAGCATATCTAGCAAAAGATAAAATAAGAAGGTACCTCCAAATAAAAATGGCTTCGATGAAATGATATTTCTATGAAATGAAAATTCGATCAAACGTCAAGTCGTCGATCAAGTTGTTTTATAAGCGAACTTTTGATTACACACCTTAAAAATAAAGCAAATCAAGAAAAAGATAAAATAAGAAAATATCTAGTAAAAACATTAATAACCGGTGGTGCTTCCTACACTACTCTACGGATGTCAGACCTGGTCGCTCACGAAGGACATAATACGTAAATTACAAATATTCCAAAGATCAGCAGAACGAAGCATGCTAGGACTAAGACTGAAAGATCGAAAAAGGAATAAAGAAATTAGGGGACAAACTAAGCTAATAGATGCGGCTGAGCTAGCGTGTAAATTAAAATGGCGCTGGGCCGGGCACGTGGCGAGGACAACTGATGGGCGATGGAGCGAGAAAGTGCTTCACTGGCGGCCGCGCGAGGACACCCGCCCTGCCCACCGGCCGCGGCGGCGCTGGAGCGACGACATCGTACACATCGCAGGCGGGACTTGGACGAGGACGGCTAAAGATCGCAAGACTTGGAAAAAAATGGAGGAGGCCTTTGCCTATAAATGGGCAACTAGCGATACAACGATTTTAATCTAATAATGCATGGTATTATTTATTATTATTTTGGATCATTAATTTCATTTCATACTAGGTACTATAGAATTACCATTCAATTAATAACTAATTCAATAATTTGTAATTGATGACGCTAGAAATAAAGGCTATTTTAATTTAATTTAATTTAATTTAATTTAAAAACATTAAATCATTTATTCAACAGTAAATAATGCATAAGACAAAGTGTAAAAGTCAAATCCGCAACGCAGGCATCGTCAGAGAGAATACAAAAATCTAATCAGCGACAGGCTTCGTCAAACAACACACCAATAACGTGACATCTGCAACAGGCTTCGTCAACGTTGTGGATCGATAGCAGATATCTTGGAAGGTGAAGATCTAGTAAATAAATGCCTTCGAATGACTTTAAATGAAATGATATTTCTATGACGAGACATCGAACTTTGAATGAAAATATAAATTTCATCTAATGAAACGTTTCATCGAATTTTCATTTCATAGAAATAATTATCGAAGGCATTTTTTTCTGAAACCCTAAAATATTTTGGAATGTTATATAACACAAACCTATACCTACTTAAATGGCAATTTCAACATTTCTGAAAAAATATCACTTCAGGGGGAAAAAATTGTCTGTGTAATAAAAAATCGATGAAATTAAGCATTCGGTGAAGTTGTTCTATAAAAAAAAATGATCCCCTAGTCGCCACCGTAAAAAAAGTATATTTTTAATATCACAAACTTGAACGTTTTAACCCTTTTCCATCCCCTCTTGTAAAATCTAAAAAGATATCCCCATTATCCCCAAGATGCCAGAAATAACAAAGGCGTAATTTATAATGAAAATGTAAAGTTACTTATTAGTGGACTAAAATCAATAAGAATAGAATAGAATAGAATAGAATAGTTTATTTAACAACAGAAAATGATTACAAACAGAGTATCGATATCCGGTAAGTACCAAACTAGGCTAAGCCTGTATCTTGGCACTCACGAGTCGGTTTACAGATAACACACAGGTTGATAACTGGTTACACTAAGGACTTCAACTTAATATTATAGTAAAACTATTGATATAAAAAAAAGAGGGAAACAATTTGCTCATTACATTTTACATTTACAAAACTATTGGATTACAAAAAGAGGAAAACAATTTGCACATTAAATTTAAAATTTAAGAAAGAAAGAAAGAAAAAAAGTAATGTAAAAGGTTACGAGTGGGTGTGTGCGCGCACGCGCGCTTGTGTGTGTGCGTGTGTGAGTGTGTGTGTGTGTGTGTGTGTGTGTGTGTGTGTGTGAACCAGGTAAATGATTACTACTAACATGATCTAACTGATTTCATGGCCGTAGAATGTCTTCAGTATCATTATAAGAGAGAGTAGCAAACCATTTCTTGACAGCGCTTTTGGCTTTGTATGAGGTACTATATTTAAGATCACAGACCACAGACAGAAGAATAAAGGTTAACATATAATATCGCTCGACATGTTTCGAATCGGTACGCGATTCATCATCACGAGAGCCGATCAGCCGCGGCGGCGGCCAACCGAGTCGACTTCTACGATGTGAGTAAACCCGTTTTATATTTTAATGTCTGAGACTCATGGTAGTTTTCTATGTAAAATTGGTTTACGTATAGTTGAAATAAAAAAAAATGAACCAAACTCTTTGTTTTCGGTAATGAAACGCATGTGTCAAGTAGGTAGGTAAGTATGTGGAATTATAGACGACATTCGGTTTTTATTCTACATATAGATCAAGTAGAGATGAAGATAGCATTAATTGCAATTTACGTTAATTTTAGCCTAAGTTCGATAATGAGTTATTGGTTTGTCAATTTGTTTTATAACTTAAATTAATTTTACTTTGTCATTACTAGGCATAATCCTAATGCAACAGGATAACTACCTATGTTACCTTACACAGACCCTTTGCATATAGATTTGATATACATAAGTATAGAGTTAAATTATATTAATAATTAAAAAACGGTTTAAACTCACGTAAAAATGGTCAGGAACGGCCCGACATGTTTCGAACTCATTTGGAGCTCTTCATCAAGGGTAGCTATCCGTGCTGCTACGTGTTTAATTATTAAAGATGTCTCACGATAGTTTTAATAACATTATTAAATTATCATGACCTCCCTCCATAGAAAATTAATTTTCAATACAAATTTAGGATTTTGTAATAGTATAGATATTAGGTATAGGTAATTAATATGTACCCAGAGACTACCTCGAGGATGGAATAGTGTATATAGGCCCATTAATCCCAACAACTTATAAAGTTTTTAAAAGAAGTATAATCCTCAAGTCGCTACGGAAGTCGTAATAAAAAAAGCAGTTTTACTTATGCCAATTGGAGGTATCTCTATACTACTTAGAAAAGTACGCGTATACCTACTGAAAGGTGTATTGTACAAAGCAAAGTCTCGGTAGACATTGTAATCATCCTAGCAACGAAGAAACACTTTTAAACCATCCAACCCCGTACCCTCAAGTCAGTTTATAGCCATTCCACGTCCAGCTAAGCACGCCATAACAAAATAACATTCAATACCAACCCTTTCTCAAAACTCGTAAAATCTCGAAAAAACTCCCTGAAGACGACTCGAAGACATCAAGGACATAATTCATAATGAAAAAGTTAATTTCCACCTTGCGAATAGACATTTGCATATTTTCCGTTCCCGAATTATCTGGTCCTGGGGTCCGTTCCCGGTAGGGGGTCCTTAGGGGCTCGTTTGGAACCCTTTGGCGGAATTAATTTTTCCCAGCTAATTACTGAGCGTTGTAGACGGTGTTCCGATCTTCACAAGACGCTTTTAGCTGAATTTCTTTGCCTAGTTTTGTTTACCTTTGAGATCGGGAAAAATGGAGGTTTGATTATTTTAAAATACAGGAAGAAGTTATTTTCGTCTTTAACTCAATTTACGTAGTTCGTTAATCATCATCATCATATCAGCCTATTTTTTTATACTACGATAGTGGCATACAAGCATGCGGCCCGCCTGATGTTAAGCAGTTACTACCGCCTATGGACGTTTTCCTATAGACATTCATTGCTGGACAAAGGCCTCTCCCAAAGCTCGCCACAATGATCGGTCATGCGCCGTCCTCATCCAGTTGCTTCCCGCTTCCGATCTTCCTTGTTAGGGGTGCTTCTTCCGGTACGCGGTCGCCACTAAAGAACCTTTCTGCCCCAACGGTCATCGGTTCTACGAGCAATGTGCCCCGCCCACTGCCACTTAAGTTGGCGACTGTCTGTTCCGATCATGCATGGAAACTCCGAGCAAAACTTGCTCCATTGCCATTTGAGTAACTTTGAGCCTTCTTTGAGGTCCATTGTGAGCGACCACATTTCAGTGCCATGTCATCCCTGGCAACACACATTGGTTAAAAACCTTCGTCTTAAGACACTGCGGTATTTGGGACGAGGGGCGTTGAGGTACGTTAATACCGCAGTGAATTTTACTAAAAAGAAGAAGAAAACATTTGTTTTTAATAAACATAATGTGTCATAATCTAGAATATCAATTTCAGAATGACAAGTAAAGGTCAAGCATAAGCAGCAAATCAATTAGGTATACATACAAAATTCATACAACAAGATGTTGTTTAATTGAATTTCATAATAATTTATTATAAAACAATTATGCAATACTTACTATAATTATATAAATGAAAAAAAAAGGTTAATTTGTCATGCTATAAAAAAAGTACAATATGAAATATGTGGCTTCAAAGTTCAAAGGTGCACCATTTCATTGACTTTTATGTTTTATTTATCCGAAAGTAAATTTGAAATTGTCTTCAGAATCCTCTTAATTCGACATAATAATCATTGTATAAAAATCATGTACACTAAAACGAAAGAACTTAGTTATTTTTCAATACACGCACTAGTACCTTTACAGGACGATGACAACACGGCCCGCGAGCCATTTATAAGGAGCGGTTTTTGAACTCCATAGAAATATCAAACTTTACCAGTGATTTCTGACAGAGCGTTCTAAATGTATCTAGTCATCACACACACCCAACACATCATATCCCATATTAAAAATAGTCATTTATCATGTAATCATATTAAAAATAGGATCGATTGACCTTCAAAAATAGAATTGTCGACAGCCCTATTAAGCTGTAGGTCAAGAATCACTACATAGTACCTATAAAACAAAGTCGCTACCTGGTGTCCGTCAGGGTGGATCGCTCTTGTATGAGAAAAAAAAAACCTTACACATTTAACTTCTAATAGTTCTTAAAAGGTGTAACATAGTATAAAGATGCGAGACGATTTTTATTATATTTATTAAATAACCTTTTTTGCCTCCGCAGAGCTGTTAAAGAATTAAATAAATGTGGAAATAAGTACAATTTAAAAAAAACACTGAGGCGAAATTATTAGCCTAATATGATCACAAGGTTACAAAACATTATTAAGAGGATATAAATGTATTAAATTAACAGTAAGAGTTATTCAGACACTATTATTATAAAACCCATGCATATTATTACTATTTTGCCTTAAAATCTCTCTTACACTCATTTTTCTCGAGGTTAACTTTGAAAGAATCAGGCCTTCTTTTAAATGAATAACTATGTATCTAATGAGAATAACTATAGTAAACGTCATATATATAATTATAAATGCAGTTAGAGTTTTGAAAAATTTGGGTCTAGTATAGGTTTTTAGGAAACTTCAACGACCTTGCGGAGGCAAAAAACCTATTCCGATTGCTATCGTGTAGAACAAAATCTTAATCGTAATCCACTAGAGCAAGTTTTTATTACTATTAGAATATGTTATTAAAAAAAAAAAACATTTTTGATCCACGTGTCTGCTCTGTCCCTATGTATGCTTAGATCTTTAAAACTACGCAACGAATTTTGATGCGGTTTTTTAAATAGATGGAGTGATTCCAGAGGAAGGTTTATAATTTATAGCATAGCATTGCACCCGTGCGAAGCCGGGGCGGGTCGCTAGTTAATTAATAAAAGCCGACCTTTAAATTAACCCGTCAAATTTCGCCTTTAACAAAAAAAAAAAAAATTCCCGCACTTTCTCCACATTATTTATTTAGCAACATCTCAATTCACTTAACCCTTAAGTGCCGCATTCATGCCCGAGGCTTTCAGGCCACACTTAATTTGTATATTTTTTACATAATATAGACGGGTTTGATAAAAGCACCCATTCACCGGCGATACATTTATTAAAATGTGTACATGTCGCTGTTCGGTGCGAAATCGGTATATTCGTGAAACTCTTGCCAGTCTTGAATTTTATAATATAGAAATATCATGAGCTTGTTATGTCCCAATGCTAGGCAAAAAAGGGCTCCCCTTTTTGCCATTTATCGCGGTTTTAAGTTGTACCTATTTGGCAAGTCGTTTAGAAACTAATGCAATAGTCATCCCGCTATGAGGTCACGCCTCAGTTTCGAGTGTTTGATGCTGAAGTTGTAACTGTGTATACAGCTACAATTACTGAAAAAAAGTAGTGATATACAGATATAATTACTGATAATGTCTAAAACGATCAGCATTTTAAACAAGAGCATACCCACCGGATCTTTTTGGCCCGTTAACGCACTAGAATATAGTTATGTGTCGGATCTAAAAGATCCCATGTCGTACCCAGGTAAAGTCACAGAAATTCTTTGCCGTAGTTAACGGGTTTAAAGGAACAAGGCCTCTTAACAATATTCCTGAATCCCCTGCAACATACACATTGAATGCTGTCTGAGTGCCCTCACTCCTCTTTATGAGCTCGGGTCGCTCATGAAAGGAAAAACACTGTCTTGGGTTCCTACTTCTTTGTTATTTGATTAAAGTGCCCATTCAACTGCGTTAGTTATAGGTATGATCACTAAAAATACTCACATACCTAATTAGGTGCCTAGTTAGTGATTTATCAACTATTATGTTAAATAAAAACTTTAGTGCGCAAAACAAGTCAGTGCCAAAATTGGTTAACATTTGTCCAGCCGTTGCGGCGTGATGCGAGGACAAAGGAAATTATGAAAACAGATGGCGGCAGGCTGGCAAACAAATATCGATCCTGCATTTTGACAACGCGGTTGGCTCGGTTTGTAGAGACTTGCCTACTGAGCCGGCGGTCCCGAGTTCGAATCCCGGCCAGGGCAAATATTTGTGTGATGAACTCGAATATTTGTGCTTCGGTCATGGTTATTATTTGTATTTAAGTATATTTTTATCTATATAAGTATGTATATCGTCCTCTAGTACCCATAACACAAGCCTTCTTGAGCTAATTAGTGACTAAATTGATTTGTGTGAGGTTATCGGATATTTATTTATTTATTTCTATACAACATTTTCAACATTTATGACACGAACATTACTTTTCTACGTATTATTTACGTTAATTTTCTTCAAAATAGATGACATCAATGGGAGAACGATATTTTTTTGTAGTTACATTTTTTACTACAAATGTAATGCCTATATATTATTGGCGGGTACTGTATGTACTACATAACCGATTCAATCTTTACCGAACCGGTTTTTTTAATTGAGTTGAACATACTCTATTTTGATAGGCGTAAAATTCAATAACGCGAGCGAGGGCCAAGCCAATGTGTCTAATTTCAGTGCACCAACTCTCTTTAAAAAGTCAACATTGTAATGTCAGTCAATGAAACCTGATTACTCATACTCATGCTCATACTCATATACCGGGTGATCAATCCAAATGGGTCAGTAGGGAGAAAACGAAAAAGGAAATCTGTTCTTAGGAACCATGGCTTCGATTTGAGATTTATTAAAAACTGCATTATATTTTTTTTCGTATATCTCATGCATAACCCGGAATCGAACCCGGTCGAAATTGAGTAAAGAAAAAAAAAGATGTCAACTGATCCTATTTTTATTGAGAACAAATGTCTCTATGGGACTACATACATTTAGAGTGCTCTAAGAATCAGAAATTGCTGTTAAAGAGTGACATTCCTTTAAGGCACGAACATTTTAAGTTTATTTTTTTACCCAACAACAAATATGAAATTGTTTCCAATATTCTCATAATTCAACAAAGCAATAATTATATGATACTTAACTATTTACCTAAACGGAAATTATCATGGTCGAAATGGAACAAGTTATTTTTCCATACACAGCACGCATATTTGTATGGAGCGTTTTCAGCTTTAACAGCAGTTTCTGAGTCTTAGAGCACTCTAAATGTATGTACTTTTGTTGCCAATAAAAAAGAGGATCGATTGACATCTCTCAATTTTTTTTTCTCCTCATTCTAACCGGGTTCGATTCCCGGTTATGCATGAGATATACAAAAAAAATTAATGCAGTTTTTAATAAATCTAAAATCGAAGCCATGGTTCCTAAGAACAGATTTCCCTATCTCTTATAGTTTTCGTTTTGTCCCTACTGACCCATTTGGATTGATCACCCTGTATGTCAATTTCACAAAATGTTTTATTTTTTATTTATTTCATAAGTAAGTACAATCAAAATTACAATTTGGTTTGTTTCGATGCATAAAAATGTTATAAATTTACAATGTACTTAGTGGTTATTTTATATTATATGTCAGTTTTCACGGTTATGGGTTATAGTCATTATATATCAAGATATTTCTAAAATGATATGGCAAAGGTCCGTCGAATTGCGCCCTTATACTATTATTTACTCAAAAAGGAAGCCAGCAAAGAACGACGATCCCTACAAACGACCGGAACCTTTCTTCCCGGGCGACTGAAAATCCTCTTTATGCATACATGAGCGCCCGCCCAGCCAGCCTTAAGGCACTTTAAAACCCGCAGTGACACACCCGGGCCGTCTCACTCTCGCCACGCCCATTGGTGACAAACACAGGCCACGCCCATCGCGACATTTTCCACCAATGGGACACGCGGTTATTTTTTATTCAGGCTTTTATCCGGGTAATGTGGATGTAGGCGTAGGGCGTAGTAGTTTGTTCCATTTATGAAATTAAATATTTGATTGCTCATACATAGTTTAGGTTAGTCTGGTACTTGTAGGTCAGACTTCATACTACACGTATATACATAACAGGTATGATTTTTACAGTATACACATTACACATAGGTACATATATATGTTTAGACGCAAGATGATTAATACATATCGAAAAATATAACACAAAGTGGCTAAAAAGTAAAAAAAATCCAACACGCAAAAATGACCTACATTACATAATGTTATATAAGTACACCAAATATCACTTTCAAACCACTAACCATCAAAGTTAATAATTACAATAGAGCAAAGCTAACTTTGATATTTCATACACGTTTGCTCTGGGAATCAAGGCCTCATTTAAAAGGCGTTTTATAACTAGACTTGCACACACAAATCTTTATTTGATTCTACTTATTCACATTAACAACGTTCAATATCATATTCTACACGCCCCTACTAAACACATACATGCATAAAAGCCTAAGTTAACTTGTACAAACTAATAATAACGATATCAGTTCTCCCTAGTAGACTATCATAACATGTCTTACATATCGTCATTCACAGATATGAAGCTCAAACATATTAAATAACCAAAACTTCACGCATCTTAGATCCAACAAAATCCAAGAGATAACCTACATACCTTTTACAGCAACATAAACATAAAAAGTTAGCTTTCCAACGTAAAGCAGTAAAAATGGCTCCTAGGGCGGGCGCGGGGGAGGGGGGAGGGAGGGGGAGGGAGTCAAGTGCAGAGGCTGTATCGATCGTGCGACGTCCCGGTGTCGCCGGCTATACTGTGTATATACTGCCTTATACTGTCTTGCCGCGGGACTAGCATGCGGACCTACTAGAGTGGGTCATTCACGTATGATTTTTTTTTTCACAGACAAAAATGCATGGCCTGAACCAGAAACCGAGTAACTGATTAGATTGTACCTTACTAGGACACAGTTCTAATAAGAAAGCATATCAAACGTACATAAATTGTGTTAAACCGTCATACTTTCTTGTAGTTTCTATGTTTTATTCTTACACTTTTCCTCATTTATATGTTAGAATACACTTTTAATATGTTTTCTTTGAGAACTACGTTAGTTAGTTAGTTAGTTAAGTTCATATTACTGTAATAGTTAAGTACTTATCCTTTATGAAAAAAATACTGACTGTTGAGCTTCTTTCGGCGTTTCTTCTCAACAGTGGTCTCCTCTTGTGAAATGCCGGTAGACTCAGACATGTAAAAGTGCCCTTGTGGCTTACTTGCAGAATAAAGTTCATTATTTCATCCTAGGTGGAATTTACTGGGGAGATAATCTCACTCCCGGGCCAAGGCAAGACGTGATACTTTAGACAAGTCACGGGCGGTAATTCGTAAAGCTTCAGCTCGCATAAGTATGGCCCTCACCTTCGGTTCGAGCCACAAACACCTGCGATCTGAGACATTCACGAATTCACCGTCCTAGGTACGCAATGTAATATTACGTCATTCTAGGCCTTAAATGGGACGTGAAACTTTAAACAAACCACGGGCGGTAATTCGTAAAGCCCAGATCGCATATTTATGGCACAAAACACTCGCGATCTGGGTTATTCACGATTTTACCGCCCTAGGTATGTAATGTACTATTTTACTATTGAAGGTGCGGTTACAGCCATCACGTAGAGAGGTATAATTTTAATGATTTTTATTAATTGCTTACTTATTTTCAGGAAGCAAACTGAAACCCCAGGTCATTGAAACTTCTAGGTCTCAATTCTTTCTGTGCTAGTAAGCCAGTTTTCTCAGTTGGGACTTGTAGTGTTTGTGGTAGTATCTATACATAAATAGATATACGCCGTCTCGGGCGCACGTCACATGGGATGCTGCGTCAGTAACACGTGAGCCGAGGGCGAGAGTGGACGTATGACGTTGCTATGTGTGCGGCGGCGAGTGAGCCAGTGTTACGAACATATGCCTTCTACAGGCAGATCCTACATTTGGCGACGAGTGAAAAGGTAATCAACGTTTATTTTGCTACAAGAAAGGAAAACAAATAAAAAGAGAGAGAGGAAACCTATAAAAAATAGTGAAATAAAGTTATTTACGGAACAAACCACTTTTGTGCAAAAGGAAAAGTGATAAATTACTAAAACTATGTCATTATGTTAGTATTTGGCTTAGTATTATTTGAGTATCATGAAATTACTTTAAGAAAAATAAAGATTCTGATTTGTGTTTGCAAGTTGTATGACAAATTTTGAGGTTATGTTCGTACAATTTCGACGAAGCAAAAAGGCGTCGAAAATTGTTGATATTATACATTTTATAATCACGGTGCCATTATAAATTAATGTAATAATATAATCAATGCTGCTATGTGTTTGCAAGTTGAAATTAGTTTGATATTTTACATATACATGTTTTAATACGGCTAATTTTGAGGTTGTGTTTGTAGTTTGTACAATTTTGACAAAACAAAACATGCGTCGGAAAATGTAGCAAATAAGTCTTAAAAGTGTAAATTGTAGTATCACGATGCCATTGTATAATTTAATTTATTTTTTAATAAAATAAACGAATGGATTTTTATTCCAATTTGTAATGAACATTTGGAATCTATTTAAGTCAAGATCATTAAAGAATAAATAATCCAATGTAGCAATTACCTACAGCTGATTAGTATTATAAAGTAGAATGTCTGACTATATAATTACTTACAGCAAGATTGTTTAGTATAATACATTTAAACTCTTCTTCTCAACAGTGGTCTCCTCTTGTGAAATGCCGGTAGACTCAGACATGTAAAAGTGCCCTTGTGGCCTACTTGCAGAATAAAGTTCATTATTTCATTAAAACTACAAGTTTCTAATGATAACCGTCATGGTACAAAATTTAATATTTTTTTATTATAATGCTATCCATCTTACCGATTTATAGATGATATGCCTAGGAGAGCATACTGTAATCATATTACAGTTTTCATTTAATATTACATAATATATAATACATCTTGCATGTTATGCATTGCATGCAGGCTTTATAATAAATATGTTAATCTTACTATTGATGATTGATGATATTTTGCTATGTGAGAGATGAATAGCCTATAGTAACGTGAGACTTATTAGCCGACGTAAATATTAGATACGTTTATAGTAAATAGAGTCCAAAGTTAAGTTCGTGAAGAGATCTCCATATAAGAATATTGATTAGTTAGATAAAAGTAAATGTAATATAACAAATATATAGTCAAATTTGTTTTCCTTTTTGTGGTAAGTGGGCGTTGAGGACATTTTTATGAGATTATCGTGTCCCATTAAATTGGAATAAAGGCCACCATTAAATTGGTTTACGATACTCCATTAAATTGGAATACAAGTCACCATTCAATTGGTTTTCGAGTCTCCATTAAATTGGAATAGACGGCTCCATTAAATTGGAATATCAGGCTCCATTAAATTGGAAATGCACGGCTCCATTAAATTGGAAATGCAAGGCTCCATTAAATTGGAAAATGCAAGGCCCCATTAAATTGGAATATGTGGCTCCATTAAATTGGAATATGTGGCTCCATTAAATTGGAAATGCACGGCTCCATTAAATTGGAAATGCAAGGCTCCATTAAATTGGAATGACAGACTCCATTAAATTGGAAATGCAAGGCTCCATTAAATTGGAATGACAGGCTCCATTAAATTGGAATGACAGGCTCCATTAAATTGGAATGACAGACTCCATTAAATTGGAAATGCAAGGCTCCATTAAGTTGGAATGACAGGCTCCATTAAATTGGAATGACAGGCTCCATTAAATTGGAATGACAGGCTCCATTCAATTGGAATAACAGACCCCATTAAATTGGCATGACAGCTCCATTCAATTGGAATAACAGACGCCATTAAGTTGGCATGACGGACTCCATTCAATTGGTACGACAAACTCCATTACATTAGAACACCCGACTGCATTAAATTGGAACACTAGACTGCATTAAATTAGATAACAAAAGACTTCATTATATTGGATACTTAACTTCCATTACATTGAAACGCTTGTTTGGCAAATAGTTTCAAGATCTCCCTTCAGTTATGAAATCTGTGGTTTTAGCTTCATGTTTCTTCAAATACAATTTATTAAATAGATACATTTGTTAAGATAGTAAAAACTGGTAGCAATTGGTGATGTACCTAACCCGTATTGCGAGAAGAAAGAGATATGAAAGGAGTAGTAGAAAAAAAAAAGCGGTATTTGGAAAAAATATATAATTATCAATCTTAATCATAGTTATGTAAGTAACTTCATGAAACAGAGTTAGGAACAGAAACCATACCTTAATAAGATACAAATCTGATATGAGTAAGCACTGCATATAAATTTCAAGTAAATTTTGAAAGTGATAGATGATATTCGTACAATCCTACACTCGCATTAATAATTCTCTCAGTCGATAAAATTTAGTCTTAAATATCAACCACTTTGTCAATGATGTGGCCGCCCGACCCGAAGAACCTCTGATTTGATCGGCGGTCGACTATGCTAAAGAAATGACACCTGACCTGACCAGATCGGCAATATTAAAAAAAAAACAGATTGGCTGCTGGCCTTTATATAATGACGCTGACAAATAATATAAAACGTGTAATAGACAAAGTACCTAGGTAGATAATTGAATTGTTAGAAATAGATCTACTGTGTTTTATTAGTGATTTGGCATCACCCCTGAGTCTCCGCAACAGGTCAGTTTCGATGTAATATCTCAACTGATTAGTCGTTTTAAAGTGGTCGAAATCGCTTATATTCCACTTTGATTGCTAACCAACAACATTTATTCGGCTGTCTAGTCATATTAGTGGCAACGAAGTAACCATAGGTACCTTAATATTATGCGTGTGATGGGAGTCAAGAAAACTAAACATACTGTTTCCTTGTTTCAACGAATGTGATTTTATATTGACGAAAGCTACATAAGCCATATTTTGATACTTTTACTTACCTAATTCTAAAATTATGGTTGCATTTTTACAGCATGCTATCAATTTTAAGTGATTTGATAACATTTATTCGACTTGAAAAAGGATACTGGGGGGGTATTCGACCAATTTTAGAGATATAATGGAGATCTCTCCTTTTCATCGCCATCCGTCACTTTTGACGTGTGCCTACTTGACAAGTGGCGATATCCCTAGAACATCGCAACTTCGTCAATTCGGACGCGCAAATTTTCGTTTCCTTTGTATGTGACAGCATAAATAACAGGTGCATACTTTAAATTGACCGCGTAGTACGTGAAATTAGTCCGTTACGTTTCGTTCAAAACAGAAATTTATATACATGAATAACATTTTTGACAATCACTATCGCCTTCGTATTTCCAACATTGAGATGAGATATGTCACTTTTAAGCTCATCGCGTTTAAATGACAGTTCAAAGGCGAGATCACGGAGAGATGACTGTTATCTAACGGTGATCTGACGTTTGGCGATCGACACTCGAATTAGGCCTCTGAATCTAAATTGCGGTTTCTTATATTTCATAAGTTTGAGTCATATGTAATCAAATAAACTTACTACTTACTTTGTTGTCTAAGTACCTTTTATTTTGTAAACAACAAGAGAAAATTGAGTTGATATCTATATTGGATAATTAATTAGTATATAATTGTAGATATTTCTCAGTCAGTGACACTAGGTCTACGCCATTTAGATGAGGTGCGATTTCTTTCTTATGCAAAATTTGGTAAATAGACATATTCTGTGGTAGTCATAGAAATAGAGATCTCAATTGATTTCATGTGACGAAATCGTCGATACGTGAGTTCGAGTTGTATTTGTCTGGTATAAAATATTTAAATGTTACGTTGTGGCGTTATGACGGAGTTCAAAGATCGATAATCTAACTTTTTGTGGTTTTAAAAGAGCATTTTTAATGGCATAAGTTCTGTAACTGCTGAATCGAGAGCTTTGGGAAATGTAAACTCCAACATATCAACATATATTTTATACAATATTCCGTGTTTTAAAGATGCTACTTACTCACATGAGTGATGTTTATAGACCATCAGTGATTTTAAAGGAGCATGGTCAAAAAAGTGCAGAAGTTCAAACTTCGAGAATACTGATTTGTATGCATTCCATTCCATTTATTTATACTCGACTCGTACTTACGACTATTTCTCGGTCACGTAGTCGTAAAACTACGTGTCATGACTATTTTGCGAGTTGATTTATTGGGTTATTGGTGATATAACATATTTCCGAAATTGAAAGACTAGAATATGGATGAAAAGGCTAGAAAACTGTCATTTCAAGAACAACAGGATCTCTATCAGAATATTTATCTTAGATTTAGAGTTAAAGCAGTAACAAGGAGAAAAAGGAGAAGGGAAAGGAATATACTTATAAGAGATAGCAAACAAAGAAGGATGATTTAGAGAAGTAGATGTATCTTATATTTACGAAATAGAGACAAACAAACGTAGGTTTAAATTGTATACTCCACACAGGGTCTAGTGACACGCACCGGTGGGGATGTCACGGTTAGGAATGAACAGTTAGGGCAAACACTAAGGCTACATCTGAAGGAAGTAGAAGAATAGAAAGCAATCGTAGAAAATGAGACTGAGGACACATTTATATGTAATTATTCTTTATTTGTTGCACCAAGGTTGTATTACGACAAAGCTTGTATTACGGGTACACTGTCTGTCAACTTTTGGGGCAAGGCAGAGGAATTGTAGACTAACTTAAACATAATTACAATACTTACCTACTCGCACATAACTGGGATTCTATAGATTCCCTGTAATTCAAACACATTATTGATATGCAGTTTAGGCATAAAGTGAATTCTGTGAATTTGAGTTCAAATAATTAAAAGCTTTTTAACATGGAAGGGATGTAGTGTTTGTGGTAGTATCTATACATAAATAGATATACGCTGTCTCGGGCGCACGTCACATGGGATGCTGCGTCAGTAACACGTGAGCCGAGGGCGAGAGTGGACGTATGACGTTGCTATGTGTGCGGCGGCGAGTGAGCCAGTGTTACGAACATATGCCTTCTACAGGCAGATCCTACAGGACTCAAGAATTGAAATTCAGATTCAAAATAATCCTAGTGTCTCTGGATAAGAAGAAATCATAATCACAAAGTATGCACGTGTGAAATCGGAATTATTCTGAGGGTACAAATTGAAGTCTCGCTATCATGTGAGCTTTATAATTCCTTCGTGCTGAAAGCCCCGATCAAAGAACTAGCAATTTTCACAAAGGAAGAATTTTGCCCGAAAGGTCGGTTTTAATCACTCATGTAGACGGACACTCTTGGAGACATTCCTTTTAGTGGATATGTACTCCCATAAAAAGTACGACTAACTATTATTGAGGGTTTAAACGATACAGTACGAGTATGTAAAAAAGCGATCGGTCTGCTGACACTATGACCCTGCGTGACACAGCGTCGTCGTTAAAAATGTAACTACGTAGGTTTCGTTTTTTTCTTCGTACATACCTACTCCCATACCAATATATATATATATATATATGTTTACGTTTGGTCCACACAAATACCATATAATAGCTGAAATATAGATTTTCTTTAACGTCTCTTCTTCTCAATGTATTTTCAGAAAAGTGAACGATTTTGTGAAAATATATTTGCTACATTATTTTAGTATTCTAAACGAGTGTGTTAGATATCATCAGATGGCCTCTTGACCAGTCACCATTCTCTTCAAGTGCAGAGCTGTATCGACCGAGTGAGACCCGGTTGTCGCCGTGCTATATTGTGTATACTGCTTTATGTTTTACAACAGGGCTAGCACGCTCAGTAACAAAACTATTAGGATTAGAGTGATACTTTCCGTTGGGATAAATACATCAGTAGCAACCGTTACTGTAGTCGTTCAAACTAAAACCAAACAAACTGTCTCTGTCAGGATTATTTGAGTGAGAAAGATATCTTCCAAAGACAGGTCGTACGCTGCCTTCTTTCAACGGATTCCTGACCAAAATAGGGCTTGGTTCACTTTATTTAAAATCTTGACTTCAACTTAATCGCAGGACGATGACTTCTCGAGAGCATTATTTTGTTTCTTCAAATTCAGAAGACTCACTTTCTGTACAATTAAGGGTCATTAAGAAATTTCCCATAAGGCTCTGATTAAGGGATAATTTTTGGTTCGGCCTATATGTATCCAATACACTGCCTAATCAAGAGAGATTTAACTCATGAATTTCGGCAGTGATTTGTGTTGTCTCCTTCTTTCTCTATGTTGAAGAAAAAGACGCCATGAAAGTCTTTACGGTAGTATGGCCGCAGGGTGAACAATACTAATCACAGTGGTATCCGTAAGCTACCATTGTTGAAATGAAGGTCCGTAACGCACCTGCACATTTGCATACCAAATTAGTGTTTATGATTAGACGTGCCGATTGGAAAGCAATATTCATCGGTAGCCACTTTTTTGACGTAGAACCATTAGCTAATATCATGAATTTGGTATCCTATCCTCCGAATCACGGTTCCCATCTGTAACGTTTCGCCAAATTTTCATTTTGGCGACGCGTTTGGCTCGGTTGGTAGACACCTGCCTACTGAGTCGGCGGTCTCGGGTTCGAATCCCGGCCGGGGCAAATATTTGTGCAAAATATTTGTTCTCGGGTCATGGATGTTATTTATATATGTATTTATATATTATGTATATCGTCGTCTAGTACCCATAGTACAAGCTTTTGCTTAGTTTGGGACTAGGTCGATTTGTGTATGATTGTCCCTTAATATTTATTATTTATAATATTTATTATTATTTATTATTTGTCCGAAAGTTATTTTTTCCTAAGAACCGTAATATTTTCAGGATTTATAAACATCCTTTTAAATCACTTAAGGAGATATTCTTATATTGTAACCACATTTAACTGAATTTTTATGATTATAATAATAAATAATTATAATTGCGCCTACTACGGGGCTACAGAGGGAGGAACCAACCTGTCCGCGTACCGGGACAGGATGCTGCCTCTGTTTCAGGCGTTTGGTCCGACCATCGCCGTATCTGCGCAACGGCTATCCGATCAAGTGCGTTTCATTCAGCGGCGCAAGCTGCTGAACGACGCGACACTTGATCGACTGCGCCTGGAAGTACTGGCCGCTCGCGCGGCTTCCGTACCGGCTCGGGATCCGCCTGCTATGTCACCGGTTCCGGCGCCAGCGCCCAACCTGGTGCCGGGGGTGCCGCTGACGGATCCTGAGGCCGATGTGGAAGACTACGCGAGTAGCGTAAGTACCCAGGCCAATGAGCAACTGAGGAGGGCTTTGGAGGAGGCGATTAGGCGCTATCGATCCGCACCTGACTCTAGGCCTCGATTACCACGCTTACCGATGCATAAGCGTAACTTAGCGTTAATGGGAGCCCTGGATGCTTTGCTAGAACCGTACCTTCGGGCTAGCAAAGATTTAGCTGATACCCACTCGATCATGTACTGTGGGGCCATCGCGGCGTGCCGCGTTGCTCGTGTCAGATTCCCGGACACTGACCGAGCACCGCGGACCGCCGGGGGTGTTCCTGCCTGGCAAGTACGGATCGAGCGGCGTATCAGCTCGTTTAGGACTCTCATTGCCAAGCTAATCTGTTTTAGGGGGGGCAATAACCGCCCCCGTGTGATGCGCTACGTGACACAAGCCTTTGCGGGGACTGGCACCAGGCCCTGCGATTACATGGCATGTGTCACGGAGCGCATCGACTACCTAAAGCAGAAAGTTTATGCATGGGCAAGCCGTATTCGTCGCTACAGAGAGCGTGTGGATCGATTCCAGCAGAATCGTCTTTTCCAAAGTGACCAAAGGAAGGTATACCGAAAGTGGGAGGGAGCCGACCAATGTGTGAGCGACGGGCAACTGCCGGATCCTACTGCCATGATTAATTTCTGGCGTATTATCTGGTCGGTTCCAGTCGAGCACACCGAGGGCGAATGGATGAATGTTGTCAGACGTGAGTGTGAGCCGATCGAAGCCATGGGGGCTGTGATTATCAGCCCCGATGATGTAAGCTGTGCGACCCGTACGACCCAGAACTGGAAAAGTCCTGGGCCGGACGGGTTGCACAACTTTTGGATCAAGTGGTTTCGATCCTCACACGAACGTCTGGCAACACAATTTCAAGACGCCCTCGAGCTTGGTTCCCTGCCATCTTTCATGACTACTGGTGTTACCTTCCTGCTCCATAAGTCCGGTAGTACCACGGAAGCCAAAAACTATAGACCCATCACGTGCTTGCCCACTTTATACAAGCTCCTTACGTCCATTCTGAGAACTAAAATTAACACGCACATTGTTGCGAACAATGTTTTGGCCTTTTCTCAGAATGGGTGTAGGGTTGGGTCCCGTGGTACTAAGGAGCTCCTCCTCATTGACACGACCATTTGTCAACAAGTCCGGCGGAACAGGGGGTCTCTCTCGACCGCTTGGATTGACTATAAGAAGGCCTATGATTCGGTGCCTCATTCATGGCTGGAGAGGATCTTAGAGCTGTATAAAATTGATACAGCTCTGAGATCCCTCTTAGGCGCGTGCATGAGGCAGTGGACCACATTCCTTCATCAACCAGGTGGCGGGGATGGCCCCCCTGGCCCGCAGGACTTGATAAGGATTGAGAGAGGTATTTTCCAGGGTGACAGTTTGAGTCCTCTGTGGTTCTGCCTAGCCCTGAATCCGCTCAGCACTCTGCTGAAGGATTCAGGACTAGGTTGCCGGCTTCGAAGAGGAGGTGAGGTCATTTCTCATCTGCTGTACATGGATGATCTTAAGCTGTATGCACCAAAACGCCAGGATCTGGTGGAACTACTGGAAGTAACTGAAGCCTTCAGTAGCGCCATCAAAATGGAGTTTGGTGTAGACAAGTGTGCGGTCATGCATGTACAGCGGGGGAAAGTCGTAAATTCCGCGAACTTACAGCTTTCTGAGACAATGTCCCTCAGGTCTATCTCCGAAGTTGAAACCTACAAGTACCTTGGTATGTCACAGTCATTGGGTATTGCGGACGGAGACATTAGACAGGCGTTGAAGGAGCGTTTCTTTTGTCGTTTGACAAAAGTACTTAACAGTATTTTGTCCGGTGGCAATAAGGCGCGCGCCTTCAACGCTTGGGTGATGCCTCTGCTCACTTACTCCTTTGGCATACTAAAGTGGACTCAGACTGAGCTGGACGCCCTGGATACGAGGGTCCGTCAGCTACTCACTACACACCGCATGAGGCACCCACGCTCGTCAGTTATGAGACTGTACATCCCGCGTAAGTGTGGAGGCCGTGGCTATTTAAACGCCAAGGACCTCCATAACCGCGAGGTGTGCAGTCTTAGGGAGTATTTCCTAAACAACGAGTGTGGGATTCATCGCGATGTAGTAGCAGTTGACAAAGGCCTCACCTCTCTCTCCTTAGCAAACGAGAACTGGCGCAGACCAAAGGTGCTTAGCACTGATGACCGCAGGGCTGTATGGAAGAGCAAGGAGCTACACGGGCGGTTCTGCAAGGCCCTTACAGGGCCCGATGTAGATCTGCTCGCGTCGGTGAACTGGCTGCGCTTCGGGGATCTCTTCGGGGAAACCGAAGGTTTTGTCTGTGCAATTGCGGACGAAGTAATGATGACGAACAATTACCGGAGATATATCCTGAAGGACGGTACGGTCGACATTTGTCGGGCATGCCGCCGTCCCGGCGAGTCACTCAGGCATATAATCTCCGGTTGTTCTCATCTTGCTAACGGCGAGTACTTGCATAGACATAACCAAGTAGCCAGGATCATTCACCAGCAACTTGCTCTTCGATACGGTCTTGTGGGGTCTGAGGTGCCGTACTATAAGTACGCACCGATGCCAGTTCTCGAGAATGGTCGTGCCACGCTCTATTGGGATCGATCTATCATCACGGACAGGACTATTGTAGCCAATAAGCCTGATATCGTGTTGGTAGATCGATCCAAGCGCCAGGCAGTGCTCGTCGACATCACCATCCCACATGACGAGAACCTCGTGAAAGCCGAGAAGGACAAACTCAGCAAGTACCTTGACTTGGCTCACGAGGTGACCGCCATGTGGGATGTTGACTCGACGATCATTGTCCCGATAGTCGTTTCGGCGAACGGTCTTATAGCGAAGAGTCTCGACAAACATCTTAAGAGACTCTCGCTAGATGGCTGGATCAAGGGTCAGATACAGAAGGCGGTACTCCTGGACACGGCGCGCATTGTCAGGAGGTTCCTCTCTCTGCAGCCCTAACCGCCGGTAGCCTGGGCCCTGCCCCGTTGCCGGCGGCACCCTAGGTTAGGTTTTTTTTTTATAATGTGTTTATATTTGTAATGTATTTTTTATATTTTACTTTTTATATAAATTTATTGTAAAAAATACCTATCCTAAGAAACAAGATTAAATGAGTGAATAATAATAATAATAATAAGGCCGCAGGGCAGCTTGTGGTGAGCTGTTGGGGAGTGACGGCCCCACGGACCCGAGATCTCCAGAGAGTCGGTCAGGGTCCTCGTCTCCGGTGTGCCTTCATCGGCCGGAGTGGAAACCCAAGAGGACCCGTGGGACTCTCAGCTCTGGCTTGCCTTCATTGGCCGTCCAGAGAGGAGCGTTAGAGCTATATGCTCCAGGGGTGGAAGTGTTAAAGGGCATCACGCCGCGAGTAACTTCGGAGAAAGCGCAGCACACCTCTCGACACCCCTGAGCCCTCACGCTCGTGTTGCTTCCGGCCGTCTGCACGATGGCATTACGGGGCCCACCTCGTGAGGGGCGAGTCACCACCCGCCAGAGGTAACAGTCGTACTAATGGTTACGGCGGGTGACATTTTACTATTGCAATAGCCCAAATAAAGAGTCCACCCATACTCCATTTTAATAGCTCGGTTTTTTCTTTTCCATATCAATGCAATAGTTCAATCACCTGCTGGGACCTGTTCATGGATGTATCATCCTATTGATATGATCAGGAACGGGTCCCAGCAGGGCTACAGCCACAGCAAATTTCTCCAAGGGGCCTCTACGTGTTGGATCCATATCCCCACGCAAGCCTTTCAAAAGACCGGGACGTATGAGCCCGAGACTATGAGCCGAGAAACAAATAATAATAATATATATATTGCTTCCGGCCGTCTTTACGACGGCATTACGGGGCCCACCTAGTGAGGGGCGAGTCACCACCCGCCAGAGGTAACAGTCGTACTGATGGTTACGGCGGGTGACATTTCACTATTGCAATAGCCCAAATAAAGAGTCCACCCATACTCCATTTTAATAGCCCGGTTTTTTCTTTTCCATATCAATGCAATAGTTCAATCATCTGCTGGGACCTGTTCATGGATGTATCATCCTATTGATATGATCAGGAACGGGTCCCAGCAGGGCAACAGCCACGGCGAATTTGTCCAAGGGGCCTCTACGTGTTGGATCCACATCCCCACGCAAGCCTTTCAAAAGACCGGGACGTATGAGCCCGAGACTATGAGCCGAGAAACAAATAATAATAATAATTTTATTTCAAGTAACTTTGACTCATTTTGTTAGTACTATTATTTTATCTATATCATTTTATTATGACATGTGAAATATAATATGTGTTTACCATTATTATATCTCACTTTTAGGGTTCCGTACCCAAAGGGTAAAAACGGGACCCTATTACTGAGACTTCGCTGTCCGTCCGTCCGTCCGTCCGTCAGGCTGTATCTCAAGAATGGTGAAGTTGAACTAGACAGTTGAAATTTTCACAGATGATGTATTTCTATTGCCGCTATAACAACAAATACTAAAAATAAAATAAATATTTAAGGGGGGTTCCTATACAACAAACTTGTTATAGATTATGGTACGGAACCCTTCATGCGCGAGTCGGACTCGCACTTGCCCAATTTTTATTTTTATTTTTTTGACGATCATAGTAAAAATATATGTAGGTATATATTGTCTTAGCGTATTTTATACTGACATTTTATATTATGAAATAAATAAATCTAATCTAATCTAAAGAACCCATTAGGTTAGGTGAGGTCTGTTTTATAATTATTCTGAGAACTTACCAGATTTGGCAAAAAATAATTTTCGGACAAATTAAAATTAGGAGAAATATTACAATGGGAAAAAAAACAGTGTGTCAGATAGGCAACCCATGAATTTGCCAATTATATCTAATTGCATATAAAATAATACGATATTCGATAGCACAGGAATAAATACGAGGCGCCGAAGACTAAGTAGACGAAAGACTTTTTGGCATAAAAACCAATGCACATTTGCTTTTTGTAGCAGAAGTAGATAAAGTACAGGAAAGTGCAATCAAAGTAAGGCAAAACAATACAAGGATGATCGTCAACCTTCATAAGAAGATCTGAGAAGAAGCAGATTGAATCTTTTTTTCCTCTTGTTAAAAAAAATACCGGGTGACGCAGCGGAGGTGAGGAGAGTCCGAAAAGGTGGATCGACTTCAAGTCAAGACCACGGGCACCGTTGGATGAAATCAACGCATCGATCTTTATGAAGGTTCTTGTGAACTTTGTCCAACAGTAGGGCTTTCCACGCCATTATTACCCGACTTCAAAAAAGAGGAGGGTTCTCAATTCGACTGTTTTTTTTATGTTGGTTACCTCAGAACATGTGACTGGGTGTACCGATTTTGATGATTCTTTTTTTAATTGAATGCTGGTGCTTCTCGTGTGGTTCCATTTAAGTTTGGTCCAGTTCTGACAAAGACATCTACGATAAAATCATATGTGTTATTGTATGTTCCATTTCGCTCATTGAAGTCGGATATTATTTTTTAGGGAAAAAGTGATTATGTTATTTTCATAAATACTGTAGAGGGCCGATTGTTAGATAATGCTGCTTGCCCTTTTTAGTTTATATTTTAAAAACTAGTCAGTATAATCATATAAAAATAATAGTTTTCGGTTTTCTGATAATAATTAATTAACTATTGGATAATTTGAAATAACCTAACTAATTGCTTGCTATGGTCATGAGAAATATTCTTGTACTCGCCTTACCTACTTTCTTTTAATAATACAAAACTTTAAAGAGAACTTATGACAACCGGCACTTACGGCATTTTCAACGTTGTCCCCATACAAAATTGCCACAATGTAACGTAAGTGATTTTCATGAGAAGGTCTCTAATAATTTAAAGGATACATTTAATTATACAGAATATGCCTAACCGCGCTTCGGGGATATGGTATCATTATTCTAACGCTAATAAGAGCGATATAACGCTGCGCCACCGGATGTCCTATTAAAATAATAACCATATTTCAATAAACAATCATTATTGATACTTTAGGGTGAAGTTTGGTGAAATATTGATACTTTCTTCTGATGTTCGTTTTAGCTGGAAGAGTGGTTAACGAATTGGTTTTTAAACTTTTTCATAGCGAGAATGGGTGCTTCTTAAGCGAAAACTAGACGTACAATAAATACCTACTTTTATTCATCAATATGTTAAATACTGATGAATCACATTCTGGGAATCCAGAAATCTAGATTTTAGTGACAAATATCGTCATCCATCAGTATAGCAGACTAGACGAACAATATATATCACAATATTAGATAAATATCTGTATATGAAAGTATTTATTGTACGTCTAGCCTTCGCCTAATCACTATCACTACATAGTGTGAAACAAAGTCACTTCCTTCTGGCTGTCCCTATGTATGCTTAGATCTTTAAAACTACGCAACGGATTTTGATGCGTTTTTTTTAATAGATAGAGTGATTCAAGATGAAGGTTTATATGTATAATACATTCATAATTTACCAGCATCGCATCCGAGCGAAGCCGGAGCGGGTCGCTAGTGAAGAATTATTGTAATAAACCTGATTTATTATGACGTGTGATTCCAAGAGGAATTTGCTTCGTGAACGCTCCGGATATAGGATAAGCCCCTGCAGAGGTTATTCCGCTGAGCAAAAGCGTGGAGTTTTTGAAGAAAAGGGGAATAATAGGTAAAGGGATATTAAAAGGGCCGTCAACAGCCATGTGCTGGTTTGGTATTGCAAGCATCTATTGGCTGTGGTCGTGACAGATTGAGTCGGGCACAGGATCGCCGAGAGTGGAAGAAGAAGGAAAAGGCCTATACATCCAAGATTGAATCAATAAAAAGACACCATGATTGATTATGTTGATGGTCATTGCCTGTGGTAGCTGTCAGATACCTATCTAGGTATCTATCTACGCTTGATTTTTACCATTCTTGTACTACATAGCATATACGTAGTATATACAGGGTGGAACAGATCGAAGGACTTCTAAGCAAACAGGGAATTGTTCAGACTGAGTACTTAATTTTTCTGAACAGTTTGTTAAACATTAGTGTAAAAATCTGCACATATCAACCCTAACCAAATCTTTGAATAAGTAGGGTTGTCACTGATATTAAAATATTTTATTTTGTTTTTTTTTTTTTACTTTTAAATCCATCTATACAATTATAATATGTATGTGTATTATGAGTATTTTAATTATATGTAATTATGTTGTTTGATGCACCGCCTACTTCTCTGCTTTGCCCTAAGGTTGACTGGTAGAGAATGCCTCATGGCATTAAGTCCGCCTTTTGTACGTTAAGTTTTTATTTTGTGCAATAAAGTTTAAATAAATAAATAATTATAATAGGTCGATTGTAGATCACTCAGATGACACTATCCTGTGAGACTGAGCTCAGTCTTTACAAATGTTCCATCCTGTATACATGTACATTATAGCCCGTACCTCAATGACTATTATCAAAACTAGCTGCGCCCTGCGGTGTTACCCGCTCATCCCACGGGAACACTTTTTTTTTATAAGAAGTAGCCTATGTGTTAATGCAGTGTGTCAGCTACCTTCAAGTAATAAACATACACTCAAACACACTCACAAACTTTCACCTTTACAATATTAGTGTGATATTTCTTCCAAGTACCAAAACGCCTCAACAGGGTATCGGCTACAACAAGCCGATTGCCGATGCTACCTGTTTTACGCGTCATCTCGTTTTATTTTGCCGCACAAGGTTCGCATGCCAAATTTCTTGCCCGAGAGCGTAACAGCGCAAAAGGGGTCATTAATCCATCAATGCAATTTTATATTTCCTGGGGAAGAGGAATCGCTTTGAGGCTCGAAACTGATAAGGTATTTCAAAACACGCAAGTCATTTACTTCGCTGATTTTAAATTAAATAAAGGTTTTTTTTGTCCAGCACTGCATTGGAAATGGGAATACGATTGTATGGCATATTTGTGTCTGTGTTAGGGTAAGGGTTAGAAGCGTTTCAACTGCTCGTTCCCTTGTGTTACGAAATTTAAAGGATTGTCATCTTATTTTTGGAGTCCATCACAATTCGCAACAAGCGCTCTGTTATGAACTCGCCAATTAACGCTTCTTTTTTGCAAAAATAATGTTACTTATTCATGAAACCATAACATAAGTGAAGGAGCGTACAAAACGCTCCTGAGCTTTACTGAATTACAGAATACTTAAGCTGACTGATAAGTACTCTTCTTTACATGGTCGGTATAGTTTTCTACTATAACTTATTCTTGGCCTTCCTCTTCCTCGCTTCCTCTCAATATTTCCTCAAGAATAAGTTACAGTTACCTATTATCAGCTAGATCCGCTCAAAATTTTTTACTCACTGTTCCGGCAGCAAAGTCAAAATTTTATACGAATTCCTTTACAGTTAAAGCCATTCTATTGTGGAATTCCCTTCCGTTAGATCTGAGGAAGGCTAAGTCACTTTCTATTTTTAAAGTTAAATTAAAAGATCATTATTTGTCGCTCCCGTAGCTTATTGTGTGCTATTGGTATTTTTTTTTCCCTGCTAAGTCTGGTATCAGCTGTGTTGTATCTATTATTTTTCCTGTTTTATATGTGTATGTGCCTATATTATGTATGAATATTATATAATATATTTATGTATATATATTTATGTATATATGTATGTTTATCTTTAAATATATTTATTTAAGTTTGTGTCTTTTATATGTTATTTATGTTGCTGAATTTTTATTTTTTATCTCACCACCGACTCTTTTATTGTTTATTTTTGCTTAATCCTCTACCCAAAGGTTGTCTGGAAGAGATCGCTCTTTAGCGATAAGACCGCCTATTGTCTACCATTTATAATTTAAGGTTTCGATTGTAATATTTTTCTTGTTGGTGTGCAATAAAGAATTGTTGTATTGTATTGTACAGTAGAAAACTATACCGGACATATTAAGTAGAGTACTTAATAATATTTCCTTCTATGATGTTGTTTTTATAAATAACATCATAGAAGGAAAGATTGAGGGGAAGCGAGGAAGAGGAAGGCCAAGAATAAGTTACATTAAACGAATAAAAGAGAAAACTAAGTACATACCTTCATCAACTACACCGGCAAGAGTTTGACTCTTAAGTTAATGATGATGATGATGATTTTCTACTTATAGAATAGAGGTATTCATATAGAATATTTTTGTTTTATTTTATTTTTGAATTGAATTATATGTATACAAAATGTACAAAAAACAGTTTAGTCGAAAAAAGACATGACGCGAACGTCACGCGTCTGTTGTTTTCATATGTAATTTGTAGAATAAAACAAGAATGATCATATTTAGGACAATTAATATACAAGAATGGTAGCCTAGGACCTGACAACTTGTAACAGTATTTGTCTTAACAAAGATACCAAACAACTATACGCGGATTAGCTAATACATAACTATCTATAGATACTACCCAATTGAAAACCGAACGTCGTCTCAACGCAAACAGCGAAGGGGTTCATTTACGGAACCCTTCAGGTCAAGCGCCCCCTGGGACCCGGGTCGGTATTCTTTATTACGGACCCCCGGCGTAAACAACTCATTGCGAGGGTAATTGATGAAATATCGCCGAACGTCTTCGGAGCAATTTGGAATAAGTGTCCATTCTGTTTGGATTTGGGTATTGAGGAATACGGAAATTGGTTTTTCCAATGAGTTTAATTAAAGAAAAAAATATCGGGTTTTCCGTATTCCTTAACACCCAAATGGTTACCTATCATAATCCCGAATTTTCATTTGCCCGAAATTTCGAAATCCCGAATTTTCATTTGCCCGAAAGCTATTTATTCCAAAACTATTAATATTTCAAAATAATTATAAAACAAACCTAACCTAACCTAACGGGTTCTTTACAACGACGTTTATAAAGTCCTGAAAATATTAATAGTTTTGGAATAAATAGCATTCGGGCAAATTAAAATTCGGGATTTCGAAATTTCGGAAAAAAGAAAATTCGGGATTATGATAGTTCAACATTCCTACGAGGACTATGCAGGTGCATAATATAACGTCATCGGTGGATTGGGTACCAGTATTTGTATGGAGAAAATAAGTAAATTTCCCATTTTCACCGTGAAAAAGTGCGCTTAAGTTCATGGTTTTTATACAATTATTGTTTAATTATGAGGAATCTTAAAAAAAAACGAAATTTCTTTTGAGTTAAAAAACGAAATCATAAAATTTTCGTACCTTTGAAGTAACAGATTTCAAAAAAATGTTTTTTGTTTTTATTTTTCTTTCTTTGTATCATGACATACCTACCTATTGAGCTAATTTTATTCATATAACTACACTATGTTTTATAATTCAACATCAGTCGCAACCCCTATTGCGGATACAATGATCAAGCGTGAATAATCATCAATTGCGACATTAATCTTATTAAAACTTTCGTGAGACATATTTAATTATTGTATTAAGCGGTTTACACTCTGCCCGTACACCGCCGCGGCGTGACGAGGTCCGCCCCTGATGAAGAGCTCCATACGAGTTCGAAACATGTCGGGCCGTTCCAGACAATTTCACGTGAGTGTAAACCGCTTAATATGAATGAAATAATTTATTTAGTAAGTAGGCCACAAGGGCACTTTTACAAGTCAGATTGTGAGTCTACCGGAATTTCGCAAGAGGAGACCGCTGTTGAGAAGAAAGCCGAAAGAAACTCAACAGTAAGTCATTGTTTCGTAAATTATACTTAAAAACTAATACAATTATATTATACCTAGGTAATTGATACATATATGTTAGAGGAGATGTATACAATAATTAATTACGACATTGATTTAAACTTACACGAAAGTGACGAAAGTAACTCGACGTTTCGAACGTGATGTGACGTCCATGATCTTAAACGGACTGCACTCAATAAACACTTTTTAAACGCGATAAAGTCCCGTTTAATTATAATAAAAACTGGAGCGTAATAAGTTACAGAAACATACATAGTAGAAGTTTGTAAATAGATTTCTTAAGTCTTTGAATGACTGTGTGTGTATAAATTAATAGTCATTATATCAAGTCAAGTCAACAGAAACAATTTTGGTACTGGCATAACGGATCTCGAGAGATTCGTCACGTGCCATTCCTTTTCCTGTATACGATAAAAAAATGAGTTATGCATTTTTGTTGCAAACCCCCCACTTTACTAAATTCCCATAAAACATAACTGTGCCCTTTGTACTGCCATTCCTTCAAAAACAAAAGCACATCGTTACAATTCCTCGGATTGAACAAATGCAAAGCGAACGTAAAAACAAACAGTGTGCCCCGTCTAAGGCGCTTCAAATATTAAAATTTAATCGGCGCGTTGTCGCGAGTCAAATTAGACTCTCTTGAGAGATGCTCAGAGAGTAGAGACGTAGAGGGTACTAGCCAAATGTCTCCGTAAATGCATCAATCAATACGGCAGTGGAAATTTGTATTAAAGTTTAAAAAGTACCGGCCAAGTGCGAGTCCGACACCGAGGGTTCCGTACAAATACTTACCTATCCCATTTTAATTGGCCGGGTCAAATTAATTTTGCACCTGGTATGTATGGCGCCGGATACAAATGAGGTGCAAAGTTAACGCAACCGATCACGTTTGTTGTATGGGAGCCCCCTTATTTTTTGTTACAACCTGGTGACAGACGGACAAGCAGACAGACAGACAGATGGACGGACAGCGGAGTCTTAAACATAGGGTCCCGTTTTTTTACCATTTGGGTACGGAACCCTAAAAATGAAATGTGTTTTCATTTAAATTAGTAAACAGGTTTCAATGTGTCGAAGTCGAAAAAAAACAAGATTATTTATGTATATGTCTTTTTGGCTACATCACATCAATCTATGCAAAGTTTCATCAGAAAACAATCACCAAGCCAGTCACTTCTATACTATAATATTAAATTGTGTTTAAGATCAGTTTTCCATGTACAAGGGTTATTTTTTTGGAATATATACGAAAATGTAAAAAAGTGGTAGTAATTATTATTTTTTTTATTCTTTATTTGTTGGTTGAAAAAAATCAATGTTTAGTGTAAAGAAAAGTTCCAGTCTATCTATATTATCTACCCTTTGCCCCAATCGAGCCAGTGATACGGACAGGGTAATCGCAGGTCTCAACTGATATTAATTCAGCGCGGGATGATTCAAGGCGTTTGTTTGTCTTGCCCCGGGGGGGACATCGGAACGACAGAAAATTGCCATTTTAACGGGATTAGCTGGCAAATGAGTTCAAAGAAATCAGATGCACGAATTTTAATAAGATTTGTGTAGTCGCGAATATTTTATTCAAAAAAAAAATTATGGTGCCAGGTTAACTGGAAGAGATCAATCGTAGAAATACTATACCTATGTTCATATTTCTACTAATTCTGCTTGTACTATCTGTTTATACGTGGCCCAGCTCTCGAATTACTAATGTCTTTTATGTCAGACAGATGCCAAGTGGTCGTAGGTGACGGTGGCCGTGTCAAGTCTGAGGAAATGAAATGCTTGCTTGGGGTACCTCAAGGATCATGCTTCTCGAACACACTTTTCAGTATACTTCTGAACGACCTTCCAATGGCCATGAAGGGTTTCAATATATACATATACGTGGATGACGCAACAGCTGTTGTCACGGGCGCCTCTCATCAACAGCTGGAAGCGAACGTGAATAACACACTTAACCAACTAACCCAGTGGTTCGATGCTAACGGTTTAGCCATTAACAGGAGTAAGACTTTCTGTATGAAGTTCAGCCTAAATGGTCACGTGACCCATCCGAGCCGTTGAGGACATGCGCTGGTGACGAATCAGTAAAGCAAGTACCTGAAACAAAGCTCCTAGGCTTCTCAATAGACAGTGGGCTGCGGTGGGATACGCACATTGACCAGCTGTGCGCCAAGCTGGGCAGCGCGTGCTACGCGCTGAGACGTCTCGCTAGTACTGCGACCAGGGACGTCGTCAGGAGCTGTTACTTCGCGACAGTGCACGCTCTTATCTCGTATGGCACGGAACTCTGGGCCGGAGCGGCGGACTGGCATAGGGTTATTGTAATGCAAAAACGGGCCGTTCGAGCGATAGCAGGGGTTCCTGACGACGTTTCTGCTCGCGAATACTTTAGAAAGTACAGCATACTAACACTACCTTGTGTACTGATCCAACAGGTGGCCATATTCACATACGCAAACAGTGAGGAGTTTGCGACAAAGCAGGCAAACAGAAAATACTGCCTGCGTAGCAATAAGAACGCGGGCCGCTACGCCCCCGTGCCCCACAGGCTAGCCAAAACAGAACGGTCCGCTTACTTTCTCGGTCCTTTGATATGTAACCGGCTACCGGACAGTATCAGAGATGCACCTTCCTTACAAACCTTCAAAAATAGATTAAAAAAATGGCTGCTTGAAGCACAATTTTACAACATATCTGAAATAATTAAAAAATAAATATAAATATATGTATATAGCGTGCTTATAACAATGGAATGTATATTGATAATATAATTAATATAATTAGTAAATAATAATGAAACATAAACAAACAAACAGACATGAAACGATGTTATAAATAAATTTTTCATTTTCATTTTCATTTTTATACACTTGCAGTGAAAAATTCCGGTTGTTATTTGAACAGGCTGGCTAAAAAAATTGCTTAGCTAGCTTTTACTTGAAAAATTGCCAAATTGGGCTTAGTTTAGTAGTAACCAAAATTATGCTAATTGTCCAAAACTAATTTTAGTTACTAGTAGGTAGCCCTAAGATTGTCAGTCCTCCGATTTATGTGACTAGCAGCTAACGTTTACCCACATTTGACCTCTAATTAGTTGTATTTTTAGCCTTGTGTTATTGTTGTAATATTCCACTCCTGAACCTGAAGCAATTTCTGATTTTGAAAGTTAGCCTTCAATTTATTATTATGATTTTAATAAAAACCTAAATTAAGAGAAGTTCTAACGTAGGTAGCTATACAGGGTGGGAATGAGTCGCCCAACTGATTGTTCTTAGACTTTTAAAACTATCCCACACCAAATCCAAGCCAAGAATGTCCCCTAGTTCCGTCGTTTTCCAATCTTCCGACTAAACTAGCCGGCCGGAATTCCTACGGGACTCCGGACATTATGGGGGCTGCCCCTTGCTTGGTGACATATGGGTGGCGAGAATAAGAAATTAAAGTAAGGACGCTCAGCACGAAGAATTTAGCGGGTCAACGTACGAAAATATTCGTGCTTAGTGTCCTTACTTTAATACAATATTTGTGCCTGGGCCATGGATGTTCTATGTATTTCAAAAATATTTCATAAATCATATTATACTAATGTAATTTTTTCGGAGACGCTGCATGTTCCGGTACGCGGTCGGAACCATTCTGCTCCAAGTGCTTCGCCGATTGCCATTTAACTCTGGCAATTGTAATAGTACTTGCAGATTAAACTTTAAAACTGCTACAAATCCATAGCGATTTTCCCCAACTAAACTAGCCGGCCGGAATTCCTACGGGACTCCGGACATAATGGGGACTGCCCCTTGCTTGGTGACGTATGGGTGCGAGAATAAGAAATTAAAATAAGGACTCTAAGCACGATGAATTTAGAGGGGCAACGTACGAAAATATTTGTGCTTAGCGTTCTTTACTTTAATAGATTACGTCAAACCTATGCAATACCAGTAAGAATTTGCAACGACGAATAAATTACAGATTTTATGATAGAAAAAATAGCCTACCATAATATTATACCAATCGAATACGTTCGGGGATGCTGTATCTTCCAGTACGCGGTCGCACATCAAGAACTTTTCTGCTCCAAGTGCTCCACCCATTCATTGCCACTTAAGTCTGGCAATTGGAATAGCTCTTGCGATTTTCCCCGTGCCTATAACTAGCCGGCCGGATTCCTCCCGGGACTCCGACATCTTGGGGGCTGCCCCTTCCTTGGTGACATATGGGAGACGAGGACAGAAACTAATAGATGTGCTAGAAACTGAGCAAAACCCGCCATTGAAAATCAGCGTCATGGCATGGTTTTCGGCCTCAATATCTGACCGGTGACCTTCATCAACGTTACTTGTTGTATTTTTTCTATTGCACGAGTACACTGATAAAAATAGGAGGTAATTTTGTGCACTGATAACAATTTGACACTATCGGCCACCTCTATTGCTATATAATTAAACTGAAATGAGTAGGTAAACTTAAACTACTGCGGTAGTTGTGAGCATTAGAATATTAACCTTAATTAATAACTATAAATACAGGCGTGGGCTGGATATTCACGGATGGCTATTTCACTGTGTTGAAATTTCGCACAAAAATGAACTAACTTTTTAACAAACGATTTTACAATTCGCACACTAGCCTGACTTAAACCGCTCCCCGCTCTACCCGCCACTGTCCCTCACGAGGGGTCACGTATATGTCACACGTCATTTAGACCGTCTGTCCCCCGTCTCCCCATTTTGCGGCATTTCGCGGCATTGCACCGAATGCCCATTATTTTTTCCTTCCCATAAAAATTCTGCGTAACCCTAGCAACTTCCTATCTCAGTGACTTGAGTCGTTAGAATTCAAGCTTTGTTATAATGTCGGTAGACTGTTGTTGGATTGATGTGATAAGGTGAGATAGGGTGCGATGGGGTGTAATGATAAGTAGTTATGGTAATGCCGTTAGATGGGGTTGGCAGTCGTGTACGACACGTGTCGGTGTTTGAATTGTCGCTGTTTGAGTGTATTGTGAATATCAATTGCCTTAAGTAGCATGTTGAAGTCTGGTTTTTATCGTTTGCCATGTCATAAAGGTGTAGAGTGTTTATTATACCAATAATTAAGAATGTATTTTAAATTTAATACTTGACTTTCTTGCTTGACATCTCGTCATTTCAGACGATTTTGAAAATGTTATCTGTAAATCTTAATAGGGAAAGGAAAAATGGGGAAAACTGAAAGATTTAGATTTAGTTAGACCACTTGTGTTAAGCTGAAGCCGTGCTATAGGTGGAAATGCCGTGGACTTCTTCAGAATTTTGACAACAGTACGAAATTGTTGGCTATCATTTTCCGGCCAGTCGACTTGAACAATGGCGCCATATTCTACGCTTGCAGGTGAAAGAAAACTGCAAATTTCAGTAACTAAATGTAAAAATGAATCCGCCAGTCTGAGTAAAGTAAAATCTCAGTCACTTCAATGTAAACAGCGGGCCTATGAAGGCTGCTTTTATTACGCGATAAACGTCACAAAGCATACGTCACGTTTCGACAAAAAGCGAGTGTGAGTGACAGATGCTTTATCACTTATTAATCACGCGATAAACGCAACCATCATACCCCTGATCTGTAGAATCTAACATGGTCATCAAAACAACAGTATCTTGAGGATGATTGGGAACAGGATTGACTGTCCCTTCTTACTTCACTGTTGTGGGTTACATGCTTCCAGCAGCAGTACAGTGAAATAATAACAACTGTACTAAAACTTACACCTAAGTCACTAAAAGATATAAGTACTTGATGCTTGAAATAAATAAATATTATTATTTCGTATATTTATTATTTTATTTACAATAAATTTATATACATAAAAAGTAAAATACAATAAAGTAGTGCCACCGGCAGCGGGGCAGGGCCCAGGCTACCCAGGTGGTCAGGGCTGCAGAGAGAGGAACCTCCTGACGATGCGCGCCGAGTCCAGGAGTACCGCCTTCTGTATCTGGCCCTTGATCCAGCCATCTAGCGAGATTGTCTTAAGATGTTTGTGGAGACTCTTCGCTATAAGACCGCCGAAATGACTATCGGGACATTCGGGACAATGATCGTCGAGTCAACATCCCACATGGCGGTCACCTCGTGAGCCAAGTCAAGGTACTTGCTGAGTTTGTCCTTCTTGGCCTTCACGAGCTTCTCGCCATGCGGGATGGTAATGTTGACGAGTACTGCCTGGTGCTTGGATCGATCTACCAACACGATATCAGGCTTATTGGCTTATTATTATTCTTATAAAACGCCCAACAAATCTTGTTCGCGAAGAGCAATGAAAACGTAAGAAAGCTGGATAGATAAGATGTTTTCGTGGGCCCTGGAGCCTGAGGGCTGGAGTTCTCAACTTATTGTACAACTTATCTCTGCATTATGGATATGGCTGATAGGTTTCTAAGTGATTGATAGCACACAGACTGGGCTCCCGATTATGTCGTTAGTTTAGATACTGCCTTTATTGAATTGTTAAATCAAAGTCATTGACAGTCTTGTAAAAGTGAATTTATTCTGGTACGCCATTTTTGTCCTTCAATTTGATGTTTAGATCTTCCTGAAGTTTTTGAAATCTTTTACAGGAACCTGACGTACTTTTGACTTTTATACAGATAAAATATAAGTTTCCACCCCGTCGGTAAAAAATCGTTCATTCGATCGTCCAACGTCTAAGTTCTAACTATCCGTCGATATTTTGCAAGTTTAATATTAATTGTATTATAGTAGGTTAAGGTATGTAGGTATACCTACACACAGGCACAAACACACACCAATCAAAAGTTTAATTTTGTAAACAGGCATCCGAGGAAGCTACCGACCGCAACCCTAAACTGTAAATAAATTTTTACTTTACAGGAAAATAACGGTCTCAAAGGATATACGATTGATTAGTTAATTTAAGGTTTTATGTGTAAGGTCTGTAAACAATTAAATTTATATACGTTCGACTTGAGTAAACATTGATTAAAATTGACCAAGCAAGAGTGTCTAATCCACCCGCCTTTACCCAAGTTCCTGCATGAAAAGTAAGTCTCCATTAAAATATATCAGTAGTCACGGTATGACGGATCGGCCATCTTTGTTGTGCTAATGTGGCCGTATCTCAGCTCTACAATATCATAAGTATGCTAGAAACTTCATGGCACATACGACATTTTGGATTTGACGTTTACGAACATTTCGGACCTTGTCGAGTAGGGATAGCCACAATTTAGTGAGTTTCTGTGATACATCAAATTATGATATTTTCCGTGATTTTTGTGGAACATTTATAGAAAATAACAAAGCAATACTTTTACATATTGGCACATAGGCTTGGCTTATAAAACAATGCAAAACGTATTCAATCTTCCAGATTCATATATTTATTCTGAACCGTCATAGTTTTATACCAAATCTAATTTGACTGTAGACTTTGTAGAGCATATAGGTATAGTTGGAAAAGTAGGGTAATCTGTCGTATGTCGTCCTCACGGGAGTACCTGCAACAATAACTCTACTTTTACACCACTTTTACACACACATGCAAAACATGCATGCAATAGTCATGAAAGGTTGTACATTAGTAGATTCAAAAGACATTCATGACTGATAATATTATAAAGGATTATCCTAGTTCACCATATTCTGACTAATAAATAAGAAACACACTCGTTCTATTAGAGTTCCGTAACCCTCGAACCTTTTGTGAAAACTAGGAACCATTGAAGTAAATAATGATAGAAAACGGTAGAAATGTACAAATCGTTTAACGCACTGTCGTCAGCTGTCGGAGGGCGCGACCCTCCTGCCTCACACAAAAAGGCTTAAGCGATCAGTTTTTCTCTGTATATTACATGTTTTTGTAAACTAGAGCTCCTACTATCTCTACGCAAAAGGGCGTAAGCGACCGGATTCCGTCGTTAGTTACGTCTTTCTGTAAAGTAGACGATCTCTTACCTTCTTTACGCAAAAGGGCGTAAGCGACCGGATTCTCTTGTTAGTTACGTCTTTCTGTAGAGTAGAGTTAATCGTCGTGACACATCATCCGTCATCCACCGCTGTTCTCCGTTGATTACTCTTGTTTGGGGCACGCTTTGACGCGTTTGATTGCAGAAATTGATTTGAGCTCCCGAAATGCTTGCTTGCTTAGATAAAAATAAAAAGGGACGGCGTAGCTTAGCGTTTAACTACTTGAAAAATGGCTAAATTGTCCTTAGTAGTAACTAAAATTATGCTCATTTTACACAACTTATTTTGGTTACTCTGCCCTGAGCTTGGCATTCCTCCGATTTATGTAATTAGCAGCTAACATTTGGGCTAATGTAAAAAATCTTTTTTTTCCACTGCATTAAGCCCTGAAACAATAAGGTCCTACGCTGATAATTATGGCGACGTAACACTAATTAAAAAAATATCAGACAACCTCACACAAATCGATCTATTCCCAATTTTAGTTCAAGAAGGCTTGTGTTATGGTTACTAGACGACGATACACGTACTTATATAGATAAATATATACTTAAATACATAGAACAACCATGACCCAAGCATAAAATATTCGAGTACATCACACAAATATTTGCCCTGGCCGGAATTCGAACCCGGCACCGCCGGCTCAGTAGGCAGGTCTCTACAAACTGAGCCAACCGTGTCGTCAAACACTGTTGATTTATGTAATAATATCACATGTAATTCCGCTATTCCTGTATCAAAATTGGATAAAATCCGTCCAGCCGTTTCGTGAAGAGAAGAAAAAGAAAATGTTACCAACTGAGGGCGCTGTTAAATTTTTCCTGAAATAATGGTAACTGTCCCAATCTGTCAATTACTGCCTAAACATATCCACCAATTAACATCTCCATAGAACGAAAAACTCCAAGTGGTTTTGAATACAATTTTAGAATTTTATAATAGTATAGATAACCTTAGTTTTTGAGCGCCTATTAGCCATATATTTTCTGGTTTTTGTTTCATTCAGGGCCGCCTGTTTTATTTTAAGTAACCGTAATCACTCAGCACACTACTATTTTTTTTCCAATTTACGAGAAGAGAAAACAACCGTTATACGTTATGGGGCTTTAAATGCGGAATAAAAATATTGATCACTATTAAAATGCACATTTTTTTTTTATTAAAAAAGTAAACATTGAGTAAGCCAGAACTCCTTTTATTTACATGTTTCTGCTACAAAACTGCACAACCCCAATCATTCTTCAATCCTACTAAAAATTCCACATTCTAATCCACTAAGCCGCAAACTCGCCAAGCAAGACAAATTGACACCATAAAAGAGCAAAACGGCGACCGCTAAGCAGATTCGCCAACTCAATATCCAAATTGCACTGTAAAGTCAACCCCTCCTTAATTCAATCACACCCGTCCTTGTCAACTTTTTGTTTTCTCCACAAACCCTACCAACATAACTAGAACCTTCCAATACTTACCACAAACCCACATTTTCTCTAACCTTCTATAGAAAACAAGGAGCGGGGGAGCTCTGGATATAATAGACAATGAAACAAAAGAAACGTCCCAAAAAGACCCATAGGTAATATTGTTTTTGAAAAAAGAACACACGAAGAAAATAATCCATTTAGTCGCGTGCCGTGCAAATGCTTGGCCGTTAAGGCGCATTGGAGAAAATCCAGTGCGGTAATATTGCTGGAAAGAGAAAGATAACAGTTTTTTTCATCTACTAATGAATTGCATATATAGTGTGATATTAAGATACGTATAATAAAACCAGTTATTTCAACGCTGTAATTGACTCTCGCCTCTTGTACCCCGATCTACTATACTGACATGGCGCAGTTGGTAGGATCCTTACTTCACTAAATTAATCAATGAGAGTAAATTTCGATTTTGTTTTGCCTTGGATGATAAAAGGTAGATTTTATGAAGTGACTTTTGCCTTACTTCTTCGATCTTTCAGTTTGATTTAAATGGGTTTTTCTAGATTATTCTCCAACTGAACCTGCTGTACTTGTGCTCACTAGACCACGGCCGTTAAGGGGATGTACGAACGAGATCAAAACACTCGCATTTCGAACACGGGCATTCTTTTATTTCGGCCAGTCAAAGCGAGGGGGAAATTTAAAATGTACTTAAATTCGATTCGAATTTCCGTTTTCCAAATTTTCTTTTTAATTTCCATTCGTGTCCATGGCAAGCTTGTTTTCAGCCATTCATAGTTAACGCGAGTGATCTTTTGTAGGGGCTCTCTCTGAAATTGGAGAGGGCAGTGTATTTGCCTCTTTGCTAAATCAAAACTGCTGTCTCTGCTCAGTGTGTCGTGATCGTTTTATTCAACATGTGTTCATTAACTTTGCATCTAAAGTCAGGTTCGTTATTTAGAAACATCGGTACCTAAACCACGAGACTCGGATCCCAATTCTCCAATGCTTAGGTATACATATACGTACATGTGTATAGGTACTTATTAGTAAGTACTATACTCACCATATGCTGATACGAACTATTGTGGCCTCATATTTTCCTTATTTTATTTCACACAAAGGTAACGAATGTTCATGAGTATTATACTCTTTATGGCTTTTTGAATGCTCTTTGGGTTTCCAAAAGAATCATATTATGAGTTTTCGACAGAGCTGTTCAAGCTCAAGCTATATAATTTCACAAAAGTTTGTATTTGACTGCTATGAACTTTAAAAATCATTTCTGTAGGTTTTTCAAAATATTCTCACCGCAGCATCTTTTAATTCCCTTGGTTAACCAATCGTATTCCACTCACACCGGACCCTGCAAGTATCCGACTGTAAATATAACGGTATCGGTTTAAACCGTTGCCGCGACCGGCGTGACACACATCCTAATAGTTTTTATTGGGGAGGCTGAGGGTTACTCACACGAACCAGTTTTAAGATCGCTTTTAAGGGAAGTAAAGTAAAAGGATGTATTTAACTTAACAAACATACCGGCGGCGACTAGCTCCAGTCTAACCTGCTATCAATGAACTAAATTAATGGTAATGAATGGTTTCCTAAATAGGAGTAGAAAGACGACAATTTAACTGATTATATCGCTTAGTGGCTAGACTTAGTTAATAGTGGTAACGAGTCACTACAGAAGCCTACCACTTGAAATTGCTCTTTTAGAACAAAATATATTTGTCTAAAGATAAAATAATAAAATAAGAATTTAGAAGCTTTATTCTCAGCAGACATTATCAGCTGTTAGGTACAGCACTACCAGCCACTCAGCGCAAATTACATTAACTACACGCCAAATCCATATTTTACTCAAATATTAAAGCACATCGATGACACAGCACAAGTGACGACAGAAAAAAATGTATACACTAAAGTTCTCATAAAGTTTCCAACCAAGATGACGCTGACGATCCACGCTTTGAATCATGGGTAGTTCAGCAAGTCTCCGCCATTCACCGAGACAATGCTGGTTATGCTGGTAGCATAACGGGGACTTTACTACTTATTTTATATATACTTTATGATTTGCATGCATTAATTCTAAATTGATGAAGCATGCGAAAGTCAGTCATTTACCGGTAATTTACCGACGGTCCAGTAATTTCCATACAAAAAATTACCGGTTTGCATCCCTATGTCAGTTTTGTCAATCAATAAAAAATTATGGTCGTTTTCTATTTCAGTTTTAGGCTTCATATTTAGAATTAGCACTCTCTTCAATTTCCCTGCATGTGTGACCTCCTACCTAGCTAATCTATCGCGCGCCATTTAAGAAACATCAGTTAAGGACCCCTCGAGTCGTGTCGGGCCGGGCTGTCCTCCACGCTACATTACACTCGTCGGTCAGCCTGACGCTTGACATGTCACAGGTCGATCGGAATTCCTATTAATCTTGAAGAATTCAACTCTAATAAGATACCTATTATTAGCAGAAAATTAAAGATATATATACTTAGCTAGAAAAAAGAAAATTAAAAAAATAAGCTCTTGAATATTGTTATATGTAGAAATTAGAACACTGTATAACTAGTGACTCTGTGAACTCGGAGCGAGTTTGTTGTAATTTTTTGCTTTTTTTAACCCCCATATGAGTAATTTTCAAAATACATATAGGTTTGTACATAGTTAAGGGCTTAAATTAAAACAAAACTTAATTGATTCCTTTGTGTTACGACAATTACCCATATATTTTGTACCTACTTATGAGTAACTTTCTTAACACAAACAACTGAATCGACAATAAAAACTACACCCTTGGGAGTGTATTCATCTGAACGTCCGAAGATTCAAACATCCGGAAACACCTACGAAAGAATTTTAGACCAAGCTGAAACGGACGTTTTCTCTCTCTCGGCAGTGATATAAAAGCGTCAACTCACACCATAAAATGTCATGAGACCCAAACATTTCTTAGCAGGATCGATTGAATGATGAACATAAAAACAAAAATATGACGTCATCATTAAATTTCATTACACGGGTAAATATTATCGTATCATCTTTCCCTTCCATAATAAGCCCGAATAAGCAAAACAGACACAATATTAAACCAAAAACCAATTTACACTTCCTGGAAATTGACTGTAAATTTATTAAAGCGACGACGGAGCAAACAAATTACGACAAATCCGACTTTTTGTCCGCCATATTAAAATAATAAAACATACATTTACAAGCATAATTTTACATATACCACAAAGAAATACCGTCATTGCCAACCCTATTGTCTTTCAGATACATTTTAATTTAGCTTAAACTGAATTTTGCTTTAGTAGTAGAAAAGAAAAATGTAAAATTGTGTTTAGGGTAAATCACACAGTAGGCGAGTACGTTTCGGGCACGACAGGAGGTCCGTTAGACGGTTTCCCGACGGGACCCGCTTCTGATATCCAATATTCGTGCAGTTACCTTGCTGGAGGCTTCTTGGTATTATTTTCATATGAAAAAATTAAGCATTAAAATACTTGTCTGAATTTTAGTCGAGTCATAAAATATTATTTTCGGGAAGATCCCCGCTCCGAGTCGTTTCTGGTGCAAAGGCTGTCTATTGCGATCCAGCGTGAAATGCTGCGAGCGTTATGGGCACCCTTGGACCAGAAACGACAGAGAGCACTATTTTCTGAACCTTGTTCTTTTTATAATTTAGTTTTAATGAATTATTCGGTATTAATTTATTTTTATAGTATACAGTATGTAAGGTCGGCATTAAAAGTAACTGGTCATTTTAAATATTTTATATGTCAAATTACATACTAAAATAGTCAGCTATTTTGGAGGCTGGCTGTACTGTACTATATACGGGTAATTCGGATACAACAGATATTAGATCATTGATCACCATACCCACAGGATTTTCGGTGCACAAATGTTTTGACACCTACCAGCCTAGTATCAATCTGACCACCTGGCCTAGTATCAAATCATTAGTGCACTAAACACCTAGGCCGAGACAGTAAACCAAAAATCCCGGGGTATATTGATCACACATGATATTGTTTTTAGTATTATTTACGAAAAAATTACTTACTGTTGAGTTTCTTTCGACTTTCTTCTCAACAGTGGTCTTCTCTTGCGACATGCCGGTAGATTCACAATCTGACTTGTAAAAGTGCCCCTGTGGCCTACTTACTGAATAAATTATTTCATTTCAATTCATTTCACACTTGGAGAAGTCCCTAGCGAACAATGACAATGGCCGTTGGGGCTCAAAAATACTTAGGTACGACCACGTATTGGACGATGAAGTCTCTGACAAGGTAGGCTGACCACCGTCAAAATCGCAGAACACCGTGAATAAAAAAAAACAATTGCATAAAATCTGTTTTTTTTATATGTATGTACAAACTTCATTTTACAATTGAAATATGTAATATTAATAATACAATAATGATTTGATTGTGCCTCCCGACACAGGCAATAACGTCCCATCCCTATTATGTGTGTTTATTAAATAAATTATTATAGTTATAACTTATAATAATAGTTAATTTTAATTTTTAATTTTATAATCTTATAATAATGATATGTTGACATGTAAAGCATTTTTTTATCAAAATAAATTAATGAATGCACACAACTGCTAAGATTTTCTCGCTCGCTTTAATCAAAGCATCAAAACCAGGGCGCCTCCACAGATAAGGCAAATAAACAGCCCCTGTCAACCGCGGCGCGCCACGAAATGTCGTGGAGTTCAAAATGGCGCCGATTTGCTAGGGAAACTTAATATTTCACCCAGGGCTGCCACTATCAGAACCTATAACTAATACAAACCAAGATTTAAAAAAGTATTTCTTATACTATTACTTATTAAAAAAAAAGATAGTCCTTGCTGTAAGGATCTACATTCTACAAACTGCAGGTCATTCATTTTTCTTTACCATGGGTTTACAAATTTTTTTTTTTATTGACAATTTGACAGTTCGCAATAAAATTGGCTGAAGGAATCTGTGCCTTCGCTACCCAATTTAAAAACCCGATTTAAAAAAAAATTACGATATTCGGCACTTGTAACGTCGTCCTTTAGTGACGTTAAAATAATGCTCAAAAACATTGTTATTACAAAGGAATAACGAAACGCTACGCTTTCAATTCCAGTTTCTTTTGATCCCAATTGATTTTGGTGCTTTTCTTTATTATTTTCAGTGGCATGATGATTGCTTCACCACTTGGCGATCAGAAGGTTAAGCATCAACAATAATCCATAGTAGTTTAACTGCTAATCTTTACAGTTCAACATCAAGTACGATGAGTAAGCTAAACGATGTATTACTTTTGACATTGACTGTGGAATTAATGCCTCAGTATAATAATGACACCCTAGGTTAGGTATTTTTTAATGGATTTATATTTTGTAATTTCTTTATTGTATTATACTTTTAATGTAAGTTCATTGTAAAGAACCTAATCTAAGTTTAATAATAAATAAAGGTGATAATAATCACTTCTTGGTAAGCTATCATTCAAGATTCCAAAACGCACTGCACGCCACAGGAAATTGTTTGCTGTTCCACACTCCCGTACCAGATATAAATCTAATTCTTTCTTCAACCGTTGTCTCAATTACTGTAACATACATTTGTGCAATGCTGATTTTTTCTCATATAAAAATTGTCAACGCTTTAAAAACCAAATTGTCTGTCAATTAAAATCAAAGCTGTAAGAATAACTAATTATTTCAGAATATTGTGTCGTTTTGAAATAATTAGTTAGCTGCATTTTAATGTTATTTGCATCGTTGCTGTTTCGTTGTCTACCGTTCCCATACTAAAAAATAGTTTTGTATAACCTTAAGTTATGGCACTCCAGGTCTTTTAGCATACTATTGTTAACCGTAATATGTTTTGTATTGTGACTGTTTGTTGCCTTAATAAATAAATAAAAATAAAAAAATAATAATAATATCGTTAATTTCAAGTCAAAAACTCGTGCAATACAATTATGAGACTATAAGTAGATTCATAGTTAAATATTTACTAACGTATGTGTATAGTTTATTCATACAAGCGTGCCAACCCTACAAGCTCTCGCTAATATTGTTGAAATATCTGAAAAGTTTGTCTTTGTTCGTTGTTCGAGTCTTCTTGGCGGATTCTTTCGCTGTGTTTCTCTTTGTGAGCATAAATTAAACAAACTTCTCCCTCAAACGTTGACAGTTTAAATATGCTTCTGTTTTCTTTGATGACATTTTGTTGTTGTGAAAATTAGGTTGGTTATTTGGATTTCAACGGGATATTATCATATTACCTTTGTCGACCAAGAAGAGCTTACTGTGCACCATTTGCGCTAGTAACAAACGGACGAGAGACGCGTGTAACCAGTTATATTGCGCTACCACTAGTTACGAATTTTTTCCGACTGTCAAGTCAAGACCCAAGGGAATCAAAACCTATATAGAGTACTTCCCGTTGTAGTTACATTACAATTATAAAGGCATCTTTTGTGATTGTAAACCTATTCGCTGTTGGTATGTTGGTAAACTAACCGCGACTATGTCGTTGTATGGGGCAATAGTTTTGTCACGGTAAAATTAAGTTTGTCCTTCAATCCAGTTTATCTTAAGCAACTTAGTTCGTCTTACTTTCATAGTTTGTACCGAACCCTCGGTCCGACTTGTACTTGCTTTTTTTGCCCGTCAGTGTGTCATTTTGAGATGAATAAAGAGAAGCAGCACAGCGTCTTGGCCGTGTAACTTGGCTAGCCCCCCCCCCCCCCCCCCTTCGTCGCCATCCGGCGTGACGTCACATCCGCCCGCAACCGAGCACGCGCGATCAATGTACTGGCTAATTCCAGACTGATTTATTTGTGGGATGAGAACCATTGTCTTGGTTTGTGTCTACGCTTGTGAATTTATTGTGCAAAAGGAGAAACCCTTGTTGACAGTTGGGTAATAAAAGAAAATTGAACTGCTCTAAAAAAAACTTCTAAAGACACGAAGCTAAGCGTTGCATTGTCGAGTTTTACAGCTACCTTCTAAAAAAACGTTTTCAAGTTATTTACAGTTAAGTATGCAAATACGAGTTTTATATGTTCTAAATTATTTATTGATAATAAAACCGACACCTATAACCAAAAAAAAAATCCACCACATGCTTCGTCAATTTAAAAATAATGCATGCAATTCACTCTATGTATATCCGCAACAAGCTTCGTCAGAATCAAACGACATAGAATAAATCCGCAACACGCCTCGTCAAGAAAAACTTAATCTATTAAATCCCCTCTCAGGGCCATATTATATGTTCTTGTCGCTCTTTTAATAAACAATTAGACAGCTGGTTTCGTTACAAGAACAATTAGCTAAGAACAATAGTCTCTAAAGATCAACAATGTAATTCAGAAAATCCACGGAGATTGGCGTCTACTGCGTTTCCGATTTATTAATTACACACATTGTATAATCCAAGTATCGGAGGGCACCGTCTTGCAAATCGTTACACATGACTTAAGGGGACTTCAAATGAATCGGTTCAAGTCAATGTATGATTGATTACGAATCATTTACTTACATGTTGATGAGCGGCATAGCTGGTATCATATTTGGAAAGTTTGGTCAATATCTTAGATTATATACTCCTTTTTCTCTTATACTTACGTATCTTCCCCACCCCTCTTTTCGCCGAGCTCTCTCTCTTCCGAGCCATTTTCCCACATGGGCGGTAGGGTCAGTTTTCCTTACTTTACGTGTACACTGTGCCCTATTTTAGAAATCGTCTTCGGATACTTGACACCAATCATACCCTTTATTACTACATCCTTCCACCTTGTTTAGGGTATGCCTCTGGATCTGGATCATCCAGGGAATCCATGCAACTGCATGGCTCAATTTCCTATCTAGTTAGATGATCGCCTTTTATACGACCATACCACAATCTATTCATCTGCAGTTTATCGGCCATGTTACGGCTCTATCCACATACATATATATTTCATTATTTACTTACGCTGTCATTTCCAGCAGCTAATCACAAATTTAGGAGACTCGGACAGTGGTTAATTACAGGAGAAGGCGAGGAGAAAGATGGCGTCTTAACGACGCCGGGATGTGGGGCCACGAAATATTCTGAAATATAAAAAGACATCATATCACCACGTAAGTTTCCAAGACAATGCAGACCGACGACCTGGTTACAGGATTGTGGGAAGCCGTTGGAGAGCGGTGGTCAATTAGGGCTTTCAATTCCGGAATTGGCAGTATCAAAAATTCCGTAATTTCCGATAGATAAATAAATAAATATCAAGGGACAATCATAGACAAATCGAGCTAGTCCCAAACTAAGCAAAGCTTGTACTATGGGTACTAGACGACGATATACATAATATTTATAATATATAAACACATAATAGATAACATCCATGACTCAAGAACAAATATTTTCCCCGGCCGGGATTCGAACCCAGGACCGCCGACTCAGTAGGCAGGTGTCTACAAACCGAGCCAAATGCGTCGTCCGATACTTCCCTTTTTTGCAAATCGTAGTGGTCATTAGCGGAAAAACTTGTCCACCAGTGTACGTATTACGGGGTAACTAAGCATTCATAGATAGATATCGGATAATTATAACCAGATTACGGCGAAGCAAAAAGTCGGCCAAGTTTCGCAGGCACCTTCTATTAAATAATAAAATAATACCTTTATTTAGTATACCCCACACAGTTTTCACACATTTTTATGGCTTCAAGGCACTTTTACATGACTTAGCTTGCGGCTCCACACTACTCGCGAAGTTGACAGAAGTAGGCCGAGTGGAAGTTGACCGAAGTATGATTTTCCGCAGCGAAGTGCCCCTCCACATATCATATTCGCCCAACCTCGACCAACTTCACGAGTAGTGTGGAGCCGCTAACCTACTCACTAATAAACTCACTTTCACATTATGTATTAGTTAGTCTAGATAATGTTATACTGCTATTGTACAAACTACTTCTATACTTTGTGGTGGAGTGAAGACAATAAAAACTTTTTCCTTTTTACATTTTCACTTAGAATAACGGTGCGTAGCCTGGTGCCTGTGGAAGCGGTGGTAGCCTGGTGGTTAGGGCATGCGTTTTTCAATCCGGAGGTCGCGGGTTCGAACCCGGCCCGTACCAATGAGTTTTTCGGAACTTATATACCGAATGTCATTTGATATTTACCACTCGCTTTTCGGTGAAAGAAAACATCGTGAGGAAACCACCTAAGCCCAATAAGGCCTAGTTTCCCCTCTGGGTTGGAAGGTCAGATGGCAGTCGCTTTCGTAAAAACTAGTGCCTACGCCACATCTTGGGATTTAGGTAGCCGACCCCGATTGAGAATTCATTCTCAAAAATGGGACAAAGGCTAGGAGGATGATGATGACATTTTCACATAGTCCACCGGTATTCAATACAAGAATGCGTGTTTATTATCAGTCTCTGATTTCGTGGCCACGCATCGTCAGCACGTCCTCAGTAATGTCATTCGGCAGAACAGCTAGTTTATGGACGCTGTTTCGCAAACTGGCCGCCACACACGGCCGACACCCGTCATGTAGGGGTGTTGGGTCGAAAGTCGTTCCGGCTTATTGAAGGTAGTCGAGCAATCATTATTGTCGCTATACACGTGATTGGATGCCTTTATTGATGCTTGAGGTGTACGAGTGGTTGTTCGGTGTTGTTTTGTTTAGTCGTGAAATAGTTTATGAGATTGTGCCTTTATATACCATTAAAATCCTTAGTAAAGAATGTATTATGCTATTATCACTTGAATTCAGAACGGAGCTGGCCAATTCGGTTGATTAGGGTTCCGTATCTTTAAAGGGTAAAAACAGGACACTATGACAAGACTCCACTGTCCGTCTGTCTGTCACCAGGCTGTATCTCAATGAACCGTGATAGCTAGACAGTTGAATTTTTCACAGATGATGTATTTCTATTGCCGCTATAACAACAGTTACTAAAGACTATTTATATTTCAGTAGGGCTCCCATACAGCAAACGTGATCGGTTGCATTAGCTTTGACCTCATTAGTATCCGGCGCCATACGTACCAGGTGGAAACTTAACCGGGCCAGTTGAGATGGGATAAGTGTTTGCAGGTACAGAACCCTCTGTGTGCGAGTCCGACTCGCACTTGGCCGGTTTTTTACTGCTTTACTATAGTCTGGTAATAAATTTCAGACATAACCAATAACCATCTTTGGATGTCCAGCTGTCCTCGTACCACAATTGGTCCAAATCCGTCCAGCCGTTTTGGCGTGATAAGAGGACAAAGATATTCGAACCAGCAGATGGCGCCAGACTGTCAAGGCACCGCGCAACCATACAAAACAAAAGGCGATTCTGCATCACGCTATCAAGATTTTTCCTGAAATAATGATCCCTCTCCATAGAAAACTGTTTTCATTTGTTTTTCAATCAATACGAAATGTGCACGGGACTTTCGACTACACATACACTCTTTTTAGGGTTCCGCATTTATTCTAACGGCAGAATACGATGCTTCATTAGTTGCCAAACCAAACGACTTGGACCGAACTCGATTAAATGACACATATTGCCTTCGCATTCGCTTTTTTCCTTCACCTTATTCCTCTAGCTTACAAAATGAATTCCAGTATAAATCGAATGTCTATTTATGGGTTTCACAGCATAAAATTTGAAACAACTGCAATGCCTAAATTCGTGTATACCTATCACAACGTAGTTGATTAGGGCCTTATCATATTTGCGATTTGAGAGCGAATTTTGCATGAAGGCGATCTAACACTATCTACTCTCTCGAAAATTGCGACCATACCAGACCAGACCATAACAATTTGCCTCAAATATGGTCATAAGTCTTGTGTATCAGTCGCGAGATGCCACCACCAACCAACCACCAATACGCCTAGAAACCTAATCAGCGCTTGAAAGTGAAGCCAGTTTTGGTTAGCCACGGGCTAAGTTTCGTCCGTGTGCATCTGTCACAACGTCAATGTCACAAGCAAAACGTTTCTGTGATTGGTTCGTAGACACGCACACACAAAACCAAAAACGGCTTCATCTTTCGAAAATCTGTTGTAAGAAGACCCTCTTTCTAGGCGTCGTTATTCTAAGCATGCATAGTGTAAAATTTCAAGTCTCCGTGCCATTAAATAATCTTAAAAATTCAAATTAAGTAAAAAATACAAAAACATGTTTATCCGAATGAATAGTGTGAACTTACGTAACCCATAAAGGGTTTCATTTTCTATAGAACCATGGAACTACCATAGCAAATTATAGCGATAGCAATAACTGTTACGTAGTAGCGTCCTAGGGGACACGTCCGGACTGATGGAATGGTGTCTAATTTTGTGCAACACGGAACGAGGAAATAAACAAGACATTTTGTTTAGCAGTTAGCCGTGGGTTAACGCAGCTGTTACACACACACACACACTCACACACACACAAACACGTTGCTACTTCACTGTCCACTCTTCTAAACAATCAGGTCATAAAATGCGTACACAGCAATGTGGGTGTACTTTAGCACACAATTGAGCAGTTGATAATAATAAATAAAATGATAAATATCAAGGGAGAATCTTATAATAAAAAAATAATAAAAAATAGTTTATTTCAGACCAATGATCCATAGGATGTTAGTAACAATTTTAACTTAATAACTATGTTACTACTAGATACAGAAACAATATGACATAAGAAAAAAGGCAAGTCAGCCCGCGATTGGTTGCGGCCTCATCCTATTTGGCCCTACCGATGGCCACTTCCACCCAATATTTAGTTAAGGGGCAGTCCAGTCTCCGACAATGCCCTGAGGAGGCTATTGCCGCTGCCACGTACTCGCCTGAGTAGTGATCCAACACGCTTGCGTCTAATTGCAAAAAAATCATCAGTTCGCGCTTCGGCAAACATGTTGGACGCACTACAGTGCTTGGGCAGCCGCAACAGCATCCTCAGAATATTGTTATATTGGACTCTTATTGCGTTATAGGCCCTCTGTGTAAAACTTACCCACAGACTGCAGGTGTAGAACGTCTGACAGTAGGCTTTGAATAGCGTCAACTTGTTTCATTACACCTTGCAAATCTGCGGGCAAGCATATTGCCACGGAGTCCAGTAACAGGTCGACACTTTCCCAAATTCGCAACTACGCACCGCCATCGGGCATTCTCTCCCCTTCTAGGTCCAGGTCATCCTTTAGATCCTCAGTAAGGATATGCCCAAGGTATTTAAACCTTTCAACTCGCTTCAGGGGCACTCCGCACAGCATGATCGTAGGTACTGTTGTAGGGTTGTATTTCCTGGCTTTGAAGAGGAAAACATGTTTTATCTATATGACATCCGACCTGTGTATTGCTGAGCCCCTCAATCAACCCATTCACATAGAGGTTGAACAATACTGGAGATGTTAGTCCACCCTGCCGTACCCCACATTTCAAACTATACTCGTCAGAGTCTTCACCTGCCCATCTCACGCAATTGACCTGGCTGCTGTACCAGTACTTTAACAAGTCAACGCATTCACTCGATATACCCGTTTTCGATCATTTGTCCCACAGTACATCGTACACAACCAGGTCAAATGCTTTCGACAGGTCCAGAAAACACGCATATATGGGTGTGTTCCTGTCTTTATAGTATTTGATAGCCCTCTTAAAACACAGTATTGCAGTCTCTGTGGACAATCCTGGTCTGAAACCGAATAAGAATAAGAATATATTTATTTGTCAAACATAGGTAAATACAATGTGCGTCGTTCAATGTGCAACCTTATTGTGCGTCGTGCAGTTTAGTTTTTATAAATCGACTAAGCAAAGCTAAATTATGATGATAATAGTGACACTCCAGTTTTCCACAGAAATAATTAACAACTGCCAGCCTTCTGGGCACGCTGCCAATAGACGGCGGTTTGAGCCAAATTTTATTTTTATAGTTTATTTAAAAGTCAATTTTTTTATTTATACTTAAGGTTTATATTCCTGCCATAACATTTTTTTTGCTGAATAAATTAATAGGTACAACAAAAAAATACCATCTTCTCGAGCAGCATGTAGTCCTCGTTCACAGAAATTGATCACGAATCTCGTCAGAGGTGGCAGTGACTCCGATCACAATTAATGTATACCAATAGACACCGTATGTCTACCTGATACCTGTAGCACAGTCGCCAGCTCAGTCAGTGAGGCTCAAATAATTTATATACGCGATATATGTAAGCCGTTTAAATCGTTTTATTTAAATCACGACATGTTTAGTTGATTCGTCCTGATTTTGACCTGATGTCTCACCTGAAGGAAAGTGAAGACAAGGATTATTGAAGCGCACTTATAGAAAACTAGCTTTTGCCCATGGGATCGCCCGCGCATTGCTAGAAACTTTCACTTTTATAATTTATAAATAAATAAAAAGGATATAGCTTGTATTACGTTTAAAAACATCAAGCGTGTAGGAAACACAGACGCCGAAAAGGAATCCTATTAGAAGGCGTGTGAACCAGAAAGGGTAGTTTACATCGCGCGGTGCAGTCTAGTACAAATTCAATCAAAATGAGAATGAAAACCTTCGCAGCAAATAAAATCATGAAGAAGAATTTTATGTCAGTTGTATGTGAAATATCAAAATCAATATCCAACCTGAGCAACTTCATCTTATAAATGTTCCTTACTTCAAATTATACGAATTATCAAATTATATAACCGATCGACAAAAATGCAAGCGTTCGTAAGGTTGATCAAGCAATGGTGGCATCCTTAATGGGGCCACACTGATGGACATCCAGTGATTATTCACCCATTAACAGGGTTGTCGACGATGAATCCTTATTCGTTTGACTGTTAATATGAAAAATGGTCGCTGTTGTTTTGTTTCTATATCTATACAAAATCAAATAAACGCAAGTCAATATGAGAATGAGACACTTTTTATATAAAAAAATAGACAGTCCGTGAATAAGCAAAACAACTTTTCTGCACAGGCGAAACCGTTGAAGCCCAATAAATGATAACTTTGCGATATTGTGGGCAGTGTTATGTAAATGTATCGATCGAGCAATCAATGGCACTAACAAGCCTCCAGGACAGTCAGACATTCAGTGATTATTCACCTACTTGTAGGGTTGTCAACATTAAATTTAAAAAAATATCACGTTACATAGGACAGTCCAGGCTTAAGTCCTGTATAGTGATGCACATCCCTAATGACTCCGTAGGATGGACAATTGGTCATCCCGTGATTATCCAGCGGTTTTCAAAGCAGTACAAAATAACATTTCATATTTACATTCAAAGTACTGGTGCATAATCTTAAAATTTCAGGTATATATGAACTATAAAGCTTTGTACTTCCTTACCTACTTTAGTTTATGAACGTTAAATATAGGAGATAACGCAAAAACAAATGCTTTATAAAAATGCGTTAATATTAATATTGTTGGATCTGCAGATGTTATTAAATCTGCACTAGATCACATAATGATAAAAATAAATAGTTTTTTCAAAATAACGTTTGAGTGACATATTTTATTGTATTTACAACAAATACTTTAAACCGGCACAGGATGCCCCTTGAATTTCGAAACAACAAAACACTACAAATTAATAATTAACAAAGCGCCAACCCTACCCGGTGTCAGGAGTGACCGTACGTAAATTATTTGTTAAATTTAGAACAGGATCGACTAAACGTTTCGGGGCATCAATAAGTAATACCGCCCATTTTACGTTGACCTCTTTCGCCTTGAAGGATAACCTATGGAAGTCAACGGAGTTACGTTTAGTATTCGACGGCTCAGTATAAAATGGCCGAGGAGTAATTATGGTGGGTCGCAATTACGTGGACGGTCCGCCAGTGACAAATGTTTATGAGTTTGTCACTTGGACATTGTAACAAGGGATTTAATGCAGGTTTTGTTTTCGCCGGCGGTATCGGGGCTGAAAGTGAAACGAAATTAGTGGCCACTAGCTGGGATATAAATAGGTTTAGGTGTTGTGCTGTCAGAGATGGAGGCACTGAGACTTGGACGTCTATTCAGAGGTCCTGTACCTAAACACCAGGCACGGAATGCAGTTGAGTTTCTTGTCTCACTATTCTATGTGTCATTGTATGGCGTTATGGCTAACTTTTGAATAGATTAAAGGCAAAGCACTTGTGAGTCCCCTGGCGTAGCAGGTGTCTATGGGCGACGGTAATCGCTTTCCATCAGGCGATCCGTTTGCTCGTTTGCCCCCCATGACGTAAAAAAAAAGATAAAGAGTAAAGATTGCTATTTTGTAATTAATCTGCTATTGTGCAATTCAATTTACTCTTTTACGCGATAATGATATCGACCTGATTTTTAGGGTTCCGTATTCAACTAGGAACCCTTATAGTTTCGCCATGTCCGTCTGTCCGTCTGTCCGTCCGCGGCTTAGCTCCCTGATCATTAGTACTAGAAAGCTGAAATTTGGTATGAGTATGTGTATGTATCACGCTGACAAAACGAAACGGTAAAATAAAAACTAAAAAAATAAGTTTTTTTCGGGTACCTCCCGTACACCTAAAGGGTGTGTTTTATTAGTAATAGTGTTTCATTTCAACACTAGTTTGTGGGGTGTCGTTGAATAGGTCTTTTAAAAATAATAGGGGTCTCGGAACATTATTTTTTGATAAAGTCAGCAGTTTTGTAAATATTTGCTCCGAAAATTAAAAAAAAATAGCGTCCCCCCTCTAACTTTTCAACCACGGGTAAAAAATTATGGAAAAATTAATGAACAAGAGGCCTTAGAAGTACTTTAAATGAAAACTATATTAAACAAAATCGGTAGAGCCGTTTTTGAGTTATCGCAAAATTTCATAATTTTCTTAAAAGGGCGTAAGTTGACTTCCAGAAGGTAATAAGTGATTACAGTTACTTTGGCGTTTACGACCTTTTTAAAGAGCTTGAAATCTTTCTCGTAACTTAAGTCTATTGTGGAGAATGAGCTACTACGGAACCCTACACTGAGCGTGGCCCGACATGCTCTTGGCCGGTTTTTACTAAGTGCCTAAACATGAGCCAAATATGGGCTACTTTATAATTATTTCCGACTTGATTAAAGGAAGTTATCGGTCGTTGGGAAATTTTTTATCCTAGAAGATCTACATGGTATGGAACTCGCTCCCATCGTGTGTATTTCCTGAAAATTATAATTGTGAATAGGCTATTACTGAAGTGGCGAGCTACATCCTCGACCCCGTAGTCACTTACCCTCAGGTGATACTGAGGTCAATCGCCGGTCTGTTTGTATAAAAAAAACTAGATTACATTCAGTGCGTGGCAATGGCGAGAAAAACCTCTTTGTTTATGTAAATAACCTTACATCTTTGTCTACGCTGGTGTCTTTCTCGTAGCTAATTTAGTTTTGTAGTTACCTAAACAGAAACTTCCTAGCCCTTGTCTCGACTCATTTATTTGCGGCTCGGACAAGCCCGCACCGTAGTCTTAAGACTGAGTATTATTAGTTACAGTTCACTAAAATCATTTGTTTACTGCTTAACTTTACTTCTCTGTGATGCTTCCATAGAATCCTAGATTCCATAGATTTGAAATTTACGTTTTTTACTAACAAATGTGTCTATGTCTTTGCCTCTTGGCGATTTTAAATAGGTGACGGCACCAGTATGTTTTTTTTTTAATTGAGCGCGTCTCGCCAATAAACGTTACAGATGGGCGAGAAATTACTTAAATTTTTATTTAATGTATATTTTTGTTGGTAAATAAATAAATAAAATATATTTTTTACAAGAACCACTTATGGTATTTTTTTTCCTTAAAACAGACACAAGATATTTTTGGAGTAACTACAACATGTTCAGATAAGTGATGGTCATAACTAGTTGAGATTATAAATGGTGGGCTATAAGGTGTTACAGGTGTTGTATTGGGTACTTTTCTGCATAACATGTCTATGATTGGTGCCGTCACCCATATGTCCTTATTTTTCCTATACTCAATACTATAGGTATAACCTATAAATGCTATAACTTGCCTAGTGTAATACCTACAATGGAGTCCAGTAAGGTACAATGCTAACTTACAGAAAAAATCTGTATCTAGTTAGTATCTGTGTGATCGGTTAAAACAATAATAACACGTGAATCGTCATCTTTAATAACAGGAATAAAAAGTTAAAAGTTTAGTCCCGTATTATATAATTTGTATGAAATTGTGATTTCTTAATTTAGTGAATCAACGTATGACTCAAACATTTCTACAATATTAGGGCTTAGGGCATAATTTAATCTGGGGGCACGGTAGTGCCCCGCCAAGACGAACAAAAAAGAGGCGGGGCACTACCTACCTTTTCTTGAACCGTTTCGTCTCATTTTCAAACCCTCATAGTTTCGTCCCAGTTAACACCAGAGCGCCCAAATTCACAGGTTAAGATGCAGTTAGGGAACATATGAAATGTACTAAATTTCACTGATCTAGGTTTTATACTTAAGGTTTTATTGGTACCTAAAATACGCCGATTTTGCCACTCACTCACTGACGTATCAAAACCTCTGGGGTACTTCCCGATGACCTAGAAAGTTGAAATTTGGTATGTAAGCTAGTATTAGTACACAAACAACAAAATAATTCTTAAACTTGGAACTTTTACCCCCCAACCCCTTAACCTAGGGGATGGAAGTTTGTATGAGACTTCTGCAAATTTTGATACTAGAGGTCTGAAAATTGATATAGGGACTCCTTGTTATAAATGAAACACATAATATTCTGGGATTTTTAGAAAATCACCCTCCCACCCTTTAAATAAGGGGATGGAAGTTTGTATGGGGTTCCCATAATAGGGGATAAAAGTGTATATTATATATGGGGCTAAATGTAAGTATTTCTTAAATACACAATTATTACTATTTCTGTATCTACACTTTGACTTTGTATTTTAAATCTGGGGGCACGGTAATGCCCCCGCCAAGACGAACAAAAAAGAGGCGGGGCTCTACCTACCTTTTCTCGAACCGTTTCGTCTCATTTTCAAACCCACCTACAGCCCAAAAAAAAAACACTAGGGCACCTTACAAAAAGAAATGAGATCCCACCAAAACATTTCATGTAAAATTGGCGGCCAAGACTCACGTATGCTCATAACGCTTTCGCTGTAAAAAGTTATCAGATCCCAGGAAAAGCCAAGCCCCTAAGCACTGACTTTACTAACCCTACACCTTGGTTTCAAAAGTATGGCTTGGCCGTTTCATAGTACCGTAAATAGCCACTAGATTGCTTTTGGTAACTACGGCTACCTGTCACCGCTCTTATTTTATTATATAAATAGAGTCCAACTCAAAATTCGAAGCAATTGAGTGGATAAGTCCAACGGACCGTCTGGCGCATTACGGTTTATATTTACGGTAGGTAACCTATGAAACAGCCATGCCATACTTTTGAAACCAAGGTGGTGGGATTGACTTTTTCCCCAAACGCATTCCAAGAGTTCAATGGCGTGGCAGTGGCGTAAATCAATAAGTAACATCGAATATTTTGTCACCGGTCGATATAAATATCGCGAGGATTTATCGACTCGCCTCGTAATTACCGGGAGGCGCAGCGGGCGACGATTGCCTGAACACGGACTTTTTGAGACAGTCGGATATACAACAGAATCTGTCTGCTAGCGTCCACTAAATGTTTATGTTGATGCGAAAAATTAAAAAGCTTTGACCTAGTGCTTTATAGAACAATTGTTAGTTCACGAGGCTTGCCCGGAAAGACGGGGATACGAGGGATCAAATTCCATATCAATTACTTACTTACCTATGTGAAAATAGCATATTCGAACCCGCGCTCCAAATGCCTTCCAAATTTAATTTTAATAAAGTAGTCTTTTACTGACACTTGTCAATGTCAAATTTAGTTATTTATTCGTTTATTATACCACTTGATCGTTATATATAAAAAAATATATTTTTAATAATTATTCAACGTATATAATATTCTAAATACTAAAACTAAAACTTAACATTCCTAAAAAATAAAAATACATATAACGACCGACCGATAATAGCGACCGTTACGCACCCGATCCTTTCAGCCACTATTATGCAGAACTGTCAAATGGTCAATAAAAAATCATTTCGTCAAAACCATGGTAAAGAAAAATGAATGACCGCAGTTCGTAGATTCTTACACCAATATAATATCTATTATAAATTTATAATATCTTGTATTAAAAAATGGCATGTAGGTATTTAAATCGATATCTGTATATTCCCTTTTTTCGATCAAAATATTTGAAAGTTTCACCAAAAATACTGACTTGCACACTAATTATTATGCACACTAAATAATGCGAAATTATATACTATTTAAAGGTATTTGCAAAACTGTTTTACTGAATATAAAAAAAAAACTAACCTAACCTAACCCGGCCGAGTCGGATCTTAGTGTGCATGTGCGAGGATAATTAGTGTGCAAGTCAGTATTTCTGGTGAAACTTTCAAATATATCCGATGTACGAATCATATTTTTGGTGTGAATTCGGTTAAAAAGGTCATCTCGTTTTGTAGGTTGTTTAATTTTTTTTTTGTAGGACATGTTCAGTTAGTCAATTGTTTTTTTGCGCAGCATTCGTTTTTCTGGTATGCATTCAGTTAATTAGTGGAGTTACCTAGTGTGCTGAAAAATTAAACAGATGTGCAATTGTGCATTTAATAATATCCCTTAAAAAATCAGTTCAAGTCAGGGTTAACAACCTTGCGCCACTCTACATACACGCCAATGCTTAAGAAACCGACCGATACTTGATTTAAATAAGACTTTGTCACCACGATATAAATACATATGTCTTTGATTTATCGAGCGACAATTCATGTAATTACCGAGAGACACAGCGGGTGTCGATTGGGCTCACGCGATATATTAAATCTTCGTATAGAAAGGTTATAATTATGTTTTTAATCTGTCGATATATCTTTTTCGGCTAAAATTATTTGCATTGTCATCGAATTTGTGTGTTTAATTCAGAATACGTCAAATTGGTATTTGTCAAACGCATGCAATTTTTCGAACATTAGGTACCTACACATGTACAAATTGCTATGACCATCTTTCAATAGTCGTATTAAGGTATCTAACTGATTTTTATTAGACTTATTTAAAGTAAACGGCCTAGCACTACACACCGTCCCTGATGATCGTCAACCTTAATTCATAATAATAGAGATGCAAGCAGGATGTCGACTATTGGATTGGAATAAGGGTGTCAAATATAAATTTCAATTACCTTGTTTGACATATTTATGTATGTATAGCCTAACAAGTGATCCCTATCTTTTGGGGCTACTAACAGTTTTCATATTTCAATAATGTGCATACGTCATTTATTTACATTATTAAATGTCAGTAGCAATTTGTCAAGGATTTGTCATAACTAAAATCAAAACATTGTTTACCGGAATGCTGCTCAACCCTTCGTTATTCTTCAGAAATAAATACTGAATCCCATTAAAAAAAAACTTGACTTTCATCACTGTGGATAGTTTTGGCTTTATTATGTAAAAATTACTTGAAAATTGCGAAATATTTAGTCCTGTTCCCTTTGTTAAGTTGACATCAGTAACATTCACTGAATTTCAACGTCATTCACCAAAATTTTGTCTATTTGTCATTAATATTCCTAAGATGGTGTGAGCTGAAAAACACCCTGTTGGGGTATATCTGCTTCAGACCTCATAAAAATCAATTCGATCGTTTCGTAACTTCAAAGTTAGCCGCGTTTGACATATCTATCTATCTATCAGCCACAGACGTCCACTGCTGAACATAGTCGGGGGCCGACCCACTGCGCTTTCCTATACGTGGTCAATGGGACTCATAAGGCGGCTAAGAATCACGCAACGTGCAATGGAAAGGGCTATGCTCGGAGTTTCTTTGCGCGATAGAATCAGGAATGAGGATTTCCGCAGAAGAACCAAGGCAACCGACATAGCTCACAGGATTGCACGGCTGAAGTGGCAATGGGTAGGTCATGTAGCCCGGAAAATGGACGGCCGTTGGGGCAGCAAAGTCCTGGAGTGGTGTTTGACTTGGGACTAGAAAATTTCATAATATTTTTGTAATTGTTATCTTTCACTGTAAATAAAACCCTTAATTATGACGACTGCTTTATTAATAAAGATATATTACAAAATCACACTGTTTCATTACTTCACACATTATTGTACTTAACTTCTAATCGATGATTGCTCTCCTAAAATTATATCAAAAGTGAGCTCGAGCGGGTAGACGTCCCTATTTATAAACTTCTTTTCCCGCGCGCGCCACGAAGCTGTAGTCCATAGGGGGCGCTGGTGTTGCACCTTCACAGCCGGATGTCCGTTATGAAGGTGTTGCCAACACGGCCATGCTGCAAGGCGCCTGCCCCAGGCGCCCCAGGAGTCCAGGTGAAATGCTGAAACGTGCCAAAACACCAGATTAATACATAATATAGCTGCCAAATCAATATTGTTCACAAATGTTGCACATTGTCAACCGCTAGTATTTACACCTAAATATCATAATAATAATGAGTGCTAGTAAACTATTATTTATAGGAATCCATGAACGCCTGTACACCCAATGACAAATATCACTTGGCCTGCACTACGGTCATAACGTTCCTCCAAATACCACCATGAATAACCCTTTGCACTCAAAGAGATCTACTGCATTGAGCATACAAAGTTCATCCATATACTGTGGCTACAACTGTAAAAGACACGAATAATGTGCAATATTTGTGATAAAGTTAGTTTCAGCATTTTATCTAGACTCACTGTTGTTGAAAGATTAATATTTGAAGGGAATAAGTTGTTAGTGCAAACTAAAGGGCTTAGATTTAAAATGTAATTGCGTACCTTGCCAACACGGTTATTATATTATTAATAGTTTCATTATTATTCTATATCCCAATCAGAAATATGTATCCAAGGTTTCATGTTTTCAGCAGCAGCAGTCCCAGTGTAGCGTTTGTGGCTTCTCTCAGCGCCTTTTACGTCCATCACCTCATACCTGTCATTGCCAAGTACTTTTTTTACTCTAAATGGTCCTTTGTACGTAGGCATTAGTTTCCTGCTCTGTCCATCATTACTTTGGCTTTGTATCTTGATTAGTACCAAATCACCAATATCGTAAGTCCTGGCTCTTGTTCGGGTAGCGTCAAATCTTTGTTTTTGTTGTTCTGCACTTGCCTTGATATTATAGTCTACTTTTTTGCGTAACATCGTGACGTCTATATTTTCGTTGTCGGCGACCTCGGGAGCCACGTTATCGCTATCTGTACGCAATCTATAGCCGAGGAAAACTTCACATGGTACAGCTTTAATTGTCTTGTGAATAGTACTGTTCATACCTTGTTGTAACACTGTCACACATTGGTCCCATTGATCGTCTGTGGTATCGGCTCCTAACGCTTTCAAGGCTTCTAGAATAGTTTTATTAAAGCGTTCTACCTGGCCATTGGATCGTGGCATTCCTGTGGCAACAATATGCAGCCTAATATTTTTCTTGGTACAATATTGGGCAAACTCTTTCGATGTAAAACAAGCACCGGCGTCGGCAATGATTCTTTTCGGGTTTCCAAATGTTTTAGAAAGTATATCGAGTTCTTTTATCGTGCACAGTGCATTCGTTGAAGGGACGGCAGATATAAAAACAAATTTCGTAAATGCATCTACTGTCACCAGTAAGTGGGTATTTTTACTCTGTGTTTTGACAAATGGACCCAAATGGTCCAAATGGAGCGTATGGTATGGTTGTGCATATTTGGGCAGAGGGTAAAGTTGACCTTCTTTAGGACCGCCTTTATTTTTATAATAAATGCAATTCAAGCAATTATTTATATATTTTCTTACAGTTTTGCGCATTCGGGAAAACCAATAAAGTTTTTGGATACGTTCTATGGTTTTATCTAGGGAAAAATGTCCTATGTCGTCATGATTGCATTTAATTATTTGCCAAATGCATTTTTTTGGCACTACCCATCTACGACCGTATTGAGTACGTCTGTAAACTTTATTTCCTAGGAGTTCATAGTCATTAAAAATTGATTTATGTTCCTCGGCCTGTCCTGACTCTAACAAATTTCTAATTTTAATTATCTCTTCATCCTGCATTTGGACAGAAAGTAACCAATCGGCTTCTGTAATTGACATGACTATTTCGTGTTCCGGTTTTTCTCCGCACTGCACAGGGTTCCTACTTAGTGCGTCAACGTGTTGCATACGTGTCCCTTCCCTATGAGTTATGTCAAACGAGAATTCTTGCGTTGAAAGTACCCACCTAGCAATACGAGGGATAATATCTTTTTTTGTTAAAGCGAACCGTACTGCGCTACAATCAGTCACTATTTTGAATGTAGATCCTAACAAATAAAGACGAAACTTTTGAAGTGAGCTAACGATTGCCAACAGTTCAAGTTCGAATGAGTGATATTTTTTTTCGTCTTCAGTTGTTTGACGGCTATAGTAGTGAATAGGCTTTTCACCCTCTGGGGTAACTTGCATAAGTATCCCGGCTAATCCATCCCTGCACGCGTCAGTATAAAGTATAGTTTCTTTATTAGGGTCGAAAATAGTCAACACGGTACCGGACACTAACTTGTTTTTTAAAGCTTGAAAGGCTTGATCGTGCAATTGTTCCCATTTCCAAGCAGTGTCTTTCTTTAACAGTTTCGTGAGGGGTGCAGATAGCATAGCACAGTTTTGGATGAATTTACGAAAGTAACTTATTAAACCCAGAAACTGTCGAAGCTGGTGCACTGTCTTGGGAGTGGGAAATTCTTTTACGGCAGTAATTTTTGCCTCATTGGGCATGACACAATTATGCTTAATTTTATAGCCGAGAAAATCGATTTCGCTTTTGAAGAAATGACATTTTTTTAGATTTAGAGTGAGGCCATTTTCTCGGAATAAATGCAATACTTTTTCTAACAATGCAATATTCTGCTCGTATGTGTCTGTGACTAAATATACGTCATCTAAGTACACAATTACATCACCAAACCGTAGGTTACCCAAAACATTATTCATGGTTTGTTGAAAAACACTTGGCCCATTTACGAGACCAAATGGGAGCCTTAAATGTTCATAATGTCCGTCCTCTGTTATGAAAGCAGTCTTTGGTATAGATTCCTCACTCATTTTGATTTTTAGGTCTAAACTGGTGAAACATTTTTTTCCTTGGAGTCTGTCAACTAGTTCTTCAATGCGTGGCATGGGGTATTTGTTTTTAACGGTAATTTTATTCAGGGCCCTATAATCAATGCATAATCTTTTTTCTCCATTTTTTTTATTTACAAGAAGTGCTGGGCTAGCATATGGGGAGTTGCTTTCGCGAATAATATTATTTTCTAGCAATTCATTAACCATTTCACGTATTATTGCTCTGTCTGAATTGGACGCCCGAAAAGGACGAGTTTGAATTGGTTCCGGAGTCGTTAAATTTATAGTCATTTCCTGATTTTTAACTTGTTTTAACTCTTTAATATTTAATGCTACACAGTCGCGATATTTACGGAACAAAGCAATCAGTTCGTTCGTGTGGATGTCTGTGTCCAATTCCAATTCATCTATACTATTGCAGAATTCTTTAAAATCTTTAGCGTAATCAAACTGCAAAACGTCGCCTATTCTCGAGTACATCAAATCAGGTCGCTCAGTTACATTCCGTCCAATCAAAATGTCGCATTCAACTATATCTTCTATTACGTAAAAAATTACATCCTTCAAAAGAACGGAGTCAATTTTCAAGTCAACTTTTATGGCCTGAGATCCTTGTATTAATACCGGTGTGGGCAAGAGGGTAGTTTGAAAACCGTTGTTCTTAACTATAGATTCTGATATCAGGGAACAACTGCTACCGATGTCTATAAAAGCATCATTGCAAAAATGATTTAGATATACGCTTTTGACAATTTTATTTTTGGAATTTGTACTTAGGTTAGATATAAATTTGGTTTCCTCCTTTTCAATTTTAGTAGTCTTTTTTAGAAAACAAAGAATTTCCAAATGCCCCTTTTTCCCACAAAAATTACATTTATTTAATTCACATTGATATTTTTTGTGACCACCTCCGCAAATAAAACATTTTATTGGTTTACGATTCGGATTATGATTACTATGGGCGGGACCGCTCGGATTTGATACTTCTGTTATTGGAGTTGAATGCACATTATTAGATGCTGTTAGATGAGTGGAAAGAGATTCCCGAAAGCTTGACTTCACTGGATTTTCAGACGAGTTATTTGTACCTAATGTTTTGGTGGCGATACCCTTTGCCTTAAAGGTACGACCATGCAAGAAACTTGCGAAATTATCACACGAGTGGAAACTGCTAGCTTCAACAGATGCACTTATGCTGTCGTCATTAATATTGCCTAATATTATGGATATTATGTCCTGATCATTAAAATTTAAGGCCAAACGATCTATTTTACTTTTTTGCTCAAAATAGAACTCATAAAGGGACTGGTTATCCGTTGGTTTCTTGTCAATAATTTCCTTTATCAAACTGTACATATTCCTTTGTATTTGAAAAGTGGCAGTTAATTTCACTTTCCAGTCATTCCATTTCCATGAAGGCCAGTTGATCTCAGTGCGTAACAAAGATTCATACCACAATCTAGATGGTCCTTTTAATTTATTTAAGGCTTGATAACGTACCATTTCATCGGGCCACTTAAATGTTGCGTAGGTCGTTGAACCACTCCTGATGTTATCTTTCACTGTAAATAAAACCCTTAATTATGACGACTGCTTTATTAATAAAGATATATTACAAAATCACACTGTTTCATTACTTCACACATTATTGTACTTAACTTCTAATCGATGATTGCTCTCCTAAAATTATATCAAAAGTGAGCTCGAGCGGGTAGACGTCCCTATTTATAAACTTCTTTTCCCGCGCGCGCCACGAAGCTGTAGTCCATAGGGGGCGCTGGTGTTGCACCTTCACAGCCGGATGTCCGTTATGAAGGTGTTGCCAACATAATTACTTCGAATTTAATGAATTGAAGCTACTCTTCTAACCTTTTAATTGATGTTGTGCCTGTAATGTTTTCTAAAGAGAACCCTCCAGCAGTAATATTCGTGTCTCCACACAATAACTCAGTACAGGGTGCTCCTAAAACAAAGTGTCGTAATTAGTCAATAGGGGAGGACAGGGCACTCGTAACAAGTTATTCGGCGAGCTATTCCGCCGTGTTTATTATCCCCAATGTCCCCAACTAATTTATTTGGCCCTTAACGCCCTTTGCCCGAGATGGATCACCTAATTTAACATTAAGGTGGGCACCTTCATACTTTTGCTGGGCAACAGCGGCCGTAATGTACGGCTAAAAGTCGGCCGTGCTAAGGTAAAAGGTGACCTTTTGCTATGGAGCTCCATACAAAAAGGTACCCTTTTAGCTTAGCACGGCAGCAGGGATGTGATGAAGACGGGAGGTCACGTGACGTCATACGAAGTTTGATACATCAGTGGCGATGTTTGACGACCCGGTTGGCGCAGTGGTAGTGCAGCTGCCTACTGAGCCGGCGGTCCTAGGTTCTAATCCCGGCAAGAACAAAATATTCCTTCCTGGTAGGTATTTAAGTATTTATTATACAACTGATTATATATATTTATTTATATATTCATAAAACGTGATTCTCACGGGTTTGCCTATTTTAGGAAGAAATACCCTTTTCTATCTTTTCTAAATTGTGCTGACGTGTAATATTAATTATTGGCTATTGTTATTTTTATATTGGATGTGACATGAATTAGGTTATTTTATAATTACTTAGTATAATTAGCACATAATATAAATAAAAATAATTGTTAATTAAATTCTATTGCATGACATATTGGCACTGTTATGCATGTTTTATTTGCCACATTTGCACGCCGTCTTTTCGGCAGAATTATGATGGACTTCTCAAAATTTATGTAACACCCTAATGTATGTAATGACCATGATCCTAGCAAATAAATGATATCTTATCTTATCTTTCATCAAGAAATAATAATAGCCTGAATAGCCTGCTTCGGTTTGTTTAGAGATTTGTTGGACGACACTGGTATGTACCTAAATTTCTACTCAGAGCTCGATAATAATATCAGAGTTGATGTAAGGAATTTTCGTTGTAAAGGATTCTTCATTGATCCCATCGTCAGATCTCAATTTTTACAAAAAATTTACTATTCGGAGGGTACGTACGAGTACTGTATACCTAATAATAATATTTCTTAACAACTCTTTAGATTGTATACCGATCTTCGATAACCTTAATCCAACCCTTAACTCCCCTCACCAGTAAATATGACCCATTATATTATTTCACAAAACTTTAGCGCACCGTATGTACATCAATATGGCAAATTAGATCAGGGCTGCACCACAGACTAGCGTGTTTATGATTATCGTCGCTAGGAGGGTCGGTGGCGATATTGTGGGAGTATGATTGCAGTTTATTGGTTTACAGTAAGTATTTTGATTATTTATAGTACTTGTTTTAGTACTCCGAATATCTTTTTCGATATGGATCGACTCTCTTTTACTCTTATTTTTCTCAAAAATGGTCAGGAATGTTGACCTTGTTGATAAAAAATCAGTACGCGAAGTGCATAGGTGTATGGTGCGACAAAGAAAACTTTTCTGGCTTGGTTTGCTCGACAATAATGTTTGTCGAGGTACAAACTTCTGAAAAAGTTAAAACGGCCATATAAAAAAGGCATAGGTCCTAAACAGCCAAAACGGAAGATCTGTAGCAACGACTTATCGCGACTTTCTCCTACTTTTTTAGTTATCTGTACTTATTTTTTCTTGCATCACTTTTGAGAAAAACACTATTTATCTCAGCTGGAAGGGCAATTGCTGGCTACTTTATGTTCTTTAAGTATTCACCGTTACAGTGACGACGTTTCCTCATTGTGCGACTTAATGCCGCTGAAGTATTACTGAGAAACGCTTAAAATAAACGAGGGACCAGATCTGTTAGCGGTACGTGGCGGTACTGAGAGTTACGGGTAAGATTTATGAAAAAAAAAACTCTTTTGTCAACTTGCGGAGGGCTTTTGTCTGGACTATTCTTAATTAATCTCTCACCAATTCCATTTTTAATATAGTGTTAACTTTTTAATGCAATCCCTAAGCTTAAAGTGATAGTCAACTCGACTATCGTCTGTCGATTCGCACGAATTCAACACGGGGACCATTATCGGCCAGCATCGTGCGTCTATCAGGCTAGCGCGTAAATAAGCGCCGACAAGGTTGCGCACTCAGCGCCGATAGCTTTGCGGTGACAATACCGAGCGCAGCACAGCGCATGCGCGAAACGATGGTGCATCATTTGCAAGTTCAATTCACAAGATTTCATATTTTTAAAACTACAGTTTTATTACTCCTCTGTGTTCCGCTTAAAAAAAGAGAACGTAATTAATGTTTTTATATTTTCCTAAGATTACTAATTATTTTAGTAAAATTTACTAATTCTAAAGGGCGGTTCACACGTATTAAGTTGTCAAGTAGTTAACTAAATTTTAAGTAAATTTTAAGCGACTTAATTTTAAGCAAGCGTTTACACGTTCGAATTAGTTAAGCTCTTTAGTTAGGCTGAGATGTTGATCGGACACTTTTGATCTTTGATTCAGCTTCCTTAATACCAAAATTAGGTATCGCCATGGTCGACACTATATCGGCAATCCCTTGTTGTTTTGCTTGCTTATTCCTATAATTAAGGCTTCTTATATTCCACAGACAATCGCGCTTTATGTATTCTTCTATAAACTTTACTGTAGTGTCTTCCGACTACTTCGACCTTTTTATTCCAAAAAAGTTCTTCATACGCTTACGAAATACGAACTTCACATGTGACTGCTCCGCCAAACTTATACACTTACGTAATATTTAACTAAATTGTGCCTGTCCAAACGTGTCAAGTTATAATTCACGCCCACCCACTTAACCGAAAAATAGACAAATTTTTAATCTACTTGTTTACTTGCACGCTAAATTTTAACTTGTAACTTATAACTAAATTAATTGTTTACACGCTTTAAGTCGCTTAAAATTAAGTCAAAATTTAGTTCACTACTTGACAACTTAATACGTGTGAAACGCCCTTAAAATGTAGTAATTCCTAAACTGTGACAGAATGGCAAGGTTACTTTAGGTCTGGTGTCTAATAAAAAAAACAAATGACGTTGAGCTTGACATCATTGACAGCTTATTTTTTCGCAGATAGGTCGAAGACTACAACTCTGTACAGGAGGCTTCCAGTCCGTCACTCAAGATGGCCGCTTGCATTCAAGTTTTGTTGTTCGTTATTTATTCATTTTTGTTGTTCAATGTGTAGTATTGATAGCGTATTGTGCAGTGATCAAACGAATGTGTGAATACCTAATGAAGAATTCAACTTGAAACGTACATAGCCCTTCCTGGGTCAAGGCCCGATTGTCCGTGTGGTTTTTTGTAAATCGCTATCACTTTACAAAAAGCACGATTTTCTCAACTCACCGTACAACGTGGTATCAATCCTCTATCTAGTCGCCGTGTGCAATTGGCAACGAGACATTGGCAGTAATGGTCGCTTAACTGTGACCGGTTGCCATCTTTTAAAAAAATATAATAGAATAGAACTCTGTACAGGCATAGTTGTCATAGATTTCTGTTATTTTATGTATTTTCTTATATTTCTTTACACACAGAAAATAAATTCAAATTTTTTTAGGGTGTAGATGACACAAAGCTGTCCCGATCTCTATATTAATTTCCACCCGTTAGAAATCTGAAATGTTGTCAATTTAGAGAGCAGCCTCCTCCAGAGAACACCTCATACGACATCGATGGCGACCTACGGCTACAGGGTGGTAGCGTAGCGAAAGACTGCGCTCCGAGTCTGATCTTCCTCTTCAGGCCCCACTTTTTACTGCTGCCTGCCACCTGCCGCTGAAATCCTTGCCAGGCCGTAACAAAAGATAGTCGAGCGTTACTAACATCGGCGTCGATAATGAACAGTTTGCCTTATCATTTGTTGTAAGAGGCTCAACTGTAGAATATCTGACTAAATAAAGGTTGTTTGTAGTGATTCAATGAGCAATATCATATTTGAAGCAATATTTAATTTTCAAGCATAAAACCTTCAAAATTGCATACAGGTCTACATTTATATAATGCGACATTGATCCGTGTATGTTAGTATAGCAATGGATGTACTAACATACACGTTAGAGTCAGAATAATAAATTTTGAGAACCAAACGAGTTGAGAACCTCTTTTTTAGTAGTTAAAGTCGGGCAAATCTACATATTTTTATTTTCATTTAGTTAAAAGCCGTGTCGTGAAACTATATTTAACCGATTCGGTCTGCAATAACTTAATTCCCTCACTAGAATCCATTATTCGACTCTCCAATAATTCGTGAATATCAACCTCATGCCCTCTAATTCCATTTAACCAATCCCTCCTAAACAAAACGTACATTCCTCTCTCAACTCATTTCACATAAACAACACCTCGCACAAAGCTCGCAATGGATATCACTCTCAAGAAATTATCACATGGTGACAACGATACCCGTGTACCGCAATACAGGGTCGTGTTATCGAATTACGATTTACAGTGTTCTGTGTATCTGTTGAAGCGCGTGTCGCCGCACTTTTTGCTCGGTATTGTTCGCGAAATATTACGTGGGAATAAATGCGAGGCTTGTTTGTCACGCTCGCGGCCATTTTGAAAATTCTGCGACACAGACAACTCATATTTAGCCAAAAAGGTCATTTGCCTTCATATCCACTCAATTGCTTCGAATTTTGAGTTGGACTCTATTTATATAATAAAATAAGAGCGGTGACAGGTAGCCGTAGTTACCAAAAGCAATCTAGTGGATATATGACCCAATCACAAAATATTCAAGTTCATCACACAAATATTTGCCCTGGCTGGGATTCGAACCCGGGACCGCCGGCTCAGTAGGCAGGTCTCTACAAACTGAGCCAACCGCGTCGCGCGTCGTCAAACTGTCAAAATCTAAATAACTGATAATGTTTAATGATTAACGCTTATCCTTTTTTTATTATTTAATCTGCTTTGTCGCATTCAAATCCATTTATTTCAGGCATCAAATGCCAACATAAATCATTTGTGTTTTACTGTGACAAAGTACTTATCAAACAGTTTAATAAACTTGATTCACCACATACTTTTGACGTATACTGTAGGTAGGTAGGTACCCTACAATTCGAAAGTGGAAACTTTATATGAATATTTATCTTTTACAGTGGTCGCAATCACGTTAGTCGGCCGTAGTTAGTATTCTCTGGCTATATCGACAAATACTCTCGCACATCAGACAAGTCGGTCCCCTATTTATTGGAGGTATTGGAGGTAATTAAAAAGAAAACAGGCGCCGCCCGCGACGTGCCAAGCACACTAACCGATCAATGCTAGTGTGGAGACGTACTTAAATGTCGATATCGATGACATTTCTCATTGCCAGGATAGGACGAAATTGTACCTACAATATTTCAAAATTTTCAAGTTATACCGAGACTACATGAAAACTTGAACTTCATGATATCTTAAAAAATATACTGGTCATTTTTTAATCGGACTTAGTGTGCTTTAGGTTGGTATATAAAATCAGCTGAAATTGGGTTTACAGATTTAATGTTATGTGCTTTTTCAACGATACATAATTCAATAAACTTCGATTCAAATTAGAGACTGCAAACCCCTTATTTTGTCATAATAAAACCGGTAATAACCAGTTACTTCCATAGTAAAATAACCCGCTTTGCGTTCCCTCCACTTGATAGCGGCGGATCTGACATAATACAGTCCTGGTAAAAAAAATATCGACATTTCTCAATCTTTCTCACCTCTAACTAAGATCACAAGTCGGTCGAGCGAAAGGACTTTTATCAGAACGATAGGAAACTCCTGGATTCCGGGATATTTATTGCCACCCTGGTGTGAGCCGTGCTCGGAGTAGTTTTATTTTATCTGCACAACTTTTGGACGGGATAAACTTTTACACAAGTTTTGTAACGGGGTAAACCTGGGTGTTAACTTTTGAACGCTTTACGTGCTTGAAAGTTTGGTGAAATGTTTGAAAGTTGCTGTTGCTGTCATCAAAATTCATAACAATGATAGAAATTTATAAAATGCAAACTATGTTAGTGGGTCGGATATATTTCTCATAGAACCAAGAGTATTTGCGACACAAAGGTTCTTTAGTGGCGACCACGTACCAAACAACAAATACTGTATTTGACTATATATAGTGAAAATAAGTGGTATCATTAAAAGATTAAAAACCACTAAATACACATTCAAAAATACACGAAATTAGATAAAATACCACTAACTTTTAGACATTTTAGTATTTTCAATTGGACACAAACTTAAAAGATGTGTTTGACTACTGATTTTTGTGACGTCACAAGCCAGTATTATCTTCATAGAAACTATACGAACAGATCGTTTTTGACATTACGTAAAGAGTAGCTGATTTGAGCTGCCATCAAATAGGTACCGTATTCTGGAGCGGAACCTGACCAATTAGACAAAGGAGAAGCCTTGGCTCAGCAGTAATTTAGCTAGGGCTAGCACGACTGACATCCACAGCTAGACAAAGGCTACCGTCTCTCGATTACTACACCGAGCAGTTGTGCGCTGCCCACGTCTAATGTCAATTAGACGTGGGCAACATTTCATTTTTTTAACCAGGCTTTTATCATCATCGTCATCATCATCATCAGCCCGGAGTCGTCCACTGCTGGACATAGGCCTTTCCCAGTTTACGCCACCATACCCGGTCCTCAGCATTCCGCATCCAACCGCTTCCCGCTAGTCTTTTCAGGTTGTCGGTCCACCTGGCGGGATGCGGTCCTACAGGGCGTGTCGTTCGTGGTCTCCACTCTAGGCTTTTATCGATGTTATCAAATAAAGGGTACCTAAAACAATATTGCCACATTTTTACATTTTTGATAATATCCCAATAGGTATGTGATTGTAAAGTTCATACTAACAGAGCGTAGGCGACCAGATTGGTCACAGTTTAATTTTTTTTGTGTGTGAGTGTCAGATTTTCCTCATGTAAGGTAACTAATGTAGTGGGCCGATTCTTAATTTCTTAGGTGACGCCGCTTTCACAATTTTTTTAATATTTATTAGTATATGAGTTTGTGATAGTTATTATAATAGTTTTGGGTTCAGTGATAATGATAATAAATTGATGAAATTAGTTTAAACTGAATATTATTCGAAAATTTGAAGTGTTGTCAATTGTTTCCTGCAATGGCCTTGTGCACTTTACAAACGCCTGTTCTCTATCACTATATGTCCCAAAACAATCCAATTCTATTAGTCTTTCTCCATATTTCAATCCACCCTCAGCTATATCGCTAAAAACCACATTGCTCTTCAAATCAAATAACTCCCGGTGGCTGTTGGTTAAATTTTTCACATCGGCCATTTGGGCCACTCGGCCCATTCGGTGCCATTACCTGCAATAAAATAACGACTCAATGTAAATCACATAACGCACTTCGCGGTGCGCGGTCGGTGCGATAAAAAACCGGGTGATGCTGAGAAGGGAGATCTGGTGCCGGGTTCTGTGGTTGTAAACTCATTCTTAAATATTTTTTTAAAACCTTGGGATCGCATTTTCGAACGGAACTTTCGATCTTTTTTCGAGGTCTTGAATAATTCGATCGGTCTAGAACTTTAATTTCCTTGGCAGTCGTTACATTACGCCAGTTACAGAAGGTACCCTAAAACTGTTTGGCTGAGTGACCCAAAAAGAATTTTAGTCTCCGAAGCGAGGGGCACGACACATGCCCCGATCCTGCGCAGTTTCTTACCAGTTTCTGGTTTGTTAGTTACAGACGGTACCCTAAAACTGTTTGGCTGAGTGACCGAAAAAGAATTTTAGTCTCCGAAACGAGAGCACGACACTATTTAGTTTCGACCCTGTGCAGTTTCTTGCCAGTTTTTGGCTTAGTTACAGACGGTACCCTAAAAAGCAAAGTGTCCCATGAAAATGCCAGGGCCGTATTTGGCGATCGTTTGTAATTCGGGAGCAATCTCAACGAGTCCCAAGGCGGGGGGGCGCCGGGGGGCGCTTGTTTTATTGATATTTTAGCGGCGGAATGATTTGGAGGCCTCAATGGCCTCTGAGGGCCCGTTACTATTGATGGCCGGCTCCAAGTGCCTCGGAACACTTTAAAGTCAACTGCAATAGGAGACCCTACCGAGAGAACGTTTAGATCTTAATTTTTGTTATCGAGCAATTCAATTTAAAGCAATGCAATTGTAATGTTAGGGGTAAATTACCGCTAAGTCTTGGAAGAGACGAATTTTTAGTTTGTTTAGTGAATTAAATGGAGACATATATAGTCGTATTTTTTAATTAATGGACAATCTTACGCAAATCTACCTAGTCTGAACTAAGCAAAGCTATGGGTACTAGCTAGACGACAATATACATAACATAGTGATAAATAACATCAATGACCCAGAAACAAATTCGAACAAAAAAATCGAGTTTGTCACACAACTATTTGCCCTGGCCGGGATTCGAACCCCAGGACTGCCGGTTCAGTAAGCGGGTGCACTACAAACAGCGGCAACCCCGTCTTCAATATGACTAAGAGGTGAGTGCAAAGACGCTTCGTTAACCTAAGTGTTGATAGTTTGTCACTATCCAGCGAAAACAATTTAGCAAGTATTCTAGACCAACGCAACATACTTACTATAAAGTATATACATACATAATATTATAAACTATTTAAAATTCTCAAGATACTTCCTGTTCGCCTTAAGCATAAATACCTACTTTTAACAAATAACCATAGTAATCTGGAGCATAGTTTAGTACTGGTCAACCATAAACATAGTACCAGGTCGGTGACATCAGGTAAATACGAGGTACCAAGAGTAACTAATTATTTTGGAGACAGGACATTAAATAAAAGATTGCCATATTTATTTAACAGCCTACCTGAAGACAATCGCTCGGACTAGACAAAAATAAATTTAAAAAACTCCTTAGAAAACATTTGTTAGAAACCCTTCCATATAAGTAAGTAGACGTAATAGTAGATAATATTATAGTAATGTAAGACAAACATTTTGTAGAGACTCTCCTGCAGACAAACTGTGCAAACAGTTTTGCAGAACTCTGTTCTAAACGCACACTTGTAAACAAAAGTCAAATAAAGATTTATATTATTATTATTTGTTTCTCGACTCATAGTCTCGGGCTCATACGTCCCGGTCTTTTGAAAGGCTTGCGTGGGGATATGGATCCAACACGTAGAGTCCCCTTGGAGAAATTTGCTGTGGCTGTAGCCCTGCTGGGACCCTTTCCTGATCATATCAATAGGATGATACATCCATGAACATACCATATTATTATTATAACATAGCACAATTGAGGACATATTAACATAACACAGATGAGGGTCAGGCTTAACAAACTTAACAGGCTTGACACTATAATGTCTAAGACATAGGTTTGGAAACAACATTGAAAGATGAGACAGAATACCAATATAATTTATGTTTATCCTGATTTGTCCACGGAAAGTTCCAGAAAAGATGGTGTGTACATGGGTATTTCGATCTTCTGCTTCGCAAACTTTTAGCCTAGCGGATATTTTAGTGGACCTGTTCAGAACGTATTCACATTGTCATTTAGGTAAGTGATGTGGAGTATCTGCCATATTATGGGCATGGCTGCGATTTGTCAGAAATAATTAAATTTTCAATCGTATTTAAAGGATATGTCTGCTTTAGCACATTACTAATGAGATATAGTGGTGCTATTTTGGTCGGACGTCATTAGAAACAGCAAAAAAACTAGGAGTAAGATGATGACCGGGAAATAAACCATCGCTATACAACCCGCGAGAGTATGAAATGTTATACAGCGTGTATATTTGATGTAACCGCAAACTTTACGGGGTCTTAGTATAAGCACTTATTAATATATTTATCAGTAAATTATAAAAAAAAACCGGCCAAGTGCGAGTCGGACTCGCGCACCGAGGGTTCCGTACAAACACTTTCCATCCCTAAGTGGTTAAGTTAAGTTTGCACCTGGTATGTATAGCGCCCCATATAAATTAGGTGCAAAGTTAGGTATTAAAAAAAAAATATCGTTTTCGTAATTATTCCTTTATCTATGCTATAAGACGTTGCTTCGTACCAAATTTCAAGATTCTGAGTTCACGGGAAGCACCCTGTAGGTTTTGATTCCCTTGCAAGTGTCGAAAATTTGCGGCATAAACGGCTGTATCTTTTGATTGCGTTGGCTTAGAAGTTTGATTTTTTCACAGCTTCAAGGGACAGTAGACCTGAGTAATTGATATAAATTTCAGCTTCATACCTCCACGCGTTCCTGAGAAAAAGGGTCTTGACAGACGGACGGACGGACAGACGGACAACAAAGTGATCCTATAAGGGTTCCGTTTTTTCCTTTTGAGGTACGGAACCCTAAAAACTAACTTTTTTGGAGTTTATTCCTTAAGAATCGATTTTCATATATAAGCCCGGGGTATGAAAATTATGGGGTATAAAATCGAACGTATCTGCCGTGCTAATTTAAAAAGTCGTATCTCAGTATACGATCGGGGTAAAAATACGACTTCTTAATTTAGCAGGTTATGCGTTACGTTAAGCGTTATAGACTAAGATCCCTATATAAAATGACCTTCACCGAGATGTTTATTTCATGAAATGTATTTTAAATGTACTTAGCAACGGGAAAACATGGCTGCCGTTAGATAAAATTAATATTAATTGTTCTCTGCCATTTATTTATTTTAAATTACCACAAGAGGCTTAACAAATAACATAGACAAGAAACATATTCATAATTTCTCCGCGGAGACTGCGGCGGCGGCCGGCGGCCTACACGGCGGCGCGTTGCTGCGCAAGTGCGCATCGGGCAGCTTGACTGACAGTTGTCAATCTACAACAGCTGAGAAATGTGTTTTTGTTTTCAAGTTTTTGCTAATATTTTGCGTGAATCTCTATCATGTTACGAGTGTGATTGCTATCAGTTCATGCGTACTATCTAGTTATATGTGCAATTATAAACCACCGCTTCCCCCAGGAACTTTATGGGGCAATTTGTATGCCGAAACTTGGAGCGGTTTTTTTAAATACTTTATTTGTTATCGTAGCCGTAAGTATTTATCTATTGCGTTTTTTAATAGTTTACTTGATGAATCCTAATAGCACGGGCTCCTCTCAGAATGTCGCTTCCAGGTCTGTGTCGCTGTCGCTGGAGAATTCCGTACAGTGCCCACATTGCTCCCAGATTCGTTTCTTTAAAGGTCAGAAGTCAGAAAGGACTTAATATACACATCAGTAGAACCCATGGCATTCGTGCTGGCGCAATTCACAACCAAGTCAGATCAGGCCTTTTTCTGAAAAAATCAGTGAGCTTAAACATTCAATTCCAGTGGTCAAACGAATTCCTCGCAGCGCTCGAATTCAGGTTGCACAAAAAGTGTGCCTACCTTTTCGTTCTTGTTTGCAGCGCCCAACAGGGTACATAATGTGATACTTAAACTATTTACTTTCACCTGTATAATCATTATGTGCAATAAACGTATTGAGTATATATTTTATAAACGTTCTTAAGGCCACGCGCGCACCAAGATTTTAGTCGCACGATAATTTTGTCGCATAAATGCAAGATATGGGTTTATATGAGAGTGCGCGCACCACGATTTTCATAAACCCATAAGTACGCTTATTTCTGCGACAAAAAAGTGGTGCGCGCCTGGCCTGAAGAGTAAACTCCAGTCGTGCGTCGGAGCTGACACACACACTTTTTTTTTCATATAAAATAATTCAGCACGCAATGTATTTGTTTGTTGACACTTAACATCATATGACGTCACAACTGTCACTTAGTAATAACTACGCCATCCATTGCTGCACAGAAAATTCAATATTGAGACATTACATGTTTCATATATTCAAGAAAGTTAACCTGAGACCGTTATATAATGTCAACAATATTTGCTAAGACGATACCAAAAAAAAAACACTGAAAATCCACCCGGCCGGCCGCCTGGTCACTGGCACATGTCCGAATAAAACATTCAACGTAATGACAAGCCGGCTGTAAAATCGGTTTCAATTATTTACACACGAAATTTTATAACTATAACCTCCTCAGGAGGGAGACTTTTTTTCAACACACAACAACCACAAATCAACGGGAATAAATGTCTTTATGGGAATACATTTAGAAAGCTCTAAGAGTCAGAAATTACTGTTAGAGTTAGACAATCCTACGGAGCGCCGAAAACGCTCCCAGTATCACCCAAGGACCCATATAGGTATGTATGGAAAAACAACTTTTGTTGACCGTGCAAAAGAGCGCTTAATTTCATGGTTGTCATACGTTATTGTTTTGTTTATATAATTACATATTGAGTTTTTCCTATTTATATAATTATAGTAGGTATATTTATTAATTTAAGTAAATATAAAAATAATAATTAACATAAAACCATATATAAAAATTAAAAACTAGACTTAAAAATAAACTATAGATAAAAAATTTGGCCCAAATCGCCGTCTATTGGCAGCGTGCCCAGAAGGCTGGCAGCATTGCCGCGTTGAATGGCAATGCTGATCCGCTGTGCGAGATATGAACCAGCCCTCTATATAATAATAGAACTCGTCATCAGTTTACAACCCGATTGTAAAATTTTTGCTATGATTATCTAGTCCGAGCTCTGCTGGTTCTGCTAATTAGGTATATGAGGGATAAACTCGGTGTGTGAAGTTGTGAACTCTAAGCACGGTAAGACATTGCAAATACATAGACAAAAGGCTAAATTTCACGGTTCACCTCGAAGCAGGAAAGGTGAGAATGAAGTACGGCGCATTTGGGAGCCGTGCCTCATCTTTTAGGGCTGCATGGTATGTGTGAAATTGCAGGGATACATTGGTGTGCGAGACAATTTGAATTTCTGTAAGATGATTCGTTGTGTTTATTCTATTGCGAGGATTTGAGTATGCGACGTGGTTAAAATCAAACTACTTATATTTTTAGATATTGTAAAAATTTCACGATCTCTAAATGGGCTTGGTCTTTTTTTGGAATCGAAGATTTTTTTAAATATTATATTTTTTTCGATAGATTTAGTTTTCTTTGCCATGTTTTTTGAAATTTATAATTTGACAGTTCTCATTAAGTAGGCCTGTAGGGATCTTTGCCTTCAAAACTTAATAAAAAAAACCGGCCAAGAGCATGTCGGGCCACGCTCAGTGTAGGGTTCCGTAGTTGCCCATCCTGCACAATAGACAATGAAATCGAATTTAACTTACGAGAAAGATTTCAACTTCTATAAAAAGGTCGTAAACGCTAAAGTAACGGTAATTACTTATTATCTTCTGGAAGTTATCGATTATACACACCAGATTGAGCGAAATGTTTTAATGCAGTATGGCACTTAACTAATATGTGTAACGTTCGAAGTATAAGAACACCGCGCGGCACTTACGTCATTTTAAAGAAAATTATGAAATTTTGTGATAACTCAAAAACGGCTCAACCGATTTTATTCAATATAGTTTTCATTGAAAGTTCTAATAAGGCCTTATTTTCATGAATTTTTCCATAATTTTTTGACCCGTGGTTGAGAAGTTAGAGGGGGGGGACACTATTTTTTTGATTTCCCGAGCTAATATTTACAAAACTACTTACTTTATCAAAAAATGATGTTTGAAGACCCCTATTGTTTTTAAAAGACCTATTCAACGACATCCCACACGCTAGTGTTAGAACGAAAAAAAAAATTCACCCCCACTTTAGGTGTACGGGAGGTACCGGAAAAAAAGTTTTTTTTAGTTTTTATTTTACCGTTATGTCGGCGTGATACATACACATACTCATACCAAATTTCAGCTTTCTAGCACTTATGATCACGGAGCTAAGCTGCGGACGGACAGACGGACAGACGGACATGGCGAAACTATAAGGGTTCCTAGTTGACTACGGAACCCTAATAAAAAATATCTAGTCAATGGTTGACACTTATCAATGTAAAAATTTCAACGGTTTGACATTGATATATGTCAGAATTTCAATGATTTCTATCATAAACTACCTACTTACCTATATAATAATATATATTATTGAGTACTTTGTTTTTTTGACCGAGCGAATAAAGCAAAGAAGATGTCCGGTTGTTGGGAAGTCAGGATTTTAGGTCACATTTCTCAACCGACTCTCATGACTCTCCCGTCATTTTTTTAATTTTTATAGTTTTTTTTTTTACTATTCAGTTGACCGAAAATTTTCAAAATGGCGGAGATTCCACCATTTCAAAATTAACTCGCGAGGTCTACAGCTCACAGAGCCAGCCAGCTCATTTTGTGCAAGATGGCTACTATAAGTAATATGTCTCTGTGCATAATTAACTTGTTCGTTTGCCTTGCTTCAGTAATGTTTACTTCTTTCATTTGAGACGCGAAGGTTAACTGGAAGAACCCTTTACAGGGATAAGTTCGCCTTTATCACATATACTGTTTTTATCTCTTTGTTGAATTGTGTCCAATAAAGAGTTTACATACATAATTTTTTTATTAATCTCCGACAATGGAGATCTCGAAATTGAAATTACGTATTCCAATCAGGACCCAGCACAACAAAGAAATACAACCACTAAACGTCGAAGCTTGCAAAACACCAATAAAACATTTAAAACCCTAATCGGTGTCAACCTTCATAAATTAAACGACATTGTATATTTTAAAGCCCAGATCGTCGCATATCTTCGTTCATTATACTTTATGTGACACCCGATCGCCTTCGACTGGTGTTTGACCCGCAACAAAGGATCTTCTTAGAAGAATCCAAGCAATCGGCGATACAAACTCATTTCCATAACTTTGTTGCCGATTTATTATAACTGATGACACATAGTTTGAGAGAAATTTGGGTGATATGTCGCGAATGTCAGGGTTAGAGTCATTTCTGTGAATCATCGTAAAATATGGCGGGATGGAATATTTTAAAGCATTTAATGGAAATTAACTGTGGTCGTCGGGCCTATGATGGTTTTATCACGCGACAAGTAAGTGACAAAGCATCCGTCAGGTTTGAAAAATGCGAGTTTGAGTGACAGGATGCGTTGTCACTTATGTATCACATGATAAAAGCAACCATACTGCCCCCTGAGGTAACTAAATAATAATAAATTTGTTTCGATACAACCTTTTTTTATAATAGAATCTTTTATATAAATATACCACATAAATAGTACTAAATAGTATCACATGCATTATTTTTCATTGATCACTATTTTAGAAAGTACCCCAGTTGCCTTTGCCGAGGAGGTCTGATGTATCTGATGACCACACTCCGGAGTTTTAGGTACATGAATGATGATGATCTCACACAGTAGATAAAATAGAGTTCTGTGTATAAAACGTACTGTAATGAACAATAATCTATGGATTTGTACAGTGCCTATAACTTACATATTTTTATTGCAGATGATATAACTTCGTCATCATATCATCCGAAAGACGCGAGACGTTCACTGCTGGAAGAAGGCCTCCTCAGGGATCTTCAGACCGCGTCGTCTGAAGCCCTCTTCCAACGACTTCCTGGGATGCTGAGCAGATCGTCGGTCCACCTAGGATTAGAGGGGAGAAGGGGTCGGGTTTTTTTCACGCTCTTCTGGAACGCAGTCGCTACACAAGAAACCTATCTGCTCTGATTTTTGCGAATCACTACATAGTATAAAACAAAGGCGCTTCCTGTCTGTCTGTCCCTATGTATGCTTAGATCTTTAAAACTGCGCAACGGATTTTTGATGCGTTTTTTTTTAAAAGATATAGTGATTCAAGGGAAGATTTATATGTATAATAAATGCATAATATAGCATTGCACCCGTGCGAAGCCGGGGCGGGTCGCTTGTAAAGTAATAAAGTTGCCCTTGGGTGGCTTTTGGTCCAGGCGCTCGAGTCGAGCTTCTTCAAATGAAACTACACCTTTATTGTGCACAGGTGACCGGACATTCAAAACCAAGTTTGGTTTGGCTTTGCAAGTCACATCCGCGCACATGAGAGAAGTCTAGTGTAAGAGTCGCCATTGTTGGATATATATATATGTGTACAGTATGAATGGTTGGTGTCGGTATGGCCGGTAGTGTGGCAGTACGATAGGATCGCGCTATCGAGCGGCGCGACAAAGCGCGGCCATTAACCGATATGACAAGACTATAAAGCAGGCGGCCTGGGTATGGGACCCGTCGGCTGACTGAGGAGTAACTCTACTAGTAATGCTACCGGTGTCGTCAGCGTTCCCATTCCTTATACGCTGCCTTGACACGGCGCTGAAGCAGCGTTGAATGTATGCGAACGCTGCGATGACGCTGGTAGTGTGGGGGTTGTGTTATGGCACCACAAATTGTAAAATATGACCGCGTTCTGCATATTCTTAATATTCAGTTAACAAACCAAACTATCAAAAATTGGTAAAAAAAAACTGAGACTTTAATTCAATGCTCTGCCCAATTGAGATTGTTGTAACTTCTATCGTAGACTGGAAATTGGTGGTTACCAACCTGCACCAATCCAGTAACCAATTTCAGTAACTTAACTCAGCCCTAGCACCACGTGAAGTAAGTAATCTGATAATAATGGCATTCGGGTTTCCTTCACTCTCGAGGTTTGTACTTCACTGACCCAAATCAACTCGGTATAACAAGACAAAATTCAGTTGCCTTATGGCAGTCATGATCTTCGAGAAATATCTTATCGCATTATAGAGAAATAGCTTTATTTTAGCTTATTATAGCTTTATCTATAAATCGGGTTGTTGTTGTTGCTTCTTAGGCTAAAAAACGCTATATTGACTGAGTGGAAGAATACCTAAAATTGGTTATAGGATACTTTTTATCTGACAAAGTTAAAGCAAAAAGCATGTTGTGGCTTTTCTGCTCTTTGCGTACAAAGTTCCGTGCAACTTCCAGTCAATAAACAAAAGAACCAAGTAGAGCACGCTCCCATGCAGATCGTCAGAATCGCAATAATTTTCACCATACACACATTACAGGCGATCACTCCGCGTTACATTACGCGCCGTGTTTCGCCCGGACTCGAACCCGGGCCCGCTCACCATAAACCTGCCATCGTAACGTATCAATTGTGTTTATGGTCGATATTTTTATTATTTATTACGGACACATTATCGATTCAGATCGTATCGGGGAAGTGTGAAAGTTTTGTTTTACTTAATAGGTTTACTTGACATGTTCATGGGCTCAAACTTTGTGAATGTAACCGGACGGTGTACTTAGAGATGGCCGTTCTCGAGACGTTTCTGGATTTTTATGGGAAATGTTCTGGAGAACGTTATTTCCCCGTGCAAATCGGCAAACGTTCTCGAAAACGTCACATCTCTAGATATACTTGCTTAGTGAGCAAATAGGTTTGTGCACAAATCACGATAGAGGGAGGGGAGGTCACGAAAATATCACGACAGATCACGTTGGGGGAGGGAGGGGTATAAGGAGACCTCACGCGTATTTTTCTGCTGTGAACGAACTAATAAACAAAGAACCACACCAAATATTTTGGTTCAGAAGGGTCAGAAGGTTGCAGAAAAGACCTCGCGTGATTTGTGTACGAGCCCAAAGTGGCAAACATTAATAGTAACTAACAAAACAAATTATTGTATTAAGTGGTTTATACTCACGTCAAATTGTCGGGCTGACATGTTTCGAACTCGTATGGAGCTCTTCAAAAAATAATCAGACGCATGGTTAAGATTGCAGTCCGTCATAAAAAACGTCACCTCGTTAGATTTAAACAAACTTACAGATATCTTTGCTATTTTAAAATGTTTACTTACTTACTGCGCTGGCTCAACGACCCAAAGTGGATCTTGGCCTCCGACACCAGAGAACGCCATCTTCTTCTATCTTGAACTACCTCCCACCATTCCGGTCGACGGAGTTCAATCAAAGTATTGGATGAATTATTGGTCTTATATGGAATAATTATCATAACATAACATTGCAATGGACTGTACTTACAAAGACTACCTACTTTTATTACACTTTAAAACCATCATTTGTCCTCTAAGCACCAATAAAGTTCAAACATGTCCAAACTCCGCAAACATCAACCGTTATTAGCTTCAAAGGACCTAACGGCTCCCAAATGAACCATAAAGTCAATAAGGCTTAGCTTTAACTACGTCAAAACTATCAAGGCCACAGATAAAGAACCTCCAAACGGGCGTTTCAAACGCTCTGACCTACTATATAATGACGAAATAAGTAGGCAGGTCCAAACTACACAAACATCAACCCATATTAACTTCAAATAATCCAGTAATTCAGTCAATTTTGTTTATCGAACGGAATAAAACATTTGACGTCTCCTATTTACCATCCGTGCAGCAATGGTCAGGCTGAAATATCTGTTAAATTATGTAAAAAAATGTTAAAATGCATATTACTGAACAACGCCAATCTCTCAATTCAGGATATAAATAAACAGCTACCTAGCGAGTTTTTTGTTCGAATATCGTAGCACGCCGCACTGCAGCACGGGTGACTCGCCATCCAGGTTAATGTTTTCACGAGATTGTTCTCACTGCCAGTAAGAACGGGCTCGCTTAGCGGTGGATTTAGACCAAACGAGCGAATGCTCATTCTATCGCCTTTCTACCAAATTATCTTTGGTTTTGAATGCTCTATTCTAATTCTAGCTCTTTGTTTATTTAGTCTAAACCCACCGTAAGAAAAATATGTAAAAATAAAAACCGCTGGGGGAAACATAATGTCAATCTTGAGATTTTGTGTAAAAATTTTAAATGATGTTTTTTTTCTTCGCATTAGTCGTCAAAAGCACTTTGTTTAGTCTCAGATGAAAGTGCAATAAATTAACTCGTATTATCAAAGGCCTCCCCTTCGGATTGGCCCTTGAACTTACTCGTTCATCTATTGCTTACTTTCCAGCCTCTACAACAATACTATTATTTGGTAGTAAGTCGAACTGAACTACTACCGAACTACTGTGGAGCGTTTGAAACGCTTGTTTAAACGACTTAAGACTACCAGCTTAAATCTAACGCGCCTTAATGAAGCTAGCATGTCACACAGTTAATACATCGACAAACGACATCACGACTACGTTAACATGCAGATAACAATTTAGCGAATTGCTTTTACGATGTGTGTGAAGGGGTGACTTTAGGGTTGCCACATATTCGACTCAATTCACTGTTCGATAATTGTACTGCATTTGAATTTGATGCCAGTACTATGTAATAAAAATTAGGACGTGTAATTAATATACATGTTTATATATTAACCAACTTACGAGCTAAGTACGGGCGAATCAACTTTTTGACCGATGCTTTTGATTGTCTCCGACGTTACTCAAGTCAAAATGTAACTGGAGTTACAAAGAAATCGGCCGTTTAATATACTTTTTTTTGCGCCCATACATATTCTGCATCGAGCTGTTATGTTTTTTCCTGAAATAATGACATACAACATTATAATAGTAAGTATAAAAGTTATCCCGTTCTCTGCCGTTCTATATTTATAAGATCATCAGCAACAGATGAAGCGACAAGCTACTTATACATATAACAAAACGATACAACACATGTTTAATCTGCAATATTTTGACAGACACCTATTTGTTGGTAGGCCGTCAGAGCGGTATTTCATTAACTCGCGAGTGACAACCCTGGCTTTAAATTCCAATGCCAAGGGTCCGGTAAATTGATAATTTTACTGTTGTTGGTATTCACGTGTACAGGGTGGCCGTAGAGTACTGTATTATAAGCCATACACGCAGCGGACCAATAAAACATTAAAGAGGAAATAAATAATAATTAGGGGACGAATCTAGTCTACAAACTGGCACAGTGGGTACAATGATATACAAAATATATAAACAGATCCATGACCGACGAACAAATATCGCCACCATGACATTCTTGATCGCAAACATTTGTACTCATCACACAAATATTTACAATTAAGTATTTCAGTGATTCCATTAAATCACTTAAAATTTTATGAACTTATCAGCCTGTGCTTAGAAAAACACCTGTGTTTGTTTCATCTAAATGAAGTGAGTAGTTTGAAGTTTTGATATCGTAAATTTCTGACTGCGTGCCATGCATGGCTGCATAACATCATCAGACTAATACGTATGTGTGTGCTACGACAGAGACAACCGCGTCGTCAAACAATTGCGGGACCATCATATCAGTGTTATTTCTTTCCCTCTTTTTTTACTTTAGATATCCATGGGCCTATTTTGTCTAATCAAGTGCGTACTCATTTATAAACTTACCCAAAGACTTGAGAACCTCATTTCCCGGTTAAAAACACTCTGTATATATTCTAAGTAATACCTTAAAGCCATTCCATCGCTTATTCATTAAAGGCCCGGTGCCACTATTAATATTTACAGCGGACGCCATCATGGGACGGATGGGGTAATGTTTGGACAGGGGCAAGTTTGACATGATACCGTTTGAATAGTTCACGACCTCCTTACCCCTGAGAATTAATTACAAATAGCCTTTAATTGTTCTTAACGTGAAAAATATGCTTGGGTTGGGAAGTTGTTGATATCTGATATGATAGAATAATAACTTTCTTAAATGATTTCGCAAAAACACCACTGTTACCTATAATATGTATACGTACGCACTTGCAGTTACATATGCACTATAGTTAAGAAAGGGATTCCGAGCTAACCCGTATTTAGCCGCACTATTATTTATGAACACGACAGCCTTGCCCCGCTTACCGCAAATAAGCCCCATACTATTTTGTCCCATACTAGGTACTCTTAGTGCGCAACCTTCCACATATAGGTTTCGGACTTTTCGTAGCACGATAATACTTTCTAGTTCTATGGAGCCGACATTAACGGTTTACCCATAGAGTATATTGAATGTTTTATAAGGTTTACCCTTGTTTGGTCTAATAATTTTTGTCTAATTTTGATGTGCCTAATTTAATTTTGTCTTAAATTACTTGCATATTTATTCAGCTAGCCTAATATTCGTTTAGTCTAAAGTAATTTCGCTTAATGAATATTTTGCATAATCTTGTTTTGGCAAATTTTCATGTTGCCTAATTTTTGTGTATATAATCAAATAATCATTAGTTAAAATAACGTTCGGCAATATAAGAATGGAACTAAACTAATATTAAACAAAACAAACTTTATTTGAAGTGATGATTAGACTAAACGAGTTTCAGTATTCATCATATAGTATAGTGAGTGATCATGTATTGAAACAATAATTATGAAACCTGGGGCCTAATTCGAGTGTCGATCGCCAAACGTCAGATCACCGTTAGATAACAGTCATCTCTCCGTGATCTCGCCTTTGAACTGTCATTAAAACACGATGATGAAGCTCATCGCGTTTTAATGACACATGTGACATATCTCATCTCACTTTTGGAAATACGAAGGCGATAACAATTGTCAAAAATGCTATTCATGTATATAAATTTCTGTTTTGAACGAAACGTAACGGACTAATTTCACGTACTACGTGGTCAATTTAAAGTATGCGCCTGTTATTTATGCCGTCACATACAAAGAAAGCGAAAATTTTGCGCGTCCGAATTGACGAAGTTGCGATGATCTAGGGATATCGCCACTTGTCAAGTAGGCACACGTCAAAAGTGACGGATGGCGATGAAAAGGAGAGATCTCCATTATATCTCTAAAATTGGTCGAATACCCCCCCTGAAATTAGGCAAACCGTTGGTTATACTAAAAGTTGTTAGGAAAACTGAAATTAGGCAAACGAGTTTTAGACAAAACAAGGGAATACCTACCGCTGGGTTTGAATCCCGGCAAGGGCAAATATTTGTGCCTGGGACATGGATGTTATTTGTATTTAAATATGTTTTTATCTATATAAGTTTTTTAGGGGGCAAACGAGCAAACGTATCGCCTGATGGAAAGCGATAACCGTCGCCCATAACACACATTAGTATGTTTATCGTCGTCTAGGACCCATAACACAAGCTTCTGATGTACGGCTGGTGTCCTGAGAAAGCTGAGAAACATAACAAAGTGAATTTTAATTCTTATGTGTTGGGGGTTCCGACTGACCAGCTAGCGACCTTCATGAAGGAAGAATTTTGGCCGAAAGGTGTTTTATTCCGGCGTTCCCGCGGTCGGCTACCCAACACCACGAACTTACGCACCACATCGTGACCTAGTTGTTTAGTATTTTAATATTTAATATGTAAGTATGTTAGATTGTAAGGTATTTATTATCTATGAGCCTTTGATGCCTGAAATAAACGAATTATTATTATTATTATTATTATATTTGTTTCTCGTTTTGTCGTCTTTTGGAAGGCTTGCGTGGGAATATGGATCCAACACGTAGAGCCCCCTTGGAGAAATTTGCTGTGGCTGTAGCCCTGCTGGGACCCGTTCCTGATCATATCAATAAGATGATACATCCATGAAGGTCCCAGCAGGTGATTGAACTATTGCATTGTTATGAAAAAGAAAAAAAACGGGCTATTAAAATGGAGTTTGGATGGACTATTTATTTGGGCTATTGCAATAGAAAAATGTCACCCGCCGTAACCATCAATGCGACTATTATAATTTATACCTCTGGCGGGTGGTGACTCGCCCTTCACTCGGTGGGCCCCGTAATTCCATCGTGCAGACGGCCGGAAGCAACACGAGCGTGAGGGCTCAGGGGTGTCGAGAGGTGTGCTGCGCTTTCTCCAAAGTTACTCGCGGCGTGATGCTCTTTAACACTTCCAACCCTGGAGCATATAGCTCTAACGCTCCTCTCTGGACGGCCAATGAAAACAAGCCAGTACTGAGAGTCCTACGGGCCCTCTTGGGTTTCCACTCCAGCCGATGAAGGCACACCGGAGACGAGGACCCTGACCGACTCTCTGGAGATCTCGGGTCCGTGGAGTCGTCACTCCCGAACAGCTCGCCACAAGCTGCCCTGCGGGCTTATTATTATTATTATAACAAAGTAAAAGCTATGTTAAATACATGAGCTTAACCGGGTTCTACCTTAAGATGTTACGTGGCGCCGGGGGCATGTCAACCCTTCCGTAGGCACCCTTGAAATTATAACGCACGGCGGATTGTATCGAATAGCGTTAGTATATTAGATCAATAATGTGTGATATTATTATGTTTGTGAGTGCTTCGCCCTAATGATCTGCGGCAGAAATGGCGGTAAGTTGTGCTGCGTCTTTTGTGAATCGAATTTGTTGTACCTATCTCAAGTTTACTCGATATAATCGAATAAAAAAGCCTTTTAAAGCGTTTATATAGTTCAAATGGCCAGTGATTGATTTTTATGCACGGTATCTATAATTGCCTTCGAACTCATGCTAGTATTTCTTGCCACCTACTTGTAATTATTTGATATAATATACATATTGGTCGTAGATACATGATGGGTAGATGTTGCAATTTTCAATAAAATATTTGTATATTAGTCTGTCTGTCAGGAATGTCAGGGTTAAACTTGAAAACTACTGGCCTGTCATATATGTAGAGCTGTGCTCGATGTGTATAATTAATGTATATGTTTCACATCAGTAAAGTTAACGTCTATTGCACGACATGGTCCCAATAGATGGCACCTTTAACCTTAATTCATAGCATATGACAAACAGTGCGAACTATTGGAATTAGGGTATCAAACATCAGACTATTATAAAGGCGAAAGTTTGTAAGTGTGTTTGTATGTTTGTTACTTCTTCACGCTCAAACGGCTGGACGAATTTTGATATAATTTGGAATGGAGGCAGCTGACACCCTAGATGACCACATAGCTTACATTTTATCCCGAAAAAATTTACTGTTCCCGTGGAATATGCGGGTAACACTACAAGGTGCAGCTAAATAGTTTACCATGTGACGTAATCCAGGCAAAACTTACAACTAGATACTCGTACCATTAGTTTCTTCGCATCGCTATAGTGTAAGAATCCAAGTCGTCGATCAGAAACACTTCCCCATCCATTTTACCTCATGGACACCCTCACGACGAATAAATAATTCCTGTCCGGACTCGTTCTGCGTGGACATTACTAATTCATGGGGATAGTCCGTATTTACACGCAAAAATGTCTGGGGATTCGGATATTTGGATACCTTGATTGGGCAAGGGTTGTAATACTTGTAATGAGATAGTGGCTTAGAGGATTATGTTTGGTTTGGACGCAAACGTTTAGTGGTTGTGTGTATGGTTGCAGCGTGTCGTGGAATTGGGATATTCCTGAACAATAAAGGCCCACAAAGATCGAAAATGCCCGCGTTTGCTAATTAGAACGTCTGGACAGCCAAATCTGTGACATTGGAGCTGCCAAATAGATGGTCCGATTTGAATGCGGTTTTTTTAGCCTTTTCTATCAGAAGTTTTTAGCTATGTTGGGTGTAAAATTTTAAACGGAGTTTTTTTTTATCGATTCGATTTAGTAAACAAAACCTCACTCTCCACCAAATTACGGATTTCAGTTTTTCTTTGAGCTTTGATCTTTGTATCAATGGCTTAAACAAAACCTGCTAACGATCGGTGACTATACAAAGTTTACGCACAGAAATAAAGTTAATTTTAAATGTCCCTTCTGCAACCCAAAACGCTCCCACGACACATCAATCACACAGAACTGTGTCAGTCAAGATGATTTAAACCCCGAATTCAAGGCCTCCCTCAACAAGATTTAATTACTCGTAATTTATCGTCGCCATTAATCGTCGCTTCTGCTAAAAAAACGTTTTAAAAAACAAAAACCCGGGAATCTATCCCCTTGATTACAAGCTGTCGTGTTACGGGATTTTTTCTAAGCCATTCTAATTAGTTGTCGGTTAGTACGCGTGTCTGGAGCATCCATTTTCTTAAATGTTTACTGTAATTGGCCCCCACCTCGAGATGTTGCCAGCCGCAAAATTTATTACTTAATTACCTCGAAGTCGCGTCGCGTTTCAACCAGATGTTTTTTATTCGCGAGGAAAAACGAAACGGTTTAAGAATGACATTAATTAATTCTTAATGAAATTCGTCTTCACCCTCCTGAGTTTTAATTTAAACGGCCGATTTATTACGCGTACAATTTGTCGCGGGACCCCAGTATAATTAATACAAAACCGTTCTTAATTACATTTATTACCGACAAGTTAAGCAGATAGCCTGAATTTGCATTGCGTTTACATGGAATTTAAACACAAACCCTATTGAAAATGCAAACGTAGAAACAGTAATAAAAATTAAATAATTACCAGATTTTACATTAGCGGTAACAAAGATTATGTGTACCTAGTCTTTAAAGTTCCTGTTTATGAGCTTAATATTTTCTTTGATACGGGTCTTCCACGGCACCCTGGAACAGTGGTTCATCGTATCTCAAGTAGGAGTCGTCCTGTCTCACCACATCCTGGAAAGACTTATGAGACACAGGCTCGTTATAGTTAACGACCACACCGTCGTGATACTGGTGGCTGTTGATCAAATTCCTGTTCACATTCGCGTTCCTGTTGTTATAATCAGTGGTTTTCTTATACTTGTCTTCTTTCTCTGGAAGGATCGGAGTCGAAGTAACTTTCTCCTCGACTTTCTTGTCTTTAGTCGTCGTGCCAGCACCAGCTAAATCCCTGTAATTCCTCTCTTCCTTCCTCAAAGGTGCGTATGGGTACTTATTTCTGAATCTGTAGTCGTACCTGCCATTTCTTGCGTTGTAGTCGTCATCATAGGGACGCCTGTAAGGGTCCATAGAGTATCTGTATCTCAAATCGACGCTGGGAGGTGTCCTGACAACTTCGGGCAGATGAGTGTAATAGATTATTCTCTTTGGTTTCCGTGGTACGTAGTTGTCGTAGGTTTCATCGTATCGGTCGACCTTAGGTCCGTATGCAGGTATATACCTCCGTCTGTTATACATGTCATTGTACGGATCGCGTCGGAATAGATCGTCAGCGGGGTAGACAGGATAAGCGGGATACCTTTCGCTGTAATATGGTCGCCGGGATTCCTCTGGATAGTACACCGCTTGCCGTGGATACACGGGTTTGTAGAATTTTGACCGCTCATCCTCTCCCGGTCTGACGAAATCCGTCCGTATGTCACGAACATCGTCGGTTCTCGTCACTCTCTGTATAGCTTCCTTATCGTTTCTTGATTCGGATGCTTCTAAAGGCTTGTTTTGTGTTACAAAATTGACTCGAGGCATACGGGAGTTGATAAGTTCTCCAGAAGGTTGTGGAGGCGTGAGGATGTCGTCTCTTGTGTCTTCATCACGTCCTGGATAAGGCAGTTTAATCCAGTTCTCATTAGATGCCCTAGCGCCTCTACCGGTCGGTTTATCCGTTACTCTTTCAGTGGTCTGGTACAGAGGGAGGACTTCTTTAGCATTTTCATTGGTGATGGATATTTTAGTAGTTGGGTCCTCAGGAGGTCCAGGCAGCCAGGGTTGGTTGACCTCCTGGTGGTTTTCAGTGCGGATGTTATAGAACTTTTCCTCTTCAATGACTCCGCGGCGGCCCCGGGTCATGTCAGTTTGCATTGTCACCTGGAAACAGAGAGCATAATATCCGTTTGATGACTGTTTTCACATCATACCTAAGCCCTTTTATATTATACCGACAGGAATTCGGTGAAACTAGATTAGATACCGTAATGTATGTAACATTACAAAATATTCTCAATACACTGCAAGTGTTTACGACGACAGCTAAGCCGCACTACCAAGCTGACGGTCGCGAGTTTAAATTTAAGAATTTGTTTGATGAGTACGAATGATCCTGGGTCTAGACTTTTATTATATTTTAATTATGTAGGTCTCAACGTAGGTAGTTAGGCACTAGGTCGATTTAACGAGGTAAGCAGATAAATTACATAAGGTCATTCGGGTCAAGCGAGCCACACGATATATTATAAGCGCACGCACATATACCTACCATAAAAATATTGAAAATGTATTGATGTTAGTTGCATTCAACGACGTTAGTTGCGTGTTTGTAAAATGGCGCTAGTAGTATAATATACAGATGTTCTTTTCAGTATGTTTTATTCTATTCGCTTGTCCCGACTGACCTTAAAATGTAAATGAGTTGTTACCTCTGAGTTTGTTCCATATTGGTGTTGTTCTTCGTCGCAGAAAATGCGCTGTATGATGATAGCGCACCAAAATATCAATATCTTCGAATTCGTCATTTTGGTTTCGATTCAATGCGTTCTGAAATAAAAACAAATATCCAATATTACCATTAGCACGAGTACCTAAGTCAGAAGTTTTTTTTTGTACTACGCTTTTATTTTATTAACGGTGCCTTAATTATCTATGCTTACTTGGTGGCTCCATTCCATAGATCATAAAATATATTTATCTTTTTGATTTGGCAAAAACCAATCAAATAAGCTCAAACACGATGGCTATCTTGTGCTGTTTAGGAGTTCCTATGGTCGCCCGGGCTTAATTTTGAGCTATAGGCTGATATGTGTCATTTCTGTAGCCCGACTCCCACTTAACCGTTTTTTTTTGTGTGAGCCCATAACCTATTCTGAGGGCTGCATCCGCGCTTAGGGCCACCTTCCGTCTCCATCATCAGATCGGCTCCAAGATACCAAATTATTATTTTGTCACCTGAGCTACGTATACGTGCAAAGCTTCATTTCGATACGACAATTGGAGTTACACTTCTAACATTTTAATACATTCTTAATTATGTACTTACGAACTTAGGGATCATCCACATATTACGTAACACCGTAAGGGGGAGGGGGGGTCATACCAAACGTGACAGTACATGTTAAAGGTATAGCAAAAAAGCGTGACATAGGGGGGGAGGAGGGGTTCAAAAAGTCGACATTTTGCGTGACGTAATATGTGGACGACCCCTTAGTTATAGCTCAGTTTCATTAGTCGAATGGGTCTGCATGCGGGGTGCAGTAGATTTCCTTAACGCATGCCATAGGGCCCGCATGCGGGGAATTGTTTTCATTGATAGGGACCCCATCGACCAATGAAAACTATTCCGGGCAATGCGTTATGGAAATCTACCGCATCCCGCATGCGGGCCCTATCGACCAATGAAACTGAGCCATTATGGTACAGATGCCTTTGTACAATACTAGTGAGACAATCATACCTACTTATAAAGACTGACTAAAAATGCAAAGTACCTACAGTCCGTAAACTCCTTGATTAGCAAAAACATCGATTCGGTTTGGGAAAAAATCATAATTATATTTTTTACAGTTTTTCTTGCCGGCTGTATTTTCGTACACAAACTTTAATTGCCCATCAAGACCAATCAAATTAGTTTACACGATGGTTCAAATAAATAGAGGTTTAAAATTCGATTGTATACATTGACGTAATAATTAATCAGACGGAAAAAATGGCACCCTCTCAACTAATGCAAAATCACAAATCGCATTACTTGGGCGATCAGTCTCGTTTAGACCATGACACGTGACGGGTCTCAAAAGTGACTTAATTTTCAGAGTAAAATTACAGAAATAACAACTATAAAATAAAGGAACAGGACGGAATATTCTTTTTTACTTAGGTTCTATTGATTAATTAACGAATCCTATGTAAAATCATAGCATATTTTGTATTAGAATTATTAACTTTGTCCCTAAAAAATGCACCTCATCATAGAACAGAAATCTAAGGAGTCGCTATAGTTTTTTTATATTTTATTAATAAATAAAGGAGTGCAATAAATAATTATCCAATTTTTTTTATTCAAGATTCCCATGCGATACTCAACAACTTAAAAATGGAGATCACATTTAGCAAGACAAACGCGAAGAATAATTGAAGCCAAATAATTCGTCTCTCGTGTGTTCGGCATAATCATATGTTTTTTTTATGTTAATCAACAGAAGCGTAAAATGGTGACATTCATAAATTACTAAAAAAAATGCTATGTTGTTATTTTTTTATTTTGTCACAGAGTCAAGACACTGTTAGTTTAAACCTTTGAACGCAAAGAACACATAAAGGCGACGGCGACGTGTGCTGCCGTGCATACCACGCCACCGACAAATAAGATCAAACTTTAAAGGGTTAATAATGTCAATATTTTGCACTTGTCTTACTCTCATTTCACATACTGGAACAAGGAGAAATAATGTCATTATTACTGATCCCTTCTATCGGAAACTTTTTATGCAGTTGTTAAATAAAAACGTAACTAAATTTGTTATTAACAATTTACGAGTTTATTTAGTTCAAACAAAACATATATTTTAATACCTAAATAAAATAATACTTAATGAAAATATTTTTAGTGTGTAAAAATATTAAAGTCTGCTCCATTCGTGCCATGTTCCAAGTTTCACAAGAGACATGAGTCAAAATACGCTAAAAAAGTCAATTTACATGAAAAATATTTGTGGTAATAAGTACGTAAGCCAATTTGACACTTAAACGTTTGAGCAATGAGTTCTTTTGTACGAAGTAATTATGTTGTTAATTATAAATAAGCGTTATTGGCATCTACTTGAACATGGCAACGATGCCACTTTTTTTGTAATTTTTGTTCGGGTCTGTGGCTCTTATAAATAATACCTCAATGATAGTATATAAGATCGATTGAGGCAGGTAAGCCCGAATGACATTTCGCCCCCTGCCTGCTATACGGCCACATCTCAAAAAAAAATTTTTTTTGGATTATTGCAGATTCGTAGTCAGGATAGTTTAATTTATGACCTTATTTCGAGAGCCATAAGAAAAAGTGTCCTTAAAAGCCTTTTTTCCACAAGTGGCCTTATGGATCTGACCAAAAATTGACAGTTGACTCCCTGCAAGACAGCCACTTGCCAGTTGTGGCTGTATAGCATACATTTATAATATTTTTTTTGAGTTGCGTCCTATAAGAATAACGTAAATTCTAGTGTTATTACGATGAATCCCTTTAATATAAGCGAAATAAACGTCATTTTGTTGTTGTTTCACAACAGTGGGTACCGATAGTACTTATTATTTATTTCATTTATTCGTATGGCATATTATGTAGCTACAGTCATTCATATTATACAATTATACGTTCTTCTATTGTACGGTGGGTGCCTCGACTTCAACCGATGAGGCGGCAGGTTTGCGAACTCTACATGGATGGGCAAATTGGGACGATTCACGAATTTTTGTGCTTCGTGGACCAGTGCCTGTTGTCTTCTTAGCGGGGCGGGAGCTGTATGACTCAACACAGGCAGCCAAACCAGAGGAGTACATTTGATGGTTCCCAATATGCATCGCATGGTTTGGTCTAGCACGTCTATCCGATGCACATGTGCGCTGTTGAGCCAAACTGGCAAGCAGTTCTCTGCCATGGAGTAAACTAGGCTAAGACCGGTAGTGCGTAGCACGTCAGCTGGTGCTCCCCAAGTAGTTCCCCTTAATCTGTGGAGTATGTTATTCCGCGTCTGTAGCTTCTTCCCTAACTTACTAATGTGTGGCGCATAGGTAAGATTGCGGTCCAGAATGACACCCAAGTACTTCGGTGTAGGATTTAATTTAAGCGCCGTCTCTCTGAAGCAGATATTTGGCTCATAATTTGCTTCTTTCTTACAGAAATGGAATGTCGCAACTTCTGTTTTACTAGCATTGGGCTGCAGTATCCATTTTTTTAAAGTATTACTCAAAACATTCCAGATCGCAAAGAAGGGCTTTCTTCGGGGGTTTAAATTTGCCATCCTGGTTTGTGAAGGCGATGTCATCCATCAGCATACATAAATTTCCAATTCTGTTTTCGGAATCGGTCCTGACTTCACTCCTGTTCAACCTATACACACACGATATAATTATTAGGTTAAACAGGAGCGGGACCAGGACCAATCCCTGCGGTAGTCCATTGTTCAGCTTCCTGACTTTGCCTGAGGTGTTTCCTAGGTGGACGATAAATTTCCTATTGCTGAGCATAGAGTTGATTAGTCCCACCATCTGCACTACGGTCACGAGCTTATAGATAAGCCCCTGTCTCCATACGGTATTGAATGCAGCTGAAAGGTCGATAAAGACTGCCACGGTTTTCTCTTACCTTTGAAACCCAGCCTGTCTTTATGTGTGTTGTGAGCGACATAACCTGATCCACGCAGTTCGGACCACTACGGAATCCAGCCTGCTGCACAGGAATTATTTTGTCAACTATAGATTTGATTTGATTGTAGATTGGCCTGTCCAAAAGTTTGTCCCCGAATTACCCGAATTCAGTGTATGCAGTTGAACTTAGGTTAAATAATATATTTATATTATTCGAGACTATGTCTAAATAGAACTGTGAGAGCCATGTCCTACATGTTGGTGCAAGGTGTTCTAAAAATTCGTTGTAAATACCGACTCACATAAATTGGGACTTTGATTCGAACCAGTCTTCATTCAGTATTGCTAAACCTAAAAGTAGAAAACGAAAAGCTTATCCTGCACTATGAAAAGGTAATATTATAAAGAAACGCAACGGGAACCTAGTCCACGCTAAAACCTAAAACTACGGGGCCTCCTTGTACATGGTACATGTTATATATGGTATTATACTATATGGTACATGTTAACACGATAATTAAAGATACAAGTGCCTTTAAGAGAAGGTACCAGATAATTATTAATTATATGCAAAATGATGACGATATCTGCATCTAGAAAGTTGGTATTAAAGCTGCATGCACTGATTATCGCTTACAGTGATGTTGTTACCGTAACAAAAGTTGATTAATAAAGGTATTTTAATCATTTTAATGTTTGCATAATAATTTATATGTTACCATTTTCAAATAATATTTGTTCGGTTTTGGACGCATCTCAAAATTTCAACAAAATGTTTCTGCAATACGGCCCCAACTCCAAGTACCTATCTTAAAGGCCTCGTATCTTAGAAAATATACACGTTTTATAAAAAAAGACGTATTCATGAGAAGCGTTATATCATGATTTAGATTTAGATTTAGATTTATTTATTTCATAATATAAAATGTCAATATAAATTACACGAAGTCAATTTACATGCACTTATACTATGATCGTCATATATTAATATTAACAGATAAAATGTGATGAAATTGATAGTAAAAACAGCGGAATTAATAATAAAACAGATTAAATAATTACATGTCACAATTTTAAACAAACAGATAGAAATGTCAAAGTAGCTCATAAATGGATTGTCAAAATACAAGAATTAACACGATAAAAATAACACTGAAAATAACAAAGTCAAATAAGGCAATAATTAGGAATAAGGTCAACAGGAACTTAGGTATTGTCAGTATATAATGTCATAATTAACAAAACTGGAGTATAAATAAAAACAATGTCAATTATACAAATATAAATTACGTTTCCATATACTCATTTACTGAGTATAATGGATTATCCAATAAAAAGTTTCTCAATTGTCGTTTAAAACTGTCGTCAGATGGCTCGGTTCGTAATTCCGCGGGTAGACGTTCATAGAACGTGGGACCGATGACGCGCGGGTTTTTACAGGCAAGCACCAGGCGACGCGGAACTGTCCTGAGTCTTCCTGTGGATCTAATTTGTTTGCCCGATACCTCAACACGCGCAAACATTGGCAAATTATTTCTCACGTACATTAGAACCTCAAACATGTAAAGTGAGTAGTGCGTCATGATGCGATAATTTATAAAGAGATCTCTGCAAGAATGTCTGGGTTCCACTCCAGCCAGTATCCGAAGTGCTCGTTTTTGGATTATAAGAACGCGTTTGGCATCGGTGGAATTATCCCAGATAATTGAACCATAGGACATTATTGAGTGGAAATGCGCAAAATATACAGTTTTTAATGCATTATTCGATATTAATGGTTTCAATTTTCTTAACGCAAAGACGGCACTACCCAACCTATCACACAGTTGGTCGACATGACACTTCCAGTTTAAGTTTGAGTCTATCATGAAGCCGAGAAACCTACATTCAGTGCATAATGGCATCGGGACGCTGGTAATACATGGGGGCACTGCGGTGTGGCGGCCCGAGAAAACCATGACATTGGACTTCGTTATGTTTAAGAGTAAACCGTTCGACGAGAACCACTTGGAGTTGCCCGCAAGCATCATGGATTTTATTGGCTAGCTGTTCATGTAGCATGTAGAATAAAAAAAGCTAAATTTAAAATGAATTGACCGAAAACTCTTGGAGTGAGCCCCGTTTTACTACCACGCACTACGCTGCCAAAACTTTAACAAGCGATTTCTCGAAAAAATGGTTTTTTGAGATGTGGCCGTATAGCAGGCAGGGGGCGATTTAATCAGCTCATGGACTGTAGGTACATATTAATATTTCTTTTGTAGATACGTATACTCTACTACATTGCAAATCTCTGTATGGGCTGTATTTAGTAGTTTTGTTCATTATAATCATTATGTTACGCGATTGATCTTAACGCTTTGATAGGCAGTAAATAAATGGTAAATAACGATGTTTGACTGTCATTGTGGCCGGCGGAAGTGATGAAATGGACGGAAGGCGCGACGGAGCGTGAATGTTATCTAGCCCAACTTTACAACTAATGCCCGCGGATTTGGGCGTGAGGACGATGGCCTGCGATATTCGCACATGGCAAGGTCCCAGGTTCGCGTCTCTGGTGTTGCCATACATATATGGTAAATAGAGGCATTGCACCTTCGCTATACCATGAAATTGAGGCTTAGTGCGACGGACCATGTTGAACGCTATATAGCCCAACTTCACAACGAATGCCCGCGGATTTAGAATAGCACAATCATTGGCAATCTTGTCTACACGGCAAGGTCCCAGGTTCGCGTCTCTGGTGTTGCCATATATGGTAAATAAAGGCATGGCACTTTCACTACACAATGAAATTGACGGTTAGTGCGAGACCATGCTGAACGCTATATAGCCCAACTTTACAACGAATGCCCGCGGTTTTTGAAATAGCACAATCATTAGAAATCTGGTCTACTGGCAAGATCTCAGGTTCGAGTCTCCGGTGTCGCCATTATATGGTAACTAGAGGCATTGCACCTTCACTACAAAATGAAATTGAGGGTTAGTGCGACGAACGATGAGCGTTATATAGGCAAACTTCACAACGAATGCCCGCGGATTTGAAATAGCACAATCATAAGCAATCTAGTCTACATGGCAAAGTCCCAGGTTCGAGTCTCCGGTGCCGCCATAAGCAGAGGGATTGCATATTGCACCACAAAATGAAATTGAAGGTTAGGGTGACGAGGGTAATGACGGACCATGAACGTTATATAAGGCAACTTCACAACTAATGCTAGGGATTGGGGCATTGGGAATACGATAGGTTGGGAACAGCACTCATTAACATTCTTAGTCTACATCACAAGGTCCCAGCTTCGAGTCTCGAGCGTTTGCGGTTACCAGCTTTGGTAGTTGGTTTGAGCAACCTTCGCTCAATATTATACTAGAAAAATATAAAAATTTATTTATTTTTATACAGTAGGTACTTTATAGCAGGAATTATACGGCCCCAAAAGGCGAGTAATTGACTTCTGAAAATTTCAGGGTGAGAATTGACCTTTTGTCAGTTCCGATTTGAAGATCTCCCTCGAGGACCGAGACCGACCTCTGGGACTACCGTTTACAAACCCATATCTCAGCAATGTCATCACCAGAACTCCACAGGATCGGAAAATTAGAACTCATTTGAGATACATTAACTCCGTGGTTGGCAACCTTTTAGCAGTTTAGAGCGGGCCATTCTTGTTGAAAATTTGAAATGACCTTAATTAGCCGAACAGCAAAAAAGTGCCTCGCAGCCCCAGTTGTAGCTGAACAGCCAACAGATTCAGCACTGGCCCTGGCCATTATACCATGGCCATTATATCTAACAAGCCGAATGCGTCACCAAAATCCCACGACTAGGTGTCACAGACAGACAGTTCCGCTCCATATAGCCGCTACAACGATCAATAGATCCCGTTAACCCGCCCGAAATCCTATTCAAACATTTCAAACATATAGAGTGCAATCAAATAGTGAATGCAAATAACTAATGTTGACTTATAGAGGTAATTTATTCATGGGTCTGATGTAATGTTATCGTAGATATGGGAAAAGTCAGGATCCTTGCTAAGTAAATATCAGGACCTTTCGGAAGTTCGTCCGAATAGTGAGCACTACGTCTTTGAGTTTGCAAAATGCGAAGTATCATGTAAGGCGGTAAAGCCGCCACTTCCGATTGTATTGCCTTCTTAATCAGATATTTATTCAGAAATAGGGTCTAGGAGCTAGCAAAATACCTTTAATATCTACTAAATCAATCTATACAATTTGTTCACTGTAGTTTACCCGACAAAACTTGTTCACGTCAAAAGCGGCCTCAATAGTTTTAGGCAAGTGTTTGGGGACAACTATTGAACGAAAAATTGCGTACCTATAATTACTACGAGTACATAGTATAAAACAAAGTCGCTTCTGCTGTCTGTCTGTCTGTCTGTCTGTGCCGATGTATGCTTAGATCTTTATGAATGAATGTTGATGCGGTTTTTTTAATAGATAATGATTCAAGAGGAAGGTTTACATGCATAATTTATCAGCATTGCACCCGTGCGAAGCCGGGGCGGGTCGCTAGTGATTTAATAAATATTAAAGGTGTTCTTCCAGCTCCTAGACTCTTGCGATTACTAATTGATCTGATTTAGAAGATATAATAAAAATTGGAAATTGCGGTAGTCTCGCATTACTATAGATCCCGCACAGGGGTGTGTTAAACCGGTTATTTTGTCATAAGAAAACCGGTTATAACTGGTTATTACTATAGAAAAATAACCAGTTTTGCATTCCTTAATAACGAATGAACTACCTTACATACGTAATAGAATTCGTGAAAGGTACGTATGGTTTCACTTTGTCAAAACACTAATAACGACATTGTACAACAAATTACACAAAGCGGTGAATGGACACCATTGTATCTCAATTTTAATATCGTCATCATGTCAATAGACATTATAATAATATTATGCCATTATGTGAAATTTTCCCCTTTTTGAATAGTTTTTTGAGCTTATATAAAAAGGGAATGGTACGGATTACCTAAAAGCGTTAAAATAGGTAATAATATGATCTATTGTCACTGCCATTGGTTGCCTTAATTATAGAAAGTATCATGTAATATATATATCTACAACTTTAGATCATTGTATTGAAAACAGTTTTGTATATAGCAGGGTCATGAATACAGGAAAACTCTTAATAGCGCTATGTAGGATAGGATGGCCTATGTTATTGTCAGCGCTATCTGTTGGTTAACATTTTTTTGAACTCACAATACGCCGGAACGACTGGGCTGGACGGGTTTTAACCAATTTTGGTGCAGCGATAGGTGAAGATACAAAAATGGTCATAGGATATTTTTTACACGACTACTAGAATAAACTTCACGCGGACGAAGCACTAAATAAAATAAATCTTATAGTCATCATTCCGAAACCATTGACTTACCTAAATTAACTACTACTAAGATTTCAGTAAAGCTGACCCAGAAGAAAGTTAATATTTTATTACGACGACTCTAAAATAAAATGAATGCAAACGCCGTAGTAAAACTAAGTATTTTTCACCTCACCAGCTCAAACATGGCGATTTTGCTGTCAGATAACAGTGAACAAAATGCGATTTTGTTTCGAGCGTGAGTAGAAAGTAGCTTTTTAATTTTTTCAATATCTGACCACGAATTGTCATTATTCAGCCACAGGTTAATTATAAAATTCTAACCATTTGAATCTCGATGCACTCTGTTTCATTCATATGTATATAAAAGAGAGGGATAGAAACTTATTAATTTGAAATTCGATTTTCGAATCCGACCTCGATTGCGAACAGTTCGGATACGCGTTATATACCAAAAAATTCATTAAAAACACCCGAAAAAGTTGTAATTGCAACGTATTTTTTTTTCTTTATTATTTTTTTATTTAACGACCGAATATTAAAACTATTGTGCCTTTTATATAAAACAATAGATCATTGCTCAAATATAATAAGATTTTTCAACTTATTGTAAATATAATAATAATTTATAATTTCACCATTTATCATAGATGCATATATTCGAAACGCACATTAAAAAATATCGAGTTCATAATATTGTAATTTGTTATTTTCTTTTGCATTTATTTTGTTTGGTGTTTTAGGAGTAAAAATATTAATCAATTTATTAACAAAATCTCGTATAATATGTATTTATAAATAAACACGTCATGTATCTGCTAAATCTTCCAATTTGATAAAATATTAATGACAATAACCGTGTTGGTTGGTTGGTTATAATTTCAATTAAATTATATTGTTATTCCTTTTTAAGCAGCACTTATCTATTTTCTGATTAATAATATTATTGAAATCAGCAACAAAGACTATAAACATACGTTGGAAGAAAAAGCACAAAATGTCGAATATGTTCTCGCTGATGAGGTGAAAAGTTGTGTGAGCTACACGAGAGCAAAGTTTTTTGCATCTCGTGCTGTTGAGCCCCTCGCTACACTCAGGATTCTAACATAGAATCACTCGCTACGCTCGTGATTCAAACGTAGAATCCTTCGCGTGCTCGGGACTCAAAATCAGCACTCGTAACAAAAAACAACTTTGCTCTCTTGTTGCACAAATAACTATTTCGAGTTTTTTAATTAGCTAAAATTCAAGTTTTTTAATTAGTTAAAGTATTAAGTTTTTTGATTAGTTAAAGTATAAGTTTTTTTATTAATAAAAGAGCATAGTTTGTCGGACAATCAAAATGGAATGCGCCAAAACAGGTCCCAAGTCTGTAATTACATAAATATAAATATCTCTCTAGAGACGAATCTGCTAACCCTGGTTGACTACATCTCCGAACATTTGGATAAAGGGATGTGTTGAGGGACAAGTTGATGTGTTGTACTTTGACTTTAAAAAAGCTTTTGATCGCGTGGATAATGACTTGCTTCTGAGTAAATTATGTAATCTAGGTTTCTCATCGACATTACTACGGTTCTTTGCAAGCTATCTGCGCGACAGGCGGCAGTTTGTGCAACATGGATGCTTTGTTTCCGAATCCTATCACACACGTTCAGGAGTCAGCCAGGGTTCGATCTTAGGGCCACTTTTATTCGGAGTCATGATAAATGACTTGGCAACTGTCACTACATATGCCACATGCTTACTCTACGCTGATGACTTGACGCTTATTTATGGTGTGCAACAGTTGTCCGATTGCGAATCACTTCAGGAAAACATCAACCGGGTTTATCAATGGAGCATTGAAAACAAGCTTCTTTTTAATACTGGAAAGTGCTCAGTGATGACTTTCAGCCGCGCGCATGACCCTGTACATGCACAATATCAGTTAGGCCTTGAACCCATTACGCGTGTCGCCTCTGTTAAGGACTTAGGCATAATGTTCGACGTGCATCTCAACTTTCATGCGTATATGAGGACATTAACTGCCAGCTGCTATCGAAGGTTGGGATTCGTAATTCGAAATGCCCGTGACTTTGATAATCCCATGGCGATTAAACTCATTTATACCTCGTTAGTCAGAAGCAAACTGGAGGCAGCTTCTGTTGTCTGGAACCCTCATGAGGTCACTTACGCCCTGCTTCTGGAGAAAGTCCAAAAAGCTTTTTTGCGTTTCTTGTACATGAAAACTTACGGGTATTTTTGGCCATTTTTGTACATGTTAGGGGTCCCCCGACGCAACGAAGCTTGGATTCATTTTCTACTGTTCATTGTAAAGGAACATTTCGTAGATTTTATTTCTTTCTTTTTGTAGGTTGGCATGTCGGGGGTTTTTTAAATTTGTAATTTTATTTTTATATCATATTTTTTAAATAAACAGAATTTTCGTCCCGGTTTTTTTTTTTCTTTTAACACAATTTTTCGTTTACACCGTTTAAGGTCCTGAGTTTCCAGTCTTTTGTCGAGCTTGATCCTTGACTATACATATATGTAGGTACAAACGGAACCCAAGCCAGTGTTAACGAAATCTGTCTTCTATAAAATTAAAATTAGGATATATTTTGATTTCAATAGCCTTAAGCAACATTCTGGGAAACATAGTTAAAGTCAAACTATTTAATGCTTACAATGACAAAATGGCAAAGTTATTAGCCAAGATAATAAAATTATATAATTTAAATGCACTGGATGTGTCGAAAGAACCTGCTACGTATGGCCTAAAACCTAAAACAGAACCAGGTTTCTATTCTACAGGATCCAAATACTACGGGTGGCTTACTTAGCTCCATAAAAATTGCAGTCGGTGCTAGGTAACTTGACTTAGTTTTGAAAGACCTAATCGTCGATACCCCACACCATGGGATAAACAGATAAAAAAATTACATCTCCATTTGAAAAAATTACGTCCCGACTTAAATTTATTCTACCACTATGTCTCTGAGCTAAGCTGTGGACAGACGGACAGACGCACAGACGGACGGACGGACATGGTGAAACTATAAGGGTTCCTTGTTGACTACAGAATCCTAAAAAGCTGTTTTCTCTTAGGCAAGAGTACTTTTGCTAAAGCTTAGGTACGTGTCCTTTAGTCGCGTTAAAATCTTGCAGGGGACTTCAATCAAAGGAACCTGTTCAATAGTCCTAATAACAATTCAGCTTTAGCAGAATTGCGAAACTTAGAAACAGTGACCCAGTACTGTGACAGAAATTATAACGGTTTGCAGAGATTTTACTATCGACTGTTCTTTCTTACACAAACGTTAATAGCTCATCAAGAACAATCAGACGAGCCCAAACATTATGGGTTTATCTTGTGCTGTTTAGGAGTTCCTACGGCCATCTTCAGCTCCAAGGTACCTAATTATTGTACTGTCAAGATTTTATTAAATTTATTAGCGTAATCAATATTACGCTAATAAAACTTACCTAACATTTAACCAACATTTGAAATGCTTGGCTTAGATCCTTTCACAACTAGATGGTCATCATGAGACCTTCATTTATTGAGTGATATAGAAAATGCTAATAAAACTTAACATTTAACCAAAACTTTGGAATCCTTGGCGTCAATATTGGCTGAGATCGATTAACAACTACCTGGTCATCATGAGACCCTCAATTAGTGAGTCATATAGAAAATGCCAATAACACTTAACATTTAGCCAATATTTCGAATTATTGACTTCAATATTGGCTGAGATCTTGTCACTTGTTCCAATTCCAATCAAAGCTGAATATCTTGGAAACTACTGGTCCTATTCCCACAAAACATAGCTAAGAACCACCTCAACGGAAAAGTATTTCGATTAAAAAAAACCGCACTTAAATCGGTCCATCCGCTTGGGCGCTACGATGCCACAGACAGACACACAGATACACAGATACACATGTTAAACTTATAACACCCCTCTTTTTTTGTCTGGGGTTAAAAACAGTACAGTACAAACTACCGTTTTTTTGTGATTCTGATTGTCAATTATTACTATCCCACTGAATGACGTCATGAGTGCCGATTCTTAAACGCTTCGCTTCCTTTTATTTATTTTTTGTTTTCAAAACTAGTCGATAAAATCAAATAAAAACAATAGCTTTGGGTTCCACGATAATAAATTAATGAAATTAGTTTAAACTTGACAATTGCACAATAGGTATTGCTCGTAAATACAAAGACATTCAAAAATTTTATACAGGTATCATGGCTGACAACTAAAACTCACTTAGAAACAAATACCTACCTAGAACAAAGCTCTCATCTCCGTATCAATGTACAAAGTAGATACGAGATTTTCAAGAGTAGTGACACAAATTTAAGTAAGTTTTGTTTGTCTCCAGGCGATATACCCTTCCACTGGACGCAGGAAAACTTTTCATTGTGAGACGTACAAACATATGTCACTAGAATTGTAAGACGATTACTAAACTAATAATTATGATAAATAAATCACTCACCTCACATACTACCGTCGTGTCGAAGCAGGATTCGAACCCATAATGAGCCGACCCGCGCCGGACCGCGCGTCACGGCCTGTGACCTTTTGTTGTCACAAACGCGTGCCCATTGTCGAGAGGGCAAATGACGTGACGGCTTTCCAAACAATTGTAAAAACAAAATCGTTCACCAAATTCGAATACAAACATTGGCCCTCCAGTAGGGCTGGCATATCTAGCCACGACTTTCCATGTCGCGCGACTCGGTGTCACCTGCCTTGCTCTCGCGTTATTAAAAGGAAAGTGACATTGTATTTGTCGGCGACAAGGAGTCACGTCTGACTTATCGTCGGGGATAGTGCAATACCGCGTAAATAACAGCTGTCGATAAAGTTCTCATTTCAATAAAATACTTAGCATTTGTTTGAATATTGATTCGTATCTACACTTGCTACTTACGCGGTATTGCACTATCCCCGACGTTATGGCTAGAGGTGCAGTACATCTAAAATAACTGTGACACGCGACTTTGTCGCGCGACAAATACTATATCTATCACTTTCCTTTTACTTACGTGCGAGAATGACAGGAGATGCCGAGTTACGCGACAAAGTCGCTGCAAGATATGCTAGCCCTGCTGGTACAAAACATACATGTAGGTACAGTTGAACATAGAACCTCCTCCTGTTTTGAAATCGGTTATTATAATATATGACTCAGTTTGTAAGCACCTGCCTACTGAGCTGGCGGTCCCGGGTTCGAATCCCGGCCAGGGCAAATATTTGTGTGATCAACACGAATATTTGTGCTTGGGTCATGGTTGTTCATATGTATTTAAGGATATACATATTTATCTATACAAGTATGTACTCGTATATCGTCGTCTAGTACCCATAACACAAGCCTTCTTGAGCTTAATTATTTGGGACTAGATTGATTTGTGTGAGGTTGTCTGATTTATTATTTATTTATACTCTCTGGGTGCATACACATTTTCTGTCTAAGACTGACTATCGAGCTCAATGCTTCTTCTTGAGAGCCGTTCGCCCCACTAGGTACTACCTATATTTGGTTTGGTAGAACGATTGCCTTTGAAGCAGCGGGGCTAGCATATCTTGCAGCGATTTCGTTTGTCGCGCGATTCAGCATCTTCTGTCATGCTCGCACGGTATTAGAAGGAAAGTGACAGATAGTATTTGTCGCGCGACAGAGTCGCGTGTCACAGTTATGCTAGACGTTACAGAAATAGAGTTTAGACAAGTTAAAGTGTCCAGATTTTACTGGATAACTACAAAAAATGTGTATAATCAGCCAAGAAAGTGGTCTACCACTTCACGAACTAAATTGAATACTCATAAGATAGAGCCGAAAAGTGTTAGACCAATTAATTGGCTGACTGTAACTACCTAACTCGTGCCCCGCACACTTATTAATGGCTATAACCAGGGGTCGGACAAAAAATGCCAATGACGTCAAACCACTTATAGGTGACTTCAAATAGTATTTTTGATTTTCATAAACAATTATCACTTATCATTTACCAACCTCTTTATTAAACGATATCGCCACTTGAAATGAGTAGTACCTACGTTTTTGACTGATACATTGTCAATCAGATGAACAATAAATTGACTTTGTTATTTTGTAGCTAGGGATTCATCGGCCATCTTTGTTCATGTTCATTTCATCTCATGTTTTGATAATTTAATTTTTATTTTTTGATAAGTTTTTTAACACGGAAGTCATGCATTGGTTATAAACCAAAAAAACTGATACTGGCACAAGCTTCGGGCCGCCATTTACGGATTAATAATAATAATAATAATATTTTGTAGCTATTGTATCTTCACGATTATATTTAGCTAAAATTTATATTTATATTTATATTTATATTTAATTCGTCCTCGATATGACGTTAAACTGTCGTGCACTTGTTCCCAAGTGTATACTGCCAACTCAAGGCGTGCGAACTTTTGGTACGGCCTGGTTGGAACAACTGGTGCTAGGGCAGGGTACTAGTTCAGGGCGGCTCATGTCTTGAACGGCAATGACGGCGCCCACGAGCCAAGTGAGTAGGCTCACTGTCCACCCACCAACACGCACCCGGACGAGCGCGGTGGGTTAAATGTCCAATCCCCTCCATTATAAAACGAAAACCCAAGAAACGGCCTCTAGTGCCCGGCAGCTCCGGGGGTGCTGCTGATGGCGGTGGGCAGTCTCTCCCTGGAGAAAGGGGTGCGAAGAATCCCCGGGCGTTGTTACTTCCCAACCGTCAAACGACAAAGGCAAACGTCAAAAGGAATACCGATAAAAATCTTAATGTTCTCACGTTCTCACATACAATGTTAGAACTTTGAGAACAGAAGAAGAAAGACTTATAGAGTTAGAGAATGCGCTTAGTAATAGTTCGTGGGATATTGTTGGTCTGTCTGAGGTGAGGAGAGAAGGGGAAGACGTAATAGAGCGAGAGGAAACATATTTTTCCATCACGGAGTTACGGGCGGTCTTTACGGAGTAGGCTTTATGGTCGCTAAACGGTGGAAAGACAATATTATTGAGTTCAGAGCCTACTCAGAACGGATCGCTGTCTTAAAATTCCGTATCACCGAAAAGAAAACCCTCACGATCTTTCAAGTATACGCCCCCACGTCATCACACTTAAATGAAGAAGTGGAAGAGTTTTACGACTTATTGAATTTGTTCAATGCCTGTGATGAGCACCGTGGTACGTGGAATGTGGTGCTAGGCGACTTCAACGCTAAGGTAGGAACAAAAGAAGAATTGGATGATGGCCGTATTTTAGGACCATATGGGTTAGGAAACCGAAATGAACGTGGTTCTCGCCTTATCCAGTTTGCTTTTGGACAAAACCTTTGTCTCTGCAACTCTTTCTACTATAAAAAGCCACACCGCAGATGGACTTGGATTTCACCCGATGGTAAAACCAAAAACGAAATATATTTTACTCTCACATCCACTACTAGCAAGCACATTATTCAGAATGTTCAAGTAGTCAATAGCCGCATTCAATTGAAATTTAACTCCAGGATTCATCGACAACACAAAATAGTCAGCACAATTAAGAAGTTGGACAAAGACACTCTATTGTTAAATAAGGAATTAAATAATGCTTTCCGTTTATTTAAATCCGACTCTGATACAGATTACGACAATGTCAATGCAGAATATACGAAACTGGAAAAATGTATAAGAATAGCCAACAATAAAATTAAAAAAACAAAATAATAAAATAAAACAAAGAAATTATCCTCACATAGTTTGCACCTATTAAAAGAAAGAGAACAACACCGAGTAAATGTTACCAGCCCAGAATACAAACTCATAGACAGGAAAGTTAAACGGAATATTAGAAAAGATATTCGAAACTACAATATCAATACGATAAGAATAGCATTGGAGGAGAATCGGTCACTCAAAGTAGCGAAACAATGCATATCTAAGCGAAAAACTTGGATAACCTGTTTGAGAGATGAGGAAGGTGTGAAGCAAGTAAATAGGGAGAAAATAACAAATATTTGCACTAACTACTACAAACAACTATACTCTGACAGCACTTCAATACCCACCAGCCAACCTGTCATCAGTTACTCCTGCCCTGACTCTATCCCACCCATTACTGGCTACGAGGTCCACCTTGCTCTTGCCAAGATGAAATACAGCAAAAGTCCCGGTGAGGATGGAATCTCGGCGGAGGTACTGAAGATAGGAGAACCTACACTTTTACCACATACCTATTACAAATCTATTCAATTCCATTCTAAAATCAGGTACATTCCCCGAAAAATGTTGTCATTCGAACATAATTTTATTACACAAAAAAGATGACAAATCTGACATAAATAATTATGGACCGATTAGCCTTGTTTCACACCTATATAAAGCCTTTTTTAAGGTAATAGAGGGTCGCATTGCAGGTCAGTTGGACAGCAACCAGCCCCCTCAACAGGCGGGGTTTAGACCTGGGCTCTCTACCACGGATCATCTGCAAACATTAAATCAACTAATAGAAAAATACAGTGAATTTAACATCCCTCTTTATTTGGCCTTCGTAGATTATTCCAAAGCTTTTGATAGCATTACACATACATCCTTATTTTCCGCACTACAAAATCAGGGCATAGACTCCACATATATACAGCTCATCCGCAACCTATGCTTCCAGCACCGCCAGTATCAAACTGCAGTCCCCCGGGCCTTCATTTAATATACATAAAGACGTCAAGCAAGGAGATCCGCTGTCACCTAAGCTGTTCACCTGTAGCAAATATTCAGGAAGCTGGCGCCCGAATGGGTGGGTAAGGGTATTGTTGTTGATGAGACGCGATTAACAAATCTGCGTTTCGCCGACGACATTGTCCTGTTCTCAACATCAGCTACGGAACTCGGTGTCATGCTACAAGACCTAAGCAGAGCAAGCCTTGAGGTCGGACTAATGATGAACATGTCAAAGACTAAACTCATGACCAACAGCTCCCAGAGAAGAGTAGTAGTGGATGGTGGAAGAATGGAATATGTCCATGAGTACATTTACCTGGGCCAAATAGTCTCCTTCCAGGCTCGAGAAGATAAGGAGGTCGCAAGACGTACCGAGAATGCCTGGAGGAGCTATTGGTCTATGAAGGATCATATGAAGGGAAACCTTCCAATATCGTTAAAACGGAAACTCATGGACATGTGCATTCTTCCAATCCTGACCTACGGAGCACAGACTTGGTCTTTGACAAAAGTTCAGAAGTCTACCCTCAAGGTTTGTCAAAGAGCCATGGAACGCAGTATTCTGGGCGTAAAACTAACTGACAGAATCAAGAACACAGTACTGCGTTCCAAAACGCTGGTAGCTGATGTAGCCCAAGCGGCCGCAAAGCTTAAATGGGACTGGGCCGGACACGTATCTCGCATGCCGGACGACCTGTGGGTTAAAGTTAATACCACCGAGTGGGTCCCACAAAACAGCATCCGGCGTCGTGGTAGACCTCGAAGGAGATGGCGAGACGAACTTGACGCCTTTGACCGAGACTGGTGGGAGATTGCTCGGGACAGGGACGCATGGAAGAATGAGAGGGAGGCCTTTGCCCAGCAGTGGGACAATATAGGCTCTTAATAATAATAATAATGTATAAAAAAACGCTGTAAAATGTCATCTTTACTCGAATATTGTGACAATTTTCCGTTTTTGGAGGTACGTGACAAACACGTGTACCTACTGCTCTTGCTGTAATCAAGATAGGTATACGAACGAAGGTAAGCAATATTAAATGACATTTGGAGACCACCAAACATGTCGGAAACGTAGAAAAAAACCCGGAACAAACACTTTCCATCCTTAAGTGGTTAAGTTTGCACCTGGTATATATAGCGCTCCATACAAATGAGGTGCAAAGTTAACGCAACCAATCCCGTTTGTTGTATGGGAGCCCCCCTTAAATATTTATTTTATTTTTAGTATTTGTTGTTATAGCGGCAATAGAAATACTTCATCTGTGAAAATTTCAACTGTCTAGCTATCACCGTTCTTGAGATACAGCCTGGTGACAGACGGACGGATGGACGGACAGCGAAGTCTCAGTAATAGGGTCCCGTTTTTACCCTTTGGGTACGGAACCCTAAAAAGAGCAAAGTGAATTCAATATGAACATGAACCTTACAAGTATTTTATTGACTACATCACCCTAACACCTGTATTATTAATTCCATGGATTTATTTACGATTATTTTGTTACTTCATTAATACTACTTTGTTATACTACATGTCACACGGAAGTTTAAATACAAACATCAAGATTACGTAATTTTTACGTCATCCGCACTTTTTGTCCGATCCCTGGCTATACCTAACCTTTTATTGTTGGACTGTTGGAAGCCTCTCCCACTGCTGGCAAAGGGCTCCTCCATTTCCCCCACTTCTCCCTTTTTGTGCACTCTTTGGGCATTCCGTTTAGAAAAGTATAAGAAGTCCATAATTTACGAAAAATATACCTTTTGTTGGGTTTCATTCGGCTTTCTTCTCAACAGCTCCTCATGTGAAATGCCGGTAGATTCAGATTCAGACATGTCTGAATACTTACAGAATAAACGTTTTGGTTCTGTTTTTCTTATCCAACTTATATCTATCGCCAAATCCGGCCGCTTCTAGAACAAACTTACGATGTACCTAAGTAGGAGCTCCCTGCGCAATTAAGGTATGGCCATATAGCCAGCCAGGTCGTAGGTAACGGTCTACAGATTAGTTAAAAGTAGAATGGAAACCCGCCGCATCTAACGGTTCCCATTTAAAATATAATTGGTAACAATGCACGCACATGCGTGGTGTCGCGAATTTGTTCGACTCGCGGACGAGCGACGAGCATTGATCTCTGGACAACTTTATTATTATAGTACGGTCAACGACTAAAAATATACATACATTCACATCGCAGTTAATGGCATAATTTACTGTTTTACATTATTATTAATAGGTTTATTAATTTACCTTCGTCGATTTGCGTAGTTTTTTATGTTTAATAATTAATTATTAACTACGTGTAGTATGTTTAATAATTAATTATTAACTACGTGTAGTATGTTTAATAATTAATTATTAACTACGTGTAGGTACCTGTAACAAAGTACGAAAACTGCCAATTCTTATTACAAAGTCCTGTTCTACAGATTTACTGTAGATGGCGCCATAATACCGAGGTCTCTATGATAGAGAGACTCTATCCTATACATTCCGTACGGAGCTTAGGCCTCGTATACACATTAGCCCCATATATTGATCTATTAAACCGCACCTAGGCCTAAGGATGTCGTTTGAACTAAAATGTATATATTATAACTATTATTTACCATACCTATTTAGTTTTTTTTTCTGCTAGTTAATTTTTCTGAAAATAACAAATAAACGAAAACTGTAAATAATAAATACTGACTGAGACTGAGGGTAGTGAAGGTGTTAAAAATAAAACACAAGAATTAATTAATTAGTACATTTATAAAACATTTAATACTATTGCTGTACCATTTAGCAACGAACATAAATGCATTCTCGATATTACGGTGTGACCATAAACAACAAAAAATAGTAAACTAGCGTTTTAATACGAGGGACGAAACCTCTTACACTGTGATACAATATAAGGCATTATTAGCACTAACGTTATGTGAAAGCTAGGGCTCTTAAATAAGACGTACCGAGACATAAGGTAAATATTTATTATGAAAAATAATAATAGGCGAAATATCGGAAATATAGAGACAAATCAACAGTAGACGATATCAAATAAGACAAATAATGGCAAACTCGAAGTATTAATTTTAGGTGCCACTATTTATTTGTTCATGTAACATCACTTCTTTGTAGTGATAGTTGTCAGTGTAGTTATTGAAAATGTCCAGATAAAAACACACTGACAAAAGTGTAATTCGTCACTTTTTGTGACATTTTTAACACTGCGCGTGTTTCGTTGTACCCACATGTATTCGAAAAACGCAGCGTGTGACAGCTTGTCTACAGTCCTTAGTGTTACAAGTTATATCGTCAGTGTCAATAATGGAACTTTATGGGCTGCAATATTAATTGTCGTTGGGTGAGTGAAGTGAGCATGAAAGAAGGCCTCTCGCCTCCCCACACCGGCGATACAACTTGTACCGGTCAGTACCAAAAATAGCTTATTTCTAGTATTTTAAGTGAATAAATATTCGCAATCTCGGTACAGTAGATTATATTAAGAATAGTATTTAGTTACATAACAATACTCGTCTACTAGTCTAGTAATATCTTGTTATGTCTTGTTATGTCACTAAATAATTAAAATTGGTACACCTCTCCGGTGACAGAGGAAAACGGTCGAATAAGTACTCAGTTTGTGATAAGTCAGCACTCTCCGTAAATGTGACATGAATGAATTGACGGGATAACACAACGGCCGTTATTCCTTGTCTTGTAAACGTATCAATTATGCTGTTACAATACCACAAAACAAGCTCATCATCTCGGCGGAGATCGAACCAGCCCGTCTAGCAGAACTACGCTTCGTGATGCTTGTGTCGCGATATAGTATCGTCCGTCACTCTCTTACAGTACAGCGATGAAGGAGACAAATAATATTTCACGCGCGAGAAAGAATCGCAAGTCACAGTTGTGCTAGATGTGCAGCAGTTTCACACTAAAGTTACGTGCCACCTTCGCCTTTTTGTTGTTGAATTGTTTCAGTGAATGCTATGTGGGATTTCTAAGTTTCCAGGTTTATCCTATTATATGTTATGTGCAAATATTGTTCATCCCGAGTCTAAAAGATAGATCCACATCACAAGGTAACCTGTGCTAGCCTGTCTAGGAGTTTGCTGAAGTATCAACTGTGTAACCCTAAACTTCACAGTTCTCTGTTAAATGGTAAGGTACAATTTCCATTTTGACCGCAGCGACGCCACTTGTTTCTATGAAACATATCCGACTGTCTCTATACGCGTCTCTTAAGTTTATTAAAATTATTAATCCGGGAATGGCAGCTCAAGGCTTTTTCCAATGTCATTTTTTAATAATACTAACTTTTTAAAGATTCACTAATCGACTACGCTTGAATACGTTCGTAGCAAAAATCCCCTCTACGTTATATCGATACCTTAGATCACAATCGTACTTTTTGGAAAAAGTCTTTACAATTAGGACGTTAGTGCACAACTCTATGTGGTTTAAATTTCATTGGCAAAATAATTGTAATTAGTACGTGTGAACTAAGGTATATATGGGCGATATAAACGATATATGGGTTTTTTTTAATGTCATAGGGGGCAAACGAGCAAACGTATCGCCTGATGGAAAGCGATTACCGTCGCCCATAGACACCTGCAACACCAGAGGAGTCAAGTGCGTTGCCGGCCGCACAGGTGGGAGTACGCTCTTTTCTTGAAGGTTCGAAGGTTGTATCGGTCCGGAAATACCGCAAGCGACAATTCATTTCACAATGCAGTCGTGCGAGGCAGTCGTGGTTGGCTACAATCCCGTCAGCCGTTGCTAATGCGGTCGAAGTGGGAATTGTAGACTAATGTGATGTACCGGAGAGTGTTCTAGCTAAGCATATGTGTGTATGTGTGAGTTACTCGGCTCCGGCGGCCATGGCGGCGGGCGGGGGCGGGGCCTGCGGGTCGTTGGCCTTCTTCTTGGAGCCCGACACGATGTCGTCGATCCGCAGCAGCAGGATCGCCGTCTCTATCGCCGTCTTGTACACCTGCGGACCAATGTTGATATTACAATACAATACAAGTACTCTTTATTGCACACCTCATAAAATATACAAGAGAAATACAATGCAAGAAATAACAATTAGTGGTAAACAACAGGCGGTCTTATATTAGTACCCTAAGTAACCATAACCTTAAGGTTTCCCACTGCAGGACATAAAATTCCCTAAAACTTCGTGGCATTTACCATGAAATTGGTCCAGTAAAGTAAGACGTGACAAGACTTTTTTTCAAGCAATTTTCGATCTGTCGTTGCACTGTTTAAGTCAATGTTTAAGTCAATTCAATTCAATAATGAGACATTACAATCCCACAAAACAGTATAGCCATTATTCCTGTAAAAGACAATTCAATTCAATATATTTATTTGCTTGAACATACATAAAAATGAAATAATTACATAAATGCATGTTCCAAGTATTCAACACTTCTGCGCTTTGGCTATATTGTTTTTTGCGCTACCACGCTACTAATTCGAGTGAAGCGATCTCGTTCTAATAATTCACACTATTAATGTCGCCATTTTTCTATTAAATTGGACAAATTTGTCATCAGAGTCTTCACTCCTCCTTCGAGTGCGACGCTTATTGCAATTTTGATACCATTAAGTACTTGAAAAATATTGTATATGCGTATACTTCTAATGAACAAAGTTTTGCCATCGACTTCTGTCGGAAAAAGACGTCAAGCCAAAACGAATTTTCCGACAAACTACGATGAAAAAAAAAATACACTACACCTGCAAAGTAGGAGTTGGGCAGCGCCATCAAACAACATGGACTTGAACTAATACCTGCGCAAGTAACGTACTGATATAGAAGCCAGCGCCATCTACTGTCAAATTTAAACATCACTGTGCAGCGAGTAAATCCAACATGGTGCAGACGCTTGCTACAGAAAATCTGCCGACAGTTGACGACTGTCTCACAAGTAAGATGGCGTGAAGCGCACGTAACGCGGTTAACGCACGGATAGCGTTAGCTAAGGTTATAATATGTCTAAAAGGGCGTTTTCTAATGCTCTTTATGTACTTTTAGAAAGAGACTTGCAGCGCCATCTACCGTGAAACTGGAGCAACACTAAATAAGACATAAATGTACTTGATTCGTTAAGCTTCCATGCCACCCTATTGCCGATGATGGAATCTTTTTTACAAGCTACTCAAATTATGGGTAAATCCGCTGTGCATAGACAGTAATGTGAGTGTATCGTACCTGCAGCTTGACGGCGAGCGGCTCCCAGATGCCCTTGGCGGCCATGTCCACGATGTCGCCGCTCTCGCCGTCGATGCACAGACAGTAATGTGAGTGTATCGTACCTGCAGCTTGACGGCGAGCGGCTCCCAGATGCCCTTGGCGGCCATGTCCACGATGTCGCCGCTCTCGCCGTCGATGCACAGACAGTAATGTGAGTGTATCGTACCTGCAGCTTGACGGCGAGCGGCTCCCAGATGCCCTTGGCGGCCATGTCCACGATGTCGCCGCTCTCGCCGTCGATGCACAGACAGTAATGTGAGTGTATCGTACCTGCAGCTTGACGGCGAGCGGCTCCCAGATGCCCTTGGCGGCCATGTCCACGATGTCGCCGCTCTCGCCGTCGATGCACAGACAGTAATGTGAGTGTATCGTACCTGCAGCTTGACGGCGAGCGGCTCCCAGATGCCCTTGGCGGCCATGTCCACGATGTCGCCGCTCTCGCCGTCGATGCACAGACAGTAATGTGAGTGTATCGTACCTGCAGCTTGACGGCGAGCGGCTCCCAGATGCCCTTGGCGGCCATGTCCACGATGTCGCCGCTCTCGCCGTCGATGCACAGACAGTAATGTGAGTGTATCGTACCTGCAGCTTGACGGCGAGCGGCTCCCAGATGCCCTTGGCGGCCATGTCCACGATGTCGCCGCTCTCGCCGTCGATGCACAGACAGTAATGTGAGTGTATCGTACCTGCAGCTTGACGGCGAGCGGCTCCCAGATGCCCTTGGCGGCCATGTCCACGATGTCGCCGCTCTCGCCGTCGATGCACAGACAGTAATGTGAGTGTATCGTACCTGCAGCTTGACGGCGAGCGGCTCCCAGATGCCCTTGGCGGCCATGTCCACGATGTCGCCGCTCTCGCCGTCGATGCACAGACAGTAATGTGAGTGTATCGTACCTGCAGCTTGACGGCGAGCGGCTCCCAGATGCCCTTGGCGGCCATGTCCACGATGTCGCCGCTCTCGCCGTCGATGCACAGACAGTAATGTGAGTGTATCGTACCTGCAGCTTGACGGCGAGCGGCTCCCAGATGCCCTTGGCGGCCATGTCCACGATGTCGCCGCTCTCGCCGTCGATGCACAGACAGTAATGTGAGTGTATCGTACCTGCAGCTTGACGGCGAGCGGCTCCCAGATGCCCTTGGCGGCCATGTCCACGATGTCGCCGCTCTCGCCGTCGATGCACAGACAGTAATGTGTGTGTATCGTACCTGCAGCTTGACGGCGAGCGGCTCCCAGATGCCCTTGGCGGCCATGTGGACGATGTCGCCGCTCTCGCCGTCGATGCACAGACAGTAATGTGAGTGTATCGTACCTGCAGCTTGACGGCGAGCGGCTCCCAGATGCCCTTGGCGGCCATGTCCACGATGTCGCCGCTCTCGCCGTCGATGCACAGACAGTAATGTGAGTGTATCGTACCTGCAGCTTGACGGCGAGCGGCTCCCAGATGCCCTTGGCGGCCATGTCCACGATGTCGCCGCTCTCGCCGTCGATGCACAGACAGTAATGTGAGTGTATCGTACCTGCAGCTTGACGGCGAGCGGCTCCCAGATGCCCTTGGCGGCCATGTCCACGATGTCGCCGCTCTCGCCGTCGATGCACAGACAGTAATGTGAGTGTATCGTACCTGCAGCTTGACGGCGAGCGGCTCCCAGATGCCCTTGGCGGCCATGTCCACGATGTCGCCGCTCTCGCCGTCGATGCACAGACAGTAATGTGAGTGTATCGTACCTGCAGCTTGACGGCGAGCGGCTCCCAGATGCCCTTGGCGGCCATGTCCACGATGTCGCCGCTCTCGCCGTCGATGCACAGACAGTAATGTGAGTGTATCGTACCTGCAGCTTGACGGCGAGCGGCTCCCAGATGCCCTTGGCGGCCATGTCCACGATGTCGCCGCTCTCGCCGTCGATGCACAGACAGTAATGTGAGTGTATCGTACCTGCAGCTTGACGGCGAGCGGCTCCCAGATGCCCTTGGCGGCCATGTCCACGATGTCGCCGCTCTCGCCGTCGATGCACAGACAGTAATGTGAGTGTATCGTACCTGCAGCTTGACGGCGAGCGGCTCCCAGATGCCCTTGGCGGCCATGTCCACGATGTCGCCGCTCTCGCCGTCGATGCACAGACAGTAATGTGAGTGTATCGTACCTGCAGCTTGACGGCGAGCGGCTCCCAGATGCCCTTGGCGGCCATGTCCACGATGTCGCCGCTCTCGCCGTCGATGCACAGACAGTAATGTGAGTGTATCGTACCTGCAGCTTGACGGCGAGCGGCTCCCAGATGCCCTTGGCGGCCATGTCCACGATGTCGCCGCTCTCGCCGTCGATGCACAGACAGTAATGTGAGTGTATCGTACCTGCAGCTTGACGGCGAGCGGCTCCCAGATGCCCTTGGCGGCCATGTCCACGATGTCGCCGCTCTCGCCGTCGATGCCGGCGCTGGAGGGCGCGGCGCCGGCGGCGTGGCGCGCGCGCAGCGCCGTCAGCGTGCGGATCGTGTTCGCGCCGCAGTTCTGCGCCAGCGTGCGCGGGATGATCTCTGAAACGTGACATATCACACGTGAAATCATCTGCTAACGACCGGAAATATGCGCTTCTCTATTGAATCAATACGGTACAAGCCTTAGGCCATGTTCAAATGACAAGCGCTCAACGCGCGTTTTGCTAACGCGAGTTTACAACTACATACAAAAAAGCGCGTCGGCATGTGTACGACCAGAACTAAATGTATGTAGTTGTAAACGCGCGTTGAGCGCTTGTCATCTGAACGTGGCCTTAGGCTGCCCGTCTACAATCAGGCGGCGTCTCTGCGAAAACCAAAAGGCGTTTAAATCTGAGAAATGTCATTGGGCCGCTTTATATCGTGGCGCTTCGCTCCGCTCCAGTGGAGAGCTAGCTGCTAAGGCCGCTCCAGTAGAGAGAGCTAGCTGCTAAGGCCGCTCCAGTAGAGAGAGCTAGCTGCTAAGGCCGCTCCAGTAGAGAGAGCTAGCTGCTAAGGCCGCTCCAGTAGAGAGAGCTAGCTGCTAAGGCCGCTCCAGTAGAGAGAGCTAGCTGCTAAGGCCGCTCCAGTAGAGAGAGCTAGCTGCTAAGGCCGCTCCAGTAGAGAGAGCTAGCTGCTAAGGCCGCTCCAGTGGAGAGAGCTAGCTGCTAAGATAGTTACCTAGCGCCTGTGCGACGGCACGGTACGGCGTGTTGTGCGCGGCGTTGCCGGCGAGCGCCTGCGACACCGCCATCTCCACCGCGCCGCCGCCCGCCACCAGGCGAGGGCTCAGCACCTGGAAACGAGATTCATCATCATCTGTATATCACAGTACTCCAGTGGAATACTATAAAGCACGCTTTACGGAGATGCCACGATTTTGAGCGAACAGCGGCTTAGCGAGAGATCCGAGCGCGGCGGCCATATAAGTGAGCGAGACACACGTACAGGGCATCGCTGGCGCTACCGCGTAAAGGCATCTCCGTTACGTTACTGAACCCGATCTCCATATATTCTTCGAATTAAATTGTATAAGATATATGTAAGTCGCTCGAACTAAAATTTTATACAAAAATGTTTTCTTCGCCTCGCGCAGTTACACTTAGTGCACATCAGGAAACTGTTTGCAATGGTGACCACCACGTTATGTTATGGGGTGTGTAATAATAATAATGGATTTAACAAGGTTTCGTATAGTTTCACTGGAGATAACAATATTTGATTCAAAACTTTTCTCTGTATCTTATGCCAATTTTGTGCCAATGGCACAACATATTGAATCCACTTCGCCTGTTGGTAAGAATATTATCCCAGCCCCGGGAGTTCGAAAAAAATATAGTTTGAAAAAAGTTTTTTGTTTGTAGCTGTCTAGATTCGATAACAAATCAGTAGGCGCGAAGAGTTAACGCCCTCTAGCGCAAAAAGGTGGTAGTAAAAACGTAATGCCATCTAGCGAAATCAATTATCACTCCATACAGTGAACGCAGGGATCTCTTCATTGCATTCAAGTGAAATCACGTTGCGTTGTACATCAAATGTTGTAGTACTACTATCATTCACTAGATGTCGTTAAATGCCGGTTAATATCAAAGACATTTTGTAATTGTTATTTAATTTATACAGATGTTAGTAAATATATATTTACCAAATTCTTAGCGACGTGCAGAGCATCCTGAAGATTCCTCTCAATCTCATTCAGAACGTCCTTGGAAGCACCACGGAGGAGAATTGTGCATGCCTGTGAAAAACAATTTGTTGGTTCCAATCAATAGAATGCTCAAAATATTGTTACATTAGCGATCAATAGATGGCGTCAGCAGTTGCATATAGAAAAAAAAACGTGATTGTTATTAATGTCATATAGATTGGTAAGAGTAGTACAGATGCAAATAAAATTTCTAAACTAAAGCCTGACCAGAAATATATGAGGATGCGCTATATTGCGGAATTTCACTGGAACTAATTTCCTACACTGGCAATGATTTTATGATGGTTTGTCAACAATGTCAATGTCATTCGTGGTGGTTTCTTTAAAAGACAAAGATTTAAAAATATCCAAAGAAAATGCCGGAAACTATTCACGGTCGTGAATGTAATATTATAAATGTACACGTGTTTTCTACATGAAAAACAGTCAGGAAAAGAGCATTAAGTAAATGATATTACGAGGTTAACTTACGAACTGACAGGTATACTAATGTCGTTATACTGCGGTTGCGATTGGTTGCAAAATTGTTGGCATATAAATCTTGTAAATAGCGCCCTCTTGACAAGCCTCATTCATATATTTCTGGTCAGGCTTTAGCGAATTTATTTAATTAATTCACCAAAATTGTCGTATCAGCATAGTGCCTTGAAATTCTTTGGTCGTAAATATTTGACCAATTTATTTTAAAATATCGGTCAACCTCACACAAATATATTTAAGTCCTTAGTAAGTTCTGGAACTAAATTACATAGAAAACATTCATGACTTAGGAACAGATATTCGAGTGCATACCACAAATATTTGCCCTTGCCGGGATTCGAAGCCGGGACCGTCGGCTCAGCAGGCAGCTGCACCACCACTGCGCCAAATGCGCGTACTCTTAGGCCGTGTTCAGACCGGGCTGACTGTCGGCCGCCGAATGTGTGAATATGTATGGAAACTGCGTAACGTTCGCTCACGTTAGCTCACTTTGGGCGGCCGACAGTCAGCCCGGTCTGAACACGGCCTTATCGACGAGAACAGACAGGACAGGTCTGGACCTGTCCTCTCCCTGACTCGGTCGGGTCATACACGACGGTTATGTACAGTGCGACACAAAAGAGTAGAAAACGGATGATAAAGGAACTACAATTTTTCATACAAAATTGTTACCATATTCAAGCACTTTACGTCAAAAATGTGGCAGTTGCGAAGGAAGTGGCGCCCTCATTTATTTTCAACTCTTTTATGTTGCACTGTATCCACCAGCACAGACAGGTCCGGCGCAGTCAGACACGACTCACCTTGGGGTTCTTGCATTCGGTGACAAAGGTGAAGTAGTCGTCTCCGATCTTCTTGACCTCGAACTTGCCGGCGGCGATGCCCACGTCGCCCTCCTTCAGCTCCTCCGTGCGGTTGACGATGGTGGCGCCGCACGCGCGCGCCAGGCGGTTGTTGTCCGTCTTGCGCAGCCTGGACAAACGAGTGTGTTTACTATATACTACGATTTCTAATTCAAGACCAAAAAACTACGACAGATACGTCACTGTCAAAATTGACAACATTTAAGTGACATCCGAGTTTGTTTCTTGGCTTGCACCAAATGAACAATGTTACAAGTACAATACCAGATTTTGTACCAAAAATTTCTGGTGTTTAAGTTTTTATTATCTCCTCTCGTAATTATGTAATAATAAATATTTCTAGTTATTTTGTTAAAACATAGAGTTAAAGTTACCAATAAATAAATTATCTTAGCGTGTTTCAAAATAAAAATAAATTTACTATTGTAAAAATATTTTATTGTAGTGGCAACCTTGTGGTAGTTTCTTTGGTCTTGAATTAGAAATCGTAGTTTAGTACTTTATGCAATTGCTGCATAATGAGAGGTCTTAAAATACGAGGGTGATTTTATTAAACGAGCCGTAGGCGAGTTCCATAATAGGGTCACACGAGTGAAGAAAACTCCATACAAATATGCGCGTTGGCACGTGTACGACCTGAATAAAATGTATGTAGTTTGCTGGTCATGTGTACCTGCTCTTATAAGTAAAATTGATACGCGAGACTGTGCGGGAGCTACAAATGTTTTGAAACATCCAATCTATCATTTTAATATCTATGCATGTTACAACTGAATCCTCTTTTTCGACGGTAAAAACATGGTAAGTCCTTGCCACGCACTTGCTGTCCAGCAAATAGAGGTCCTGCTGCGATCTCCTTCAAACTTTTCATGGCCTTTTACAGCAGGCAAGAATCGCTAAACCAATCCAGCAACAACTTAGTGTTCCCTTGTTGGCATTGCCCCGATTGCCAGCAATCTAGTTTTTAGTGCTCCTTTTTTTAATGTTTCTTCATAAGCAAACCTCTGCATTTAAATTATCTTCCATTCAAGAAATCTATTAATAAAGAAATATATTATTGAAGTAAATTCAATAGGTTTTTATATGTAATTCCATTTACCATTTATATTTAGTCTGACGACCTGGCACAAATGCATTTGCTTCATAATGTGGTGATTCTGTTTGTTATTGTCGGATATTACAGAAATACATGTCAACCTGATTCAATTTTATGGTGATTCATCTAAAAAAAACTATATTTAGTACATTATAAGTCATGTGATGACAAGATGTTAAACACAGTAAGTACCTGCGGATGGCAGTGATTCCGGCTTTGACCAGGTAGTGCTGCGCCAAGTCCGACACTCCCTTCTCAGTGAACACGATGTCGGGCTTCAGGGCGATGATGTCCTCACACTGTCTCTGAACGTGCTCCTCTTCCAGTTGAAGGAGTTTTGTGAAGTCCTGTCAAATAAATATGCGCACTTTAATTAAGTAGAAGTTTTTTTAATATAATCTTTTTATCGATGTTTTAATGTGGAAATGGGAGACAGTGGCCCAAGATAACCTAACTGGAGGCAAACAGTGCAGGTAAAAGTGCAAGCCTTCGAAGGAAACAGACGAAAAGAACTCGACGCTAAGCGCGACGAGTTGAAGACCCGACCACCTGTGGTCATCAATTATAATTTCGTCGAAGGGGTGCTGACTTGCAGCAATTGTGGCCGCACATTTGCAGCAAAAATTGGCTATGTCAGTCACCTGAGAGCACACGAACGACGCTCTGACTAGCTAGTGTGTCCAGTCGCCGTGGCCGAAATCAGCTAGGATTGGATGATGAAGAGAGCACACTACGCCGGAAACGTAGGGACGCAGGTTCGAGTCCTGCTTACATTGCAGTGGATCACATTACATTTTTCATTCATAATTTACCTTTGTGTCAATATTTGCTGGATGTTATGAAAGCTTCTTGATCGAACAATAAATGACGCGGATCTTGATCATGTATGGTGGTGATAGTTACCTGTTCGCCGACGATCTCGATGTTGGTCTGGCTCTCGCCCTTCTTGTACTCGAGGGGGCAGTCCAGCAGGACTATGCGCGGGTTCTCGATGTAGCGCCGCATCTTGGGGTGCGTCACGTCCTTGTTGATCATGACGCCGTTGAGCACGCGCGACTCTTCTACGCTGCCGCCGGGTATCTTCTCCACTTTCGCGTAGCTGGAATTACCAATATTTTTTTGTAAATAGACTGTAAGTGGAAAGGAGCATGCTAGGTGTACGAAAGGCTGACAGGACGACAAGTTTATCTATTAGGCTTAAGATAAGACAAAAGCCCAAGACATTGCAACAAAAATAAAAAGGCCCAAATGGAAATGACCAATAGTTGCATCAACAGAGGCATAGACAAGTAGAACAAAAGGGTCACACATCGGTACCCCAGGGAAGGCAAAAGAGAGGCAGACTGCCAAAAAGATAGGATGATGCCACGTTCTCGAGACTGGCACATCCCTACCTGCAACCTTACAAGGCCAGAAAGTTAATAAAAAAACATAGAAGTTCCCTTTACAAGTATTTACTGCAATAGTTTGGTGTTTCAAAAACTTGACTTACTTTTTAATGTCCACCTCAACTCTCCCATTCTCATTGACCATGACCGTGTTGACTGCCTCCAGGGCGATGTCCACGGCTAGGTCGGCCCAACGCCCGATGTACTTCGTGCCCACACAGGAACGGATCTGACAAACAGAGTTAAGTATAATATTAATAAAAAAAAAAGACTTCTTGCAACAAAAACATAGTTACAATTTGCAATTAAAATGAGTTAATTATCTAGTGTGTAGTTTGCAGTTTAGTGTGGAACAGTAATATTTAAAAGATATTTATTTATTTATTTATTCAAACTTTATTGCACAAAACAGAAGTCAGTACAAATGGCGGACTTAATGCCAAATGGCATTCTCTACCAGTCAACCATAGGGCCAAACAGAGATACTAGAAGTGGGTGCAAATCAGAAATCTGATGGTACAGAGAGGATCTAGAGATATTGAGATAGAAGATATTGTGCAAGAACCCCTCTTAGTTGAGAGTGAAGGCCTCCAGGGATGCCCAATAGTCTCTTTCCTGGGCTTTTTCATCCATTATTTCCCAGCGCTTCTTTCTATTTCATAAGTATAATATAATAGTTAAATAATTCACACACAGATTGACCTAGTCCCAAACAAAACAATGCTTCCGTCTTAACGCCCCTGATTGCTTAACACATTTATCTCAAATGGGAGTTTAACAATGTCAAATAACTGTTTAAGTAAGTAAGTAAACACTTTATTGTACACAAAAACAGTAAAAAAATACATCTATTACAAATAACATATAGGTACAAAGGCGAACTTATCCCTATAAGGGATCTCTGTTTAATGGACTTGACTCAGTAGCAAAAGTCCTGTTATGGCTAAACAGAAAGGAGAGGTTTGACTCTAGCTCAATATTATTAAATTCTCATAGAGTGAGTGACCATGCCCTTAAATACTAATAGTAACAAATCACAATGACAGAAGACTTTTCCCATATATCACAACATTATTTGCTGCTATAGAATGCAGTAAAATCTGTGAGCTCTCAGATTGGAATTTGTTTGGGTGAAAACTGAGGGGTTCTTGCGTGGACCTTGCAAGAGTGACCGAGACAAGTATAAAACTCCAATCACATTCTTCATTCATTCATTACAATACACAGTTTTATGCTTACACAATGGGTTACATCAATAACTACAACTCAGTTGATGACGTGGTTGGCTCAGTTTGTAGAGACTTACCTACTGAGATGGCGGTCCGGGGTTCAAATCCCGTGATGAACTCGAATCTTTGTGCTTGGGTCATGGTTGTTCTATGTATTTAAGTATATACTACTACTAGATGACAATATATGTACATACTTAAAATATAAGTATGTATATTGTCATCTATGTATATACCCATAGCACAAGCCTTCTTGAGCTTAATTTGGGACTAGATCGATTTGTGTGAGGTTGTCTGATATTTTTTTTTTTTTTATTAACTACAAAAAGCCACTTACAACTTCCTTCATCTTCTCCTTGTCATTCATGTCGATGGGTATAGAGATCTTGTCCTCAAGCAACTTGATGGCATCCTCGAGCGCCTGTCGGTACTCTCTGATGATAACTGTGGGGTGGATGTTCTGGGCGAGGAACTGCTCGGCGACCGCCAGCATCTCCCCGGCCAGGACTATGACTGAAGTAGTGCCATCTCCAACCTGGATAGACAGCAGTTTGTCATATTTAAGAAACACAAAAAAAGAGTTTTTCATATTGGTCCAGTAGCTTTTCAAGTAATCCACAAAAAGCTATGATTCTGATGAACAGAAATTGAAGTCTATTAATGTAGTATTGACTAATGCATCATTTTCAAAACACATGTACATAGTTAAATATGGCTTAATAAAAACAAAATTACGATTGCATCTACGTATGCATGTTACGAAAGTTACTCATACAAATGATATTTACACAAAGGAATCAATTAATTTTTGTTTTAATTAAAGAAAACAAAATTACGATTGCATCTACATATGCATGTTACGAAAGTTACTCATACAAATGATATTTACACAAAGGAATCAATTAATTTTTGTTTTAATTAAAGCCCTTAAACTATGTACGTTTTTTGAAAATGACTCAAATCGCCTGATGACATTCAACACACATAAATTTCTTTCAATACTCTTCTAAACCTTGTATCTAGTTTGTAGATTGATGCCGAGATAGGAGCTTTGTTTTAAATAGGTATTTGTTCCTTAGTGAGTTTTAATAATATATTGAAAGGAATATTGCAGGTCATTCCTTTGTTACAAAACAGGTAGTATGTAATAGGCTGTATTAACAGAAACCGATTTAATTCAAGAGCTAATAATCATCATACTTACAACATATACTATCAGTTTAAATCTTTATTGATTGTTGTTGAATTAAATTTGATTTAAAACGCATAATTACACACAAACAATAATTAAAATTTCTAACCTCTTCATCCTGTGTTCGGGCGATTTCTATCATAAATTTGGCGGCTGGGTGCTGTACAGTGATCTCACGAAGGATAGCATTTCCATCGTTGGTCATCACGATGCCTCCCATGGGGTCCATCAACATTTTCAACATAGCCTGGGGCCCGAGGCATGTTCGAATAACGTCCGCTATTGTCTAAAATAAACGAAAAATACACAAACAGATAAATGAAATCGGCTCCAAAACGGAGAAATTTTACATTTAATACAACTTTAATACATATTCACCTTTCCAGCATTAATATTTTCGAGCTGAACTTTCCGGCCGGACTCACGTTTTGTGTTTTGACCTGCAATAGTGATTCACCAATGAATAAAATTTGTAAGGTAATACGAATACGCGATAGCTTAGTTGACACAACACTTACTCAAAACTAAAATGGGCTGTTGACCAAACATTTTTGTATAACTATTCTGGAAACAAAAGAGAGAACCTTTTAAATTTGTCCAGAAGAAGTACAAGCAAATTCAGAAAGAAAATCGCGTGGTGACTAATGTTGCTAGGCTAATGACTAAAAATAAAATGTGGATGACATTTGTCAAAATGTCTTTTGTTTGTATTATATTTTATTTCGTATGAATGGATAATATACAAATCATTGTTATATTTTATGAAATTCAATAGGAAGAATATTATAATGAAAAGGACATGCTTGATTATTTTTGCTTATAACAAAATTACGTATTTCTTTGCTTGCAACATTACAACAACTGTCAACGTTTTTTTTTTTTTTTGCAAGTTAATTTGCCTTAAATTCTTAAAAATTGAGTCAATTTACAGTGTGTGTCTTAGTCCTCTTTTCAAAATGTTCGCAGTGGCATTGGTGTACCTATACATGTTTAGGTTGCATTTTTGAGTAATATCCATGTAATATCCACTAGACTTTCTTATTTATGCGTGTGGTGCATGTGTGGTGAGTTAACCGGGCACATCATACGTCAGTGCGATATTTATTATTTACCGACTTCCGGTAGTAGAGTACTTATTAGGGTGAATGCACCAGTAAGTCTAAGAAAAACATAATTTTTGATTATAACTTTTAAACTAGCATAACTAGATGGCATTACCATACATATTATAGTATAATTGTAAATAATTTTCAATTCCATAAATTGAGTGTTTACCTACAAGTTTTGTGTGGTAAAGTACGTCAGTATACAAAATTGTATAAAGTGATTTAATAGGTGTTTCCCATTGAGGTATTATTTATAAGTGTTTCCCTAGTGGCTCAGCCTTTTGCAGGTACTGAAATTTAGGTACTCTGATTTAGAAGATAACCGACCTAGTGCGAGTCTGACTCGCGCACCGAGGGTTTCGTACAAATACTTATCCTATCTTAACTGGCCGGGTTAAGTCTGCACCTGGTATGTAGGTATGGCATCGGATACAAATGAGGTGTAACATCGAATACAAGTGAGGTGTGAGGTGCAAAATAAATGCTTCTTCTTCTTCTTCTTCTTCTTCTTCTTCTTCTAAAGTTGCTCCTGAAACTTCAAATATGAATTTTGAAGAGGACTACCTGTATTTTTTAAGATTTAATCACTAGATAATGTACAGTTGTAAGATTTCATAAGATTTGTAAGAGAGAGAAGATTAAGAGAGGAGAGTTGGAAAATCTTACAACTGTTAGGTATTTATATTACTTACCAAATTTCATAGTTCTAGGTCAACGGAAAATTCCCTTGAGACTTGAGTGTTGATTCGTTTTTTTGGCATACACGGCCGTATATTTTTTTTTATGTTAATCTAGAAGTTTTTTTTTCACAGCGTGTAGGAATTGTCGACCTGAGTATAGGTATGTGGTTTAAATTTCTACTCGATGCCTCCACACGTTCTCGAGATAAAGGGACAGACGGACGGACGAATGGACGGTCAACGAAGTGATCTTATAAGGGTTCCGTAATTTCCTTTTGAGGTACGGAACCCTAAAAATCGAAAGTTGTTCTAGCTTTGCATCACGTGTCGCTTAAGTAGTAGATTACCTAATGTAAACCTTCACTATGGTTTGTATTGTCGTAACTAGGGCGTCTTAACTTAATGTAAGTAAATAAAATATAAACTTGGCATTTCTATAATATTTATTTATTTTTGCTTCTCATAATATCGAGTATACAATAGACAATGTATTTTACCATATCTTAAAAAAAAATTGTACAGACTTTTTATTAGTTTTATAATAACCAGACACATTATTTACACGCAAGGACTAGATATAATCACATTATTAAAAATATTGAGATCATCGTAAAATGTTACATGTTAACGCAATTAAATTGAGTGAGCATGCTGGTGTATCCACCTTCCTTATTTTATTTAGTGAACATCTTAGCCACAGACAATCTTAGCGAACTTTGAAATGAATAATTTCTACCCAGTTTGCCAAACAACATTCTACACTCAACATTTAAAGGAATGTATGTAATTAACAAAATAATCATATTAAAGATAGTACGTACCTATTCAGTAAATCGTCTTATTAATTCTTACATAAAAATACAAATTCATACACAACCAATAATTTGCCTGATTGTAGGTATATCACAAAAATATCCTGTTAAAAATATTTACATCAATTTACAATACAAGAGTTGTTTGATTAATATACTTTAATTCCTCTGTGGATCTATTTATGTAAGATTTCTTATAAATAATGACACAAAGGTAAATTAAGAAAGAAAAATTTAATGCGATCTACTACAATCGAAGCGGGGTTTGAAGTTTTGAACCCGCGACCTCTGCGTTTCCGGCGCATTGCTCTTCCAACTGAGCTATCCGACCGCTACGTCAATCACACCAAATCTTTCATCCCTTAATTCTTTACGCCACTGGAGCGCCCTCTGCGTCATATATGTTTTTTGAAATGCTTATGCGCATTAGCCATACCCTAGGATGTGCGCCTTACACACACGATCCCCAATCAATCAATTTATAAAAATAAAATGTGGTATTACCACATAAAAAATAAGAATCGATAAAAAAGATTCTATACAAATATTTAGAACAGCGCCATCTCTCTCGCAGTCTTCACACTTGCTGTAAAGCAATGGGGATTGGGGATCGTGTGTGTAAGGCGCACATCCTAGGGTATGGCTAATGCGCATAAGCATTTCAAAAAACATATATGACGCAGAGGGCGCTCCAGTGGCGTAAAGAATTAAGGGATGAAAGATTTGGTGTGATTGACGTAGCGGTCGGATAGCTCAGTTGGGAGAGCAATGCGCCGGAAACGCAGAGGTCGCGGGTTCAAACCCCGCTTCGATTGTAGTAGATCGCATTCAATTTTTCTTTCTTAATTTACCTTTGTGTCATTATTTATAAAAATAAAATGTGGTATTACCACATAAAAAATATGAATCGATAAAAAAGATTCTATACAAATATTAAGATTTCTTATTTAAATTATTAATTATTAATACTGACAGTATATATAGCTATATTTCCATCACACATACGGAAAAAATCCTACCCACGGATTTAAATGCTTTTTTACTCGTCATCACCATTACATAATTATAGATTATGCATTATTATCTAATACTTATTAATACTAGTCTATTATATCATCTTCTAAATCCGAAGACTCTGCTTTGGTATCCTCGTCTTTATCCACTTTAGACACGTCTTTCACATCTTGAGAGCTCTTCAAGTTTTCGTAAACATTCTTCAAATTTTTCATAATGTATGATGTCCCGTTTACTTTTCCCGAATGTCTGTTAGTACTGTTTTGATCGAAGTATTTAGCAGGTGCATCAGAAGCAACCCCTGGTCGTACAGGTACGGAGAAAGCAGAGACGTGGCGTGGTTTCATCCCAAAATCCCTCCCTAGTCTCTTATCCAATCCGGATTCTTCTGCACGTTCTTGATTGATACCAGTTTCCAGGCCTTCTGCAATAGCTCGCTTTCTGTCATAAATGTGACCAGATACACGTAAGTCTATGAAGAAATTCAAAGGATCTACCCCGAATTGAGGGTTGTAGATAGGTGGGTACCACATTGGTGGAGGAGGGGGTAGAATAAGGTTGGATGGTGGTACGGCGTCCGCTCTGCCGACGCATGGAGAAGGTTTAGGCAAGTCCTCGGTACCAACGTCTACGAAAGAAGACTGCCGACCTGGAGGTCCCGGACTGCTGGGCTTCTGTTCGATTTTGGGCGAGAGTCTCCTAGGGGAGGGCTCACGAACGCGCTGATGCTTCTCTACTGTCAGCTCTAAAGGAACTTCTGGACGCGCTTCGGGCTCTTTTTTATCTTCGTCTTGTTTCGGCCAGTCTCGGCGCCACTCGTCGTTCTCTGCGAAATATTTGTGCGATCTTCGTTTGAATCTCCTGAAATAAACAGATGTTTCCGTTAAAAGAATGAATCTTGATCTATCCAAGTTTCTCCAATCTCGCGAATATCTCTACTGGTAGATTTATTTTAGATACAAAGATTTACTAATGAAAAATTGTTAGAACTTGGCTAGATAATCTTCAGTAGACCCTGTAGCTTAGATTGTATCGGTACATAGCGTGTTGCTCTAACACAACCCAAGAAATTGTCTCATTTCCAGTTATAGCTCAAATGTTAAATTTTTTGTAGTTATAATCATGGACCAATAATTTAACAGTGTGACAAAGTCGTGAACTCGTGATCCACCAACCTGTTACAGATACTTTAAAATTAGGGTCACGAGTGAAGATTTAATATCACATATCGGTCTATTCCCACAATAAGCTGTAGTAGACTTGTGTTACGTTACGATACGAGCATTATATGACCATCTACATTAGGGTGGGTCACTTTTATTTTATTTTTCATTTCTAACGGGGAACAGCTGAAACAATGTACTATTTGTAGCATTATAATTGATACATATTTTTTTTTGCTATGCCTGAAGAAAAAAATATTGATTTTTTTCCCATACAAAAGTGACCCACCCTAATATACATACTTGTAAAAATATACTTAAATACATAATAAACTTCCATGACCGAGGACAAATATTCGAGTTCATCACAAATATCTTCCCTTGCCGGGATTCAAACCTAGGACCGCAGACTCAGTAGGCTCTACCACTGCGTCAACCGCGTCATCATCAATACTAGATATACACATGTTTAACCTGTGGTAGTGGTTAGGTCTCGCGGGGTGCCTCGCGCTGACGAAGGACCTCAGCATCTCGCTGAAGAAGAACGCGTGCGGTTGTAACGGGAAGTTGCTGTACAAATATGGCGGCGTGGCGGCGAGCAGTCGGGAAACTAGTTCTGCGTTCCGGAGCTCTCGGACGGGCTTAGCTGGCTCTGGCGGCTTTTCTTCCTGCACAGAACTCATCTGAAATAACATAAAGAAATAAAATAAATATTAAGGGTTGTAGCTACGCATCATCATGCCGTCTGCAACTGCATAGCTGAAATACATTAATATACGACAACAGCTGATGCCGTGAGGCCCGGCGCACGTGGCGTACGACAGACAATCATACATAAATCGACCTATTAGTACAAAACTAAGCAAGGCTTGTACTATGGCTACTAGACGACGTTATACATAAATACATAATATAGATAACATCGGAACAAATATTCTAGTTAATCACACAAATATTTGACCGCGTCATCGAGTCATATAAGTAAAATACAATATACATTTCACACCGTACTAAACTTGAAAAACTGGAAATATACCTACTGGATATATACAATCAAATAAATTACAATTAGAGCGGTCTTAGATGGTAGCGAATTTACACGGTTTTCAGTAGAAAGTAATATTAAGTTAGTGGTATCGTAATACTTGGCTACTGATGTATCGATAATTATGCTGCATAGTGCTTTGTTACTCAATCAGTTGGGAATTTCTTCATCGAAGTTTTTCTCTAAAACCTAAGGCTTTTTATAAACTAACCACGCATATTTCGCTTAGGTACGTTTTCTTCAGTGGTAATAGTTGTTTATAAAAAACAACCCGTTGAAGAAGTTCTGAGTATAATATTCTTAATAAAACAATAAGTAAGTAACCTATTTTACGTTGAATACCTCCATAGTATAGATAGCTAAACCGCGTTTTCATGAGAACTCAGAGGCGGTGATTATCGCGAACAATGGCGTCTACCTGAGCACTATCGCTTCCGATGGTTCCTATGTTACGAACTAATCTGAGCCTAGAAAGTTTTAAGCGCTTTCACTATAACAGCTTTTTTGCAGGAAAAATATTTAAAGTAGCAAGAAAATAATATCAAGTAGAGCTCATTATATAATTATTGTGTCCTTGGGTAAATTTGTAATATCCTTAGGAGTCGATTATCGAAAAATAATTACTTAAAAATTTATCGTGTCGATTTTAATTTATTGAGATGACATGTGAGATGAGATGACATTTTAAGCAAAAAAAATAGTGCGTGGAGTCCCTCCGCGCGGAAGAAGTGAAACTTCGTAATGTGGAAATGAAAATAGGAAGGGGTATTTAGAAATTGATTTTTAGTGAACTCATATTGTTTCTTTAAGACAAACTTCTTCACTCTCGCTCTGTCTCTTTCTATTCCCCCTCCCCAGGAGCGTTGAACGTTTAACGCAACAGTGCTTTATTCCTTACCAATCCTACCCCCTCCACGGTAACGTTAAACGTTTAACGCAACCGTTAAACGTTTAACGCAACCTTGTTGGAAGTCGCATCAGAAGTTTCACTTCAATAAAGATATTTGTATTTCTATTTGTATTTGTGTCAGGAGTGACCTCTTACCGGCGGGGCACTGCTTATAGAACTGAATTTTACTTGCACTTGCTCAGTATGGGTGAACACAAGTTTATTTTTCTGTTAGTCACACACCATAATAATAATTGTATAAGTACTAAAATAAATAACCCGTAAAAATAAAAAGCAGACATCTAACCACATTTTTTAATTAACAAACATCGATGTGGCCAACTACTAGTTTTAATTGGTCTATTACTAGAACACTCACCCTACGAACAGTTTTTATTTACCGTCACTGGCCAGTGGCCGGGGATGGCGGGTTTTAGCTAAATTAAAAAAAAAACTGTGTTAGGATTTGTTTGCGAATCCACTACGGTCGGTTGATTCACAAACTTTACTCTACCTAGGGGTAGTTTCAGTTTATTCGCAGCTGTGCTTCAATTCCATGAAATTTTCGAAACACGAAACATTACATCATAACGGAAAATCTCTATATGAAGTAGGTAGCCATTTATTTATATTCATTTTAAGTTTACAGAATAAAATTTGTTCTCTTTTGATACATTACTGTAAAAATATAATACGTACCTACTTATAGTCGTATAGTTATATATGTATGCGAATATGTGGTGGTGATGAGTTTGAAAATGGAACTTTAATTTTCTCATAGAAGATTGTAAGAGGATAAGAATTTGATTTTCAAGTGAAGCTATATTTATTGTGTAGTTTTTGAAGAATCTTAATTTTATGTGAACTAGGTACCTATTAGTTTTTTTCTTCGTATATCTGCACGCTGAAGTATTTTAATAGGTAATTTGGCTACGTAAACCCACTTTTTTTATTCAAGATAAAAATTATAGTCTACCATCTCTAATACATCATTGGAGCAATGATATGACGGGATTTATACTGTGATATAACAGTATAAATCCCGTCATATCATTGCTCCAATGTTGCGTAATAAAAATGAACACAGGAATTAAAAGGGGTCCGCAGGGTACAGGCGGTAGAGGAACGGGAAAGCGTTCGTTTGGGTGGACGAACCTAAGTATAGGTATGTCCAGCAATACTCGTTTGATAGTGAATAGGAATGATGACTCATTTTGAATTCTACGACGTTTATATGAAATTTTAAAGGTGTCTACGCAATTGTAATAGTATTTTATGCAACCGTTGTATAAGAGGGGGCAAAAAACGCGAGTGGCATGGGTTACGATGTGAGCGCAGCGAACATCGTAAGAAAGATGCCACGAGCGTTTTTTGACCTACTTATACAACGTTGCATACAATACTTTTTCTACGACTCGACATTTCATAAATAAAATGCAAATAAACAACAAAGAAAATAATTACATGTTCCCGCTCGGAATCAACAAAATTAAAAAGAAAAATTGTCTCTGATAAACTTTTTTTTTATTGACATCCATCTGTCAAAAAAATATTAACTTATACATAAAGGTATACGATCACCATACTAAACATCTGTCAAAAAAATTAAACTTATACATAAAGGTATACGTTCACTATACTAAACATCCATGCACTGAAGATAAAACTTTTTTTTTAAAATGGCACCAATGCCTTAGTACAAAAGTTTTTTTTTTAATTTGCAAATTGTGTGAATGCAGCTGTTCATCATGTAATCTGAGGTACTAAGTGATGGTTTTTTGGCGACATTATAACATCGGTTAGCAGTGTGTTTTTGAGCAGTAGAGTATAGACTTTTACAGACTTTCATAATTTATGTCTTTATATTAGAGTTAGTAACTATATAAATGACAGAAAAAAGTACTGGAGTAGAAAAAAGATTTTTTTAAACCAAAATTTAAATTTGTATAAGAGTCTCATAATGTTTTGTTGAAAACAATAATTCTATAGGGACCATGTAGGTACACACTTTTTCATGGCCAACAATTGCCAATTTGTTGTTTTTCGAAACAAATATTCTTACTAACAAAATCTCTGCCTATTTTCAGTATCACTCAGTAAATAACAAAAAATCTTAAAATAATTCCTGTGTAGGAAATGAAATGGTTCCCATTTCGACTGCCTACTACTGCTAGGGTACCCTAAAAAAAGGTTCATCTATAGATACTCTAGGGATGCGTCGCTACCTCGTCTGTCGACATCGATTTTTCAGCCCACCGCGGTTTTATTGCCAATATTCGAAATTCGAATGACGTATACACTCGCATTCCGCTAGCTTTTTTTATATCGGTATATTTCCATTCGGATTTGGATCCCTTTGACGTAAAAAGCAAAGGATTCATTATCAAGATACGTTTTTTATTTAGTTTACAGATATGGTGTGTACCGGTCTGTTTAATCAAGTTGTGTCGGTGGGGAGGCGAGAGAGTGGGGAATGGAAACGGCGAGATAAAATCAGAAATATGTAAAACGATTTTATTTTACATTTCTTATTGAGAACATACTCCTCCAAGCGATGATGCCATAGGTAATCTGACTTCTGTCTGCTGCTTTATTTTTTTTTTGTTAAACTGATAAAGTTATCATGTAATCTGGGTACCTAATACAATTAATTATAAACAAAGTAAGTTCCCACGTGGTTTTTCTTGCATTAGATGTGAATTGTCCTAATTCTTTGAACAAAGAGTATCCTTCGGTAATTAAATACCCTAAATGTCACTCTCTACTCTGTCTCTGCAATAAAACCGCCGATACTTACTCCTTATGAATAAGTAGATTTGATAAAATTACGAGTAACTATAAAAACACATAACCGACCTACAGCCAACGGGGGAGGAACCCATTCAAATACCGCGTCCGTTACAGTTGTTAATTCCGTACTAATTTGCAACATAACAATTACAAAACCATAAAAGTTACTGCATACATTCGAAACCCATACAGCCACACATGCTACGCATATCAGCTATGGATAAATTGAAATATAACAGGGGATCCCTCAATGATAGGAATTAAATGTCACATTACCATATCACACGAGTTTGAAGTGAAAGCGATACATCGGATTTACGTGACAATAGACCGGGGGTGGTAAATACTGATCTAATCCAAAAGAGCCTAACTGTATGTAAATTTTAATGAGACATACGTCGTTTCAATTTGATGAGCGAGTACAATAAATTCAGCGCCGCATGGCTCTATTCAAACAGTTGATGCGAACGTGAAACGGAGTGGATCTTTGGAATGACGGGCGTAGGAATAGACCCCCTCACCCCCGTCGCGACATTGGTTTTTAATTTTGGAACGCGGATGCTATAATACCGGAGCCAGCCAGTATTATATTTTGGTTGCCAGGATTTTTATAAAAAGCAAAATACGCCAGTGTGAATTGTATTTTAGTGCTGATTCTTCTTCAAGTTAATCTCAAACTCGAATGATAAAATTATTGGAATATCGTATATAGTAGTTCTAATAAATAGCATTTTTATATCTGCTATTGATATCAGCTAGTAAATGCAACCTCAGATGACAGCAAAATTTCACGGAAAATCGGTTGAAAAATGCGACCTGTCGCGAGAGCAATCGAAAATCCGGTCATTTTTTTCCCAAACTGAAACGGACTCTTCGGTCGCTCGGTCAAATAAATAAAGACTGACATCGTTTAACGTTTAACTTTTTTTAATTATGTACTTTTATTTTCAAAAATAATAGTTTTAATTTTCTACTTCATGCGAATCTCGAAAAGTGTCATAGCTCTGAAACTCGTCCTTTTTCCGACTCATTGCAACTTTTTTCAGGGAGACCGAAAAATGGAAGAGCCGAGCCAAATGGAGGAACAATGGAACGTTGGAAATGGAACGAAATGGGAAATGGACGGACGAGATGGTTATCTTTTATTAGTGATTTTCCGCGATTCAATAGACGTTTTTTTCACTGATACTGTTATGAAATATCACACTAATAAGTATTATAAAGGCGAAAGTTTGTGAGTTTGTTTATTACTTCTTCACGCTCAAACGGCTGGACCGATTTGGATAAATTTTGGTATGAAGGTAGCTGAATTAACACATAGGCTACTTTTAATCCCCAAAAAACGTAGTGTTCCCGTGGGATGAGCGGGTAACACCACACGGCGCAGCTAGTATAGTATATAAAAAGCATATTTAGTAAACCGCGTATTTATTGTGGTCGCTGTGGCAACATATGTATGTATAGCGAAGGAGAAAGAAATATAGTCAAGTTTCGTAATAATAGTGACTTATGGTCCATCGTGTTCTACAATTTCAAACCAATTTTTATACAGTACAAATTAAAAAGAAGCTCAAACATCAGCAATTCAAACACCTGTTTAAAAAAAACTGCAAGAGTACATAAAAAATTCAATTAGTCTCCGAAACCCGTGGATTTTAGCGGCAAATTCTTTGTGCTCGACACACTTAATTTTGCCGTTGCATGACCACATTGTCACGAATCGCAACCTTATGCTTAATGTTTTAAGGACAATATTGTGGATCGGTTAGATAAAGAGGGTTGGTAAGCCGGTTGAGCACGTCACACGGTAGAACGTTAATTTCCATATTAAAACCGTCACAAAGGAAGCAGATTCAAAAACCGCGCGGCGGGGGCCGAAATACGAAAAGAAGGATGCGGCATTGATTCCTTTTTATAAAAAAAAAAAACTTCTCAGATAGTGGCCAGAGTTGCCATTATGGGTCATTGTCAAAAGATTACTTTTCATAGGCAACGACTAATTGGCTCTATGCTTCTACAATCTGAGTTGCCGCATCGCAATTTAATTTTGTTTATAATTACCTAATAACTCAATCATACCTCATTGTTTTTAAGTATGACAACAAGTCAATTGAATGACATTCAAATGTTGAAAATAACATGATTTTTGTGATCATATAAGTAATTGAACGTTGCACTGCAGATTTGCAAAGCAATTTAATGATAAATTACTTCTATTTACGATAAAACATTACATTATTTCGTTCGCCCCGTATCGTGTGGCTCTTGCCTAAGTCAGTGATTCCGCAAACTTTTTGCCTTTAATAACAGTTCCAATTATTGTCTCGACCACAGGAGTTATTCCCAACAACCTACACGACAACCTCAAAATCATAGGTATCCACCCACTCACCTTTATTGCCCTCCAAAAGGCAGCTATTTTAAATACCTGCAGAATAGTGCGTAAATTCCTAGCTTTAGATGAGTAATAAAACCAAATATCAACCTCGAAAATGCCATATCCGTTTGGCCAAAAGCCCGCGGATACGGTAATAAAGTTACCTCCAGTTGGAGAGAATAAAACAAAAAGCAAATAATAATAATAATAAGCCTCATTTATTCCTTGATAAACGTTACTTTTTGCCTTTAAAGTACACATAATTGGTAAATTAAGGATGTGATTTGCAGCTGTGTGCTTCCCTCGTCTTTCTAACTTTATGAGATAACGTTATCTCATAAAGTTTTTCTAAAGCACAGAAACTAAGGGCCCCACTACACCAGTGTGCCGCGGAAAACTGCTGAACACTCGCCCAAATTAAAGTACCGCATCCTTTCTTCCCACATCCCAAAATACAGCGAGATACCGTCGGGTATGATAATCGCGTCAAAACGCACGTGAAGTGCTAAGGGGGGAGGGGGGCAGACGAGGGGGGGATAAGCCGCGCTTTAAAACGCACCCCATTATGGCGGTAGTATTTTTTAAATCGTAAGAAGCTTTGCCGGGGGCTTGTTGACCACTTGTTAAGGAAGCCCACGGATTTGTCTCCCTTTAAAATCTCCTAAGTAGTATTGGCATAAAATAAATACCAATGCTTTATACCAGGATTCAAGGTAACCTATAATTCAATGACATTTTCTATTTAATCTATTCAATAAATAGGTACGTGCATTATTAGGGTTCGTTACCTGTATTAAAAAAAAGCGGAACCTTTATAGGATCACTTTGGTGTCTATTCTATTCTATTTTTTTTAAAAATGGCAACCGGTCACGGTTAAGCGACCATTACTGCCAATGTCTCGTTGCCAATCGCACTAGGCGACTAGATAGAGGATTGATACCACGTTGTACGGTGAGTTGAAAAAATCGTGCTTTTTGTAAAGTGATAGCGATTTACAAAAAACCACGCGGACTATCGGGCCTTGACCCAGGAAGGGCTATGAACGCTTCAAGTTGAATTCTTCATTAGCTATTCACTCATACGTTAGATCACTGCACAATACGCTATCAATACTACACATTGAACAACTAAAATGAATAAATAATGAACAACTACTCGTAAACTTAAACGCATGCGGCCATCTTGGGACACGAACCGGAAGTCCCACTTTGGTGTCTGTCTGCCCGTTTGTTTGTCGTCCGTCTGTCAAGACGTTTGTTTGTCGTCCGTCTGTCAAGACGTTTTTCTCAGGAAAGCGTGAAGGTCATCAAGATGAAATTAACATCAAATACTCGTCAGATGTGCTAAAAACCTATAGGGTACATACTGTTGACTTAGAATCATGAGAAAAAATATAGGAACATGAGGTTGCTTCTTGCCAAAATTCATGAACTAAGTAGTAGGTAAATAAGTGTCTTTTTATGCAACTAGAATCGATAAATGACGTTAAAGGGGGCAGTTAAAGACAATAAACCTGAGATATACCCGTCCACACTTATTTGGCGACATCTCAAAGTACACTTGAATTAGAGCTTACTACAAAAGGCTTTCTTGGCTTTACAACTGACTTCAAAATACCATTTCCGCTGAATGCGAAAATGGCGTAAATAGTTGCCAACAGCATATTCACAAAAAAATATCCTGACGTACTTCAATATGCATAATAATATAATACACTAAATAGTATAAAAGTAAGTACCCACAAGAATTCTTATTAAAAAATTTAAACACCCCTCCACAAGTAGCTGGTCATCATGAGACCCTCATTCAATGAGTGATACAAAAAATGCTACGAAAACTGAACACAACCACAAAATTTGGTATTCTTAGCTTTAATATTGGCTGAGATCTTGTCACTTAGTTCCAATTAAAGCTGGGCACTACTGGTCCTATTTCCACCAAATATAGCCAAGAACTACGACGGATAAGTCTTTGGATTAAATAAACCGCACTCAAATTGGTATATCCGTTTCGGAGCTACGATGTCACAGACAGACACACAAATACACAGACGCACATGTTAAACTTACAACACCCCTCTTTTTTCGTCGATGGTTAAAAAAACCAATCAACTTGTCCAATCGCAAAAAATCTTAAAAAGTCATTATCGTACGCGAATACCGAACCTAACTCGGTAATCGAGCGGAAAGCCGAGCGAGCCAATTTCCACCGATCCACAGATACCGAATGTAGGTACGGTTGTCGGTATACTGGGTGAGGCCTTTAAAAGTAATAAATTTAAATAAAGAGGTGGTTAGCAACTTTCAGACAGCTAGTATTCAATAACAATAACTTGTAATAGTACTAAGCATACCTAGGACGGTGAGTCGGTGAATTCGCGAATGTTCCAGATCGTAAAGGTGGATAAATATGCAATCTGCGGCTTTACGAATTACCGCCCGTGATTGTTTGTCTAAAGTTTTATGTCTTGCCTTGGCCAGGAAGTGATATTTTCTCTCCGCGTCGCTACGCGGAAAAGAAAATTGGGATTTTGATTTGGAAATCTGTTACGGAGTTACGCATGCGGGGTGCGGGAGATTTCCATACTTACCGCATGTCATAGAGCCCGCATTGTGCATATACACAGTCTTGTAAGGATGTTCGAAACGCTATATCCTATTGTATTGTCAAGTATATTTGCATGTAACTGTACCCTCGTGAGCGGTTAATAAACATGCGATAATTAATTAATTATACGTGTTGTGGCGATAATTACCGCGACGCTCGCTTATTAACGCCCGTCTCGAACTCGCGACGTGACAATCGGCGTGCGATACGGAACCAAGCTTTTAAAATTATAAGAGGTTGCTGTATGGAAAGGTCTTTCGTACCGTACCGACAACAGGGCGATCCATCAGACTATCGCTTACAAAACGTCATGCCAATTATTGGAACGCATCTAAGTGTAAGTAGAAGGGATATTAACAGCCGTCATTTCTTTGTCATATATATTGACAGAATGAGATACGTCAATAAACTACCGGTCCATCCACGAGGTTTCAATACTTAAAGCCTACTTTATAGACCAAGCTGCATCTTGAGTCATGAAGATTGACTTAGAATTAGATCTTGTTACAATTAAGATATTTGGGAAACATTATAACTTAAAACCTGAAGTGGATCCTATGAAAAGGGGCGCCGGTGTCAACACGCCAGCTATCCCCATGGCCAGCAAGATCCTGTAAGGGTTCAGTTTTTATTGTCTAAGATGCGTAATCGTAAAAAATACATCACATGTGTATTTCATATAATGGGCTATCATTTGACATTGTTATATAAAAACGATGCCATTCCAGTATAACTGTTCTGCATCACCTCTAGGATAACTGTGACACGCGACTTTTTGTCGCGCGACAAATACTACCTGTCACTTTCCTTTCAATACCGTGCGAGCAAGTTAGGTGATGGATTCATCGGCCATCTTTGTTCATGTTTATTTCATCTCATGTTTTAATAATTTAATTTTTATTTTTTTGATGCCTTTAAGACGGAAGTCATGCATTAGTTATAAACCAAAAAAACTGATACTGGCACAAGCTTCGAGCCGCCATATACAGATTAATAATAAGTTAGGTGATGCCGAGGCGCATGACAAACGAAGACGCGGCAAGATATACTAGCCCTGCATGGTTACTTCTCGCGTACTCTTGTCTCTTTCAAGCACGTATTTAATGTAGTGGAAGATATAGTTTGTCGCCGTGTTCGTAAGATGTTGCTTCGCTGTTTAATCAAAGACAAATTAATTACTACTCGTGTAGACACCGCGTGTGATACGAATATCTATAGAGGAATTATTTCATACAAGCAAGATTATATTTCAATTCGAAGTCCTTATTGAATATAGGGCTACTAAAAGGACTCACAACACAACAAATAGTCGGAAGATTTTCACCTGTACATTGGAATTCTGGCATCCTTAATAAATAATAAATAAATAAGTTTCTGTCAAAAATGACATTTTAGTGGCAAGCTTTTATAGCCGACTGTACTTTTCTTTGGATATCCATCAAATGCTCACTGAGACGATTCTAAAGAGCCCAAGTTCGGTAGGATTGCTTTTTCTATTATACAGTTCCTATGGCCACCTTCCGGCTCCATCATCAGATCAGCCCCATGGTAACATATTATTGTATTGTCATCAAAGTTAAGTAAGTATGCAAAATTTCAGCTCAATCGGTTGACGATATCTGCTTCAAAATTGAGTTGCAAGATTTCACCCGAACAAACATACTTAGATACATACATACATACTTGATACATACATACTTACATTGCAAGTTAAATAAAAGCTTTTAATAATAAGCTAAATATCACATATATCTTGCAAGTTAAATATCACCCACTTCCGGACACCGATTGAACTGAAATTTGGTATGTCACGTAACTTCGATATTAATACAATAATATATGGAGCTGGCCTGATGATGGATCCGAAGGAATTCTGTGATAAAATAAAAAAGTTTAGGCTCTTTAGTATCGTCTTGGGGTATAGTCGATGGATGTTCAAAGAAAGGTACAGTAAGCAATAAAAGCTTGACACAAAATTGTATTTTTATCAGAAACTGTTTAATTCCGGTTTTCATTTGAAAACCCGTCGATCAACCGTTTATTATTTTTCTTTTAGATATATACTTCATTGTCACAATACAAAGATATACCTAATATGCACCCGCGTAATAAGCGTCGCCTCATGCAATGCACAATGTAATGAAAAAGTCGACTCGTTGTTGAAATGATACCTTTGACAAGTGTCGAATAAAGATCCCATTTCCGAGTCTCTATCTTCCACGAGATAACAATAACGTACAAACATTTACCCATTCTTTACATTTGCGTTGTCGGCTAGCGCCGTTTTTATACGTTCGCTGACAATACGGTACATTTCGCATCTCATTTTATCTCTATAATAAAGCGGTATCGCAACACAATGCCGAAATGTCTTTACGTCCCGTCAAAGCGTGGAGTTGGGAAACGGCGAGTGAATAGGTAAATGGATGTGGTATCTTTATACTGGTTACAATATATCGTATTTATTTCTGATAGATTATATCATAATGTAAAATTGTGAACAATCCTGCTCTTAATAGCAGGCTTCATAATAGGCATGACAGTATGATGTATTTTTTTTATTAGGTAAGGTATAGGATTGCAATTTTTTTTGTCGGTATCAAATGTCTGGGTTCTGTATCGTTTGCCCGAATTTCATATGCCATAATCTATCACTTGCCATAATATTCATTTGCCATTAATCTACTTTTCTCTATAAGCTGAAACTTTTCGGGATTGCCGTAAAACAAACCTAACCTAACCTAATGATTTCAGAAATCCCGAGAGTTTATGATTTAGGAAATAAAAACTTTATGGCAAATGAAAATTATGGCAAGTGATACATTTATGACAAATGATATTCGGGGAAGTGAAGGTATCCGAAATGTCTGTAATGGACTAACTACACTTAGACTGCTCTAAACGTCAGAGATTTCCGTTTCTATAATATACCTACAGAGGGCTGAAAACGCCACACACAAATTGCGTCCAAACCGTGACGTCATCATCAATCAATAATAACCGATCGACAATGATAATAACTGGTACTTAGTTAAGCTTTTTCAAGAAGACCAAATTCATTTTTATATCAGACATTGCCAATTGAATAGCTGTACAGCTTTATTTGACTATTTCTTGTATAGCGCTAAGGTTTATATAAATATATCGTGAACCATTGATACAAAGATCAACGCTCAAAGAAAAATTGAAATGCGTAATCTGGTAGAAGATCTTTATATCAATAGTTTAATATGAAAATTGTGATGAGTACCCACATTTAAAAAAATTAGACATTACTTGTTTCATACATTTATAAATATATATATTTGCTCTTATACATACATATTGACAGAAGTAGTAAACATAACACATCCAAAATCCACTTTTCTTAACTCCACGGAGCTGTAGCGGTATCGCGTCGCTCCTTTGTGTAGGCAATAAAGGTGCTACGGCGCTACGCGTCTACGAGCTACGGCGTAGCGGGAAAGCTTTGTCGGGCAATCTGTATTGTAGCTCAATATGCATTTTACTTTTTAGAAAAGTTAGGCATACAATGCAATATAAAAAAATATATGCACTACATTTGTAGGTGTCAGAGCTAGAGGAAGATCGCCGATGAGATGGACCGACCAGATCAAAGCCAATGTGTCTACCGTCAATGAATGCTCACGGAAAGCGGCTCGGGACGAGTGGCGACGTGTCGTCAAACGGGTCACTCAGAACCCCACAGATACATAATGGCCACGACCACTCTGTAAAGAGTGTACCTACCGAAGAAGAAGCTGAAACGGAGAATTAAGTGACAGATCATTTGTTATTCATCATCAGTTCCGTTCGACCGGTTACTAGTATAATATTATGTACTATTATGCACCCCCTACAAATTTCAAACATTAAGTTGTTCAACTACTCCGCTACCTAAAGGTTGTCTGGAAGAGATCGCTATTTAGCGATAAGACCGCCTGTTGTTTACCTCTGCTTGTTATTTTAAGGTACTAATGTTGTGTTGTGTATTCCTTGATGTTTCAGGTTTGCAATAAAGAGTTTTTGTATTTGTATTTACCTATTGCTACCACCGTTTAAAATTCCACTGAATCTCCAATATATTTGAGATCAATCGGAAAAATCGCGACAGCGACGTATCCGAATCATGTTCTATTTGAATACCAAACGCGACAGAGTGGGTTTGTGTGTAACGTTCAATCGCGCACGTATCACCGAAACGACCGAACAACCCTACCATACCATAGACTATGAATTCTAGGTTCTACTCTTAGAGGTCCAATTCCGTATCACCGTGGTACGAGAACCCTAATTCCTATAGAGCATATCTACGGACGTGAGGATATTAAATTTGAATTTTAGGTTTAAGGATATATGGTAGGATGTTGAATGTGTTTTAATTGCTGTTAAAAAGTATAAAGATGTGATACAGTTTGGTTGTCGAATCTGTTGGAGGCTTAATGTAAGTTGATGTTCAATATCAGGTTACAGGAAAAACAATGTTTAGAGTACGTGGAAGAAAAATAGAGTGTGTAAATGTTAGCAATATTAATGTTGTAGTACGTACAAATCAATACATTCCTACAGAACCTATAGCTAAAGAGTTAATAAGACTTTGACAATGTAGCAGTCAGATGTACCTTGTTAAAATTATCTTTAAATTTTATAAAACTGATATTTTAAGAAGGTTCAATCTGTTCAGCAACGGTTTGAAGACTGATAGTGTAACCTAACGTAACCTAACCGAATTAAGCTATATTATATGTATTAATTTACATGATGTCACAAAACAAATGCCTGTTTATCCTTAGATCTCGATGCGTATCGTAACTTTTTATCAACAAACCCGTTTAAAATGACATCAATCGTGTAAATTTATTATAAACTGGTGTAATAAGATTATAAACTCGTTACTTACACATACATACAGGTACTTTTCAAGAAGGTTAATGTAACCATATGAAGAATAATATAACATTAAAGTCCATCCCATCCCGTCTGTCTGAGGCAGAATCTAATGAACAAACACGCTGGAATCGAGTCTTGTGTTTACTTTAGACTAGCGGATGTAGGATTTAAATACGTGGCCGTTGTGAAAGAAGGACTAATCTGCCTGCACCGCTCATAGTAAAAATATTTGTTTTATTCAAGGATATTATGATAGTGTCTATGTAAATATAAAACTAGTTCCCAACAATCACATCACAGTGTAATCAAATGCCAATGTCACTTACCAGAAACACCAGAAACGACAATATTCTGATTACTTATTGTGAAAACATCCGAATTTCACTAAAATTGTATATTGATTAAATAAAAAGTTTTTTTCCGGATCGTTGCGAAAGACGCCCGGTTTGATAGTGTCACGATTAGGGCAATGTTTCGATAAAACTGAGAGGTTGGCTGTTCTGATTCCATTGATTCGACACTAATCATTATCAGAAATCTGAAGAAATAAAAAAGAACCAAATTAAAAGTCAATCCACTTAGTGATTTACGCATTAGTTGTTGTATGTCGGTAGCGGTACCCAATAGTCCCAGCACCTCAAGCACAACTGTGACATGCGCCTCTTTCTCGCGCGAGAAATACTATCTATCTCCTTTTTACAGTACTGTGAGAGAGTGACGGATGATGCTATGTCGCGCGACAAGAGTCGGGAACTCAGTTGTGCTAGACGGGCTAGGTTCATCTACGACGCGTAATCCCCTCCGGGTTACGATCGATCAGTATCAGAAACTTCTAGCTGACATTTTTACTATTGTTTTATGTCAAGTTGCATTATAAAATTTTCAGCTACTTTTGACGCTAACTGTGCCTGCAGTACGCTTACCATGAGTTTACAGTACCGTCGTAGGCGATAGCATAAAGGATTTGTATGGAGAATTGTAGTTCTACAAAGTAACCGCTAGGGGCGCGGCGCTGTACTATTCTCCATACAAATAGTTTACGCTGTCGCTAGCGAGTACTCTCACTCACAAACTCATAGTAAGGGTACAGACTGAAACAATAAACTGAGAGCCACGCGGGACGTCCCGGGAGACTGGAATGGCCAGGGTTCCGCGATTGTGTTCACGTTGGGTGCAAAAACAAAAGATTTAGAGTGTCTAGGTATTGACTAGTATTGGGGGAAAGGGTTTTAGACAAGGGTCAATTGTCACTTTGGAATAGGGGTATTTAAGTAAACTCACGTTTTCTGTCTGAGGTAAGTCAATTGACAAAATCTTGGTAAATTACCATTTCTACAATCGCTAAATAAAGCCATTATTATAGGAGATTGAAACAATAATACCTACATTTCAGGTTTTTTTTTATCTCACTGTGTTTGTCCTAAACCTGTTAACACTCAGTAAAAAAATCCTACAATAACATTTTGAAATCGTGCTCATATCGTAATACTTGACGAAAATTATAATTCTGACAACCCATGAAAGTATTATTCATCAATCAAAAATTTTAACGTAGTTGAAGTTTTTTATGGTTAACTATTAAAAAATGGCTGTATTCAATAATGAAAAATTATTACTATGATTATGATAAAAATGCCGCTGTAGGCTGTGATCCCTAATAGTAACATCAAATTCTTCAAACTACTTACAGCATTTTTAACTTACCGAAGCAATTTAAAATTTATGACACGTGGAAATAAACAAAACTCATAGATTTATATGAAATGTGTTTGCTTCCTAGCCTGACAATCCTAAAAGGCGAGTGCACAATAGCCGCAAAGACAATGCTGCGGAAGGGAATTGTGCAGGTGTGGACGTGCCTTTAGCGTCCGTCTGACGAACGTGTTTTTAAAAGGGTTTCATTCTCATGTGGAAATAGTTATTTGTGCAACAAGAGAACAAAGTTGTTTTTTGTTATGAGTGCTGATTTTGAGTCCCGAGCAAGCGAAGGATTCTACGTTTGAATCACGAGCGTAGCGAGTGATTCTATGTTAGAATCCTGAGTGTAGCGAGGGACTCAACAGCACGAGATGCAAAAAAACTTTGCTCTCGTGTAGCACACACAACTTTTCACCTCATCAGCGAGAACATATTCGACATTTTGTGTTTTTTCTTCCAACGTATGTTTATAGTCTTTGTTGCTGATTTCAATAATATTATTAATCAGAAAATACTTAGATAAGTGCTGCTTAAAAAGGAATAACAATATAATTTAATTGAAATTATAATGAACCAACCAACACGGTTAATGTCATTATTTGATCAAATTGGAAGATTTAGCAGATACATGACGTGTTTATTTATAAATACATTATTATATTACGAGATTTTGTTTTACATTGATTAATATTTTTACTCCTAAAACACCTAACAAAATATATGCAAAATAAAATAACAATTACGATATGAACTCGATATTTTTTAAAGTACGTTTCGAATATGCATCTATGATAAATGGCGAAATTATAAATTATATTTTACAATAAGTAAATATAATTTACAATAAGTAATAAGGTGAAAAATCTTATTATATTTGAGCAATGATCAATTGTTTTATATAAAAGGCATAAACATTTTAATTTTCAGTCGTCAAATAAAATTATAATAAAGAAAAAAAATACGTTGCAATTAAAACTTTTTCGGGTGTTTTTAATGATTTTTTTGGTATAACGCGTATCCGAACTGTTCTCAATCGAGGTCGGATTCGAAAATCGAATTTCAAATTGATAAGTTTCTATCCCTCTCTTTTATATACATATGAAAGAAACAGAGTGCATCGAGATTCAAATGATTAGAATTTTATAATTAACCTTTGGCTGAAGAATGACAATTCGTGGTCAGATATTGAAAAAAATAAAAAGCTACTTTCTACTCACGCTCGAAACAAAATCGCATTTTGTTCACTGTTATCTGACAGCAAAATCGCCATGTTTGAGCTGGTGAGGTGAAAATATATTTTTCCACTCTAGTACTTTTTCTGTCATTTAATATAGTTACTAACTCCTCGTAAAGACATAAATTATGAAAGTCTGTAATAGATATTTGTGCAACAAGAGAGCAAAGTTGTTTTTTGTTACGAGTGCTGATTTTGAGTCCCGAGCAAGCGAAGGATTCTACGTTTGAATCACGAGCGTAGCGAGTGATTCTATGTTAGAATCCTGAGTGTAGCGAGGGACTCAACAGCACGAGATGCAAAAAACTTTGCTCTCGTGTAGCACACACAACTTTTCACCTCATCAGCGAGAACATCGACATTTTGTGCTTTTTCTTCCAACGTATGTTTATAGTCTTTGTCTTTGTTGCTGATTTCAATAATATTATTAATCAGAAAATAGATAAGTGCTGCTTAAATAGGAATAACAATATAATTTAATTGAAATTATAATCAACCAACCAACACGGTTATTGTCATTATTTGATCAAATTGGAAGATTTAGCAGATACATGACGTGTTTATTTATAAATACATATTATATTACGAGATTTTGTTTATAAATTGATTAATATTTTTACTCGTAAAACACCAAACAAAATAAATGCAAAAGAAAATATCAAATTACAATATGAACTCGATATTTTTTAAAGTACGTTTCGAATATGCATCTATGGTGAAATTATAAATTATTATTATATTTACTATAAGTAATAACTTGAAAAATCTTATTTTATTTGAGCAATGATCTATTGTTTTATATAAAAGGCACAATAATTTTAATATTTGGTCGTTTAATAAAAATATAATAAAGAAAAAAAAATACGTTGCAATTAAAACATTTTCGGATGTTTTTAATGAAATTTTTGGTATAACGCGTATGCGAACTCAATCGAGGTCGGATTCGAAAATTGAATTTCAAATTGATAACTTTCTATCCCTCTCTTTTATATACATATGAATGAAACAGAGTGCATCGAGATATTCGAGATTCAAATGATTAGAATTTTATAATTAACCTTTGGCTGAAGAATGACAATTCGAGGTCAGATATTGAAAAAATTAAAAAGCTACTTTCTACTCACGCTCGAAACAAAATCGCATTTTGTTCACTGTTATCTGACAGCAAAATCGCCATGTTTGAGCTGGTGAGGTGAAAAAGTCTATTGCCCAAAAAAACACTGCTAAACGATGTTATAATGTCGCCAAAAAAGCTTCACTTAGTACCACCGATTACAAGATAAACATGCACTCACACAATTTGCAATTTAAAAAGAAACTTATTGGACTAAGGCATTGCTGCCAACTTAAAAAAAAGTTTTATCTTCAGTGCATGTATGTTAAGTATAGTGGACGTATAGGTACCTTTATGTATAAGTTTATATTTTTTGACAGATGTTTAGTATAGTGAACGTATACATTTATGTATAAGTTCATATTTTTTTGACAGATGGACGTCAATAAATAAAAGTTTATCAGAGACTATTTATTTTTTAACCGACTTCAAAAAAAGGAGGGGGTTCTCAGTTCGGTTGTATGTTTTTTTTTTTTTTTTTTTTTTTTTTAATGTTTGTTACCTCATAACTCCGTCATTTATGAGTCGATTTGGAAAATTCTTTTTAGATTCATGAAGAGACATCTCAAGGTTGGTCCCATAAAATTTTGGTGAAGATCGGATGACGAGATCCATGAGGAATCGAAGGAATTCCTGAAATTTCATAGGCAGTCATAATATTTTTCATATATTTTCTAAACCTATTTAAGTATTTGCATATGGTAGTCATCATCTTCCAATGCTGAACTGATGATGGAAGGTACAACTCCTTAACGGTTAGGAGTTAGGAGATAATTAAAACGACATGCATTCCTTCAAGACCTCCCTGATCACCCCGCCATAAGTATTTCATATGAATCACTAAAAAGCGAAAAAAAAAAAATTTTTAACAAAAAAACGAACCGACTTCAGTAAAACTAAAAATCCAAAAATAACCCGTTCAAGTTCAAGTACAGATTACATTTGACTCACCCTTTGAAGTCGATCCCAAACCACTGTTATTATATTTATATATTAAAGTTTACGTGAGGTTTGGCACCGACTTCAAAGGGTGAGTCAAATGTAATCTGTACTTGAACTTGAACGGGTTATTTTTGGATTTTTAATTTTGTTGATATCGAGCGGGAACATGTAATTATTTTCTTTGTTGGTTATTTGCATTTTATTTATGAAATGTCGAGTCGTAGAAAAAGCATTGTATGCAACGTTGTATATTTAAGTATAGGTCAAACAACGCATCTTTCTTACCCAATAATCTTAACCCATGCCACTCGCGTTTTTTGCCCCCTCTTATACAACGGTTGCATAAAATACCTACTATTTTTCTCAGCCCTTAGGTACTTATGGGTTCAGATGTGCAAATGGATACCGATAACCGATGATACGACATACGATATAACGATGATATACGATACAAGTCGTAGTCGGTACTAACCACGTGCAATTTTTTAGCTGCACCTAATTTGGACAATTATATGGAATAAAAGCAATAAAAGTTGAAAGCATGACATCTATGATGAGGAGCTCTAGGCGTCGGAGTCGTCCTCACCAGAGACTAAGATTCATAATTTCAGATCTTAACTGAAAATGTAATTAAGTGTATAAAGTGTAGGAATCAAATTAATCAATTACGATTACGAATATACCAACATACCTAAATACAAAGAGTAAAAGGATTTAATCTGTAATCCATTCTTGACATTATGTAGCTAACGCACTTTTACCGTTTAAATTTCATGCAAATTAATTCCCAAAGTATTCCCCAGGTAAAGACATCTTACCCACTGTGCATTACCATATCCCTAACTGAAAGGTATTGTTTACTCCCCTGGCGGCGCACAAGAGCTACGCGACGAACGACGAGTCAACTTGAGTGGCAGTAGGAAGGATTTGATGTTTATACTGCCTGTGCATAGGCACTCTAGGGCTGCCATCTCTCAACTCGACGAACCCGGATAAAGACTTAAAAAACCCGGACATTTGGCTTAAATAGCGTTTTTCCCCGGACGGGTCCGTAAATAATATTATTAAAAAACAATCGCTTTATTTTTTAATTCACATAAATAGTATTCGGGTTTTCCCCGAACATATTTTGAGAACCCCCCGTATGGCCCCCGGACGGATTCCAAACTAGGGCAAATCCGGGCATACCCGGATGGATGGCAGCCCTACCTGTACACAACTTGAGAACGTATAGCCACTGGTAAATGGTGAAACTTGGTCTATCAGTCACTGTCACAGCTTAAATAAGTAAAGAAAATATAATTATCGTATGCTAAGTGATATTAGGGTACTTTTCTACCGATAAAACGAAGGACCCGATGGTTTAGATGAATGAAAATGCAGATGTGCACTAAAAAAGGTATATCCAAAAACTCGGAAGAGTTTTTCGTGAAAAAGGTGGAAAACTACGGTAACGGGTCAGTCAGCGTCAAAAAGTACCTGGCAATTTTAGTATGCAATTTGACATTAGCCAGTAGTAAAATTAACAGCTACTTCTGGTGCTGACTGTACAAACAACGAATACGTAGTTACTTTATCATTAGGATTATAAGTAATTCACATTTCATCCTGAAAATATATGGATGTTAGTTCTGCCACGTTGTACGTAGTAGAATTCAAAGATGTTGAAGTAATGCGATAAAAGTAACCTATTTCTATTATTTCTTATCAATCATTGCTTAGTGCAGCACGTACGAGCGATCTCAAAGTATAGTACGGCTCTTCCCATGTGAATTTTTCGCTTCGAGCCCTAATCTTTCAAACAATGGCTATTGTCTCTATTATCGCAAAGCCGCTAGGAACCGAGTTACCACGTGCGAGCGAAAAATTCACCTGGGAAGAGCCGTACCCTTAGTTTACAGAGACCGTACTCGCTAGCGACAGCGTAGGCTATTTGTATGGAGATTTGTAGATCCACACAGTAACCGCTAGCAGTGCTGCACTATTCTCCATAGAAATCGTATACGCTGCGCTTGCGAGTACGGTCACGTTATATAACTAATGGTAAGTGTACCGGGGGCTGAGATTGCTAAGTATAAGGAATCGATACGTTTAATTAAAACAACGACAGTTGATAACAAATGGTGTTTATTTGCACAATGAATACAACTTGTGAGTAGGCATAGACTTCATTAAATAGTATTAATATTGATTATACCTAATCAATACGAGAGCGACACTGACCTGTACTTAATTCAGTAGGCTTGAACTTATAATTAGCTCTTAAATAACCAACAATGCTTCCAAGCCGAGAAACCGACCGACCACTGACCATGTCCGTTAGCGAATGTCGAATTCCCGGCCCCGTGACCGGCGATCCTTACATAAGAGATATTTATATGTGTCAGTGCATCTGGAAAGGTACCTAGTCACGACATCTAGTTACCGAGTTACATGAGTTTTTGTGGAAGTTGGTGAAAAAGTGCCAAAATGGGTTTGTGTTATAATTGGGTTATTTACATCCTAAGGAACACGTGTGTACAAGAATATCAGTAAAATTATGTTTTTTTAGTATATTTCTCCGACTATAAAGTTTAGTAGTCAGGGTACCTTGTCACGCCATTAAATTTTGAATAATTTTGTCAATATTTCCATCGCGAGTAGTCAACTACCTCTTTCTAAGATAAGGTATGGGATCGGTCAATAGCAAAATCATTTTTTGAACAAAAAAAAATACTTAATGTTTTTTATAAGAAAACATTCAACTTGCATGACTCTTGTATGAAATAACTATTTATTTTAATTTAATACGTTTGCCATTACTTAGATCAGAGGCTGGAAAGGTGGAAACCATACTAAGGTCGCGTCATGAGTTGTTTCTATATTAATAATAATTAATTTGTTGATCTCGAATTTAGTCAATGAAAAATTGAGCTGTGATTTTAGTTGTTTGACGTATATGACGTATATGTAGTAATGTGCAGTTATGTACACAATTGAGTTATTTTTTCTAGTTACTCCATTTATGTAAGATAATGACTTAGCGTGACAAGGTACCCAGTTTAGTAAAATGCTAAACTTGATGTCTTACACGACTAAAACAGAAGTTTTTATAAATAAGAATACATTGATTTCCGCTATAATTATCCTAAATAACATTTTGTTACAGATATTTCTCGCATTATAGGTACTAAAATAGTGATCTTCGAGTTTAAGTTACTAAAGTTTAGTAAATGTCGTGACAAGGTACCCTAGTTACGTTTCCATACAAAAGTTTCGACCGAGTCACTAAACATTATTGTTAAAAAAAACTGCTTTAACACCATTTCTATTATACCATTGTGGTACACCACGCTAAATACCATTTGATCTTGTGATATAGCATGAATATACAAATTATTTTGTTGGTTTTTAATATTATAAGTGATCTTATTTGTAACTGTTAAAAATGCGGTAATTATTAAATTTCTTTATGATTATGGAGTTTTCTTTCATTCAATTGTCCCAAAATGCCATAGAATATGTAACTATGATGAGGAACTAACAGTTTTAATCTCCTTATTTTATGAATTGGGTATAATTAACACTTTCGTGTTTCTTCCACCCTGGCATGTTCAACCTAAGAAATCAGAATAATTAACATGTATTTTTAGACAATTCACCTTTATTATAATTCTTTAACCTTCAAAGATTATGATTATACCCTTCACTATGTAACTTCGAAGTAGAAGTGTGTTTTTTGCCACTATAAACTTTAAATGCAATTTTCTCAACTTGTGCATTGCGGAAGTCGAAAATTCAAAAATGTATATAAAAATATTGGTTCCACCTACAGTCATTATTCTTTTTTGTATTGATGGCAAATTTAATCTACTTTTTGGAACTATGCATAACTCAATACCTGAAACAAGGTACCTTTCCAGATGCACTGACACATATTAAGAGATATTTATTTTATTTGACGACGCGGTTGGCTCAGTTTGCAAGCACCTGCCTACTGAGCGGCGGTCCCGGGTTCGAATCCCGGCCAGGGCAAATATTTGTGTGACGAACTCGAATATTTGTGCTTGGGTCATGGTTGTTCCTATGTATTTAAGTATATATTTATCTATATAAGTATGTATATCGTCGTCTAGTACCCATAACACAAGCCTCTTGAGCTTAATTTGGGACTAGATAGATTTGTGTGAGGTTGTCTGATATTTATTTATTTATTATTATGCCAGGGAAGCGGGTATATGTACACTGTACAGGGGGATACACTACTATCACTATTACTATGTTCAGTGTATAATTGTGACGACGTTTATAAACTACCTAGTGATATGAATTGTAAACTGACGTAAGTAAGATTATAATTTCGCAGGATTAATAATTATGAACTGACAGTGTTCACTATCTTATGGTGACATAAATGTATACTAAAGAATAAGTACCCATGCAATGAAGCCAAACATAAAATATTGAGCCCGCTTGGCGCAGTCTGTAGGACTGATGTTTGCTCAGGGGGCTGAGATATTCATATTGTGCCGTGGGGAGCCGCTAAATGTACTTCAATTGTGGGATTTGCTATAGGGAATGCAAACTGGTAATTTATTTCTATGGACATTACCGGTATTTTACCGTTAAACGGTAACTTCCATACAAAATTTTACCGGTTTGATGACGTATATTAATGACGTATTTACGAACTGAGATGCTGATTCCCAGCACTAAAATTGCATCAGCATTAGTTTAAAATCTTTCTATTGTAATAATCTAAGTAATAATACATATAACCTTTTTATAATAAAGTAATAGGTAAAATATGGGTAGTAGTTTAAGATAAAGATCTTAATACTAGCTACGCCCGCGTCCACGAACCCAAAATCGGGATAAGAAGTAGCATATGTGTTAATCCAGGATGTCAGCTACCTCCATATACCGAATTTAATCGAAATTGGTTCAGCCGTTTGAGCGTGAAGAAGTAACAAACATACAATCACAGTCATGAACGCGCCTGTATAAATATTAGTGTGAAAACGCTAATTTAATTATAAAAAAAATAAAATTAAAAATTTAAAAAACCCCCGACATGACCACCAATAAAAAGAAAGAAATAAAATTTACGAAATGTGCCTATACAATGAACAGTAGAAAAAGAATCCAAGCTTCGTTGCGATCAGGGGACCGCTAAGTACCTAAATGAAATGAAATATATTTTCCAACGCAAAATTGCATGTATGCATTTGGGCTTCGCACTTTACGATTTTCAGTACATTGCATTTCATTTACTTAGCGGTCCCCCGACGCAACAAAGCTTGGATTCTTTTTCTACTGTTCATTGTATAGGCACATTTCGTAAATTTTATTTCTTTCTTTTTATTGGTGGTCATGTCGGGGGTTTTTTAAATTTTTAATTTTATTTTTATTTCATATTTTTTAAACAAACAGAAGTTTCGTCCCGGAGTTTTCTTCTTTTGACACTATTTTTGTTTTACACCGTTTAAGGTCCAGGGTTTCCAATCTTTCGTCGAGCTTGATCCTTGACTATATGTAGATAACAACAGGATCCAAGCCAGTGGTAATGAATGCCGTCTTCTCTAAGATTGAAGTTAGGATATATTTTGATTTCAATAGCCTTAAGCAACATTCTGGGAAAAAATCGTTAAAGTCAGACTAGCCCTTTGACCGCCACAGTCGGCTGTGGCCGTCAACAAAAAGTCGTGCCCCTGACGCCACGTCGGCCACAGCCGTCCAAATTTCAATGATCAAAAACTTTGTAATTCTAACCGCTACAAGTATTTTTCAATCCCTGTTGATTTTGGGGCACATCTTTTTTTTTACTCTGGCGTCAGTGGCACGGTAAATTGCTAGACCGCTTGGCGGTCAATAGGTTAATGCTTATAATGGCGAAATGGCGAAGTTACTAGCCAAGACAATCGAAATATATACTTTAAATGCACTGCATGAGTCGCTAGGACCTGCTACTTATGGCCTAAAACAGAACCAGGTTTCTATTCTACAGGATCCAAATAGTAGTTACGGGTGGCTTACTTAGCTCCATAAAAATTGCAGTTCGTGCTAGGTAACTTGACTTAGTTTTGAGAGACCTAATCATCGATACCCCACACCATGGGATAAACACCCTTACTTTTGTTACGTGTAGGAAAGGTACACAAAAAATGTTTTTAAAAATGTATTCAACCACTATGTCCCTGAGCTAAGCTGTGGACAGACTGACACAAACTACAAAATCCTAAAAATCTGTTATTCACTTAGGCAAGAGTACTTTTGCTAAAGCTTACGTGTCATTTAGTCGCGTTAAAATCTTGCAGGGTGTTGCTATTTGTGACCTCAATCAAAAGAACCTGTTCAATAGTCCTAATAACAATTCAGCTTTAGCAGAATTCCGAAACTGTGACAGAAATTATAATGAGTTTAGTTTGGTCAAAAAAGTTTTTTTGAGACTCGGTTTTATTATTGACTTTACTTTCTTACTCAAATTTTAATTGCTCATCAAGAACAATCAGACGAGCCCAAAAACCATGAATTTATCTTGTTTTGCTTAGGAGTTCCTACGGCCATCTTCAGCTCCAAGGTACCAAATTATTGTACTGTCAAAAATTTATTAATCTGTTGATTACGCTAAAAAAACTTTACATTTAACCAACATTAGACATTCTTGGCTTGGATCCTGTCACAACTAGCTGGTCATCATGAGACCTTAATTTATTGAGTGATATAGAAAATGCTAATAATACTTAACATTTAACCAAAACTTTGGAATCCTTGGCTTCAATATTGGCTGAAATCCATTAACAACTAGCTGGTCTTCATGAGACCTTCATTTATTGAGTGATATAGAAAATGCTAATAATACTTAACATTTAACTAAAACTTGGAATCCTTAGTTTCAATATGCGGCTGAGATCCATTAACAACTAGCTGGTCATCATGAGACCCTCATTTATTGAGTGATATAGAAAATGCTAATAAAACTTATCATTTATCCAAAATTTTGAATTCATGGCTTCAATATTGGCTGAGATCCATTAACAACTAGCTGGTCATCATGAGACCTTCATTTATTGAGTGATATAGAAAATGCTAATGATACTTAACATTTAACTAAAATTTGGAATCCTTAGTTTCAATATGGGCTGAGATCCATTAACAACTAGCTGGTCATCATGAGACCTTCATTTATTGAGTGATATAGAAAATGCTAATAAAACTTATCATTTATCCAAAATTTTGAATTCATGGCTTCAATATTGGCTGAGATCCATTAACAACTAGCTGGTCATCATGAGACCTTCATTTATTGAGTGATATAGAAAATGCTAATAAAACTTATCCTTTATCCAAAACTTTGAATTCTTGGCTTCCATATTGGCTGAGATCTATTAACAAATAGCTGGTCATCATGAGACCTTCATTTATCGAGTGATATAGAAAATGCTAATACAACTGAACATTTAACCAAAATTTGGAATCCTTACCTTCAATATTGGCTGAGATCCATTAGCAACTACCTGGTCATCATGAGACCCTCAATTAGTGATTCATATAGAAAATGCTAATAAAACTTAACATTTAGCCAATATTTCGAATTATTGACTTTATTATTGGCTGAGATCTCGTCACTTGTTCCAATTAAAGCTGAATATCTTGGAAACTACTGGTCCTATTTCCACCAAACATAGCTAAGAACCATCTCGACGGAAAAGTCTTTCGATTAAAAAAAACCGCACTTAAATTGGTCCATCCGCTTGGGCGCTACGATGCCACAGACAGACACACAGATACACAGATACACAGATACACAGATACACAGATACACATGTTAAACTTATAACACCCCTCTTTTTTCGTCGGGGGTTAATTAAAACTTAAAGATCCTTTGAATAAAGCAAGTACACTATACAACTCTCGTATAGTATTGAATGCTTAATGGCGTCAAGCGATTAGAAGTGTCGCTCGAAACTGAATACCTCCGTCAACCATCCGATATTAAATTCAATCCCTCATAACGAAATTAGCCGCCATTCAAACTGGGACAATCTTCGGACCGCGAATATCTACACAAGTGCACACCTAGCTTTAACTAGGAAGTAGGGATGTGCAAGATTGAAGTTAAGGCACAGATTAATATAATATGGTTAAAGCTCCTTCGTTTAAGAATGCTGATTGTTTTAGACATTTTTCTGTATGATCAAACATGTCTCTTAACATATTATCATGTAACTATTTAAAACAGGATTATTGCGATTTATTGGTATATATATTTGAAATGTACAGTTTGAATTTTTCATTGATAATTTTTGTTTTTTGTTTTTGTAATTTTTGATAAACTCCAATTTGACAAATTTGACGCAGAAAACTGTTTATTCTTTTTACTTATTTCCGACTGCACGCAATGATAGCATGGAAAAGCTATGTTACTTTTAAGATCCCAGGGAAAAGTATTATTATCTTTAAAAAGTTGGTTGAAATTATCAATATATTTGTCATAATATGAAAACAAATCTTAAACAGAATAAGGCCACGAGAGGTGTTATAAGTTTAACATGTGTATCTGTCTGTGTATCTTCTGTGGCATCGTGGCTCCCAAACGAGTGAACCGATTTGAGTACTTTTTTTTTTAATCGAAAGGCTTGTCTGTCGAGATGGTACTTAGCTATGTTTGTTGGAAATCAAGACTCCATGATATGAGGATATTCAGCTTTCATTAGAACTAGTGAGAGAATCGCAGCCAGTATAGAAGCTAAGAATTCAAACAATTGAAGCTGTCTAGTTTTGGTAGCATTTTCACTGATTAAATGTGGGTCTTAATGACCAGCAGCAAATTAGCGGGTCGGGGGTGTTACAAATTTTAGTTTAGGTTATATTTTGCACTAGTTTTGCGTCAAAAGGATAATAACAGCAGTATGGGAAGCTCATTGTACCTACCTACTTGTCATGAAAAGGAGATACAGGGCAAGCAATGATGTGGAAAGCTTGCTTTCATTATTCGAAATAAATTATGTTTCAGTTTTACCATTTATCTTTCATGAGACAAACGCGATAATAATGAAAGTATTTATTATTCTTATCGTGGTGGGAGGGTAGGACAATTCAATGCATATATGCATGAAAAAATACGCAAATAAGTATAACGGGTTAGCACAAATTTAACTGGCACGATATTATATCGCGGAATAGCAAAGCAATATTATTATTTTTCATTAATATGGATTTCCGAAAGTAACGCCTGATTCAATTAATTACTTAAACGCGATAATGCTGAGAGAAAACGTGCTAGTTAGGTTAATAGGTACGACAGCCGAGATATTGCCTATTCGCAATCCCTAGTAACTACCTACACTACACATCACTAGCCCAAATATCTACGAATATCTCGGCGAGTCTCCCCTTTGTCTAAACGCGATTGTAAGTCAATCGCAGACGTCTTAGAAATTAATGTAATGGGTACTCAGGACAATTGGGCCCGGGCGGAGACGGGCCGCAGCAATAGTATTGTTGGCAGTATCTTCACTTCATTGTATTTATTACACGTGTCTGTAGTTTAGGTAAAAAATAAGTGATTTGATATCATGAACAAAGTAACCAAATAAATCCACCTAGAAAAAATAATGTTCATTAGTCATTTTTTTCAACATTACCTAACATGTTTAGAAAAACAAGTTCCTATACAAGTGGTTTTAATCAGGATCTCTTTTTATTTCTAAATAAAAAATCACGCATTTATGCTAGTTAATCAAACTCAATAATAGCGTCACTTCGTATAAAATATACACATACTTTTATATACTAATTATGATAAAGATACTGCTGTATATAAACCCTCCATGATGCGTTCAAGAACCGCACATTATGACCAACATAAAAATAGACTATTTTGTTAGAATATATTTCTTATCTGTGTAGAAATGAATGGCTATTATTATTATTGCTAAATAATAACATCGATTTCGATAATATTATTCATTCAAATTTCGAACATATCTGAAAGACAAAGAAATTTGATTTGACCTCTATTCTAATATCAGTCGAGATGACGTTTAGTTCGAAATGAATTGCCAATTTGCCGATATGATAGTTAGGGCCAACTCTAGTTTGTCTCTGAATTGAAAAAAAACTATGACAGCTGCCAGAAAACTTCATTACCGCCATTGCCGGGTGAAATTTGTCATAATGCGGCTCCTGAATGCATCATGGAGGCTTATGATATGTTGCTAGATAAAGTAGTGTATGTAACTGTACATAATTAATAGGCATTAAAACATTCGTGTGATTTTATTATGAAACTTGCCTTCAGCTCGTTTCATAAACCCACACTCGTGTTTAATACCCTTCATTATGTACAGTTACATAAACTACTATAACGCTTATATTTCATCATCCCAAATTACTGAAGTGACTTTAGATGATGGCACCTGAAGCTTTAAGAGCAAATAACGTTGAAATAGAACCAGTTCATTATTTCAAAAATAAGTTCGAGTGCGACTTGTGTGCCCAATTATTTGGTCCTGGAATTTAGGACAAATGAATGAATGAATGATTTATTAAATAAAAAATTGGTACAGTAGGTGTTACAAATTAAATGTCTCACATATTATGCCGCTGGCGCGACGTATAAAAATGAACAGGAGTATTACTTACCTAAGAATTAAAATAAATAAAACATGTTTGTCCTATCTAAAACTAAGGTAATCTGCAATGATCGTGTTAAATTAATTGCTTCACACATAATATTACAACGCTGTGGGCAACACACTGGCTGCAAAATTTTAACTGTGACCAGTCCCCGAGCTGAGACATACGCTCGCGGAGAGAATGGAGTGAGAAGTGGAATTGTGTTTTGATTGAGATGCGAGCGCGGAATATATCAACGGTTGGCTAGCGGATAAGTTCTTAAGGCCTTAAGTATTTGTATCATGCAAAATGTTGGAATCACTACATAGTATAAAACAAGGTCACTGCTATCTGTCTGTCCCTATGAATGCTTAATAATAATGTGTTTTTAACTATTATAATAATTAAAACACATTAATAAGGGTAACTCGTCATTTTTCTTTTTATAACTATTTACTTACTGAATAAAAGATGCTGAAATAGGAATAAAGAGTTTTATTCGCTAATCCTTCAAACTCGATGCGTTTTGAAAGTCATACCAAGTATCACGATTTAGAACTATGTTAGGTATTGAAAAAATTACAAAATGAACTAGCCAATAATGTGCTACCTTAAAAAAGACCGACAATTTAATCTGAAAAGAAAAGACACAAACTTTTCCACCCAATATTACGTAGTAATATCTTACTTGTTGATTCCTCCCTCGGAAGAAAGCACCCCTTTTACCTCGTCGCCAATTTATTGCTCGCCCATAAATATTAAAAAGTTGAGCGCATAAATCTCTACTTTTAATAATAAGGGAGGCAGAGGTAAGTTACGACAATATTGCTTTGCTTTGATCAAACTGAATTTATGGAAGACAGGTGTCTAAAATGTGTACTTTGATGACTTAGTCGGAACGGAAACGGAGGGAAAAGTTTTATGTGCGACATTAATTGGTCTAACGTCTATCTTTAATGAATATAAAAACCGGCCAAGTGCGAGTCAGACTCGCGCACCGAGGGTTCCGTACAAACACTTTCCATCCCTAGGTGGTTAAGTTAAGTTTGCACCTGGTATGTATAGCGCCCCATATAAATTAGGTGCAAAGTTAGGTATTAAAAAAACTACTTACTAGATCTCGTTCAAAACAATTTTCGTTGGTACTTTTTATAGTAATGTACATCATATGTTTTTTTTAGATTTTTCATTTTCTTATTTTAGAAGTTAGAGAGGGGGGGACCAACTTTTTTCCACTGTGGAAGCGTCTGTCACGCAAACTATTCCGTTTAGAAAAAAAATATTTTAGAAACCTCGATATCATTTTTGAAGACCTATCCATGGATACCCACCCCACACGTATGTGTTTGATGAAAAAAAAATTTTTGAGTTTCAGTTCTAAGTATGGGGAGACCCCAATATTTTTTTTATTTTTTTTATTTTTGCATCAAAATCTTAATGCGGTTCACAGAATACATCTACCTACCAAGTTTCAACAGTATAGCTCTTATAGTTTCGGAAAAAAATGGCTGTGACATACGGACGGACAGACGGACAGACAGACAGACAGACAGACATGACGAATCTATAAGGGTTCCGTTTTTTGCCATTTGGCTACGGAACCCTAAAAACGTAAGTTTTACTGAAACAGAAAGTAAGTAAAACTATGCCAAAAAAACTTATCTTATATATCAAAGCTGAATACAAAACTCCACAAGTGTATAAATAAAAAGGATAGGTAAAATTACAATTGATTCCTACATTTATGATATTACACTAGAAGGTGCCCGAGAACTTTTCCGCGTAACACTCTTTGTTAACCGTAGCCGGGTAAAAGTATCCTTTTAACCATCTTTGAATATCCCTGTACTAAAATTGGTTCAAATCCGTCCAGCCGTTTCGGCGTGATAAGAGGACAATAAATTTTGACTAACAGATGGCACTGTGTTCGGCTGGCGCCCGCGTCCTATCAAATCCTGGATCGGGATGTTATGATTTGTCCAGAATGACCCCTCACCATAGAAAACTCCAATTATATAATTGTATAGAAATATACGTAAATACTCGTCTTACCGAAAATCCTAGTTGAATAGAAAATAAGGAAGCCCCTTTTTCAATAATTAGCGAATAAATCAAGAAAATTTTAAAGAAAATCTATCCCAGTCTCACAAACAAAAAGCACACAAAGGCTAAATGACATGACGGTCGCAGCAGGAATCTGAGTCCTCCCCATAATATGGCCGCAAACAAAAATTCAATCTCGTAATAATTGTCTATTACAATAGGAGCTGTAGCATAGCGGGCGGTCTGAAAAAAGTAAAATCTCTATGGAAATCATCGGGAGACTTTTGAACGTGGAACTTTAAATTCTAGAAGGATGAACTTTGCGTTTAAGAAGGTACAGAATTTTTCACCTATGAAGAGTTCTGTGACACCTGTCATCTCAGTGTACATTTTAACCTATAATCGGAAAAAAATCTGAGATGACAGGTGTCACAGAACTCTTCATAGGTGAAAAATTCAATAGGAAATACTATATGTTTATTATGAGTGTTACGCTATGTTACCTATACAATATTTAGTACATTTTTTTAATATTTTTGTACGCTTATTATTTACTTGTAGGTGATTAAACGGCTGTACGGAATCCCTTATTAGCAGATGTCATCTGATTATTATTTTCTGTGTAGGTGTATAGATTGTTTTTTTATTTTTATTTAATGACTTAAAGTTATGATGACGATCCTTATTGAAAGATTATATTGATTATTATTATTATGGTTATTATTTCTTGTGCTTGACATTGTTATAGTTATTTTTATTATTATATTTTTATTTTGACGATCATGATGTGAATACTTATATTTTTGACTACTTAATGCAAATGTATACAGTTATTTTCACATGAAATAAATTAATCTGAATCTGAATCAAATATTTTTAGGATACTCCTGGGACCCTATGATGGTTGCTTTTATCACGCGAGAAATAAGTGACAAGCATCCGTCACGTTTTAACAAAATGCGAGTGTGAGTGCGATGAATGCGATGCTTGGTCAGTGGTTACTAATGGACACCCGGAGATTAGCTACTTAATAGTTATATTATAAATAGGATATTTTTACCCACTTTCGGTAAATCAAAAAATATGGAAACACGCCATTCATTCTTATTGATCATTGTAAAACTCTATGGTTAAAAAAAATATGTGCGACCCAGTGAGCCAATATGATTGTAACGCTCTTCTAGAAGCATTGTAAATAAATCTTCGGTTTTGATTAATTAGCGCCATTCTTTCCGAGACGACAGGAAGCGCCACCATTAATCCGGCAACATGGCGGCGGTATTGAGACGTATCCGGTTGCTCGAGGGACGGGTTTTTTGATTGTCTCGGCTAATTAATTACATTTCTTGCGGTTATTATTCTTGAAGAAAGCTAATTGTTTGGATTGGTTAAAATAATACAATTTCAAGTAATCCAAGCAGTTCGCTTTCTTGTCTTAAGGTGCCCAAACAGTCATATTTTGACAGATGTATTTGGTGAAACTTATACAAATTATATTATATACATCGGTTTTTATAGGTTTACCAACCTTATAGTTATTAGTAAATCTTTGGGTTGTGTCATTATGCGATAAATAAATGATAATAGGTTGTGTGAGATTGTTTTCTTTTTTGTTATTATTAGAGTAAAAAAACTTAGTTCTAAGAAAGTTTCCTACAAAACTGTAGGTATTCACAGTGTGACTGTATTCGTTTCTTGTTACGATGTATTTGGAAATTTACATAATACACACTGATTTTATAAATTCCGATGGAAACCTTGGAGTAAGAATAAGGATATATTTTCGAGGTGACCTCTATTTTCATTGCCATAATTCTTAACGGATATGCGCGACCGGCAGCGCGGTGAGCGGTTGAGCGAGAGATCCGAGCGCAGCGGCCATACGAGTGAGCGAGACACACGTACCACGCACCGCTGCTTCTGTCATGCAAAGTCGTGGCATCTCCGTTTATCTCTCTCAATCGTCGCTAACTGCGCTAGTAGTAATTTAGCTAGACGTGGTCTAACATAGATACAATAGGTATGTGGTATCATTCCTATAAAGATAAAACTTACTGTTTAATATCAATACATGTCTACAAATAAATTATTAATCAATAAAAAAAATAACGAACAATTTATGCGTTATAAACCAAAAACGTCCACCCTATCATTAACAACCCTTATTCAAAGTTGCGGCGAAAATCAGAGCAACCCTCTAATATTAAATTTTATTGCAATTGAACACAGGTACAATGGCTGCTCGGTGAGGCATCTTAAGCTTCGCAAATCCCAGTTTTATTTGTTTGAAAAGACATTTAAGCTGGGAGGAATTAGAGATCGGGGGGCCGGGCGTATTACGTGTTGCATATTGCTATTGTTAATTCCTATATTGTTCACTTCAATTACAACCCAAGTAGAACACAGGCCGTATAAGCGCCCGTATGCAGCTTAAATTAGAGTTATAACGGCTACATATGTTTTATACAGCCTATTTTCTGCTTGCTACGGTAGTAAAGAATGTTTATATGTAAACATAAATATTTGCGACGACATTAATATTTATCGAAAATTGAGAGACCGAACGAAAAAGAAAAAGTTTAGAACTTTCATAGAAACGTGGCCAATGACTACCCGTCATCTTAATCAGTCGATCCACTTTGTGGGGGTCTTCCTAGGATATGTTATCCGATACGTGGACACCACTCAAGAAAAAAAAATGCCCCAATTCAACACTATATATAATCTAGAGCATTCGTTCTATATCGTACTAGAGCACGTCATCGTCACTGGAATTTAACTATAATAAGATAAGGTAATATAATACAACTTGCTAACCCAGCAAGAAGTGAAAGCCACAGAAAAGAAAAGATATTTCTTGAACAATAACTTATTTTAAAGTTATGTAAATAATTACTATAGACTTAGACATTTTACTTTACAAACTATGATGCGCGCCTAAACTAGGACTATTATCGGTTATTACATAGACGTTTAAAATTCAAAGATAACCTTACGATTACATTACTAACGTTTCGTTATGTAACATTATTTCCCGACTGAAATTATACGTTCGATTGCGACTGCGACTAATAACGTTACACACGTTATTAGTAAGCATTATTAGCTGTCAAATTAATGGAAAGCCATATTATTAACGATTACGCTTACGTAATCGAGCCCCAAAGAGACGCCCAGAATCAGAACGGCGACGCTAATTAACGCTTGTCTGTTTCCGAGACGGCTTATTGCTGTCTAATTGTTTTTAAAACAAGTTTTTGGACTGTTTTGTTATAGGTTTTATCTTGTTTTAATTGTATTGAATAGAGTCAGCAACAAAGATATATGAGCATGCTTACGAAGACCTGTACCAGCATTTCCTTCATACTCCACAGTCAAGCGCTGAGTTTTCGTAGCAGCGTCTTCTACCAGCTTTATTATATTTATATATGAAATGTAATCACGAGAACAATTACATCTACAGATTTCTTGTGGCTAAATACAGTAGGCATGATATCGAATAAATGGCTTTTTTTCTTTTTTCGTGAGCATTTTTTTGTGGAAGTGGGAAACAAGTTACTACAGCTTTAATTCCTAACTGATCGTTCGTCCAACGGTACAATATAATTAGATTGTCGCACGACGTCACGTCGCACGTCAGACACGCATTGTTCAATGCATACTATGGGACGGCTCGCAAGAGCGCTTCGGAAATAGGAGAAGGGTTCCGTGAAGAAGTTTGGGATGAAATTGTCCGCGGGAACTGTAACTTCATATTGATGGGAGATCATAAGCTAGTAACTCATTCTACCTCGAAAACAGTTTTGTCTAGAATTGACAAGATTTAATATTTTAACAATTAGGTGGAAATTAATATAAAGAACGAGAGAGGAGTGCGTACACCATAAAAAAACATTTGTATTTTTCTGTATGTAAAGAAATATCAGAAAACACATAATCTACGACAAATATATCTTCGACCATTAAATAAATAAGCTGTCAACAATGTCAAGCTCAACGTTATTCTTTTTTTTTTTATTAGACACCGGACAAGTATAGAGTAACGTTTCCATTGTGTTATAGTTTTGGAATGACTACAGTATAGAATAAGTAAATTTATTTAATAAATAAGTAATCTGAGGAAAAAATAAACAACAGTGATTATTTCCTCTTTCTCAGCGGAATACAGAAAAGTAGTAACTTTGTAGTCTTAAGAGGCAAGGAATACCTTTTAAAATGCTGATTGTTTTAGACATTTTTCTCTATGATCAAATATGTTTCTTAACATATTATCGATGTTACTAACTAGAACAGGGCTATTGGGATTTATTGGTATACATTTGAAACCTACAGTTTAAATTTTTCATTGATAGTTTTTGTTTTAAAAACTACTCGAAATTGACCAAATTCAAGCGGAAAAATAGTTTTTTCAACTTATTTTCGACTGCACGCAATGAAAGCATGAAATAGCTATGTTATTACTACCTAGAACTCGGGAAAAAATATTATTTACTTCAAAAAGTTGGTTGAAATTATCAATATATTTGCCATAATATGAAAAAAAAAATTAAAAGAAATAAGGCCTCTTAAAAATTGAAATGTTGTCAATTGTCACTAACTCGTGAATAAACAAATTGAGTTAATGTTTTAAATATCACGCTGAATGTCAACAGGTAAGATAGTTCTAAGGATGAATAGTCTACGCGTGTAGGTATAAGTATTACAAATAAGTTTCTGTCAAAAAAACATTTTAGTGACAAGCTTTTATAGCCGACTGTACTTTTCTTTGGATATTCATCAAATACTCACTGAGACGATTCTAAAGAGCCTAAACTCGATAGGATTGCTTTTTCTATTATAGAGTTCCTATGGCCATGCACCTTCCGGCTCCATCATCAGATCAGCCCCATGGTATATTATTGTATTGGCATCAAAGTTAAGTAAGTAAGTATGCAAAATTTCTGCTCAATCGGTTGACGATATATCTGCTTCAAAATAGAGTTGCAAGATTCCACCCGAACAAACATACTTACATACATACATTGCAAGTTAAAAAGCTTTTAAAATATGAAGTTTCGAGCACTTGAGGATCTCCAAAAATGTTAAAAAGCATGGGGCGACCGCAACCCCTGTAACGACATTAGTTGGTAACCTCTTATTAGGGCGGGGTGTGATTGTGCCCCTTCAACACTCATCTGTCTGATGATGTGACTCAAGGACGCATTGGTGTTACCAATAAAGGATTTGTATTTGCATTTGGCAACCGTTTTTTGGTATTTATGCCTTTGTTATGGGCTAAAAGAGCTCATGTGCTCGAGTCTTAACTTAGGTACTTTACTCGTAAATTACGGCTATACCTAATGTGTTTTCTTTCTCTACATATGATAAAAAAGTAGAGTATCTAAATGATTCAAATGATACGAGTATACTTACGCATTCAGAATAAGGGAAATGAAATCAGAAATTTATTAAGAATACAAATCACTTGTCGATAAATATTATTACATAATTACATATTATGTATTTTCAATTTTACTCGACTTCAGTATCGTTATTAAGTAAAACTGTGGTAAAACCTAGAAAAAAAAATCTCTTATGGTGGCCTATTGCCAGTAAGAAAGACAAAAACACCTATTTATTTTTAAATGCGATTTAAATATTATTGCAAAAATGCTATCAATAAGTCTTCCGTGTGCCAAATCATTCCACAGATACACACACTGCATATAATTCAGAGTTTTTGCACGGCGTTTAAAAATAGTTGAAGGTCATTTTAGTCGCATGTTTAGATGGAGCTCGGCGGGCATAGTATTAGATTGTAAGCCTGAGAAGTGCCGGCGCCGTCGACGCGTTAGCGCCATCATGGCGCGGTGTCTGAGCATTTTTTGTTTGTTATTAATTTGTGCATCTTTTGTGAGTGTAGAACCAAAAATTACAAGGAAGTCTTCAAAAACTGAACGAGTGACGAAATCAAATCACCATTTAAAGGTCTACGATAATCATAAGCACGAGACATATATATCCCGTCGTGTGCACGATCAAGCTTCACAACGTCATCCCGTATCTGGTGGAGCCGGATATCCGTCAGGATCAGGAGCGCAAACTGGGAATCAAGCGCATGGCTATCCGGGTTCTCATGGAAGATCAGGTAATCACCCAGCGACTAGTCCTCCACCCGCACCATATCATCCACCAGTCCATGAGACGATCACGCAGAATAGATATACTGGCAGTCAAGCGACACCGAGCAACACATATTCCGCCGGATCAGGATATCCATCAGGGACTCAGCCTCCAAAAACTGGAAATCAGGCACATGTATATACGAATTCTGGCTCAGTGACTAGTTCACCATACTCTTTCTACCCTCAGTCGTCTCCGAAACCACAAGCATCTAACCAGTATCCTCCTAACGGAGGGTTATCAGGAAATTCTAGAGAGGCTCAAAAAGCAGCGTTTCTGTCGTCTTCGTATCCTGTTGGTCCTGGGGTATCAGGAAATCTTGGAACAAACACTGGAAATCAAGGATATGGATATCCAAATTCACAACGAAATACAAGTGTACCTCACTCGTATCCAAACAACGCGGGTTTATCAGGCGGTTCTTCTCCAGCAATTCAACATGCTAGTTCTTCAGCCGCGTACCCTTCTAACAACGGGCTATCGGGAACTGGACAGATGCATCAACAAGGAGGTGTCGCGAACGTGTATCCCACAAATGTGAATAAGCCGCCATCAGTACAAACCCATTCCTATCCTGCTTCTAATGGACAATCCGGTGGTGGGTATAAACCTCAGCAGGGCACAGGTTCTTCCGGTTCTTTTTATCCTCAACAAACATACAGTAATCACATATTTGTTAGAAATCATCACACAACCAATATTCACCAAAACTACATCCAAAGAACAAATATTCATCACCACTATAGACCACCATCTCATGTCTATTTTGTAGACAATGGGATGCAATATCACTACCCGGTATATAAAGAAAAGTTACCCGCATACGTATATGAGTACAGGTCATCTCGGAGCCGATTCAGGTTTCTACTGGCCGGATTGGTCCTATACAATCTTGGACATTTATCAAAGAACCACGAATCACACAGATATCATAATCAGTATATGCCTAGACCTAACGAAATTTGCAGATTTATTGTAAGATACGACTATGCACACCAAGAAGAGGTAGATATTGATTGCCGTTTAATTACGGATTTTATATGGACCGCGCACAGTATCGCACATAACTCACCGAAAATTCAAACTAACTTGGACCAAATTCTTCAACCTAATGGTGCGTTGGCTCAGGCGCAACAGTTCGGAGTACAAAACCTGCAAGTGATCGACGCTTTGGACCCAAGATTTGACGGTACGCCTCTTCAGATCCAACCCGGTATGAAATGCTATATGAAGTATTCCGACGGGTTTTTTGTTAACACGGAAAAATATGTAAGCTGTGGCCTGCTACAAAAATACGATAAAATGTCATTTAATTCGGCGAATAAAATTGCGCCGACAATTCTCATGGTCGTTACAACTATAGCTTTGGCAATGCTAAATTAAAACTATTTAACGTAGATTACGTCACTGAAACATAAATCATGGATGAAAGACAAAGATCTTCTAGTTGCCATATTGAAAAGCGTCCAGCTGTAATTTGAATGCCTTTTTTATACATTTTAATAATTGGCAACATACTTCTGTTATTTGTTATTTGCTGACTTGACCTGTTATTGTGAATTAAGTAGGTATAGTATATTATTACGGCCATGGTGTTGCCTTTTTTAAGGCGAATTATTGAGTAAGTACCAATTTTTGAAACTGTTAGGAAGATAACACGTCAATTAAAATCGGGTCACTCATTTTCAACAGCTTCAATGTCTAAAATTACGCTTACGTAATTTTGCATTTTCGATGCAAGCCTTATCGATTAAAGATTAAATGAGAAATGGAATAGAATATCGATTAGCGTCGTCATGAAATTATTAATTATGTCAAAAGAAATTACTGTTCCTGTGAGAAACACATTACACTCAGGTCAATAATTAGATAGACTGTACAGTTTTTATAATTTTTAGGTAGGTACTTAATATTTTGTAACTCTTATCAGTAACCATACGGAAGTCGTCTGCTTCGTGAATTGTGTTCCTCAATTGTGTATTTTTATTTTCCTTGTTATTATTAAACCACCTGGTATTATTCTATTCTAGCATATTTACTTCATCATTTCTAACTCTACCATCCCTCTCTTATAGCCTGGTGTTATGATTATGAAATTGCATGATGTTTTGTATATGTTTTACATTTTTCATGATTCATGTTCTCTGATTTATTTCGTGAAAAAAATATTTCTCTTTTAGCTTTAATGTTAATTTTAATTATATGTAGAAAAGATATAAATTCGATTAAACTACGTATTGTTATATAGTTAAGTTTTGTATGTTTATGCCACTGGAATTGCATTTTGTGTATTACTTAGCATTAAGTATTAAAACTTGTTTTTGACACCTACTCCTTTTTTATTGACTAGTAAAGTGTAAATACTGTTTAATGTACTATATAATAATATAATAAATATTAAGGCAGCAATTTTGCAGCTTACAGCACCTAAGTATCGATTTACGTAGGTACCTACCTATACTTGGCAAATTAGAATTTCTGTTATGTTATAGCTTATCCATACTAATATTATAAATGCGAAAGTGTGTCTGTCTGTCTGTTACCTCTTCACGCTTAAACCTCTGAATCGATTTTGATGAAATTTGGCATGGAGGTAGTTTAAGATCCGACGAAGGACATACTGGAAATTATCCCTAAAAAGATTGAAAAGTGAGTAAGTAATTCATGATGACATTGATGACCCTGCAGGAAATGTAATGATTAGACCAAAAGCACAATTGCTCTGACATTTGCTTAGGCGCTTTTAATAATCCCTTTTATTAATTAAGGTGATTAGGTGGATATCTATCGTGTTGTAGGTAAGAGGTTGCTTCCATACTTCCAAGTTCCACGCTGACGTAGTCGCGGGCAAAAGCTAGTAGGTTATAAAGTGTAGGTACTCAGATGACAGGTGTCATAGGACTCATCTTTCGTCGCAAGGGGTATAGTTTTCTGTCTTCTGCTGGCCCTAACGCTACTAGGTATTTACAGTCCTATAAAAATCTACTGGTCAACATTATTCGCCAATCTTTCTCCAGTCTCTACCGAAAGAGATAAGTTTGTGATATCATCAAGGGTCGCTATTAAATAGATGCAGAGCGCACATATTTTATTACCACAGATTATTACCTACTATTAGAACATTCTAGATTTTGAAAATCAGTTTTCTATGGAGAGGTCGTGAGTTCTTATCGTTTTTGAAAAAAAAGTAAACTAAATCGGTAAACTAAATCTTGCCCACAGATTTGTTTCAAGCCATGCCAACGATTTCATTTTCGCCGCCATGTTGCCACACCGGTAGAAATGCGCCAGTAACAATTTCAACTAAAGGTGTCGGTAATAAAATATATAACTACTATAAAAAACCGGTCAAGTGCGAGTCGGACTCGCGCATCGAGGGTTCCGTACAAACACTTTCCATCCATAAGTGGTTAAGTTAAGTTTGCACCTGGTATGTATACTTAGCGCTCCATACAAATGAATGCAAAGTTAACGCAACCAATCCCGTTGGTGGTATGGGAGCCCCCCTTAAATATTTATTTTATTTTATTTTTAGTATTTTTTGTTATAGCGGCAATAGAAATACATCATCTGTGAAAATTTCAACTGTCACAAAAACCTATGTGCTATCACCGTTCTTAAGATACAGTCTGGTGACAGACGGACGGACGGACGGACAGCTAAGTCTCAGTAATAGGGTCCCGTTTTTACCCTTTGTGTACGGAACCCTAAAAACCGAACGGAGTATGAAACATGTCCTTGCATAAGCCAAAAGTATCACGAAAATGTGCATATGTCGCGGTAAATACTCAACCGAGACATTCGACACTTCTTGCCATTTGTCGTCCGCCGGAACGAATGCGCTCGTTACCGCATCACTGCGGTGACATTATGCTCCCCTCGCTAATGTCATACAAAAATAGTAGATTCTTTGACAAGGGGCTAAAATAAGCCATTATGACACGAAGCGATTATTTAGACGAGCGAACGAAGTGAGCGAGGACAAATATATTTGAGTGTCATAACGGCATTTAGCCACTCTGCTTTTCACTTCGACTGCGAGTAAATAAAAAATATATATCGCTTCGCGATGCTAAAAATGACGCGATGAATGGCGAGAGCGTCTTAGCGAGAGCGGTTGATTTTTATTAACCTATTAAAAGTTGACAGTTTTCTATCATTTTTTTGTTCACAAAATGACCGGTGATTGACCTCAGTATCACCTGATGGCAAGTGACTATAGTCGAGGATGTGGCTCGCTACCCACGTAGCACACAGGCTGCATAAGAGCTTATACAGACCTTATACGACTTATTTCAGCTGAGTAAGGGCTCTATAAACTGTTATACATCAGCATGTGTTCTACTTGGCTAGTTCAGCAATAACCTGTTCACTCTGGCCGTGAGGGGACCCAAATTATAATACTCATACACACGATGGGTGCGAGCTCCATTCCTTAGCGGTTCGCAATAAATGATAAAGTAAATCGCTTCGTACGAAATGGTAATAAGTTTCTGTCAAAAATTTCATTTTAGTGTCAAGCTTTTATAGCCGGCTGTACTTTTTTTTGGATATCAATCAAATGCTCACTAAGACGATTCTAAAGAGCCCAAGCTCGGTATTAGGATTGCTTTTTCTTTTATAGAGTTCCTATGGCCACCTTCCGGCTCCATCATCAGATCAGCCCCATGGTACCATATTATTGTATTGTCATCAAAGTTAAGTAAGTATTCAAAATTTCAGCTCAATCGGTTGACGATATCTGCTTCGAAATTGAGTTGCAAGATTCCACCCGAACAAACATACTTACATACATACATACATACAATGCAAGTTAAATAAAAGCTTGTAAAACAAAAGGATGAAGTCGCTCCCCTCGCCTGGTTGTCCGATGGTGAAACGGAGATGTCGGAATTAAACACATTCTCGAAATTAGAATCACAGTCTCGCCAAGAAGTTTCTCCTGCAGTTGTAATCGTAGGAGCCACGTAGGAGCTATGCTAGTCGGTACAGCGATCGCCAGCAGTCGCCAGCCTATCAGGTACCTAAGTAATTGTTTTGATGTTCTTGAGAACATTTGTATAAAGCTAGTAGAGAAATATTTTCATATTTTTATTGACAATGACGATAGTAAACCATCCTATCTCTGGATTTCTCTAAATATTTATTCTACTACTAAGAGGTGCCCGCAACTTCGCCCGCGTATTTTTTTTCATCGTATACGTGTAAAAAGTATCCTACGTGTATATAACCATCTTTGGATGTCTAAATTATCCCTGTATCAATGCATGAAAACTGTTAAATTTTGTTCAGCCGTTTCAGCGTGATGAGTGGCATGGTGCCGCACTCCCATACAAAACAGAAGACGATCCTGCATCACGCTATTAAGATTTTTCGTGAAATGGTGACCCCTCACCATAGAAAAATTAGATGGCTGTGAGATGAGAGGACGGTCGTATTTAGCTCATTGGTTAAAGACACCATAAGGAATACTGGATCTAAATACTGGAGTGCCCCAAGGTGGTATTCTATCTCCCCTGCTGTTTTCTGTCTTCATCAACCTTATAACGACTAATCTTCTCAGTTCTTACCATTTGTATGCTGACGACTTACAAATTTATTCCAAAGCAGACGTCAGTGACATTAACTCTGCTATCTCTCTGATCAACGATGATCTGAACCACATCGCTGATTGGTCTAGTAGATTTGGCATTTGTGTTAATCCCACTAAATGCCAGGCTATAATTTTGGGCAGTCAGCGGCAACTTTCTAAGCTCCAACCCACCTCTGTTGCTCCGATCCTCTTCGATGGTGAGCACATTCCCCTCTCCAAGCAGGTAAAGAATCTCGGTTTAGTGTTAGACTCTAACCTGGCATGGAATGGTCAACTTTCGGAGGTAAGTCGGAAGGTCACTGGTACGTTGCGCAACCTTTATAAATTTAAAAACTTTCTTCCAGTAAGTACCAAAAAGTTACTTGTGCAGGCGTTGGTGTTACCTCTTATTGATTATGCTGATGTGTGCCTCACGAACATCACACAAGAGTCCCTCAACAAACTTGATCGTCTCCTTAATAATGGTATACGGTTCATTTTCGGACTTCGAAAATACGATCATGTTTCATTATTTCGCCGTCAGCTTAACTGGCTTCCTATTCGTAGTCGCAGATCCCTTAGGATCCTTTGCTGTCTGTTTTCTATCCTGTTTGAGCCTTCTACACCAGGATATCTCAAAAGTAAATTCATTTTTCAAACTCCCCGTCCAGGCTGTGAACTTCGTTCCTCTCGTACTCTCAAACTTTCCATTCCTTCGCACCATACTGGTTTCATGTCTAATTCTTTCTCCGTTCAGGCATGCCGTCTTTGGAATTCACTCCCTCTCTCTATCAGACAAGCCCCAAGCAAGGTAGCTTTCAAGTGTATGCTGCGTAAGCATCTGCTGGAACAAGAGCTCGAATAGTTCATCCATCATCCCATGTTGTAGACTTTCGTATATATTTATATATATATTATATTATGTATATATCTGTATATTTATTATATTATAGTGTGTAAATGTAGGTATATGTATTTTTGTATAAACAGTAATATAATATTTTTTATTTACTTGTACTCTAGATCCTCTCTGTACCATCAGATTTCTGATTTGCACCCACTTCTAGTATCTCTGTTTGGCCCTATGGTTGACTGGTAGAGAATGCCATTTGGCATTAAGTCCGCCATTTGTATTGACTTTTGTTCTGTGCAATAAAGTTTAAATAAATAAATAAATAAATAAGGAAATATCAAGAAATTCTTAACTTCTTAAATAGCTATGTCAACATAAAACATCGACTACTATAGGCAGCTGAGGCTCTAAAATAATCAAAAACGCAAACGAATGGCTGCAACTTAGTCGTGACAAATGGACCCAAACTAAACTGAATTAAAACTGATTCACAATGCGTTATCAGCGACACACGCGTGCATATAACGTTACCGATGATTGACAGCGGGGGACCCCTCCCCCTCCTCTCTCCGAGGGGGGCCCTCGGTTCATTAACAAAGGGGCAAATGCATTTGCGTAGATAGGTACGACTGCCTCGGTGCCCTCGATACCAGATATGGAGATTTTTTTGTTTTATAAATGTATAGTGGTGTCTGGGGAACTCAGGCAGAAATATTTCCGATGATCGGTTCTTTACTGGTAAATAAAAGTACAGATCAGTTCTGGCGCTTAGCCGACCGCTGACGAGGCACGCTCGCTTCGCTCGCTCGGCTTGACAGTGCGCAAGCCGAGCGAGCGAAGCAGTGTGGTCGCAGGTCTACCTAAACCTACTCTACTGATAGCAGTTTGTTTATGGCGCTGTTGTGCATAAATATTATTATGAAACGTAGTATAGTATAGTGCACTTTATCAAATGCTATAGAACCCAATTTTTAAATACTTATATTTCAAATGGTTAATAATTGTCTTGTCACAAATGTAAATTTTACCAATTCCAAATAGCATTTTTCATGAACAGACAAAAACGCCTTCCGCCATTTCTGTCTTCTTATCTGTGACGTGACGTAGGCTAGGTGATCCCGTAAAAAACCGGCCAAGAGCATGTCGGGCCACACTCAGTGTAGGGTTCCGTAGTTGCTCATCCTTCACAATAAACTGCTGTTTTAAGCCCGAGGTTTAAGTTAAGAAAGATTTTAAGCTCTATAAAAAGGTCGTAAACGCCATAGAAACTGTAATCACTTATTACCTTCTGGAAGTCAACTTACGATCTTTTAAAGAAAAAATATGAAATTTGGCGATAACTCAAAAACGGCTCGGCCGATTTTGTTCAATATAGTTTTCATTGAAAGTACTGCAGTAAGGCCTCATTAACATGAATTTTTCCGATTTTTTTTGGCCCGTGGTTGAAAAGTTAGAGGGGGTGGACACTATTTTTTAAATGATGATAAATGATAATGTTTATTTGCAGAAATGGGTACAAATTAGATGGTATAACATAATATAGGTACATCTCCAAATTCGGCTTAATTAAGCATGCAAACAATAAATTATAACTAAATTTTGTTTATATTCAAAATGTACAACAAAATAAAGTGTAATACTTCCTAAAATTAAAATTACTTATTATAAGTTTTAATATTTAAAAACTCTTTTATAGAGTAAACACTTAGTTCACTTAGCCAAGCAAATAGTTTTTTTTTGAACAATTGAATGGGAAGATCCTTTATGTCTCTCGGTAGCTTATTAAATATCTTTATGCACATAAAGTAAGGGCTGCGAGTTGTGTGTGTAAGACGAGATTTAGGTACATGTAATAAGTTTCCTAGACAAGGAAAAGTTTCCTTGTCTAGATACGTGATTATTATATGTTTTTACCTCACATTTTTTCTTGAAATGCCTTTGATTATTTAATACAAATATGGCTATTTCATTTTTTGTTTTTGTAGCGAATATTTACAAAACTGCTGACTTTATCAAAAAATAATGTTAAAAGACTACTATTATTTTTACAAGACCTATTCAACGATACCCCACACACCAGTGTTGAAAAGAAAAAAAAAATCACCCCCACTTTAGGTGTTCGAGAGGAACCCGAAAAGATTTTTTTTTTTTAATTTTATTTTACCGTTTTGTCGGCGTTATACATACAGGTACTCATACCAAATTTCAGCTTTTTAGTACTAATGATCACGGAGCAAAGCCGCGGACGGACGGACTGACGGACGGACGGACAGACGGACATGGCGAAACTATATTCCTAGTTGACTACGGTACCCTAAAAAAACCAGTAAAGTAATAACACACTTTTATTTGGTGATGTCACTGTCAAGGGTGAAAATGGTGAAAAGCGTTTTAAGCATTTCAAAATAAGGTGCACTAGTGTAAAAAGGTTTTTAGACTGAAATAGTGAATAACTTACTTACTAGATGGTATATAGCCTAACAAGATTAAGTACCTACAGAATTTTTCATAAATAATGTAAGATTTTTAAAATACAAGCATTTCAAATCTAACTAGTTTTTTTTTTGTTGCAAACGTGCAATTCCGAATTGATTGATATATGTTTGGGCAAATCAGTTTCAATTCGTACAGTAGCCTTCTACTTTGCTTATATACTGATAAATATATTTTTAGGTTTCCTAATTTCCTATGTCAAATACTATACGAAATAAACATTAGTTTAATACAATTTAAAATGAGTCAACTAGCCTATTATTGTTATTAGAAATAACTGTCTATTAACTGTGTTTCTATCAAATAGCGATATATGTAGATAGGAAACATTCTAAGAAACGTATAATTATATATGTATTTACATATATATAATTTGAATTCTACCAAACGTACGTACCTATGTTCGGTCATATTATAAGAATGAGCCAATTGTTATTCTAAGATGTTTATGAGACGCATCCAAATTTAACATGTATTACATCTTATATCGGCTGTGGGCGGACCTTTGCATGAGTGCACCAGAATGTCTGTGAATCGCGAGAAATGGCGTAACATCATACAGCGAACAATATCTGCCTCTAATAGTACTACCAGTTGATCACGACCGCTCTGTAAAGAGTGAACCGACTAAGAGGAAGACATCTTATATGAAAATAATGTTTTCTTGGAAGTAGAATAAACTTTCTTATGGTACTCCCATACAGAGGCACTTATACAACATTTTATGTAGAATATGAACACTGCGCATGATATGAAGTGTTAAGTAGGTACATGCTATCGTGTTACGTAACGTTATACAACATTTTATAACATATGTATTTATACCATTAAGGATTTAAGGTATATCATATATCATTCAAGGGCCAATTATGTTTTGTACCCTCTAGTGGGAACATTTATATTTGATCCCTACAAACAGACTGAAATAGATCTTTAAAAAATCTAAAAATATTGTGGAATAAGGATTTAAAACGAAAAATATTCGGTGTTTAATTTTCATTGCTACTTCATATTATCTTTATCTGTGGGTACCTATTTAATATACACAATATATATAGGTACACACTATATAGGTTAACTGGAAGAGATCCCTTATAGGGATAAATTCGCCTTTGTACCTATAACTATATCCTATATGTTATTTGTAATAGATGTATTTTTTAACTGTTTCTGTGTACAATAAAATGTTTACTTACTTATATAAGTACACACTGTATACAGTAACCCATATTACTTACGTTAAGACTTAGAATAAAACAATTTTACGATGAATTCAATCATTTAATGAGGTTGTACAGAAGATCTGTTAACAGTAGAACAAATGGCAGGTGCTTGTTACTAAATCGTTGGACTGACAAACTGAGTGCTACTATAACCAAAATAAGTTATGTAAGCACAATTTGGCTATTTCTCTGGTAGTTAAACTGGTTGAGCTATTTTTTTCAGTGATTAGCTAAAACAGAATTTATTTATTTGCGTATCCATACTAATCGTGTATAGTCTTTCTCGCTAAGCCTGTTGCATTTGCCGGCTCCTACAAATATGCAATGTGGTAAATTCCCTGCGTAAGAATTGCTCCCGTAATCGCATTGGTCAAGTTTTTTCACTTCCGCGAAAAGCTCAAGAAGACACGAGCAGTGGAAAGGATTCTGAGAGAAAAAAAACCATGCCGCTAGTGAGCCTCCGCCTTTAGTGATCTCGGAAACAAAATTCTCTGGTAAATAACTCAGTTGGTTGCCCTGTAACTGTAAATAATCAAGCGCACTACCGCGAAATGCGCCCGGGGACAGATACCCTATCGAATTGAATGCAAGATTGACGTTACTTATAGATTTCAAAGCAAATGTTTTATCTGCAATGTAAGTAAGTCTGTTCTCTCTGAGACCGACGGTCTGTAGCTTTTTTAATCCTTGAAAAACATTTGGATTTATATATTCAATTGGATTATGTTCAAACTCCACATAGCGTAACTCTTTCATGTAGAAAAACGTGTTAGCATCATATAAGCCTCGTATTAAATTACGTTGAACTGATAGCGTTTCTATTTTGGGAATATTTAATATCGGCATATAGGTTAATTTGTTCTCATCTAGCACTAGATGTTTTAATTCAGGAACGCGACTAAAAACATTCTGGTCATTGATGTCTTTAATATTGTTATGTACTAAAGAAATACTATATACATTGGGAATCCTATTAAAACTGTCGACATTGATCTCTGTTATGTAACAGTTATATATGTTTAAATGAGTAGCTTCGTAGTCTGTGGCCGGCCAGGAAGACATGTATCGCCCGTCCTCGCTTATTAGGTCGCAACTGCCCCATGTGACTTCATCAGCATGCGTCGTCTGTGTCAGCAGAAGCGTGGTGGTGACTGCCAGGAGGAAGCGTATCACGAATGTGACCCCTGCAATATGGAGCGAGACGATATAATAACAATGGACGGTGTTCACGACATACATTAAAGTGTTTGTTGTGTTGTGCCACAGAATAGATAATAGTACAAGTACAGAAGGCACACTACTTTGATCTTTACAAATTAAAGCCGCTTTTTTTAGCCGGTAAAATATTATTTATGGCCCTTCTAAAGTCGTCGTCTCCAGCGCAAACCAAACGGAACGTTGAGGCTGTGTAATAACGGTGAAAATGACTTGGCTCACTTGCCGCATCGACGCTAGCGAGGGTTATCAGCGATAAAATAAAATAATAATGTATTGTCCATTTATTTCTTGCATTCAATATAGAGAGCAAATTATATTATTATACATTATATACACGATGATTCTTAGTCGGTGATCAGGAGTAGAAAAATATAAATATCCAGCTAAAATTAAATTTAATAATCGAGGTCTCACGCAATAACCTCACTGTTTAATTAATTAAAAGTTAAAACATAATTAAAAACAATAACTATAGGTACATGGTCATCCTACATAACTTATTGAAGTACGATACCTATGTCAAGTGTCATTCCTTGGCGGGAAATTTTACTAAATTTTCTACGACTTTTGTATAGGTAATGACAATGACAATCACAAGTTATTACTCATAAATTGTCATTGCCATTAAATTATCAGAGAGGTTGTAAGCTCACAGATACAGATTAATATGGTGACAAGGAATTTAAGACAAAATAGGTTTCAAAATAAAAATTATCATAGAAAAAACAAACTTTGTTTACATGTAATTACAGCTTCAACGTGACCGCCATCATTAACTGAGTTAGAAAAGTTGGTACCTGATCACCGATTAAAAATCATCGTGTATATTATTTCATTATTTATTTAACTACTTATAAAATAATTAATTTCAAAATTAACACAAATTGAATCCACCACCAGGCCACATTTTATTGGCGTTGCTGCGGCCCGCTGCAATACAAAATCTTGTTTTTTTTTTTTTTTTTTAAACACTATAATAATACGTGTAAAAAGAATAATGCAACGTAACAAATAGAAAAATAGCGATAGTACGGCGTGGTGGTGTGATAAAGTAATAAAAAAAATACTGATTTTGTTTTGCAAAGGACGATAATAAATTAATAACACAATAACACACAATAATAAGGTACCTACACATGACACGTTACAAATGGTTAACTTCTAAAAACTGTTTTTCTCCAACTTGCTTGGAAATGGATTAATGTAGTAAAACTGGACCGCGAAATCGTTCGTTATTTTTATAAGGCGTTAATACATATTACAAATAGTACATTACCTACTGCCGAGGCAGGGAAAAGTCTATATCTATAGATTATTTCCAAGCATATTTGGAGAAAAGCACTATACAAGCCTCGGCGGGAATGTCAGTTCGCAGATTCGTATTATTGAAGGACTCTGCTACGCCTCGTCCTTCAGAATCATACTCATCCACGAACTGACTTTTCCCGGCCTCTGCAGTAATGTACCTACTATTGCCGTCTTTTGAAATTGGCGGCTGTTAAATTTAATAGTGGTATCATAATGTATATCCGAATTCGAGCAAATTCCTGCATCCCGCTACAATGCAATATTTTTTGTACATGAATTTTGTATTTTTGGCTTTTCAGCTTTTTGAAGTCGGTTCTTTTTTGTTAATTAAAAAAAACAAATATGCTGATGTTCTCTTTTAGAAATTATTACAGTTGAGGAGAGAGATGTCTTCTGAATATTAAAGTTCTGTAGATATATATATAAAGAGAACATCAGCATATTTGATTTAAAAAAAAACACGCTACTGTTCACTGCTTGGTTGAAATTACATGTCAAAAAATTTAACCAATCACGAGGCACCCGCCGTGACTATTTGGTGACTATCGCAATCATGTTTTTTTTGATAGGCTAGTTTTAGTTGAACGGAAAAGGTTACATCAAAAATAAAATTATATTGGAGAATGACGATTAAAGTAAAAAATATTTTTCTGTTTTTGATCGTATAAAAAGTATTGCAGTATGCAATAGTTACACAATTAGGTCTTTAAATCTAGTACCTTACTTAGGCCATTCAGCAAGCCTCGTGATCTAAACTCGGTACTAAGAACCTTCATTGTGCAACGATTGCATAAAATACTATTACTGTAAGAACTTTAATAAACATCACCATGTGTATTATAGTACATTACGGCAGAGACCAGTAAGTAAGCCATACTGGCCGAGTAGGAATTAGACGGACCGAGCCGTAGGCGAGGTCCGGATATAATACGAGGCCAGGGTGGCTCTTACGGTCGAAGCAAGTATAGTGCTTTTCTCAAAAATTAAACAAGAAAATTAGATTAAAATTATATTTTATAGGTTACATTCATATTCGGCCATTTTCCAATGAATATTTTTGTTATGTCCCATTTTTATTATTACACATTGTGATATTCGTCGTCGCAGGCACCATTAACTCCCATGATAACAAACTATAACAAAAATAATTATGAGTTTATACTTGGATAAAAGATATAGTTATATCGTTATCAAATAGTGGCAGCATTTATTTACCTTCATCGCCAAAATGTTTATCATCTAGAGCTTGATTTAAGAACTTTTCTATATTTTGCTGCTGAATATTTGTGATTTCTTTCCATTGTAGCCATCTGATTGTCTCAGAAAGATTGGTGAAATATTCAGACCTTATCACACATTATCTGACCAACTATTAATTTGATTTTCTTCCTTCCATTCAATGAATCTCTTGTATTATTTTATATCTCCTTGGATTTTGTCGGAAGGAAATTATTTTAGCTAACTCTGCCTCCGCTTTTAAGTATGGAGGAGTGCCGTCTATTCGGAATCAGACTCGTCTGAACTCATTTTTGCTGAATTATTGTAATAGATCAAACAAATTTGTAATTTTTGTCTTTTAATTTAAATCCCGCCTTAAGTTCTTTTTTTATAAATACTGCGTTTAATTATTTGCACTGTCTTACAAATCTAAGTCTTAAAGATACAATTTAATTATTGTTATATTTACATTGTTGTATTTTCTAACTAATTTTCATATCATAAAGCTTACCTTCAATTTTAACTCCGAGGTTTTTTCTAAACGACACAAAAAAGGAAGGAATTCCGAAATATCATTGTCATTTTACACAGCACAATTATGAACTAAACGCTGCATACAAACTTCCGCACTAAACCTTGTCGCTATTTTTTTTTTTAAATATGCATCTTGAGTTACGTTTATACTGCCAATAGTACTAACCTCTTTTTATTTTACATTTGCTCTTAGTGTAAATTGCAAGTGTATACTGCAATGTCGTCTCTTTCTATTTAATCTATGAAAAAGGGACGCCACTTTTTAATTTCTACAATTTGCTCTCGCACTGTACTTATAATTAAAACAATTTGTGGAATGCATCCTTTTTACATTTATATACGACCTCATCGCCTTCACATCCTTAGTTTTTTTATAGGTCGGTGACGATGTAAATCGTGTTTCGATATTCAAATATCTTGATACCTACGTAATAGGAATTACATACTTACTTACTGGACAAATATTGATTCCAAATTTAAAATCTCGCTGTTTACTGGACACTTCTAAAAAGTCTTCGGTATGTTCCACTTACTGTAGTCTATCTAGCGATGGTAAGGCAACATTACATGCAATTTTTGAGAAAAAGTTCTTACAGTAATAGTTTAGCCTTTTAATAATAGTAACTCACTTACCCGTGACTTTATTTGCAGCAGTCATCATGTCTGATGAACGTTGCAGCAAGGCAGAGTTTTACCCCAGAATTGGCTTTAGTTCAGTTCAGACGTTACTTCACGACAAGCAGTAGTCAGAATGTGAACTAAGTTGCTTTTTTAGCTGTACGCAAAAGATATAAAGGTCTTGACCCTCCTTGATTAGAGAATATTTAGATATGCTTTTTCTAGTAGTTTACGATAGCTAAATAACTGATAAATAATAGATGAATAATAAAAGACACAGGGTTACAGGGCAGGGGCTACAGTTTGCTGATTACCTACGAGGGCAGGCTGATAAGTTTCCGTAACGGCACAGAAATAATACAGTATACCTAATAATGCAGTATAGACTTCATGTTTTATTTTAGGGGCAAATCGAGAGGGGGTTTTATGAGTTATGTTATGACCATACCTGTGCTAACTCGGGGCTCCGATACTAAAACGATGTAGAAAAATATTTTATCGACAAAAAATATATCTGGGGGCACGGTAGAGCCCCCGCCAAGACGAACAAAAAAGAAGCGGGACACTACCTACCTTTTCTCGAACCGTTTCGTCTCATTTTCAAAACCTCATAGCTTCGTCCCAGTTAATACCAGAGCGCCCAAATTCACAGGTTAAGATGCAGTTAGGGAACACATGAAATGTACTAAATTTAAGTGATCTAGCTTTTATACTTTAGGCTTTATTGGTACCTAAAATACGCCGATTTTGCCATTCACTTATATATACACTGTGACTTATCAAAACCTCTGGGGCACTTCCCGATGACCTAGAAAGCTGAAATTTGGTATGTCAGCTAGTGTTAGTACACAAACTCTGACTCCAAGAACCCCAAGCTCATCATACAAACTTTCATCTCCCACTTTATACTCTATTACATTATTTTGGAAAATCCATGGTCAAGAAAATTAATGAGCTGCAGTTTGTAGATACCTTACATCAAGAACTATAAAAAAAATGTGTGTGTCAGCTCCGACGCACGACTGGAGTTTACTCTTCAGGCCAGACGCGCACCACGATTTTTTTTATTCGCGCGATTATTTTGTCGCAGAAATAAGCGTACGGGTTTATGAAAATCGTGGTGCGCGCACTCTCATATAAATAAACCGATATCTTGCATTTCTGCGACAAAATTATCGCGCGACTAAAATCGTGGTGCGCGCCTGACCTTAAGGCGACTCCGTACGTGGAATGGTGATTTTTAAAGTCCTAAGGCTCGTAATCTAGCCAACGGAAAAATCTGAAAAAAATATATGTTATTTTTGACTATTTCTTCTAAAAAAACATAGTTGGTTTTTTTTTTAAAGCAATAATTACTATGGAAAAAATAATGTTGAAATAGGGTCGTTTTCAATTTTCAATTCCCTAAGGCTTCTAAACTACAAGTGATATTTACACGGCTCTTTCGCAAGAACATTGACAATTCATTGATCTTTAATCGTATTGTTTAAAAGTTACTAAAATGGAAATTCGGTCTAATAAAGCATCAAAAAAACTGAATTTCCGCGAGCTCGGCCGTGCCCGGGCTGCGAGCTCAGTGTAAATCTAACCGTCGAAGGGGAAGGCTGTGTCACTTGCTCTCGCGATCCATCTAGTTACGGAAAATTGTTATAGTACCGGATCCCGCGGAGGTTCGATCTGTCTTCGTGCGTTTGAAGTGTATTTTAAGAGAGTGTAGTTCGTTTTTTCACACGACTACGCTATGCGACATAACAAAAAGCACTCATTTTCATATACTTAGAATTAAATTCAACTGTTTTTTTTTTCGTATTTAGGTATCTATTAATTTTAAGTACTTATAAAAAAAATTGTCATTGCTTAGCATTTCCGAACACATTTGGATACTTAGATATTCTCAGTCATGGGCCCACACCAGACAGGATTCCCAGAAAATAACACTTTTGGTGTGGGTTTTAGGGCCCTTCTCTGTGTAATATTAGAGTACTTACCTTAGGTATTTCGGTTAGTAAAAAAACTCTGATGATACAGATATTTAAGTATGATAACGTCTAATGATCTTTATGAATTCAACCCTAAGGGATATGAATATCGTAATGCTGAACAAGTATTGTTAGTTTGAATACCATTGTAATATTCGGTAAAACGCTAATTTACGAATACGAATATTTATTGTAAGTATTCACATTCGTTGCGTCACTAGTACAGTACATGGCATAACTAACTAACTATTTTGGCGCAGTGACCCAAAGAGGATCTTGGCCTCCGAAACAAGAGAACGCCACCGGTCCCGATCCTGGCATATGATATAAAAATACATTATCAAAAATTACAATAATTTTCTAGTCCAAGAAGGCAAGTGACAATTTTGGCATGAACACAGAATAAAGGCATGAGGGCTTATTTATGTAAATATAGTCAGAATACATATTTGCATCAATAAATTTCCCACTTCATATTTAAATCTAAATGAGCGTTAGTAATTATAATTATTGACATATCCGCCGGGCCTAGCTAGACATACCTAGCCTGGCCATAAGTTCTGTTCCACTTGTTTACCTACCGTTTATAAAATAAAAACCTGATTTTTATTACATATCGTTTAAAAGCCATATATTAATGATCGAATTACAGTTGAATTAATGAAAAAATATATAACTTTATTTAGACTCATCGAAATGCCCGGACTTGATTTTTGACTAATGCTCAGAATTTTTCTCTCTAAGTTTGCCAGAGGGCAATGAAACGATCTTGGATCAAATTAATCGATCGCGGAAGGAACGCCAAAACCCAAATAGCTTACGTAACCCCGACAACCGCTAAACTAAAGTAGAGCTGACACGTTTGCCGCATGTCAACCGATCTGCAGATCAAGAAATCTCCAATAAAATTCGGCGTCACGGTAGATGACGATGGAGATGGTGGGACTACCTGGATGTATGACAAAAGGGTTGGACATTGCTGATCTAAACAAGGACGAGTGGAAAAAAGATAGAGGCCTTTACCCGACAAAAGGACGGCACAGGCTTATATGCATAATAATCTGAAAAAAAAAACTTTTGAGTCATGTATAAGTACATTCAGTTATCGAAAGCTTGTAAACCCTCCATGATGCGTTCAAGAACGGCACATTATGACCACCATAAAAATAGACTGTTTTGTAGCACAAATTTCTTATTTCGATAGTATTATTTATTCAAATTTCGAACATCTCTGAAAAACAAAGAAATTTGATTTGACCTCTATTCTAATATCAATCGAGATGCAGTTTAGTTCGAAATGAATTGTAAATTTTCGATCAAATTTGACAAATGTCACACGTAAGTAAGATATCGAACGATATGATAGTTAGGGCCGACTCTAGTTTGTCTCTGAATTAAAATAAAAACAATGACAGCTGCCAGAAAACTTCATTATCATTACCGCTATTACCGGGTAATATTTGTTATAATGTGGAACTTCTGAATGCAGCATGGAGGCTTATGATATGTGGCTAGATAAAGTAGTATATGTAACTGTACATATACGAGTTGAAATTAAAACCGTCTACACGTCGTACTTTGGTCTACAGTCCCTTGAAGCTGTAAAAAATCGAACGAACGAAAACGTATCTACGCTGGAAAGGAAAATTATCCAAGAGACACGGAGCTAGCTTTACAGGAGATCTAAAAAACTACGAACTTTTTCAAAAAAAATAAAAAGTTATTAAATATTCTGTGGACCTACTTTTCACATGAAGCATTTTATAATTATAAACAACATCATGTTCTCTACATGTCGCTTTTGTTATTTTGTCTATTAATGGAACAATTTAAAATTTAGCATCGCTTACGCAAAATGGCTGTCAAAATAGAATTAGGTAAAATTATCTAAACGACACGTTTCCCGAGAAATTAGTCAGGTAAAATAGTATAATCTATTACTCAACAATCAACACAGTTAACAATATATATGTGCATGCTCATTTTATAGTCAGGTAAATATATAAATGTGCATAAATCAGCATGAAATAAATCAAGAAAAATTATCTGATCGCCTTTGTAGGAAATATTTCAGACATGAAAAGCTATTTATCGTACAATAAAACCTCACGATTAATGTTTTAATTAGAGGAAAGTATTTATTTTCAAACATTAAAATTAATGAAGTGACATTTAAAGTTCTCTAAGACAAAAACTTATGGTCCAACTACGCAACTACACAAAAAACTGCTTTAGAAATGTTAAAGATTTATTCATCAGATATCACGTGAAATTTCAATTTTATCAATTTTTATGTGTGATCTGCTGAAAGATTTCCAGTAGTTCTAGACCAATGTATGGTAGCAAACGATAGCTATGACTAATGAGAACAGCACAAGAGTTCTCAAGACTGCAGTCACTCATTAAGGAATTTTAAATCACGAGCTACGTGAAATTTCAAGTTTTACAATTGCAATGAGATAATATCCTATCCTAACAAGAATAACAAAACTACCTACAACTCTGTGTGGTATAAGTGACGTCTCGTAAGACACTGTTTGAGTGAGATGGCGTTTGGGTCCATCAAGCGAGTCCAAAGTAATGCCTTAACGCCACAGACACAGATTTACACCGCAGGTGGGCCTAACGGCCTTTATAAATATATTGTATTACTACTAAACATGTGATATTTTATAAAACAGAACCGGTAAAGTTGTCTAACTACCAATTTAACGAAAATATTTGTTTTTTAGTACATTCTATGCGAAAAATACGACTCAATTGTCATTCAAGCAATTCAAGATAAGCGACAGTAGTAGATCAAAGTCATATCAGGTAAAAAAGGATAAGCGACAATGGTTTCATAATATCAAAGCAGGTAAATTTGGATAAACGCCAATAGTTAAGATACGACAATCAGGTAATTTAATCTATGTTATTTTTTTTTATAGAATCTTATATCGATTCTGTTTAATAATGTGGAAATACCACATTTTTACTTTTTGGCTAATGCGCATAAGCATTTTAAACATGCGCATAAGCATTTTAAACACACATGACACAGAGGGCGCTCCAGTAGCGAAGAAATATGGAATCAAAGATTTAGTGTGATTGACGTAACGATATGATAGCTCAGTTGGTAGAGCACTACGCCGGAAACTAATGGTATGGTCGCAGGTTCGAGTCCTGCTTACCTTGCAGTGGATCACATTCAATTTTTCTTTCATAATTTACCTTTTTGTTAATTTTATCATAAAGACATAGGTAAAATGCCTCAAACGACATTAAATTATATTTTACGATCAGGTAAAAACAGTTAACCAACAAGTGCAAGGTTAGTTGCAATAAAGAAAAATTATCCAAGTTGTTTGATCTGTTTTGACAAATAAGTAAAAAAGCTCTAAGGTTCATTATTATGCAAAAAACTTTTTACGTAATCTCCATTTTGCTAAAAAAAAACTCAAAAATAAAGTCGTTTAGTAGAAAAAAAAGTAGAGATTCTCTAAATCACCGACGGGATAAGCGACACAAAAGTCGTCAGACAGACGTATACGAGACCCAACCCATTCGATGCAGAAAAATCTGCCGATCCCAACAGTGTGTATAACTCAATATCCCCAAAAATTTCGCTTTTGACACTCAAGTAAATTAACATTTATAGGGTATCCATTGACCTTGAACATTGAAATTTGCCAAAAAAATCGTCTAGTAAAATATCGACAATATCAATAAGTATAGGGGAAAATCTGAGAACATTACTAATGTAGTCATAAAAAACTATCACTGTTTATAAGTAGGTAAAGGACGTAAATCCGTTTTCCAAACGATAAAGTTGAGTTTGTCGCTCTATTATTGACGTGACAACGTCTTAATTTAAGTTGCGCTCGGAGTCACTCATGAAAAAGTGTAACGCCCGCTCACGTCTGATGAGAGAGAGAGACAAAATATATTTCTATAGTTAAAATTTGTGCAATTCTTATTTTCATTCATCGAACATTACTGTAACAAAAGGGAAGAGGGCGGAAGAGGGAAGAGGGGAAGAGGGAAGAGGGAAGAGGGAAGAGGGAAGAGGGAAGAGGGAAGAGGGAAGAGGGAAGAGGGAAGAGGGAAGAGGGAAGAGGGAAGAGGGAAGAGGGAAGAGGGAAGAGGGAAGAGGGAAGAGGGAAGAGGGAAGAGGGAAGAGGGAAGAGGGAAGAGGGAAGAGGGAAGAGGGAAGAGGGAAGAGGGAAGAGGGAAGAGGGAAGAGGGAAGAGGGAAGAGGGAAGAGGGAAGAGGGAAGAGGGAAGAGGGAAGAGGGAAGAGGGAAGAGGGAAGAGGGAAGAGGGAAGAGGGAAGAGGGAAGAGGGAAGAGGGAAGAGGGAAGAGGGAAGAGGGAAGAGGGAAGAGGGAAGAGGGAAGAGGGAAGAGGGAAGAGGGAAGAGGGAAGAGGGAAGAGGGAAGAGGGAAGAGGGAAGAGGGAAGAGGGAAGAGGGAAGAGGGAAGAGGGAAGAGGGCAGAGGGAAGAGGGAAGAGGGAAGAGGGAAGAGGGAAGAGGGAAGAGGGAAGAGGGAAGAGGGAAGAGGGAAGAGGGAAGAGGGAAGAGGGAAGAGGGAAGAGGGAAGAGGGAAGAGGGAAGAGGGAAGAGGGAAGAGGGAAGAGGGAAGAGGGAAGAGGGAAGAGGGAAGAGGGAAGAGGGAAGAGGGAAGAGGGAAGAGGGAAGAGGGAAGAGGGAAGAGGGAAGAGGGAAGAGGGAAGAGGGAAGAGGGAAGAGGGAAGAGGGAAGAGGGAAGAGGGAAGAGGGAAGAGGGAAGAGGGAAGAGGGAAGAGGGAAGAGGGAAGAGGGAAGAGGGAAGAGGGAAGAGGGAAGAGGGAAGAGGGAAGAGGGCAGAGGGAAGAGGGAAGAGGGAAGAGGGAAGAGGGAAGAGGGAAGAGATTTCTGTTGAGACTTTTACTGTGTTTGACCAAGGCTACATAAGTTGTTAAATGCTGCCAAGCATGTGTGTTTGTAGACTGTGGGTTTTAGTTGTGTGTGTGTGTGAGGTGTACGCATATGTGGAACGTATGTGTTTGGAGTGTGTGTGAGGGAAAGGTAAGTTGTGTTTGTGTAGTTATAATTATTATACGTTTTATTACTGCTTAACTTATATTTTAGTCTAAATATTATACTAGGAGCGCATAAGTGTTTGTAGGTTACATCCGATCGTGCCATCCTCTTAACGGATTCGGACGGACGGTCTTCGGATAGCGATTCACAGTGTTGATTACCAGGAGAATATGGTAACTCAGGTCTACTTGTTCCATGTCTTAAATATTTATACATTTTTATTATATTATGAGCCAGATATTTCTTACAGTTACTAGGATAGCATGATGCATGAGGAAATAAGTAGGCGCTTTGTTTTGTAATGCGGCCGGTTTGTAACATTCTTATGCTGAGAGTAATTATCAACCTTATAGTAATAGTTAAATGGTCGAAAATAAATTGTAACAACAATAATCCGCTAAGCCACCTAAGTGGATTTTTTAAATACATGTACTGTATTAGGTAGTTAGCTATATAGTAGTTGTTTCTTACATAATTTGAGAATTTACCTTTGTAGGGATCACATGATATAAATTGCAGCAGTAGTCACTTATTTATTTCAGTATGGGCACTAACTGATTCGCGGTGTATTTCGGTGGATGGCGGGCTGTCATCTTTTCTGCGTGGCGGCTCCTTACTTAAGCGGGTTATTTGGGTTTCAGTGTTCACTGGTATTATCGTCGATTGATCTCCCTTTCTGAGGTAAACTTGTCCGTAACTTGTTCAACAGTGTTTAAAGATATTCCTTCTTTTGAGATCTCTGCCCAGAAAATAAAGCCTAGAAGCCAGTGGTGTCAGTTGTTCAGAGATGTAGATAGGTGTATCTGGACTGTCTGTCAGTCCGAGGTGTTTGGCGCATAGATTTTCTCGTTTTGAGAATGACACATGTGATGGGTGCGTTCAGAAAGTAACACTTAAAATGTTGTTAGGGAAATTGTGAATGGATATGATACAAATAAATATTCTACCGAGAAAAAAACGTTGCCACGTAAAATCTTCCTTCGCCCGTAAAACCGACTTTACAGGCAACCATTTTTTTTATAGTTTATCTTTTCATTAGAGCAGCATGACCCGGGGGATAAAGCTGTGCCTCCACTACTATGTTAAAATATCGGTTCATCCGCTGGGTCACGATATGATTTATTTATTAAAAAACTATATTTTTTATTTCTGCATGATTTTACACGTATAATCAAGAATCTTGTCGGCATTTTAACAATTTTTTGTAAGTACCTACACATACAAAAGAAACTAAAAAGTATTTTTCGATTCGAGACTTCCAAATGGCCAATTTCACTTATTTTTTTGGAAAATAGCTTTAACGCATTTTATTTTTGATATTCTACTGTAGTGGGTAAATAGATATTTAGTAATCCGAAATAATTATATAATCATTGTTTAAATGATTTATTTTACTTCGATATTTTTCAATGCCTTTAAATAAGGTATAAGGTTTGTTGATCTTCAACTCACGCTCGGACTATGCGAGTGTATGAAGCTGCTTGGACGCCACTCAACGAGATTATGAACGAAGTAATGTTCCGGGGGCGCACGGTCGGCGGGGGGAATAACGTTAGGCTCCGCCCAGATCCTTAAGGACGTTGGGATTAGGAGTCGCCTTAAGAACGATTATAAAATATATAGGTGCTCAATACGTTTATTGCACATAATGGTTATACAGGTGGAAGTAAATAGTTTAAGTATCACATTATGTACCCTGTTGGGCGCTGCAAACAAGAACGAGAAGATAGGCACTTACATAATATTAATATACGAGTATAACATACAGCAAAATTTATAATAATGTTACATATTTTTTTTACTCATAGGCCTATCTTCTGAATATTCGTTCAAGGAGTAGTACGTTTTCGAAACTAATGATTGTTTAAGTTTGTGAACGAAAACTGCATCTTTTTTTCTTTTTACTTCGAACTTCGTATCGTGCCGTCCCTTTCACTCTCCTGTTATACACCGTATGACTGAAAGGGACGGCACGCGGTGGCGGTCAGTTGTAATGTATGACTATCCTAACATTCCCTCAGAGACACGCGGCCTGAATTGTCATAGTGACAGCAGGTCGCCACCGCGTGCTGGCTGTAAGCCATAGAGTCTCGACAAAAAAAACTGATGGCTGTCAACCTGTTATTTTACGTCAACAAACGCCAATTTCAATTTTTTTCGCGATTTATTTCAAAATTATCATAGTTAATGTCTTCAAATGCATAAAGAAAATGTGCTTAACGCGGCACAACCTCTGCTGAAGACGATTCAGTTCATTTACCTAGAGCGGGAATAATAATTTTACGGTAAGAATATTTTATTTCAGGTCTCTTATACTATGTCTCGGAATTTTGTTGCATATTTTAATACACATGAAATAAGAACTACCAGCTATTTGTTTTAGACGTGTTTCAGGTACATTTAGTTAGGGTACCTTGCCCAGAAATACGGTTATTGTATGTTATTAAATAATTCACAGGTTCTGTTTGTTTGTTTTAAATATCTTTAACCTCTCATCACACAAAAACGGCTGCACGGATTTTAATCCCAGATAGCATCCAAACATGGTGATGGGATACTTCTTACTTCTTACCCAACAACTGTAGACAAAATGTTTTTTAATACAAGTATTTATAGGTATTATTCATAAGGTAATATTTTAACACTGCTAGAGATATTTAGGCCTGCATTTACCAAACTTGTTCTGAGCTTAGTGCATAGTATTTTAACATTATATTTCTGTTCATGTCTATTGTCCATTTTGTTCAAGCAGGTCTCAATTAATGTGGATATGTAGACTTGATAAAATGTAATTTCCTATTTCAGAGCTACAGTTTGGGCACGACTGGTCTTCACAAGAATCCTTGACTTCTCTGTACGAAAGGAATAAGGTTTTATGTGGACGACATTTCCAAGATTCCCGTTACACTGACAGTTGTAGAAAAAGCCTAAGCAAGTATTCTGTTCTAGGAACAACAGAATATATTATTAAAACAATGCAATAATAGTGCACCTATGTAGTAAACTTTTTAAAGACATTTTGTAAATTATAGTCCCTGTTTGGATATACAATGAATAAAGGCCATTTAAAAGTAATTCATTGTGTTGTATTTTTTATAAAACTATTAAATTTCAGCTCAATCGTATACCGGGAAGTGATTGACAAATGATTTGCAGGATTAAACCTGAATATGCATGCATGTAAAACAGAAAAGTTAGAAAAACAAACTTTCAATATGGCATATTTGAAAACCCCGCCAAAATAGCCTGCTGTCACTTAGTTCATATACGGTGGCGCTAGTAGTATAAAAAAAAAGATAGGCAACTTTTTTGAACGTAGTTACCGTTCTTCTCCTTGTGAGTATTATATTCCTTGTTCTTGACATACTTGACGTTCAAGTTTGCATGACGTTATTCAACAATTTTATTAAAGTCCGTCCCTTTCACCCCCCTGTTATACACTATATGAGTGAAAGGGTCGGCACGATACGAAGTTCGGAGTAGGCCCACATACACAAGTTTACCGGACGCCGCTTCAAGCATCATGCTTGACGGCGGGCTTGATCGTGTATGGCCTGCATTATCCTTACTTCATGCAGGCATCCGAAATGTCAAATTTTATAGTTTGTTTATGTGAACATAATGGTAGTTTAAAAAGTCGTATCTCAGTATACGATCGGGGTAAAAATACGACTACTTTATTTAGCAGGTTATGCGTCAAGCGTTATAGACTAAGATCCCGATATACGACCTTCACCGAGATGTTTATTTGATGAAATGTATATTATATTTAGTTTAATATGTCAATAAATATATTGCATATGGGTTGCCTAACAATTTTTAGTCCAGGGTATGTTTAGTAAAAAATTTAAAAAAATTTTTTTTAACATTTCACCGATTTGATTATTAGATAAATTCATAATTAAATAATCTTTAATTTTATTCAGTTTCAATTCAATAATCAGACCGCTGCAAAATGCTAGTAGGTATAGATTTACCTGTTTATACCTGGCTACCCGATAGTTGTGACGGGAAAAAAATAGGCAACCTAACGTTTGCATATTCTATGGGCTTCATACTTTCGATTGGTATAGAATTTATCTAATATTAATCAAACCGGTGAAATGTTTAAAACATTTTATTTTATTATTAATTAAACATACCCTGGACTAAAATTTGTTAGGCAACCCATATGCAATATATTTATTGACATATTAAATTTAATATAAAATACATTTCATCAAATAAACATCTCGGTGAAGGTCATTTTATATCGGGATCTTAGTCTATAACGCTTAACGCATAACCTGCTAAATTAAGAAGTCGTATTTTTACACCGATCGTATACTGAGATACGACTTTTTAAATTAGCACGGCAGATACGTTCGATTTTATACCCCATATTTTTCATACCCCGGGCTTATATATGAAAATCGATTCTTAAGGAGTAAACTCCAAAAATGTTCTTTCAAGGATTGTACCAACCCTATTGTTGAGAATGGTAGGAGTGGCAAATTTTTAATAGCCTATTCATTGGTGTCAAATATATAAAACCATAACCTGTAGTACTAGATTATTTTAAAAATAATCCCGCCCGAAGCAACAGACAAGAAAAAGTCCCAGCCACTCTAGAAAATGGGGAAAATTAAAAAGTAATAAAAACACAAATGAGCCTTTCAATCATCCCCCTGGCAACACTGACGCCTGTCACGTGAGATTAAAAAGTTTCGCACGGTTAATTTGCATTTTGGACTCATTTGCATCGCGGTGCTTCTAATTTTCGTCATTGTTTTAACTTGTGAATTAGATTTTTAACTTTGTCTTACGTGGAACGATTTTGAATGTTTTAACTTGAATTCGGTTTATAATTATAAATACTTAAATACAAGATACGCAAAAACCGTAGTAGGTACATGTCGAGAAATCTATCACTTCATCTGATCTTGACGCTACAAACCTCTTTATTTTGAACATCGCTGCAAAATTTCTTCCAACAATTCTAATAAGTATAGCCAAAAAGCCGTTTTCGCCAAATAATGCGCATTTGACGTTAGAAAATTATTTGCTTACTTAAATACGACAAGTAATAAAGGCTAACTGCACTGTAGTATATCATGATATTCAACATAACTGAAACTGAAGGCATTAAGCCTGCACTTTTAAAATTCAGCATTCGTACAAAGTAAAGAAAACAAAAAAGTGGACACAAAAGGAAACTGAAACGAGGAAATTGTAAATTTATGAGATGCAGCCTGTGACGGACAAAAATATGGCGCGAGCCACTTTTACAGCCGACAAATAAAGAGAATCATTGAGTAGCGCGCCTTTTTATAAATGAAATAACGCAAATTTACTATACAGAACCAATTTAATCATTGTAAGTAATCGGTTAATCGTACTCAAGACAATCACAAAGATGTCCACGTTAAAAAATACATCTAAACTTTTCGCAATACTTTTGGTTATTTATTTAATAGGAAGAGATGCTGTATGAGGTCCATCACGCATCACGCGGTGGTAAATTTTGCATTGTATTTTGATCTTTGCATCGACTCCAGTCATCCACGAATTTCCTGAACCTGACCAAAAACTTGATGTGATGTTCCCTCGTTTCATAGTATGCGTCTGTTGAGGTTTGTATTGTCTTAAAATATAGGCATTTTCACAATAACGTGTACCCCTGTAGCTTGTTGTTTCAGATTATGAACTTTTTTTCGTTTAGCTCACCCCATCCGTCTAGTCCTTTTTGTACCGTAATGTGATGAAAAGTGTCATATAATCATCATAAGTTTTGATTGATTTCGAAATTGTTTAATATACGTCGAGTCCAGACGTTTTGACGTAATAGGGGCGCAAAGATATTCCGGCCGGTAGATGTCGCTGTAATCAATGCCCATACGAAACAAGAACCAACGTCCATCGCACTGTTAAGAACCTGAAATTATGACCTGGCCCAATAGAAAAATTTAAGAATGTAGTTTGGATATAAATATACCCAAATAATATAATAGCCAAGACGTTTTCATCTTATAAATAAATCCGTGCACTAAAATAGAACTCGTTCGAAGTTCGAATTGGAACGGCAGCGACCGCAGCGCAGCTGTCGGTTAATAATTTAATTGTGCATTTCCCTCCCTTTTTCACAGCGCTTTACGCGGGAAACCACAGATAGAGATCTACTTCTACAATAGAGTATAGACTACTTACACCACAAATTTTATATTGATAAGATCGTAGGTATAATTGTAACGCATTAATGATTTTATTTTAACTGCATTTCTCACCTTTTATCACAGTAAGTACTTTACGCGGGAAACCACGGATACGAGTAGGTACAGCTCTACTGTTACCATAGAGCATAGACTACACCGTATATTTTATTTTAATAGGAATTAATTATAATGTTTTATAATTTAACCGCATCTCTACTATAAAATTTATTGTATATTTTAGTTTTAGAAAGTTATTAAGGATCTGTTTATAAAATAAAGATATTGATGAATCTGTTATAAATTAAAACTGTCATTACATTTCATAGTTTTAAACACATTTTCGTTGCCAAAAGTCACTTGTATAATCTTTTCAGGGATTTATAATTTTTTCATTCGTTTCGCATTGCGCTGACATAATTTCTCGACAAATCTGTTAGAAAACAATACGGAATTTTAAAACTGTAAAATGCGATGCCCTAGTGCAGAAGAAATGCACTTGAATATTTTTTTCTAAGATTTACAGAGGTCGCTTACAAAAACTTTTTTTATACCTAACGCACACTCAAAATCCGTTAGAAAATGTTCATACCCATTAATATTCAATATAGTCTGACTACAAAAAATCACGCACTTGTATATTATTGAAGTTCAAAACTCTTCGCGTATTGGGCTATTAAGGCATTGCACCTTTTCTGTCCATTACTGGGTACCTACCTACTACATATTTGGTGCCGTCATCCTAAGTTTATAATGTCAATTTTCACATCTAGGTACTATTTTAAGTATGTATACATTAACCCAACTAAAGTGTTTAAAAGATTCAAACCTACATAATTCGATTCGATGATGAAACGGAAGCTCAAAGTAAAAAAATTTGACATCGCATTTAACAAAAAAAAAAAAATATTTTCACGTTAGTTATATAAATGTCTTTTGACATTAAGTTTTTGACCAAAACGTACCAGATACCGACGAAGTTATTAAAGTTACAAATTTTTGTAAGTAACTTTTTAAATGGAAAACATAATAATATTCATTAAGTATACATATATTAAATTAGTTTTTACTTGCCAACTATAAAATTCATTATAAAAACCCACAAAGCACATGTAGGTATAGTTACCTAAACATTGAAACAGAAGTGTCCACGAAGTACTTAAAATAGTCCCACTTCCACATTTTTCTCCAGACAATTAACATCCATCCGTTATACACAATTCAGATGCATCATCCGCGCCGCGCCGGAAAGCTTTCACGAGGAGGGCTTTCATCGCAGAACAAAATGGGATTTTCTGCACCGCGCTGCAGATACAAATATACCTAGGTATAATGGATTACAACCCTTTAGAGACAGGAACTGATTCTATATGTATATATACAGAATAAAAATATATGACTCTATCAAAAAGATGTTGAATTTTTTGTATTACCTAGGTTAAGTAATAGGTATGTAGAGTAACTTTAATAAGTGAGAGTACAGTACCGACTTGTATACATATATGGTTAGCAGCAAGTAAGGTAATAGGTCTATACCTACCTTGATACCTACCTTCCTTACCTTACCTTATTTTGAATATATATACAAGTAGGTACCTACCTATGTAGGTACTTGTATAATATATTCAAAATAAAAAAAGTACAAGATACATTTTACATTATTTAGTGATAAGAAAGAGGAAACTTGTGAAGACAATTTAGAGTACTTATACTTAACGTATAGAGAATTTCTATCTCGAAAACCCGGAAACTCCTGAATTTTCGATTATTTTTATTAATTAATGTATCTGTACCCTGCAACTTTACGCGTGTGTAAAGGCTAACTATCAACTGTTTTGTTTATAGTACGATAATCGTGCATTTTCCAGGATGAATGTAAATAGGTACATGATTACAATGTTACTTTGTGTCTTTCGGACTATGATTATATAAACAGAATTATGACCGTTGTTTTGTTGCTGCGTGGAAGAAGGAAAGACAAGCGCCCCTTTGCTTTGTAATATATGCGACATTAACATTATCTACTGGTGATATGTTACAGAATATGTAAACATCATACGGAATGAATTACATTTTGTGTTGCTTAATTTAATTTCACCACCAAATATTACGACACATAGGTACTACTTACTTATTACAAAAAGTTCCAAATAGTTCCCAAAAAAATTGCTGTCATAATTATGTAAGAATCTTGTTAATATGTATATTTTAAACATATCGCGGGTACAATTTTCTCACACTATTTACAATTGTGAAACTTGTGAAACTGAAATGTTTACGTTTTTTTTTCTTGTGTCTTTCACTTCTTGCTCTTAGCAAGAGGCATTTCGCCAATGGCGACGTTATTATCTCTTCTTTCGGTTTTATTATATGAATTGAAATGTTAACCTACTCATAATATTAATGCCTACTTATTAAAAGTTATAACCGTATAACCAAGAGACATGAAAAGTTTCAAAACCTCCGGAACTTTTCGGATAAAGTATTTGCAAGCTCAGCAAGCAAGGACCTTAGTGCACAACTCTATGTGGTTTAAGTCTCATTGACAAAATAATTGTAATTAGTACGAGTGCGAGCTAAGGCATCGTTATATAAAAATAAAAATATCACGTACCTTGATATCCTAAGCCCTGCGTCACGTCACACGTCCAACCGTCACCACGCTCAAGGGCCGACTGCCAAGCCCTGCCCAGCCAAGGTAGGCGGGGCTTAGGGTAGGCGGGGCCTCAGTAGCAAATCAGCTGGTGCTGTCTTGTCACCGGTCAAGTTGTGCCCAAGATAGTGCGCAGTTGGTAGGATAATCCGGAGCTACTTAATGTAAGTACGTAACTAAAGGGATACGGTGAGTACGATTAGGTACTTCGCAAGTAGACAAAGAAAAGTTGAAGCTTTTGTGCTGAAAGTAAAGTCGATCAATACGCGTCATCTTGTCTAGAGTTTCTTGACTTACTTAAGATAAGAACAGGTACATACCGGGAGAAATAGAGTAGTAGACTGACTCTTCAAACGTAGGAAACTTATTCATTTCTTACCTGTCTGTCTACACCAGGAAACAAGAAGCATCTATATTTGCTGTTTGTTAAAAATCAGTGCAAAATAATTTGGCGTCTCGCCTCACTACGCTCATTAAATTAAATTAAATTAAAATAAAAAAATAACCTTTATTTCTAGCGTCATCATATTACAAATTATTGAATTATTCATTAATTGAACGGCAATTCTATAATATTATGAAATTAATGATCCAAAAAAAAAAGACGAAGTCGGTTCTTTTTTTTGTTAAATTTTTTTTTTTTTCGCTTTTTAGTGATTCATATAAAATACTTATGGCGGGGTGATCAGGGAGGTCTTGAAGGCATGCATCTCGTTTGAAATATCTCCTAACTCCCAACTGTTAAGGAGTTGTACCTTCCATCATCAGTTCAGCATGAGAAGATGATGACTACCATATGCAAATTCTTAAATAGTTTTAGAAAATACATGAAAAATATTATAAGTGCCTATAAAATTTCAGGAATTCCTTCGATTCCTCATGGATCTCGTCATCCGATCTTCACCAAAATTTTATGGGACCAACCTTGAGATGTCTATTCATGAACCTAAAAAGAATTTTCCAAATCGACTCATAAATGACGGAGTTATGAGGTAACAAACATTAAAAAAAAAAAAAAAAAAAAAAAAATACAACCGAACTGAGAACCCCCTCCGTTTTTTGAAGTCGGTTAAAAAATAATAAATAATAACATGCATTATTAGATTAAAATCGTTGTAGGTACCTACTAAGTCGCTAGGTGCCCATTTATAGGCAAAAGGCCTCTATTTTTTTCCAAGCCTTGCGATCTTTATAGCCATCCTCGTCCAAGTCCCGCCTGCGATATAAAACTACTAGTGAACACTAATTACGCTCATAGAAACTACTTACTTAGTCGCTGCTACACTCATTGATGGATGTAATCCTGAAACGTAGTAATAAGACTTTCAATCGAAACAGACGCAACAAGTACCAATTTCGCTGTCATGTATTATTAATAACTATTATTCAAGGAGCAGATGTCATTTTTATGCGGCTATAAGTACCTAAACAATACCTATAAATCGATAACTAAACCATTTTCTTCGTGGCTGATGGATGAGACCGCTTGACGTCGTTATTGTATGCATGCACGCAGGCATTTCAGGCTGATCAGATCTGTTACTGTCTTTTTAGACGTACATTATACTGAGAATAAGAATGAATCAGAAATTCACTTGATTTCATATGATAGGTACTTTAGCTGTTTCTTTCTGATGCTTTCTCTCAATTGCTGAAAGGTTGACTGGATGAGATCTCGTATAGGAGTGTGGCTTTGTGCCTGTCATATTTGTTAGATGTATTTTGTTTTGTACAATAAAGTGTTTAGGTACACCCAGAAACAGCATTAATTCTAGGAATAAACTTTAATCCATATTGGTCAGATCAAACCTAAGTGTAGGTAAGTTAGTCCAATATACCGACGGTTGATCCCAATCTCAATAAAAATAAGGATCGATTGAGCAGTAAAATGAGCATACCGGAGACTCCTGAGAGGACCAACTATACCTATTTCAGTTTAGTAAGTTGTTCCAGGTATCTAATTGTCACGATTCACGCAAATCTTCGTAAAGCATCAAGACAACGTAGATACTGGACTTGAGCAGTTATTCTATTCAAAAATGTGCATAACTACGTAGCCAGGGGGTGGTTGGTCAACACCAGAAGACCATTCTGAGCAAGTTTCAGCATGGGCCCATATGCCGATCGGTTCTACGGATATCGCTACCTACTGATTCGACGAGGGAAAGTCATTAAATATTAATTAATAAACAACTTACTAGAAATATTACGTAACCAATAATTTTATCTACCCAAATATCATAAACCCTCCATGATGCGTTCAAGAACCGCACATTATGACCAACATAAAAATAAACTGTTTTGTTAGGAACAAATTTCTTATCTGTGAAAATGTTATTATTGCTAATTAATAACATCGATTTCGATAATATTATATCATTCAAATTTCGAACATCTCTGAAAACCAAAGAAATTTGGTTTGACCTCTATTCTAATATCAGTCGAGATGACGTTTAGTTTGAAATGAATTGTCAATTTGCAGACAAATTGACAAATGTCGCACGCAAGTAAGATATCGAACGATATGGTAGTTCGGGCCCACTCTAGTTTGTCTCTGAATTAAAAAAAAACTATGACAGCTGCCAGAAAAGAAAAGAAAAGTTTTCATTGCCGCCATTACCAGTTAGAATTTGTTTTAATGCATAAAATTCATCGATTTGTTGAATATAAACCATAAAATGAGCTATCAAGATGATATAGATATTTCGGCGACGCCTCCTGATATCCGTAACAAACCACCTAGCGTCATTAATTACTTATTATACCAGCTAAGTCAAAGAAACAGTAGGTATGGTGGTCATAATATGCGGCTCCTGAATGCATCATGGAGGCTTATGATCTGTAAGTAGATAAAGTAGTGTATGTAACTATACATAATTAGGCATTAAACACTCGTGTGATGTTATTATGACTCTCGCCTTCGGCTCGTGTCATAAACCCACGCTCGTGATTAATGCCCTTCATTATGTACAGTCACATAAACTACTATTACGTAATCCAATCACCGATCACTAAAGTTTTTCCACGACAGGAGTTTTGGACAGAAGCCTAGTCTATTAAAAAAACAGTCAGCTGTAATAAGATGAAACCTAATACAGTGCGACCAAAAAGAGAAGAAATTAAAATGTGGCAATACTGTAGTGTCGTCCCCGTTTTCTTAGATTGATTAGTCACCGGTGCATCTTCGTACCAGTCGGACGTTCGCTGCGCGTACGCAACGCAATGTTATCTAAGGTGTATGGTCCAAGTTATAAGTGATGGCGAACGTGATAATCAACGAGTTCTTGACTTTTGTGCAAAATAAATTTGATGTTTTGGATAACCTAAGCATCGTACAAATATGTACGTCGAACTTCACGGACGCCGAAATTGTCGAAGGCAAGAATATTCTATACAAAGCTTGTGGAGGGGAAGCTAAGAATGTGACTAGAAAAGGTGAGGACAAAAAGAAGAAGAATATTAGTGACGTCATAACGATTTTTGAAAACACTGAACCGGCCCAGCAGCCGACTTTCGTCGCCAGAGACCTGAACAGATTGCCTCCAGTGACATTTGACTATGTGGACGTAACACGCCTGCTGAAAGACTTGACTGCTATTAAATCAGAGTTGACAATTTTTCAGCAAAAAATGAACCATGAACTTTCGGATCTTCGCTTATCATATGATGCGCATCTTCGGAAAGACCACTGTGTGAGCATGACTGATACTCCGAAAAGATTGAATACTGCAGAACCACCCCCGCGTGTGACTCGGACCGCGCCCGTCGCACCCGATGTCAGCCCGGTGCATACGCCGTCTTATCGCGATATAGCAACGAACCGGTCTAAGCAGCAGCGTCCGAAAACTAAGTTAGCGCGTACCGACGAGATAAATAAAAACACTGTGGTCGCATCAGGTGATTACCCGCGCTCTGATTCGCAAGCTAGCCAAATGACATCGTTGGTGATCTCGCATGATGACGATAGTGAGTACAAAACTGTAAGTTATAAGAAACGTAAACACAAAATCACGAATATGCGAGGCTCATTAGTGACAAATAGCCGTATACAGGTAGCAGAGTCACTTTGTCATATATATGTCTCTCGTACAAGCAAGTCGGTCACGGTGGATGACATGCAGGACTATATACGAGAAAGCGGACAAAACTTTGTTAAAGTAGAACTTTTAAAGGCGTACCATGATACCACGTTTAACTCATTTAAAATCACTGTAAATAGCGGACAACTAGCCACTTTGATGGACGCCGAGTTCTGGCCGGCAGGGCTTGTATACCGTCGATTCCGCGAAAGGCACGTACGCAAAGACAACCATAAAACTCATAATGGATAATACACCCAATAATACTAATTCTAATTCTATAGTGATGGTTACGTTTAACTGTAAGTCGATAAAGAGATCTGTAGAACAAATCCGGAAGCTGTGTTTGGTCGCAGATATAATTGCACTGCAGGAGACGTGGCTTCTACCGCACGACCTGGGCTTCGTCAACGAAATAAGCGATGAATTTGCTTGCCACGCAAAATCATCGGTGGACACGTCACTAGGTGTACTAAGAGGCCGTCCATACGGAGGCTTGGCGCTACTGTGGAGGAAGTCCAAGTTCCCGATGGTGTCGATTGTGGAATGCCCTGGTGATAGGGTGGCTGCGGTACAAATTAGTTTGGAGAATAGTCACGTCCTTGTCTTCAGTGTATACTTACCAGTCGACAAGGAAGAAAATCTGACTGATTTTACAGATTGCCTTGCAAGTGTTGCGGCTACTATAGCTGACAGTGATGCAGAAGCTGTCTACGTACTAGGCGACTACAACGCTCACCCTGGTTCGAGGTTTGGGGTGGAGCTTCGGGCTTTTTGTGCAGATCACTCGCTAGTATGTGCGGATATAGAAGTGCTAGATGACGATACCTACACATTTGTGAGTGATGCTCATCTTTCAAAACGATGGCTAGATCACTGTGTTACAACTCGAGCAGCACGGAGTACTATTACAAATGTGCGAGTGGACCATCATAGCGTGTACTGGTCCGATCACCTTCCATTATTTGTGACGTGTGAAATGAGTGTGATTTCCAACAAGCAAGACATAGATAATAGTACTAACATACCTAGTGGCGTCCGTTGGGGTACAAAAGACTTAAGTCAAATTAACACTTACGCAATGCACTGTGATACTAGGTTAAGATCTATTGAAATTGGCAGTCCTGCTGCGTGTTGTAATGACTGTTTGCAGTATGAATGTAAACGTCATTTATATCTTATTGACATATTTTACGACAAAATTGTATCCTCACTACAGAACGCAGCCATATTGAGTGCAAGTGTTCGTCGCGGTACTCGGAAACCAACCAAGGTCCTGGGATGGAACTATCACGTAAAAGCCAGCCATGAATGGGCTAAGCAATGCTACAACTGGTGGGACACTAACGGGTGACCATGTGCTGGTCAGATATATAACAACATGGTCGGGAGTCGCAAAACATTCAAAAACAAACTGAAATGGTGCCAGAATAACGAGGACAGGATACGTATGGATATACTAGCCACTCATCGCGCTGACAGAAACTTTAGTAAGTTTTGGAAGGACACAAAGAAGCCGAATCCCAAGTCCTGTGTTCCTGTTAGTGTCGAAGGTGTTCATAATACCAAAGAAATTGCTGAGTTATTCTCGCAGCATTTCAGTGTTAAGTCGCTCCCAGCTCGTGCTGCTGTAGACTCACACTCCGATCCCCCAGTGCATGGCATGCAGGCGGAGACAGTGGACCGTTGTCAACTCACTCCTGCTGATGTGGCAGGTGGTTAGAAGCATGAAACGCGGCAAGTCTCCGGGTTTTGATGGACTGAGTGTAGAGCACATATTTTATGCCGGAGATCAGATATTTATTCGATTGTCAGAGTTATATAATATTTGTATAAACAATGGATATTTGCCGGAAAAGTTAATTAAAACCGTGGTAGTTCCGATCCCTAAAAACAAAACGGGAGATCTTTCAAATATTAAAAATTATAGACCGATCTCGCTTGGTACGATTTTAGGAAAAATACTTGAAAGATTGATCCACCCAGATTTGCAGCGCAACATATGCATAGATGATGCGCAGTTCGGTTTTCGTCCCGGACTCTCAACAGATTCGGCGATTTTCAGCCTTAAGAGTACGGTTAATTACTATGTATCCCGGAACTCATCTGTATACGCCTGTTTCCTTGACCTTAGCCGAGCTTTCGACCTAGTTAACTTAAAGTTGCTATGGGAGAAACTCGCTGCATCCAAAGTACCGCCGAAAATTGTGAATCTGTTGAGATACTGGTATGAAAACCAGGTGAACTGTGTGAGATGGGGCGACACAACCTCTAATAATTATATATTAGAATGTGGCGTTCGCCAAGGTGGGCTGACATCGCCGGACCTCTTTAGTCTATACGTAAATGACCTGATTGTTGAGCTGAGAAGCACTAGAGTGGGCTGCCACATTGGCACTACATGTACTAATAATTTTAGTTATGCCGATGACATGGTGCTTCTCAGCCCATCTATCAGGGGCATGCGAAAATTACTGATCTGTGAGCAATATGCCTGCAGCCATGGCCTTAAGTATAACGTGCAGAAGACCAAAATGGTAGTTTTCAAGGCAGGAAGAGGTCCGGCTAATGTTTCGCCAGTGTGGTTGGATGGGGCGCTTGTGGAAAGAGTGGAAAGGTTCAAATACCTCGGACATATGCTCACGGAGAGAATGCTTGATGATGAAGACATCGAACGGGAGCGCAGGGCTCTGGCCGTACGGTGCAACATGATAGCCCGCAGATTTGCGCGTTGCAGTGATGAAGTGAAACTGACACTGTTTAGAGCATATTGTTTATGTTTCTACACGTGTCAACTGTGGAGCAGATTCACTAAACGCGCAATGAGCAAAATTAGAGTGCAGTATAATGACGCATACCGTATCCTAATGAAACTGCCGAGATACTGCAGTGCATCTAGCATGTTTGCCGAGGCCAGAGTTCCTGACTTTTTTGCCATCATGCGGACACGTATTGCTTCCTTCTGGAGCCGAGCCGTCTGCGTTCGTCTAACAACAGCATTCTACGTGCGCTGTCTGGGTGTTTGGACAATCCCATTTATAAGTATTGGGTTTCCGTGCACCGCGACGGAAACAAAAAATAAATAGCTATTTATTTTTGTGCATGTGACGGCCTAGTTGAGAACTACATAGGTTAAATTTACGTTTATTTTGTTATTTTTACACATCTTTTACACACTTTTTATAATTTTTATTTTACATAATTTTTAAAATTGCTGTATTGTATTGTAATTTGATATTGGGTACCTGTAAATAAAGAACATTTATTATTATTATTATTATTAGAAAGGGACGACACTACAGTATTGCCACTTTTTGATTTCTACTCTTATAAATATTGACACAAAGGTAAAAAATTTAATGTGAATCACTGCAATGTAAACAGGACTCGAACCTGCGACCCCACGTTTCCGGCGTAGTGCTCCACCAACTGAGCTATCACATCGTCACATCAATCACACCAAATCTTTGATTCCATAATTCTACGCTACTGGAGCGCCCTCTGTGTCATGTGTGTTTAAAATGCTTAAATGCGCATTAGCCATACCCTAGGATGTGCGTTTATTTCTACTCTTTTTGGTCAGACTGTACTATAAGAGACGTACGGAAATCACCTGAGTTGAAGTCTGTATCTCAGCTCCTCTTCACTTTTGTGATTGGTTGACTCCGCACGTCTCCGCTCCGCTCCGCCTCAGTGACGCAAAAGGCTTCATGTCCACAGAAGCGGAGTGATGCGGAGATGTATAAATAGACCAATCACATTACTCAGATTTAAATGCATTTCTTTTGGGATTCACAAAGACGCAGCGTGATTGGTTTATTTTTTCCGCTCCACTTTTATGGACGGGAAGCCTTTTACCTTTTTTTTATTGCCATTAGCAAGCCTGTTAGTAATTTGCAAACAGGCAACAGGCTTGCGAGTAATACCTACATATAAAGTGCTACTTATATCATGATATTCCATCTTAAAGCACTCCACTCCATAATTACCTAGGGGCCCTATTGGACAGTAAACGAACCCATTTATGTGTTTTTAGGGTTCCGTACCCAAAGGGTAAAAAACGGGACCCTATTACCTACTAAGACTCCGCTGTCCGTCCGTCTGTCTGTTTGTCTGTTTGTCTGTTTTTCCATCTGTCAGGCTGTATCTCATGAACCGTAATAGACTGATGAAATTTTCACGAATGATGTATTACTGTTGCCGCTATAACAACAAATACTAAAAAACAGAATAAAATAAATGTTGAATGGGGCTCCCATCCCAACCTAACCATGCAACAAACGTGGTCGGTTCACACCTCATTTGTATGCGGCGCCATACATACCAGGTGCAAACTTAACTTAACCCGGCCAGTTAAGAGGGAAAGTGTTTGTACGGAACCCTCGGTACGCGAGTCCGGCTCGCACTTAGCCGGTTTTTTTAATGTTACATGTGTTCATTTATAATTATTGACACAAACTTAACTATGAAAGAAAAATTACATGTGATTCACTACAATGTAAGCAAGAGGGTTGTATTGTAGTGGACCACAGTACATTTTTCTGTCATAATGTACCTTTTTAATACAGTTGCTCAAAAAGTGGTACTTTTCGTAGCTGCAAATCGTGCGAAAAGTTGGTTATTTCGAACTAGTGCTTTTTACTTTTCAAATTTTTTTAATTTTCTGTTGTACTAACACGTCATACCTCATACATCCAAACAAAGGTCAATCACTTTCTGACTTTATTTATTACGTCATGCAGCATTGCAGGTGTATATCTCATAATTATGCTTAAAATATTTAAATTGCATATTGGATCAATCAAAGGGTTATCTATTAAAAAAAACTCAAAAACGGTGTTAATAATTTGTTTGAGTGACTATTATTTAATGAGCAAATGAGTATTATGCGTGACCTAAAAAAAAATAAAAAGAAAAGTATTGTCACAGATTAGAAAATACAGTATTAAGCGTGACCCACGCGCTGCTTTATAAATTCATAATAATTATGAATAATCGCTATTTTTGTGTATTAAATAATATATTTATTTACAATTATATGAAACGTAAAGAACTAAAAACAGATTCACGATATCTATTGTTTGTAATCATTGAATTACTGTGTAACATTATCATATCTCTTCTGAAATATTTAAACAATTTCTTTTGATTTGGCTGAATGATGACAGCCGACGCCATCTGGAAAAAAAATATTACAATTAAAAGTAAAACTTTCTTTTTCATTCAAGATTGTTTTAATTATGTGTAAATGACACGTAAGATTTATAAAATAAGAGTTTTTGATAGAAAATTATGGATTCTGATGTTACCAGAATAGATTTAACACCGCCCTATACTCGTATACGAGCCAAGGCAAAAATTGCAAGTGAGAGTATTTTACCCGGAAAATCGAAAGAAAAATTACATGGCCGTCTATGAACATTTTATTGGCTGGAAACGAGAAAAAGAGAATTATTAACAAATTGAATAAAACTTTAAACTTACCAGCAAAGGCCTTAAATGCGACCCTTGACAATTGCTCTAAAAATTGTAGGTATGTACTCTTAATTTTTATCATACAGAAATAAATATAATTGCACCTTTCAATTACTGTTTTAAATTTTTATTATTGCAATTTTTCGCAAATGTATTAAAAAACGTTGTTTGGTACACGTGTGGAAGTGTCATTTTAACTCGTCCCGAGTCTTGACCCTCGCCTTGCGGCTCAGGCCAAGACTCCTCGGGACTCGTTCAAAATGACATACTTTCCACACTTGTATCAAAAACTACTATTGTTTCCGGGAACCCCACGTGGGATTTAGAAACCTCGTGCACTGGAGTCTCCGGCCACGTGCCCAGTCCCCAGTGGGAATGAACTTAGGGCACTGGATCGCATATGCAGTGCCCTAAGCTAATGCCAATGGCCGTGATAGTTATCTGGGTATCGAGTACGTAAATGTGAAAATTTGACGCTGTTTAAATCATATTTTTATGGAAGTCATAAGCAAATGATGTTGATGATGACGATGATGTGCAGAACAGGTGTTTGTTATATGGGTGGAAGTGAAATAAACTAGTACTTTACTTACTACTTTACATACTTTTTCTGACTGTATGCCCCCGTCATAACTAATTACCTTGTGATGTGATGGTTTAGACCACACCATATATCCCGCGACGACCTAGACAAGTCTAGACCGCAGAGGGTTTCCTAGCTAGCTTTCAGGGTGGGACTTTCAAACATAGGGCTTTAGTTAGAGGTGAGTAAGTATAATACAAACGGAGTACCTTAAGGCGACTCCTATTCCCAACGTCCTTGAGGATCTGGGCGGAGCCTAACGTTATTCCCCCCGCCGACCGTGCGCCCCCGGAACAAAACTTCGTTCATAATCTCGTTGAGTGGCGTCGAAGCAGCTTCATACACTCGCATAGTCCGAGCGTGAGTTGAAGATCAACAAACCTTATACCTTATTTAAAGGCATTGAAAAATCTCGAAGTAAAATAAATCATTTAAACAATGATATAATTATTTCGGATTACTAAATATCTATTTACCTACTACAGTAGAATATCACTACATAGTATAAAACAAAGTCGCTTTCTCTGTTCCTATGTCCCTTTGTATGCTTAAATCTTTAAAACTACGCAACGGATTTTGATGCGGTTTTTTTTAATAGATAGAGTGATTCAAGAGGAAGGTTTATATGCATAATACATGCATTATTTATCAGCATTGCACCCGTGCGAAGCCGGGGCGGGTCGCTAGGTAAAAATAAAATGCGTTAAAGCTATTTTCCAAAAAAATAAGTGAAATTAGCCATTTGGAAGTCTCGAATCGAAAAATACTTTTTAGTTTCTTTTGTATGTGTAGGTACCTACCAAAAATAGTTAAAATGCCGACTAGATTCTTGATTATACGTGTAAAATCATGCAGAAATAAAAAATACCGTTTTTTAATAAATAAATCATATCGTGACCCAGCGGATGAACCGATATTTTAACATAGTAGTGGAGGCACAGCTTTATCCCCCGGGTCATGTTGCTCTAATGAAAAGATAAACTATAAATAATAGAGCGACAAACTCAACTTTACCGTTGGAAAACGGATTTGCGTCCTTAACTTATAAACAGTGATAGTTTTTTATGACTACATTAGTAATGTTCTCAGATTTTTCCCTGTACTTGTTGATATTGACGATATTTTACTAGACGATATTTTTTACCAAATTTCAATGTTCAAGGTCAATGGATACCCTATAAATGTTAATTTACTTGAGTGTCAAAATATACCGATGCTGGAAAGGAGAAATTATCTAAGCGACATTTTTGGGGATATCGAGTTTACACACTGTTGGGATCGGCAGATTTTTCTGCATCGAATGGGTTGGGTCTCGTATATATATCTGTCTGACGACTTTTGTGTCGCTTATCCCGTCGGTGATTTAGAGAATCTTTACATTTTTTTCTACTAAACGACTTGATTTTTGAGGTTTTTTTTAGCAAAACGGAGATTACATAAAAAGTTTTTTGCATAATAATGAACCTTAGAGCTTTTTAGGGTTCCGTACCCAAAGGGTAAAAACGGGACCCTATTACTGAGACTTTGCTGTGCGTCCGTCCGTCCGTCCGTCCGTCCGTCCGTCTATCACCAGGCTGTATCTCAACAACGGTGATAGCTAGACAGTTGAAATTTTCACAGATGATGTATTTCTATTGCCGATATAACAACAAATACTAAAAAAAAAAAAAAAAAATATTTAAGGGGGCTCCCATACAACAAACTTGTTATAGATTAAATATATGTATAGGTACGGAACCCTTCATGCGCGAGTCGGGCTCGCACTTGCCCAATTTTTTACTTATTTGTCAAAACATATCAAACAACTTGGATAATTTTTCTTTATTGCAATTAACCTTGCACTTGTTGGTTAACTGTTTTTACCTGATCGTAAAATATATTTTAATGTCGTTTGAGGCATTTTACCTATGTCTTTATGATAAAATTAACATAAAGGTAAATTATGAAAGAAAAATTGAATGTGATCCACTGCAATGTAAGCAGGACTCGAACCTGCGACCCTAAGTTTCCGGCGTAGTGCTCTACCAACTGAGCTATCATATCGTTACGTCAATCACTCTAAATCTTTGATTCCATAATTCTTCGCTACTGGAGCGGCCTCTGTGTCATGTGTGTTTAAAATGCTTATGCGCATTAGCCAAAAAGTAAAAATGTGGTATTTCCACATTATTAAACAGAATCGATATAAGATTCTATAAAAAAAAAGAACATAGATTAAATTACCTGATTGTCGTATCTTAACTACTGGCGTTTATCCAAATTTACCTGCTTTGATACTATGAAACCATTGTCTCTTATCCTTTTTTACCTGATATGACTTTGATCGACTACTGTCGCTTATCTTGAATTGCTTGAATGACAATTGAGTCGTATTTGTCGCATAGAATGTACTAAAAAAACAAATATTTTCGTTAAATTGGTAGTTAGACAACTTTACCGGTTCTGTTTTATAAAATATCACACATTTGGTAGTAATTCAATATATTTATAAAGGCCGTTAGGCCCACCTGCGGTGTAACTCTGTGTCTGTGGCGCTAAGGCATTACTTTGGACTCGCTTGATGGACCCAAACGCCATCTCACTCATACAGTGTCTTACGAGACGTCACTTATACCACACATAGTTGTAGGTAGTTTTGTTATTCTTGTTAGGATAGGATATTATCTCATTGCAATTGTAAAACTTGAAATTTCACGTAGTTCGTGATTTAAAATTCCTTAATGAGTATCGAGTGACTGCAGTCTTGAGAAGTCTTGTGCTGTTCTCATTAGTCATAGCTATCGTTTGCCACCATACATTGATCTAGAACTACTGGAAATCTTTCAGCAGATCACACATAAAAATTGATAAAATTGAAATTTCACGTGATATCTGATGAATAAATCTTTAACATTTCTAAAGCAGTTTTTTTTTTGTATTTGCGTAGTTGGACCATAAGTTTTTGTCTTAGAGAACTTTAAATGTCACTTCATTAATTTTAATGTTTGAAAATAAATATTTTCCTCTAATTAAAACATTAATCGTGAGGTTTTATTGTACGATAAATAGCTTTTCATGTCTGAAATATTTCCTACAAAGGCGATTAGATGATTTTTCTTCATTTATTTCATGCTGATTTATGCACATTTATATATTTACCTGACTATAAAATGAGCATGCATATATATATTGTTAACTGTGTTGATTGTTGTGTAATAGATCATACTATTTTACCTGACTAATTTCTCGGGAAACGTGTCGTTTAGAAATTTTTTCCTAATTCTATTTTGACGGCCATTTTGCGTAAGCGACGCTAAATCCTAAAATATTCCATTAATAGACAAAATAAAAAAGCAACATGTAAATAACATGATATTGTTTATATAAAATGAGCATCGTATGCACATAGATATTGTTTACTGTGTTGATAGTTGTGTAAAATGTAGATTATACTATTTTACCTGACTAATATCTCGGGAAACGTGTCGTTTAGATAATTTTACATAATTCTATTTTGACAGCCATTTTGCGTAAGCGATGCTAAATTTTAAATTATTCCATTAATAGACAAAATAACAAAAGCGACATGTAGAGAACATGATGTTGTTTACAATTATAAAATGCTTCATTTAAATAGTAGGTCCACAGAATATTTGATAACTTTTTTTTAAAGTTCGTAGTTTTTTAGATCTCCTGTAAAGTTAGCTCCGTATCTCTTGGATAATTTTCCTTTCCAGCGTAGATACGTTTTTTTGCGGCATAAAGAGCCGTATCTTTTTTTTACGTTAACTTAGAAGTTCGATTTTTTACAGCTTCAAGGGACTGTAGACCAAAGTACGACGTGTAGAAGGTTTTAATTTCAACTCGACACCTACACGCGTTACTGAGATAAAGGGTCGTGACAGAAAGACGGACGGTCAGCAAAATAATCCTATGGGTTCCGATTTTTCCGGTAAAAGTACCTAAATCTATAAATAATGAGGTTTATCACTTTTAATAAGTATATATGAAATTAAGCCGATAAAAATGGTAATTCGCATAAAATTTCAAGATGGAAAATGTTATTCATAACCAGGCTAGTTTTAAATGTTTACCATTTTATAGTGCAAAGGTAGGTTTTGAAGTTTAAGAAGGTAATAACATATCTTGACGCTGTAATGTGATATATGAATACAATAAATAGTACTTCATGTGGCTGTACATAATGAAGGGTATTAAACACGAGTGTGGGTTTATGAAACGAGCCGAAGGCAAGTTTCATAATAACATCACATGAGTGTTTTAATGACTAATTATGTACAGTTACATATACTTCTGTATCTAGCCACATATCATAAGCCTCCATGTTGCATTCAGAAGTCGCACATTATAACAAATATTACCCGGTAATGGCGGTAATGAAGTTTTCTGGCAGCTGTCATTGTTTTTATTTTAATTCAGAGAAAAACTAGAGTCGGCCCTAACTATCATATCGTTCGATATCTTACTTACGTGAGACATTTGTCAAATTTGATTGAAAATTGACAATTCATTTCGAACTAAACGTCATCTCGATTGATATTAGAATAGAGGTCAAATCAAATTTCTTTGTTTCTCAGAGATGTTCGAAATTTGAATAAATAATACTATCGAAATAAGAAATTTGTGCTAAAAAACAGTCTATTTATATAGTAGTCATAATGTGCCGTTCTTGAACGCATCATGGAGGGTTTATGATATTTGGATAGATAAAAGATTTAATAAAATAACAAGCTTTCGATAACTGAAGGTACTTTATACATGACTCAAAAGATTTTTTTTTTTTTTCAGATTATTATGCATATAAGCCTGTGCCGTCCCTTTGTCGGGTAAAGGCCTCTCTATCTTTTTTCCACTCGTCCTTATTTAGATCAGCAATGTCCAAACCTTTTGTAATACATCCCGGTAGTCCTACCATCTCCATCGTGATCTACCGTGACGCCAAATTTTATTGGGTGGGTGTAGATTTCTTGATCTGCAGATCGGTTGACATGCGGCAAACGTGTCAGCTCTACTTTAGTTTAGCGGTTGTCTGGGTTACGTAATATAATACGCTATTTGGGTTTGGGCGTTCCTTCCGCGATCGATAAATTTGATCCAAGATCGTTTCATTGCCCTCTGGCAAACTTAGAGAGAAAAATTCTGAGCATTTTAGTCAAAAATCAAGTCCGGGCATTACGATGAGTCTAAATAAAGTTATATATTTTTTCATTAATTCAACTGTAATCCGATCATTAATATATGGCTTTTAAACGATAAGTAACAAACATCAGGTTTTTATTTTATAAACGGTAAACAATTGGAACAGAACTTATGGCCAGGCTAGGTATGTCTAGGCCCGGCGGATATGTCAATAATTACTAACGCTCATTTAGATTTAAATATGAAGTGGGAAATTTATTGATGCAAATATATATGTATTCTGACTATATTTACATAAATAAGCCCTCATGCCAAAATTGTCACTTGCCTTCTTGGACTAGAAAATTATTGTATTTTTTGATAATGTATTTTTATATCATATGCCATGTACTGTACTAGTGACGCAACGAATGTGAATACTTACAATAAATATTCGTATTCGTAAATTAGCGTTTTACCGAATATTACAATGCTATTCAAACGAACAATACTTGTTCTGCATTACGATATTCATATCTCTTAGGGTTGAATTCATAAAGATCATTAGACGTTATCATACTTAAATATCTGTATTATCAGATTTTTTTTACTAACCGTAATACTCTACTCTAATATTACACAGAGAAGGGCCCTAAAACCCACACCGAAAGTGTTAGTTTCTGGGAATCCTGTCTGGTGTGGTGTGGGCCCATGACTGAGAATATCTAAGTATCCAAAAAATGTGCTCGGGAATGCTAAGCAATGACAATTATTTTTATAAGTACTTAAAATTAATAGATACCTAAATACGAAAAAAAAACAGTTGAATTTAATTCTATATGAAAATGAGTGCTTTTTGTTATGTCGCATAGCGTAGTCGTGTAAAAAAACGAACTACACTCTCTTAAAGTACACTTCAAACGCACGAAGACAGATCGAACCTCTTCGGGATCCGGTACTATAACAATTTCCCGTAACTAGATGGATCGCGAGAGCAAGTGACACAGCCTTCCCCTTCGACGGTTAGATTTACACTGAGCTCGCAGCCCGGGCACGGCCGCGCTCGCGGAAATTCAGTTTTTTTGATGCTTTATTAGACCGAATTTCCATTTTACTAACTTTTAAACAATACGATTAAAGATCAATGAATTGTCAATGTTCTTGCGAAAGAGCCGTGTAAATATCACTTGTAGTTTAGAAGCCTTAGGGAATTGAAAATTGAAAACGACCCTATTTCAACATTATTTTTTCCATAGTAATTATTGCTTTAAAAAAATCCAACTATAAATTTTTAGAAGAAATAGTCAAAAATAACATATATTTTTTTCAGATTTTTCCGTTCGCTAGATTACGAGCCTTAGGACTTTAAAAATCAACATTCCACGTACGGAGTCGCCTTAATAAATACTATTTATTTACAATTAAAACCTAAACCTAATGATCACTCGCGACTGGCTTATAGGCTCGCGGGCCTTTTAAATATACTAACGGCGGTTCCCGTAGGATTTCGGATTCGCGGTAGCGGTAGCGGGTGAGCTTTAGTAACTGGCGCGATACGGAGACGTACCGCTTCCAAGTTACTAGAACCCTGGATTCAAGTCAGTGCGATGCTGAACGCACCGCGCCTAGACTTGCCCTAAGGTGCCCGTCCGGTGCTGTTATGATACAGGCTCGTACCGCACTCAGACGTGGCCCGGAGTCCTGAGGAGTGCAAGATGCTGAAACAGCGCACCGCTCCTACCTCAGGGACATTCAGAGATCAGAGTCTTGCTATTCGGAAACCCCTTAGAGCTCCGTACGGCACCGACGCTAACCTCCGAATGCTCGCCGGCTTTTTTTTTTTTTTTTTCATGGTAAGCTTGCGGGTCCGAAGGACCCTTTGCACTGCTGGTGCCAGGCGTGCTACTCCGCTTGGAGAAGCACCGGATTGTAACTAACCTAACTAAGAACTAAACTAATCTACTAGATCTCTGGAGAGATCTCTGGCTAAAGGAGTGGTTAATACTAAAGAGAAAAAACCATGGAAAATTGACAATTAACTAGAAACTTTATTTAATTGTGTGTAGTTCTAGTTTGCTCCCAATGGGGGCGCCTACTGAAATATACTGCCCTGGTTGCTAATACCGAGGGGTGCTTATTTTTACTGACAACAGGGTTGATGCTACGTTTTATATTGCTCCGCCATCGACTATGCTTAGGATGGCGCTTGGAGCTTGAGGAGACGGCGACCTGAGGAGAATTCCCTACAGTTGTTGCCCTATCTGAAATAGCTACATCGTCAGAGGTGACGTCATCATCTAATGTATCGGCTGTGCTCGCCTTGATGTTCTTAAGGAACTCATGGAAGTGGTGATGGGGGCTGACCCTCCCGTCAGGGTCGGCTAGGTCGATGTCACTGTCATCGTCGTCTGTCCAGTACTTGGTCTTAGTCCATTTCCTAGGGGGGTAATCTATGAGTGCTTGCGAGAGCTTATTAGGTTTATCAGTTAGTACATTTTTGGGGCGCCTACGTCCCAGGGAGGCCTTGGGATTTGGGATGTGACTACAAGCCTGCTTGATGAGCGGGTTGGGGCTATCAGATGATTTCTCGAAAAAGCGCTCAGAGCACTTTTTGAACCATTGTTGTACGGATTCCATATGGAGGTCCCTATGGATGTTAGCGTTCCTGAGATACCAAGGAGCTCCTATGGCTCTTCTCAGGAACTTTGCTCGCCGGCCTGTTGAGCCGCGGCTTTTATTCCGTCGGTGCGCGGGCGGCGATGACGCGCTCCGGCGGCTGGCTGCACCCCGCGCGCGCGGCGCCCGTTGACGCCCCGCGGTGCGAGTTGCGGGTCAGGTCGTTGCGCGCCTCTACGGGCGTCGCAACCTGAGACCACACAGGGACAAACAGAAATGAGTCGTTTTCAAAACACATGTACATATAGTTAAAGGCTTAATAGAAACAAAAATACGATCGCGTCTTTTGTGTAACGAAAGTTATTCATACAAAAGATATTGGTACCTACTGTCGTTACACAAAGGAATCAATTAAGTTTTGTATTCATTATAGCCCTTAATTAAGTAAATATTTTTTGAAAATGACTCAAATGAGTGAATCTTCAGTGTTTTTGCAGCGTTCAATTAGGTAATTGTCATAAGTAGTCATCTTGAGTCGAAGATATTATATTAGTATCGACCAATCTCAAAGATATTCTGAACATTGATCTACTTATTTATTTAAGTAATATTTATTGCCCAATACTAAAAATAAGTACAAAACGCTTAATGCCTTGAAACGTTCTCTACCAGTCAACCACTGGGTTACACGGAAATATCTACTTGGTGCAGGATTACAGGTTACAGTCAAAGCCTATAGCGTACTTATAAAATTAAAACTACCACCTAATTAGAACTAACACAACATAACAATACAAATAGACATGCACATATACACGGACATAAACTTAAATGATAATCAGAAATTAAACGAACTTACCTGAAGTGAAGTTCTATTTTAATTGTATGAGCTGCGCAGTCTCGAAATGATAATTAACTCATGTAGTATACGCAGTTATACACTTATACAGCCTTTGATCACATAATTCAGAGTACAGAAGTTTAAGATTCCAATTCAGAAAACGCGGCAAAATTTCGAACCCAAGCCACGCCTTCCGCACTGCTGTATAGGGATCAGTATGTAAATAAAACTAAAACAAATAAAATTACTTAACATGTATTTACTTTAACAGCATACCATTGTCGGAAATAAAGATAGAGGCAGTGATGCTCCTTGCCTTGTCGCTGGCCAGAAACGCGATGACGTCAGCGATCTCCTCGGCCTCGCCCACTCTACCCAAAGCTGTAAAAGGTTTCCACTGGTCCCAAGCCGCATCCCCAGCCCCGACGGGTGCCAGACCACAATTTTCAATTATGTCTGTCCTCACCGGCCCAGGATTCACACTGTTCACTCTAACCCCCGACGCCGCCAGATCAAATGCAGCACAACGAGTGAAATGATCCAAACCCGCTTTAGATACACAGTACGACATACGTTTTTCCCCTGGTATTTTGGTTGATGCAATACTGGATACGTTTACAATATTGCCCTTAGTTTCTACTAAATGCGGCGCGGCCAAGCTCGTTAGCTGGACGATTGAACGTAGATTCGTATTGATGACTTCGTCGAACGTTTGAAGGATATTTGGATCATCAACTGAAGCGAGTCTCGTGATTCCGGCGTTGTTCACTAGCACATCTAGCTTCCCAAAGTGGTCAACAGTTTTCTTGACGATGGTGCTGGCTTCCTGTTCGTTGCTGACGTCAGCCTTGATGATGAGCGGTGTCGTCCCGACGGCCTCGCACCGCTGCGCGACGTTGTTGAGTTTGGTCTCGTTGCGGGCCACGAGGGCGACGCGCGCGCCCTCCTTAGCGAACAGCACGGCGGTCGCTGCCCCGATGCCAGAACTGGCACCCGTCACTATCACCACTTTACCGGAGAAACTCATCGTCTATAGAAACAGTTGCGTACTAAATGAGCTGTCTCATTCTGAGTTATTTTATTTATATAATAGATGGATGCGGTTGGTAGATAAGTAGATAACGTATTACCAACAGCAAATAACCCATATAAGTTTGTCAAATTGTAATTTTGTAGTTATTTTTGCAATACTGAGATACGATTTCTTTACTTTACTTGGAATGTTGTTTTTTATACCTATTTACATCAATTAGAAATATATTTTTGGGTTGATACAATAGATGTTGTTAATTATGGATGCAAACCACCTCCATATCAATCATAAGTACCCCGGGGGTTTTCGGATAAGTTTGTCAAATTGTAATTTTGTAGGTATTTTTTGCAAACTGAGATATGATTTCTTTATTCTTTTCTTTGAAAAGCTATCGATTCTAAGTAGGATGAACCCACAGTAACGTCAAGTTCTGGAAAAAACTGACATTCGTGTTTTTGGAAAACGCTTACATTTATATAATTTCAAATGATTCAACCAACCCACAGATCATTTGGAGTGTTGTTTTTTATATTTATTAACATACAATTAGAAAGATGTTTTTTTGGTTGACACAATAGATGTTGTTAATTTATTTTATTTGCGGTTGGAAAAATAAGTTTGTGATAAGTGATAACAAATGTATGGGTGTAGTATGGATTTATTTTATTTATTTTATTCAGGCTGTATCTCAAGAACGGTGATAGCTAGACAGTTGAAATTTTCACAGAGGATGTATTTCTATTGCCGCTATAACAACAAATACTAAAAATAAAATAAAATAAATATTTATGGGGGGCTCCCATACAACAAACTTGTTATGATTATGGTACGGAACCCTTCATGCGCGAGTCGGACTCGCACTTGCCCAATTTTTTTCAATAAATTGTAATCCATCCATACTAATCCATACTAATATTATAAATGCGAAAGTGTGTTTTTCTGTCTGTCTGTCTGTCTGTCTGTTACCTCTTCACGCTTAAACCGCTGAATCCATTTTGATGAAATTTGGCATGGAGATAGTTTAAGATCCGAGGAAGGACATAGGATAGTTTTCATCATTTCATAGGATATTTTTTATAATTTTTATCAATGACTTAATACCGTACATGCGTAATCTTACTCAGAACACTAAACTGGTGGTTTTCGCTGATGATACAAATGCCATCGTATCTGCAGAGAACATAAAACAATTGAATGACAGTGTAAATTTCGCCTTAGATGCTTTAAATACGTGGTTCAGCTCAAACAACCTAAGACTGAACTGCACTAAAACAAATGCATTGCTATTCAAAACCACTGCAAGAAACAATGACTGTCTACAAATTTCATCAAATGATACAGCAATCGAACAAGTAGATTCAGTCAAATTTCTAGGTGTTTGGATTGACTCAAGTTTAAATTGGAAAAAAGAGTTGTTCTCAATAGTACATTCCATTAGTTCCGCTTGTTATGCACTCAGAAACCTCCGGGATGAAGTGAAGTTGTCCCAATTAAAGATGGTTTACTATGCTTTGGTCGAGTCCAAGTTACGATATAGCATCAAGTTCTGGGGAAACAGCTATCTGTATAACATCAATTCCGCCTTTGTTGCTCAGAAAAGGGCAATTAGAACCATTGTTATGTTGTGTTACCACGTCGTGTAAGGCCTATTTTTCTGAGTTAGAGATCCTTACGGTGCCCAGCTTATATATTCACGTGGTTCTTTGCGATTTAGTAAAATATCTTAGCTGCATAGAAACGCCAGAAGAAAGACAAGTGCGCCTAGCCACGAGGAGAAAAGACTTGCCTCGAACGATAGATGCCAGACTTAAGGTGGTTAAGCATTCTTCGGGTTTTCAGTCCATTACGCTCTTTAATAGGTTACCGATAGAATTAAAGACAATGACAAGTGTCAACATAATTAAAAATAAACTGAGGTCTTTCTTGCTGATGAAGTGTTTTTATTCGGTTGATGAGTTTTATCAGCATAAAAATGTCAATAACTGAAACATATGTATAGTAGTTCTGTTAATTTTAATTATTTGATAAAGTGGACATGATCAATATCTGTTAGTTAATTATGATTAATTATTAATATTTGATTAATTATTTAAATATTGACATTTTAATTATTGCATATTTCATTGTTTTATCTAATTTTAGTGAGTTATTATTAATTATGGTTGTTTAATTTATTGTTATTGTATTTTTTTTATTTTTTATTAATGTGATTTCAAACGCAATGTGAATTGTTAATTGAATAAATACTTATGACATCCTGGAAATTATCCCTAAAAAGATTGAAAAGTGCGTAAGTAATTCATGATGACATTGATGACCCTGTAGGAAATGTACCTAATGATTAGACCAAAAGCACAATTGCTCTTAAATTTGCTTAGGCGCTTTTAATAATCCCTTTTATTAATTAAGGTGATTAGGTGGATATCTATCGTGTTGTACGAGGTTGCTTCCATACTTCCAAGTTCCACGCGGACGTAGTCGCGGGCAAAAGCTAGTGTTATATATAACCTTTACTGTCGTTATAGAATTCCGAGGGTCGGAGACCTGGTGACCTGACATACAGGTCCTTCCTAGTTCAGGCACCAGTCTCCACCACGCAAGTTTTTGTAACCAGATGAATATAAATGTATGAATTGTATTGTATTGTACTGTACTTTTTTGTGGTGGAGTGAATAAATAAATTATTATTATTTTTTTTTCTCATTTTTTGAGTCTCGGGCTCATACGTCCCGGTCTTTTGGAAGGCTTGCGTGGGGATATGGATCCAACACGTAGAGGCCCCTTGGACAAATTCGCCGTGGCTGTTGCCCTGCTGGGACCCGTTCCTGATCATATCAATAAGATGATACATCCATGAACCGGTCCCAGCAGGTGATTGAACTATTGCATTAATATGGAAAAGAAACCGGGCTATTAAAATGAAGTTTGGATGGACTATTTAAGTGGCCTATTGCAGTAGAAAAATGTCACCCGCCGTAACCATCTATGCGACTGTTACCTCTGGCGGGTGGTGACTCGCCCTCACTAGGTGGGCCCCGTAATGCCATCGTGCAGACGGCCGGAAGCAACACGAGCGTGAGGGCTCAGGGGTGTCGAGAGGTGTGCTGCGCTTTCTCCGAAGTTACTCGCGGCGTGATGCCCTTTAACACTTCCACCCCTGGAGCATATAGCTCTAACGCTCCTCTCTGGACGGCCAATGAAGGCAAGCCAGAGCTGAGAGTCCTACGGGCCCTCTTGGGTTTCCACTCCGGCCGATGAAGGCACACCGGAGACGAGGACCCTGACCGACTCTCTGGAGATCTCGGGTCCGTGGGATCGTCACTCCCCAACAGCTTAATTATTTTTAATTATTATTAAATTATTATACGTCCCAGCGTCCACGGAACCAGGTCTCGTGCCACCGTCCCGGGCGATGCCCTATAACTCCAAGACCGCCGGAGGCCGGTACGTTGATGGTGGCAAGAGAGCGGTGGATCATGTCGTTCAGAGTGGCATGTCTCGAGAAGCGGTCTGCACTTTTCTGGCAAGAGATGGAGTCCTAGTGTATCGACCGCGCTTGTGCAAGAGCATCTGTGAAGCGCAAAATGGCCTATCCAAAACGTTCAGCAAAACAGATGATAGCTTTGCAAAGATCAAAGTCGCTGTCCACAGACTAGTCCAGTAAAAATAGCGTTTTAACCTTTGCAAATTGTAAAGTCTTTGATTTTTGTTTGAGTGGAAGCTTAATTTAAAAATTTAGAAGATTTACTGGCATGCTTTTTTTTTTATTTTCCTCCTACCGCCTGGCGAGATGGTAGGCAGCCGATTTCAGTTTAAATCTGTCTAATAACTCCGTAGGTTCACCTGTGTAATGATACTTATGTAAAAATATATAAGCAACATGCATTGTATCAACTGCGGTAGGGTTGCAATTTTTTACATTTTTCATATTTTCACACATCTGATTTTTCTGAAATTGCTATAATTCATATGAACATAATTTTATGTACCAAATCATTACCATATAAAATTACGTATTGTCTTTTTCTCATTAAAAAAACGCAAAATTTTAGGATTTTTTTCAATTGTAACGAATGCATAAGCACAGCCTTTCTACAATTTTGAAAATAACTTTTTAATGTCATAATTTGTCAATACGCCAAAATTTAAATATATTAGAATTGCCAAAGGTTGACTTTCTATTTTTATTGGACTAGACGTCGTGTTTTGACGTGACTATGCCGGTAGACTCAGTTATGTTACTTAGACATGTTAATTCATTATTTCATTTCATTACTGTCTGTGAAAACGTTAAGAATAATAACACTTTCTTTCTCATTGCCATAAATTTAAACAATATATTGATAAGCAGAATTCAAAATGGCGAGTACAAATAACACGAGCGAACAATGTTATCAGCTCTAACGAACTTTGTGATTTCGACAGCTGTATAGGGATCAGTATGTAAATAAAACTAAAACAAATAAAATTACTTAACATGTATTTACTTTAACAGCATACCATTGTCGGAAATAAAGATAGAGCCAGTGATGCTCCTTGCCTTGTCGCTGGCCAGAAACGCGATGACGTCAGCGATCTTCTCGGCCTCGCCCACTCTACCCAAAGCTGTAAAAGGTTTCCACTGGTCCCAAGCCGCATCCCCAGCCCCGACGGGTGCCATACCACAATTTTCAAGTATGTCTGTCCTCACCGGCCCAGGATTCACACTGTTCACTCTAACCCCCGACGCCGCCAGATCAAATGCAGCACAACGAGTGAAATGATCCAAACCCGCCTTAGACACACCGTATGGCATAAATCCTTCCGCTGGTATTTTGGTTGACGCAACACTTGATACGTTTACAATATTGCCCTTAGTTTCTACTAAATGCGGCGCGGCCAGGCTAGTCAGCTGAACGATTGAACGCAGATTCGTATTGATAACTTCGTCAAACGTTTGAAGGATATTTAGATCAGCAACTGAAGCGTGTCTCGACATTCCAGCGTTGTTTATTAGAATATCTAGCTTCCCAAAGTGGTCGACTGTTTTCTTGACGATGGCGCTGACTTCCTGCTCATTGCTGACATCAGCCTTGATGATGAGCGGTGTCGTCCCGACGGCCTCGCACCGCTGCGCGACGTTGTTGAGTTTGGTCTCGTTGCGGGCCACGAGGGCGACGCGCGCGCCCTCCTTAGCGAACAGCACGGCGGTCGCTGCCCCGATGCCAGAACTGGCACCCGTCACTATCACCACTTTACCGGAGAAACTCATATCGCCTATAGAAACGTTTGCGTACTAAATGAGCTGTCTCGTTCCGAGTTATTTTATTTATATATCAGAATGATCATAGCATGAGTGATAAAATAGTGAACTTTAAACAGAGATAAAATTACCCAATCAAAAACAGAAATGTTAAATGAAAGCCAAGTTCCATATCGCGTGCAACGCTATCGACGTCACCGACAAAAGAATTGAGATCTATTTGGGTGCCAAGTTCTTTGCCCTAAAATGTTTAGTTACTAAAACATGCAACATACTAATATAAATGTAGGTAGCAATTTCTTGTTCCTCAATACTGCTAAAATTTTTGTTACTGAATAGTTAATACAAATTCTAAACTTACAAACAATTATTTACTCAATGCATTTATTTTACTTAGGGACAGAATAGCTTAGCTGAGAATTCGGGTATGGCGCCTGTCGGTGCTGGAGATGTAGTGCTGGGACCAAGCGGGAGCGGGGGCAATGACGCCTTTGGGCAGAGTGGGCGAGCCGGAGGAGACCGCTGACATGTAGTGCTGGGACCAAGCGGGAGCGGGGGCAATGACGCCTTTGGGCAGAGTGGGCGAGCCGGAGGAGACCGCTGACATGTAGTGCTGGGACCAAGCGGGAGCGGGGGCAATGACGCCTTTGGGCAGAGTGGGCGAGCCGGAGGAGACCGCTGACATGTAGTGCTGGGACCAAGCGGGAGCGGGGGCAATGACGCCTTTGGGCAGAGTGGGCGAGCCGGAGGAGACCGCTGACATGTAGTGCTGGAGATGTAGTGCTGGGACCAAGCGGGAGCGGGGGCAATGACGCCTTTGGGCAGAGTGGGCGAGCCGGAGGAGACCGCTGACATGTAGTGCTGGAGACGTAGTGCTGGGACCAAGCGGGAGCGGGGGCAATGACGCCTTTGGGCAGAGTGGGCGAGCCGGAGGAGACCGCTGACATGTAGTGCTGGAGATGTAGTGCTGGGACCAAGCGGGAGCGGGGGCAATGACGCCTTTGGGCAGAGTGGGCGAGCCGGAGGAGACCGCTGACATGTAGTGCTGGAGATGTAGTGCTGGGACCAAGCGGGAGCGGGGGCAATGACGCCTTTGGGCAGAGTGGGCGAGCCGGAGGAGACCGCTGACATGTAGTGCTGGAGATGTAGTGCTGCGACCAAGCGGGAGCGGGGGCAATGACGCCTTTGGGCAGAGTGGGCGAGCCGGAGGAGACCGCTGACATGTAGTGCTGGAGATGTAGTGCTGGGACCAAGCGGGAGCGGGGGCAATGACGCCTTTGGGCCGAGTGGGCGAGCCGGAGGAGACCGCTGACATGTAGTGCTGGAGATGTAGTGCTGGGACCAAGCGGGAGCGGGGGCAATGACGCCTTTGGGCCGAGTGGGCGAGCCGGAGGAGACCGCTGACATGTAGTGCTGGAGATGTAGTGCTGGGACCAAGCGGGAGCGGGGGCAATGACGCCTTTGGGCAGAGTGGGCGAGCCGGAGGAGACCGCTGACATGTAGGGCTGGAGATGTAGTGCTGGGACCAAGCGGGAGCGGGGGCAATGACGCCTTTGGGCAGAGTGGGCGAGCCGGAGGAGACCGCTGACATGTAGTGCTGGAGATGTAGTGCTGGGACCAAGCGGGAGCGGGGGCAATGACGCCTTTGGGCCGAGTGGGCGATCCGGAGGAGACCGCTGACATGTAGTGCTGGAGATGTAGTGCTGGGACCAAGCGGGAGCGGGGGCAATGACGCCTTTGGGCAGAGTGGGCGAGCCGGAGGAGACCGCTGACATGTAGTGCTGGAGATGTAGTGCTGGGACCAAGCGGGAGCGGGGGCAATGACGCCTTTGGGCAGAGTGGGCGAGCCGGAGGAGACCGCTGACATGTAGTGCTGGAGATGTAGTGCTGGGACCAAGCGGGAGCGGGGGCAATGACGCCTTTGGGCAGAGTGGGCGAGCCGGAGGAGACCGCTGACATGTAGTGCTGGAGATGTAGTGCTGGGACCAAGCGGGAGCGGGGGCAATGACGCCTTTGGGCAGAGTGGGCGAGCCGGAGGAGACCGCTGACATGTAGTGCTGGAGATGTAGTGCTGGGACCAAGCGGGAGCGGGGGCAATGACGCCTTTGGGCCGAGTGGGCGAGCCGGAGGAGACCGCTGACATCATCGCGTTTCTGGCCAGTGACAAGGCAAGGAGCATCACTGCCTCTATCTATGTTTCCGACAATTCTATGCTGTTGAAGTAAATACATGTTAAGTGATTTTATTTGTTTTAGTTTTATCTAAGTACCTACTGATTCCTGTAGAGCTCGCGATCGCGATGTTTGTTCGAGCTGATAACATTGATCGCTCTTGTTATACGTTGTTTGCAGCGGCGGATTATCCCTAAGGCAAAGTAGGCACGTGCCTAGGGGCGCAAGGCCGCAAAGGGGCGCAAAGGGCCGCAAAGGGCCGCAAAGGAGCGCAAAGGGCCGCAAAGGGGCGCCGATGAGGTTTCTGCCTAGGGCGCTCTCGACCCTTAATCCGCCACTGGTTGTTTGCATGACACCATTTTGAATTCTGCTTACCTATATCGATAGAAAGTGTATATTTAGGGCAATGAGAAATAAAATGTTATTGCGGTTAACATTTTCGCGGACGGAAATGAAATGAAATAATGAACTTTATTCTTTCTGTAAGTAGGTAGGCCACAAGGGCACTTTTACATGCTGAGCCTACCGACATTTCTTGTTGAGACACCACGTCTGTGGACATTCTTGTTGAGACACCACGTCTGTGGACAGCGACTTGTATCTTCGCAAAACTGTCATCTGTCTACAGCCGAACATTTCTCATAGTTTTATAAATTTGCGAAAGTAATGTTTTATTTTTTTAATGTGGGTACAGCACCATTTTTAACTAAAAACCTTTCAAATAAACAATGCAAAGATCGACACACAAAGCATAAGGAAAAATTCTTCAGGTTACCTGGAGCTAGGGTAGCGAAGTGGTTAACGCGCTGGACCGGTAATCCAAAGGTACCGGGTTCGATTCCCGGTCTCTTCCACCAGGTAGCTCTTTTTTCAATTTTTCTTTACGCTTTGATCTTTGTACTTATTAATGATTTCTCATAGTTTTTATAGAACGGCAAACGCCTTGTGCCGTTTGGCTAGACCCAGTGACCGGAAAATATAGACCATTTTTGTATGAGATTTGTCTTCGTGCAAGCTTCAAAAGATTTTTTGTATGAGATTTATCTGTGCCGCAGCATACGTGACGTGCTGTCACCCCTAACAAAATAAAAGAAAACCTGAAGATCTAAGTAGATGTTAATCGTTGAAGTATTTAACATAAAATTTTTAGTACTCTTGACCGATTTTCAGCTGGCGTGATCAAGTTAGACACCTTTGGTCTAGAGTCTTTGCGTTTTTGCACTAAGAAGAATAAGTAGTTGTTTCTAAAGAAGCAGCTCTAATTTCTTATTATTGATATATACTCAATACTACAGTGCGGAATAACGATGTGGAGCAGATCTTATCCGATATTGACAGTGTATTTATAATGCACAATTAAGTGTATACGAGCTATATTTAAACTCAAAATTGTAGAATCATGCATACCTCACTTTAAACTTCATGGAATACGTTCTCGTCCGTGTGTTTACATTTTCAATGCATGTATATTTGTGTCTAAACATGGCCATATCTATAAATTTATGTAACATGTAATGTCTCATTTTTAGGGTTCCGTACCCAAAGGGTAAAAACGGGACCCTATTACTGAGACTTCACTGTCCGTCCGTCCGTCTGTCACCAGGCTGTATCTCAAGAAAGGTGATAGCTAGACAGTTGAAATTTTCACAGATGATGTATTTCTGTTGCCGCTATAACAACAAATACTAAAAATAAAATAAAATAAATATTTAAGGGGGGCTCCCATACAACAAACTTGTTATAGATTATGGTACGGAACCCTTCATGCGCGAGTCCGACCCGCACTTGCCCAATTTTTTGTTAAATCCGTGTCTGATATTTAGACTACTCTCTAACATTTATCAAAATGAATCTAATCGGAGTCGGACAGTTGGGTACCTCTCCTTGTTAGTAAGTAAACGAATTATCATTATTCATCATCATCATCATTTCAGCCACAGGACGTCCACTGCTGAACATAGGCCTCCCCCAGTGACTTCCAGATCGGCCGGTTGGAAGCGACCTGCATCCAGCGACTTCCTGCAACCTTTACCAGGTCGTCTGTCCACCTTGTGGGTGGACGTCATTATTAACTTCTGTTAAATCTCCGAATTATAACTATGAACGTTTAACGAAGTAATTTATTAGTTTAACTATTTTATTAACGATACCCAGCTTTATCAATAAAATAACAAATAGGTATAGTATAGGTCAAATAGAACTTGAAATGTTAAAAACTACTTTTTTCCTCGTTCGCTGCTTTTTCCCCGTTTTTAGTCGTCGTTAGGTTTTTTACAGTCTTTTTATAACACAATATTCCAATTGTTTGTAGTTGACAGTAAAAAATATATATAAAAATATAATTTTATAATATAAAAATATAATATAATAAAATATAATAGCATAACTACTTATTAATTTATAAAATAGTTGTATATAAATATATACATAGGTATTTTCAGCATATTTTAAATAAGGACACGTTTTTCTAAAACAAAGATATACATTATTATAGGAACTTTTTTGTTGTTTATAATTAGGTATACCACTTTTTATTTTTATTTATCATTAAATAAAATAAAAAACCTTTTATTTCTTTCAACTTACAAGTTGTTTATCATTATTCCACAGACATTATTAAACCATAATAAAATCGCAAACTATCGATTACAATTTCGAATGCAACAATTGCAACATCATGGAGAACGTTCATAAAATACCTAAGTAGGTAATGAGAAGATAATGCGGTTGTTGTCCTAATTATTAATCATAATTATACAATATTACCACAAATATTAGGACGAAGAAAATTAGAAAATTATATTAAGCAATCATCAATGAAATGATCCCAGGAATCATTGTCTTATTTGAAGTCGTAAAATTTGCTAATGTATTTTTTCAGAGCCATCTATTAACTTTTAGTCAGAAACTACATTGCTACAATAGAACCGCTTGGCGAGTTTACCGTTGCGATGCGTCACCTTGCCCTAGTATGCCCTTGTTCCTCACGTCGGCGTAAAATTAGAACGCAGACACAATCAATAGTTGGGACTAAACTTGATGCAGATGGCGACACTCACAAAAATTTTGATCAGTACACTAGCATTAAACATAAAAAGTAATAAAAAAACAAATAACAGTTAATGATATTTATAATCGAAGTATTCTTGGATGATTTAAAACCATTAATAATGAGTTATTATTTTATCCAATGAATTTTGATCCAAAGTATTTAATAAATTGTGTCATTGACTGCACCATGCCACATCAAGGCGTCGGCACTCACCGTATAACACCGCCATCTTGCGTAGGCACTGTCAACTTCAGTCGAATTTAGTGGAGTAATTTTGTGAGTTGTGATGCTAAATTCAAGACTGCATGAGACTCGATAAACCTAGGCTTATTGGTAAGTTCAAAGAACAAATATAGTGTGGCGCAAAATTCAATTCATTTTAGAAAATGTATACAAAATTCGTAGCACCGAATCGAAAGTGTGAAAGCGTCTCTCATTTCTATTCCAAAATGCTTTTTAAAGCCATTATGATCGATCGGGCCTTTCTGGCCAGTGTACAGTGGATTTATGAGAATTATTTTCCTAAAAGTGCAATAATATTTTGTTTCAGTGGACAAAATGCCACAGCGATAACCTAGAAACAGTTATAAACGCCTAACAGCAAAATGTCCGATCTAAAGCAAGTGAAAGTTGATAACTGGGGGATATATTTCCTCCAGCGGCTGAAGCATTTCTTCAACCGGACCGATTATTGTGACCTGACGCTTCAGTTTCAAGACAATGCCCAGCTTAAAGTGCACCGGCTAGTGCTCAGTGCCTGCACCGACTACTTTGAACTGTTGGAGCGGACATGCGAGATGTACGAAGACTGCCTCGTGATGCCGGACGACCTCCAGGCGGACGTAGTCGTGCCTATTGTCAACTTCATGTACACCGGCCAGCTTGAATTTAAAATAGAACTCCTTGAAAAACTGTACCAAACGGCACAAATAATGAGCATGCCGGTACTGTCAAAGCTTCTTGACGCACAGCGGCATCAAACTCCTAAGCCGCCGCCGACACACAGCTATAGTGGCATTAAAAACTACGCCAAAGGCTCAAACAGTAAACAAAAAGCTCCAATTGCCTCCACTTCAAAGCGCACCTTTACTAAAGCATTTGAGTCTGAATCAAGAGACAGACTTTACAGCAGCAAAGCAGGTTCTACTAGTGGTACTAATAATGGTGGATCATTCAGAGCAACCTCTCCTGTTGAGAACCATGCCATGCCTAGAAAAGTAATTAAAAGTGAACCTCGTCCTACAAGATATGAGCTTCCCGAAGAACTGGATACCGATAACATCTATGAGAGCTCATTTACTGATATTTCTTACACTTCAACACCTTTAATGGTGCATCCTGAAACAACAAAGCAGTACTCATCTAAAAGGAATCAGTTTAATGCTCCATCAAGCTCTAAAAGGTTTTCTCAAGGCCCGTCTACAGTTGAAATTGTGGAATGCAGGAAAATTTCTAAGGATGAACATATTTATGATAATGATAGCATATTGGATGAACCAAATATGTTTGGAAGAGATATGTTAGTGTCGGAAAAACCGGCACAAAACTGCAGCCAACTCTTTGATCAAATCCTGGACAACAATAGTTCATCTCAAGGTCCAAAAGTGACAATTGAAGCTAAAAACAGCAAGCAGGCGAGCAAACTGGACCATGCAAAGATAATAAGTGAAGTGTTGAAAAAATATCCTCACTTAGTGAAAAGCAACAAAAATATCAAACTAAAACTTTTGGATACTCCCACCAAACCTCCCAAGAAGCGAGTAGCCACTCCACAACCCATCCATAAAGATGAAATAAAATTAAAAACAGAACCCGACTTTACATATGAGTCAGAGGTTCTTGATTCTGTAAAAGCAGCAAAACTGATTGCCATGGGTGCAGAGAATATTAAAGGGCCCTGGATCTGCCTCATCTGTGGAACACCTGGAAGGGCATTGCATTTTACTTCATATTACAAGTTCCGACGCCATTTAGTAGAAGTTCACAATGAGAAACCTGTTTCAAACATGTGCGAGTATTGTGGTCTGAAATCACTGAAAAGAAATTACTTATTACATCACTTGTACACTAAACATGGCAAAAATCCACCACCTCAGTACAATTTCCCTAAATGTAACCTATGCAGTTATGTAGCTTTGAATGAAGGCTATCTTGTCAAACATAAAATGACCCATGCTGAGTCAAGAAACTTTCGTTGCAACGTTTGTGCGGCCGCCTTTAACTCTTCTTCCTTGTTGTTAATGCATATTCAAAACACTGGTCACAAATACAGTGCCGAAAGAAAAACAAATCTCCAGTGTGTCTATTGCCTTAAGGTATTTTTACGTGAAAGCAACCTTTATGCTCATTTGAAGACTAACCACAAACAGGAAGCTAAAACTGACTGCATTATTGATGATTCTGATGAGGACAAGAATACAGAACCTGTCGAGAGAGTTGTTGACCGTAAGCCCATTAAATATGAATTGCCTGTCACCTATGAACAGGAATCAGACGATGAAACAGCATTCCAAATTCATCAAAAGCCTCATGGTAACTTAGATATTATAGAAAAACCAAAGAAACATCGACCTGTCACCTCAACACCCAGGCAAAAGATCCTGAATTCTGTGTTTGGTGCACCGATACAGACTCCAGTTCAGACTCCTGTGCAGACTCCTCAAAGGAAACCTAAGCCCCAAATAATCAACCAATCTTCAAATCAATTCCTTAAGGATGTCAGCATGACACTTGAAACCACAAGCCATGATGAAATTATAATGATTGGTGAAACAGAATATATTATGAGAGATAATCAACTTATACCTAGGAATTCAAAATTGGGTGAAAATGATCAATATATTTTGTCTGATATGTTGCATGAAGATGTGGATCAAACATTACACACTTTGGCATCGGATACATCATTAGAGTTCTCAAATATACATAACACTCAAGAAATCAATCAAACAGAAATTAAATTTAATAAAAAGCCAACTATGAATCAACCAATCCAAATTATGGTTTCAAACGAAGAAGAATACAAAGCTCTGATAGGAAATAATCATTCAATAATATTTGATGACCCAGAAACTAGTAAAAGGCTAACAGTATTGGCTGCTCCTCATGATTCTACATTGGATGGTTCAATAGACCTGGATCCCACACAGACTAATGACATGATGATTATTCAAGATGATTTTCCATTAAATGTAACAGAAGCAGTTTCTGGTAATAATTCTAACATAGTAGTTGTCTACAGTCATCCAGTTGATGATCAAACTAAACCTTATCAACTTATAACATCTCAAGCTCTTGGTGGTGCTCAGTTTGTGTCCACCTCTGCAGTACTCACACGGAACTATGAGGCAGTGACAACCAGTTCAGGTGTGATGAGCACCCAAATAATAGATAACCAGGTAAACTGGCACAACAATCTTGAACACAACATAAATAGCCAACAAATACAAGTACCAACTACACAAGAGCCAGAGCTTCAAGTACTTACAAATGTAGAAGAGGTAGTCATGACTCCAGCGCAAAATGAAATGGCTGACAAATTAGAAGAGCTCCCTGAAGTGCATTTGTTACCTGAGAACCATAATGAAAATACTCAAATCAATCAAACCCCAGAAATGGAAGAGTTAACATGTGTTGAACCTGAGCCCAGTAATCATCATGCTGAGGGACAACATGTAGAAAATATGGTTGTGGAAGAAATTCAAACAGTGACACCGATGGTCGAAGATGTTAATGTTCCTACACAAGCAATAGAAGATACAGAAACACTAGTAACCATGACAAGTGAAGAACAAATTCCTGAAACAATCCAAACAGAAAATGATGATATTGTTGTTGAAGAACAAACACATGAACAAGTTTCAAGTGAAGTTGTGGAGGATATGGAAAAAGATCATGATCCATTAGAAGAAGCAGTCATGGAGGAAGTAAATGTACAGAATGTAAATGAGCCTATGGAGGAAATAACTGAAACACAAGAATTGACTGAACAAGACACAGTTGTTGAGCAGCAATTAAATAATGATGGCACAGCTTTTCTACCTGCCAACAAAGAACAAATCCAAAATTTGACATCAGAATGGTCAGAAGATGAAGATGAAACAGTTGGAGAAACACAGAGTGAAACCATAGTAAATGAAAACATTGAAGAAGGGGTTAGTGAAATTAACAATGATGAAAACAATTCTGCTGAGTTAGAAGAGTCCATTGAAAATATTCAGCATGAAATGGAGAAACAAATGACAAGAATAGTTTCAATAGAGCCTATTGGGCAGTGTGAGAGTCCGAGTCAAGAGGAAGAGCAAACAGATCAAGGACTACAAGAAAATATGTCAGTAAGTAATGTTGTTCCACCATGCCCTGAAAAAATATCTTCCTTGCTGCATGACTGGGATGAGAATGATTCTCAGGAGGAAAATGAATCAACAAATGAAAATGAAGAAACATCAAACCAGAATGAGATAGTAGCAGCTCCTGAAGAGGTTGAAAGTACTGCTGTACCAGAAGATGAGACACAAGGAGAAAGTGAAGCACCTACAGAATCCCCAAAGAAAAACGATAAAATCAAGAGTCTGGTTAGTGACTGGGATGATGAAGAAGACGACGGGCCCAAAGAATGAGGTAAGCTAGAAGCTAAATAAACAGCATAATATTTTAATTGTTTTTAGTAAAATAGCTCCAATGTACAAGTCAGATCTTCCTGCGCAGTAAAAATGACTACTAAGATTCGCAGCGCTCTTTTTACGTACCTCGATCTTTACAGTATTGTAAAGATCGAGGCACATTTGTATGCTGAAACTCTACAAGCAAACATACATATTATAGTAAAGTTTCTCGCTTTTGTTAGATTGCCATTTATTTATTTACTTAAACTTTTTTGTACCAAATAATTACTCAGTACAAATAGTGGACTTACTGCCAAATTTAGATGTTTTCTTTCTTAAAGTATTTAAACTACACTTTTTTCCAACTTTATGTCTGATCAATTTTTTTGTTATATTTACAGTAAAGCTTCCTGGCAGACCATGGCGACTGCCGACATGACAGCGCCTCGTCTCGTCGCCACTGCGCTGGCTAGCAGTGGCCATCTACGAAGCTCATTATCAGTGGCGTAGCTGTCCCCTGATGAGCCCTGTATCACAGTGTGTCGTGAGGCCCGCCGACAGGCGCGGGCGCAACAGATTGGGGCAGCCTTATCACTGCTACGGCGGTAGCTACACTGTTGTTTATACTGGTACCAACAAAGTAGCTGTTTTAGCAAATCCTTTAGCATAAGGCATGGACTACACTAATGTATTTTTATTACTTTAGGAAAGTTTTGTCTATAAGAGTAATTTTAGTGTGTTATTTTAATTTAATACCCTACTTATACCAAGATTTGGTTTATAGAGAGATGATGGTATCAGGACTATACACTATATTATAATTTATAAATATTAGAATAAGTTTAAACTGACATATAATATTTGCTTTTCTAATAATATACTGAGTAAATCACAGATGTGTAGATTTATGTATTTTCTATATTTGGTAGTGTCAATAAATTGAATGCTTTGTGTGAAATGACATGTACTACTTAATAATTTGGTCATAATATATTCAACAAATGCAATAATATTGATTTTGAGTTTACATAGTTTTAGCAACAAATATTTTTTTTATTTTAAAGATAAATACATTGCATGTTAATATTCTGTAGAATCAAGTGACCAAGTTTAAAATGTAAAGCAATACATGAATATATTTATAAATCTACATAATATACAGACAGTAACTAAATGTAGAATGTTAATAGATTGAGTCACCATAAGTGTTGTATAAAATCAACCACTCTTTCCAAAACATCTCAGTATATAGTAATGTTCCAAATATACTGAATTCCTAATACTAGATAAGATATTCAGAATATTAGTCCTGAAAAGTTGAAACTTTATTTTTTTAAATGTGTTATTGAGAATTCAATAAGTGAGCACTTTGGATGCTGATGTTGATTGCAGTTGGGGTCGGAGGAGTGCTTGCTCCCACTGCACTCCACTCGCACAAGTACTGTATCTGTAATATGCATACCCTAGGGCTTTCAGTGCAAAAATGATTTAACACTAGAATGACAGTAAGTGTCCAATCAGCCTTGCACTGAAAACTGCGGTGTACTTATGGTAATATGACATCTCACGTTTCTTTTTTACATCAGAGTTACTGTTTGCCACTATCAATATTGTTGATATCCAAGTATGTGTATAAAATAAACAGACAACGCAAGTTTTAATGATTTTTAATTTATTCATTTTCATAATTCACTGTCCCAAATAAAACAACATTAAAATAGAAAAATATCAACACTTTACTCAATGCTTTATTAAATAATATCTACAAATTTTCAACTGAAAATTATACATTTCACTTGTATTGATTCATTGTTACTAGTTAAATGTTATTTAACAAGCTAATTACCCAACACAATAACCATTTCTCCATTCATAATTATAAATCTAAACAAATAAGTCTTGTTTTATTATAGCATCCCTGGGAATGATGCAGACTGCAAATCGTCAAATCATGTCCATGTACAACAGGGGACTACTTCCAAGAAGTTTGTATTATGACACTCCTCTCTTGTTATACAATATGTAAGTAACAGTAATGAATGACCTGTTAAGAAGTTCAAACAAAGAGCAGTGAATAGACCCAGAGGTACTTAAAATAGTTTCCACACTTTCATTGGCAAGATTCTGGTGCTAGTCAAATCTAAAAGGGATACTGCAATGAAAGTGTACAACTCCTAACCCCCACAATAAATTCTTCAAAGAAATCTGAGAACAGTAAATGCAATTTCGATACTAATGACATTATCTTATAGACAATAAATGGTTGCATTTATCTAAAATACTATGAAAGCAAGTAATAATAGGTAACATACAGTATGTATCACATTAGCTTAGCAGTCTAAATTTAACTAGATAAGAATAGTTAATGGAAAGAAGCAGACGTAGAATGAACTAAATGATGTACAGAATGTGCCAAATAGCTAAGCGCCAATTTGAATAGAATGGTGAGATAGGCTGGTACATTGCTCTGAACACAAATGTGCAGATGTGAAAAATTCATTGTATGCTTTCCGTGGAATAAGTACCTATATCTATATACAAAATAAATTACAATATTTACATTATAATTTAGCATTACTTTTATTGTCTAGTCATTGGATATAGAGACTAGAACGTATTTCACCATGTACGCAAGAAAGATGAAACCCACTAGCACAAACAAATTTGTCATAATATAGTACATGTTAGATTGGTTCTCTGTCATCACTTCACTGTCCGTTCCCGGCGCCTCTTCAGCATGTAACATAGCCTCTTGTCTCTCCTTCAGCTGCTGTTCGATCTCCTGCACGAAATCGGGAAACAGTTCACAGAACATCTTGTTTTTAATGTTTATTTCTAGAGATTCAGCTGCCAAACAACGTTTCTGGTAGTCCGAAGTTTCTATCGAGCCCCAGGTGGGTGTTTTTTCTAGCATGAAACTGAGCAGCCCCGTAAGTATCGTGGAGATGGACCACGCTGGATTCCAAGTGTCAGGGTGGAAGTCTGTAATGCTGAGACACAGACGGGTGTTGGTCCTGAAGCGGCCGTTGGGCGTGATCATGTAGATCGAGGGCGGTTTAAATGGGAATTCCCGCGGGAAAATAATCTTTCCGTGGTAGTAACCGCCCTCGTACGGACTTTTCTCAGGTCCTCGCACCACATAGTGCCACTCCAGAATGTTTGACGGCACGGGCTCGGCAGTCACGTACGGTACTGGGTCGTTTTTCAGACGCAGATAATCTTGCTTTAGCCTGCTGGTGGCCCCGGTCACTTTAGTTTTGGCCATCCTTCGTAGCTTGTTAAGGGAACATGGAAATATTTATAATTTACTTTTATGCGCACCCTATTGTATCACACATCCGTCACGTCAAACTCAAACGTCACACAGTTCACACTCACACCACTTAGTACGTACGTACATACGTTACGTTAACTTCGTAGACGAATCAACGATTCGATTATGATGGTATCGATAATTTAGAAAGTGAATAATTTAACAAAACCAACAATTATATTTGAATCGTCTCATTGCATTCATAATTATTTTATCTTTACAAGAATAGTATGAACTTTAATTAAAATATGAACTTTTCTGAAGCGAATTATATAGCCATCGAATCAAGTAAAAGATTCATAAAGCTTACTAGCTTGCCGTGGTCAACTAAAGGTAAGCGCGCACTATGCGAATTATTTTTAACAAACTCTTCGATTCGAAAATTAAACGTGACAGGAGAACTATTGCCATTCTAAAAAATAGTAGTGATGCTCAATGTACCGACACACCTAAATTAATACCAAAAAAACTCGTAACCCTCCCTCTGCTTTTTTGACCGAAAAAGAAGTAGTGACAGAGCTTCGATAGAGGATAGAGCAACACCAATCCGGAGGAAACGGAAATAAGAGTAAAATGTAATAGAATCGAGAACAGTAATGTAACTAATTGTTTTAACATGCGCATTCACAACAAAAGATTAGAATATTATCTGAATGTAAATATGCGTCTCATTAGCACTATTCGCTCGTCAACTGAATAAAAACAAATCATGACCGATTCAAGAAGAATTCGAATCTATAAATAAATAAAAGCCCACATAAAATCTAACTTTTTATTTTTATAACAATTTATTTTATTCATATAAAATGGAAACTTTAAAAATTATCCTAAACTTTTGTAAAATCAACCTACTATAAGAACTATGATAAAACTTCGCAGTATTATTATAACAAAACAGTATAAGTAAGAGTAGATAAACCTTTGGCCCTCTCAGAGTACAAGCAGCTGGTAGATTCAAAAGGTACAGAATCTAAAATGAGTGTGAAATATAATTAAAAAGGAAAGTAAAATAGAATGGAATCTAAATAAATTTGCCTTCAAAAGGAACTGAACTATTCTAAAATCACAACAGTCGAATGTACGTGCACTTAATCTAATAATCACATAGCCTTGCACTACAAAACTATAAAAAAACTTATAAATAAATGGTGAATTTATATAACATAAAGATAAATCTATAAATATCTCTATTTAAGCACAATGAGAAATTACAAGGTGAAATATAACAATGACTAAATCCTTGAGTCGCAGTCGTACAAGCGATTGAGAGGGATGCAGCCATATAATAGAAAGAGATGGACATTTTGCCAGGGAGGGACAAACTATTTAGAATGCCGTATATTTTAGCTTTTAGACGCGAAACGGCATCCCTTACTATCACCAGACGACTCATTCACATAAACATAATTTTATTCAAATGCGAGTCTATCCAAGCGATCAGTACAGTCGCCATCAAACACATCTAAGCATATGAGTCAAATAGCTGAAAACGATTCTATAGTCAAGACATTAGATCGTGTTCAGGTATTTTAGAGCCTAGTTACGATATATTAGACGGCAACTGTACATCAATAACTTAATGCTTAAATTAATTAATATAATGATAAAGTCAATCGGGGTAACTTTGACCATTCCGTTCAAATTGGCCCATTCTTAATCACTGCCAGTTTAAATTCTTTTACTGGTACAGCGCATTGATAATGCCAACTGCTAATTATTATTTTACAATTTGAAATACGTTCTCTATGCGCTGTAGCAGAAGAACAATTAAAACTAGCCGTGTGTTAGTGTGGGCCATTGTTATAATACAAGGAAGGGTCAAAGTAACCCTCATTGACCATATTCCGATTTAATTATTCAGGATGTTTGAATAAACGGCAATAAAAAATATCCATAATCAGTACACCCAGCATACAATGCATGATACGTACAATAGCAAGGGTTAGAATTGTTAGAAGTTAGTATTAGGTACTTTTTACACATTTTTACCTAAGTAGGGTTAGTGTTAGGTAATAAATATTATGCTACGATTAACGAAATTTGCACTCATAAAGGAGTAATTAGCATTTGTACCATAATAAATAAATACTGTTACATTGTACTTCTACATAATTTGGTCCCTTTGTGTATTGAACTAGAATAGAAATCATCTTAAAACGCCATTTTATTGCTGTCAATTCCAACGAAAGATATACGATCTTTTAATTAATAAATATTTCGCTATCGTCTATAAAAATGCATTTATAAACGTGTCAGTAACACAGACGTTTCAAGAATGCGCGAATCAACGCTTTTGTCACAATCAGTCCAATTTTATGATCCCTAATTGCAAATAACAGGAGACAACTAAAATGGCGTCTAAGCATCACCGCCTGGGTCCGGCGAGGACCCCTTATCAGTCGTATCGTCATTCACTACCGACAAATTTTCCTCAGAAATCTTCTCCAAACAACCGCACGTCAAAGAAGACAGGTTGCTTATATTACTCTTCGCCAAATCCTCCTCGATTTTCCTTTCAATATATTCAAAATCGTCAGTATCCGTCTGACACTTTAAACATTCTTCCGACGACGAGTCATAAGATAGCACGTTCTCTATATTAAGTTCTACAGCATCATCTTTAACAGCTAACGAAGGGCTGCTATTGCTTAGGAATCGCTTTTCATTTCGTATATTCTGGAATAACCCTTCTGATTTCGGGCGCGTTCTGGTATTTTCCTTACGCTTTCGCGGTGTCCCGCGTTTTTCACCAGGAAAAATGCGTTGGATTCTCTCTTCGATCAAGGATATGCTTCGTTTGAATACGACCGTGTCTTGAGCTAGGTCCTGGCCGTCAATAGCGTCCCGGGATTCCTCGTTGTCGCACCGGAAGTAGATGGTGTCGCATCCGTTCTCCTGCTTGACCTTGATGAGGCAGCAATCGTCTGCCTTCTCGCAGAGGATCTCGTGGAGCGAGCCGTGGAGCGGGATGAGACGCATCTTGCCGAAGTTGTCGTGTAGCTGGGTGGACAGCTCGTCGTCTATGTACAGGTCTTCGGTGCTGCGGGCTTCCTGTTGCGACAGAGTGAAGGGTAAAGGTTATTGTTGTGTAGAAAAACAGTATTCTGTTTCTTTAGTAGCTCTTGTCAAATTTCATCTTTTTTTATATATTTTTTTTTTATTTATACTTACAGTGCGACACAAAAGAGTAGAAAACGGATGATAAAGGAACTACAATTTTTCATACAAAATTGTTACCATATTCAAGCACTTTACGTCAAAAATGTAGCAGTTGCGTAGGAAGTGGCGCCCTCATTTATTTTCTACTCTTTTATGTTGCACTGTACAAGAGTAAAAATTAGGATACGTTAGTTAAATAAATAAAAATAGGCCATTTAAAACTGTTTTTGTTTTAATGATATTTGTATTAGCATAGATTGTTGCTAGATTAATTTAAATGATGTATTTTTGGTAAACGGGTATTTGGATCCGACAAAATCTATTTTTACGTCATGCTCCCTGGAAACCCCACTGTCTGTTTTGTGATTTATTAAGACTTAATAATGATGTACACAATATGTACAGAATTAGTACTTACTTAAAAAAAAATGTACCTCAATAGATACGAGGGTACAATTAATTGAATTCGGGGTTGCTGTAGAGCATCTCCCCAGCAACCCCAAATTTTTTTTTTTTTAAATATTCGCGTAAATTTTCAATTTTCTTGCAAATAAGAAGCCCAAAAAAATTGTACTACTATTTTTACCGTTGAATGAGTGATGATAAAAAACAGAACCCCTATTACTAAGACTCCGCTGTCTGTCTGTCCATCTGTTACCAGTGTATCTCATGAACCGAGATATGGGATGTATGGGAGCCTCACTGAAATTTTTATTTAATTCTGTTTTTAGTATTTGTTGTTATAGCAGCAATAACAATACATCATCTGTGAAAATTACAACTCTAGCTATCCCTGTTCATGAGATACAGTCTGGTAACAGATGGACAGATGGAAAGACAGACAGACGGACAGCGGAGTCTTAGTAATAGGGGTTCTGTTTTTTATCATTTGGCTACGGAACCCTACAAATACCAAGTTTCCTACGTTTGAGACCTCTCGCTTTGAGATCTGGAGGCGCTCGCGTCCTAGCGACAATTAGGTAATTAACTAGCTATAGATAACTCATTCAACGGTAAAAACAGTAGTACAATTTTTTTGGGCTTCTTATTTGCAAGCAAATGAAAAATTTACGCGAATTTTCTTAAAAAAAAATTTGGGATTGCTGGGGAGATGCTCTACAGCAACCCCGAATTCAATTAATTGTACTCTCGATCTATTGAGGTACATTTTTTTTTAAGTAAGTACTAATTCAGTACATATTGTGTACATCATTATTAAGTCGGAATAAATCACAAAACAGACGGTGGGGTTTCCAGGGAGCATGACGTCTATTTATGACATTGTGTGTCAAGAGGGTAAAAGGTGCGTTATTTTATTAAGAAGAGAAGCAAAAAGCCAACGACACGAGGTGTTCCCAGGCGGTCACCCATCCAAGTACTGACCTCGCCCGACGTTGCTTAACTTCGGTGATCGGACGAGAACCGGTGTATTCAACGTGGTATGGACGTTGGCGATAGCATAACCAAATTACATTATCACTATAGTATATGATAATGAATGCCATTATAGAACACATTGACGTATTAATTACATGGACAAACAAACCGACGGAAAAAATGGCACCCTCCCAAGTAATTCAAAATCACAAATCGCATTAGTTGGGCGAACAGTCTCGTTTAGACCATGACACATGACGGGTCTCAAAAATGACTTAAGTTTTCAGTGAAAAATTGCAGAAATAACAGCTATAAAATAAAGAAAAGGGACGGAATATTCTTTTTTACGTAAGTTCTATTAATTAATTAACGAATCCTATATAAAATCATAGCAATGTTAGATTAAAATAATTATTAATTTTGTTCTTACAAAATGCACCTCATCACAGAACAAAAATCTAAGGAGTCGCAGTTTTATATTTTATTAAGAAATAAAGATGTGCAATAAATAATTATCCTATTTTTTTTTGTTTAAGATTCCCACGAGATCCTCAACAACGTGAGACAAGACGCGATGAATAATTGAAGAATATTTTTTTATGATAATCAAAAGAAGCGTAAAATGGCGACATTCATAAATTAATAAAAAATTGCTCCGTTGTCATTGTTTTATTTGTCACAGAGTCTAGACACTGTCAGTTTAAACCTTTGAACGCCAAGAACACGGCGACGTGTGCTGCCGTGCATACCACGCCACCGACAAATAAAATCAAACTTTAAAGGGTTATAATAATGACAATATTTTGAACTTGTCTTTAAAAAGTGGCAACACTGTAGTGTTGTCCCCGTTTTCTTACATTGATTAGAAAGGGACGACACTACAGTATTGCCACTTTTTAATTTCTTACTCTGTTTGGTCGGACTGTACTCTTATTTCACATACTGGAACAAGATGAGTTGAGAAATAATGTAATTATTACTGATCCCGTCTATGCACTATGCAGTGTCGGAACCCTTTTATGCAGTTGTTAAATAAATACGTAACTTAATTTGTTATTTACAATTTACGAGTTTATTAAATCTGTGTATGTACACTCTTTATTGTACAATGTACATTAAACATAACAAGAAGAGTTTATTGTGTTCAAACAAAATATGTATTTTAATACCTAAATAAAATAATAAATAAAATATTTTTAGTATGTAAAAATATTAAAATCTGCTCCATTCGTGCCATGTTCCAAGTTTGACAAGCGACATGAGTCAGAATACGCTAAAAAAGGTAATTTACACGAAAAATATTTGTGGTAATAAGTACGTAAGCCAATTTGACACTTAAACGTTTGAGTAAAGAGTTATTTTAAATATAGGCTTATGTTGGAGCGCATACAGAACAAATTTATTAGATTTTTATATTTAAAGATGTACGGGGTGTATCCTTTTTACCCGCTAATGTATCCTACGTTATTTTTACTAGGCATGGTTGGATACAATCGACTAGAAGTCCGAAGGGAATTAGGGTTAGCAATATATATTTTTAAGTTATTGCGGGGCAAGGTATTCAACCCAGGAGTCCTAGCGGAGGTCGGTTTGTACGTGCCGCAGCAATACGTGTGGCGACGGCGGCGGCCCAGCCTGCTCGCGGAGCCTCAAGCCAGAACGCAATTGCTGCGCCAAGCACCCTTTACCAGAGCGCTTCGCACTCTCAATCGAGTAGCAAACGTATCTGATCTTTTCTTTTGTTCTTTGAGCGAATTCACAAGGGCCACTCTATGTTTTATGTTATGCTGTATAGTAAATAGTATAAATAGTTGACGTGTAGTGTTGTGTTTGTGTACTATGCCTGTATTTGTGTCTATTTTGTAAATATTCCATGCTGTCGAATTAGGTAAGCCTGTAAGGACAGTTGTGTGTGTAAATAAATAAATAAAAATAAAAATTTGTACGAAGTAATTATGTTGTTGTAAATTATAAATAAGCGTTATTGGCATCTACTTGAACATGACAGCAGTGCCACTTTTTTCGACAATTTTGTTCGGGTCTGTGGCTCTATTATAAATAATACCTAGATTATAAAACATAAATAACTAGGTCGATGCAGAGTCAGCCACCGGCTAAGCTTGCACCATAGATTGAAGCGGTTTTTTTTTTTCGAAATTTTCTCTTCGTCACGACCTAGCGAAATTTAATTTGCATTTGATGAATTTGTGCATTTTAAAACAAAAAATTCTAAAATCGGTTGAGAACTCGCTGAGATCTGCGCATTGTTACAAAGTCCATTCGAGTCGATCCATGGGAGCTTCGCTCGCTTCGCTCCAAAAACAATGAATAGCCAATATTAGTATTTCAAATAGAAGATATCACAATGAATGACTAATTGTATAGAGAACCACTGACCCTACAATATAATAGGCTAGTTGACTCGAGTTGAATTGTATTTAAATAATGTTTATATCGCAGAGTATATTTCGCTTATAAAACCTAAATATATATTTTTCAGTTCATAAAAGTAGAAGATGGCTGAAAAATTTGAATTTGAAAATTTGGTTTTTATTCTGCATTTTGATATGCTTAAACGTCACCAATCCCGCAAACAAAACTACTCCGACGACTCCGAATAGTGCCGTCCCTTTCGATCTCTGATCAGTGATCAAAGTATATTTGAGTGAGCGAGATGGCACTATACGTAATTTTTTTTATAGCTAGTAACATCTAACCATTTCAAATATATTTCAAAAATGGGTCAACTAGCCTATTCAAAGAAAAAAAAAAGTACATTACGTAGCTCATCACATTACAAATACATACTAACACACATTATTATCAAGCATGTTCATATAAATTTTCAATGGTACGCGCGCAATATGATGGCACGAGTTATTATGAAAAGTAATCAATGTCGTACAATCTCACCTGTAAAGCGTTGAAAGCCTGGCACCTCTTCAGCCCGTTAACCTGTCCGTCCTCCTCTTCCACCGACTGGTTCTTATCCTTCCCCGGACTATCACAGATCGTAACATTCACACAGTTATCCAACACCTGCAGACTATTCTCACCGGTCCTACTAAACGTTATTTGTAGTAGCGGCTTATTGTTCCCATTGATTTTGACTCTAGAAAAGGATTTAACGGGTTCTTTACGCGTTTCGCTTTCTTCGTTATTCTTAAGATGTTCTATGATATTAGCGACGCCTTTGTCGAGTATTTCGTCGGTTTTGTTCGAGGCTGTGGAGATATCGTCCTGCATTTCTAGGAAGATGTGTTGCAGCTCTTTTCGGATGAGGTCTCGGATGAAATTCTCTATGCCTTGAGTGTCGGTGGCTTGGTCAATCTTCGTCTCGCTTTGACTTAATTCTTCTGTGGTGGTTGTGCTGTAAAAGTAGTCTACTTTAAGTAGATAGAAGACAACATAAGAGTAAATACAGTAAACGGCGATAAAGAATGTACATCGACCTTTGGAAAGAGGCAATCGGCTAATTTCGACTTCGTATAGCGATATCTGTGTCGCACACACCATGACGTTTGTTTTGTCAGTCGTGGTTCAAATGCGAGAGAGTGCAGTCGCATATCCAAGTCAATATATACATAGAGTTGCTAAAACTTTTACAAAATTAAATTTGTACGATGGCATCTATAGGAAAAAAAGGTAAGCCGTTACTTTGCCAGTCACGCGAAATTATCTACAATGTTTATATAGTATTTTATGCAACCGTTGTATAAGAGGGGGCAAAAAACGCGAGTGGCATGGGTTACGATGTGAGCGCAGCGAACATCGTAAGAAAGATGCCACGAGCGTTTTTTGACCTACTTATACAACGTTGCATACAATACTTTTTCTACGACTCGTCATTTCATAAATAAAATGCAAATAAACAACAAAGAAAATAATTACATGTTCCCGCTCGAAATCAACAAAATAAAAAAAAATTGTCTCTGATAAACTTTTTTTTTTATTGACGTCCATCTGTCAAAAAATATGAACTTATACATGAAGGTATATGTTCACTATACTAAACATCTGTCAAAAAATATGAACTTGTACATAAAGGTATACGTTCACTATACTAAACATCCGTGCACTGAAGATAAAACTTTTTTTTAAGTTGGCAGCAATGCCTTAAGTTTTTTTTAATTGCAAATTGTGTGAATGCAGCTGTTTATCTTGCAATCTGTGGTACTAAGTGATGCTTTTTTGGCGACATTATAACATCGTTTAGCAGTGTTTTTTTCGGCAGTAGAGTATAGACTTTTACAGACTTTCATAATTTATGTCTTTATATTAGAGTTAGTAACTATATAAATGACAGAAAAAAGTACTGGAGTAGAAAAAATATTTTGTAACTGAAGCCGACCAATTTAAAAAACATGAGGAAGTTAATGTAAGTAATTATTTTAAGAAGGTTCAACAGAGAGTTGCAGATGCTACTGGAATTTCAAGAAGAACTTTGAACAATTTATTAAACGAAGTCGGCACTGGCACTGACACAATAATTGAATGTAATGTTATAGTAGAGGATCCCTTTAAGAACGACCTTCACCGAGATGTTTATTTGATGAAATGTATTTTATATTTAATTTAATATGTTAATAAATATATTGCATATGGGTTGCCTAACAAATTTTAGTCCAGGGTATGTTTAATTAATGATTAAAAAAAATATTTTTTTAAACATTTCATTATTATATAAATTCTATACCAATCGAAAGTATGAAGCCCATAGAATATGCAAACGTTAGGTTGCCTATTCTTTTCCCGTCGCAACTATCGGGTAGCCAGGTTTAAACTGGTAAATCTATACTAGCATTTTGCAACGGTCTGATTATTGAATTGAAATTAAATAATATTAAAGATTATTTTATTATGAACACGGTGGTATAGGGTTGCCTGCGAAAAATCAGTCCAGAATTCCGGTTGTCGAATTTTGAAAAGTAAAATATTGCATCGAGTGAATGTGTGCGACTGAGAGGTCCCAACCAAAACCATCCCATACGATAGAAGAGGACACAGCATAGCAGGTGTTTGAAGTCCGCCCATTTAAAAAAAAAGAGTGCGCATGCTATTTGTGCTTGAAAATGAAAAGGATAGCGATAGACTCGTATATGCTGTGCATTATTTTGGAGTAGATTGTCGCTATAGATACAATAAAATGCATGGTATAATAATATACTCCGCCTGGTACTCTCTTCCGAGACTCGCGAACCACGTGACTGACACAAGCCTACGTCATCATGGTGTTCAGAGATTCTCATACTTTTAAATGTTGGAGAATTTTAACCAACGGTGAAAAGTGTTTAAACGGCATTAATTTTAAGTGATTCAAGTAGAAACATAGGTAGTAGAATAAAACAAATGTAATGTATCTAATCTTTCGGAGTTTCTTCTCAACAGTGGTCACCTCTTGTGAAATGTCGATAGACTCAGACATGTAAAAGTGCCCTTGTGGCCTACTTGCAGAATAAAGTTCATTATTTCATTAATTAATTGATTAAAAAAAAAGTTAAATAACTATAAAATAATGTACAGCATATACGAGTCTATCGCTATGCTTTTCATTTTCAAGCACAAATAGCATGCGCACTCTCTTTTTTTAAATGGGCGGACTTCAAACAGCTGCTATGCTGTGTCCTCTTCTATCGTATGGGATGGTTTTGGTTGGGACCTCTCAGTCGCACACATTCACTCGCTGCAATATTTTACTTTTCAAAATTCGACAACCGGAATTCTGGACTGATTTTTCGCAGGCAACCCTATACCACCGTGTTCATAATAAAATAATCTTTAATGTTATTTAATTTCAATTCAATAATCAGACCGTTGCAAAATGCTAGTATAGATTTACCAGTTTAAACCTGGCTACCCGATAGTTGTGACGGGAAAAGAATAGGCAACCTAACGTTTGCATATTCTATGGGCTTCATACTTTCGATTGGTATAGAATTTATCTAATAATCAAATGTTTAAAAAAAAAAATTTTTAATCATTAATTAAACATACCCTGGACTAAAATTTGTTAGGCAACCCATATGCAATATATTTATTGACATATTAAATTAAATATAAAATACATTTCATCAAATAAACATCTCGGTGAAGGTCGTTCTTAAAGGGATCTTAGACTATTATAAATAATTTCCGATTGACATATTCATGAATAATTTAATATAATGTGATTAGATAATAAGTACCTAAAGACATTTGCATGCCAGATATTTTTGGCGAGATATGTTTACTCTTGAAAAATTTTATACCATCTCATGTCATAATCATGTCTCAAGTAAATAAATTTCATTTCATTTCATTTCACATTCTAGTGGAACAAAGTTCAGCTCTCCGAAAAATGGGAGACCAAAAAAACAATTTCGTTTAGATATGGACGATTTTGATTATGATGTTGTTCGAAGAATGGTGTACGATTTTCATCTGCGTTACAAAGAACTGCCGACGGTAAAATCATTAAAAGCTAAATTATCTGAGGCTATTAATTGCAATAGGTCTGAAAAGACGTTGAGAAAAATTCTTCATGAGATGGGATTTGAGTTCACTAAAATGAAAGACAACAGAAAAGTACTGATGGAAAAGCAAGATGTAGCTCTCAGACGAATTGAATATCTGGACAAAATACGCGAATTTCGCGAAGCAGGAAAAAACATTATCTATATGGACGAGTCCTACATACATACAACCCACACTAAAGGAAAAACTTGGAGTGATGATAAGCAAATAAGAGTAAAAAAGCCGATTTTAAAAGGTCAACGTTTGATAATTGTTCACGCAGGAAACGAAAAAGGCTTTGTACCAGGAGCCTTTTTAACGTATAAATCCACGGACTCTAAAGGTGATTATCACAACGAAATGAATAACGACAACTACGAGAAATGGCTGGTTAATCAATTAATTCCAAATATACCCAGTGATTCTGTTCTGGTTATCGACAACGCACCCTATCACAATAAATATTTTGAAAGACCCCCCAACTCAAACACTAATAAACCGGAAATGATCAACTGGTTAGAAAGACACGAAATTCCAGTTGATCATAAATTGACAAAACCCCAGATATATGATATTATATGTCAGCACAAGGAGAGATTTACAGAGTTTTCCGTGGACAAGACACTAGCCGAACATGGGCACACTGTGTTGCGATTGCTACCATACCATCCGGATTTTAATCCGATAGAAAATATATGGTCTCAACTGAAAGGCTATGTAGCTGCGAGAAACGTGGATATGAATTTAACTTCAATAAATAAATTATTAACTGAAAAAGTAAACATGATCGGGGCTAATGAGTGGAAAAAAGGTTTGCGATCATGCGGTCAAATACGAGAATGAATATCGAAGAATTCAACACGCTATGGACGACAAAATATATAGATTAGATAGACTAGTAATAAATACAGCTGATAGTGACAGTGACATAGACCTCAATGAGAGCACAGATAGTGAAATGGAAGGAATTGAATATATATGATTTTATTTTAATTTTATTTCCGTATTTTTTTTCCCCGTGTGGTGACGGATTAGAATAACATCAACCTTTTCTTCCCAGGGGTGTCACTTGAGTCGACTAAGGGTACAGGGTTAAACCGTGTTGTGGGCGACGGCCTAGCAACTTGTCACCACGATATTTATTTTTTTAGTCGATCTTCAAACCCACATTTAAGTATGCTAGTAGTAGTATAACATCAGTTGCTAATGCTCAGTCAACCCCTTTTAGGAATATGGGCTTGAATATATATATATATGTATATTGATTTTCCCCAACAAGAACATAGCAATAATTAAATATAATTACATCGAGTTTTACAGCTCTATAATATTCCACGTGAAATCAAAACAAAACAACAATAAAGTATTTAGTTCTAAATTATAATTCTGATGAACGATTAATCCAATAATTGATGTAATACATGGAAATTAGCATTCGTTTGTATTCGGAAATGCGATGATTGCCGATGTACATTATTTATCGCCGTTTACTGTAATTTCTAGAATAGGCATGTTAAAACGAAGCAAAAATAAATAAATACTAAAACCTTTTGTTTCCTTCCATGAAAAGCAAAAAGCCAACGACACGAGGTGTTCCCAGGCGGTCACCCATCCAAGTACTGACCTCGCCCGACGTTGCTTAACTTCGGTGATCGGACGAGAACCGGTGTATTCAACGTGGTATGGACGTTGGCGACAGTACAACCAAATAATGTAGTCTAAATAAAATAAAGACGTCATACCCTTTATCTATGTCCTTCTGCCAAGTTTCACTGAGAAAAAATGCGTTCAGCTTCATGATTGTCATAAACCATGAACCTAAACGCAGTTTTTCACAGTGAAACTGGCAAATTACTTATAGTTTCCATACAAATATTCGTACCAACCCACAAATGAGGTCACATGTTGGTGGCCAATTGAATGGAGCATTTTTAGAACTCCGTAGGCATGTTGAACTTTGACGATCATTTCTGACTTTTGAGCAGTCTAAGTGTAGTTAGTCTCATATAGCCATTTGTTCTCAGTAAAAAATACAATAGATTAACAAGCTCAAAAAAAAATCTACTCGCCCATTGGTCATATTAAAAAAAAGCTAATAAAAAACTTTAGATTTATCCTTCCATGAAAAACAAAAAGCCAACGACACGAGGTGTTCCCAGGCGGTCACCCATCCAAGTACTGACCTCGCCCGACGTTGCTTAACTTCGGTGATCGGACGAGAACCGGTGTATTCAACGTGGTATGGACGTTGGCGACAGTACAACCAAATAACATAGTCTAAATAAAATAATGACGTCATACCCTTTATCTATGTCCTTCCGCCAAGTGTGGTAGCGATCGGAATCTCTTACAGCAAAATTCATCTTCTTAGCGATGTTGTCGCGCGCCTGACAAAATTGGGTCCACTGGGCGTCTGAAAAGAATTGATAGTATAAAAGCGTAGGGCTTGTCTGTACACTTTAACCTTGGACTGCCTTGGTCAGAGCTAGGTCTTAACTTTTTGAACGCCATAGACGGCAGACCACGGACAATGTTATAAATTATCAGTTTACTTATTGCTTTGCTTCTGAGATGTAATTTTTTCAGCGAGCTCAATAATATAACATAAAAGTGCTTAAATATGCCGCTGTATTTAACAAAGTAAAATAACATCGGAGTCGCATTTACTATTATAGTTTTGAGCCAATTATTTGGCCAGCAGAACCTTAACCCTTAAATGCATGAATTAAAAAAACACAATATTATAAAATATTATTTTATTTTTAATAAATGTTTTTTGTTTTCAACCAGTAATTAATTTTTGTTTATGTAAGCTGCATCTTACACCATGCATTTAAGGGTTAATGGTAGGTTTATGATTTAACACTGGGCCGACAGTAGGGGTCAAATCATACCTACGTGCACCTAAAACCACGGGGTATGTTAATGAAGCGGTAGATAAATGACAAGATAAGCAGGAGAGCGATGAATGCTTTATCATTTATTGACCGCGTGACATACGGGTCATACGGTCAGCATCAGAAGTAGCAGACAATTTTACTGTTGGCTCCTGTCAAATTGCATACTAAAAATGACAGCTGTTTTGACGCTGAGTGTACCGACATGCGACCTCTTTCCCAATGTTAATGAATCAAAAATAAAATCCATAATATTCGTTATGATTTATTAAAACTCCAATCACAGTATTTCTATTAAAAAAATCCAAGAACAAGACAATAAAGGCATTGACACTCAGTAAACGAAGCGTTCCATTTGCCATCAGCTTTGGCACCTTAAAAATTATAAAGGTTTTGGATGCCAAGCGGCGAAGCAAATCACCGTGCCCTTGACAACCCAAAAAAACAAATAAAGAAGTGGTCCATAATTGTTAAGGATTGAATACTTAATGGTTTGAATTTCAAAGTTTTTGATCATTGAAATTTTTACGGCTGTGGCCGACGTAGGCGTTAGTGCGGCAATTGACAACATTTCATAGTATTAAGACTACAATTTTATTGCTTTTCTGTTATCCGCTTAGAAAGAGGACGTAAGCACTGTTTTTATATTTTTCCAGATATTACTAATTATTTTATTATTTATGATGAAAATTAACTAAAATGTAGTAACTCCAAAACTATGACACAGTGGAAAGGTTACTTTAGTCAGGTGTCTCATAAAAAAAAAGAATGACGTTGAGCTTGACATTATTGGCCGCTTGTTTTCTTCACGGATAGGTCGAAGACTATAACTCCATCCTGTCCATCTAGCACAACTAGGCTTTGCGACTCTTGTCGCTAGAGTGCTAGTGCTAGAGGCGCAGGAATAGTTGTCGTAAAGTCATTTTACACACAGTAAAATAAAATCAAATATACATTTTTAGGGTGTACACCACGCAAAACTCTCTCCATCTCTATATTAATTTCCACTCGTTAGAAATATGAAATGTTCTCAATTCTAAGGTGTCGACCACAGCCGACTGTGACATTCAAAATGTTAATAAAATAAGCCGCTACCGTACCCGGGTTAATATTTGACGAATACTTTATTAGTTGAAGCAACAACAACGCCTCACTATTTTAGGTCAAGTAGTTGTGTTAATTAAACCAATCCAATTTACATATTAATTATAAGGGCGATATGACTCTTCGGGTGTTCTAACCATCATGTATCATTAATACCGCAATTCAGCGTTTTAAGGGGAAATTTGCGAATCTTAACTTGATGATCGTTAAGTTGCTACACGTGGAAATTCTGTTAATAAGTTGCCACAGGCGATGGTGAAAATGCCCGACGAAATCGCCATTTAACATAATCAGCGCGTACGAACGTATGTGTCCAAACCAAGTCTAATATAAAATAATAACATTAATAAAATATTTATTATTTAACGTGACTTTGAAGGGTAATAAAATAATCGTACATAATGTTTATTCACGAAACAGGCGATTCGTATACAACACGTGACACTTCCACTAATAAAAATAATATATTCAAGACATTATTCATAGAAACGTTATTCTTAACGTCATCATAACAATAATAAAGTATCCCTCAGGGATTTCACAGGCGTCGCCAGTAGAAAAAAAACGATAATCATAAAACATATTAGTAATAGTAACTAGTAACTAATAATAATAACCCCATGTAAGTACGAACAATAATTTACGTAATATAATCAGATAATAAAAAACTTTGTGGCGAGTCATGGGGGAGGCCTATGTTCAGCGGTGGACGTCTGTGGCTGATAGATAGGTAGATAGATAGAATCAGATAATGTCACAAAGTGGTCAGAATTTCGTACATTTATTAATAGAAAACTCCCGTAACTCACAGACATGTTAAAATACAACGGAACGGGTTAACTCACGTCGTAGAAGTCAAATATCGCGGCGGCCAATCGAAACGATCGTCAACCGCCGCCGCGACTGATCGTAGCTCCTGATGATGAATCGCGTACCGAATTCGACTTCTACGACGTGAGTAAATCCATTTCGTATGTATTTTAATACATTCATTAATACTTGCATAAAGGTAATTCGTGTTTTTAGAGAAAAACCGATCATACAACACGTACCAGATAACATAGCCACCCTGTGCTGTAAATAAGACTTAGCTTTTCAGGCGTTAACTGTAGCGAATGGGAAATTGATGATATTTTCAAAAATCTTGGTTTTTTTTTATAGGTAGTAATAGCCCAGAAGACTACCAGAAAAAAAAACTGGCAAAAAAGGATGAAAATATTTCCTGTCGGGACTGGAACGCCACGGCTAGTTAGATTTTAGAGCTAAGATTGATATAGGTCTAAAACAGTATCACCGTTTTAATTTATTATGCCTCAGAAAAATGGGGAGGTTATTCATACCCACATAAAAAGAAATGAAAATTATGGCCCATTCCCTAATAGTGCCACCAAGCCGCCATCTAGTAGTGTTTACATGAGCGCATTTGTTAGTCATTGTTAGGAATAAGGTTTAGTCCGCACCATTGCCCAAATCTTTACCCTTATCGCAAGTCAGTAAATAACAAAAACGTGCAAAGGAAAAACTGATGTTTGTACTAGAGTTTGTTGACTGACCGTTGTCGGGAGACGTAGGTTTGAAGTATTTTGAGCCATGTCTCTTGGTGTTGAGCTGGGGCAACGACTGTTTTAAGGTATCTACGCAGTGCGAGGCAGGTTTTAGAGCGGCAATCGGGTCTCTGAAAACAAAAAAATATATAGGATACGCGACAAAAATGCAGCTCTTTTCGGATGAGGTCTCGGATGAAATTCTCTATGCCTTGAGTGTCGGTGGCTTGGTCAATCTTCGGCTCGCTTTGACTTAATTCTTCTGTGGTGGTTGTACTGTAAAAGTAGTCTACTTTAAGTAGATAGAAGACAACATAAGAGTAAATAATTTCTAGAATAGGCATGTTAAAACGAAGCAAAAATAAATAAAAACTAGAATCTTTTGTTATCCTTCCATGAAAAGCACAAAAAGCCAACGACACGAGGTGTTCCCAGGCGGTCACCCATCCAAGTACTGACCTCGCCCGACGTTGCTTAACTTCGGTGATCGGACGAGAACCGGTGTATTCAACGTGGTATGGACGTTGGCGACGGAACAAGTGAAAAATGACATGACGATCAGATATATGACATCATCCATGATGTATGTATATGTATAGTTGACATTTTTTAAGATGTCTGAATGGTCATTCATCTTGTAAACAGGACCCCAGAAAGCCATTGTCCGAGGACAAATGGAAGAAAGTAACGAAAATCGAAAACAAATTTATATTATCCTCTTTTTTAAGCCAAAAGGTTGAAATTGGAATAGTAGCTCTTGGGAAGCGCGACTCGGGTAATTTTTTTTTAATTATGTCAAAAGCCTGAGAGACAGAATCAACCATTTCAAGTACAAAGATATATCTTTATCGCCCGACTGTAGTAAAAAAATAGGATTACAATTACAACTTGACATTTTCTTAGCGGAAGTTGTGCCTTAACGTTGGAGTACTTAAATAACTAACTTACCGAGTGTTCTCCGGTAGAGACATAGACCTTCCAGTCTTTCTATTAGCCTCAAAGATCCATTTCTCGTGTATTGCCACCAGCGGTTTGATGTTCATGCTAGCGAGTACGTCCTCTTCTATTTTATACTTCACCTTGCCATTTTGGGGCGATTTGAAACACCAAGAGCTGGTGCTTTCTCTGTGTGTGTCTGTTTCTGGTGAACGGTCTTCTGGGGCTTCGACTCTGCAATATCCAACAAGTTACATTACTTTGAGCTTGTCAAAAGTTACCAATAATATATTTTATTTTTTTAAAGAAAATGGGGAAAGGAGGAAATAATTTAAAAAGCTTGAGTTTTTGTTTATAGGTGGGAATAACCCCCTTTCTTTAAGCTACAGATTTTTTTTCTATGATGGAGTGGGGTTTTTTTTACCTATAAACAAAAAAAAATACTAACATAATACTACCAATGCTTAGACAAAGTCGCGTTCACCCGACTGTTGTAGATAGAATAGGCTATTTGACTGATGTTGAATTCTACAGCGTACTGTAGTTATATGAATAAAATTAGCTAAATATATCACAAAACAAAGAAAAAAAATCCAGAAACACATATCTTTTTTGGAAATATGTGACTTCAAAGGTACGCAAATTTTATGTTTTTTTTTTAATCCAAAATTAATTTTGAAAATGTTTTCAGAATCCTCATAATTTTACGAAAAAATATGACAACTATGAACTTAAACACACTTTTTCACGGTGAAAATGCCAAATTTCTTAATTTTTCCATACAATTATTGGTACCTATACCGGCCTGTGACGTCACTAGCCTGACGCGTTTTGTATGGAGCGTTTTTAGCGCTACGTAGAAATGTTGAACTTTGACGGTAATTTCTGACTTTTAGAGCAGTTTAACTGTAGTCAGTCCCATATAGACATTTGATCACAATAACAAATAGAATCGATTGACATCCTCAAAAAAAATTAGTCAACATGTCTATTGTAGCGAAATCACATTTCATACAATGAGTGGACCTCGCTAGCATACCAGCGCCGCCTGTCGCTCTGTTTGGAGCGGAGCGAGCGAAGCTCCCATGGATCGACTCGAATGGACTTTGTAACAATGCGCAGATCTCAGCGAGTTCTCAACCGATTTTAGAAATTTTTGGTTTGAAATGCACAAATTCATCATTTCGCTAGATCGTGACGAAGAGAAAATTTCGAAAAAAAAAAAAACTCCGCTCCAATCTATGGTGCAATCTTAGCCGGTGGCTGACTCTGCATCGACCTAGTTAGAAACTTTGTTGGTAGAACGTGACTGTGTATAATTTAGACTTAGACGATCTTCATATATTATTCGAACAATCTTATGTGTAAATATTGTAACGAGTACCTATCAGGATACTGATATTTTAATTTTAACTATTTTTATTATAATTTTTGACATTTCGTATTTTAATCTAGCCTCTAGTTTTTTTATTTATATAATTTTTTTATGTGTTGACGATCCCTCTTAGGATTTTTCTTTTATTTCTATGATAATGTTGTTTTTATGTTTTTTATTTTATTTTTAGTTAGAAGTTTATCAATAAATTGCTCTGCTCTCTGTACTGACGATTCGAAAGTGCTTGTAGCTAGGCCACTTGAATAAAGAATATTTTGACTTTGACTTTGAACATCAGAACAGATTTCTTCCTATTTTTGCTGTACACGAAATGTATATTTTCTTTAAACAAACGAAAAACGAATAAGTACAATTAAAAACTGAGGTTATGTATTTTTTCTTTATCATTGTTATATTTGCACCATCTATCGGAATGACACGAAATGTTATGCCCTCAAGTGAACGTGACGACGTAAGTTCAAGTCGTGAGAAATACTAGCAGGGGCATTTCATGCACTCAGTACTTTACAGATTTAATACATTAAAACTTGCGTGCGTTTAGTACGAGATCTGCTCGATAGATGGAGCAAAATTTAATATTTGAATTAGCATTATTAAAATGAAATCTGTTTTTATGTTATTATTTTATCCATAAATAAACATATAATAAAAACATAATTATAAGTTATTGTGAAAGATTATGAAGCATTATTTTAATTTATCATTACAGGCAACATATCATTAGGGCTTAAGATTAGATCCCCGTTCCATTCCACTCATTTATTTTTTAGATTTCTAGACCTTTTATGTTTTAAGCAGTTATATGATGATTGTCACAAAAATTTTATATCCACAAAAAAAAATGGAAAATAATAAATGCGTATTTTTATAAATGTAAAAAAACGATAGTAGAAAGAAAATTAAAAGACTACTTAATACAATTCGGTGTAGAGGAACGCGTAGCGTAGTGCTGTTTGACAGTTTACTTTATGTTATGGACAAGTTTGTTTTCTGGTGGATATCAAACGGGTATAAGAAATCTTCTTCAGCTGTGCTTTATGGATATTAGCGAATCTGCTCTACGTTGTTGACCTTCACGCTAACTTGGATTCCGACGACAGAAGTTCCAGGAAGGATTTCGATCCCGGCTTTGTGTAATGGATCACGATTTCCTCGTTTTAAACTATTTTAAAGTCATGGTAACAGTAAAAAATGTTGTGTGTTCCCCAAAATTAAATAAAAATAATTTATTATAAATGTGTCTTTTTTATACCTTCCTACAAACAACTAGTTTTAAAGCCCACTTATTATGTTAAGTGTGAGGTACAGATGAATCATATATTATGTATTGAAAATACCGACAGTACAGTACATAGCGATTGCTATGTATACATATGTACATGACTCAGATAATAGATGGCGCTAGTACACAAAGGAAGCTGATGACTCTATCTCAGCATATATAATTTACTCTATGAATACTAGTGTGACTGACTGACTATCTAAGAAAAACTTTTAAAATACCTGTATATTTAACTAGATGGCGCGACTATCGTACGTAGGCCAGTTTAATTTCTTTTTTTACTGCTGTACATTGTTTTTTTTTGTTTAAGTACCTTTTAAGTCCAGTAAAACTATCGGTGTCAGCACTTTCAGGCGAGTGTTCTTTAGCACGATTTTCTGAAAAGCTATTCATTGGGGTTACATTATAATTCTCTGTCGAATGGTCGTTGGATGCCTCTGATTTCTGGTTTTGATCGTCATTATCTGTCTCTGAAAAAAAAGCACGAATAAATAGTTATAATTCGATGAAAAGATGCAAAAAGCCAACGACACGAGGTGTTCCCAGGCGGTCACCCATCCAAGTACTGACCTCGCCCGACGTTGCTTAACTTCGGTGATCGGACGAGAACCGGTGTATTCAACGTGGTATGGACGTTGGCGACAAAAGTAGTAAATTACGTTATCGCGATCACAAATATGACGTCAGAATCCCGTGTTTGAAAATAAGATACGTATATCGTCGTCTATTACCCATAAGTCCCATAACACAAGCCTTCTTAAGCTTAATTTGGGACTAGATCGATTTGTGTGAGGTTGTCCGATATTCATTTATTTAGTGCATAGTCACGATGATATTAGACTATTATTTTTCGGTTCAATTTCATTTTGAATTAAGGATCAACAGCCAATCTTACCCTAACCACTTACCTTTATTATTCGATAGTTTACTAATAGCTTCTTTTATAGTTGCCACATTTTTATCGCTAACAGCCAACTCTCCGGACAGCCAAGCGTTTTTTCTCAATTTGTTACTCCGTGCTATAGGTGTCGTAGGCAAGCTATAATTTTTAATATCAAAATTGTACGACGACCTGCCATTGGCATTTTTATCTTTAGGCAATGATTTTAAGCAATCTAAATTGTACTCAGGTACTTTTATATGGAGCGGTTTGTAAGATTTGGGTGTGAAACTCCTGCTTAATTTTGTAGCTGGTCTTTCTATGCTCGGATCTTTAAGGCTATCGTCAGTGATAGTAAAATGCCGTGTACGATTGTCGGGACTGTAAATGCTGCAGTACTCGGTCGAATCGCTCCTGTGTAACTTGCTAGGAGTTCCGATGTCTGTCATTCGCGCTCGTATCATTGCTATTGGTGTGGAGCAGGCGCTTGAGTACTCCTTTTCGGGTAGATGCTCGAATTTGAGAACGGGTCTCTCTTCATCATCAGTCACATAGCATTTTTGTGGGTGTGCAGAGGTTGCGAATGATTTCTGTTGTATGCTTTCGTATACTGGACTGGTGCTCTTGCTGCTGTCTTTTTCGCTCTCAGTGCTCGAGCTGTCTCTATTGTGGATGATGGCCTGGAGATTGACGTGTCTTTGGACGGGGCTTAGACATTCGGAATCGGTGGGGGTGGTGTCCCAGGCTACGCTGCTGAAGTCGGATTTCTTCTTGGATAGCCGGGCTGGTATTATTATATAGTCTAGTTGATCAATGTCGCACTGAAAAAAAAAATGAAAAACATTAATATTTATAATATACTTACATATTTTGTATGCTCGTATAGTAAACAGTTGTACCATATTTTAAGAGGCCTTATTCCTTTTGAAATTTATTTTTTTCATATTATGACGAATATATCGATAATTTCAACCAACTTTTTGAAGTGAATAATACTTTTTCCCGAGTTCTAGGTAGTAACGTAGCTATTTTATGCTTTTATTGCGTGCAATCGAAAATAAGTTGAAAAAACGAATTTTCCACGTGAATTTTGACAATTTCGAGTAGTATTTTGAACAAAAATTATCAATGAAAAATTCAAACTGTAGGTTTCAAAAATATACCAATAAATCCCAATAGTCCTGTTCTAGGTAGTAACATCAATAATATGTTAAGAAACATGTTTGATCATAGAGAAAAATGTCTAAACAATCAGCATTTTAAAAGGAATAAGGCCTCTTAAGGAAGGAAGACAATTTTCATTTACATTAAATTTAACGCCATCTATTGATGTGCTAGAGTACTATTTGATCAACGTCGTTGGTAAGATTTATGGTGCCTTATGCGTGTCCCTTACAAGTGCCTAATTTTAGATATAGTACGACGTTCTTAAAGTAAATATACTTATCTTTTAATAGCATTGGGAACGTTTATTGTTAATGTTTCGTTATAGTTTCTTTCTGTAACTTTTATGTAATTTACAACGATTTTTTGTTTTAGATCTGTAGTGTTTTTTAGAAGGCGTCTCATATTAATAAATAGCATTGACGCCACTTAGTTAATATTTTTTGGGGGTGCGCCAAAGTTCACATAATTTTTCAACCCCGATTATTGGAACTCCGAAAATGTTACTCATACAATTTTTCATCATAATAGTCACTATTTATACTTAGTCACTATTACTACCGATCATAACTCCGAACCATTTAAAATCATAATGTCAATTATCATAAATATCTCTAATACTACTTTTTGTTTTCATACATTTATTCATCATAACTGTTTTTGATCCTATTTTTCACTGTCATACATTTTTTAAGCAGACTAGTTTGTACTGATAAACTCCACAATCCTATATTTTATAAGCAGATTGTGACAAAATGCAACGTGGCTCAAAAACTGAAAACTGTAGGTTAGGTTAGGTATGTATTATGACCACGTATAGCGGAGCGAGCGAAGCGAGCGGAGCGTCAAAATGCTATGAACTCGGTTGGTAGTAGTACAAATTTATAAGGGACAAATGTATGAAGTTAAAAATTCGGAAGAGTGATGATTCTGACTACAAATCGGTAGTAGAAGAAAAATTCGGAGGATCAATTTTATGTGAGCCAATATGGACCCATTTTTTGGATATGCATGCAATCGGATAGTTGGATCCCCACCAATACTATTTATTATCGTCATTGTGTGACAAGAGCGAAAAAGGTACGCTATCAATAAGAGAGAAGCAAAAAGCCAACGACACGAGGTGTTCCCAGGCGGTCACCCATCCAAGTACTGACCTCGCCCGACGTTGCTTAACTTCGGTGATCAGACGAGAACCGGTGTGTTCAACGTGGTATGGACGTTGGCGACAAAACAAACGAATAATGTTATCCAGATCAGAAATATGACGTCAGAATCACGAGGCAGTAACAAATAGCGCTGACGCCACTTAATTATTATTTTTTGGATATGCATGCAATATCACTGTTTGATTGATGAATATTCTAATAGAGACTAAACCCACACTGATAACTCTAGATTATACTTAACTGTATCAAGAGTTGTATGTATCACTTGCAGAGATAACGGTTTTAAAAGCAAACTAAAAATAAAACAATAATAAATACTATAAATATCATTGTCGCCGCTTAATATCTGTTTTGTAATCTGATTTTCCAAACCGTTGTTCTGACTTTCAGTTTCGAATGAACATGATTAGGGAATCCAATTCCGCAAACGCGGGACCCTGCGCCTTTGCGGGATTAGAAATGAGGGACCCTCACGCTTGCGGGATTGAAAAATAATTGACAAATTGGGCTCAGTTGACGTTTTCAACTCGCATCTAAATATTTCTTTTATTTCTATTTTGTATTGCAACGGAAACTAATCAATGTTTAGGTACTGTTTGACTAGGGATTCCCCAGGACAGGGATTTACCTCTGTGCTGCGCTGAGGGAGGGGTGATCACTGGTGTTGAATTATATGAATAAAAAGGGCTCAATATGTTATAAAATAAAGTAAAAAAAACACACACACACACACACACACACACATAATTAAAAGTGCTATGAAAGATGTGACTTCAAACGTTCGCAAATTTTATGTTTTTTGTTATCATAAGCAAAAATTCTTTTCATTCATAATTTGACATAAAATATTGTAAGACAATTATGGTCTTAATTATGTTTTCCATACAGATAACTACCATAGTGGTAATATACACTAACATACTGGTAAGTAACTTTTCTCAAACATCCAAGGAAATGTCGTTCTTATGGTTGTGGTAATAGAACGCGAAATACGTCTTTGTATAGCACTTGTAGAAGACGGGTCTATATCGGATGGCGTACAATTATTAGTCCTATCGTTGTGTCGCATAACGTCTTTTGTCCTAATAACGTATGGCATACACTTTGTTCAGCATATTTTTGATTGTCCGAAATTGTTGCTCCTATTATCGTTTGTCCTAAGTCTTATATGTCCTATCGTTTGATTTGGCTAAGATTCAAGTATCGAATGATTGATGTGCATAACTGTAATGTTCCTAATATTTAATGTGCTAAAAATCTTTTGTCTACATTTCATTAGGTATACCTAAATCTCGAAGATTTTTAAGCAAGCATTCCGACGCTCCGTTCGCTTTGCTCGCTCCGCTATCCATGGTCATAAAACAAACCTAACCTAAGCTACAGTTTTCGGTCTTTAAACTCACCTACTAACTGCTAAATTTTAATATACCTCCATGCATTCTAACGCTCCGCTCGCTTCGCTGGCTCCGCTATCCATGGTCATAAAACAAACCTAACCTAAACTACCGTTTTCGGTCTTACAATATTAGGATTAGGATAATGTGTTATGTGTTTTGACTACATGTCATTAAGCATAAATCTTGATGATTTTTAGCAGGCAGTTTTCAAACTTTATATACGTTACGTTACGGGTCTGGCGTTTCGCTCGCTCGTTAGGGTCACAGTTCTACCTAACACTCCTCCTCGCTTCGCTCGTCGTCGTAACTAACCTAACCAAAATCTGACCTGCCTGAAGGCAGAATACGTAACGAATCTGATTTCAAGCCCATAGTTTGGTTTAGGTGCTGTAATTTTAGCCAATTTAATAATAGGCAAAATAATTCTTAGGGCAATTCATGTTAGGAATATTATGCTTTAGGTAATTAGATTTTAGAGTTATCAATATTAGGACAAACTTGCTTTAGGACTTTAAATGAGTATGCGCAAAAAATATTAGGGCAAACGAGTAGTATGCCATTCAACAGTATGCCAAACATTCTCGGCCAAACATTTTTAGGACAAAAAACGTTACGCGATACGACGACAGGCACCCGTTGAAGACTCGTTCTAATTTCAAATTAGAGGTCAATAAAGGAATTTCATACAACATTATTGGCCGTGGCCAACAAAGAGATTGTCTTTTGTTTCAGTGGGGTTTATTTCTTTTATTGATAATCTATGGCACACTGCCAATAAAAAAAAAACGTAGTTTGTTCATGTATATTTACGTTTTATATCTTATATGTAACTAGATCATTCAATTAGATTAAAACAGATATTTAATAAAATGAACAAGGAATCACGTTTGTTGTTAAAAAATATAACAATATATCTAATTAAGTAATAAGGTGTTGTAATTTTTTAATAAATAGAATCATCTTAACATTTGGTGGCAAAAACATTAACCCGAACAGCTTAAAAAATAAATTTTGAAAAAAGTAAAGAGTAGGCGGGGATAATAAAAATATATGATTATATAAGTTGAACATTTGTATTATTTCCTTGGATTTATGTGAGAAAAGCAAGCCTCGGCGCGAACAGGGATTGTCGGCCTCGTATCTCTAGATAGCCTCGTTATCACTCGGCCATCTATTACTACTCGGCCAACAATTCCCTATTTCGCGGCCTCTGCAGTAATGTACTATTACTTGACGATGATGTCATGGTTAGGTTTAAGTTGTATGGAGCGTAGGGCTCCTGAGGAAGAGCGAATTTTTACGGTAATATCAGACGTTAACTAAATAGATTTTCATCAAAAAACAATGGTCATAAAATCTACTGTCAAAGAAAGTTGGTAAAGTATTTACCTAAGATTTATATATTTCTTGATTCAAAGTTTTCATATCCAAAGAAAATACAGAAATTTCGTTCGACAGGAAGAAAAAATCGTAACTCGTTTTTCGTCACCAAAAGTATCCTATAGTAGCCAGTATCAGAATTTACAGTGGAAAAAAAATTAGCAAAAAGCCAACGACACGAGGTGTTCCCAGGCGGTCACCCATCCAAGTACTGACCTCGCCCGACGTTGCTTAACTTCGGTGATCGGACGAGAACCGGTGTATTCAACGTGGTATGGACGTTGGCGACAGTACAAACAAAACGCGGAGACATAAGTGTGTAAGGTAGGTAATTTCAGAAGAGTGTAATTAAAAGCTTTTATTTAACTTGCAATGTATAGTATATCTAAGTATGTTTGTTCGGGTGAAATCTTGCAAGTCAATTTTGAAGCAGATATCGTTAACCGATTGAGCTGAAATTTTGCATACTTACCTACTTAACTTTGATGACAATACAATAATATGGTACCATGGGGCTGATCTGATGATGGAGCCGGAAGGTGGCCATAGGAACTCTATAATAGAAAAAAAGCAATCCTACCAAGCTTGGGCTCTTTAGTATCGTCTCAGTGAGCATTTCATGGATATTCAAACAAAAGTACAGTCGGCTATAAAAGCTTGCCACTAAAATGTCATTTTTGACAGAAACTTATTTTTATTATTAGTCTAGCAACCCGACCCGGCTTCGCACGGGCGCAATGCTGATAGATTATGCATGTATTATACATATAAACCTTCCTCTTGAATCACTCTATCTATTAAAAAAACCGCATCAAAATACGTTGCGTAGTTTTAAAGATCTAAGCATACATAGGGACAGACAGAAGGAAGCGATTTTACCTAGAAAACTATCGTGAGTCTCAGCCATACTGAAGTACTTAAACGGGTTTATAGTAAAAATTCTTTTTCTTGAGCGAATCCACTTACCTTTGTACCCGTAGAACAATACTCATTATCTGTATTGTTAACTGTGGCCACAACTGCCACTTCGAAATGTAAGGCGTTATAAGTGCAAATTACTTTTACACTAAATTTGTCTTTAAGTCAAACGAAATAAGGTTTACTCTTAAACAAAGAGAACACAGATAGATGTTGGTCACTTCGTAACTGAAAGAGCAGTGAAGTTCGTAGCGATGCTTAGGATGACGAACGAAGTGACCAACATCTGTGTTAACCTTATTTCGTTCGACTTAAAGACAAATTTAGTGTAAAAGTAATTTGCACTTATAACGCCTTACATTTCGAAGTGGCAGTTGTGGCCACAGTTAACAATACAGATAATGAGTATTGTTCATCGGGTACAAAGCTAAGTGGATTCGCTCAAGAAAAAGAATTTTTACTATACTAATTTTTACGGTACGCGATTCGAAACATGTCGAGCGTTATTCGACTTCTACGACGTGAGTAAACCCGTTTAAGTATTTTAATAGAAGGAAGCGACTTTGTTTTATACTATGTAGTGATTTTACTATGCATCGTCCGAGAATATGAAAGATACTTAAATATGTACTGTCCAATGATTTTTATGCATAGGCAAGAAAGTATTTTGCTTTTGATTTATCCGGTAAGCGGCTGTTGTTAACATATTTTACTTTTTGAATAACATTCTCCGGGTTTAAATTTGTTGATTCGTCACTTTAATTCGATATTATTTACCAGATTTGCACAGATCGAACTTTTATGTTAAAGGGGGCAAACAAGCAAATGATTAACGTCGCCTATAGACACATGCAACACCAGTCACAAGTGCGTTGCCGGCCTTTAAGGTGGGAGTACACTTTTTCTTGAAGGTTTGTTTGAAGGGTCCCATGTTATAAGGAGGTAACATATGTTTAATGGTTCGGCAGATGAAGGCTAGTAGGTAATGATGGCCTACCTTGACAGTGTGAAGGACGGTCTGTAGTTTCTCCAAGCCGACTCGCTCCGCCCGGTCCAGCTTCAGTCCGCCCTGCAACACGGCGAGCAGGCCGCCCGGGTACGTGCCGTCCGTCGGCAGCGGCATGCCCGCCTTCCACAGGGTGTACTGCTCCTTAAGCTTCTCGTATGTTAGCGTGTTCCACGGTATTTTAGCTGGAAAAAAATATAAAATTTACTCTTTTATCGCCAAAGACGGCAAGTCACGTCGACGGAAAGCTGTGCCCCAGACGCCACGACGTCATTTGCCGCTATACAATGTCGTACCAGCTGCTGTAAGCTTGGCGTCTGGGACACAGTTTTCCCTCGGTCAAGAGGTTAATAAAAACTGGCCCAGTACGCGCAGTCAGCAAAGAAAGTGGTCTACCACTTTTGGACTCTATTACATGTAAAATAGAGTCGACAAGTGGTAAACCAAGTTTTTGGTTTACTGTACCATCAAATATATATTTTTTATTTTTAGTATTTGTTGTTATAGTGGCCATAGCAATACATACTCTATGTAAATTTCAAGTGTATTCATATTACCATTCAGTCGTTAACGCAGAAAACTCTAATAAACCAGAGTTGTCGTAAGTGGACCCCTTTATTTTTTATTTTCAGTATATGATGTATAGTGCCTATGCTAATACACATTATGTGAAAATTTCAAGTCTGCCTATTACGGGTGGGAATGCACAGCCCTGTGACCGACGGACAAACAGACAGCGGAAGCTTAATAGGTCCCATTAGCACCCTTTGTTTGGTTATTCATAGTATGGCACCCTAATAAAGATGATGGCCGGATGATTTAAATTGGATGTATTCCTTAGCGGCTGACTTGGAACATGTATGTATAGTAGAATATCCGAACCTAAATCGACCTTCACCGAGCTGATAATAGAATGAAACATATTTTATAATGAATTTAGTATATTAGAAAGTATATTAAAAATGGGTTTGCTAAAAATATCCTGGACAGGCCGCCTGCTTGTGATGTCGTATAATTATTTGGGTTGCTCCTGTCTGGCGCCCTCTGTGGGTTATGTAGTGAACAACGTAAGTCTCTATCTAACAATCTATCTGCATGTATCGAGTTAGTTTAGGGTCGGATAGATAGCGCTGTTCCAAACAACAGGGTTGTGATGATTTAAATCAGCGATATAAGAGGCGATAAAAATTAAATGACTTTTTCAATCAATGATTTAAGTTTCTATACGAGTGAACGGAAACGTTTGTACGCGAAATGTGTAAAAAGAAAAATTTATACTATGTAGTATCAAAAGGATGTCAAATCCAAACGGACTTTTATTGCGACTTTATCGGGTTACCATTATCAAACTACTACCTTGTTTTAAGCTCGCTGGCTTCCGAGCGAGCATTATGCCGAGTTTAGTTTTTAGTTTGTATAATAATTTTGTATTTTTTTATTGTAACTATTACGCTCTAATAATAGTATGTATTTCTTTCTTTATACCTCGTATTCAATCGCTAGAAGAGATCCATCAATCTTGTAGACATGTAAATATAGATAATTATCTGAAATACCTTAACGAATATCTTACCATTACAGCTCTCCCACAATATGAGACAGAGCGAGTACACGTCGCTCTTGCTGCACGGGTACACGTTCCCTTCCGCGTCAGGCTCGAACAACTCCGGCGCGCACCAGTAGTATGCGGCGGACTGCTGGTACCAAGTATACGGCTTGGCTACCGCGTTACTCCTGATGTACGTCTCCGATGCGTGCTGGGATATCAAGGGCTCGCTCTCTTGTGTGTTGTCTCTAGTCTCTGAAAAAAAAAAAAAAACATTTAGAAAACAAGCAAAAAGCCAACGACACGAGGTGTTCCCAGGCGGTCACCCATCCAAGTACTGACCTCGCCCGACGTTGCTTAACTTCGGTGATCGGACGAGAACCGGTGTATTCAACGTGGTATGGACGTTGGCGAATACTTTCCTGAATACTGTTACCATAATGGTACATGAATTCAATGACGTCACACTGATCGCCACACAAGCTACTCAATTTTATACACACAAGGACTTGTCCATATATTTTACCAAGTTCACGGTTGTATCGTGAAACTCTTACTGGTGAAGTCAGCGTGAAAGTAATTTTGCATGCGTGACGACTATACTTACCTTCAATATTGACATACTGCGGCTCCGGCGAATACATCTCATATCCGATCTTCTCCTTCTTCCGCTCTTTACCCAGCTTGGCACACGGCCCGAGGTCCGCCAGCTTGGCCGAGTCGTGCCTCGTGACCATGACGCAGTGGCTCGTGAGTGCAGTGTGCAGGTACCCTTGCATGCGGAGGAACACTAGAGCGTTTGCGATGTCTAAGGCGTATTGGACTGAGGTTTGAGCGCTGAGGATTCGGCCCTGGCAAATAAAGAGCAAGTATGAAGCCTTTAAATAAATATAAATAAATAAATCAGACAGCCTCACACAAATCGATCCAGTCCCATATTAAGCTCAAAAAGGCTTGTGTTATGGGTGCTAGACGACGATATACATACTTATATGGATAAATATATACTTAAATACATTGAACAACCATAACCCAAGCACAAATATTTGCCCTGGCCGGGATTCGAACCGGGGCCCGCCGTCTCTACAAACTGCGTCAACCGCGTCATCAAAACTTAAACGGTTTATGTCGCGTATATTCATTATTTGAGCCTTTCTGTCGTTTCGGCAACTTTCCAGTTACCATTGTCAAAGGTTGACTGAGAAAAACACATTTTTTTATTCATATTTATAGAATGGATAGTTTGCACATGCACAAGTGTAACTTTGACAGAGAAAAATTGTGTTTTTCTCAGTCAACCTTTGACAATGGTAACTGGAAATTTGCCGAAATATCAGGGAGGGTCACATAATGAATATACGCGATATAATCAGTTTAAATTGTTTTATTTAAATGTGTGACATTCGCGGAAAACGCAAAAATATTAAGCATTTAAAAGCCTTTTACTTAAACTGTTAAGCAAAGGGATACCCCATGCTTAGCAGTGGCGTATACAGTCTTTATATAATAATGAACTGTTGTTGTAACAATCGGGTTATGAAGAAAAGAAACAGTAATTTTAAATTTTTCACACTAAATTATTATCTCGCAAGTCATGTGTTTCCTTGAAAAAATAAACTGTGTTTTTTTTTTATAGTTGCGTAGCGGGTTCTACGGTTGTATTGTACAAATTAAGACACAACTATACACCTATAGACCTTAACAAGTTGCAATAGGGTTTATATTCGTTTACAAATGTACAGTCGCCATCAGATATCGCAGCATACAAGGCGTTCATAAATATCTGAACACGACTCTTTTTGACTGGGCGTTACAGTACATGTTCAGATATTTATGAACGCCTTATATGCTGCGATATATCTGATGGCGACTGTACAGTTATCAGTGTCTTCAATAGTACTGGTTAAGTTAGGTTTGTCTTCTACATTATTATATTATGTAAAAGTTTTTGCTCTTTCAGAGAAAAAGCTTACTGGGCTAAAATGTTGAGAAATGAAGCAGAGGGGACATACATCTGACATACATTTTAAACGAAAATATTTGTGACTATTGTATAACTCTGTACTTTCTGTTCTTTTGTTTAAACCATATTCTTCAATTCAACATCCTTTTCATTATTAAACATCTAAGAATCAACCTAAGAAAACAAGCTACGAAAAACTTTATTTCAAATTGTTCTTAGAGTTTCATACAATAAGATGGACTCCAAACTTGTAAATCATCTCTTCGCGATGGGGGATATTAAAAAACCAGTCCTGCTTAGACCAAAGCAGAACTCATCTTGCCCAAGTTACCCACCATTTATTGCACTAGTTATTTTCGAGAGCAAAATAGACAGTGGGGGATTCCGATCCGGAAATCAAAACAAAACAACCAACTAAATCGATTAACCAGATACGGTAGTAAAGAAGCAATAATAATACACCTTAAGGCTCGATTGGCCTTAGACAATTAAGAACGGTTATGGAATGTATTTTCAACCGAAGAGAACGGTCTTATAAATCGTATGACACTGAGAAAGAGTGTACTTTGAATCACAGTAATAAGGACTGGAATCGTATGGTGATGGCTAGTATAGGAGTAAGCAAAAAACAATAGACGGCCGTAGTTAAAATCTAGATATGCTTAAAATAAAATCGTAAATACGGCGGCGTTCTTGTGCATAGTGGCTAAACTGGTTATCGTGAGATATTGATGTGATAAAAGTATATTATCCTCTCGTGAGAGCTTTTGTCTGAGTTTCAGCGTAGTTGGAAGAATTAGATAATTATTGTTTTCATATCTTCGTCAAATCGTCTAGCTAGCACAAACTGTGCTTCGGCATTCTTATCGCGCGACTTAGCGTCACCCGTCACTCTCTACAGTACTAGCACAGAAAGAGATAGGTAATAAATAAAGAGTTGCGTGTCACAGTTGTGCTAGAAAGACTCGCAAGAGTTCCGAGCAACGTGGATTCCTACCAGAAAATGCAATAACGATTGTAATTATAATTAATGCGAGGCAATGTCTGGGACAATTAAATTGACAAGGTTCCGCCCCTGACATTGCGAGCAACTAGGACTTATCAGATACAAAAATGTTCCCGTCTATCGTATAGTATTAAACGCAGGCCGCAAGTTTGACATATATATGTGGTGTAGGGTGTCCAACCGTCCACGCATCGCTCGGATATGATGTTCACGCTGTTGTGAACGTCGGGGTACAGTCCCATCCGGATTATGGTGGGGTGACATTACCTGTCCATCGTGTAATATATCGTGTAGGGTGTCCACGCATCGCTCGCAAATGATGTTCATGTTGTTGTGGAGGTCGGGATATAATCCCATGAGGAGGATTATGTTGGGGTGACGACACTTTCTGAAAATTATGAAAAATCATTGTGTTCAAGGAAGAAATTGCTTTGATTTAGATATGTTTATATGTGCGAGAGAAACAAAGAATAGTTCTTAATCGTACGAGAAAAAAAAAACTATAAGATGTCTGTGAGATTCAGGCTCTGCTCTAAACGTAAAGGGGCAAAACTTCGCTTCTGTTGATTTTAGCTTTAACTTTACTATACGTCTGATCTGATTCAGAGAAACTGTTGGATAAGGGAAGCGTGTGATCGGTTGATGTAGAGATCGATATTGATCTAAACTAACACGATATTCACTCGTTATTAATAAATAACAAATTGGGACTTAACCGCGTTAAAAAATTACGATCCTTGTTGGCCCTGGCCGCGAGCGCATAACCTGACCAAGTTAACAGCACTTCATATTCCCAGATTATGCTGGTCACATTCAACAGTCCTTTGCTAGCAGCTTTCTATGGAGACCAGTCTACATACCTGAATCTCTTCCTCACTTGCTCCCCGGAGGCTCCTTGGAGTGTCCTGATTAGAACGAGTACCGCGCCTCACGTGCCGTGGCTCCAGACCTTTGCCTACCTTCACCTCCAAGTCCTTTAGCTAGTCATTATCCACGGGAAACACGCATACATATTTCTTCTAACATATACCTTGATTTGCACGAGCACAGCGCACTTGCCAGGATTCCAAACCCTTTCCTTGTCTATGTTCACATACAAGTTGCTCTAACCTCACCTGACTCCTTTAGCTACTCTTTGACTCTCTACTAATGGGGAATAGACTTCTCTTCTTCTTAAATAAATAAATAAATATCAGACAACCTCACACAAATCAACCTAGTCCCAAATTAAGCTCAAGAAGGCTTGTGTTATGGGTACTTACTATAGGCGACGATATACATACTTATATAGATAAATAAATACTTAAATACATAGAACATCCATGACCCAGGCACAAATATTCGTGTTCATCACACAAATATTTGCCCTTGCCGGGATTCGAACCCGGGACCGTCGGCTCAGTAGGCAGTTGCTTAACCACTGCGCCAACCGCGTCGTCGTTGTGTTCTTCAATTTAAGAACTGCGCTCTTGCCGGTGTAGCCATCGCCAGCAGAGTCTTTCTTGAGCTTCCTTCTTCACTTCCTGGTTAGAAATGACTATAACCTTTTCTTTTATAGATAAAGACCCACCTCAATAAATTAATCTCTGTGTTCCGTCTCTTCCTCACTTGTTCCACGGTGACTCCTTGGAGTGTTTTGATCTGCACTGGAACCACGCCCCATTTGCCGGGACTCCAAACCCTCGCCTTGTCTACGTTCACGTCCAAGTTGCTCGCACTTGCCAGTGACAGTCCGTATGTGCTCGTCTCACTCTGCCAATCAGAAAATTACTCGTTTTATTGTTAAATTGTAGTATTTCAAATAAAAAAACGAGATTGTAGTCGAAATTTAGGGCGTCTTTCGGGCGGAATCATAAACGGGATAGCTAAATAACCGGACGAAATCAGAGGATTCAAAGTACGTGCAATAGTATGTACTATTCAAGAGTCCTTCACTAAGAAGGGATGATGAGAATAGTGAGAATAGTGGAAAACCTCTCACTGGAAGCACTATGAAGCAAAGCACTTTACACACAGAAAGTTAATATAAATTTTCAGACGAAACAAATTTTCGCTCTCATGCACGCGTGCGTCTAAATATATAAAAAAAGTGTGACGAAGGCGTGGCAGAATTAAACTTAGGCTTTCAATTTTTAATGATGGATTTGTATGAAGTATAATGTGCATTTTCTGGCCACCGTCATGACTCATACTCATGACATGAATGAGACATCGACCGTGCAGAATTAACGGAAATGTTCGATAGTGCATTTCCACTAAACATCACACGACATTAACTTATCCAGTCTTTGGACATTTGAGATCGAGTTGTGTAATGCTAAAAACACGAAAAAATCGTACCTTACTGTCGTCAGTTTTGCTCAGATTCGCAGCTTGAAGTTGCTCGTCGGCCCATCGATCGAAGTTTTTCAACTCGCTCATCACCTCCCAAAGTTTGTCTTCAGAACCATCTTTGCTCACCGCGTCAGACGAGCTGTGACTAGACACGACAACATCCCCCGCCGCTCTCATCCCGTCGACCTCCTCAATATCACTTTTGGAGTTGAGAAAGTTCTTCACATCGTACGGCAGCGAGTTGTTCCTATAGAAGAACGGAGGCGATTGAACCTGCGGCTCGTCTTCTTTAAAATCTATGTGTTTTTGGGTGAAATTCTCCGGCGACCTGTACGCTCTGCGTGAGTGTCGTTTAGGTTTCGATTCTGAGTAGGCGAGCGTTCCGGGCATGAAGACCTGATTCTGAAAGAGGAATTGTATGTTCGGGACGGATCTGTCCTCCGGGTTGGCGCTCCGCGCTCGTTTCTGCGTTTTCTTTGTGTATTTAACGGCGGATTTCTTTTCGTAGTTGAAGGATCTGTCGGGGTCGGTGCAGTCGGTGCACGAGATGGGGGGCAGGGAGTGTCTGCCGCATTTCTTCTTGACGGGGGTGTCGGGGAGGCAGGGCCCGGAGGTGCGGCGCGCCTGGAACTCGGCGAGGTCGCGCTTGTACTCGTCGGTGCGGATGGTGCCGATGTCGCCGGTGGGGGTGACCGTCTCCTCGGATGGGCCGGGGCTGGGCGAGCGGTGCGTGGTCACCGTCACGCGCTCCCTGGAAACGAGTGATTTTTATTTTTGTGTTGTTACAGACAATTCGTTTCTTTTGCTCTCGCGGCAGCTTCGCTACCAGAGTTACACTTCAAACAATTTAACTCTAGGCTTGACACTGTGGGTGTAGCCCAAGATGAATCCTACAATTCTTAAAACTGAATATAAACTAAAGGCAAAACAATGCCATGCCACCTGGGAATTGGGATTGTTAAGGGATTCTTTCAGTAGCATATTAAGTTGTTAGGCATCTCGTTTCTTTACGACTCAGTGCTATCTCAAAATGGCGATTTAAGTAGAATGATGTCACGGGTTTGCAGCTAAATTCTGGGTCCCAGAACTATATTATTTCTTAGAAGTCCTTCACCGGTCTAGCTTGAATTAAGTAGACGATTTAAAATACAGGAGATTTAAGTAAAAGTTGACGTTTCCTAGTACACACAATGATTCAACACGATCTGCCGAACAGATCAACAACCACGTGCGTTAAAGGCATTAGTGAGTTCCGAGATGTTTTCGACTGATTGATTTCTCGACAAAAACGCTACAAACGGAATCGGTGCGGTAAAACCGTGGGACTGAGTCACGGGTCAATGGAGACTGGTAGAAACTGTCGTCATATCGATCGGAGAGATAGAATCGAGCGCATAAATTTTGATTCACCACTTCAATCGATAATGTCGACGTTTGACAAGACTTTAGGTTTATCATATGTATCTATAGCCATGAGTAGGTAAAAGTGGTGTGGTGTCTATAGAAATCGATACCTACCGGCGTGTCTACTTTATAACGATTGAGGAAAATTCTCTACTGTTTTTGGTATTAGGAAAGTAAGCCAAACGGTCCCGGCTCGCCTAATTCAGTATGTCACCGCGCCACGGGTAGGTATATTATACGTTATATTATGGTAAATGCACTATATGTCCTTTTAACACCGCACTCAAGATTTGACACAAGTATAGGTAATCCTGAGGACTAAACTCACACTTGCCCACAAGAGTTCCATACCGACGCAAACAAAAACTTATTTAGGTATTTGTTGTTCGAGTAAAGTAGGTAGGTAGTAGGGAATGCAATCCCGATCCCGCGGGTGTTGAGTCGGAGAGGGCATTCTCAGCAGCTGGGTACATTGCAACGGATGTAAGATGCCGTTTAGCAGATAACACTCTTAATAACCTTTGTTTTTTAAGAAGTCACTTTCAAAATCACCTGTAACCTGTAATACTCTCTAATTCCTTATTGTTTTGATTCTTATTATAGTAATAGGTACTTATTGTTTTGATTACCTTTGTTAATTTCCAAGGAAAACTGATAATTGTTTAGTTAATAATATTAAAGAATAAAGGTTTTTATTTTCTGTCTATTAATATGCTACCATCACAAACATGCCGTTATTATCGTTTTAATTCAATCGAATTTTACTTTTTTTTTAATCTAGTCGGGATCCCGAAAATTCCGGGATCCCGCGGGATTGATATTTCTAATCCCGCGGGATCTCGAATTTCCAATCCCGAGTCGGGATTGCATTCACTAGTAGGTAGTTGAAACGATACTAATACTTTTTGAAAAACCGGCAGTCAACAGAGGTTTAGCATAGGGTTCTGTTTCTGTTAGCACCATTTAGTTAAGGAACCCCAAAAACATTACAATGAAACTACCTACAGCCATTTATCTAACAAAAAATGTGAACCTGTCTGAGCATTCTGGAGCTATAATGACACAAACAGATATCTATACGTAGACAGCGTTGTGAAACTGTCTATCCAATTGTCCACAGTAGCTGAACAGAGATTATGTCAAATGGACCAACCAAATTCCTCACATTCCTCAAATTCCTCAAATTCTGAATGCATATTATATGAGTTGTTGGTGAAAAATTAAGTAATAAAATTAGTTTAAACTTAACACTGTTTGAAATGTTCTTGATTACATTCTGGCTTTTCATTGTTATCGAGTAGCAATATTGTTGTTTATATACAGTGTACTTTTTGTAGTTTGTAAGTTAAATAAAATGCGATACTACTCAATAGTAATATGTACAATGGTGGAGGGCACTATGTTTTTCTGCCAACAAACTGCTGTGCAGTTTGGCAGTTATTTAGAAAGTTTATTGTATACTATTGTGTTACATAAATAAAAAAAAACATTTAAATGCACTTATTTTGGGCTTCACAAAGACGCAGCCTGATTGGTTCATTTTCTCCACTCCGGTTCTGTCTCCAGCCCAGCCTGGGTGCGTCTCTAGTGGAGCGGAGACATGCGGAATCGACCAATCACAAAAGTAAAGCGGAGCTGAGACAAAGTTTTCAACGCAGGTGATTGGTCTAAATATTCCGCAAGTCTCCGCTCCGCGTCAATGAAGACGCACCCTAAGGGTGGGAAGCGGAGCGGAGACATGCGGAACAGACCAATCACAGAAGTGAGGCGGAGCTGAGATACATATTTCAACTCAAGTAATTGACAACATTTCATATTTATAACAGGTGGAAATTAATATAGAGATAGACAGGGCTTTATGTCATGTACCTTTAAAAAAATCTTTGAATTTATTCTTCTGTATTTAAAGAAATATAAGAAAATACATCAAATAACTGCAATCTAAGACAATACGGGCTGAATAGGGTTGTTGTCTAAACCAAAGAGCGAAAAAATATATATTTTTTTATTTGACGTTGACAGATGACAGATGCATAACGAGTTTTATTAAGTTTTTTTTTTCATAAGAAAACCGACTAAAGTAACCGTTCCATTAAGTTCTGGTTTTGGTGTTGCCACATTTTAAAATGAGTATGTTTTTATAAATTAATAATAAAATAAATAATCATCTCAGAAAATAAATAAAAACAGAGATTACTTCATCTTTTTAAGCAGAATTCAGAAAAGTAATAAAATGATAGTCTTAAAAATATGAAATGTTGTCAATTGGTCTATTCCGCACGTGACCGCTCCGCCCCACTTCAGTGAAGACGCACCCTTAAACTTATAAAAATCTATTTGTGCGCCGGCTGTTAAAACACACATCATTTTGAAATTATAACTAATCGTGACGTACCTCTTAAAATCGTCCGCTTATTTACGTCAGTCCCATAATGGCCGCACAAACAATAAAAACGAAAACGGTAATGTCCAAAAAGCGAAGTAAAAGACCGGGTAAGCGATTATAATAACGACGGGGTCAGCCGCCACACTTTTACCGATTAACTAGATCTTGGAAAAAGCCGGCCAAGTGCGATTCGGACTCGCGCACGAAGGGTTCCGTGCCATCAAATAAAAACACGGCGAAAAATATCAACTGTCTATCTAGCTATCACGGTTCATGAGATACAGCCTGGTAACAGACGGATTAGTAATAAATAGGGTCCCGTTTTACCCTTTGTGTACGGAACCCTAAAAAAGTTAAGCGTGAGTAGGATCGTAGTAGGTATAGAGTTTCGTATTCGAAATGATTTTAGTTTTGAGTTTGTCCGGGCAATTCGTTTGTCCTTCGATGGCCGCATTATAAATAAACATCTACGTTAACGTGAAAAAAAGATACGGCCGTTTATGTCGCGAAAAACGTACATTTCGACACTCAGGGAATCAAAATGATAGGGTACTTCCCGATGAACTACTAACTAGAACTATGAAATTTGGCAAGTAATATCGTCACATACAACAAGTACTTATAAAAATCTGAAAACTATACATTCGTAATAAAATCATAAAAAATATAGTCCTTTTCAAACATCACATTTGGAGAACTCGGTTGCGTTAAGTTTGCACCTCGTTTGTATGCGGCGCCATACATTTCAGATGCAAACTTAACTCAACCAGGCCAATTAAGATGGGATAAGTGAAAGTTTGTAATGTACGGAACCCTAGGTGCGCGAGTCAGACTCGCACTTGGCCGTTTTTTTTTATTTGGCAATGATAGTTTTGGGTGGCTGGTAAGAAGAATATTTCCACAATTTTGTTACGGAACCCAAAAAATACCTATTCGATACGATAGACTTAGTTCTCAAATAAATTGACGCCAAATTAGTACTATGAATAGGTATGGAATATTGACCTACTCTACAAAAATTACAAAAAATCGTCATCTCGTCACTTTTTGAAACCCCGACAAAACGGTAAAATAAAAACTAAAAAAAAAAATTTTTTCGGGTACCTCTCGAACACCTAAAGTGGGGGTGATTTTTTCTTTCGTTTCAACACTAGTGTGTGGAGTGTCGTTGAATAGGTATTTTAAAAATAATAGGGGTCTCCAAACATTATTTTTTGATAAAGTCAGCAGTTTTGAAAATATTCGCTCCGAAAATAAAAAAAATAGCGTCCCCCCTTCTAACTTTTTCACCACGGGTCAAAAAATTATGGAAAAATTCATGAAAACGAGGCTTTATAAGTACTTTCAATGAAAACTATATTGAACAAAATCAGTAGAGTCGTTTTAGAGTTATCGCTAAATTTTATAATTTTCTTAAAAGGACGTAAGTTGACTTCCAGAAGGTAATAAGTAATTACAGTTACTTCGGCGTTTACGACCTTTTTATAGAGCTTGACATTTTTCCTGTTACTTAAGTCTATTGTGAAGGATGAGCAACTACGGAACCCTACACTGAGCGTGGCCCTACATGCTCTTGGCCGGTTTTTTCATAAATAAAGCCAATAAGGCTTTATATCCTAATGGGGCATTACCGGTAATCCGTCGGCGGTTACGCACAATGTATCAATAATGGTGTTACGCAACTTTATAATTAAAATAGAAAGCATTTCGGATCAGCTCAAGTCATTGTCCGAGTGACAAGATAATGCTTACATAAATAACTATTGTATCTTTAGCAAATCCACTTCTACGCTTTTGCGTTCCCTAAAAACAAGTCGTAAGTACACGAAATAAAGTTGATTTCGTTGCGATGAGGGAACGAACGATACTAGGTATTGAAAGTAGTAGTTCTAAGCGATCTGACCATCAATTTCGGTTATTTCAAAGCAATAAAAACAACGAATTACGGACAAATAGTCTGGTGAAAGTGAAATTTCAATATTGTTTTGAAGTTCATTGAAATCTGAATGGAATAATTAATGTAGTAATCATGAATCATTTCTAAATTAAATTTTGAAGGCGCCTTCGTAATTTGCATTGTTTTTTGTGTTCATCGGTGCGTGGGAATTTGATTCTAGATTTTTAGGGTTCCGTACCCAAAGGGTAAAAAACGGGACCCTATTATATTACTAAGACTCCGCTGTACGTCCGTCTGTCACCAGACTGTATCTCATGAATCGTGATAGCTAGACAATTTCACAGATGATGTATTTCTGTTGCCGCTATAACAACAAATAGGTATTAAAAACAGAATAAAATAAATATTTAAGTGGGGGCTCCCATACAACAAGGGTGATCGGTTGCGTTAACTTTGCACCTCATTTGTATGCGGCGCCATACCAGGTGCAAACTTAACTTAACCCGGCCAGTTCAGATGGGAAGTGTTTGCACTGAATCCTCGGTGCGCGAGACCGACTCGCACTTGGCCGTTTTTTATGTTACAGTGACGAGGCATCCGTAGGACCCGATTCCCGTGGCGACCGCATTGTACAGAATTATTGCTGCTACCTATTTTTTATTAAAAGTAGAAACTTTTTTTTGTAATGTCTGATAAAGTTTAAATAAATATCTAGTGTAATTTCTATACTAAAAATAAAGTGTTCGCTGGTTTGTTCTGCTCATATTTTATCGTTTATTGTTAGTTTTAGTTGAACTTGATGTTTTTAGTATTTATATTTTTCGTTGTATTGCAACCGACGCAATCAAAGGGCTCAGTCTGAAAACCAGCGCTGGACATTTTTGCCTAGCACACGCTGAGACTGAAACCCATTGCCTCATACTTTTCTAAGAAATCGTTTTTTATATTTATTGTCATTATGTTAGGTAAGTATATAATTCTTTCTGTCTTTTTTCTGTTTTTGTAAGTATAAATTATGTGCATGTAATTTAAGTTGTGGCAATAAAGACATTTCTGATTCTGATTCATATGGAGCATTGACGTGATGTTTTTGCGTAGAACTGTAATATACTAGTGAGCCTAATTAATTTTTGAATTTTTGTTAAAGCAGTTACGTCTGCTCCGAATACGAGCTCACCATCCTACTAAATTGACCGAACGAGCGAAGCGTCTCAGCTTCAGCTTGGCCAAAATTTCATTCGAATGTCCGGATGTTCGGATTTCCGGCGGATATCGCCTAGAGAGCACATTTCTGAACCGATTCTCATCAAATTTTGTGTGTAGATTCGATAAGCATATTCAACTTTTTTGTCAATTCCGTTTTCGAGATTATTCAAAATGACAGTTATTGAAACCTTGAACAATGTGACATTTTAGCCATCTCATAACAAACTCGCGATGTCTACAGCCAATTATTGAACCTAAATCTTAATGGGTGTGTCTATTTAGACTTAGTTAGTAAACACGTTTAAAGCATAATGCTTGAGAAATAATTTTGTAATTCCTTTGTTCAACAGGCGTAACCATTGTGACTGACTGCAAGGACTCGAATGCGCTCAAGTTACCCTTCTATAATACTTGGGCTAGGTATATGTGGATAGGTAGGTACGTAACGCTCGGTTGTCGACACGGCTATTCACTTTACTGTCTTTCTGATAATCCTTTATTTAGACTAGAGACAACCCTAAATTAAACTTTAGGGGCAGTCAGCATCTAAAGTAGCCGACAATTTTAGTATACAATCTAAAGCATCCCTAGCACAACTGTGACACGCGAGTCTACTACCTGTCTCTATCTGTACAGTACTGTGAGAGAGTGACATGTGATGCTATGTCGCGCGACATGCGTCGCGATCCAGTTGTGCTAGGCGGGCAGCTCACAGAGCCAGCACCTACCTATTATTCACATCGAAAATGCAATCGATTCTGAGAAGGATGAACCCAAAAACGTCAATTTCCGGAAGAGAAAGGGACATAAGTTTTTTTTAAACGCTCTACGGTCGTGCATTAGATTACTCGTGCAAAGGCAAAGGCGGAGCTGTGCACCATGATACACCGTAAAACGATCGAATGCTATCGCGACATCCGTGGCGTAGTGAACCACTATTGCCGCGCAAGTCTGGGGGTGTTAAGTTAGTTTGAAAGAAAGAATGCGCTCGAGGGCAAGTTCAACATATTCGGTTGTTATGTCTTCTTTTTTTGCCATTTTTGTTACCTCAGAACTCCGTCTTTTATGAATTTCCAAAGGCATTTCCAGATTCGTCCCATAATATTATGGTGATGATCTTATGACGAGATCCATAAGTTCGCCACGTGAAAGAAGTTGGGGAAAACATTTGCTTTAATGAGACCTGTCATTAGTAAAGCGTTAAAAAACCTACCTACATTGGAACCAATGTTTTTTTTTTTGCGGGATCAGAGAAGAAGGACACACAGGTCATGCTGAATATGCTTAAAATAATTACATGGACACAAAAAGCAAGCTATGAGTGAGGTTGGGTTCCACTCATAAAATTTGAATGCTCTATCTGTGATCAGAACTGATCACTTGATAACATTGGATGGATGTGCTTGGAATCTGTTATATATAAGCAGTCAAGCTATTTTCAATCACACTTTTAAATAAGATAATATGATGAAAAATTAATGGAACACCTTACTCTTAGTAGAGAAAAAAAAAACACAAAATATAAAGTACATGTACAGATAGTTTAGGTCCCAATAGTTCAAGGTAGGTTCAATTAGATCATAAGTTTCTTAAGGTTTACTGACTTTTAGCTTAGCTGTATATGAAACGGTCATTAACTGAATAGACCTGTATTGTAACAAATAATAAATAGTCTAGTTTATAATTTTTACTTTAAGGTTTTATTTTCCTGCCATGTCATTATTGTTTTGCTGAATAAATGGAAGAAGATTGATAGAACTAAATTATTGTATATTGTGTTTATGATTTTTTTTAATGAAAATTTTAATTAAGGGAAAGTCTTAACATAACTGCAGTACATATAATAAAAGGCTGCCTCAAATAAGATTTGTGTAGATTTTTGGAATAATATTACAGGTGGCTTGTTTCATCTTCAAATATATTTATTGTCATTTATGTAACCACTGTTTTTTTGTTCAAATTGTTATTTTAAATAAATAATAGGTATAATATGTTAACAGGATTCTTATAAGAAAAAAATGGGAGTCTGTCTTACAATGTGAGACAGCAAAATGCCAATCTTTTGTACTTAAAGGTATTGTAATAGCGCTCTCAGCATTATTAATTTTGTGTTTAAATAAAACACTTCAAGTGTTTAAAACTTACCAAATAGTTTTAATTATAATAATTTTCATCAAAAATCTGAAGTACACTGCATGAAAACCTGCACTTAACTGATCCAGACATACAGACCAGATAATTGCATTAAGTGCAAAAATTTCAACAATCTGGCCAATCCCAGGACACAATGTATGGCCTCGAGGCATTCAGACGTAACCCAGTATTGTGAAGTACATCTTATTGTCCAAAATACAATTAAAACGAATCAAACATACCTAGAGGCTTGGGGCTGCAGGCATGTCAATGGCATGCCATGCCGAACAATTAATCAATGCATACTCTACTTATTAAAGAGGAAATAGTACCTAAGTACTCTTATAAAAAAAAACTTTGAAGATAAATAAAAACATGCTAGCATTGAATTTCGTGAGTGTAAATGTGGGTAAATTAATACATTGATTAGTATACAGATATTAGTAGTAATATCAGGATAATTTATATGAATTTTTAAATTAGACAAGGTAAATAACTACAGGTTTTAACTTATGTTCCGGCATTATTTAAATTAGGTTTAAATTACATACTTAATAATAATATATACGGCTATATTTTGGTTATAATTTATACGGCGTTAAGTTCAAAAATATTGCACGCCATCCCAAAAATTTATCCGAAAGTAATAATAAGTACCTTGGTACTTTGTAAGTAACATAGTTACACAATTTGATAGATTCGGCATGAGAACAAAACAACTCCAAAAATTATGAAAACTCGTCAAGCGTAGGTAAGTGAAGAAAGGTTCAAAGGTAATAAAAAATACGTACTCACCGGCGCAACCACTTGAAAACTCCCATGTTGCCCAAAGAAGCCACTTTTTGTAGAAATGTAAACCATACAGTAATTAAACGGCACTACACGCGCATGGTGCGCAATTAGCAACTAATCAACTTTTCAACTAAAACGGAAAGTCTCGGTAGAAGCACGCGGAGCATTACCGGCGCGTTAGAGGGCCTACACTTACAAAAAACGTCTAGCAACAATGACCACCGATATATTGTGCGGTCAGACAAAACATCACGAACAACACGGCATTCGCAATGAACTGAATTCAGTTTTTTATACAAATTACTTTTCGTCGCGCTCCGGTGATCCACTTCATCCGCCGGTCGGGCCTCGCTCGCTCGTCGTTCTAGTCTACCGCGGTCACAGGCGGGTCGGCAATTGTGTGAGCCACACAACAGAACAGACAGACGCCAAGCCAAAAAATAAAAGTCTAATTTCTAAGGAAATTAGAAGGTACTTGTAAATACTGGGCGGTTAAGAAACATGAAATGATTGTTTACTTCTCTTTTGACGTTTCCGTTTCTGACCGGCTTTTCAGAAGTTTCACAGCTTTATACTCAAACAAAAACTTCTTCATTGTGCATTATTTTAAAATTCCACCATATGTATCAAAATTAGACTTTAAATTATGCAATCTTGATAGATAATTTTATTTACTAAACAACCGATAAAATAAATCACGTTGATTGACAAAATGGACGTCAAAACAATGCCGGAAAATAGATTTAAACCTATATAATTATTTAGAATGTTTTATTAAAAAATTAAGGCATGTGTTCGTTATGATATTACTAGAAATTAATAAGTATATGCTTGATAAATGAATATCAATAGGTAAGATGTACACATCTTTTAATAAGAGACAACTTGACTACTAATATTATTTCCTTTTTCCCGCCACATTTGTGTTGCCCTATCGTACGTTGGTCTCGTGTTGCCACTACAAATAAATCAGCAAATAAGGTGCGCGCGCACTGCGCGGCATCATTGCATTTTATCGACATTTCTTATCAGTTTCGGTACATAAACATCACTATTTTTTTTTTTTAGAATGGCAATAAATCGTTTATTGCTGTCAGTCAACTGTCATGTCAAGTTTAATTTTCGAAGAGAATGTTTACGTTGAGTTTGATTTGTATTTATTATTTTAATCCTAGTTTTCCTTATCAACAATAATGGATGAATTAAAAGGACCTACTATTCAGATAGTTCTTCATGTTAAAGAAGGTAAATATACGGTCCCGTAGGAACATGCATGGCCATTGGTTTAATTGTTGTTGTTAAATTCGTGTTGCGTTTTTTTCAGGCCTTGGTTTTGGTTTCTTGCGAGTTCCTTTCATTGTTAGTGGATCTTTAAATGGATACATGCTAGAGACTGATCCCGCGGTTCCCTGCCATGCTCCCAGTTTCGACGCTGAATTAGTTTGGGAGGCCGATAAACGACGGTTTCGCAGGTATCCATAAATACTTTATGGTTTTGTAATATTCTACTGATAAACACATACTACAATCTACGTATATCACCGTTAATTCTTCTACATGTATCATATTATATTTTCTACTGATAAGTTTTTGTCATTCTTAGATTGCCTGTTAGAAACTTTTAGTCAAAATTTTACAGCTTACGAGTCCAGAATGTTCCCATCAAGGTGGAAGTATTTACGATGGGGACACAGGGGCGGAAGGATAAAGTGGGCTACCTCCTCCTCAGCTTACTCGGAGCTCAACCGTGTCCTGCCAGCAAAATTGTTGATGTGAGTTATTCATCTTTTTACTAGCAACTCGCCCCGGCTTCGCACAAGTGCAATGCTGATAACTTATCCATGTATAAACCTTCCTTTTGAGTCACTCTATCTATTTAAAAAAATGCATCAAAATCCATTGCGTAGTTTTAAAAATCTAGGCATACGGACAGCAGGAACCGACTTTGTTTTATACTATGTAGTGGTTTACGTTTTTTGAATCACTTGCGATACATTTATAAATGCATAATAGTTACAATGCAATTGCATAATTACCTCTAATAATGCCATTTAGTAGAGTTGTTAGTCCGCTGTTTTCTAACATAATTGTGCGCATCGGGTTACAAGCATGAAATTTCTACCACAGAGTATTCCACAGTGATTATTTTCAGATGTGGAGGGAAGTCAGATTCGTCCCCTGCCAGGCGGGAGAGCGGAGTGAATACGGCCAAGTATCCCTCTTTTCTTTTTTTATTGCTGGTCAGTTAAGTCTACCAGGACGTGTTTGGTATCGTTCCCGTGTAAAACAAATATCAGAAATTCATTTTTTATGTTATTTTTGTATAGTCCTATATAACAATATGGGTGTAATGTCCGAAAAGGTAAAAATCACAACAAGTTTTAGTCTCAGGGAGATAAATTAGTTATATAATATATCCTGAATAAAAAAAACTTGTGATTTTTACAATTTCAGAAACAACCATATTTTTATTTTTGAAATTTGAAATTATGAAATTTGAAATTTCCTGATATCTGTTTTACACGAAAACGAGACGACACAAGTCCTACTAGCGTTACCTGATCAGTAATATAAAAAGAAAAAGAGGACTCCTTTGTCCTATTCACCCCACTTTCCCGCCGCACAGGGGACGAATCTGACTTCCCTCCACATCTGAAAATAATCACCGCAGAATATTCTATCTGTGGTAGAAATTTCGTGGTTGTATCCCGATGTACACAATTTCGCGACTTAGCAAAATATACTCAATCAAGTTTTTGTCCCGACTCACAATACTGCCATGTTACGGTAAAAGGTCGTATCTTTACACGCAGGCTAAGCTTAACATCAACATTTTTTTCAAGGTACTTTTTGTATCAGATGTGCCCAATATGTATACATTTTTAAAAACAAGATTAAATTTGCTGTTTAGTAATATTTTTTTAATTGTAAATATTCAGGATACTTAGATAACTAATTTATCGTTCTGAATAAAAAAAGTTTTTATATACGATTTCTACCTTTTCGTCAATAAACCCAAATTTTTATATGAAACTATTCTTAAATAACATGAAAAATTAATAGCTGATATCTATTTTACACGAACACGATGTCGCGCAAGCCTTATAGCCTTAACTGATCAGTAATAAAAAAAAGAAAAAGAACAGTACTTGGTCCTCTTCACCCCGCTCTCCCACCACACAGGGGACGAATCTGACTTCCCTCCACATCTGAAAATAATCACTGTGGAACGCTGTGGTAGAAATTTCATGCTTGTAACCCGATGCGCACAATTTCGCGGCTTAGCAACTCTACTAATTTGCAAGTTGAAGTCAAAATATATTCATATAAATTAAGCAAGATGTAAAGTTTTAAACAAACCACGGGCAGTAATTTGTAAAGCCTCAGATCACTCACCTAGGGATCGGTCCAATTCACTGCCCTAGGTATGTAATGTACTATTAACATAGCACTTACAGTGTTCTGCTTTACCAGTATGTGAGTACTAACTAATAGTGTAAGGATTTCTGATACAGTATTTAGTTTTATTGATGAACCAACTTGTATAATTTCAGGTGCGGCACTCTTGGCACCGGCTGCTGGGGGTGAAGTCAGAGGGCAAGTGCTGCCACCCGCAGCTAATGCTCAGCCTTACCATTGAAGACCGTGCCAACACCCCCACTCCAGTAAGATAAAAAAAAAAGCCATTTGTGTCTTTCTGCATTGACAATTTATCTCGTCTAACTGGCTGAACCAACTTCCAACTATTTTTGGTACAGTCGCCATCAGATATATCGCAGCATATAATGCATTAATAAATATCTGAACATGATTCTTATTGACTGGGCATTACAGTACATGTTTAGATTTTTATGAACTCCTTATATGCTGCGATATATCTGATGGCGACTGTACATGTGTATCCAAAGATTTTTAAAGGATACTTTTCCCGACCATGGAGAGGAAATAAAGAGGTTTGTGACTTTACATCCCCGCGGATAAAGTATATGATAAAATTATATAGATGCGAATAAAATTCCTCGTTCCTGGTGCTAACAAAATCTAGGCGTTAAATTGTTTTTGTTGAGTGTGACGTCATTTTCTTCTTACTTCTTCCATGCTGATCATGAGTTTTCCTTGCTTTGTCGCCAACGTCCATACCACGTTGAACACACCGGTTCTCGTCCGATCACCGAAGTTAAGCAACGTCGGGCGAGGTCAGTACTTGGATGGGTGACCGCCTGGGAACACCTCGTGTCGTTGGCTTTTTGCTTTTTTTTTTGTAATATGATTATGTGGATTGTGAAATGATTAGAAATGGTTATATATGATGTAGAATAATGTATGCCTTATTTATCTTTATTCCAGAGAAACGAACTGCGTATGTTTCATAGCAACGACGTAGCTTATCCATCGACTTATAATACTGGGAACCCGACTGCTGGACTTTTATTGACACTTAGTAAGCACAAAATACATTTATTACCACTCATACCTTTATAGACACTCAGTAAGCCCAATATACATTTATTAATCCTCGGTAAGCCCAACATACCTTTATAGACACTCAGTAAGCTCATCATACCTTTATTAACACTCAGTAAGCCCAACATAGTTTTTTAGCGAGTAGAATGAAGTGAAGTCTTAGTTGCTTGATTTTTAGAGATCCACGCTAGATTGCCTATTTTAAGGCATTTGTATACTTCCTTACATTACTTACCTTATTATTTAGCAGCGACTCGATGTATGTGTGGTTCTCAGATATTGATTATTATTATACTATTATTTCAGACGAATACATAGCAGAAAGCAAGAAGACTGTGTCTTCTCCGGAACTGCGGCCCAAGTTGTTGTGCGAAGAGGGACTCATACAGATCGGTGATGGCAAGCACCTTTTCGTGCTCAGTTTCGTCATTGGCTCCGTCGAAAACTTAGACGCGGTAGGACCGGAAAATATGTTGGTTATTTTTATGGTTCCGTACTGAGAAGGTGAAAACGGGATCCTATTACTAAGCTTCTGCTGTCCGCCTGTCACCAGGCTGTATCTTATGAACCGTGATACATGATGTATTTCTGTTGCCTAAAAACAGAATACAATAAATATTTAAGGGGCTCCCATACAACATACGTGATCGGTTGCGGTAACTTTACAGCAACGAGCAAGCGAGAGAGAGCGCTGTTATTTATATATTTATGAATCATGTAATGTCTATTTTTTTTAATATTATGTTCATTAAATAATGACCTGATATAAAACAGTGTATAATACAATTTTAGAATTTATAATACTATAATAATAACGACCATTTTTTTCCAGTTATTACCGGACTACGCGTCTAGGAAAGATGCGAGGGATTGCTATGTTACCTATTCGGTCTTTACGCACAACATTACAACAGACAGGTCAGTTTAATTTTGATGTCGGTAAAATGGTTATAAGCGTTTTCGTAATTATATTGTGATTAGAAGTGATATTATAATTACTCACTAAATAAAAAACGGCACTTTTCATTTAGATTAAATTATTCACTTCTACTGTTGCCAACGTCCATACCACGTTGAATACACCGGTTCTCGTCCGATCACCGAAGTTAAGCAACGTCGGGCGAGGTCAGTACTTGGATGGGTGACCGCCTGGGAACACCTCGTGTCGTTGGCTTTTTGCTTCCTTTTTCTTCATAATTAATGTAATTTTAGTCTAGTTACAGCATTTGATTTGCAGTTGTGCAGTTGGTGAACTAACTCCTACATAGGTCGAAGTATAGCGACAATACTGCATTTTTTTTTTAGTGCCATAGGGCTTTCATTATGTACGGAACGGTCGGTGCACGACTCCAACTCGCACTTAATCGTTTTTAGGGTTCCGTAGCCAAATGGCAAAAAATGGAACCCTTGTAGATTCCTCATGTCTGTCTGTCTGTCTGTCTGTCCGTCTGTCTGTCCGTCCGTATGTCACAGCCATTTTTTTCCGAAACTATAAGAGCTATACTGTTGAAACTTGGTAGGTAGATGTATTCTGAAAACCGCATTAAGATTTTGATGCAAAAATAATAATAAATATTGGGGGCTCCCCATACTTAGAACTGAAACTCAATTTTTTTTTTCATCAAACACATACGTGTGGCTATCTATGGATAGGTCTTCAAAAATGATATCGAGGCTTCTAAAATATTTTTTTTCTAAACCGAATAGTTTGCGTGACAGACGCTTCCAAAGTGGAAAAAGTTGGTCCCCCCCCCTCTAACTTCTAAAATAAGAAAATGAAAAATCTAAAAAAAACATATGATGTACATTACTATAAAAACTACCAACGAAAATTATTTTGAACGAGATCTAGTAAGTAGTTTTTTTTTAATACCTATTAATACCTAACTTTGCACCTAATTTATATGGGGCGCTATACATACCAGGTGCAAACTTAACTTAACCACTTAGGGATGGAAAGTGTTTGTACGGAACCCTCGGTGCGCGAGTCCGACTCGCACTTGGCCGGTTTTGTTTTCTCATAGGGTGGCAGTGACAATGACGGGTCAGCGCGTGAGCGCGCTGTTCAACCAGCGCACGTCCCTGCGCCTGCGCAGCTGCCTGGCCGACCTGGGCCGGTACTTCGCCGAGTGCCCGCACCTCGTCACCACCGTGCGCGCGGGGGACAAGGACGTCGGTATGTTCTGTCCTTTTCGATGATCTGTCATCATAGAGCCTGACCAGAAATATATGAGGATGCGCCATATTGCGGAATTTCGCTGGGACTAATTTCTTACACTGGCAACGATTTTATGATCATAGGAACTGACAGATATTTAAACTAATGTCATTAGAGTGCGGATTGCGATTGGTTGCAAAATTGTTGCCATATAAATCTTATAAATAACGCCCTCTTGACAATCCTCATATATTTCTGGTCAGGCTTTACAAAGTTGTATTCCGCTAAGCATAATCAGTTGCTCATACACACTAGCGCCATCTATTAACTGATTAGTGTGTTAAAAGGCCTAGCGCTATCTGCCGTAAAAACAGCTCGGGTATAGCACTTGGTAGCTTATTGGTTTGCATTTATTTCTTGCTATGCAATAAAACAGTATCAGTCCAATTTGACGACGCTACTGAGCCGGCGGTCCTAGGTTCGAATCCCGGCGAGGGTAAATATTTGTGTGTTGATCTCGAATATTTGTCCCGGGGTCATGGATGTTATCCTATATATGTATATCATCGTCTAGTTCCTATAGTACAACAACAATGCTTCTTAGTTTGGAACTAGGTCATCTTGTGTAAGATTCTCCCTTAATGTTTATTTCATTTATTTTATCAAACATGCAATGAAATACCGGCATAACATGCGTTATATCACGCTTTGAAGCATCACGTTTCAAACGGATCAACTCAAGAGAATTGTAAAGAAATTTCATACAAAATTGAAGGCCTAGGCCGGGAAACATATTTTTTTTAAACATGGCGTCTGTATTCATAACTGAATTATGTATATATATTTTTAGTTGTGTATTTTTTATTTTTATATTTGAGAAAAGCACTATACATGCCTTAGCTAGCCGTGAAAAGAGCTTGCCGGCATCGTACCACTGTTCGGCCTCCCAACGGTCGGCGGTCGATACCTACTCACCCAGTAAGCCCTTTCTGTAACGCACCACAATTCCCCAGGCATCTGCAGCATGGACCTGCGCAAGCTGGTGCCGACGGACGACGAGCAGCACTTCCTAAGCTTCTGCGACGAGCAGCGCTCTCTCTCTATCCACGAGCGCTGTTTCATTCTACGCGTGGACGGCGGCGACGAGCGGCGGCCGTTTGTCGACGTCGACATGAGCCTCAAGTACCAGGGCGCCAGGACCGAGCCGGTGGTGATTATGAACAAACATGATAACGGGAAAGGTTTTCTCTCTTTCTCCCTCTCTTCAATCGTTCCCTCACTGACAGATATGTCCAGCTCTTCAGATATCTGGTCTGACCACCTTTTGAAACTTCTGCCTCTAGGTCTTTAACCTTTGATTTTGGCTGTTACCATCAGGCGTTCCATATTATTTGTCTCTCTGCGTGCATCCTGGCCAAAGTACTGCACTATTCGTTGCCAACAATATAAATTCTGGTAAATGACTCATTCTAGGGAACTTTTTACACTACTACAGTTTCACATTTACGGAATTCTACAATAGTAAAAATAAAAACATGCTTGGCGTAGAGCAACGTGTTGTGTTGTTTATTTTTATACGTTATTGTCATATTGCCTCGTACTGACAGTGTTATTTCGTCGTGGTGTCGCCAACGTCCATACCACGTTGATTACACCGGTTCTCGTCCGATCACCGAAGTTAATCAACGTCGGGCGAGGTCAGTACTTGGATGGGTGACCGCCTGGGAACACCTGTTGGCTTTTTGCTAATTCATTCTCTTTTTTTTTCAGAAACCATTGATGCTCTCGGCTCGTAGTGCTGTCCAATTGGAGTCTGGAATGAAGTCGGAGGTGTTGCAGAAAGAAAGTATATTGAATTTTAAAAGCAGCGGAAGTTGTACCAATTTGGATCAAGATATTGGAGGCGTGGGTTATACCAATAATACTGCTAGAAATACATCCAGGTAACTGTTTTAATGCTTACAATTATATTAACACGTTGTATCGTTGTATGATGCACCCTGTCACTGAAATGTATAATAGTATATATTATCTATATTAATAATTTCGTCACGGGGTACGGTAGACCCGATCGAAACCTATCTCGAATTAATAAGCGTAAAAAAATAAGAGTTTCGAATCGACAACATATACCCGCAAAATTCGGATTGTCGAGTATTTTGTGATTTAAAATATTAAATAATGACATTTAAACCTTCAGCCATATTGCTTTCTTTGACATGCCTTCAGAAACGCGTTTGTTGCGTTCAGAAAATGTTAAACAATTTCACACCGATTGACGTGGTGAATTGCTTAACCGTAAAGCCTGTATTTGAGGATGCGCCATATTGCGGAATTTCACTGGAACTAATTTCTTACACTGGCAATGTTTTTGATTTTATGCTGGTTTGTCAACAATGTCAATGTCATTCGTGGCGGTTTCTTTAAAAGAAAAATATCCAGAGTAAATGCCGAAAACCATTCACAGTCGTGAACGTAAAATTATAAATAAAGTGTACACGGGTTTACTACGAGAAAAACAGTAAGGAAAAGAGTGCATTCCATTAAATGATAGTAGTGTTCCCGTGGGATGAGGAAGGAGTTGCAAATTTGTTACTTATTTATAGGAAAGTGGATTTGTAATAATTTGGTAGCCCACTTTTATTACCGACTTCAAAAAAGGAGGAGGTTCTATGTTTCACTGTACCAATGTAAGTATGTTTCTTTTTGTTTTTTTTTTTTTTCATGTATGTTCACTAATTTCTCCTTCAATTGTGAATCGATTATCAAAATTATTTTTTCATTTGAGAGAGTATACTCCTGATGTGGATCCATTACTACCAAGACGGAATCTGATGATGGGATCCCAGTGAAATCAAGGGCAATCCTCAAATATTATATTAAGCACTAACAGTGTTTTTCATGTATTTTATAAAATTTATTCAGGTATTTGGGTGGTTCCGTACCCAAAGGGTAAAAAGGGGACCCTATTACTAAGTATCGTTACTTATTAACTAGAGAGCGTGTATCGGAACGCACCCGCGACAAACGTCAAATTTAGACGTCGTATTTAGAAGTCGTATTTAAAATATTAAATTGTGTATTAGCTACTTATTTTTAGCTAAAAAGTGATCTTCTGTGTACAAATATCCCGTGAGGATGTTATTTAAGGTGGAAGTGACCCAAAAGGAGTTGTTTTGCACCGAAGCAATACACAAAGGAACCAACCGTCATTGTCATACTTATACCGTTTAAGATTTGAAAAATATGTATTTATTTTCATAGAAATTGGAACCAGGGAGTATTTGTATCTAATTACTTATTGCATTTCATTAGTTTTTACTTGTTTTGTCATGTATTAAAACCATATACTCTGATTTCTTTTGATTGTTAGTATGAGTAGTGGAGTATAGTGTCAACAAATAAAATATTACCCCTAAATGCATAAAAACTGTGTCTTATAGGTATAATTATATTGCACAGATTAATACTAAGACATATTACGTTTCATTAGAACCATCACCTTAGAATTGTGTTTATATTTGTGGTAAAGAATTACAAGAGACCTTACTTTGCCTTGCCCTCTTTTCATTTATTCATATATTTTTTTTAACTAGTACTCTTGCATAATATAAGTTTCTATAGCAAATATAAAACATATTCACAATGTTTTCAGCACAAGTTTCAAAACCAACCACCAGGAGTGATGTTATGGCTAGCCGACTGCGGCAAACACAGCTGGAACTAAAAGAGATAAAACAGCTGAATGAGAGACTTCTTCAGGAACGCGAGGAGAGTGAAGAAGAGGTGGAACGTATTATTAGAACCAATACGGCCCTCAAAACTCAGCTCGCGGAACAGGATGCACATTTTGAGGACGTACTGGGTCAGCGCGATGAGCTCCAAAAAACTCTGGAACAGTTTCAGGAGTGTTGTGCTACACATGATCAAGCGCTGCAACGCATTCGAGACCTCGAACAACAGCTGGAGGAATTGGAACAAAAACCAATATCGGTTGATACTTGCAAACGTTGCTCCGAACAAGCAGACTACAATTTAAGTATATATGCCGAACTGAACAGCTGTGAACATATAGACATATTAAATGACACCATAATAAGTGCACCTGTAATCGAAACCATAGACTTAACAAATTCTATGTATATAAATAGCCACAGTAATGGAAAAAATATAATTCAAGGATCGAAGAAGATTAAGAAATATCTTAAATTAAGTAGATTTATTAAGCGATCAAAGGTATTATTAAAAAGACACAAATCCTTATTTAAATCTGTGTCTTTCAAACAAAATAATGTGGCTCTGATGAATGATCTCATAGATATTCAAAATGACCTGGACCATGCCCTGGATATTATAAAAAAAAGAAACGATGAGCTCAAAATTCTAGAAACGACTTTAAAAGACGTCAACGATAAGTACGAGTTATCGAGTAACCAGATGCGGGAATACATCGGGTTTATGAACTGCGTCATAGATCTAGGGAACAGCAACGCGGAACGACTCGATTCTCTGGTGGCGGCTTCGCCGCGCTGCGGCACCTGCGTGTCCCCCGCGCGCCGCACCCCGCTCGTGCCGCGCCTGCCCGCGCCCGCGCCCACGCCGCGCGCCGCCGGCCGCGCCCACCCGGAGCCGGCGCCGCGCCGCGTCTCGTTCGCGCCGCCCACGCCCCGCACCCGCCGGCCGCCGCGCGCGCCCGACGTGCCGTCGCCGAGGCCCGCGAGTGCCGCGCGGGCGCCCCACACCCCGAGCGCCGCGTGCTGCGCGCCCGCGCCGGCCGCGCCGCGGCGCCCGCCCGCGCCCCGCACGGTGCTGTACACGGACCGGGTCGGTGTCGGGCTCGGCGCGCTGCTGGCCGGGCGCCTGCAGCAGCCGGTCACCAACAACTGTCTGCCGGGCGCCCCTCTCGGCCGCGTCGCCTCGTCTATTTCTGCCGACGCGTTCGACCGACACACCACCGTCGCGATCATGCTGGGAGACAGTTTGGGTTATACCAAGCGTGACGTGGTCGACTTCTGCGATACTCTCGCCGGTGTTGTCGACCGAGGTGTGGGTAAAATTATTGTGTGTGCGTTACCGTTTCCGGAGAAAACGTCTGAAAAAATGTATAATAAGATAGAATATTTCAATTCCCTATTCTATAGACTCAGTCTGTATACCTCCACGATTTCGTATTTTGATACGAATAAATTTATTAAAAACTTTGTCCTGACTCGCAATCGTATGTATCTTTCGAAAAGATGCTTACGTGATTGTGCTAATCTGTTAGCATATAATATTATAGACGCCGTCATGACTAGCATGACTTGTGATGGTAGTGCTAGGGTGAATCTTGCGTTACGTTGTAGCGACGTGGGATCTCCCGGGACGGAGTCTTCGGGTGATTTAAACTGATTTCTTCGACAACGTGTGTCCCCGCCGGCTCTGCGCCCCCCGACGATTTTAACACTAGTAGTAGATTTGATAATAATGCGATTAATATAGTTCACCAAAATATACAAGGTTTTACTAGTAAAGAACTTGAAATTGGTTTATTTATAGATAATCATAATATTCATATCTTGTGTATAACTGAACACTGGCTTAAAGGTCATGAATTTATGTTCAATTTTAACAATCATAGTATAGTAAGTTCTTTCTCTAGAGAAGTTCACATCCGCGGCGGATCTTTGATTATGGTAAAACATGATTTAAAGCATAAAGAACGCAAAGATATTGTTAACATGTCCATTGAGCGTCAGATTGAACTGTCGTGTATTGAATTGGAACAACTTATAATTATATGCGTATACAGACCCCCATCAGCAGACTATAGTTTATTTGAGTCAACTATGGATGAAGTGCTCAATAGTGTATTCTCAAGTAATAAGTGTATTATTGTGTGTGGTGATTTTAATGTTAATTTGTGTGAAGAATCATCTATGAGTGTGAGTTTATTGAACACTTTTAATTCTTTTGGCCTAGTGAATTTGTTTTCTGAGTCTACCAGAATAACAGCTACCAGTTCAACGTGTATTGATAACATATTTAGTAGTGTTGATGCGATTGATAAATCTATCATAAACAAACTAAGCTCTGACCATTGCGGACAATATGCCTCCTTTAACTTCAGTGGAAATATTGAAAGTGATCCACAAGACGCCATGTGCAGACCTATCTCTGAAAATCGCTTAGATTTGTTTAACCATAACATTCAGAGGAGACTATGTTATCTTACATTTACTCAAGAGGATGCTAACTGTATGTGTTCGGTCTTGTTGAACTGCATCAAAAAAGAATTTGATGCCTGTTTCAATTTGAGGAAAGTACAAGACAGGGTTAAAACTAAATTCAGCGACTGGGCTACACCTGATATTCATGAAAAAAGACGTCGTCTCTACGATCTTTATGAACAAAGGACAATCGATAAGAGACCGGAGTTCCTAGAGTACGTGAAAATGTTTTCCAAATCTTTTAAGCAAATGTGTGCCGCCGCTAAAGCTGATTACTTGTCTAAAAAGATCACAAATTCCAGTGATAAAGTGAAAACTATTTGGAAGGTAATCTATGATGAAACTGGGAAATCGAAACCAAAAGATCGCCATTACACTCTTCGAATCGACGATACTGTAATAAGTTCCGATGTTGAAATTGCCCATCACTTTGAGCAATTCTTCTGCAATATACCTGTAGAGACAACAAAGTCTTTAAATTCATCGCCCGATGTCGCTGAATTACTATTGAAAACGAATGTAACAGAATGTACAACTATCTTTAAATTCATTTATGTAACCCCTACCAATATTATTAAAGCGTTTAAATCGCTAAATTTAAAGAAGACTGAGGATCTGTGGGGCCTATCTGTGAAAGTGTTACATTCAATTGTTGAATCTATTGCACCATATTTAGCTGATATCTTTAATAAATGTATTGATACTGGAGTATTTCCTGATTTGATGAAGCATAGCAAAATTATTCCCTTATTCAAATCAGGTACAAAATCGGACCCCACAAATTTTAGACCAATATCAATACTACCAGCATTAAGCAAAGTTTTCGAGAAGATTATTCTAAATCAACTTATATCTCATTTCAATCGGAATAACCTACTCCACAGCAATCAATTCGGGTTCACCAAGGGTCGCTCTACCACTGACGCTGGCGTGGTACTAGTTAAACATATCTTTGATGCCTGGGAGAAAGCTCAAGATGCTATTGGAGTTTTTTGTGATCTATCCAAAGCATTTGATTGCGTTGATCATGAGAATTTAATACGTAAGCTAGAACACTACGGAGTCAAAAACAATGCCCTTGACCTTGTCTCGTCATATCTTTCAGGCAGAACGCAACGGGTAGATATCAATGGGACTCAATCGACTGGGTCAGCTGTTGCTATGGGGGTACCTCAGGGTTCAATTCTGGGTCCCTTTCTTTTTCTAGTGTATATTAACGATTTACCAAAGCTTGTGCGAGATAAACATGATATAGTACTATTTGCAGATGACACATCTCTTCTTTTTAAAGTAAAAAGGCAAGAAAACAACTTTGATGTGATTAATGATGCACTGTCCTCTATTGTGGATTGGTTTACTGCAAATAATTTACTTTTAAATGCCAAGAAAACTAAGTGCATTAAATTTACATTACCAAATGTGAAACATGTAAATTGTGCCAAGGTAAAACTGAAAGGCGAAGTACTGGAATTTGAAGAAAAAACAGTATTCCTGGGTGTTACTTTAGACTCTAAACTGCAATGGAGTGCGCATATAGCCACTCTTGCAGGTAAGCTTAGCTCTGCGGCCTATGCAGTTAGGCGAATCAGGCAGCTGACAAACGTCGAGACGGCAAAGATTGTATATTTCAGTTATTTCCATAGTGTTATGTCGTATGGAATTTTATTATGGGGAAGAGCGGCGGACATCCAAACCATCTTTGTGCTACAAAAACGAGCTGTACGCGCAATTTATGCACTAGGAGGTCGTACGTCACTAAGAGAGAAATTCAAGGAAACAAACATTCTCACCGTAGCATCTCAATACATTCTTGAGAATATCATGTATGTGCGGAAAAATCTCCATGAATTCAAGCTCAACAGTGACATTCACCACTACAATACGAGAAGTAAGGACAAGCTCGCAATACGTGCCCACCGTCTCCGTAAGGTTAGCTCGTCGTTCGTGGGGAACTGTGTACGCTTCTACAATAAAATACCAATTGATGTAGTAAAATTGCCCTGTAGCAAATTTAAAGCGCAAATAAAACGTCACTTATTGAATAAAGCTTATTATACGGTTAATGACTTTTTAAACGACAGTGATGCCTTTAAGCCAGTAGTTTAGTATTGTGTGTCAATAGTAAATTTTTAAATAAGCATTATTTTGGTGGGTATTTTTTAATGTAACATGAGAGCACAATTTGTTGTTTCTCACCGGGCAAACAGTATTAGTCAAGTATGCCCGGCAGCTTGAGCATGTCATGCTCGCTTAAAGGTCTTTGCTTACGGTGGCGTCGTTGATCGGGTCGCAGCCTTCCCTATAATATGGTTGAGGGAGGCGATGGCTGAGATATGCGTCATACTCGTGAACGGGTGCCGTTTGTGGGGTCCGGTCTGTTCATGCTAGCAAGGGCCAAATTAAATATGTAGCAACCGCATACTAGTGTTAAATTAAGTAAACGTGAGAAACTTCATCCTGTACTCGATTGAAGTTATTATATGTTGATTTTTACTTTTTGAACTCTTAGAGACTGTATACATCTCTAAGAAACAGCTTAGTGTAGTATGACACTCAGAGACTTTATACATCTCTGAGGAAATTTAATAATTTTAAATCTTTTTATTGCATGTTATGACGCCTAGAGACCATATACATCTCTAAGAAATTTAGGTTTAATAATTATTTTCTATTGTAAATTATTCACGTTGACGCCTAGAGACCTTATACATCTCTGTGGAATTAAATAATTAAGTTATTTTATTTTATTGCATGTTGTGACACCCAGAGACTTTATACATCTCTGGGTATATTTAATATTTAATATTTTAAATTTATCGTTAAAATTTTATTTTAATGTTCCTACTTAACATTGATTTGGAGTATCTTACATCTCCTTTACGTGTACCAGTGTAATTAGTTATAACACTTCAAATGTATCATGTAATTGTTTTAAGTATTATTTACGAAAAAATGACTTACTGTTGAGTTTCTTTCGGCTTTCTTCTCAACAGCGGTCTCCTCTTGCGAAATGCCGGTAGATTCACAATTTGACTTGTAAAAGTGCCCCTGTGGCCTACTTACTGAATAAATTATTTCATTTCATTTCATTTCATAAGACTTCGCTGTCCGTCTGTCTGTCCGTCTGCCACCTGGCTGTATACATACCAGGTGCAAACTTAATTTAACCCGCCCAGTTAAGATGGGATAAGTGTTTGTACGGAACCCTGGGTGCGCCAGACCGACTCGCTCTTGACCGGTTAGATTTTGATTGTGCGTGTTCTGAGTTGCAAAATGCATACAATGCCGAGTTTTATGCATCGTTATTGCAATGAATAAAAAGATTCGGCTTCAAAAATAAACTGAAAAGCTTTGTTCAATAAAGAAAAGAAAGAAGTTTACCTAAGGTTTGTTAGTCAATAGTCATCTGTTATAATTACCGAATAATCGCCGGGTCATGTAACGATTACACCTGTATAGGCTTCCTAACTATAGTACAATGATGAATATGAGTATCTGAACAATACATAATTAGGTTTTAGTATATCTGATAAACCGCGGGTTACACCGCGGGACTCAGCTGACAATATTATAAAAACTTCACATTTTTTTTGGGAATTTTTTGTCAAATATATAATAGATTAAAAGATCATAATTGTGAAGTGTATATTGCGATTGCTTACATTTTACCCGAGCGAAGCCGGGTTTACAGCTAGTATAGTAATATTAGAAGTTGTTGAACGAGGGTGGCGCACGGCTGCGGAGAACCTTAGGAAGCATTTGTTTAGCACTTTTGGCTGATGATGATGATTTAAACGATTATGTCTATGTATATATATCAGACAACCTCACACAAATCGATCTAGTCCCAAATTAAGCTCAAGAAGGCTCGTGTTACGGGCACTAGACGACAATAAACATACTTATATAGATAAATATATACTTAAATACGTAGAACAAACATGACCCAGGAACGAATATTCGAGTTCATCACACGAATATTGGCCCTTGCCGAGACTACAAACTGCGCCGCCGACTGCGTCGTCACACAAACCTGCAGTCCCTAAGTATTGATAACGTTTTTAGATACAAGGACGCGACCGGAGCGGCCATTCTCCAAACGAACGAAATAACCGAACTGATCCGAAAGATGTGCGATTCGTTCGCGCTCAGCCAGCAGAAGCTTCTGGAAGCGAGGGAGAAACCGGTCACCTGCGACATGCAGGTGCAGTGCGAGGGCGGGGGGGAGGGGGCGGGGGAGGGTGGCGAGGGGAAAGAGGAAGTCGAGGAGGAGAGGTAAGCTAGCTTATGTGTATGCCTAACCCGTTCAATAGTACATTACTGCAGACACCGGCGAAGAAGGGCTTGCCGGGTGAGTAGCTATAGACGGATAGTTATAAGTGATACGAAGCCGGCGAGTCCTTTTCACGGCTAACGCATGTACATTGCATGTTTATTTTTATTAAAGCAGTAACGTCTGCTAACGTAAACTAAATGTTTACAAATGAAGCGAAAATTTAACGATTCGGACAGGATTCGAACCTGCGTTTCCAACGGCTTTCCGGGCCAACACATAACACATACATTGCATGTTTGAGAAAAACAACTTAATTATGGGCATAGAAAACAATGGAAACACCAGATTCCAGCAGCAAAATAATATGAATGCTGTATTTCGTCGGGGTGGTCTATTGTCCTACACTACCAAAACGCAATATCTAGAATATCAGTGACATTAAATTTGAACCTTAATACTATCACGATACCGTTTGTTTTTCATATGAATGTTATAGTGGCGCGTGGCAAACTCGGTAGCTAGCGACTTTGCGATAATAGACACAATGGCCATTGTTTGAAAGTTTAGGGCTCGAAGCGAAAAATTCACCTGGGAAGAGCCGTACTATAGCTACTAAGGCCTCCAAGACGATATATATACAGCTTTGAGGTCGCAAGTCCCCGTCTCAATGACCTTGGGTATTCGATTTTTTTCCCCGCTGGTTCGTAAAATTTTACTGTTTTTACTATACTTTCGGTGACGCCGCTCGTACTACGTCGAAATGATTAGCGGCATCTTACGCATCTTTGCCGTAATAATCGCAATTCTAGAGGCCGAAATCCCGGCACTATACTCGACGCCACGTAGCTTGGCAATAGCGACCAATGACTCCTCCTACCATGAAACTCCATTTCTAATAACGACACTTTTTTTTGTTCCCCGTAACGACCGTTTTTAGTCTTATTGCTACGACGTGGTATAGGGTCCGCTCCCTCCACGCCCAGACACCCTCTACCACGGTGTAGCAATAAAAGTAAAAATGGTCGTTACGGGGAACAAAAAAAAGTGTCGTTATTAGAAATGGAGTTTCATGGTAGGAGGAGTCATTGGTCGCTATTGCCAAGCTACGTGGCGTCGAGTATAACATCGACGTGATACATTTTTAATACCTGTTTCATAAAGCCATCATTTATTTTCAGCACTCCGATAAAACTAGAAACGAGCCAGAGTGACACCTGCATACAACTTGATAAAGGTAACTTTATACAGGGCCATTTGGATCGCTCAGCACGGGCAAGTCTAAAACTATAATACTTACAAAGATCTGTTCTTAATGTTTTTATTAACAAGATAAACTGCAGTATTGATTAAAACAATGGGGAATAGATAAGTAGATAACATTTATAAAATGTCTTGAATTTTTGTTTATAGGTGGGAATAAAAAATACAATACGTAACCCTTTATAATATTAAGGGACAATGCATACAGTATCAAAAATGATACAAAATTTCACTTCTGAATTGACATAAAAAAAATAAAAAATTGTACAAGTGCGAGTCCGACTCGCGCATGAATGATTCCGTACCATAATCTATAACAAGTTTGTTGTATGGGAGCCCCCTTAAATATTTATTTTATTTTATTTTTAGTATTTGTTGTTATAGCGGCAATAGAAATACATCATCTGTGAAAATTTCAACTGTTTAGCTATCACCGTTCTTGAGATACAGCCTGGTGACAGACGGACGGACGGACAGCGAAGTCTCAGTGATAGGGTCCCGTTTTTACCCTTTGGGTACGGAACCCTAAAAACAAATTTATGTCAATTGGGACTTAGTGACTCAGTTTGACAACTTTACTTTCAGTTAAATTTGAATATTATGTCATTTCAGTAGTACGTTTTTGATACATCATGCACCTAGAACTAAAAATCTACATCTAAAACCTAATGTTATAGTTAGGCTACAACGGAGATGCTACGAGTTTGCGGGACAGCGGTGCGCGGTACGTGTGTCTCGCTCACTCGTTATGCTTCCGCGCTCGGATCTCTCACTCAACCGCTTGCCGCGTCGCCGGTCGTGCAAAGCCGTTGCATCTCCATTGTAATCTACATCTATTATCTATTCTGATTAGGTTTTAGATGTAGATTTTTAGTTCTGATTAAGTATTGTATTTTGTCTTTTTTCTAAGGTGTAATTTAGTATATCTAAGGTTTTATTTTGTTAGATGTAAATTCATTTTAAGATTTTAAAAAGGTAGCTTTTTTATTGCCAAACCGTTAAGTATTCTTTGAATAAACAATTTTATCACCCTAATATTTAGACATAACTAACCATATCGTATAAAATAATCTTATCTTATAAAAAAATTGGGCAAGTGCGAGTCTGAATCGCGCATGAAGGGTTCCGTACCATAATCCATAACAAGTTTGTTGTATGGGAGCCCCCTTAAATATTTATTTTATTTTATTTTTAGTATTTGTATGGCGGCAATAGAAATACATCATCTGTAATAATTTCTACTGTCTAGCTATCATCGTTCTTGAGAGACAGCCTGGTGACAGACGGACGGACGGACGGTCGGACAGCGAAGTCTCAGTAATAGGGTCCCGTTTTTACCCTTTGGGTACGGAACCCTAAAAATCAAGATTTTTTGTGAAAGTGTTCCTTTACATCCATTTCCCACTTTAGATATGGTGAAAAGGGCAATACCGTTGGAACAGCGCGACACACTCATGCAGCGCTTCGTGGAAGAGCTCGAGGACTGGAAGGAGAAACAACAGGAACTGTTCAAGATACAGGTACATTTATATTTCTTAAACATGTAATTAAATGTCGCCATAACGTGCGTTATAACAGGCTTCGAAGTATCAGTGTTCGGGCGGAACAACTCGAGGGAATTGTAAAGGAATTTCATACAAAATTGAAGGCCTACGCCGGGAAGTAATTATTTTTAAACGTGGCGTCTGTGTTAATGAACGGCTATACGGCTGATATTATATTTTTATTAGTGTATTTTTTTATTACATTGTTTATACCTACTCACTCGGCAAGGCGTTCTTTCCCGGCTTTTGCAGTAATGTACTATTGAATAATCTACGAAAAATATCGCATGTAGTATAGAATAGAAAAGAATAGAGGCGTGAAATTAAGGGTTTTTTTATTCGTATATGGCGAATTTTAGGACCAACAGCAATGATGTTAAATAAGAAGATACGATACTAAAATGACAGCTGCATTTACTCCTAGTCACTCGACTTAGTATCTGTCACTTTCCGGAGATCAACTAAATTGTTGCCGAATAGTAGCAACGAACTACAATTGACTCTTATAAGGGCTTCACTTTTGGTGTGCTAGTAACTTATCTACTTATCACACTAATATTATAAGGGTGAAAGTTTGTGAGTGTGTATATGTGTATGTTTGTTACTTCTTCATGCTCAAACGGCAGCTGACACCCTGGATTAACACATAGGCTACTTTTTATCCCAAATAAAATGTAGTGTTCCCGTGCGATGAGCGGGTAACACCGCACGGTGCAGCTATTATTATTATTATTTAAGAGTTTCACTCTTGTCGGTGCAGTTCTCTCCAGTCCGTTCTAATACTTAACGCCAGTTCTTTGACTTCCCGATACGACTCGACGTCTGCCTTTTTCTTGATCTGGTCCAAATAGCTAATCCTCGGCCTTCCTCTTCCTCTCCTTCCTTCAATTTTCCCCTCCATTATCTTTTGTATTAGATCGTCGTGTCGTATCAAATGACCCATCATTTTCCCTCTTCGAGTTTCTATTGTATGAAGTATATGTCTCTTCTCCTTTACCCTTTCCAATACTTCCTCATTGGTGACTCTTTCTGTCCAGCTTATTCCCTCCATCCTTCGCCAGCACCACATCTCGAACGCCTCAAGCTTTTCTCTGTCCCGTTGTGTCATGGTCCATGTCTCGCAGCCATAAAGTGAAATGCTCCAAATATAAGTTTTAATAAAACGTTTTCTTATAGATTTGGCCATTTTTAGGGTTCCGTACCTCAAAAGGAAAAAACGGAACCCTTATAGGATCACTTTGTTGTCCGTCTGTCCGTCCGTCCGTCCGTCTGTCAAGACCCTTTTTCTCAGGAACGCGTGGAGGTATGAAGCTGAAATTTATATCAATTACTCAGGTCTACTGTCCCTTGAAGCTGTGAAAAAATCAAACTTCTAAGCCAACGCAATCAAAAGATACAGCCGTTTATGCCGCAAATTTTCGACACTTGCAAGGGAATCAAAACCTACAGGGTGCTTCCCGTGAACTCAGAATCTTGAAATTTGGTACGAAGCAACGTCTTATAGCATAGATAAAGGAAAAATTACGAAAACCATAAAAAAAAATTTAATACCTAACTTTGCACCTAATTTATATGGGGCGCTATACATACCAGGTGCAAACTTAACTTAACCACTTAGGGATGGAAAGTGTTTGTACGGAACCCTCGGTGCGCGAGTCCGACTCGCACTTGGCCGGTTTTTTGAATTAAAAATATGTTTTTTACTGTGAAAAGCGTTTTTAGCTATTGCTATTCTAGTTTTAATATCTGTAGTGCATCTCGAGTCTTCTGTTATTATACTGCCTAAATATTGAAATTGTTGGACTTGCTGTAGTACTGTGTTATTTATTTTAATTTCATGTATTTCTCTGTGTTTACATATTATTAGTGTCTTGGTTTTATTTAAATTTATCTTAAATCGAAGTCTCGGAAAGTTGTGTCCATTATGTTTAAAATTGTTTCCAACTGTGTGCTGTTTTCCGCTAAAACTGCTATATCATCTGCAAATCTAATAAATGTAATTCTATTTCCGTTAAATTTAACACCTTCTGTTGTATTTTCTATAATTTTATCAATTGCACTTTGAATGAATAAGTTGAATATGAGCGGCGAGAGTGAACACCCCTGTCTGACTCCTTGTCGGATCTTAGCCTTTCCCTTCTCGTCCCCTACTTGTATGATTGTTTCTTGGTTATGATAAAGTTCGTATATTATTCTCCTGTCTCGATAATCAAGTCCTGCATCTTTTAAGGCTTTCATAATTTTCTTCCAGTTTACTTTATCAAAAGCTTTTTCTAGGTCTATGAATGCTATGTGTGTATTAAGACCAATGTCTAATCGCCTATCTACAATCATTCGAAGTGCTAAAATGGCTTCTCTAGTACCTTTATTCTGTCTGAACCCGTATTGGTCTTCTCCTAGAAGTGAGTCTATTTTAGGTCTAATTCTATTTTGAATGGTGCAGCTAGTCAAATATAATTGAAGAACAGCTACTAGCTTCTAATTCTCATCTCCATTTAATCTTTTCAGCTGAAACGCAAAGAGGAATACCACCTGGATCTCCTCGCGAAAGAATGGAACAGGAAGCGCACAGAGCTGGAGAGCAAGCTGAGCCGCGGCGTCGAGCAGTGCCGCCATCTCGCGGCCGACCTCAGCCGCGCCACCGACGAGTTCCGGCTGCGCGGCTACCGGACCTGCGAGAGGGAGAAGAAGGTAGTACACTATCTACATAGACAAAGAATGGAACAGGAAGCGTACAGAGCTGGAGAGCAAGCTGAGCCGCGGCGTCGAGCAGTGCCGCCATCTCGCGGCCGACCTCAGCCGCGCCACCGACGAGTTCCGGCTGCGCGGCTACCGGACCTGCGAGAGGGAGAAGAAGGTAGTACACTATCTACATAGACAAAGAATGGAACAGGAAGCGCACAGAGCTGGAGAGCAAGCTGAGCCGCGGCGTCGAGCAGTGCCGCCATCTCGCGGCCGACCTCAGCCGCGCCACCGACGAGTTCCGGCTGCGCGGCTACCGGACCTGCGAGAGGGAGAAGAAGGTAGTACACTATCTACATAGACAAAGAATGGAACAGGAAGCGCACAGAGCTGGAGAGCAAGCTGAGCCGCGGCGTCGAGCAGTGCCGCCATCTCGCGGCCGACCTCAGCCGCGCCACCGACGAGTTCCGGCTGCGCGGGTACCGGACCTGCGAGAGGGAGAAGAAGGTATACACTATCTACATAGACAAAGAATGGAACAGGAAGCGTACAGAGCTGGAGAGCAAGCTGAGCCGCGGCGTCGAGCAGTGCCGCCATCTCGCGGCCGACCTCAGCCGCGCCACCGACGAGTTCCGGCTGCGCGGCTACCGGACCTGCGAGAGGGAGAAGAAGGTATACACTATCTACATAGACAAAGAATGGAACAGGAAGCGCACAGAGCTGGAGAGCAAGCTGAGCCGCGGCGTCGAGCAGTGCCGCCATCTCGCGGCCGACCTCAGCCGCGCCACCGACGAGTTCCGGCTGCGCGGCTACCGGACCTGCGAGAGGGAGAAGAAGGTAGTACACTATCTACATAGACAAAGAATGGAACAGGAAGCGCACAGAGCTGGAGAGCAAGCTGAGCCGCGGCGTCGAGCAGTGCCGCCATCTCGCGGCCGACCTCAGCCGCGCCACCGACGAGTTCCGGCTGCGCGGCTACCGGACCTGCGAGAGGGAGAAGAAGGTAGTACACTATCTACATAGACAAAGAATGGAACAGGAAGCGCACAGAGCTGGAGAGCAAGCTGAGCCGCGGCGTCGAGCAGTGCCGCCATCTCGCGGCCGACCTCAGCCGCGCCACCGACGAGTTCCGGCTGCGCGGCTACCGGACCTGCGAGAGGGAGAAGAAGGTAGTACACTATCTACATAGACAAAGAATGGAACAGGAAGCGCACAGAGCTGGAGAGCAAGCTGAGCCGCGGCGTCGAGCAGTGCCGCTATCTCGCGGCCGACCTCAGCCGCGCCACCGACGAGTTCCGGCTGCGCGGCTACCGGACCTGCGAGAGGGAGAAGAAGGTAGTACACTATCTACATAGACAAAGAATGGAACAGGAAGCGCACAGAGCTGGAGAGCAAGCTGAGCCGCGGCGTCGAGCAGTGCCGCCATCTCGCGGCCGACCTCAGCCGCGCCACCGACGAGTTCCGGCTGCGCAGCTACCGGACCTGCGAGAGGGAGAAGAAGGTAGTACACTATCTACATAGACAAAGAATGGAACAGGAAGCGCACAGAGCTGGAGAGCAAGCTGAGCCGCGGCGTCGAGCAGTGCCGCCATCTCGCGGCCGACCTCAGCCGCGCCACCGACGAGTTCCGGCTGCGCGGCTACCGGACCTGCGAGAGGGAGAAGAAGGTAGTACACTATCTACATAGACAAAGAATGGAACAGGAAGCGCACAGAGCTGGAGAGCAAGCTGAGCCGCGGCGTCGAGCAGTGCCGCCATCTCGCGGCCGACCTCAGCCGCGCCACCGACGAGTTCCGGCTGCGCGGCTACCGGACCTGCGAGAGGGAGAAGAAGGTAGTACACTATCTACATAGACAAAGAATGGAACAGGAAGCGCACAGAGCTGGAGAGCAAGCTGAGCCGCGGCGTCGAGCAGTGCCGCCATCTCGCGGCCGACCTCAGCCGCGCCACCGACGAGTTCCGGCTGCGCGGCTACCGGACCTGCGAGAGGGAGAAGAAGGTAGTACACTATCTACATAGACAAAGAATGGAACAGGAAGCGCACAGAGCTGGAGAGCAAGCTGAGCCGCGGCGTCGAGCAGTGCCGCCATCTCGCGGCCGACCTCAGCCGCGCCACCGACGAGTTCCGGCTGCGCGGCTACCGGACCTGCGAGAGGGAGAAGAAGGTAGTACACTATCTACATAGACAAAGAATGGAACAGGAAGCGCACAGAGCTGGAGAGCAAGCTGAGCCGTGGCGTTGAGCAGTGCCGCCATCTCGCGGCCGACCTCAGCCGCGCCACCGACGAGTTCCGGCTGCGCGGCTACCGGACCTGCGAGAGGGAGAAGAAGGTAGTACACTATCTACATAGACAAAGAATGGAACAGGAAGCGCACAGAGCTGGAGAGCAAGCTGAGCCGCGGCGTCGAGCAGTGCCGCCATCTCGCGGCCGACCTCAGCCGCGCCACCGACGAGTTCCGGCTGCGCGGCTACCGGACCTGCGAGAGGGAGAAGAAGGTAGTACACTATCTACATAGACAAAGAATGGAACAGGAAGCGCACAGAGCTGGAGAGCAAGCTGAGCCGCGGCGTCGAGCAGTGCCGCCATCTCGCGGCCGACCTCAGCCGCGCCACCGACGAGTTCCGGCTGCGCGGCTACCGGACCTGCGAGAGGGAGAAGAAGGTAGTACACTATCTACATAGACAAAGAATGGAACAGGAAGCGCACAGAGCTGGAGAGCAAGCTGAGCCGCGGCGTCGAGCAGTGCCGCCATCTCGCGGCCGACCTCAGCCGCGCCACCGACGAGTTCCGGCTGCGCGGCTACCGGACCTGCGAGAGGGAGAAGAAGGTAGTACACTATCTACATAGACAAAGAATGGAACAGGAAGCGCACAGAGCTGGAGAGCAAGCTGAGCCGCGGCGTCGAGCAGTGCCGCCATCTCGCGGCCGACCTCAGCCGCGCCACCGACGAGTTCCGGCTGCGCGGCTACCGGACCTGCGAGAGGGAGAAGAAGGTAGTACACTATCTACATAGACAAAGAATGGAACAGGAAGCGCACAGAGCTGGAGAGCAAGCTGAGCCGCGGCGTCGAGCAGTGCCGCCATCTCGCGGCCGACCTCAGCCGCGCCACCGACGAGTTCCGGCTGCGCGGCTACCGGACCTGCGAGAGGGAGAAGAAGGTAGTACACTATCTACATAGACAAAGAATGGAACAGGAAGCGCACAGAGCTGGAGAGCAAGCTGAGCCGCGGCGTCGAGCAGTGCCGCCATCTCGCGGCCGACCTCAGCCGCGCCACCGACGAGTTCCGGCTGCGCGGCTACCGGACCTGCGAGAGGGAGAAGAAGGTAGTACACTATCTACATAGACAAAGAATGGAACAGGAAGCGCACAGAGCTGGAGAGCAAGCTGAGCCGCGGCGTCGAGCAGTGCCGCCATCTCGCGGCCGACCTCAGCCGCGCCACCGACGAGTTCCGGCTGCGCGGCTACCGGACCTGCGAGAGGGAGAAGAAGGTAGTACACTATCTACATAGACAAAGAATGGAACAGGAAGCGCACAGAGCTGGAGAGCAAGCTGAGCCGTGGCGTTGAGCAGTGCCGCCATCTCGCGGCCGACCTCAGCCGCGCCACCGACGAGTTCCGGCTGCGCGGCTACCGGACCTGCGAGAGGGAGAAGAAGGTAGTACACTATCTACATAGACAAAGAATGGAACAGGAAGCGCACAGAGCTGGAGAGCAAGCTGAGCCGCGGCGTCGAGCAGTGCCGCCATCTCGCGGCCGACCTCAGCCGCGCCACCGACGAGTTCCGGCTGCGCGGCTACCGGACCTGCGAGAGGGAGAAGAAGGTAGTACACTATCTACATAGACAAAGAATGGAACAGGAAGCGCACAGAGCTGGAGAGCAAGCTGAGCCGCGGCGTCGAGCAGTGCCGCCATCTCGCGGCCGACCTCAGCCGCGCCACCGACGAGTTCCGGCTGCGCGGCTACCGGACCTGCGAGAGGGAGAAGAAGGTAGTACACTATCTACATAGACAAAGAATGGAACAGGAAGCGCACAGAGCTGGAGAGCAAGCTGAGCCGCGGCGTCGAGCAGTGCCGCCATCTCGCGGCCGACCTCAGCCGCGCCACCGACGAGTTCCGGCTGCGCGGCTACCGGACCTGCGAGAGGGAGAAGAAGGTAGTACACTATCTACATAGACAAAGAATGGAACAGGAAGCGCACAGAGCTGGAGAGCAAGCTGAGCCGCGGCGTCGAGCAGTGCCGCCATCTCGCGGCCGACCTCAGCCGCGCCACCGACGAGTTCCGGCTGCGCGGCTACCGGACCTGCGAGAGGGAGAAGAAGGTAGTACACTATCTACATAGACAAAGAATGGAACAGGAAGCGCACAGAGCTGGAGAGCAAGCTGAGCCGTGGCGTTGAGCAGTGCCGCCATCTCGCGGCCGACCTCAGCCGCGCCACCGACGAGTTCCGGCTGCGCGGCTACCGGACCTGCGAGAGGGAGAAGAAGGTAGTACACTATCTACATAGACAAAGAATGGAACAGGAAGCGCACAGAGCTGGAGAGCAAGCTGAGCCGCGGCGTCGAGCAGTGCCGCCATCTCGCGGCCGACCTCAGCCGCGCCACCGACGAGTTCCGGCTGCGCGGCTACCGGACCTGCGAGAGGGAGAAGAAGGTAGTACACTATCTACATAGACAAAGAATGGAACAGGAAGCGCACAGAGCTGGAGAGCAAGCTGAGCCGCGGCGTCGAGCAGTGCCGCCATCTCGCGGCCGACCTCAGCCGCGCCACCGACGAGTTCCGGCTGCGCGGCTACCGGACCTGCGAGAGGGAGAAGAAGGTAGTACACTATCTACATAGACAAAGAATGGAACAGGAAGCGCACAGAGCTGGAGAGCAAGCTGAGCCGCGGCGTCGAGCAGTGCCGCCATCTCGCGGCCGACCTCAGCCGCGCCACCGACGAGTTCCGGCTGCGCGGCTACCGGACCTGCGAGAGGGAGAAGAAGGTAGTACACTATCTACATAGACAAAGAATGGAACAGGAAGCGCACAGAGCTGGAGAGCAAGCTGAGCCGCGGCGTCGAGCAGTGCCGCCATCTCGCGGCCGACCTCAGCCGCGCCACCGACGAGTTCCGGCTGCGCGGCTACCGGACCTGCGAGAGGGAGAAGAAGGTAGTACACTATCTACATAGACAAAGAATGGAACAGGAAGCGCACATAGCTGGAGAGCAAGCTGAGCCGCGGCGTCGAGCAGTGCCGCCATCTCGCGGCCGACCTCAGCCGCGCCACCGACGAGTTCCGGCTGCGCGGCTACCGGACCTGCGAGAGGGAGAAGAAGGTAGTACACTATCTACATAGACAAAGAATGGAACAGGAAGCGCACAGAGCTGGAGAGCAAGCTGAGCCGCGGCGTCGAGCAGTGCCGCCATCTCGCGGCCGACCTCAGCCGCGCCACCGACGAGTTCCGGCTGCGCGGCTACCGGACCTGCGAGAGGGAGAAGAAGGTAGTACACTATCTACATAGACAAAGAATGGAACAGGAAGCGCACAGAGCTGGAGAGCAAGCTGAGCCGCGGCGTCGAGCAGTGCCGCCATCTCGCGGCCGACCTCAGCCGCGCCACCGACGAGTTCCGGCTGCGCGGCTACCGGACCTGCGAGAGGGAGAAGAAGGTAGTACACTATCTACATAGACAAAGAATGGAACAGGAAGCGCACATAGCTGGAGAGCAAGCTGAGCCGCGGCGTCGAGCAGTGCCGCCATCTCGCGGCCGACCTCAGCCGCGCCACCGACGAGTTCCGGCTGCGCGGCTACCGGACCTGCGAGAGGGAGAAGAAGGTAGTACACTATCTACATAGACAAAGAATGGAACAGGAAGCGCACAGAGCTGGAGAGCAAGCTGAGCCGCGGCGTCGAGCAGTGCCGCCATCTCGCGGCCGACCTCAGCCGCGCCACCGACGAGTTCCGGCTGCGCGGCTACCGGACCTGCGAGAGGGAGAAGAAGGTAGTACACTATCTACATAGACAAAGAATGGAACAGGAAGCGCACAGAGCTGGAGAGCAAGCTGAGCCGCGGCGTCGAGCAGTGCCGCCATCTCGCGGCCGACCTCAGCCGCGCCACCGACGAGTTCCGGCTGCGCGGCTACCGGACCTGCGAGAGGGAGAAGAAGGTAGTACACTATTTACATAGACAAAGAATGGAACAGGAAGCGCACAGAGCTGGAGAGCAAGCTGAGCCGCGGCGTCGAGCAGTGCCGCCATCTCGCGGCCGACCTCAGCCGCGCCACCGACGAGTTCCGGCTGCGCGGCTACCGGACCTGCGAGAGGGAGAAGAAGGTAGTACACTATCTACATAGACAACGATATTTTCTCATGCATGCAATGAAATGTCGCCATAACGTGCGTTATATAAGGCTTCGAAGTATCACGTTTCGGGCGGAACAACTCGTGAGAACCGTAAAGGAATTTCATACAAAATTGAAGGCCTAGGCCGGGAAGTAATTTTTTTTAACATAGTGTCTGTGTTCATAATCACGCTAAACAGCTGAATTATATAATTTTATTTCATTGCATATGTTTGAGAAAAGCACTATACATGCCTTAGCCGTGAAGAGGTCTATACCTACTCCGCCGAGAAAGCATTTATTTCCCGGCGTCTGCAGTAATGTATAGTTGGATTTATCTAAGCTGAGCTAATCCACTTAAGAACTGAATACCATTGAACAAACCACAACTGGTAAACCGCAAATTAAGATAACGAGCTCGTAGTAAAAGCAGATTGTAACCACCTTGGAAGGTTAATATAGATTATCGACTCTATTTCCTTGGACATTAGACTACAAAATGCACTAACAGAATAATGGTGATCATAACTTTTTGGAACTTTACAACCGTCCGACCCTGCTTAAGAACGTATTCTCTTGAAAAAGGACTATGATCTCTCGTCAACAAACATTTTAAACCTATTCAACAAGGAATAAGGCTGAAAACTCAATATCCACACAATGTAGTTCTAACCTTTTTTTGTAAGTAACTGGTTGGCGCCAGGTTCGCGTTTATGAGAACAAAAGCAGATAGGATTGTATTAGACACAATGCTATTGTGAATGCAGGTAAGAGGATTAGCTCAGCTTGTAATACTTTAACTTACACTATTAATTACGTCACCCTAGGCCGAGAGTGGCATATTCTGGCCGATATGCGGCTTTAAGCTACACTACATCCTGGCCAAGGCAAGACGTAAAACTTTAGACTAACCACGGGCGGTAATTCCTGAAGCCTCGCCTTCGGTTCGGGCCACAAACACCTGGGATCTGGCACGTTGAAATTCTCCGCGCTACGTATGTAATGTAACAACTAGAACTACTAGAAGGGCATCTTCGTCCACGCATAACCTTTTACTTTAGCAGAGTTGGGTGAAAAGTATATCCTACTCGTATATCCTTCTTTTGTCTAGCTAACTCTGTTCCAAGATTGGAAAAAATCCGTCCAACCGTTTTGGAGATGATGTATTTCTGTTGCCGATATAACAACAAATACTAAAAACAGAATAAAAAATATTTAAGGGGCTCCGATACAACAACCGTGTTTGGTTGTGTTAACTTTGCAACTCATTTGTTCCCCGGTGCCATACATACCAGGTGCAAACTTAACTTAACCGGGCCAGTTAAGACGGGATGTGTTTGTACGGAACCCTCGTTGCGCGAGTCCGACACGCACTTGACCGGTTTTTTATTTTGTTTGTTTTAAATGTATTCTGTTGTACAATAAAGCGTTTTTTTTTGTTGTAATGCGATCAAATGGAACAGTCTAAATTCTAGATCACTTTCTGCGAAGCCTGAAATTGTGTCACGTGTTTACCAACTTTCAGCTGCTAGACGCGAAGAAGGCTCTAGAGGCTCACTACTCGGCGAAGTACCAGGAGCTCAGAGAGGCCTCGCAGAAAATGGAGGACGATATGAACCACCAGTTGAAGCTCAAGGACATGCGCATCGAGGAGTTGGAGACGAAGATTCAGCAGTTGGAGCGACAGGTGGACACCCTGAAGGTATACCACTATCATCTAGTTTATGCAACTGTTACGTAATGAGAGGTCTTAATACATGATACTATAGGCATTAGAACGAAGCAACGGCGCGCGGCGGCGAGAGAAATCGCACTCATGTTTTAAGACCTCTCATTATGTAACAGTTGCATAAACAACTATTATGATATTTATGATATGAGAAGATGATAGCAATTACGGAACCGACAAAACGTTATCCTGAATATTATTTTTATTTTATTTCAGGCCAATCTAAAGAATAACGAAAAGGAAGCCGAGTCCAAGTACTCCGGATTAACTAAAGACCAAACTGCCAGCTTGATTCAAGAATTGGTATGTTTTTTTACGTACCACACACACGTTTAACCTTTTAACAGTAATAGCCAGCCACTAACTACCAATCAGAATTAAACTTCATCACTGTTTGTCACATGCTACGGTGAGAATGTTGGTTTCCTTGAATTTTTCTCTTAGCGTTGCACGAGCTCCTACTGCATAAGTTGAGAGCACGGCTCGTTTTTGTAGCACAAAGATGGTTGGATATCCGCCGCTTTTCCCCACAACAGAATTCTATATGACATTACTTGATAATAATAACTGAAATACGCAAGCCTTGCCGTCTCGACGTTTGTTAACTGTCTGATTCGCCTCACTGCATGTGCTGTGGAGCTAAGCTTACCTGCAAGAGTGGCTATATACCCATTGCAGTTTTGATTCCAAAGTAACACCCCGAAACGCTGTTTTGTCTCAAAATTCTAGCACATTACCTTTAAATGTCATCTTGGCACAATCTACTTGTTTCACATTCGGTAATGTGAATTTGATGCACTTGGTTTTCTTGGCATTTAAAAGTAAGTTATTTGCAGTTAACCAATCTACAATAGGAGGCAGCGTATTGTTAATAATAACGAAGTTATTTTCTTGTCTTTTCACTTTGAAAAGGAGAGAAGTGTCGTCTGAAAATAACATAATGTCATGTTTATCTTGCACAAGGTTTGGTAGATCATTAATATGTATACACTAGAAACAGAAAGGGGCCTAGAATTGCGCCCTGAGGTACACCCATAGTAACAGTTGATCCAGTTGATTGCATCCCTTTGATGACCATGCGTTGCCTTCTGCCTGAAAAATATGGTGTGACAAGGTCAAGTGCACCGTTCCTTACTGCGTAGTGTTTCAACTTACGTATTAAATTATGATCAACGCAATCAAATGCCTTTGATAGGTCGCTGCGGTCCCAAACACATCTTGAGCCTTTTCCCAATAAAATCCAACTCTAAAAAAGCCCAATCGTCGTTAATCATTATGTTTCATTATTTACAGCGTTGCCTGGAAGAGAAGTTGGACAGCGCGGTACAGTCGAAGGCATTCTTCAAGGAGCAGTGGGGCCGCGCCGTGCGCGAGCTGCACCTCAACAAGCTGCACACGCGGCGCCAGATGCTGTGCAAGCTGCGGCACGACAGGAAGCAGCTGGGGGACATGGGGTAAGTCATCTTGAAATTAATCATTATAAAAACGGTTTAAGAGGCCGTATTCCTTTTAAAATACCGATTGTTTTAGACATTTTTCTATAAGATTAAACATGTTTCTTAACATATTAGTGATGTTACCATCTAGAACAGGGCTATTGGGATTTGAAACCTACAGTTTGAATTTTTCATTGATCACTTTTGTTTCAAAAACTTCTCGAAATTGACAAAATTCACGTGGAAAATTAGTTTTTAATTAACTTATTTTCGACTGCACGCAATGAAATCATGAAATAGCTATGTTACTACCTAGAACTCGGGGGAAAGTATTATTCACTTCAAAAAGTTGGTTGAAATTATCTATATATTAACATGAAAAAAAATTTTTTTTAAGGAATAAGGCCTCTTAAACTTACGTAAAAATTGTCAGGAACGGCCCGACATGTTTAGAACTCATATGGAGCTCTTCATCAGGGGCAGGTTTCCGTGCTGCAATGCCTACAGGGCAACAGCAGACTTGCAATGACAGACATTCCAGTGGTGACAGTGCAAGAGCGCTTCCCTCCTCCCGCTGGGCGCTGAGGACGGAGAGTGATAACCGGTGCAGTGGGCCGCGAGTCGCGTAGCAGCACGGATAGCTGTCCCTGATGAAAAGCTTTTGTTGCCAGTGAGTTTGTATCACACAGACTGTTTGGTCGTTCCTGACTAATTTTACATAAGTTTAAACCGTTTTTATACTTATTAAAGATGTCTCACGATAGTTTTAATAATATCTTGTAACTAATTAATAATAGGAATAACCCCTCATTACCAGAAAAAGGTTACAGATTTCTCTGTGTTCTTATACGGTACGGCAAGAGCGACCTTGACATACGGTCTAGAATGGCAATATAAATGTACCGTTATCTTCAAGCACCGACCCAGGTCTGGACAGGACCAGAAGAAAAAAATTTCAGCTTTTTAGGATTCCGTAATTAACAAGGAAGTCTTATAGTTACGCCGTGTCCTTTCTATGTCCGTCTGTTCGATTATCCACAGCATAACTCGGAGACTGTTCGTAGCTACGAGTAGTAAGCTAGAATAAAATCTTGTTTTTTTTTTGTTAGTGTACGTTCTCTACATGTAGTAAAGTGGGGATGTCATTTTTTTGTAGCTACTCCAATATGTGGGATATTGTTGAATACATCTTTTAAGAATATTGTGGGTTACTAAAGACTACTTTTTGAGGATGGTGTGTACATATGTGTTTCACCGTTTTCGTGTAAAAACTACAGGACCTATTTCGATGCGGTTTTTTCATTCAACGGTTACAATTTCAAAGCAGCTTCTTACATAGATATGTTTTACGGCTGTAGACCACCAGGTGGCGCTGCAGCAGGCAGGAGTTGTATTTTGTTACTTGTCTTCAGATTGGACACGATCGAAGACCAGGACGAGGTGAAGGCTGAGCAGGTTGACATGAAACGGCTGAAGGACGACTTCTACGTCGACATACTCGCGAACATGCCGGTTATAGAGTCGGAATCAATCATCAGTAAGTACAATAGTTTTTTCTTGTCTTAGGGGGTTAACGAACAAACGGATCGCTTGATGGAAAGCGATGACCGTCGCTCGTAGACACTAGCGACACCAGAGGAGTCACAAGTGCGTTGCCGGCTTTTAACCCCGGCCTTTCGTATGGAAGTATGTATAGCCTAGCAAGCGTCGGTCCGGCCCAGGGATAGTGGTGCCACAAACAGCTTCCATTATGGCAATAATGTGCATGTCATATTTGCTATTAAACCGTTAGTCAAGGATTTGTCATCAAAATTCAAAACATTGTTTACCGGAATGCTGTTCACTCCTTCGTTCTTCTTTCGAAATAAATACTGTATCCTATTGCAAAAAACTTTACTTTCATCACTGTGGATAGTTTTGGCTTTATTATGAAAAAAATACTTGAAATTTGCGGAATCTTTAGTCCCGTTTCCTCTTTGTTTACATCATCGAAATTCACCGACTTTCAACGTCAGTTACCAAAAATTTGTCGTTGCCAGTAAAATAATTTAGTACCACAGAAAATCCGCAATATGGCGTGGGTTGTAAAATCCCTTGCAGGGCTATCATTGATTTATATAGTATTAGCCTAGATTGGCGAAAACGCGTTTTGGATGGTCGCAAGTTTTGTGATGAATATACCACGGGGATTTCGGTCCACGGATTTGACGCCTACTGTAACTGTCGGCTTAGCTTAAAATCGTTCTTGCACCGAAAATCCCAAGGCACGGTGATTAAGCTTGGTTATAACACTAGTTAGATGCGCAAACATTAAACTGGAACTGATGTGATACTCCTGTCAGAAATGTGGGCGGTCGTGCCGCTCTGGCATCGGTCTACATAGCCATCAAAATAGTTGTTTCCACAGCACTGCATAACTCGTCTGCAATAGACGAAATCGCCTATGACACTAGGCTGACAGTGGACGTCAAATAATACGGTATTTGATGACAGCTCAAATCATCTACTCTTTATTAGTATAAAGCTTCTATGATGATACAGGCATGTGACGTCATAAAAAGCAGTAGTCAAAACACGTCTTCTTTTTAGTTATTGTACAATTAAAAATAGTATAATGTCCAAAAGTTAGTGATAATTTATTTGGTTTCGCGTATTTTTCATGTATGTTTAGTGGTTTCAATGCCACAGTTTATATTCACTATATATAGTCAAATACCGTATTCGTGCACCGTACACCATGGGGTTTGACTGATGATGATTAGGATTAAGAATTGCTGTAACGCAATGGAATCTGTAATGTTACTCTTGAATAATGATACTAAAGAAATAAATAATAATAACAAATAATATCGTCACTCTAAGATGGAACTTAAAATGCCGGTCAAGTGCGAGTCGGACTCGCGCGCCGAAGGCTCCGCTAACCTAATCTACCAAGGAGCCAGCCATAAAGCACCCAATCAAAACTCGGAGTTTTGATTGGGTGCTTTATGGCTAAAAAAAAACGATTTTGCACATTTCAAATCTGATAAAAAGTACCTTAAATATTATTCAGACCTAGTTTGTTTTTTATTGCTTTTCAAATTTATTAGTTTTCAATTTTACGGGATACGCCTCCAGAATCATAAGTAAGATTTTATTTATTCGTATGGCATGTTATGTACTTCGTTCATAATTTTATTGACTGCTAGAGATGATGAGTTTTATTTTTTACAGGTGCGGGACCCGAGCTAGATATGTTTGACGAAATGAAGTAAGTGAAAAAATGGTCAGAATATTAAACTAGGTATCATAATATTAATTGTTGCGAGGCTCTACAATAAACTCAATCCAATTTTAATAATAAAAAAAAAAAACATTTGTTCAGAAACAAAAATACATAAAATTGTAGGTAATTGCTTTTTCCTTGTCTTAGAATTTCCTAAACTAATTATCATTCGTCCAGTTTAATATGAATATTCCACTGGTCAATGACTTATGTTATCGAGGTACATATGTTAAGTTTTTCCACAGAAGCGCACCAATGAACCCGGCAAACGAAAAACTGAACCAACTAATCGCGGAGCGCGACCGCCTGGTGGAACACGACAACCCAAACGAAGAGCGGCTGCAACAGCTCAACCAAGAAATCAGGAGCATTCTCCTCAACTGCGGCACCTGACCGATACATTCCACGTACTATATCATACTTAACTTAATAACTCCTCGCAATCATATTTAACTTAATGAAATACCGTTTTCAGCCCCGGATCTGGGTGTTTTCCAAAAAGAAATACCGAATGCGTGTTTCTTCCGGAAGTTGACGTTTTTGGGTTCACCTTACTCAGAGCATTTTTAATGTGAGAATAAAAAAAGTGTATTAAATTTGTCCGTTCCATTACGTCACGTTTGGATATGAACTTTTTTTATTTGCACGAGCGTTACGTGGTGGGAACTAAAATTCCCATACAAATTGTGGGTTTTTTTTTATTCTTATTAATTACATTGAATAACATTGAAATAAATAACATTGAATATGTTATCGATTCGGTAGTATAAAGGATGAACCCAAAAACGTCAAGGTCCCGAAGAAACGGGGATTGGGGTTTTTATTTTTTGGAAAACGCTCATCGACGTTTTTGAATCGGGACAAAAGATTAATACGGTTTCTCTTCTTTTGGTACAGTGAGTAGCAGAAATACGCATGTCTGGTGCAAAATGATATGCGCGGACTATGTATATTCATCTAGTGAATGAGGGTTGTATGTATATATCATGAGCGTTTTATGCTTAGCTACTTTTGCTGCTGATTGTACTAGGCACATTATGAAAATTTTACATAAATAACTTTGTCTCAGAATCGCTGATTGGCACGGACGGAAGGTGGTTGTCTTAAGTAATTTGAATATAGACATAATTATAATCCCACGATGTTTACGGAAAAGACGCATCACTAGTGTTAAATCAAATATTATAATCATGTCCGCATTTATTACGCGAAATTCCGCGGCGGTTTGCAACATTCGTGCCGACCACTTTGTGCGCGTTCTCATAATGTCGTCCGGGGCAAGTCACGCGTGTCCTCTCCTAAATCTAGGCTAACCTGTTATATCTTCTTGCTGGTGTAGTAAAATCTCGGAAACTACGGAATGTTTAGAGGATTCACTTTCCAAACTCTAGTCCTGGTTACTACAAACCGATCACAATAATATTAGCCTTTTGAACGCTGAATGAAAGCGGAATGCTATGAATGCGTTGTAGTTAGTTTCAGGTTCAGAAAAATACGCAGGCATCAAGCCAACAACGGATTGATGTGATTGCATGGAGATTAAAATAAGGGCCGATACTACGAAATAGAAAAAAGTGTTTGCTATAAAAGCAGCGTACTTTTACTAAATCAATGATGATATTCGGATCCGGTTGTGTTTTGTGAGTGTTCACACTGTTAAAGCCTGAACAGAAATATGTGAGGATTGTCAAGAGGGCGCTATTTATAAGATTTATATGACAACAATTTTGCAACCAATCGCAACCCACTATAGTGACATTAATTTAAATACATGTCAGTTCCACTAACCTCGTCATATAATTTTTAGTGGAATCTACTCTTTTTCTGACTGTTTTTCGTGTAGTAAACACCTGTGCACTTTATTTATAATCTTACGTTCACGACTATGAATGGTTTTCGGCATTTTTTTTTTTGGATCATTTTAAATATTTGTCTTTTAAAAAACCAACACGAATGACATTGACAGTGTTGACAAACGATCATAAAATCATTGCCAGTGTAAGAAATTAGTTCCAGTGAAATTCCGCAATATGGCGCATCCTCATATATTTCTGGTCAGGCTTTAACAGTAACGCATCGCATATAATTATTTGATGTAATAAGTATGTAAAGCCTGACCAGAAATATATGAGGATTGTCAAGAGGGCGCAAATTATAAGATTTACATGGCAACAATTTTGCAACCAATCGCAACCCACTAATAATGACATTAGTTTTAAATACCTGTCAGTTCCACTATGTTAACCTCGTAATATAATTTAATGGAATGCACTCTTTTCCTGACTGTTTTTCGTGTAGTAAACACATGTACACTTTATTTATAATCTTACGTTCACAATTGTGAATAGTTTTCGGCATTTTCTTTGGATAATTTTAAATATTTGTCTTTTAAAGAAATCGCCAAGAATAACATTGACATTGTTGACAAACCATCATAAAATCATTGCCAGTGTAAGAAATTAGTTCCAGTGAAATTCCGCAATATGGCGCATCCTCATATATTTCTGGTCAGGCTTTACATACATTATTAGTAAATTATTATGACATGTTTGTCATAGAATTTAGCTCAATTTATTGTTGTTTTTAATAAAACTGTTTTATATTTACGCTCGTTTTCATTTCTCTTCTATTACCAATTATTTTTCCGAAGTCTGTGGATGAAAGACCTGTGAGAAAATATTGCAAAGTTTGTCATCCCAATTACCACCCCGTCTATTCTTGTCGTGCGACATCGGCGTCGCCCGTCACTTTCTCACACTATTACACATAGAAAGGAATAGGAAGAGAATAATGTATCTCGCGCGAGAAAGACTCGCGTGTTACAGTGATAGAGGTGCAAGTTACACAATTGGTGGAAGGATATAGAGATTAGAGAAAGAGTATGACGTAATTATTTTAGAGTATTTTATTTAATGATGCTGTCGCCAACGTCCATACCACGTTGAATACACCGGTTCTCGTCCGATCACCGAAGTTAAGCAACGTCGGGCGAGGTCAGTACTTGGATGGGTGACCGCCTGGGAACACCTCGTGTCGTTGGCTTTTTGCTTTTTATTACAGGCTGCAGAGAAAAACATATTGTTAGTTAGGTTTTATACAAAGAACATTTCTCCAGTATCTTAGTAAGCTGCTAGTTGACCCTTATGTGACGTCATCGCGACACAGGTGCGGACTCTACATAAGTATTCTCGATATCTATATCGTAAGGTCATAATTTCAGTAAAAATCTTAATAGCGCGATGCAGAATCGTTTTTTTTTTGGACGGCTGCGCGAAGCCTTCCAGCTAAGCGCCATCTGTTGGTCAGAATTATTTGTCCTCTCATCACGCCAAAACGTTTTGACGGATTTGAAGCAATTTTTGTCATCCAAGGATGTAATAAACACGCAGTTTTTTGGCAAATCACTCCCTTGTTCACAATGTCACATCACATCTATGATTCGTTCGCAACATACACGTTGCATACTACTCGTACTTCTATCAAAGTATGTTCCTATCATAGGAATAGTGTCAGGTCAAATTAAATTAACATTTGACTCTACTATCGCTGTGACGCCAATTAAACAAAATCAAAACATGTGATAGATAAGCAACCATGGTTGTACAACTAAAATTGTCCCTCTAATCAGGAACTAACATGTAATTTGTTTGTTTACATTTTAGTTTTTTACGCATGTGTGTGACGTGTTCAACAGAAAATCATAATATTACTATAAACTCAGTCACACAAAAAAACTCTTCACAGCGAAGGTGCTTGTGTGGGAAGGTGTCCCTTTTTTACCGACAGAATTGTCATCGAATTATGTTTCACAGGAAATGTTTCACAGAGTATTAGATACTCAATTCTCGTATTTATATTTCAAATAATTTCGTTTCATCGAATAATTTTGTGGGTCTTTATAATAATCATAATAATGCATGCAATAAATACATACCACAATAACAGTCCAAAAATAAAAATACACAGAAGAAAGTATCTTAAGCTATGTCCACACAAGGGCACCTTTTCACGTTCAACTTGCGCTTTCGTCTATTGCTATCTTGCTCATTTTTGTACGATGCGAACGAGATCGCAATAGACGAAAGCGCAAGTTGAACGTGACAAGGGCACAGTGTGGACATATTAGCTTTAGACTCACTTAAGGCTCCTTATTCCTTCAAAAATGCGGATTGTTTTAAACATTTTTCTCTACGATCAAATATATTTCTTAACATATTATCGATGTTACTACCTAAAGCAGGGCTATTGCGATTTATAGGTGTATATTTGAAACCTACAGTTTGAATTTTTCATTGATAAGTTTTGTCTCAAAAACTACTCGAAATTGACAAAATTCACGCAGAAAATTAGTTTTTTTAACTTACTTTCGACTGCACGCAATTAAAGCATGAAATAGCTATGTTACTACCTAGAACTCAGGGAAAAGTATTATTCACTTCAAAAATTTGGTTGAAATTGACAATATATTTTTCATAATAAGAAAAAAACTAATGTTTAAAAGGAATAAGGTATCTTAAAAGCGCAGAGAAAATACTTAGACCATATCGTGAACGTTTAAAGATCTCTCAAATGTTCAAAAATGTTGTTGTGTTTAAAAAAATAAGGTACCTGTCAAGAAGTATACGGAAAAATTTAACATAAATTCAATTTTTGTGACCCCAGGTTTTTGCTCTCGAGTGTAGTTTTGATGGTCATATACTTACCTACGTAAAAAGCCCTCTCAAGTAGGCCTACGCCGTAAGTAGTAAACCGTTTTTACAATGATTAAAGAGATGAGATGTCTCACGATAGTTTTAATGTTTTTTTTTTTCTGCTTTAAGTTTCAAGTAGTACAAAGTAGAGTAGAGATCGCTAAATATCTGTAGTTACGAAGCTATTTTAAAAAGTAACATTTCGGTTTACACGCCGCTGCTAAAGTAAAAAAAAAACACGATGAATTATGGCTTGTGTTTAAACGCCGACCAAATATGTTGATAAATTACTTCTAATAAATTCTTAATACCTACTTGCCAAAACGGATGAATGCTCACCAAATAGTGTATCACAAACTATTGCATAAATAAAGCTAATATTTCTTTTTCTTACATGCTATAAAAATATGTGAACACCGTTAAAGTTAATTTCAGACCAAATAATCTACATTATTGTTAAATGGATGTCACCAATATTTTATATTATTACTTCCATTTTAGTCATTTTTGCTGAGGCAAAAAACTAACTGTTGACCGTGAAATTTTTTGTTAAGTATACCAAACATATTACTCACCCCAAACACAAGTAACTTGTTTATTGCTTTACGCATTCAATTAATATATGATATAGTACTTAAATAAATATTCGCCTATTTAAATGCTCACCAAAATGACTTTTATACCCTAAAACTAATAAATATTAATAATAAATTGTGTATTGCAGAGACACTGTCCTTGAGTGCCGTAAATAAAAATTTAAAGTCAGCCTGCCGTCTCGCCTGGCCGCAGGCCTGTCGGCCTGTGCGTCGCTTGGTGGGGGCGGGGGCCGGTTTGCGGTTAAAGAAATAAAGGGAAGCTATTGTAATTTTAGATTGACAATAATATATTTTGACTAAAGGTTAGATAATTTGATTACACTAAAGCAAATTAGACTGCAGTTTTTGGTATTAATGTTGATGTTTTATGAAAAAAGTATTTGGTGAGCAAAAAATCCATTTAAGGAAGCAAAAAGATTATACGGACTCAACGTAAAATTATTCTGGTGTATGTATATTGATTTTGGAATACAAAATGATTTAGTTTAGAGAGCTCTGTATAGATTGGGTTTAATTTATATGGAGATTTTACTTGGAATTTAGTTTTAGGGTATAAAAGCCATTTTGGTGAGCGTTTAAATAGTAGCGTTAATTATTTCCCTACACCTTGGTCCGTCGACTAGGAACACGAAACATCGCCGCAAGTCTGCGAAACCGCTCCACTGTTCCCGCCGCTCGCGGGTCAAGGGTTAGACATCCCCGATAACGGTCATCGGTAGCCATAAAACCATGGTGGGCCCATGGATCACCATCATTCGGTCGCTGCGGCTGTCGCTGATCGTCTTCACAAAGCAGGTGAATACATTTCTGTTTCATTTTATTCAAGATATATATATTGTAACGAAAACAGCAAAACTGGGTAGTGAATAACATAAATTAAATTGGCGAATTTCGTATTACATAAAAGGAATATCATCATTTTTCACTTATTACCTTCTGGAAGTCAACTTACGACCTTTTAAAGAAAAAATATGAAATTTGGCGATAACCCAAAAACGGCTCGTCCGATTTTGTTGAATATAGTTTTCATTGAAAGTACTTACTTATAAGGCCTCATTAACATGAATTTTTCCGAATTTTTTTGACCTGTGGTTGAAAAGTTAGAGGGAGGGGGGACACTATTTTTTTTGTTTTTGGAGCGAATATTTACAAAACTGCTGACTTTATCAAAAAATAATGTTAGAAGATCCCTATTATTTTTACAAGACCTAATCAACGACAACCCACACACCAGTGTTGAAAAGAAAAAAAAAATCACCCCCACTTTAGGTGTTCGAGAGGTACCCGAAAAAAAAATTGTTTTTTATTTTATTTTATCGTTCTGTAGGTGTTATACATACACATACTCATACCAAATTTCAGCTTTCTAGTACTAATGATCACGGAGCTAAGCCGCGGACGGACGGACGGACAGACGAACAGACGGACATGGCGAAACTATAAGGGTTCCTAGTTGACTACGGAACCCTAAAAAAACAAAATGAATAAAAACGAATTGCATAATTTCGAAATTAATAACACCTACCGTTTTAGGTACGTGTATCTCGCTTACTCGTACGCTGCCGCTGTCGCGTGAAATCATGGCATCTCCGTTACATTGAGCCCCTCGTACACCTTTTTCTGTCACAACTGTCGGCACTGGCAAGACAGATAATGTTCCCCAAACCAACATAACCAAATTAAAAAATAATATATATTTACCAATCATTAACATCTAGATAAACTTAACTGGGGTGACGGCACCAGTAATGGACAAGAAACAATTATGGACATTTTTTTCCGTTATTTTAAGATACTACTTACAGACACTAGATATTTTTAAACTAACAACACTATGTATAACTGATGGTTATAATCATAACTAGTACGTAAAGATCTTAAATGGTGGGCTTTAAGGCATTGCACCTGTTCATTACTGGGTACTGAGTGGATCAAATTTTTCTTGTTGTTATTCTGTCCCATCACCCAGGAGACAATGGTGATTAAACTTCTTAGAAAAGTGTTGATGATTTATAATATTGGTATTTTCAAGAGATATTCTAAATAAGAATGAGCTTATAACGGCTGCAAGTACAACATTACTGTTGAATATTGCCGCCGAAAATCGTAGTTTTAAAGAGTAACCCAGGGGACATCACCATGGCAACAAGCAACAGCGAAAAGTTGATTGGCCCTACTACATATTTGGTGCCGTCATCCTAAGTTTATAATTAAAATTTTCGCATCTACTATTTTAAGTATGTAGGTATACAGTATACATTAACCCAACTAAAGTGTTGTTTGTCAGGAACTGATCAACATCTTAAGTGCGTTTAAATTCATTTGGTTGATAACAGGAGGGTTATCAAAGTATCTACATAATTAGTTTACATAAATAACGACGATAGCATTACGCTTACGCACAACATATAAGTACTTAGGGAATAAAGAACTGATCATGCAGTAAGTAATAAATCAATGGAGTTTCTTCCAACGTGCCTAAACATAAAATCACGGAGACATTCTTTAAGATATTAAATTAACAGTAAAGCTGTCAATATATACTTATTTGTAATATGCTTAAGTACAATACCTATATATTGATGACGCGTTTGGCGCAGTTTGTAGAGTACTACCCATAACACAAGCCTTCTTGAGCTTAATTTGGGACTGTAGATCGATTTGTGTGAGTTTGTCCGATATTTATTTTTTATATTTATTTATAATTACAGCAGAATGGTGAAGCTAACTCGCGAGCAAGTGCAGTTCTACAAGGACAATGGCTATATCAAGCTGTCCAACGTCTTCACCAAGGAAGAGATCCAAGAGCTCTCGAAGGAGTATGACAGGATGTTCTGCCTGAAGAACAACCCTGGCATGGAGGCGGCGCGGCTTGGGGCCGCTGTGAGCAAAGCGGCCGACAATGAATCGTATTCTGTAAGTATGACTTAGGCCCTAAAGTCCTAAGAACGAAATGACGTCAGCAAGCGAGTCATCGCCATATCACAAACAGAGACAGAGACACACACTTTCTGACGTCATTCCGTACGGAAACCGAACGAAAATTTCGAACGTCTGATTATATAAGATTGGGATGAAAAATCGAGTGATATTAACTTCAAGGGAACTTTACATGGTCAAAATGATCACTTTTTCACAAAAAATAACCAAATTTGAACAATAAGAAATTGTATTTCTGTGAACTGAACGAGTTGCTATAAAAAACACCAAAATTGAACCTGCTGCTTTTTGAAGTCGGTTGAAAAATGGCTTGCTGGGAAACTTGACGTGTTTGCATAGATATAGAATATGGGCGGGAAAGTCGTAGGTACTTATAACTACTTATTTTGTGTCCTTGTGGTACCTATGCGTGTTTTCCAAATTCCGACGGATTAAGAATGCAGAATGCAGTCGCAATATTATAACAATAATCGAAACCTGCACTTATAACAACAGATTCCTTTTCTATCGAAACTTAGACAATGTCGTTAAGTGTTCATTTTGTGGGTAAGACGGAAACGATTTGTATTTTTAATGTCAAAAAGGAGTCATAAACCGTAAAATCGGCAAGTCGATGGGAATCGATTTGGCGAAACTAATGAAGACAACTCGCCATCACTAATGATAGATTATCTAGGGCAATGCAACCACGAATGCTATATGGAGAGCGGGTGGGCGTTACCTGCGTCACGAGTGGCCGATTCATAAAGCGCGTACTCATAGGGATGGGACATGTTCATTAGAAGCGTCTTTTGTTTTACTGTGTTCCAGGTACACTCGATCCACAACCTGCAGTTCCACAGCGCCATCTTCTCGCACGCGCTGCACAACAAGAACCTGCTCGACGCGCTGGAGGGCGTGATGGGCACGCCGAACATCCTTCTGCATCACACCAAGGCGCATTTCAAGCCCCCTAAGGTTGGGGCGCCCTACCTTATGCACCAGGTACGTGTCAATCCACAAAAACCTGTAAATAGACCAGCGCGCCTATGCTGGTTGTTTTTATCACGTGATAAATAAGTGACGATACATCTGTCACCCACACTCGCATTTTGTTAAAACGTAACGGATGCTTTATCACTTATTTATCGCGTGATAAAAGCCACCATCATAGGCCCGCTGATATCGATCTCTGAAGATCCTGACACTAACTGTATTTTAGTCTAAATTTTGCTAGCTAGATTATGTTTAAGTTTTGAAGAAGTAGTTAATAATAACTTTAAGTTCAAATCAGCCTATCATGATCGTGAGCCGATGGTCACCTGAATACGATACAATCCCATGTTCAATAGGGTGTTACCTACAAGATGAAATCAACAACTTGAACCAAGTGTTGAATTACTAAACTCATATTTTGTTTGTTTTCTTTACCACAGGATTACCACTACTTCCCCTTCAAGAAGGACTCCATGGTAGCCGCGTTCGTCCACATTGACAAGGCAGACCCTGAAAACGGTGGTCTGTGCATCTACCCCGGCTCCCACAAGTTAGGCCCGTTGGAAGACTTCGGATCAATTGAAAAGGGAGACGCGTACCATTACATGAACCCGGTAAGACGGGTTTAGTACTACTAAATAGTGGCTGTTACATCTGTGCAGTAGGTTCTAGCTTTATCACACCTTTGAGGTAGGGCTTTAGTGATTGCAGCCCACAGATCAACACTTTGATTATTGCAGCCAAAGCTTGTGGAAATTCTTACTCCGCGTAGGGAATTTAAACGCGGTTATTTGGTCATAGTAAATCCGGTTATTTGTATGGTAAAATAGCCGGGTTTGTATCCCCTAACTATACGGTACCGTTTTGCAGTTTGCTGCGCGTGCGCTGAGAAACGCGAGCTTGTGATGACGACCAATTTTATATTGCATCTGGTAGCTTCGCAAGCTCTCCTGCCGCTATATTTATTAATTTGTTTGACGACGGGGGCTTAGACGAAAGCACAACCTCCGAAGGAATATGCTCAGGATTGCCATCTTCCATGTTTGTCACAAGTAGAATTCAAATAAAAACGTAACGTAACACATCAATAATCTTTTTATTCGTTACAATGATTTAATTACAGTCATGAATGTATTGAGATTAGCTAGATTAACATGGATGGAACGATTCACTCGAACTCAACAACAAAATGGCCGCGTGCAATCTTCGGGTATTCGCAAAGAGGTGTGTGCGCAACGACGATTCGATAAAATGTATCGAAACCGGGCGGATGTTACCGGCGCGTCAACACGTCAGTGTTGGCTAACCTGTCTGGTGTCGTGTACCAACCTTAGAAAATCTAGTGTTGCCAATCAACAATAATAATAACATAAACTTTTTACCCAGTAAAACTAAGATTTTATTAGTTCAGGCGTTAATTTTACCCATAATAGACTACGGTGATGTGTGTTATCCAGACTTAACCGTAGAGCTTATGAATAAATTGGAGAGACTTCTCAACAACTGCATTCGGTTCATCTTCTGTCTTCGTAAGTATGACCATGTGTCTTCTTACCGCTCTCAGCTGGGCTGGTTTCCTATCCGCGAACGACGTGAAATTCGAATGCTGTGCACTCTGTTTTCTGTTCTCAAAAATCCAAAATCTCCCGAATATCTCAAAAACTTCTTTCACTATTATGGTGTAACCCGTGACCGTCAATTTCGCTCTTCTGGCAATCTGTCTCTCTCCATCCCTCGTCACCGTACTGGTTTTATGTCCAAATCGTTCACCGTCCAAGTTTCCCGTCTCTGGAACCGCCTTCCCCTCAAGATCAAACAAGCTCCGAACAAATGCGCTTTCAAAAAATGTTTGCGTGACCTCTACGCTAGCAGAGTTGTGAATTCTTAGGTTATCTGATTAGTATGTTTCATCTGTATTTATTTATATGTGTATACATTATATAATATATGTATTTATCTAAATATTATTTATTAAAACTTGTTTAAGTTAGTTGCACCGCCCACAATTTATCTGTTTTTCCCGAAGGTTGACTGGTAGAGAATGTCTCATGGCATTAAGTCCGCCTTTTGTACGATAAGTTTTCTTTTGTGCAATAAAGATTAAATAAATAAAATAAATAAATAATCTGATAAACGTCATCTACTGACACCGAGTGAAACGTTCCGTTTCAAATCAAATTAGTCTTAATAAGAGGGTATAATTCAAACTAATTCTTGACAGCTAACTTCATAAACACCTCCGTAATGTCATCGCAAGCTGTCAATGCGACATGTTTATTTAGGTATGGAGAACCAACAACGTAAATTGTGCTAATAATGACATAATAGGGAAAATGCAGTATTTTTAATTTTGATTTAGTTTGAAAGAATATGATCTAGAATAGACCTCGAGTATATTAAAAATTAAATTACTATCATTTATAATGAAATACTGGGGTTTCAAACTGACAGTTGACAGCTTCGCGCCAAAACGCATCTAAACTTGCGATGACGTCATCGTTGTTTGTCAATGAACAATGAACAATTTGATCGTAGTTGCTAAAATTAATAAATTCCGGCTTTCAAGACATTTTTTTGAAAAAATAGGTTAGGGTCAAATGAAGTATAAAAAATGGACTATCCATCAACATCAGGAAATCACAACGATGGGTCCAATGTTCGGATAAAGAGCCGTATTGATTCGTGTTTTGTGCCAATGTGTCCATCAACTTCAGCGAAGTTTCCAAATAATATATTTTTATCTGGGCCTTCTGACCCGAAATTGAGAAAAAAGTGGTTCGAAGCTGCGAAGAGGACAGACACTTATTCTCCAAAGACTGTCATTCGATGCTGTGAAGATCACTTCAATGTAAGTTAAGTGCAAATATTATTGCTTACTTACATGTTTTGCTTGGTAGTACGCTCAGATCAAAATAAATTAGCTAAGTACCTAATTTACTTTACTATGAATCTTCTTTGTGACACATACAATATTTCTTTGTATTTTACAGCTGGAGAAAGATGTTGAAAATTGGATAAAGTATAAAATGTTTAGTGGAAACCTTTAAATCTAAAAAAATGTGGTAGGTACCTACCACACATTTTTGAGTGCCAAAATAGAATGATGCCAATAAAGCCTAGATCAGCAATAAGTACTCAAAAGGAACAGACATTCAATTCTTGAAAGTATTGAAAATGCACCAGGTAAGTATGCCTTTGTTTTGATGTATTATTTTACAATTCTTTGGGTAGTAATTAACACATCTTGTTTAACTGGACAGTAGGTATTTATTTTCAGAAATACCTACTTATTTGTCTAATGACTATGAATCAGGCCACATTTTAGTGTCTACAATAACACTCACCAAGTCTCTACAATGATACCAAAATTGTGTATATGTATTCATAAATAGGTTTATGTAGGTATGTAAAGTATTAATTAGTATGCATAATAATAATTTGTTTTATGTAGGTAACAGATTATAGAATTAAGGCACAATACAAATGTTTCTGTTTAGTTAGTCGTATGGTTACTGATAGAGAATGATTTGTACTTTTACTTTTGTATATTGTGCAATAAATAAATACTTTTCCATTGAGATAATAGTGATATTTATGCTGGGTTTGCAGTTTCAGCCTTTTTGCATAATGACTGATACTAGATTTTTCATATTCTGTTGGGGTATTTACATAATATGATGTTATTAATTTAACAAAAGCTGCACTATTAACTAATTGCTTTCAAACAGGAAAAATTGGGTAAGTGCGAGTTCAACTTGTGCATGAAGGGTTCCGTACTATAATCTATAACAAGTTTGTTGTATTAGCCCCTTTAAATATTTATTAATTATTTTATTTTTAGTATTTGTTGTTATAGCGGCAATAGAAATACATCTGTGAAAATTTCAACTGTCTAGCTATCACTGTTCTTGAGATACAGCCTGGTGACAGACGGACGGACAGCGAAATCTCAGTAATAGGGTCCCATTTTACCCTTTGGGTACGGAACCCTAAAAAATTATACTCATGTTGTGGGTGCTAAAGATAACTTTAGTCTGTGTACTTACTTATAATTTTCCCTTTTATTATAGTATGGATATCATGCTCTCTAATTAAGAAATGTTCTTTTCTTACATTTCAGATCCAACTCGGGAAGTTTCAGAAATCCAAGACACACATCACCCTCAGAATATGAATGAATGCTGTGACAAGTGTGTACAGGTGGCTCTGAATCGGTTCATTATTTTAAGGGTGAATAGGCGACAGACGGACAAAGTTACTTTCAGATGTATAGTATGAATGTTTATAAAAATATCTTGGAAAAATTAAAAGCATGGTTAAATATTATAAATATCTTTTAATTTAGGAAATACAGCATCTAGCCAGAACTTCATTGCAGCATCCAACACAGACACAATGCTGCTATCAAATGGTACATAAGTAGTAAACATTGCCATTTTTCTTTCGCTGAAAAACATTTGGAGTTGCACTTGGGTCCAGAATATTGGTGTTATTTTATTGTTTTTTACATAAGAAAGTAAGGTAGCTTCTGTTGAAGGACATTTCACCTCTACTGTGTAACTTTCAGTAAGGCCATCAGGTGTTGCACCAAAAACTGGATACTCGGGAAGAAGAAGAAGTCCAGCTTCTTCAATTTTTATCTGAAATGCGGGCAACGAAAATGTTACTGAAACTGAATATTTACACAAATATTTAAAATATTTAAGCATAAGAATAGTGTATGATCTTACCTTTTCTTTTTTGCCCAGAACATTAAGAACTTCTTTCTCTAGTTTTTTCCCTCTTTCAATCGCAAAGTTTTGATTGTTGCCCCATAATTTTGTTCAGAAGAGAACCATTTTTAAGTTTACAGTGAGCAGCTTCATAAAGAGTTGCGCCAGTGATCCTTCCATACCTGCAAATAGAGAAAAAAAATCACATACTTAAAATAAAATTATACCTATTAAACTCTGTTATGTACTTATGTATGTATGAAAATAAGCATAATATGAATAAAACTAAGTTCTAAGCCATACATCATACCTTAACTCGAACCACAATGAGGAATCACTTTGACATTTGGTGGTGGAAAAAATCATATGCATTTTGTCAGCCGTCATTTCCTTGGACAATATTTCAAGAAATTGTTGTGGTGATTCCAACTTTCCAACCAAGCTTGAACACAGATATAATATGAATGCTTAATATTGTTTTGTTTTTCTTGAAAGTAGCGTTCAATACTTGCTTCACAATCATTTTCCTTTACAGCATTCAGAAATTCGTTTAAAATATCCACCTAAAAATTTAAGAAAATGTATAACATTAGTAAGTAGTTGGTATATAATATAGAACCTGCACAATCTTCACACTTTTTCTTTCCATTTTTATTCGAAATGTGCAATAAATTTTCACAATAAAATAATATTTACTATCAACTATGCCGTTAAATAATGTAGACGTCTGGTTGACTTGCAAAGATGACGTCACTACACGCTGATTGGTGTATGAAAAAACCGTTCCGTTTCACGTTACTTTAATTCATAATTATTGTTAAAAATCTATAATAACTAAAATAAAAATGTAGCAATGACCTTTCTTTTACATTATTTTTACATTTTAGCCACAAAATATTGATAAATACTATATCTGCATCTTCCCTATTAGTGTACAAAGCCAATTATAGGATTTCACATAGATATTGAGAACGTGAGCTTATTTGTGATGATAAACGGTGATAGCAGTCCGAGTGGGTCAAAAAGTTGGGACACAGTCGCCTGATCCCAGATGCTATCGTGCCAAGCTTTTGTATTATAAGCGTCAGGTTTGTTATGAAATATGATTGTGATGGTAAATGGCTAAAGAAGCATTTTGAAGTTCCCAAGGCAATCAGACTTTCAAAATGTTGAATGGCTTTATACGCTCAATGTCATAACTTACCCCCGTTATTTTGTATCACAGAAAGAATACCCGCTCGAGAAGGCTACCCCAGTGCTTGCCGAGCAAGGCGACGTGGTGATCTTCTCGTACCTGACGCTGCACGGCAGCTACCGCAACCTGTCGGACCGTCCTCGCCGCATGTTCCTCATCCAACTGATGGCCGCTGACGATGAACCCCTAGCAGACGTGCACAAGAGCTTAGGACAAGGCTGGGTGCTGCGGGGCAAGAACGACAACAGAAAAGCGATAATGGCAGAACGATTCCTCCACTAATTGTAATATATATTATATATCCTTAAAATAAAAATTAAGTAATAATATAATAACTACCAAATATAATTAGGTGTTTTTTTTTCGTTCATATTGAATTCATAGTATAGTAATTATTTTAGCGTTTTAACCTTCTTTTAATCTGTCCCCATTGTCCCCAATATTGACGTGCGCCTTACATTGCGTGAGCTGTCAGAATGGTATTCGCGTTTTATATCTGTCTCGCTCGCTCTTACGCGATCCAGATAAGAACCTCTCAGTTTTTACCCGAACCTGAATCGCCAGGGGGCCTAAGATAGTTGCGTCTATCACGTGATAAATAAGTGACAAAGCATCTGTCACTCCTAGGTAGGATTTCCTAATAGGCCGAGCAGGCCCGGGCCTAGGGCGGCAAAATTTGGCCGTTTTTTTAGGGTTCCGTACCCAAAGGGTAAACCGGAACCCTATTACTGAGACTTCGCTGTCCGTCCGTCCGTCCGTCTGTCACCAGGCTGTATCTCAAGAACGGAGATAGCTAGACAGTTGAAATTTTCACAGATGATGTATTTCTATTGCCGCTATAACAACAAATACTAAAAATAAAATAAAATAAATATTTAAGGGTGGCTCCCATACAACAAACTTGTTTTTTGGTACGGAACCCTTCATGCGCGAGTCGGACTCGCACTTGCCCAATTTTTTAAGAAGTTGCCCATGCACCTTTTAGTGAAAAATTCAAAAATGTGTCCATATAGCATCCCGCAACAAAATTTACATGTATGGCGATTAGGATTACGATTATTAGTAGTGTTCCTCATCCAACTGAATCATTGCTTACTAGTAATTTCTATAGTTTATTTAATTTTAAATGCTTTACAGTACAAAGGGGGGGGGCAGCAATCTTTCGTAGGCTTAGGGCAGCCAACGTAGGGATCAAATCCGCCCCTGGACGCCGCCAGCGTATCAACGCAGGTGGCGTGCCAAACCATCGCGCGGCCCATTCCCCACGGGATCAACGACATCCCGTCAGGGCACTATGCATCGTCCCGGATGATTTGGGGTTCCAGGATCGTCGCAGTAAGATTTATATTTTGTACGCAGAATATGTCGGAGTGGTGTCGCCTCTGTATCTATGTGGTCCAGTTCAGAACAAACTCGAAAAAGGAATCTGAAGCACAGGAGTTAACAAATGGAACAGAGACTAAGCTTCTAAGGAGCGAGCGAAACTCACCTATTTTAGTAGGGTCTTTCCGTTTCTTTACTCCTGTCTCTAAGCTAGGACAAGAAAAGCGTGGTTTGATGATGATGTTTCATAAAAGGCATATAATTCGGATACAACCTTAAAAAATAAACACCCCATTATTTTTTTAATAACGTAAGCATAAATAAGAGCCCTATTTCGTACCAGAAATGGTTTCAGAATTTTATTTACATTCGTAATAATAAAAATAAAATTGTATATCCCAAGTATAAATCATAAAGAAATTCAGGAGATGATGGTGTAGCGGAGACCAAACTTAGTAGGTACAAATTGATAAGTTGTCGCGAACGCTATAGTGAACGTTTATACGATGAACTTGAATCTCATAAGCTCTTTTGTCGACCTCAATAACACAATTTTATTTGGCATTTCTCTTGAATTTCCTCAGCACTCTGCCTGTAGGTAATGTTACAAATAAATAGGTATACTTAGTTATTAAAATTACCTACGTTATCGGCACGTTCGATGTAAACATAAAATTCGTATTAAATATGTAATATTTACTATTAGGTTATCATGAATACATAATTTTTCGGATGTTACAATATAGTAGGCGCTTTAAGTATACTTAAAGCGCCTACCGTTTTATTGTAAGCAAAATCTACTTCAACACATATAACTATTATAAAAGCAAGGCTTCTAATTATGCCAAGCCCACTTATGTAATTCCGGTTTCTACTTACTAGAGTTAGAGAGACTACATAGGCAGGCGCCCGGCCCGGCCCACCTAATCAGGAGGGCTACTCTCCGATGTTCGAAATTCGACCGTCGTATTGTGCCGTCCCTCTCGATCTCCCTTCAAAGTATATTTGGGTCAGCGGGATGGCACTATACGACGCTCAAATTTCAAACATCGGAGTATCCCTTCAGTACAACAACAAGGATGTACCTGTATACCTACGTACCTACTGTTATACTGTACTCACACATCTTGTTCGACAACTTATGAAACGAATAAATGACTAGCATATGTCAACTATCTTTTGTTATCTCTAAGCCGGAGAACAACATGTTTTGATTTAAATATGTTATTACGAAATTTCATCATCAGCCAGCGTATATTTTTAAACATTTTGTTGAAAGCAGCGTTCACTGGTTGAAAGTTATCCAAATAATACATTTACTTACTGAGATGGCAGTCAGTTTGTTTATATTATAGCAGTCTAGTTGATAATGATCCGCCTGAAATAGTTATTTACGATACAAGTGTGGAAGGTAGGTGAATTCAGACGAGTGTGATTTTTAGTCACGAGCGAGGTACGAGCGAGTGATTAAACAAACACGAGTCGGAAATCATCTTACACACGAGTTCCGTACAAAACTTTACTATGCATATACGAGAAAATAGAAAATACTTTAATACTCACAAAGACTGTTTACATTGGAAAAAAAGTATTTTGATTTGATTTATCCAACAAGAAGCCGTCGTTCACATTTTTTACTTCTTCAATAACATTTTACGGGTTTAAAATTAAATTCATGATTCGTCCCTTTATCTCGCCATTATTTCAGCAGATTTGCACAAAACAACTTCAAAATAAACTAGCCAACAATAAAAAATGGCGGAGTTATTTGTAAACCGCGCTCGACATATCTACTACTGCGCATGTGTAAAAGTATTTTTTTTTATATTCGTCTTATGTCAAAATGGCACAAGCGCGTGTACATTCAGTCAAATTTTATTTAATGAATAACGATTTAAACTTCGTTTATTAATCAAATTTTATATCTAATGTAATTAATGACGTGTTAAATGAATTAATTAATGCAATATTGGTTTTATTGTTCTTTTATACGTGATAATAATCGGTATTTGACTTATTTATCAAACTTTTTGTAAATCAAACCTCTTTGTGTCAAGCTGTCAGATACGGCTATAAATTAAAAAAAAAATGAAAAGTAAAAAGCACTAGTGCGGAAAAGTAGTACATTCCGCACAGTTTGAATGCCTAGAATACGCTCTTTTCGAGCACATGCATCGTAAAAATATTGACCTTCTTTCTTACTCGGTGGGTAATTGTGGAAATACGTAAGTATTAAACGAAAAATAACAGAATAAACATTACCGTACCAGCTTGTCACTTATAAGATTATCGCTAAATATAATAAAAATATAGAATTACAGACATCGGCACGATACGGATCAATGAATAAACCTGATTTTTGAAGTCGATTAAAAATTCGAATTATGAACGAATATGAAGGTATATCATATGTGTACCTAACTTGTTATGGATGTAGACACGGGAAAAAGTTAGCTACAATAATAAATGTGTTTACTCGATACGCTATACCTACCGGCCGGCGCGGCAACCTTCACCCGCGCGGTCAGTGCCGCGGCGTCAGCTGAGCCCGAACGACGCCATCAGCTTTTTGATATTTACAGTTTTTGCATATTTTTTTTATAAAAATGTCGCAACGAGGGCCAGCGTTCGACGTGAACGCGATGACGCTGACGCGGTGGATGCTGGGGCAGCAACGGACGGTGCCCACCGCCACGGGAGACCTGACACAGCTGTTGAACTCCATTCAGACCGCTGTCAAGGCCATTCAGTCCGCCGTGAGGAAAGCCGGTATTGCTAAACTGTTAGTATTATTTTATTGTTTGTACCTAACTACATTGTATTATCACCTGTAAGGCTCAAAGTTTAGTCATTTTGCTAAACAAGTATTAAGTAAGTTTCCGATAAAATAACGCACGAAATGAGCGTACATCTGTTTCTTTGGTAGAACTTGTACGAAGTATCTAGTAGGTAATTAGGTACCTACTTCAAAGAAAAAAGATTCACTTTTTGTCTAGCCTATAGATGTGTCCCACTGCTGGGCAAAGGCCTCCACTCTCTTGCGCTACTCGTCGTCTCTATTGGCATGCTCTCTCCACTCGTTAAGTACTGAATGCATTCAAGTCATCCCGCCATCTTTTGGTCTGCCTCTGCTCCGGTAGCCTGGCGGTGTCCATTCGGTGATTATACTGGTCCATCGTTCCGGATGCATGCGGTAGACATGTCCAACCCAGTCCCACAGCAGCTTTGCGGTCTTGTGACACCTACGTCTAAACGCATGTTTTGGAACGCAGTTCAGTGTTTCTGGGACGGTCTATAAGTTAATGTAATGAAATATTCGTTATCGAACGATGTTAAGTTTATGCTGCCCAAATACGGAAAATTTATAAAAGTAAAATTTGTAAATAATATTTACCTAACTTCCAAACCAATGCATCATTGATAGATCAGCGTTACTTTGCAAAAAGTTTAATAAGCTTATCCTAGTTATTGACAGTCGAAATCGTTCTGTTTATCAGCGTTACTTTGCAAAAAGTTTAATAAGCTTATCCTAGTTATTTTATTGACAGTCGAAATCGTTCTGTTTATCAGCGTTACTTTGCAAAAAGTTTAATAAGCTTATCCTAGTTATTGACAGTCGAAATCGTTCTGTTTGTTACCCATAGCTACATCACACATAATTCCATTATTAGGTAGTAACTATTTATAAACATAATTAAATTACCCCCAGCATCCGCTTTGTTATCAATTAAGATAAGATGACACAAGTTTTTTGAATGAACTGATAAAAATAATTAGAAAAACTTTCTATAGTGCTCAGTCTGACAATTACACAAAGAGCACAAAAACCACACATGATTATGTAACATTTTTGTTCGATTGGGGCCTCCACTCCCCTTCCAAAATACTTTGCGCCGACCGACTTTGACTTTTGAATTTTTTTTATTTCCATGGTAAAATTTATTTTAATTCCTTTTCGACCAACAAATCAAATAATTATCGTCGGTTACCGATGTATTTTTAACACGCTTTTATGAATGAATACCTACCTATATCCAACTCCACCAATTATATGTAGGTAATAACATTTCTATAAACTTTCATTAAACCAGCAGGTATTAAACGAGTATTTAATTAGGTTAATTAGGATTATGATAAATTATAAAATGCACAATTGCTTTATGATACTGCAGTTGTAGGTATCAACTATTATTGCAGCTTTCTATTCATACAAGTGTAGACTTAACATAAAGGGCTTGATTATTCTTATCTACCGACAATCACACTAATATTATAAAGCGAAAGTTTGTGAGTGTGTTTGTTTATGTTTGTTACTTCTTCACGTTCAAACGGCTGGATCAATTATGATAAATTTTGGTATGAAGGTACATATCTGATACCCTGGATTAAAACATAGGCTACCTTTATCCTGAATAAAAAAAAGTGTTCCCATGGTATGAGATGAGCGAGTAACACCGCGCGGCGCAGCTAATATATTATAATAAATTCGATATACTATATGACAATGTGCCTAAGTAGGTATAACTGTCGTCAGTAGGTACTCAATTAAAGCAAACGACGAACGACTACACGAAATGTACGATAATTATAGTAATTATTATATTTATTACCGTTGCGTGCGCTTGCAAAAAAGAAGTATCTGTCAAGGTTTACTTACTTAGAAAGTATTCTAGTAAGTATTCATTCTAGACCAGTATATTTACGAGCTGTAAACTTGTCATTGTAAAACTTACTAGGTCACTATGTTTAATAAAGAAAATTACAATTTCGCAGGAATACTAGTTTTTGTCTACACGTTAAAACTAATTTAATTCTTCTGAATGCATTTTTTGGGTTGTACCTTAGTATATTTTCAACCTAAGAGGTTTTGGCCCATAACCTATTGTTTTTAGGGTTCCGTAGTCAACTAGGAACCCTTATAGTTTCGCCATGTCCGTCTGTCCGTCCGTCCGCGGCTTAGCTCCGTGATCATTAGTACTAGAAAGCTGAAATTTGGTATGAGTATGTGTATGTGTACCGACAAAACGGTAAAATAAAAACTAAAAAAAAAAATTTTTTTCGGGTACCGTACACCTAAAGTGGGGGTGATTTGTTTTTTTCGTTCCATCACTAGTGTGTGGGATGTCGTTGAATAGGTCTTTAAAAAATAATACGGGTATCCGACCATTATTTTTTAATAAAGTCAGCATTTTTGTAAATATTCGCTCCGAAAATAAAAAAATAGTGTCCCCCCCCCCTCTAACTTTTCAACCAGGAGTCAAAAAAATATGGAAACATTCATTAAAATGAGGCCTTATAAGTACTTTCAATGAAAACTATATTGAATAAAATAGGTGAAGCCGTTTTTGAGTTATCGCAAAAATTCATAATTTTCTTTAAAATGACGTAAGTGCCGCGCGGTTAAGTGCCATACTATTTTATTTATTTATTTATTTATTTATTTATTTATTATTATCCGACACACCAACAAAGTACAAGGCTTTACATGTAAAAAATATCACTAAACACTAGGGGCACTTCTAGCCCGCACCTCAATGACAGATGTGCAACAGCATTTTTACAATTATTGGACTGGTTGGCAAAAAGGTACATAAATACTTAACTTAATCTAAAGTAACTACTTACAGAGAAAAAAATAAATTAATAAAAATAAACAAATCTTGCGACTACCTACAACGATCCTTACAATCAAATAAAAATAGAAAAGGAACTATTACGTGTCACTAGCTTTCGAAAGCAGTCTACGCCTCCAGCAACCGATACTGTCAGAGTAGACATCCAGATCATGCACAATTTGCAGCGTATTGTATCGTTTCTGTATTCTGTTTAGGACGGAAAATTTACCTAAATTTGTTTTCGCTAGCTTTGGTCGGAAAGTGGTGATGCGTGAGGGTCTAACATTAGCACTAGGTACAATAAAGTTAAAACTCTCTAGGACGCGACCTTCATTAATTTCCCCATTTATCACTTTGTGTAGCCAAACAAGATCTAAATAATCTCGTCTCTGTTGAAGAGTGCACATATTGAAATGTTCAAGTCTTTTCTCGTAACTGGTGCGATTTGTGACGTTTTTAGAACGATCTTTATAGGCTATATACCGAGTAAAAGAGCGCTGGATCCTCTCCAAACGGTCGATATGAACTTGGTATGATGGATTCCAGACTTGACTACCATACTCAATTCGCGATCTCACGAAGGTGTTATAGAGCGTAGTGAAGGTCTTACAGTGTTTGAAATTTTTAGAAACTCTCTTGATGAAACCTAGCATTTTCAAACTCCCCTGTAACACGTTATCAATGTGGCTGATGAAATTTAGTTTACTGTCGAGTATAATACCTAAATCCCTGATATTATTGACCTCCTCTAATATAGTATCTTTAATTACATAATTACTCTTAATGATGTTCTTTTTACGGGTAAACTTAATATGTTGACATTTAGAGGCATTAAGGACCATATTATTGTCGTCACACCAACGTTGGATATTGTGCAAGTCACTCTGCAGAAGGTGAGCATCGTTAGGACACTTTACTTCTCGATAAAGTTTGAGATCATCAGCGTATAGTAAGCATTTGCTGTGTTTTACTACATTAACTATGTCATTTACAAACAGTACGAAAAGCAAAGGTCCCAGATGCGAACCTTGAGGCACTCCCGAGGGCGCAACATAATATTCTGATTGAAACCCGTCCTTTACGACTCTTTGTCTCCTACCAGTAAGATATGATCTAAGCCACGCTAACAATTCACCAGAAACACTAAAATTGCGAAGAAGTTTTTCCACCAGTATGTTGTGATCCACTTTGTCAAATGCGCTACTAAAGTCCGTGTAGATAGCATCCACCTGTAACCTAGAGTCAACCAGAACAGAAATGTCACTGACATAGGTAATTAAATTAGTCACTGTAGATTTACGAGCCACGAAACCATGCTGTAAAGGGGAAATTTGTTCTTTAACGTGCCAGGCTAGTCTTGGATAGATCAGACTCTCAAATAATTTCGAGAAGGTACTGAGTATAGATATTGGTCGGTAGTTATTTACTTGTGTCTTGTCACCCTTTTTATATACCGGGACGATGTTAGCCTCTTTCCACACTGCGGGAAATACCGATGTTTCCAAAGATTTGTTAAATATGAGTGACAGCGGGAGTGACAACATGCGCGCACACTTTTTGATAAAAAAAAGGCGGGATACCATCCGGACCAGACCTTTGCTAACATCAAGTGATTTAACAGATTTTATAATTTCACTCTCAGTTACGCGAATACGTGACAGAGGCCCAAAACAATGTATACTCGCGTTACCACGATCCGAGCATGGAAGATAATCAGTGGGTTGAGAAATGGAGGAGGTATTAGAGAACGTGGAGGAAAAATGTGACGCAAAGAGATCACAAATAACAGTATGGTCGTGAGCAGCAACACCATTGAGGTGCATGGTAGATGGGTAGGCAGATTTGTCCTTCTTAGAGTCCTTGATGTAAGTCCAGAATTTTTTAGGGTTTTTAACTAATGCATCTTCAATCGAAGCCAGATATACGTCGTAGTCGTTATTCATTTTAACTTTAACTCTCTTACGCAAAATATTATACTCAAAGTAGTCTCTAGGATTCTTAGTTTTCTTATAAATCTGCCTTTTCTTTTCTTTCTCACGCATCATCCTTACCAATATCGGACTAAACCACTTCGGACGACCTGGCTGTCTACTCTTACATAGTGGGACGTTCTTATTAATAACCACACTCAATGAGGCATAGAAAACAGAGACCATGTCATCTACATTGACACAGTCAGAAAACAATAAACTCCAGTCTATTTTACTCAGACAGTGGTTAATGTTATCGTAACAGGCTTTCTTAAAATTATGAGTAGCGAAGGACTTAGGCTTAAGAGTGTTATTTTTTTCAATACCAGAGACATGAGTTTCCAATGGCGGATGATGAGCGTCAATTTTGCTTAAGACATCACATGCCCGAGTGACAGATGGCCCCAAAAAATTACAAAGGACTAAATCTAGGGTTTTTCCATTAGCATTTTTCAATTCGTTAAGTTGATACATATTACAAAGAGACATAAAGTCAAACAAACATACAGCAGCAGGTAGAGTACATAACTGTGGCTCAGAAAAAAACCCGGAGCTGTCCATATTCCACTGTACGTCACTCAAATTAAAGTCTCCAAAAATAATGCACTTATCGCTACAACTACCGATTTTATCACTCACACATTCAAAGTATTTAGTATACACCTGTGTTTTTGCATCCGGTGGTACGTATACTGTGCCAATATTAAAAATATTGTTCGACGAATCGCAAATGGTTACCCACATATCTTCATACTCGGACTCCCATGAGATCCGCCGGCGTGCTGACAGTTTCTTAGAGACTGCAATAAAGCAGCCTCCGCCATCCTTCTTTGCACTAGTGGTAAGATCACGGTCACGTCTATATATTGCATATCTAGTCTAAAATTTCTGCGTCTAGGATACCCGAGTGAAGCCATGTTTCAGTCACTATAATAACGTCATAACTAGAAGTAAGGGTAGCAAGCTTTAGATCCTGAAGTTTTGTTCTAATTCCTCTCATATTCTGATAGTAAATACTTAACGGCATTGTAACTGGCTAAATCAAAGTATCATTCATTCTAATTAACAGTTAAAGACGATTGATATCCGATGTATTGCGTATGTGGATCGCTTCTGCTTCATCATGCTTCCGCGCATAGACTCGACCGTAGCGCGCCCATACAAATTTGTAGCCTTTAGCCCTGCCTGCTATTCTTGTCTCAGCCTGTAGCTTTTTAGTTGCTGGAGATAAATGTTCAGATACATACACAGGGGACTTGCGACCAGCCATTCCTAGATCACTCGTGTTCAACTTGTCTGCCTTGTCTGCTTTACTCTTATTATAACGCATTACTGCCGTCAAAAAATCATCCCTCTGAAAAGCTGAGCGTAGTTTTACAATTACAGCCCGCGGTCTCTCGTTGTCAGGGTTAAGCTTTGCTACACGTTTGCAAGCGTAAATGTCTGTCGCTTGAAGAGGGTAAGAAACTACGGTTGCTAGCTGGAGTACGGTAGACTGAAGAGACTCTCCTTTGAACTCGGGTAAACATGAAATTTCCAAGTTACACTTGCGAGAATTCTGTTCAAGCAACGATAAACGCGACGACAGATCTGTCACTGTATTTTTTAGCACCGCGTTCTCTTTCTTTAGATAGATGATTTCCTCATTGCACGACGTTAATTGGTTAAACATTTCATCATACCTCTCGCTCATATAGCTAAATTTTAAAACATTTCGCTAAATTTGGCGCGTATAATCGATAACTTCCAGAAGGTAATAAGTAATTACTGTTACTTTGGCATTTACGACCTTTATAGAGCTTGAAATCTATCTCGTAATTTAAACCTTGTCTATTGTGAAGGATGGGCAACTACGGAACCCTACTGAGCGTGGCCCGACATGCTCTTGGCCGGTTTTTCTAAACAATGTATCACGTTATTAATAAGTGGTAAAGCATCTGTCACTCACAATCGCGTGATAAAAGCAACCAAAAATAATCCGCTATATAATATGTATTTGAATGTTTAATAAACAATTAAATCAACGATGGGCGTAAGCTATTTTGCTCTCGCGTGACTTGATTGTCAGAAAACGTCTCAGCGTATTACTTACCTTTTTAGTAATCTTGAATTCTTGAATTGTAAATATGTAACATATGTTTGCCGTTATACATCCAAACTTTGCGGTTAATATTCTGAATATGATTAATAATACTGAAAGTCCAATGATCCCGTCTCCATTCACGATATAATATTTATGGTAGCGTAATACAGTACCCAGTATGGCTTTACTGACGAGAGGGATGCAGCAATACGAAGGAGTCAGAGGAAGTTATCTCCATACGTGTCTCACATATTGCTGCATCTCTCTCGTCACTAATTTAGGAAAGTGTAATTGCCACAATCAGTGACCCTTTACTAGATATGTATAGTTATTTAGTCTCTTAAAAAAAGCCATCGCTTCGGGACAAAGTTTTTTTTCTCATTGTTGACAAAAAAAGTTTGAGAACGTTTCTTTCCACACCGCTTTCATTTCCCATGACTGACACTGACATGTTCCGGCGAGAGAAATATTTCACATCAAACATTGTTCTCTTAGAGTAAGGATGATTGTTCTCTACAATTTAAAAACCTTACCCTAGCACTACACTACTCGCGAAGTTGGTCGAGGTTGGGCGAATATGATAGTGTGGGGGGCACTTCGCTGCGGAAACTCATCCTTCGGGCAACTTCGGTCAACTTCGCGAGTCAGGGTAAAACTAATATAGGTATGTGTTTATACATTTTTTTATTTATGATGCAGGCATGGTATCTCGGGCGACACCAACGTGCAGGGAGAGCAGGTGAAGAAGCTGGACGTGCTGTCCAACGACTTGTTCATCAACATGATCAAATCTTCTTTCACAACCTGTCTGCTCGTCTCCGAAGAAAATGATGACGTCATCGAGGTACCTACTATAACTCAAGTCACTATCAAACTACTTAATATTATTATAAGGGCGAAAGTTTGTGAACACATTCACAAATTATGTGTATACTAGCTGTTGCCCGCGACTTCGTCCGCGTGAACCTTTATATTGAAAATTTTACATCTTTATTATTTTCAGATCTAAGTAATGTTGAAATTGCTAAACGTGCTTTTTGCAATTTTTTACGATATAGTAACGAACCCTTCGTACGCGAGTCTGACTCGCTCTTGGCCTTTTTTTACTTTTTTTCGGCTAATTTGCTCTAATTACGCGGTATCATTATAAAAACTGGTACATCTACGAAAGAATAGCTTTACTAAATTCGATGAGTTTAAGAACGACGTTTATAAATTCTTTGATTCGAATAATAAATGCATTTACACAAAGTTTCAAGTACCGCACTCAAAAAAATGTTTGATCTACATACAAATCTTCAACCCCTTTTTCACCACCTTCAGGGCAGAATTTTCAAAAACGCTGAAATGACTTTCCTTGTATTTTAATAATATGCTTTTATATAAAGTTTCAAGTCCCGCACTAAAAAAAATTTTTAATCTTCATATAAACTTTCAACCATTTTTTAACCCCCTTAGGCGTAGAATTTTCAAAAACGCTGAAGTTTCTTTTCTTTTATTCAAATTAAATGCCTTTATACACAGTTAAAAATCCCGCAATAAAAAAAATAGATTTTCATACAAATTTTCAACCCCTTTTTCACCACTGGGCTAAAATTTCAAAAAAGCTGATTTTTTTTCTCGTATTTTTATAATATGCTTTTATATAAAGTTTCAAGTCCCGCATTCAACAATTTTTTTGATCGTCATACATACTTTCAACCCCTTTTTAACCCTTTTTGGGGATGAATTTAAAAAAACGCTAAAATTAGTTTTATTTTATTTTATTTTAATACCCGTTTACGAAGTTTAAAGTTCCTAGCTTAAAATTAAATTTGAACCCCAAGACAAATTTTCATCCCCCTTAGAGGTTGAATTTTTAATAACGATCAATTAATGTTATTTTTTTATTCTTATATATGCCTTTATAAGAAGTTTCAGAGAATTTGTAATGGATTTAAACTTTCAACCCCTTTTCAGCCCTTTTAGGGGGTGAATTTTTGAAAACGCTGAAATTACTTTTCTCGCATTCTAATAGTATGCTTTTATACAAAGAGTCAAGTCCCGCACTTAAAAAAATATTTGATCTCTTTACAAACTTTCAAACCCTATTTTACCACCTTAGGGAATTTTCAAAAACGCTGAAATAAGTTTTATTCTATTTTATTTTAATACATTTTTACGAAGTTTCAAGTTCCTAACATAAAAAAAAAACTTGTACCCATACAACTTTTCATCCCCTTTTTAACCCCCTTAGGGGTTGAATTTTTCAAAATCGCTTCTTATCTCTTGTACACTTTATAAATGCAACCTACTGTGCAAATTTCAACTCTCTAGCATTTGTAGTTTCGGCTCTGCGTTGATGAGTCAGTCAGTCAGTCAGGACACTTGCATTTATATATATAGATTTGTTACTTCACGCTCAAACGGCCGGACCTATTTTGGTATGATGGTAGCTGACACCCTGCATTAACATATAGGCTACTTTTTATCCCGAAAAATGTAGTGTTCCCGTGGGATGAGCGGGTAACACCGCGCGGCGCAGCTAGTATAACATAAATGAAAGAGAAAATAAAAACGGCATCTTGTCTAATAAAAACAACGTTACAAATTCACTTGTCAACAATGGCACTTCATTGACTAGATATAAACTGCAATGATTTCATCGATCGTATATATTATCTATGTATCTGATCAGCTAGTACGATAACCAACAAAGTAGTTATCTGCTCATTTCCGTTTCGTTGGAAAGGAAAGATGCCGCTTCGCTTTTATACAATCTCATCGAACCTTTCTATATGGGACACACACATCCGAGCGCCATAAATGTTCATATTCTTTATGAAAAGACTAAATGTGTATATTATTAAACAATGTGCAGGTTGAGACCGAGCGTCGAGGCAAGTACATCGTCTGCTTCGACCCGCTGGACGGGTCGTCCAATATCGACTGTCTGGTATCCGTCGGCTCCATCTTCTCCATCTATAAGTAAGGCATTTCTCTTTCACATAGTTTTAAACTTGTACGATCGGTATTTTTGACTTTATTTATTTTTCATCACTATCTTCTCTGTGAGCACCATCGACTTTGTTTCGCTCTGAGCTAAGCACTTGAAACTTGAAACCGAACTGGCTAATCACGGAAAGCTGTTTCGAACACCAACTCGCATGCCGTATATGAAACATAACTATATAATCATTATTGAAGCTGGGTCAAAAGCTATACTTCTTTCCAGAAAGCAATCAGCCGGTGAACCATCAGTAGCGGACGCGCTGCGCCCCGGCCGTGAGCTGGTGGCCGCGGGCTACGCCCTATACGGCTCAGCGACCATGATGGTGCTGTCGCTGGGCAAGGGCAAGGGCGTCAACGGGTTCATGTACGACCCCAGCATCGGGGAGTTCATCCTCACCGACCCCAACATGCGTGTTCCCGAGAAGGGGAACATATATTCCCTTAACGAGGGTAGGTTATTCTGTACCTTACCTAGCCGGTCTAGCGGGCACATGATGGTTATGTGAATAGAGTGCAAGCAAGACAAGGCTGTTAGTACGGAGCCCCATTGAAAATGAAATAATAACTGAAAAATTTGCACATCAAGTGCGTCTCCTCAAACGAAAAATAACTAGACTAGATAACTTTGAAGTTACGAGCGGAGATATGGTACGGGGGGCTCCAGGGCGGAGAAAACTTTTCCCATTTCCCATAATATATGGAAAGTTTCCGGAAAAGGTATCTCTAGTCAGAATAAAAAGCTCATCCCCCCACGCCAACACAGTTGGACGGATTTTGACCCGTTTTGATACAGCTAGGTCATGGAAAGGTAAAAAAAAAGAGAAAGTTGCCCATCTTTTAGTTTTAATATAATTTCAGGTTACGCAGCAGAATGGGAGACCGGACTGAAGAACTACGTGCAGGAGAAAAAGTGCCCAAGTAGCGGGAAGGCCTACGGCGCACGGTACGTGGGCTCCATGGTCGCGGACGTGCACCGCACCATCAAGTACGGTGGCATCTTCATGTACCCCGCCACCAAGTCGGCGCCCAATGGAAAGGTAATAATTACGACATTTACGAGCATACGTGAACTGCTATACGGACACTATGATGCGTGTTCGTGTACACGTGGTCGAGCGCGTTGTATAAATCTTCTATTCGTTAATCGTTATACGTAGGTACAGGAACGAACAAAAACATGGTGAATATACGAACATGGAACACAAAATCATATGAATCGCTTTTGTGTTAGATCGATAGTGGTACGCTAGGGTACGCACCATAGATTAGAGTGTATTACTTGGTACGCACAAGCGAACGAAGTGTTCGATGCTTTTGTTCGTTCGTCCGTAGTTCCGTACACGGCTTTAACCCAATCCTCCCTAAATATCTTGGTAAGTTTTCCGGTCTGTCCACAGAAGTGGAGCGGAGAGAAAAGAGATGTTTAAGATTCCTAAAATTTAAATGCCCTTCTTTTGGGCTTCACAAAGAAGCAGTCTGATTGGTAGGTACATTTTCTCCGCCCCGGTTCTGTGGATGGGCAGCCTTAACGTCGTCGTGCAAAGATTAAATAATGCAAAGCAGGTAAGCAAATGACTGTGGAGAAATCATCAGATTCAGTTTGTATGGTTTGACAGTTCCTTTGCTTGGAAGAGTTAGCGTGGTCTGACTCTAGTTGCACTACATGCGCTGATCTTAAGAAATTAAGTATATATAGTTATGGTCGCATCTTTTGAGTGCGTTGACTTAGAACTTTGATTTTTTTCTCGGCTCCACGGGGTAGTAGTAGCAATAACCCTGGGTCCGCATGAAACCTCCACGTGTTCCTGAGAAAAGGGTCTTGACTTGACAGACGAACAGACAGGGACACAAGGTTTCGATCCGTTGTTGTCAATTGAGATAAGGGTCTCTAAAAACGAATTCGCCCGACAGAATATGATGGCAAAACTTTGACATCTGCTACTGTGCTTATTTCACTAGATTAGTAGGTAACTAACTGATGCAGACATGACTTACATAACATGTATTGATTGGCCTAACTCCTCATTTTCAGCTTCGTCTCCTCTACGAATGCAACCCCATGGCTTTTATCGTGACGGAAGCCGGCGGCATCGCGTCCAACGGCAAGATCCCCATCCTGGATATCCAACCCACAGCTATCCACCAACGCGCACCTTGCTATTTGGGTTCCAAGAAGGATGTGGAGGAACTACTCCAACACTTGAAGTGAAATAAAAGAAAACAGCTGTATAAATGTTAAGAATTAAGACTGAAAATATACGTTTAATCGGTTTCTTTCTGTTTATTTTTGTGCTTATCACGTGATATATAAGCACGTGCTTATACACCCTACAAGCAAGAGAGTCATATCCTCAAAAATGTGATGTACTAGTTTCACAAAAATATGTACCATTAACTGGCTACTTCTGATCGTGTCACAACTAACGCTTGGCTTAAGGTCAACTAGTGTGTAATGGAAAAGCTGCCTATATATGCACGGAGTTTCTCCTCACGATAGAATCAAAAACCGGCCAAGAGTATGTCGGGCCACGCTCAGTGTAGGATTCCGTAGTTGCCCATCCTTCACAATAGACGAAAATTACGAGAAAGATTTCAAGCTCTATAAAAAACGCCAAAGTAAAAGTAATTACTTATTACCTTCTGGAATTTATCGGTTATACGCGCTAGATTGAGCGAAATATTTTAATATAGTATGGCACTTAACCCTTTGACCGCCAAAGACGGCAAATCACGTCATCGGGAATTCGTGCCACTGACGCCAACGACGTCTATTGACGTCAAAATTTCAGTGGTCAAAAACATGCTAATTCAAACCACTATCTGTGTTTCTTAATCTCTGTTGATTTTGGAGCACTTTTTTTTTTTTTTTGGTTTGGCGTCAGTGGCACGGTGAATTGCTTTGCCGCTCGGCGCTCAAAGGGTTAACCAATATGTGTAACGTTTGAAGTGTAGGGATATCGCGCGGCACTTACGTCATTTTAAAGAAGGTTAGTAATTTTTGCGATAACTCAAAAACGGCTCAACCGATTTTTTTCAATATAGTTTTCATTAAAAGTACTTATTTTCCATAATTTTTTGACCCCTGGTTGTAAAGTTAGAGGGGGGGACACAATTTTTTTTATTTTCGGAGCGAATATTTACTTTGTCAAAAAATAATGTTCGGAGACCCCTATTATTTTTAAAAGACCTATTCAACGACACCCCACACACTAGTGTTGAAACAAAAAAAAAATCACCCCCACTATAGGTGTAAGTACGGGAGGTAACCGCAAAAAAAATTTTTTTTTTTTACCGTTTTGTCGGCGTGATACATACACATACTCAGTCCTTCCAAATTTCAGCTTTCTAGTACTAATTTCTTTGTGAACATCCTGGAAGGAAAAGTGGACGGGAAAAGAGGCAGAGGAAGACCAAGAATTACGTTTTTTAGTCAAGTGAAAGAGAAAGTGGGCACTATGTCGTATCAGGAGACCAAAACACTATGAAGAAATAGGGAAGAGTGGCGATTACTCCACCGACAAGAGCGAAGCTCTTAAATTATGAATGAAAAGTGAATGAATGAAGTACTAATGATCGGAGAGCGGAGAACGGATGAACGGAGCTAAGCCGCGGACGGACAGACGGACATGGCGAAACTATAAGGGTTCCTAGTTAACTACGGACCCCAAAAATGAGTATGTCCGCCGACGAACCAAAGTAATCGACATAATATAGCTCGCAGGATTGTATGGTTAGTGGCAATGCGCGGGTCAATGTAGCCCGATGAGCAGACGGCCTTGAAGTGGGGCAGCAAGGTAGGAGTGGCGAAAAAAAAATGTAGGACGGATCTCAACTAGGTATAGAAGTGGAAGATTAGGTCGTTGTTTTCTAAATAAGACAAGGAAGGATACCTACAGTGTATTTCGCCGAAGTATGGGTTTCAGCATTGAAGTGCCCCTCCACACCACGCTATCAAATTCGCCCAGCCTCGGCCAACTTCGCAAGTAGCGCGAGCGGAGCCGCAATGGAAGATGAAAAGACGACTTGAAATCAAAGTACGTTCCGAAAAGGTAAACTAAAATTTTATTGTTCTGAGGCTGAGGTATCGCTACATTTTAGCATTAGAATGATTCTATCCGAGGAAACTCGACCATCATAAATTTAATTAATATCACTTTTTTACTATTTGGCATTATTGAGAATATGAACGCGGCAAGAATCTTATATAGATTCTTGGAACGCGGAATAAAACTCAATAAAAAATACGCCAAACAACAGTGAATCAGGGTGATGTGATATGATTTATGAACAAACCTCAAATACGTCAATGTCAAGTCAAGCCGTTTAACTTTTCTGACGTTTCTGTTATCATATCATATCAGTGGTCAAAGTCAAAATGTAATTACAAAACTTCCCTTTACTGTGCATATTTATAATTATAACAGCTTACCTGTATTGTGAATATTTTCAAAATGGATCAAATTTCAAAAATTGTCATGTCTTTACACAAAACCATTGAGGAATATTTTTTAAAACCTATGGCAAACTTAGACTTCCTAGTTACACAGAACTTGCATCATGGTGAAATAAATACTAGGTAAGAATTGCACTCAGTTTCGTTCTGAATGATGAATAGCATTTCTTATGTTATTATTTGTTATCCTTTATGTCGTTATTATTTCTTTTCTTTCTGTGTTTGTTTTCAGGCCAGCAAGAAGTAATGGACTGTGGTGTTTTGCTCTCTTGCCCATAGTACTAGTTGTTAACAGCCTGTTGTATGATGTCTCACAGGCTTACAAGTTAGCAGCCTGTTTATCTGTTGGGCTGTTCATCTACGGGATATTTTTTAATATATTAATGTCCGTTACTCATCTGATGCTGACAGAGGGCTCAGGAGGAGGGTGTTTCGTCTCTGGAGCGATAGCTAGCGCTCTGGTATACACTGTTGTTAAGCAAGGTAATATTCATTGTACATAAAAACATATTTATTAATTGTATGTTGCCCGCTATGCAAAATATATATTTAAAGTCAAGTTTTCAAGGCATTGCGGTGTTGATTTTCCATATTTTTTCGTAATTTAATTACACAAAAGAACCAGAAGGTCACACAACTTTGACCAAGTTTATTTATTTATTTTAAGTTGTATGTAAGTTAATGACAGACTTAAGGCATTCTCTGCCAGTCCATGGGGTCAAACAGAATCTAGCATTTGGTGCAAAATAATTTAAGTAGTGAGAAAATAAACAAGTTCCTTGGAGACCATAAACAGAACATAATGTTGGAAGCATTGATGTAATAAAACAAACACTTTTTGGATCCGATAATGTCTATTTTTGTTATAATAATGAGTCAGAAAATAAATATATAGAAAAAGTCACAAATGAACTGAACAACTTACATACCGATAATATATATCGTCGGGGATAGTGCAATACCGTGTAAGTAACAAGTGTAGATACTAACCAATATTCAAACAAATTTATTTTATTTTACTTCTAGCCTTTTCTCAGATACATATTATTAGGTATAGTTCATTTATACAAATATTTTAATTCATTGTGTATCTGTGTGCCCTTTGGCAAAGGCCTCCTCCAACACTTTCCAATCTTCTCTTTTCCTTGCCAGTCTAGTCCAGGTTTTGCCAGCTGTCTTAGTCAAATCATCTTCCCATCTCCTGAAAGGTATTCCTTTCTTTCTCTTGCCTTTTGGATACCATAGTGTTACTACTTTGTTCCACTTATCCCCTCCTCTAATTACATGGCCAGCCCATTCCCACTTCAGTGTTCTTAGCTTTAACACCACATCTTGGGTCTTTGTAGATTTTCTAATTATGATATGATTGACTTTGTCTATTTTCCTTGTGCCCATCATACTTCGTTCCATGCTTCGTTGACAGGTACGAAGCTTGGTTTGTTGTGACTTTGTGAGCATCCATATCTGGCATGGATATGTTAAGGCTGATTTAGACGATGCCAATTTTGAGACGCCTAAATTACGGCGCCAGTGATTACCGCACAGCACACCTCCGACCGTTTAGACAATGACTATGTTCAGCCGCCAAAATCTCGGCGCCAGTCGTGTTTACACAGTGCTTTTTTTCAGTACCAGTCATTAGTGGCAGCGAGAGACGCGGAGGGGGGGTCACTGGCGCCAAAAAATAGGCTCGTGTTCTATTCCGCGCCAGCGCTGGCATGCGGCGAAAAAATGGCGCGGAAAGTGTTTATACGGTGCCTTTTCGAGGCGCCGTAATTTAGGCGTCTCAAAATTGGCATCGTCTAAATCAGCCTTTAGGATGGGGAGTATGCAGGTGTTGAATAGTTTTCCCTTAACTGTGCTGCTTATTGTTTTGTTTTCATTATTTCCCTATATGACCAGTAACTCTTCCAAGCATGCCCTATTCGTGTCTCAATTTCTTTGCTTGACATATTGTTTATTTTGATTATTTGGCCTAAATATGTATACTCATCCACATATTCAATGGGTATGTTATTTACTATGAGTATTTCCTTCCCTCTGTTAGTCATTGCTTTAGTTTTTGATGTATTCATATTTAAGCCTTAAACTTAACTTTGCTATGTATGTCAAGATCTGTTAGCATTTTCTGAAGCTCTTGGGAAGACTTTGCAAACAGAATGATATCATCCGCAAATCTTAGGTTTGTTAGCTGTTCGCCATTAAATCTTAAGCCACACTTCTGCCATTCAAATTTTCTGAAGACATCCTCAACCACTGCAGTAAATAATTTCGGTGAGAGTGGGTCTCCTTTCACCCTTACACCCTTTTCTATTTTGATGATTTCTCCTTCATTTTCTAATTTCACCCTTGCTGCAATATTCAAACAAATACTAAGCATTTTATTGAAATGAGAACTTTATCGACAGCTGTTATTTACGCGGTATTGCACTATCCCCGACGATATACACACATATGTATCCTTTATATAATAATACAAACACAAAATTTTAAAAACAACATAAGTACCCTTGTAGAACATCAGACAGATAATCAATCTTGAAACTTATTGGAGAGATGCTTGAGCAAAAAGTGCTTGAAGGAGAATTTGCTCGAACTCTAAATTAGTTCTATTACAAATATATCCATTTGCCATCTTTCTAACTTTTATTGCTTTTAACTTTTTGTTTATAATTTATGAATTCAGATTTTTTCAAAACCATGACTTTGATACTAACTTAACAGACATAATATTCTTCTATTCCAGATATAATGTTTGTACTACTTATTGCACTGCCCTCTGCATTCACCTTCAGTGCTTTGCTGAGGAGATTGCTGGAGTGTCCCAGCACATTCACCATTGGGGAAGCCATGGTAGTAGCGCAGAGCGTAGTCATTGCAATTACTGTGATGTTGGCCAAAGCAACATGTGATTTGGGTGATACTAGCACTGAAGTGGACCTAGTAGATGCTGTGGTTATTGTAAGCTTTTGTACATATGAAACTATTGAAAATACATAGATACTATTAACTTGTAATAAACTTTACAAGTATATAGTTGAAATTTTTTTAAATGTCCGAATTCTACTGGAGAGTTTAATTTTGTAAACATGACCACACAAACCGATTGATTTACTCCTACATAGAAGCTACTTTGTGACAAATGGAAGCAGGTAACATAAAATCGTCTACCATTTGTCCTCGGACAATGGCTTTTGGTGTCACGTTTACAAGATAAGCTCTTTATGACCATTCAGACGTTTTAATAAAAATCAACTAACAACCAATGTAATCAAATATAGGACTTGCAATGTAAAGGAACAGTGTCATATAAGGCATGTTCGACAATGAAGTATAAATTAAAAATAAATAAGCATGAATCAATAATTCAAGAAAATTGCCAATGCCTAAGCAAAATAATATTCCTCTGACAATTTTTACGAAGATAAAGAAGAAGATAAAGAAGATAAAGATAATTTATTTGTCAAACATGAGTAAATATACACAATGTTGTTATTGCTAGAGATAAAATGTCCTCCATGTTTTGCCTTCCGGCGTACAAATTATAATTCACAAAAATAGAGATTATCAAACTAAATAAAATAACTAAGTAACTGCGCTGGTTCAGCAACCCAAAATAAGTCTTGGCCTTTGACACATGAGCTCGCCACATAAAATGTTAAAATTAAAATTAAAATTATACCTAAATATACATTAATAATGATGTCTTACAGTCAATAATAATATTAAGTCTTCGTTGAATCATGTTACATAGAGTCCCTTAAATTAAAAGCTACTGTCATTTAAAAAATCGTTAAGGCTATAGTATCCTTTATCTACTAACAATGTCATTAATTCACGCTTAAATTTTGTACTTGTGTTATCTCGTATCACTTTAGGTATCTTATTATAAATTTTAGAAGCAATACCGAAAATACTTTTCCTCAGAAGAGCAGTGTTGGAAAGTTGATATAGTAGTTTAGTGCTGTCACGTTGTCTTAGATAAGTGTTTGCAACAGTTCCTCGCTGAAATAAATCGGGATTACCGTGAATAAATACAGCTACTTCATAAATATAAATTGAAGGAAATGTCATAATTCTATATTTTACAAAGTATGGCTTACAGCTGTCGGTTTGAGGCCAAACATAGCTCGTATACATCGCCTTTGGCTTCTAAAAATACTATCCCGATCTGTACAATTTCCCCGCGAAGAGGCCTTATTCCTTTTAAAATGCTGATTGTTTAGACATTTTTCTCTATGATCAAACATGTTTCTCAACATATTATTGATGCTACTACCTAGAACAGGGCTATTGGGATTTATTGGTATATATTTGAAACCTACAGTTTGAATTTTTCATTGATAATTTTTGTTCGAAAAACTACTCGAAATTGACAAAATTCACGTGGAAAATTAGTTTTTTCAACTTATTTGCGACTGCACGCAATGAAAGCATGAAATAGCTACGTTACTACCTAGAACTCGGAAAAAAGTATTATTCACTTCAAAAAGTTGGTTGAAATTATCAATATATTTGTCATAATATGAAAAAAAAAATTTTTTAAAAGGAATAAGGCCTCTTAAACAAACACCTCGCTATGGTGGCGCTTTCTACACCAGGTTGGTGGAATGTGACTTTACATAGGCATTGACTTTTTCATAAAGTATAATATTGATCTATGGTTAAGTATACAGTCAGTCTGAGCAGTATTCATTGGCTATTTTCAGACAGTGTTATCAACCGTGGGATTGATTGTTACAGCCCTATATTGGTTGAAGGAAGAATCTAGAACCGTGAAATGGTTGACCTATATTACGATCGTCGCTGCAGGGTTGGCACTTGTACAGTTACATTTGGCGCTCGGTGTTTATAGTATACCAAAATTATTCGTGTTCTTGTTTATGGATCGAATAAGAGTGAGTATAGAATTGAGTAATTATTGTTCAGAAATATCTCGCTACCGTAAGACCCAACTATAGTCCAGTCCACTCAACTGTGGTCCAAAATTAACTGGATAATTAGGGTGCGTCTTCACTGAAGTGGAGCATAGCGGAGACGTACGGAATCGACCAATCACCTGAGTTGAAATCTGTATCTCAGCTTCGTGATTGGTCGATTCCGCACGTCGCACCCTTACTCGTTAAAATATATTACAATAATTATATACGGACAAAATCTTAGATGAACAACTTAAATAAACTAATTTAAATAAAAACGTATTAAATCACTGATAGCATATGGATCTCATAGCAATGAATGAGTTTTGTGTGGACCATAGTTGGGTGACTATAATTTGGTTAGATTTACGTATCCCGTAAACAGCCATAATATATATACATATATATATTCTCAAACTAGCAATATAATGTCGTCATAACGTGTTTTATAACAGGCTTCGAAGTATCACGTTTCGGGCCGAACAACTCTAGAGAACTGATTCCGAACTGAACTTAGCCTGATTACTTTACGTAATATTTTTTAAACGTGGCGTCTGTGTTCATGAACAGGCTAAACAGCTGTTTTTTTTAGTGGTGTATTTTTTATTTCATTGCATATGTTTGAGAAAAGCACTATACATGCCTAGCCGTGAAAAGGGCTTGCCGGCTTCGTATCACTATCCGTCTATACCTACTCACCCGGCAAGCCCTTCTTTCACGGTATCTGCAGTAATGTACTACTTATTACTGCGCATTTCAGCTATAATCGACGCCACGTAGCTTGGCAATAGCGACCAATGACTCCTCCTACCATGAAACTCAATTTCTAATAACGACACTTTTTTTTGTTCCCCGTAACGATCATTTTTACTTTTATTGCTACACCGTGGTAGAGGGTCCGCTCCCTGCACGCCCAGACACCCATGTGGCTATAATTTACTGTCTCTCCTTTCAGGTGTCATTACTAGCATTCTGGCTATTTCTAGTCCTCTTGGCTGTCGTGGTGCTAGTATTGCGTACAAAACAGGCCGGGAAAGCGTCTTCGGGTACGCGCAAGTCGTTTCATTTGCTGGCGGCGGTTGTATTCGCGTCGGGGATACTAATCGACTCGAGACTCATGGAGATGGCCGCTGGGGTTGGCCTGGGAGTTCTGATCCTCGTGGAGGTTAGTACCTCATACTGCACGTCTAGCACAACTATGCTACGTGACTCTTGTTGCGCGTCATAGCGTCATCCTTCACTTTCCCACAGTACCGCATAGAAAGAGATAGCTAATATTTCTCCTGCGTGAAAGAGTCGCTTGTTACAGTTGTGCTAGAGGGGCTGGTCTATATCGATGTAGATAAATAAATAATAAAGAAACATAAGGGACAATCTTACACAAATCGACCTGGACCCAAACTAAGCAAAGCTTGTACTATGGGTACGAGATGACGATATACATAGGTAATATAAATAACATCCGTGACCCAGGAGCAAATATTCCAGTTCATCATACAAGTTTGCCCTGGCCGGGAATTGAACCCAGGACCGCCGGCTCAGTAGGCAGGTGCACTACGAACTGCGCCAACCGCGTCGTCGTCGATGACTGAAGTAGGTACATATATTTTGCGTGCCAAAATGTAGGAGAAACGTCCTATTTGATTATGTTTGACTTATTCCGCAATTTCCGCACCCCTCCACAAGTAGCTGGTCATCATGAGACCCTCATTTGATAAGTGATTGAAATGCTACTAAAACTAAACATAACAAACTTTTTGAATACTTAGCTTGAAAATTGACGGAAAGACTATCACTAACTAGTTCCAATGAAAGCTCAATCTTGGATTCTACTGCCTTTATAGCTAAGAACCATCTCGATAGACAATACTTCCGATTAAAAAAAACACGCAAATGGTTCACACGTTTATGCCACAGACAGACACACATGTTAAACCTGTCGCATCCTTCTTTCGCCGGAAGTAAAAAGAGTTTTTAGACGTTATTTTGTCATTAGCGCCGCTGCGACTACTACGTCAAGGCAACTGATCAATAGAGTTTTAACCTGCTTTTTTGTTACAGGCATTGAGAAAATCGGGTGTTGAGCCAATTTCGTCCACCCTGCAGTCGGCGTTCCTCGTTTATAGTGATGAGAAGGTAAGTTAATTTAAGTATTTTAAATTACATTATCCAATTAACACTCCCTGCCAGCAGAACCCTCGGCCTGCCGAAGTAGAACCGCTTTAAATATGGCTACCAGGCAGTGTTAAATAATTATAACACAGTTATCATATGCCATAAGATGTCCACTGCACATAGGCCTCCCGCAAAGAACGCCACCATGACCTGACATGTGCTGGCCAGACTATCAGTCCACCTTGTAGCCCTCAAGAACTGATTGGCCTCTGAGGTTGATGGTTTCAGGAGCAATGTAAAGGCCGCCACAGACGTTCGGAAGCTTCGTTCGCTTTCCGTACGGAATGACGTCAGCAAGCGAGACATCGCTATGACAGACAGAGACAGACTATATCTGACGTCATTCCTCCGTATTTTGTGTGAAACGATGTCCAATCGAAAATCGGAGAGTAGATCTTTTTTAATTTTTTATAAAGGAAATAAAACATAAGTAACGGATTTTTGTTTTTTAGCGTGAAACCGTCCAATTTTGCGTCCAATAAAAATGTTCGAATTATTTCATTAGCAAATAGATAATTACGTATTTACATTTAGCTTAAAAAGCGAATCCATAACATATTTCAATCTAAATTTAAAATCGCAGCCACATTTATCCGTTAGCACAGATTAATATAATAGTTCCGTGCCGTTAGTGCAAAATTTGACGGTTTCACAGATTATTCATAAAATATTTTTCCTGCTAGGATTGCGGCTCATTCGCGCTGACCCCCATATACATGTATTGCGGGCTAGTCGCGGGGCTCCTATCTCCGCGCTCTGCGCCGCTGGAGCGGTTATCCGGCGTGCTAGCGGTCGGCGTGGGCGACGCCGCCGCCAGCTGGCTCGGCGAGCGATACGGCAGGCACAAGTGGCCAGGTACTGCATGAACTACTGACACGAGTCGACCAGAAAGATCAATGATAAACACAATACGCGAAATACCCGGTACCTCTGGATTGCCGGTCTAGCGCGTTAACCTTTCCGCCACCCTAACGTCCAAGCAACATTTCGAATTTTTCCTTACGCTTTGTGTGAGGCTTTACATCTTAGAAACCTTTATGTGAATTTAAACATTGTGGTGTGTACCTACATTAAAAAAGAGACATTACATGTTTCATAAATTTATAGTACACACTATAGTTTCATGCTTTTAATTTCAGGTCAAAACAGAACTGTGGAGGGTACATTGTTCTACATACTGTCACAGGTCCTGACTGTCTATTGTCTCGGTTTATTTGGTAAGATATCATACAGCTAGTAACACTCCGCCAATATGGTCAGAAATGTTCTCCAAAACAATGAGAGTGTCTCATTGCCATATGGCTCACTCTTTAAAACTACGATTTTGCGAAATAATCACGAAAACCTATTGAAAAAACTTGGTAATTGATGATCGACTATCCTTTAAACCACACATCCTAGCACTATCAAACAGGGTCAGGAAATGCATCTACGTTATGAAGCGACTTCGCCACTGCGCCTCGCAACATTTACTTCGGGTGGTATACTATGCACTCTGCCAATCCATTCTCCAATATGGTATATCGGTTTGGGGTAGCACCTCTAAAACCACTCTGCTTTTTCTGGAGAGAGCCCAGCGTGCAGTGATAAAGGTGATGCTTCATAAACCCATTATTTTCCCAACAGATGCTCTTTACCGGGAAGCAAACCTTCTAAGCGTAAGGCAATTATATATATTTAAAGCAGCAGCTCGAGCACATTTAATAGCCTTAAAGTCACCTACCTTCGCGCAACTTTTGACTAAACGTGTATTTAGAATCCCCCTACCTAATTACAGAACAGTTTTTGCCAGGCGCTCCCCTGACTATATGCACTTCCTTATTTATAACAATATATGCAAAGTGCATAAAATTCAACATTGTTCCAGTGGCAAGATGCAAGTGATTGTGAAGAAGTGGCTTCTGTCAATATCGTATCACGAAACTGAGGCCATACTTCTCGCTGGCTAGTCTAGTGGCACACCTCTGTCTCTCAAGACACACACACACACACACACACACACACTCACACACACTCACACACACACACACACACACGCATCTGACGCTTTCGCATCTGACGCATATTGTAACGTCGTATCGTTTATAGTTTTAAATCAAATCATTTGCAAACTGTTTCGCACTCCAGGGTCCCAAGATACAGGCTCAGCCTAGTTTGGGGTCCGCCAGGTATCTCACTGTTTATAATGCTAACCTGTGTAAAAGCAAATAAATGATTTTTATTTTTTATTTTTATTTACTTTCATGGAAAAAACTTGACTGTGGATAGTTTTGGCTATATAATGCAAAAATTACTTGAAATTTGCGGAATATTTAGTCCTGTCCTATTTGTGTAACATCAGTGACATTCACTGACTTTCAACGTCAGTTACCAAAAATATGTCGTTGCCAGTAGATTTGTCATGTAATATTTTTCTTGTTGGTGTGCAATATTGTTGCATTGTATTGTATAAATTAAGTACCACTAAAATTCCACAATATGGCGTGTTGGGCTTTAATAAGATAACCATTATTCATACATTCTCTCTTTTTATTTGTTCAGGTTTGCTGGCCAGCAATAATGCATTGTTACGCACGACGGTAGCGGCGACAGTGTCCAGCCTAGTGGAGGCCAACACGGACCAAGTGGACAACCTGATACTGCCGCTCGTCACGATCATAGCTTTCCAGGCAACCTCCTGCTTCAGCAACCTAGAATAGGATACAATATTCTTTTCTCAAACGTGCAATGAAATTTCGTCATAGCGTGCGTTATAACAGGCTTCGAAGTACGTTTCGGGCGGAATTACTTGAGAGAACTGTAAAGGAATTTCATACAAAGTTGAAGGCCTAAGCCGGGAAGTAGTTTTTTTTAATCATGACAGGCTAAGCAGCTGGATTATATTTTTTGAGTGGTGTATTTTTTTATTTCATTGCATATGTTTGAGACAAGCACTATACATGCTTCAGCCGTAAAAAGGGCTTGCCGGCTTCGTATCACTATCCGGCCGCCCTACGGTTGGCCGTCTATACTTACCTACTCACCCGACAAGCCCTTTTATCCCGCCGTCTGCAGTAATGTACTATTATTGCACACCCCAACGGGAAATAAATACAACCAACATATTACACGAATATGTTGTTTGTATTTATTACACGTAAGAGCGAATTAAATGAGAATGAGAAAAATTCAATGAGATGAGTAGGCGATGCGAAAAGCAATCAAGAAAACTACTATCCGGGCCAGTACAACTGACTGTATAGTTAAGGGTGAAAATGAAAATTAATATATAAAGTAAGAAAACACCGACATTCCTTGGTTTAATATAGGTACCTATGAGAATTAGTGTATTTTGGAAAGTTTGTGGATTAATTTGATTACTTGATCTGTGTACGTCAAACAAACAGTCCGGACTGTTTGTTTGACGTACACAGATCAAGTAATCAAATTAATCCACAAACTTTCCAAGTCCTTATCATTAATACCACAGACTGAATATTTTTTATACTTTTATACGTGTAGTTGTAGATTTGTAATATTTATTTTTGTATAAACATTCCTCAAGTGCCAAAGTAGCGAGATTAAAAAATAAAACGTTTTGTTATAGATAAAATTGTTTAATATTAAATGCAGTTTTAATGGTATTTTTCCATCTAATCCATTGTTATTAAAATTATACATATTTAGTAGATACTTGATAGTCATTACGAGACAAGTTGTAAAGTACAACTTTGAGTACAGTAAAATATAACTACAGCACTGAAATTCAGAAAATTTATTATAATACCTACGGTCCAGACAACAATAAATAACTAAGGTCGACTGAAGAACAAGTTCAACGGCCCGGATTACTGCACAGTACCGCAATGTCAAAGCAAAGTGAATGAACTTCAGGTTAGGTGTTGGTCATGGCTCGCTACATTGCAAACAGTCATACAAAAAATAGAATAGAGTAGGTGCAATCGGAAACGATTGATTCAATAAAACAACTAAAAATTAATAACTATGTATATTTTGATAAATCTTAAAAAAATTACCAATGTTATGAGTGTCTCATTTAATTATAATTAAGTGTCAATATATAACCTTACATCAGTACTTAGAATTTAATTCGGTAATCTATTTTGATATGATAACATTATGAAACTGCACGATTCTTTGTGATTATTGAATTGCTATTGATACTAGACAAAAAGTGCAACACTATACGGTAACAAAAAAAGTATTGTTCGAGCGAGATAACATTCGGATGTAACTGTTTTTGAATGCACGTTACAATATTCGGTAACGATATCCACGCAGTTTTGCTCATTTGATATAGAACAAAATCAGCTGTCCAAAATGTGCCAAGTAAATAACAATGAGTGGAATGAACAGCAATCGGACCTATATGAATTTTCTTCTTTTCAGCTGCTTGTTTAGCTGTTGTATTCATGTGATTCACTTTAAGAATAAATTGGTAAAAGTTTGTCACATCACTTGGAACGTTGCGCTCCGACCAGTCTTTATATGCGAAGTGGCAGATTTGACGTGTTTCTCCGGATTCTTCGCTTAAGTGTAATTCTGTACTTTTGATTTCACTGTTCTCATTTATAGTGTCCAGCTTGGAGAACACCGTTTTCTTCTTCATGCCAGTACTGATAACATTGGTTTTGATTAGTTTCTGTAGATTTAATTAACATCACTATGACGTAAACGCGTTCCCTCCACATGGTACAATAAAAATCTTCCAGTGTATTCTCACGTGATGGGCTTCGAGTACAAAGAAATTTTTTCTGGTCTTCAAATCCATCTATGTAATTGAAATCGTGGGTTCTATTTTTGTCTCGATTTTCAAAGTTGCGCTGAAACCATCCATATACAAACTGTAGTCTCAAATCACAAAACTTTAACGTTGAAGTTTGTCTGAGTTCCTAAGTTTCGACTTCGCGACTATTCCTGGATTTCTTCAACTAATTCTAATTTTATTATTTTAGTTTTATCATCATCACATGTTCCATTTGTAACTAAATCATAATTTCGCTTCTTTATTAGCACCCGTTTCTTTTTCACCCCCTTACATTTAGCTTTGAATAACTTTTCCAAAGCAATGACGTTCTTTCTGTCGATGGTCCAGTCGATAACAGCTGTTTCTGCCAGTTTCATGGGATTGTCATCTTCTGAATACTCTGGTATTCCTAGTATGTTCATAACTCTCTCAAGAACTTCATCGACATAATAGTTTATTACGAGATCCGCTTTGTTGTCCTGAAATTAAAATAAATATGTATGTTAAAATGTAAAAGCCATGGGCGGGCCAAGATTGCCACAGATTGGGAAGCCAACAGTAATAAAAGGCGCGACGGCGGTGGTGAGATAAACTCTACTCCTTTTCAAAGGACTGGCCAAAAGCCGCCCGAAAGGGAAAATTGGAAGAGGAGGGAGGCGTTCGCCCAGCAGTGGGATACAGCGGGCTTGAAATATTAAATATGAAAAATGAGAAAATCATTACTCCCACACTCTCAGCGTTTTACAGTCACGGGTCAAAAATGTTAGCAGCGAAGCAATGAGTATGGAGCTTTGTAAGAGTTTTCTTTTTTCTCTACACCAGTGGTTGGCGAAGGTGCAAAATCGCAGTATTTTGTAAAAACATACGTACATGATTATAATTTATAAGATTATGTTTAACACGATTATATTACACTCAATAGAACTTACCATTTCGAACAAGATCGCGCGATTGTTCATATTAAAATACTATAGGAACCCTGCGGTGTTGCACCGTCCGCGCTGATCACTGATAATTATATCATATCATAAAAATAACTTTAAAATACAAATTTAGGAATTTGTCTGCTTACATGCTTTGTAGGCTGCAGGTTGCAGATGACTAGCTTTCCACCATATTTCACTGTCTCTAAAGGCAAGTTTCCACTTGGAATGATTTGTAGGGTAGTTCCTAAGCATATGCTTAGGTCAGCAATGCTGAAAAAAAGAACTGAAGTTATCAGGGCTGGCACAACTTGCGACTTCGTTCGTCGCGCGACTCGGCATCACCCAGACAGGCAATGTTTTGTTTGTCGCACGACAATGAGTCGCATGTCGCAGTCACAACAGTATCTTTGGCCATTGGTATCACAACAAATCTCACCAATTTAGGCTAGATCTGTAAATAATTACAATTATTGACAGACTTGAATTTACACTCATATTTTAGTAAAAGTGAGACATGAATTTGTGCCCTCTTTTAATAAGGGTTGTCAATGAAGGTGACCAACCATTTTCGAGAGATGTAGTTTGTCTTGAAGAATATCACACTAATATTACAAGGCGAAAGTTTATATGTATGTTTGTTACTTCTCCATGCTCAAATGGTTAAACCAATTTTAATAAAATTCGGTATGGAGGCAGCTGACACCCTGGATACATAACATATAGGCTACTTTTTATCCTGAAATAATGTAGTGTCCCCGTGGGATGAGTGGGTAACACCGCGCGGCGCAGCTAGTAAGTAAATAAAGGCCAACCATATTATGCCCGTGTTATGGGAATAACATGGGGTAGAGTGGCCATAGAAAGGCCAGAATGGAGAAGATTGGAGGAGCAGTTGAGAAAATGAAAAAAAAAAAAAGATATATATAAGATGTTGTGTTAAATCTAAGAGCACTGAAGTGGAAATGGGCTGGCCATGTAATTAGAGGAGGGGAAAAGTGGAACAAAGTAGTAACACTATGGTATCCAAGAGAAGGCAAGAGAAAGAAAGGAAAACCTTTCAGGAGATGGGAAGGTGATTTGACTAAGACAGCTGGCAAAACCTGGACTAGACTGGCAAGGAAAAGAGAAGATTGGAAAGTGTTGGAGGAGGCCTTTGCCAAAGGGCACACAGATTAAAATGAACTGAAATATATGTATAAATGAATTATACCTAATATTAATATGTATCTGAGAAAAGGCTATAAATAAAATAAAATAAAATAATATATGAATAAAAAGAAAAATAATGATAAAAATACAAATAATAACATTGGAGAAAATATGAAAATTGTCCGACAGGGGCTTAAATAAAAAAAATATTATGGCTACCTAGAATGCCACTCGGCCATGAGCAGGTCGTTCTCCGGCAGGCTGTGCTCCCAGTCCAGCACGCCGTCGCACAGGCGGCCCCGGCACGGGCGGCCGCATATATGTGCTGCGGCGCACGGGACTCCACTGCACTTCTTGCCCACCGTCTCGACAGGGGAACTTCTTACAAATTGCCTGCAAATATATGACCACTTGAAATGAACACTATTGTCACTGTGATTCCCAGATTGTGGTCTTGTGTGTATCTGTCTTAACATGCTTGTCGCCCAGAGCATTCCAATCAGCCCTATGTCAACCAAATTCAATAAGTGTCACCTGTATTACCAACTCCATAGACACATACATTACTGCTAAAAAGAATGGGGGAAGCCTATACCCAAAACGGGGTCCACATCTTTGACTAATCAGAGTAAAATACTAGAAAATAGGCAGAAAAATTCAAATACTAACCACATTTGAATTGTAAAACAACTAAAGATGTGGAATAAAGAATTATTACATTACTGCTAGGTCCGAAAAAAACCTTTTTCTAGAAATTAAGAACAGAAAATAAATTTACAAATCATCAATTTATTTAAAAGCTAAAAGAATATTCCCGTACCTGAGAGGCATAACACTGCATAAAACTTCAGTGGTTTGCTTCTTAGGTACAGATTATTTATTATTTTTTATTAGGTACGCCTTAGCAAATAATATTTTTCAATTAACCAGGGCATACAGGGACTAGATTGGTCCAAACCCATTTTAAGCTAAGATGTACAACAGTCTGAGTTTTAGAGAGCTTTGCACTATACTTGACTGAGCGAGCAAGGCATTTCCGTTTCAGCTTGGACTAAAATGTTTCATATGTTTGGATGTCCAGATGCCTTCCAGCTGTTCTCGCCTAAGTTGCATTTCTCAACTGATTTTCATTAAATTTTGTAAGTATGGTTGTTAATTATAGACTTTTTACGTTATTTTGTATGTACTTTTTACAAAAAACATTTTCAAACAAATTCACGAGGTCTACAGCTCACAGAGCTTTGTTATTAGACTGGTAACTTTTTGCTCAACTTGCTTTATAGAGAAAATAACAATGATATTTACCTTTTACACACATTACATTCATCCACAAACATATTTCCATGTAACTCAGAGAGGTATTGCCTCTGCAGCCCTGACTTTAAATGCAAGCCATCTATATTTTGGCTCACAATATAATGGACTTTGTTGCATTCTACAAGTTTCTTCAGTATGAGGTGAGTTTTAGTGGGCTTTGCATCAGCAAATGAGACATTAATTGATGGCTTTTTGCCTTCTTTTTCCAAAGTCCATACACCATTAGGGCCCCTGAAAGAAAATAGTATCATGTGAAATATTTTGTCAATAACGAAACTGATTTAATTGTGTCAATGTGGGGTCAGAGTATAGCAAAGGGGGCCCTATTTTTAGGACAGAAAAATTTTAATTGATTTTTTTTTGCTGTTTTTGGGCTTAAATTAGATTGAATCTTGTAGATTACGCTAAAAAAAACATATTTTGTTCTTTAAACTTTTTCACTCAGAGTAATATTTACCGAGATAAAGGGGTTAAAAAAAAACTTTAAATTTTTCGCATTTTCAGGCTTAAATTAGATTTTAAGGTCGTTCAAATATGTATTTGCAAAACTGTTTTACGGGATATAAAAAAAAAAAACTAACCTAACCTAACCCGGCCGTGTCGGATCTTAGTGTGCAGTGCGAGGATAATTAGTGTGCAAGTCAGTATTTGGCAAGGCCCATTTTCAGCAAGCAGTTTTACCTTTAAACCTCAATATCTCGGTAATTATTAAGTTTAGAGAAAAGTTGCCCATACTAAACATGCTTATTTTAGCGTCATCTATACGATAGCATCATAAAAAGTAAGTGTTATAATGACATACCACAATCAAAAATTTTAATAATCAAGTCCCGCGCCCCTTTGAACCCCAATATCTCGGTAAATATCGATCTGAGAGAAAAAGTTTAAAGAATAAAATATGCTTATTTAAGCGTAATATACAAGATTCAATCTAATTTAAGCCCAAACAAACAAAAAAAAATTTTGGTCGTAAAGTCCTAAAAATAGGGCCCCCTTTGCTATACCCCAACCCAATGTGGTATATAACTGTAATCCAATTGTCAAGTGAAGCATGATACCTGAAGTCTGGAATGCCCGCGGAAGTACTGATCCCGGCGCCCGTGTGCACAACTACATGTTTGCTCTCGCTTATTAACTGAGCTAATAGATCACACTTCTTGTTGAATTTGTCGATAGGATCAAATTTCTGAAATTACATGCAAAGCTTATGAAAAAATCTAAACATGACCAAAAAATTGGCTAATGAAAAAAGTTTATAGCACTCAATCAATGTACCTCGGGAACTCCTAGAACACCCTTATGTTGGTATGGTGATAAACCTTCGGCGTAATTGCAAGACATGTTGAAATCACGTTTGTACTTAAGTAATTATAGATAGTTCTTATTTAAGTCATCTTAATCATTATTCAGAATTATAAACACAAAAACACAAACAGCCATGAGACTATTATTATTATTAATCCGTATATGGCGGCTCGAAGCTTGTGCCAGTATCAGTTTGTTTGGTTTATAACCAATGCATGACTTCCGTGTTAAAGACTTATCAAAACAATAAAAATTAAATTATTAAAACATGAGATGAAATGAACATGAACTAAGATGGCGATCGCCATGAGACTACACCGCAAAGAATATAATACTCACAACTACACCGTTTGACATGACAATAATATTTTTTTACAATGACATAAATAAGGATGCTTTCATTCGCGTTCATTTCATACCCCAGCCAATAAAATAAAACCTTTGTTCGAATCGAATGCGCCTTTTTACTATGGCACTGTTTGAGATATAGTTGTATACATGTTGTATACTTTTATATATTTCTATTAAGCTCCATTGCGCATTGATTAAAATATGTACGCAATTACGGGAAATGGTCTAGTATATAAATAACTTTGTGAATATTCGTAAATCCCTTTTTTATTTCAGATAACAAATTCAGTTTATGTAAGCATGTCGTTTTATTACTAGCTCAATACCACAAAGAGCTTCGGCTGTCAAAAGTCGTTTGAGTTTGACGTTGCATTGCATATTTTGTAGCAATTTCTGCTGCGTTTTTTGGTTTTTGGTATTAATTTTGATTACCAAAAGCAACGATGAATCGTAGGAGGGGTCATGGAGATGAAGATGGAGATGGTTATGGTGTGTGTCCATTCGTCTTATTAGGTTTTATAGGTTATAATTGTTTACGTTCATAGCGATACTACATAAATATTTTTCTTACTTTCAGATCGCTTACACCGTAAAAGACGCCGTGTATCAGAGAACCAAGAAATAGAGGATAGATTAGAATCTCTCATATTAAGAGTTGGAGAAAAGAGCAGTTCTAGTTTAGAGAGTAATCTGGAGGGCTTGGCTAGCGTTCTGGAAGCGGACTTGAACACATTTCGCGTGAAAATCTTACGTATTCTGACGGAATGTGCCATTCGAATGCCCGAGAAATGCACCATCTACGCTACTCTCGTCGGTCTCCTTAATGCGAAGAACTACAACTTCGGTGGTGAATTTGTAGACTACATAGTTAAGACTTTCAAAGAGAACTTGAAAGCGGGCAAGTGGAACGCTGCTAGATACTGTCTTCGGTTCATATCAGACTTGGTTAATTGTCACGTGTTAGCTGCATCATCATTGCTGACATTGCTAGAGACGTTAGTAGACTGCGCCAATGAGGATGGCGTACCACAAGTTAGAAGAGACTGGTTTGTCTTTGCGGTGCTCTCGGCTTTGCCTTGGGTCGGTCGTGAGCTTTACGAGAAGAAAGAGTCACAGCTGGATCACCTACTCGTCACTATTGAAGTGTTCTTGAACAAGAGGAGTAAGAAACATTGGCCGGCCCTCAAAGTGTGGTCTGCGGATACACCACATCTCCAAGAAGAGTATTTGGACTGCCTCTGGGCTCAAATCAAGAAGCTGAGGCAGGACAATTGGTCAGAGAAGCACATTCCTCGTCCATACTTGGCGTTTGATTCCATTTTGTGTGAGGCGCTGCAGCATACACTGCCAACTATTCAGGTAAAATTACACTGTCAAGATTAATTTGTTGGGTTGATGTTACCTAAATGCATGCCCTAGAATAGAATAGAATATTCTTTATTGCACACCTCAACAGGAAATAAATACAAACAAATTCAGATTGCACGTAACATTCAATAGAGGTAAACAACAGGCGGTCTTATCCCTAGAAGTATGGTACATATAGTAAGTATGACCATTTGTCTTCTTACCGCTCTCAGCTGGGCTCGTTTCCTATCCGCGAACGACGTGAAATTCGAATGCTGTGCATTCTGTTTTCTGTTCTCAAAAACCCAGTATCTCCCGAATATGTCAAAAACTTCTTTCACTATTATGGTGTAACCTGTGACCGTCAATTTCGCTCTTCTGGCAATCTGTCTCTCTCCATCCCTTGTCACCGTACTGGTTTTATGTCCAAATCGTTCACCGTCCAAGTTTCCCGCTTCTGGAACCGCCTTCTCCTCAAGATCAAACAAGCTCCGAACAAATGCGCTATCAAAAAATGTTTGCGTGACTTCTACGCTAGCAGAGTTGTGAATTCTTAGGTTATCTGATTAGTATGTTTCATCTGTATATATTATATGAATATATGTATTATTATATATATATGTATTATATGTATTATCTAAATATTATTTATTAAAACTTGTTTAAGTTAGTTGCACCGCCCACAATTTATCTGCTTTGCCCGAAGGTCGACTGGTAGAGAATGCCTCATGGCATTAAGTCCGCCTTTTGTACGATACGTTTCCTTTTGTGCAATAAAGATTAAATAAATAAATAAATATGCATAGCTTTTCAAAAACTAAATGGGACAGAGTGCTTGTTGAATAATAATATAATACTTCATTTCATGAGTTGTGCATAGCGTTGTGGTAGCAGTTGTCAAGGCACTATGCTGCCTAAGTAGAGGTTGTGGGTTCGAGCCCCACCTCACATGCAATGTTTAGGATTGCATAACGTTTTTTCTTAATATATCTATTTTAAGACAATAGAGTTATTCTTCTGGAGCTAGCAATATAATAAATAAATAAATAAATATTAAGGGACAATCATACACAAATCGACCTAGTCCCAAACTAAGCAAAGCTTGTACTATGGGTACTAGACGACGATATACATAATATATAAATACATATATAGATAACATCCATGACCCAAGAACAAATATTTTGCACAAATATTTGCCCCGGCCGGGATTCGAACCCGAATATTACATCTATACTATTATAAAATCCTAGATTTTTATTGAAAATCATTTTTCAATGAAGAGGGGTCATTATTTCAGGAAAAATCTTAATAGCGTGATGCAGGATCGCCATTTGTTTTGTATGGGCGCGTGATACCGTGCCATCCTGGCGCCATTTGTTGGTCATAATTTCCTTTGTCCTCGCATCACGTCGAAACGGCTGGACAAATTTTAACCTATTTCAGTACAGGGATAGCTGGACACCCAAAGATACCTTTTTATCTATCTATGGTAGATATGAGCGCCGCGCCGGCGCGCCGCCGTCGCCGCGGATTCGAGTCGGCGCGCCGCCGCCGTGTGAAATACGCGGCGCGCCGGCGCTACAAGTTGCGATTTGCTTTCTCGCTCGCTCTCGTAACGTATCCGTATCTCGTAACGCGTCCGCGTTCGGTCGCACGATGGCTTCAATCGAGTCAAGTATAATATAATATAATATTTATATATTTTGCCGAGTGAACGCGTGTGGTTTTTTTTTGAGCCGCGTCGTAATATGAGTCTGACACGATGATGAGTTCTTAAAATGTGTTTAACGTACCTGGCGCCACCTAGGTTTTGAAATTGATTGGGCTGTGATTAAGAGATTGTGATTAAAATTTTTGTGATGTTAAAAAATATGCTTGTTAGGTTTTAATATTTAAATAAAACAATTTAAACGGATCAGATCGCGTATATTAATTATTTGAGCCTCCCTGACGTTTCAGTACCTTTACAGATACCGTTGTCAATGGTTGACTGAGAAAAACATAATTTTTCTCTGTCAAAGTTACATTTGTGCAAACTACCCATTTAAAAAAATATTAATTTAAAAAATAAAGGTGTTCATACATGCCAGATGGGCCTAATGTGTAAAGACAGTTACACATATGCCAGAAGTGTATTTATTATTTTATTTATTTATTACTACTTATTACTATAAAATACTTTTAAACAAAACTCTACATATACTACTTTTAACACTAATTTGTTTTACACCGTTCGAGGCCCAAGGTTTCCAGTCTTGTGTCTTGCTTGATCCTTGATAAGATGTACAACAGGATCCCAAGCCGGTGGTAATGAAAAACCATCTTTTCTATTGAAATTGGGATATTTTTTGATTTCAATAGCCTCGCGCAACATTCTGGGAAAATATGGTTTCTCTCTGGCAAGGATTGAAGTGTTATCAAACTTAATTGAATGGTTTGGTTTGTCCATGACATGCTCGCAGACTGCAGACCACTTTTCTTTGGCGGTTCTTTCTCCTCAGTAAGCCTTATAGTGAACCGCTGGTAGATATTTTAAATAAAATAATAAATACCCTTCTGGCACATGTGTAACTGTCTTTACGACTATCGCTACGACTATCGCTTGCGACTATCGACAACTGAAAATAATGTGATTGACTACATGAAACAGAAAAAATATTGCGAACAATATCAAGCGAAAAAAATTATCTGTAAACGAGCACAGGAGTACACATCATTTAAAGTCGGCGTACCAAATGATATGTACGATGAATGCATGGATCCAAAATTCTGGCCCAAAGGATTTTCAGTCGAAAAGTGGTTATTTCGGCTCGAACAACCTCATGAAAACGAAGATAACAAAAGCAAGTAAACATGCCAAACCAGTTTTTAGCTTAAATGTGTACTACCAAAATGTAAGATGGCTTAAGACCAAGTTGTTTGATTGGAAAAATAACCTAATAACGGCGGAATAATTCGAAATAGCAGTCGCAACCGAGACTAATTTAGACGAGTCCGTTAACGACGCCGAATTATGCGGCGGCGACTGGTGCGTCCTGCGGCGAGACCGTGTCGACCGCGCGGGCGGCGGCGTGCTGCTCGCGGCGCGCGCGCCCGTTCAACTGGAACGTCTCCCAAACTTCGAGTCGCCGCATGCGGAAGACCTATGGGCGAAGTACAAAGTTGGTGAACACTGTTTTTATGTTTGCGTTGTGTACATACCGCCGAGAGCTCGTGATGAAGTTTATACTGCATGGTTTGCCAGTGTCGAAAAAGTAGCTGAACTTTGTTCTAGTTTGAAAATATTAATTGTTGGTGACCTAAATTTATATAGCGCCTCACAAAATGTGTGTTACCTCTATAGCTGTTTTTTAACTTTATGTAACTTGTCGGATTATAATTGTGTACCTAATGTGAATGAGAGAATGCTTGATGTGGTGCTTACGAGTGCGGAGATGGAGGACGCGGTGCGAGTGGAGCGGGCGCCTCCGGGAGATGAGCTCGTCAATATCGATGCGCACCACCCACCGCTTCTAGTAAGAGCGGAATATAATTTTTCAAAGCAAGCAATTTTACTAGATCCTTCAAATATAGACAGCTCGAGGGACTGGAATTTCCCAAAGGCCGATTTTTACCTTCTCTACTGTAAAATTTATGACATAAATTGGGATGACCTGCTTAAAACTACAAACTCTAACGCCGCCGTAGGTTTATTTAACAACACTCTATATAAAATATTTGACCAATGTGTTCCAAAGAAAATACGGACGGCGAAGTGTAGTCGTACGTACCCTGTTTACTACACCAAAGCCATTATCCGTGACATTGAAGCCAAAGCCCGTTTCCATCGCGACTGGAAGCGAAACAAGAATGTGGATTCCTTGAATCATTTTAAGGCTCTGCGTTCTAATATTAAGTTCAGCATTAAGCAAGCCCATGATAATTACGCTAATAACGCTTCTCGCGCTCTTTGCAAAAATCCCTCTGAATTCTGGCAGTACGTCAACACATTACGGAGCCGGGGCGGGATCGAGCCGGCGGTCACGTTGGGAGATGTAGAGTACCGTGGGGCTGGAGCAGCCGATGCATTTGCGTCTCATTTTCAGTCCGTTTTTCTTCCCAACCAACCGGCTCTCGACCCGAAGCCAGCCAGCTCGGAGACTTCGGCCAGTGCTCGGCTGGTAGATATCAGGACAATCGATGCAAACTCCATCAAGCGTGCAGTGAAAAAGCTCAAAGCTGGCACTTCTGCAGGCCCTGACGCTATCCCGGCCTACGTTATAAAGGGATGCATCGATCTCTTGATTTCTCCGATTACTTTCATTTTCAACTTAATCCTGAACAGTGGAGAGTATCCCAGTTTCTGGAAATTATCGCGCGTGACTCCAATTCCCAAGAAAGGATCTAAGTTGAAGGTGGAAAATTACCGGCCCATAGCCATACTATCTGCTCTGGCTAAGGTGTTTGAGATGGTCCTCCATGCACATCTTCTACCCCAATGTATGCCCTACATTGCCAGCGAACAGCATGCCTTTTTGCCTAAGAGGTCTGTGACCACCAACTTGGTTCAATTGGTGGACATTCTCTCGGGCGAGATGGACAGCCGATATCAGGTGGATGTTGTCTACCTTGACTTCCAGAAAGCATTCGACAGGGTAGATAATGATATCCTGTTGATTAAGCTTGCTCAAATGGGACTCACCCCTCGTTTACTAAAACTATTTGCCAGCTATCTCAGGGAAAGGCAACAATTTGTTAAATATGGCCCATATCAATCTAAAGCTTATCACACGCGATCTGGTATAAGTCAGGGATCTAACTTAGGGCCATTCCTGTTCTTAACTCTAATAAATGACTTCCCTGAGATAATAGAAAAATCCACAGTGCTGCTGTTTGCTGACGATGTAAAGTTGGTGATGCCGATCAAATCCACTCTTGATTGCGAAACTCTACAAAAGAACATCGACTCGGCCTACAAATGGAGCTTAGAGAACAGGTTAGTGTTCAATACCGACAAATGCGAAGTAATAACCTTTACTCGCTCACAGTCGCCACTTTATTATGGTTATCGCATGGGTGAGAAGGTGATGGTCCGTGTCGATGAAGTCCGTGATCTCGGAGTGGTTTTTGACCGGCATCTAACGTTTCGGCCGCACATACAAAATGTGACTCGCGACGCGTACCGGCGGCTTGGATTTGTGTTGCGCAACGCTACTCCCTTGACTGTTGCCGCGACGCGTGCGCTGTACGCAGCGCTTGTCAGGAGCATCCTAGAGACGAATACAGTGGTCTGGAGTCCGCACGAGAAAAAATACATTCTCATGTTGGAACAAGTCCAAAAGAAATTTCTAAGAAATTTATATAGAAAAACATGCAGTTGTTATCCTTTTATGTATCCATCACGATTTATACAGGGGCATTTGGGCTACGATTCGTTGGAGTTGCGTAGAAATTTAGGATTAGTAATTTTTTTCATTAACATCCTGAGGAACAAGGTGGACAGTATCGGTCTTTCGGAACGGTTCCTAAAGCTGTCCGTACCCGATGAGTACTGCAGCAGACGGCGCCGCCCGCCGCTGCTGGCCGTAGAGCACCCGCGCACGCGCCTGCGCCTGCACTCGCCCGTTCCGCGCGCGACCGCGCTCATCAACTCCCTACTCTTAGCACAATCTGAATGTGATTTCTTTGCGGATGGGATAGCGAGATTGATGACCGAATGGAAGAGAGTGCTAGAGAAAGAGCAAGATAATTATCTTGTAGTTGTAAGTTAGTTAGGTTTTAGTTAAGTATTTAAGCTTAAGAATCCATGTAACGCTTTGGTGTAAACTGTCATGTTACATTTTTATGTGATTCAATAAATAAATAAATAAATTCAATAAATAAATTAAGCCCATCTGGCATGTATGAACACCTTTATTTTTTAAATTAATATTTATAAAATGGGTAGTTTGCACAAATGTAACTTTGACAGAGAAAAAATATGTTTTTCTCAGTCAACCTTTGACAACGGTATCTGTAAAGGTACTGAAACGTCAGGGAGGCTCAAATAATTAATATACGCGATATAATCCGTTTAAATTGTTTTATTTAAATGTGTGACAGTCGCGGAAACCGAAGAAAATATTAAGTTTTAATATGATTATTTTTCTGGAAACGTAATCTTTAACTGATTTATATTTATACATTAAGACTTGTATTAAAACATAGACACGTTTTTAAATAAAGTGAAGATTGTGATGGTTTTATATGCTTTTTATGTAATTTCGATTATAAATCTGAGAATTTTCATTCAGGGTTATTTTTTGTTTTGTTTTGTTTAATTAGTTATATTTGTGTGCAATTAAAAAATATGATTGTTTACATACTTGGTTCCTTTATTAAAATAAATAATAGTCACAAAAACCAGGTTTTTCTTTTCTCAAATTGCTCTCTCATAAAATCTAAAGCTCAAGGTCACGCCGCCGACGCCGCCGCCGCCGCGGAATTTTGCCTATCACGCCGCCGCCGCGGAATTGCCCATCGGCGCTCATATCTAAATTCTATGGTAACGAAATTGTAGGCACCTCCTAGTTTGTTATAATTCTTGTTTTTTTTTTTCAATATATGAATGAAAGAAATGACTGAAATTAATTGACATCATTAATGAGTAGTCAAAACATTTCATTTCAGTTTTATTTTAACTAAAAAAAAATTGAACTCATTTTTGTGGTTGTTACTTTTATATCTTGTTTTCTTGAATGTGTGATTTATGGCTAGCATAATTAGCTATAATTTACTTTTGCTACATTCATACGCAAAAATGTAGTGCATTGATTGTAACAATACTTACTTATGCTGTTTCAAGCTGTCTCTCACACTCCACTCGGAATCTATTTTGTAGAATACCATACAGAGTAGTGGTGTTGCTGTTTATATTCATTTCATCTTTTTCTGAATAGTTCAAATAAATTCTGAAAATGAAGTGGCCCAATGAGATCCTAATACATTATTATAAAATGCAACATTATTTTTATTCATGGTGGCTGGGGTAGGACAGAAAAAAGTCAAGAGATGTTGTAATATATTTATTTTGATAAAATTAATTTTTACCATTCCAAATTTCAGCCACCACCCCACAATGACGGCGACTCGTACCCGATGCCGCGCGTAGTGTTCCGCATGTTCGACTACACCGACTGCCCCGACGGCCCCGTGCTGCCCGGAGCCCACTCCATCGAGCGCTTCCTCATCGAAGAACACCTCCACAACATTATAGAAGCATACCACCTGGAACGGAAAGAATGCGCCGCACAGCTACTCTGTTTCCCGTACAAAGGGAAGATACCTCTAGAGTATTGTATTGTTGAAGTGATATTTGCTGAGCTGTTCAACCTGCCCCGGCCGAGATACTTGGAGATCTGTTACGGGTCCATATTGATTGAGTTGTGTAAGCTCCAGCCGTCGACAGTGCCACAGGTGCTTGCGCAGGCTACTGAGATCTTGTTCCTGAGAATTGATACTATGAATGTGGCTAGTTTTGACAGGTAGGTGTCATTTACGTAATTTGAGTATCCTAAGCTTATACTTCACATTTCAAATTATAAAAATTTACAAAAAGACTACATCAAAATATGTGCAGTTGTGGGGTTATTGTGTTTATTTATAAACAATACAAACTACCAAATACTTTTACAAAACAAAACAAAAGTTTGGAATGATTGATGGTTCTCAGTGGATTTTATAAAATGGTATGCCATTAGTCATTAGTCATTTATTCTTTAACAATATACATTGTGTTAGAAATCCTTATAATATACTATACTATTACAAATTCATAAATAAATAATAACAATCTATACAATTTAAATTCGTAGCACCAATGTCAAGCTTAATAACATACTAATTAAGTTACTTTGATAATATTATATAAAATTATTTTTACCTAACACTGTTACAAAAAAAAAAAAATGCCATTTTTAAAGTTCCTTGTCTACTTAGACACCCACACTAAGTAGAAGAATGTTCCAGATTCTCGGGCTGGTTCGCGTACCACCTGAGCAACTTCCAGTACCGCTGGTCGTGGGACGACTGGGAGGCGTGCACGCAGCTCGAGCCCGACCATCCCAAGCCGCGCTTCGTGCGTGAAGTACTCGGCAAATGTCTCAGGTAAATAGATCGGTATACCTAGGTATAGTCAAGAGAGTTGAGGTGACGGTGACGCACACAACAACATGTCATGCAATGACAGGAGGAATTTGAAATTACTGTACTGTTTTCGTACCAATAGCAAATTCAGCAGCGAACTTCAAGATTGACAAAAAGTTTGTTCAAGTTATAGAATAATTGTATTAGTAAAATACACCTGATTTAAGTAAAATAGATCACACCTTTATATGCGCGATAGTAAATATGTTTCTTACGAGTAAATAAATGAAATGAGATAAATCGAGTGACTTAGTTCATTTAAGTGTACCTATTCTTATTTTTCTGCTGTTTTACCTATTTTTTAAAAATAAATTGTGTTTCTACTTACATTAAAATTCACTTATTCATCCCATTCATTCACAACTTTTTTGCAATCAGTACTTTATGTAGATGTGTGTGTAAATCCATTCACCTTATCGCTCGTGAAAAACCTATCCAAAAATGAAACATATAACGGTTGCATTGTTTTATTTGAAAGGTTTTTTTTACACCTTAGCGACCTCTATGTGAATACGTTAATATTCACATAGAGGTCGCTAAGGTGTAAAAAAAAAAACCTTTCAAATAAAACAATGCAAAGATCGACACACAAAGCATAAGGAAAAATTCGTCAGATCTTCCTGGAGCTAGGGTAGCGAAATGTTTAAAGCGCTGGACCGGCAATCCAGAGGTACCGGGTTCGATTCCCGGTCTCTTCCCCCAGGTAGCTCCTTTTTCAATTTTTCTTTAAGCTTTGATCTTTGTATTTAAGGCTGAAATAAAAATTGTGGTGTACCTACCCACATAAAAAAATGAGACATTACATGTTTCATAAATTTATATAACGGTTGTTTTCACTGCAACATAACTGCATTGCAATTATGCAGCTTGCCTATCAATGTAGCAACAGTCTGTGCAGCGCAGGCATTAGAAAGATACTCCGAGTGCACGGCGCCGTGTACGGTAACATTCCAACTGCTGGTTTGTTGCAGTTATGTCAACCGCACACCGACCGTATCAAAAGTTGAATTTTGCAGCTGCTTTGATGTTAGGATGACGCATGTCTCTGTTTTTTTTAAGACAATGAGTAGTATACCTTTGACCTTGGTCTTACCTGATTTAGGTCCAATTCTGTGCTTCTGCGATTGGCATAGAATACAAATCATCAATATTGTCCCCAGGTTGTCCTATCAACAGAGACTGAAGGACATGATGCCGGAAGCCTTCGCATCGTTCGTGCCGCTCAAGCCGGAGCCGATCTATAAATACTCCATGGAAGGCGCCGGTAAGTACACAAACAAAAACATACTTAAATTTGGTGTGTTCAGATTATTTCGGGGCAACGCTTCTGACAATGATCCTAGATGTAGCAGGTCATCGAAGTGGCTGCCATCGCTGTATCGTTTACGTAATTTCTGAGATTTTCTCATTGAGAACTGTACCAAGAAGGGTATAACTTTAGTCATAATAACGCTCATTTGATATAATTATTAAATCATATAACAACATTTTGCATATTTACATCTGGTATAATTATTATTTTGAATAATAACATTTCATATAATAACATTTACTGTAACATACTTCAAGTATAATGCATTTTTTCTATAATTACAACAATAAAGTACAGATAGCATTATGTATTATTGGTATAATCCCAGATAGATTACCTAAGGTGTCTTCTACACTTAAGGGACTGCTATTGATGACTAGGTTAGGGTAGACCTGAGACCCGTAGAAAAAATGAAATTGCTTCCAAAAAAACTAGGTTAGTTTAGGTTGGAACTGCGACCCTTAGATAAAACGAACTGTTAACAGAAAAGTAGGTTAGTTTAGGTTCTAACTGCCTCTCTTAGATAGAACAAACTGCTACCAGAAAACTAGGTTAGGTTAGGTTGGAACTGCGACCCTTATATAACTAAAACGAACTGCTACCAGAATACTAGGTTATATTGTGTGGATACAAATTATACCGCTTTATGATTATACAATATGGTAAATTCTCCGACTTATATTGAAGTCTAAGTACATTGTATTTTGACGTTGGAGCGTATTAACCCAAGTACAATTAGACTTCTACTCATTCATGTTTGACGACGCGGTTGGCGCAGTGGTTAAGCAACTGCCTACTGAGCCGACGGTCCCGGGTTCGAATCCCGGCAAGGGCAAATATTTGTGGGATGAACACGAATATTTGTGCCTGGGTCATGGATGTTCTATGTATTTCAGTATTTATTTATCTATATAAGTATGTATATCGTCGAGTCACCCATAACACAAGCCTTCTTGAGCTTAATTTGGGACTAGATTGATTTTTGTGAGGTTGTCTGAAATTTATTTATTTGATTTATGTTCCCGGGGGTTTATTTTATACTAAATATTACACACCCACGTGACAAACGAAGCCCTATGACACAACTATGACACGCAGTGCCGGATTTATATTTTTTACGAGTGTAGGCCACTTTATTTCCGCCGCCCCATGTACATACGGAAGTGACCGTCCTCTGAAATCTGCCGCCCCTAGGCCGCGGCCTATACGGCCTATTTATAAATCCAGGACTGATGACACGCGACTCTTTGTCGCGCGACAAAAAAATCCTGTCTATTTCCTTTCAATACTCTGCGAGTAAGACTGGTGATGCTGAGTCGCGCGACAAGCGAATTCATTCTGGAAGGCAAATGGAAAGAAATAAGGAGGACCAAAATCTAATGTCATTGAGCAGCTAATATGCGAAAATCAGAAAAACAACACAAAATTTTAACAATTTAATTCTCATATAAAAATAATTTATTTCATCTTATTCTAAACTTATCTAGAATGTTGAAATATTTACACATCGGTAACACGAGCTGGGCAAGAGTGCAATTTGATTCTATAGTTACTATGAGTTTACAAATAAATGCTTTTGGATATTTTGTAACATTATACCTACGATTATCCTACGTACGCTTACAACTGTGATCTGTAGTTTTTGAGATCAGTGTAGGAAAGAGAGTTAAAGCTGCAATGAGTATTTAAAGTCTAATTTGAGAGAGTTTTCAGTCTATTCCATGGCCATAAGTTCTAATAAGCTGTAAGGGCGCTCCGGATAGTCCTCATAGTTTTCCTCATCGTCTTGCGTGTCTCGTGACGATCTCCGATCCTCCTCGCTTTGGAAAAGTGATTCATCATCATCTAATAAAGAGTCTTTGTCATCATATTCGTACTGATCATCAAACCTTCCATCACGATGCTCTTCTCTATGCTTGTCATCGAAAGATTCGAAGAAATCTGCGAAATCATCTTCCGATTTGATGTATTTTTCCTGATTACTGGTCGCCTGTTCTTCTAGCTCCGGGTTTGACGTGGATTCGTTGTTCGTCGATTCTGCAATGGAATCATCGAACGTAAAACCTCCGAAGATCTCTTGAAAAATATCTGGAGTTAAAGACGTTTCGGTTGTTGTTGAAGTAGAAGTGGTTGATGACGTTTCTAAGGGAATAACTTCTGTATCTGTTTGCTCCGCTTTCGTTTCCTCTGTGGTATTGGTAAGGTTGTGAAGTTTCTTCTTCTTACATTTGGTTTTATTTTTCGGTGCCGATACGGTAGTGGTCGTTACGATTTCCGCGGCAATTTCCAGTGGTTCATCCTCAATTTCTACGATTTCATTTGTTGTCTCACTGGGCGTTACCAGAGTTTCAACATCAGCTCTCTGATACTCTGAGTTGTCTCTCGATTCCTGTTCGTCCTCTCCTTCCTCAAAATTATCATCAAAGTCATCTTCATGGCTCATGGAATATTCCGGTGATTCACTGGTGATGTAAACATGATCGGCTACCTCCTCGTAAGCTGGTGTGGTTGGTGACGTCGAAGCAGTTAGAGTTGTAGATGATACGGACTCCGTAGTTGAGATAGATTTGGATTTGTATGGACTGACAACGTGGTCTTCTCGGCCTTCTTCATTAAATTGCATATCTGAGAATTTTGGCGTTGACGTGATATCGTTCTGGTACTTGGAACCCTTTCTCCTCGGTGGGAACTTCCCTGTCGGTGGTAAGATCGTCCGCACCTTTTCTTCCTTCTTATCTAATGAAGTACTTCTATATTTCAACGTGGATTGTCTATAGCGGTTCTTCCGTTTTAACGGTTCTGTTGCGGTTGTTGTACTTTGTTCTGTTGTGCTTGTGGTGGGTTGAGGAGTCGTTGTTGTCGTCGTTTTTACAGTAGTGGTGGTGGGCTGCGTCGTCGTCGTTGTTGTCGATGTTGTAGTCGTTGATGTTGACGTTGTCGTAGTTGACGATAGTTGCGCAGTAGCATCGGCAGAGCTTGCTTGAGGCGTTAAGTCTTGGTCTTTCTTGCGTTTATGTGGAGCTTCAGTAGTAGTTGTAGTAGTTGTAATGCGCTTGTGTTTCTTAACCTTTTCGGGTTTAGTGAATTTTGGCGGAGGACGCGTACGTTTTTTGAGTTTAGGCGTGGTCGGCGCTTCAGTCGTCGTGGTTGTCCTCTTACGGAAGGTTGTGGTCGGGGGTGGAGAAGTCGTAGTGGTCGTGCTGGTCGTCGTTGTTGTCGTCGTCATTTCCTCTAACGGAGTGGTGGTTTCAGTCGTTTTGGGCTTCTCTTTATCGGCCGCCATTGGCGTAGTTTTAGCAAAGGCGCCCAGCACGTTAGTCCACTCCGCGTCGCTGTCTTCCTCCACGCTGTGCGCTGTAATGATCTCGGATGCTATCGTCGTAACTCGTTGTGCTTTTACGATCTCGTTTTTCTTCGGTGGTTTCTTAGCAGTCGTATTAGATTTTCGAAGATGATTATCGCTCGCGGCTGTTACAGCTTTGTCGGTGGTGTTGCTGTTCTCGTATTTTACTGTGATCGGCCTAAATGCAGTGTCAAATAAAGGATCCGGCTCTGAAAATTGTATGTCTAGCACTTGCGGGCTCGGTCGGAAGTCAGTGGGCCGCGGCGGTTTGTGGTACTTGGACGAGTGGACGAGTCTGAGCGGTGGCATCGGCTTGAAGGGTTTCTTGTCCATTGTGACGAACACGCCGGGCGGCGCGTTATACACCGGCGGCCGAACGTGGTCTGTGGCGTAACTAATCTTCACCGTTGTAGGCTTCTGCTTATTGTAAGTTTTCGGCGGGTGCACTATTTCTGGTTTCGGAGTTGTCTCTTCACTTTGATTCGGCTTGAGCTGAGTCGTGGTTTCGATAGTGTAATTTTTGGTGACCGGATTAGGTGGAGTCGGTAGGACGGGTGGTCGCGCCGTTTTTCCCGGCTTGATGGGCGGTCCGTATCTGTGGTCCTGGTAAGGGTTGCTGACAACTCCGATCTGCTCGATGTCCAGGTAGTGATGGCGAATGGGCTGCGGTGGCGGTGGGGGGATGGGTCGGCCGTACTGGTTATATTTATAGTGATAGGGTTTGTGGCTCTGAGGTACCAGTTTCTTCTGCTGTTGTTCACTCGGCGATCCGACGTATCCAGCTTTAGAATACTGCTGGTATATTGGCGGCGGCGGGTAATACTGTTTCGGCTTGTATCGTGGCGGAGGTATGTCGTCTTCGTCGTCATCGGAGAATAGTGAGGAGAACAGTCGGTCTAAGCCGTTATGGTGTTGTCGCCCTTGGTTCCGCGCGGTTGGCGCGATGTTCTTGTGGAACCAAAGCGCTCTCTCGCCGCGCGGTGCTTGGACGGGAACCGACACCGGCGCAGGGGCCGGTACGGGCTCGTAGTATTTGTATTCCTGTGGTGCATCCACGATCCTCTCCGGAGTAGTCTCACGCACTGTGAAAGTCCTGGCCGGCTTCTCATACGGCTTCTTATGTTTCTTTTGCGTGATCACCGAAAACGTAACCTCGTAATGATATCGCCCCGACGCGTCCGAGTCCCTTTGTCTCACCCGTTTGACGGACCACAGCGCTTTGACTCCTTCCATGCACTTGTCGTGCGCGCACTTGTCCTTGAATTTGTCGTCTTCCATGAACCGGAAGCCACCACTCTCCTCCATGAGTCGGCCTTTAGCCATGACAGCGACGTCGCCGAACGGGGTTGGTTCCTCGTCGTCGATTCTCTGGAACGGCGCTAGCTTGACTCTGTCCCAGAGGTCGCGATCGTCGAGGTCGTCGGCGGGGTGGTCGACGTAGTCGCCCTTGGCGATGAGCTGGTCGATCTTGTCCCTGACTATGGCGAGGTAGACGCTGTGCCGGAGCGCGTCCTCCCAGTACCGCGCAGGCGCGGGCGCGGCATGCAAGACCTCGTGCAGCGTCCCGGCTCGCGCATCGCGCCACCCGCGCACCTCACGCCACTCGTTCAGCGGGATCGGCGTCGGCCTGAACTCCTCGTCTGCGGCCCCGCTTCCTTCCCTTCGTATCTGCGAAACGATTTCACGAATTAAAAAGATTAACGCAAACGGCTTATTAGCCGGTCTATTATTAGAATCCTATTTATCGGAAAAAAATGTGGATATCATGCGTTTGAAAGTAAAATGTTGCGGGAAAGTACGGTCGCGTGAAGGCTCGCGTGCCGCGCGCGCCGGCCCCTCCGCCAATTTCCAATAGACTGATTACAAAAACATTCTGTTTGTCTGAAACGGTCTTAATTAACGCTGGATTCCCGACACCGTTGAAATGTTCGGTTTGCGCAAACATCTGCATCAACAATGGATTTCGTCCAATAGACAGTAATTGGGCGCAAAACGGCGTGTAAAGAGCGGTTGCGAAACTCTCCCACCTGTTGTGAACTCGCGATGTCAAGAGCGAAGGTTAGCTTAATTTATATGGATTATTCATGCTAGTAGTAAGTAAAACTGGGTATTTGACATTATTCTAATAAAGCTGGTATGTATTCGCCTTTATTTTGACTTAGTCAGATAAATTTTCAATACTTAGTTATAAAATTGCGATGGACATAATTCTCATAATCGTCAACTTAGGTATGTTTAAATTTATGCAACGTTGAGAATGTTTCAGGACAGTGTTTATCACATATAATTTTCGTATCAACTCATAAGCCACATATACATTTGTTAGAAAATGTCATGGGAACGGTAAATGTGGTTTTCAAAACTGTTGAACTGTCGCGAGCTATATTTTAGGAGTAGAGATATGTATTCGCCGATTTCTTGCATGCAAATTCCATGGTCGAGATGACAAACATTGCTACGTTTAACCAAGTCATAACAAACATTTGCGCATACATAGATTTGCGCATTTAGAAAGAAAAGAAAAACATTTTTACCGCAACAGTGACAGAAAAAAACTATATAGTATGATCTATAATTATTATTGATTGCCTCGAAAAACTCGCAACTCAGCATAATGCTAGCTCGAAAGCCAGCGCCGATCTTCCGGTTCCACCTATGGTGGCGCCACGGAGAGCTGCACGCACCTTAACCTAAACGCAGCGACAATCAAGTGCTGTCAATAGATAATAGTACAGTGCTGTCTCAATGACTTACTGTTGAGTGTCTTTCGGCTCTTCTCAAAAGCGGTCTCTTCTTGGGAAATGCCGGTAGATTCATAATTTGACTTGTAAAAGTGCCGTTGTGCCCTACTTACTGAATATATGATTTCAGTTCATTTATTTTATGTCATTTTATTGTCACTCTACTTAGGTGTAAACTTTGGAAACGTACATCTTAAAGTGTCAAGATACATTTTCCCAGAAGAGTGAAGAACTCAAGAAGGCCACATTCGGCGAAGTGGTCTAATATAATAATCGCAGTTTCACATAAATTAACCGACATCAACGAGAAGAAATCGTGTTTAATCTGTAACGTTTCGCCAAATTTTCTTTTGCCCGAAAACCATTTTTTTTCCATAACTGCTATTTTTTCAGAATAATTAGAAAACAAACCTAACCTAACCTAATGGATTCTTTAAAATGATATTTATAAAATCCTGAAAATATTACTGGATTCAGGAAAAAAATACTTTCCGACAAATGAAAATTTGACAAAACGTTACTGATGGGAAACAATACATCGGAGTTGAGATAGGATCCCATAAAAAACACCGAAAGTGTGATATATGTATGTACATATAATATTCGAGGATTTCCTTCGATTGCTCTTTGATCTCGTCATCAGACCTTCACCAAAATTGTATGGGAATAACAAGTAGATGCCTACTCTGGAACAAAAAATAAATAAATGACAGAGTTCGTAGGTAACAAACATTAAAAAGACAAACGAATTGAGAACCTCCTTTTGAAGTCGGTTGAAAACAGATTGAACATAACGGATTTCTTTTTCCACCGAAGATGTTACAGCACAGATAATCTGACGTATCGAGCTGATCTAGACCCACTTGCGCACGCGGCGTGTCGATTTATCGTAATATTTTATAAGCCTTCCATTCATATTCCATGCAATTAGTTTCTCAAGGTGAGATGCTTTTAAATAACTGAGTGTTAAATACTACGCTAAATTGTGTTGTAGATTTTACCTACTCCAATAGGAGAACAAAAAAAATAGCCTAGCCTTAGGCTGCGTTTCCAACAGAGATGTGTAGCGAGGAATGTGTTTTTGTTAACCAATAGAATCAGCTGCGCTGAGCGAGGATGAGTAAATGAATTTATTCCATTGGTTAATAAAAACACATCCCTGGTGGAAACGCAGCCTAAGTCCTAGTTTTTATATTTGTCTCCTTTGTTGAATAATTTCATAATAATAAACTTAAATAAAATTATACTTGTCTTTATTAAAAACATGTCTGAATAAAGTCCTAACAAAAATATTTAGCTCTTTTTGTTCAGTCATGTGCAATTTTCCACATAACGATTTTGTTACATTTTTGTTATGTTAGTTCTCTCTTTAACGCTCATAGTAAAAACGTAATTAATTATTATAATAATATTTAATGTCACTGTCTTCTTGAAAATTAAATTGCTAGTATAATAATGCCAGCTTTATAATAATGTCAATCGAAGGACATTAAGGACACTAAACTAATTAAAACGCCAATATCGTTTGGAAATAATTGTGGTTTCCGAGTACTTCTGATGGCATACCATCTGTTGACAGCCAAAACTCACTAAGTAACGAATACCTACTTAAAACAACTCGTATCACAGTATTAACTAACAAAATGTATACGAGGTTTTTAAGAGCAGTGACAGAAATTTTAGTGAAGTTTCGTTGTCACCAGGCGATATTATCTCTTTATTCATAAGCAACCGTACGTAACCGTCACATTAAAAATAGTATCTGAAACAGTATCTTAACTGCGCCACCTATCGTCTCACCGGAAGATCAGCACTGACTCTCGAGCTAGGATCATGCTGAGGTGAGACCTTTTCGTGGCACAGCCATAATATTATAGTTACTTATTCTTTATACATTTTTTTCATCACTTCTGTCACACCCTGTATGTTATTATGTTTTATGGTCACGCCACTAATAAATGTATTTCTTTCTTTCTTTCAACTGTACTTTTGGGTGATCCTATACTCACATTTCATGCGCTATTAGAATTAGAACACGACTGGCGACTGAAACTCCGGGTTTTTCCTATATACTAGCCGGTGACAAACAAGTATGTTACTTAGGTGACTGAAATCGAGTCCTTCTAATAATTTTCGCTGCGTCTTTGCGACTCGTAATAGAGGTGAACATCACACAATACAATACAAAAAATATTTATTGCACACCAACAACAAACATCGTCGAAACTTAAAAATGACCTCTTCCAGACAACCTTTGGCACTTCACACTATTTTTTCTTTCTTCAATCTATCACACACGGCTGAGTTTAGTTCTCATCAAGTTTTTTCCCTTAAAATATCTCTATTTAGTGACATCTCTTCATCTCTTCAGAGCCATTGTTACACAATCGTAAACAATCGAGAACTAATTGTTTGTTAAAGGTACAGTAACTGAGTTTTTATTTTACACATTTCGAAGCTGTGAATAAAAACTAAATCTTTATCATATATTAACAGTACATATAAACTATCTATCCTTATATAAAAATATCCGAGACATTTTGTGTTCTTTTGTACAAAGGGTCATTTAAAGACCAAAATTGTTCTACCGTAATCAATTAATGTCACACGAGATCTGAGTAACTGAATAAGCCGCAGGATTCTCGATGCGGGCATATATTATTGTTTTCGGGCGTTTTATATGAATTTCGTTGTACTGCTTGAGCTTATATACTGGCGGTATATTCCGGTAAGATGTTTGTTTTCCCCGGCGTGCAATATTGCGGAGATCCAACGCTCTACTTGGCTGGGAAAGATCGCATTCTACAATGGGCAGGTGTGACGGGGTCATTGTCTAACGTCTGTCATATGGGAACGTAACGTTATTTATTGAGGCGTTATGTTCGAGGCTTCTATACTTTTGTAAAATTTAACATATACTAACCCAAACAACTTAAAGAGTGTTGCATAGCGACTAGTATTTTTTTTTACGGGGTATGGAATTACCTAAGTATAATGAGAGCTTAATTTGCTTTTGGTCGACTTATATTATCAACATACTGATTATGTGACAAAGTTTTGGTATACTTATTAACATATATTTCTTTTGTATTATTTTTCATTTGCTTGATTCTTTTCTTCAATTATAAATCGATTTTGTAAACACTTTGAGTGTCCGTAGAAGTACCTATACCTAGTTATCGCGGAAAATAAATTTCGTAAACAATCCCTCAACTTTCGACCTTGACATCGGGATATAGTTTATAGTTCACACAACTAAACTACATAATATAGTCTAAAATACTCACAAGTAAAACTAACACTACGCATATAACCCCGGACCGCATCTTTGATCACTGATTCACGGTACGGCACATATAGATCAATCAGTACGGATCATAGATCACGGATAGATCATGGATCATGGACGCGTGCGGCGTCGGTACACCGGGCTGCGCGAACTAACATCGTTACCGTTGCGCGAGCGCAGCTCACCCCCACTGGGGTAGCACGCGGAAATACACGACACAAAACCAAAAAGACTTAACTCTAATGGGATCTTGTTGTTATTTTACCCTTTTAGAATAGATAATGATACAGAAAGTATTGAAATAGAACCGATTGACTGTTTGGCAATTTGACGTAGAAATGATTAATGGCTATTATGTGCGTTATACATATTCTTGTGAGCAAAAACCTGCTTATTGAATACTAAATGTTCTTTTTATTGTTTTGGTTAAATAATAGTGGTTGAGTTTCGAAATTATAGAACCGATTCCTCTGAAATTATGTACGGCCATGTCGGAAAAACAAGTAAGAAATGAAAATGACGATGAACATTTTTGCAATGATTCAGTTACATGTTACATACCTACTACGTTTCCCTCGCTTCCGCGTAATACAGTTATTTTACTTACTCCTCGATAACTGCATTGTGGGACTTTGAGTTTTTGTAGTCTGTAGGATATATAAAAAAAATGTTTTGTAACTGTACACATCTCTATGCCAATTTCTCTGTATAAAAATGCAAGCGTGTTTCTAGTCTCATAGCCAAGTGCTATGACATGATTCCGCCTCCTGCTTACCCTTATGAGAAAGATGCGTTATTATAATATAAAGTACATAACATATGTACTCGGTGCGGTGACAGGATTTTTTGGGCAAATCTCACATATTATCAATTAGTTTCATTGTACCGCTGTTATTTAAAAGGACGCAGATAATGTGATCTCATCGTAATCAAATAGAACAAAAGTTAATTAAAAATGCGCGTCGTAATTGTTTTTTTTTTATAGGAAACCCAGCGGTGCCGGCACCGATTGTCACGTTGGTCGCTACCACAGGGAAGTTACGCGAATTACGTACATTATGAAACCTGCACTTAATTAACTACATGCGATTTCGCTTGAAAGTATTAGCTGGAATTTAAACAACAAACCATTTCGATTGTCTGGCTAATGACTGATGGCGACCATTTTCTGGTTACGGACAAAAAAGTGTGAATGACAGATGACCGACAGATATAGTAGACAGTGATGAGTGCTAATCACTGTTGATTCACAACTACAATTAGAGACTTTGATATATTAGAGTTACATACTTTAAAAAGAAATCCTTGCGTTCACATGAAGGTAAAATGTATGTAATATAATAATTGAGAAAGGACTTTACGGCAACTAAATTTACTATAAATCCTTGCGACAATATCGCGTTCAAAAGTAAACACTATTGCCGTTCTTCGAAGCGTAGGAAATCAATAGGAAATTTATAAATCGCCAAAAAGACCTGGACCTCTTTTTAGTACTACAAATAGTTTGAGACTAATTTGAGAAAGTAAAAATATATTTCCGGCTCCACACTACTCGCGAAGTTGGTCGGTGTTGAGCGAATATTAGCGTGGAGGGACACTTCGCTGTGGAAACCCATACTTCGGCCAATTTTGCAGCGCCCAACTTCGGTCCATTTCGCGAGTAGTAGAGCTAGGGTATGAGACGGGTCTACTCACGTCGTTCAAGTCGAATATTGAATGTATTTCTTTCTTTCTTTAATACCGCTCGAAATGTGCCGAATTGATTCGCGATTCTTAACCATGAGTCGCCTACGGCCGCGACAGCGGCGAGCCGCAAACCATGTAAACTTTAGGAATGTCTTATATTTATCTGAAAGGAATCCTGCTTAACGAAACCTTGATTAGTTAAGATTAAGTTATTATTGCAGTAGCGGCAAAAAATCTATCATATCGGTGTATTTTGTATGAAAGATGACACACTTTTACAATCGCAAAAGGTTTTAAAACGAGTTTTAATCTGCTGTTTCACTTTTAGAGAATAAAACGTCTCTTTTCTATTCAGATAGTTATATAAAACAAAGCCGCTGATAATTTGCCGTTACCAGTGGCGGATTATCCCTAAGGCAAAGTAGGCACGTGCCTAGGGGCGCAAGGCCGCAAAGGGGCGCAAAGGGCTGCATAGGGGCGCAAAGGGCCGCAAAGGAGCGCAAAGGGCCGCAAAGGAGCGTCGTTGATGAGGTTTTTGCCTAGGGCGCTCTCGACCTTTAATCCGCCACTGGCCGTTACGATAATCCGTCAACACCTCACGCACTTCCTGATCATGCTTCATGGAAAAGCTACACACCTTTTGTGGTGTATAGTAATGATTTATTCGTGAAACAATCAATGATTTATTTTGAAAAACCTTCATAGGTTAGGCAGAGATAGAGACACTTTCTTAAATCATACTAGATAATTCTATAGTACGATTTAAGTAAGTATCTCTATCACTGTCTGTCATATGGCAATGTCTCGCTTGCTGACGTCATCGGAAACCGAACGAAAACTCCAAAAGTCTGTGGCGGGCTGCAGGCGGCCCTTATGAATGCCTCGTTAGCGTAGTTTGTAAAAAGATAAGCTGCACATTAGTTACTATATAAATTATACAAATCGATACTCCGTGATATTTCTAATCTTGATACTGCACGCAATACGATGCCATTATAAGGCGTTATTAGAAAGATACCATCTGACTGAATCTTACAAGGAGTTGCCATGATCTTTGTAATGATTGATCTATTTGCAATACAATCTCGTAAATATCTATTTGTACCATAATCTGACTCTACTTTATCCAGGAAGTCTGAGACATACTACAGTTGTGCCAAGAAAATCCTTCCATCGCGCAGTTAAGATTTTTCTTTATCTCTTTTACAGCTTCGAAAGTAGGTATAATGTCACTCGGGCCACACGGGTTAAGTGCGAGCGTCCCAAACAAGTAGGTTTTTAGCCCACGCCATATTACGGATTTTTAGTGTTATAATTTTTTGATTACTGACGTTGAATGTCATTCATTAGTGAATGTCACTGATGTAAACAAAGAGGAATCAGGAAAAAAATATTCCGCAAATTCCAATTTTAAACCCAAAACTAGCCACATTGATAAAAGTTAAATGTATCAATACGATTCCTTATTTATTTCAGAAGAACGAAGGATTGAGCTTGATGACAAATATATTGATTATTTCAACCAGCTTTTTGAAGTGAATAATACTTTTCCCCGAGTTCTAACATAGCTATTTCATGCTTTCATTGCGTGCAGTCGAAAATAAGTTGAAAAAACTAATTTTCGGCGTGAATTTTGTCAATTTCGATTAGTTTTTGAAACAAAAATTAATATCATTAAAAAAATTTAAACTGTAGGTTTCAAATATATACCAATAAATCCCAGTAGACCTGTCCTAGGTAGTAACTTAGATGAAAGCAGTTTGTCAATAAAATTATTAAGAAACATGTTTGATCATAGAAAAAAATATCTAAAACAATCCGCATTTTAAAAGGAATAAGGCCTCTTAACCACACGACATAAACTGTGAGAAACACTTGGTCTCATAATATTTTACCAGCGTTACGTATTATGTGATTCAAGTAAAGAACACACAGTTATGGTCCGCTTTATAGAAATATTCCTCTTCCCGTAAGTTACGTTAGGATGACTAAGGAAGACGCCGAGGACATATAAAGAACCGCATTATAGCGCTGTATGAGCACGTTTATCGCTTTATACGCCTTCGGGCAATGCCTTTAAAGGCTTTAAGGCATCCTTTACTATCGTGGCACTGTTGTAGTCTGTAACAGCGACACCAACTAATCTGTTCGGTTGGTAGCGTGGTTAGCATCGATGTCCATTGTGTCATATTTACAGATTATTTATACATATTTAACACGCTTTTATTGGCTTCACTTGTAACTAAGTATGTTACTTTATTTGATTGTAACCAACAATGTAATCCAATCTTGAAAATCAATTTTAACCTTATTTTAATTTACTTATCGACATGATTTTCTTTATGTATATTGTAGTTCACGTGAAATACACGATATCTTGAAGCAGATCTCATGATGGATACGGAAGGTAGCCGAAAGAACTCCTAAACAGCACAAGATAAACCCATCGTATGTGGGCTCATTTATTCGCAAGAGGTTATCCGCATAGTTTGAACTATTGTGGCAACCCTTAACATTAATTGAGAAATAAGGGAGTACTTAATTCATTGCAGGAATTTAATACGTTTTTGGTTTAAGTTTTGTAAAAAAAACAGATGCGGTAGCTATAGTCTCCAGCGTTGAGGTGGTATTTACTGCTATTTATTACTTTTGATTTATTTCCTCTCAAATATGATGAAAAACGTCGTACGTGACTCTGGTCTAAAAGAATTCCTAACTCGTGTCATTTCATTAAAGTAGTAATTCAACATTCATGACACTATATTCATTATTGAATAGGAGTTGCGCAATGATACAACGACTTAAAATTTAAGAAGTCAATTTTATTCGCATTCGCGGGTTGTGTTTATACAAATATCCCACTTTTATATTCCCGATTTTCGCAAATGTTAAAATATATCGTCGAATAACTACCAAACTCACTAAGTAAGATATGGGTTTTGAAGAGCAGCGTGCAGCGCCAGAAATTTTAGTGACTTGGTTGTCACCATAGCGATATATCATAACCGTTACATCCCTATAGTCAGTGGTTAGTTCTGAACTCGACCAGCTGAACAGATAACTTGGCAGCACTGTAACAATCTTGTTAAACGGGCGCCGGTGATTGCTTCGCCGTGTAAGTGTAAATGGCTTGCGATTTAAAATAATGGCCCCTATCTCTGCATCGGCAGAGACAAAAGGAAACGGTTGCGTTTAGACTTTGTTTCGATCAAATTGCAACGGCTTCCTGTGTCAATGGTCTGTTGTTGCAATTGTTTATTCGTCCGGTATATTGTTTCGTTTTGAGTAATTAATAAAAAATTAACACGCAATCTTGGTCACTTTTAATTTAAAAAATATTTTCTAACTCTTAGTAATTTATTATAGATGGGTATAGCGAACCAGTGTTATGGATAAAAAAGGAAACTAGTAATCCAATAAATAAATAAAAAAGGTCGAACTCGTAAGGTTCCCTTTACCTATGTACTTAGGGCGATGAATTCGTGAATTTCCCAGATCGCAGGCATAAATATGCGATCTGGGGCTTTATGAATTACCGCCCGTGGTTTGTCTAAAGTGTTTTTGGCCGGGGAAATGAGATTTTCACCTCGGTCTATTAGGGTAAAGTAATACGTAAATAAATAACATACAACTTTGTATCATACCTCCAAAATATTTAACCACGCATACGTTTCTAATCAAAATCGCTTCTATTTATCAAAACAAGCACTTTACAAGGTGTGCAAATATGCCCCGCTGAAATAGTATCGGTGTCCACGCGACGCGCGGGTGCGAAGGGGGGAGGGGGAGGGGGGTGAGTGAAAACGTCGCGTGCGCACTTTCCATCTCGCGGGCTTTTCGCCGTTTTTGCATTTGGGGTTCCTTGGGTGTTTTTCTCCTTTGAAAAATGTATCATATTTTCCAATCGGATTTTTAGGGACCTCGAAATCGTTCGTTTGCCGGTTTAATTCTCCTCTATTTTGTTGTTCGGTATGACTTCAATCAGGCATTTTTTTGGCTCGGCTCTTTATTCTGGCCCGAATGATGTGTAAATTATGTTGGTTATCATTTAAATGGTTAGCAAATTATTGATGGATAGTTAATATAAAAAGAACATTTAATTTATTTCTAAGCATATTTAGGTATTCAATAGTGTAATTTTAAAATATTAACCATAATTGCAAATGTTCGTTTGTTTTATGCTGTCACGCATGAAGGAAGATGTTATTATTTCTGCCCAAGAGTTGAAAATACTATTTGGCAATTTACATTAAGACCAAAAGGCAACGTTAAATATATGTCTGTTATCTCAAAAATTGACTAGTAGCCACGTCCTTTAGACGCATTGTTACTCAAATTATACAGAAGTAGAGATTTTCATGGTCAGGGCCCTTAGGCATTTGAGCCCCCTCCGCTATCCGTTTCGAGAAATTAAATAGTACGTAGTAAGTATTTCAAGTGATAAATAAGGAGAAGATAAGTATGGTGCAAGTCCTGCTTCTGGGCCCGGGCCTCGTGGGCCTAGGGGTAAATACGGAACTGCTTATTAGGTACGGAACCTTACCCACAAGGCAATTTGCGCTTTACAAATTTTTCATCACGTCCCGTCGCACGCGGAACGCATATATTCATCATTACGCTAACAACGCTCTCAATTAATTACCAACTGCAAACTGACCAATATTGGGCGCATTATGGCTTGCCGAGAGGTTCGCGTAATAAATAGATAATATTCGTGAATATTCGAATGTGTGGATGCATGTATGACATGCGTAGAGATATGCATGGATAGGCAATTTATCCGCTTTCCTCAATGAAATCAATGTTATTTTGTACTGCTATTTAAATATAGGTAATATTCGTTGGTACAATAGCGGCAAAAATCGATCATATCTTTGTATTTTAAATGAATGATGCCACACTTTTACAATCGCAAAAGGTTTTAGAACAAAATAGTCAAAATACTAACCCGCTATTATTTGCTTAACTGTAAGCAAATATAACATATTATAGTTATTTTTATTAATTAAATAGTTATTAAAAAAAACAAACATTGTGCGTTTTATCATTTGTCATTCAGTACCTACTTAAACAGTTATAAATAATTGACACAAGTAAAAATAAAAAAATATTCGCTATCAAAACATTTCGCTATAAAATAGTATTATTGGCAATATTCATGTGGTTCTTATCCTTGGATCCTATTAGATAATCTTAAAATTAAATGTTTGAATATGATGGATTTTTGCCGCTACAGTAGGTGTTCGTATCGTATTGATGTAGTAGATAGAAAAACGTTTTATTGTAAGGTAGTCTTTTAAATGTGCAATAAAGAATAAAAAAAAAATAGTTTAAATAAACCATACTATAGCCATTCCATTAAATTTTTTAGTTATGTGGAGGAAAAGACAATAAACGTAACATTCATAAAACACATATAGATCCATATTACTTTTATCTACAACAAGTCGGTTTCCAAAATGCTGCTAAAGCATAGTCGTTCTCAAAAAACATGTACTTGCTATGATTTTATTTCATGTAAGGGCTATGATTAAAACAAAACTTAATTGGATTAATTGAATTGATTCCTTTGTGTAACGAAAGTTACCCATATATTTGTATCACTATCTTTCGATATACAAAGGTTGCAATTGTAGTTTTGTTTTTATTAAGCCTTTAACTATATGTAGAATTTTATTATATACGAATCACGATAAAATTGCATAAGGGTTCTCGTGCTTTTTTTGCATCTCGCCTTTCTTTGAGATGCGTGCGTCTCTTTGCGTAGTAATTTACGACGGTCCACGAAATGGTCTATAAATTTTTCAGTTCGCCAATCAGTAGCCCGATAGTAACTCATGTTCCCATGCTCGTTGCCCAACGCATTGTGCGCGCTATCGCGGCGCGCATCTACATTAATTACGAGCATGTTGCGTTATGTCTCATTGGCGATAATGCGCGGGATTTCGCGCGCTGGGTATGCGCGTGCGTCGATATTGTATGCAGATACACGGGATTTGTTGCAAGGTCTGCGGAAATTTTACGATGTGATATTTTGTTCGATTCGGTTTGTAGAATTGGTTAAAATATTGAAGTTTGTAAGTAGGAAAATGGGCGGCATTGCCAAATACAAAACATATTATAATACAAATACAGTAGATAAGTATTCTGATACGCGGATTGCATACAACTTACAGCATGCGCCTTTATGTCAATATAATTCTAGGTATAACTTGTTTAAACGAAAACAGTTAAAAATACCCATAGATTTTATCGCAATTTTAATAAGGTTTATATTCGTTTACGTATAAATGGACGGTAAAACATGTCTGTGATTTACCAATAGTTTTACCAACTTTGGCCTATAACTACCTATAGGTAATAGGCAGCTCTAACTCCTACTGATATTGTAAATTAAAAAACACATTTTTTCTATAATATGATGTCGCTTCCATGTGAGCCACTCCGCATTGCATTGCTACCCTATCGTAGCAAAACCACGTGATCCGGGTTACGCTATTTTGTTGTAAATAATGGCGTCTACCATATAAACCATATATTTTTGGCGATTATATTTACGAAGTTAGAAACAAACCTTTGAAATATTTCGGTTTAGTTCAGCGACAATATAATAAGAAAACAGCAAGATCAAGAACGGATCTTTTTGACGCTACGTTCTTTTGTCGCGTAACGGCAGATTGGTAGTGTTCACTGCCAAAGCAGCTGTATAGAATAAAATAGAATAAGGATGAAAGTGTTTTGTTATATTCTAGCATCCCTGCCTGGCACCGAAGCGGCGCATCAGCTGGTGATCTGCGTCCGCAACAAATGTACCCCCGAAGAAGCGCTCAACGTACTCCGCGATCTGCCCAACCCCCTGCGTGAAGGGGAGCAACCCGCAGCCGCCCAGGCCGCGCCTCACAACCCCCTGAAGATTGATGTTTTCGTACAGACACTGCTTAATCTGGGGAGCAAGAGTATTTCACACAGCTTCGCTGCTATTTCCAAGTTCCATTACGTATTTAAGGTGAGATTCTTCTTTTAGTATCCTTTGGCTGTACAGGCTTCGCAGCAGAACGATTAAGGGGACCCATCTAATTAGCATATGTTTTTATGTCTGAAACTTTTTTATCCTGAATCGTTTCGCGTAATTTGTTTCCGCTAAATGTTAGTCATACCTTATCTAGTTATTGTAGGTGTTGCCCAATTTTAGTTAACAATAACAATAAGAATTGCTATCAGTAAAGTAGGTTAGGTTAGAAGTGAGTTTCCAAACACAAGATATCTGATGCCTGAAATATTTTTATGTGCATTTAATAGTTATGCGTAGGGGACAATCATTCGACATAAAGAATATTCGGCGAAAAGAGGATTATGCTTATAGAATCATGGCAAAAAATATGCGTTATAAAAAGGAACCCATTTTGAAGTTCGACGTGTTTGTACAGCATACCGACACTACTCGTAGGTAAGTAACCAAGCGTATTTCAGATTAACCTCATGGATTTCTTTACAAAAATATGGGCTCGAGAAATTTAAAAAATCACCGTCCAAATTAAATTCCTATTCTATGTTTCAAGCAAAACTAATATCACTAATTGTTTCTCGGCCAGATCCTAGCGGAATCCGAGGAGGCCCAGATCTGCATCCTCCGCAACGTGTGGGAGCTGTGGCAGCGGCACCCGCAGATGGTGTCCGTGCTCGTCGACAAGATGCTCAAGACGCAGATCGTGGAGTGCAGCGCCGTGGCCACCTGGCTGTTCTCCAAGGAGATGGCGCCCTACTTCACTAGTGCGCACCTTTGGGAAATACTTCATCTTACTATCGATAAGATGAACAAGCATGTCTCTAAACTAAGTGAGTATTCTTATGTCTATAATAGATGTAGGTGTCGCCACCTGACTGTTCTCCAAGGTGATGGCGCCTTACTTCACCAGTGCACACCTTTGGGATACTCCATCATACCATCGGTAAGGTGAATAAGCATGTTTCTAAACAGATTGTGAGTACACCGATGTCTATACTAAATGTGGGTGTCGCCACCTTCTTGTTCTCCAAGGAGATGCCTCCTTTTTTCGTGGGCATATCTGAAAGATCCGGTATCTTACTATCGACAAGATGAACAAGCACGTTTCAAAACTTAGTAAATGTCAAAATAACTCGCGATTATACCAGGCTTAGATCGTAGACACGATGTACATAAGAAGTAGCTATAAGTTGACGTAAGAAGCAGGCTTCTTGTCTCTGATTAAAACTGTAAGATAATCTAATTTCTTACTTTTCTTTCACTTGAAGTTACCACTTGGATTTGCTACTAACATGTTCTTGTCTAGAATGTACTATGAATAGGTTCATCGATTTAATCTAAACATAAAGGTTATGTTGAAACATTTCCTTTCCAGGTCGTGAGCTTCAAGATGCGCGCGCTGAATTGGCTCGGGCAGACTCTTCGAGTTCCGACTCTGAAGACGAGGGCACCAGCAAGAAGAAGAAAGATCAAGACAAACCCACTGAAGAGGTTTGTTATTATTCTAAAACATGAATAACTAGCAGGTGTCGGCAACTTCGTCCACATGTTTCTTTTTATTTTACTTTTAGAGGGAGCGGATTTCTTTACCAACAGATAGAGCTGGCGGCCGCGCCCCCAAACAAATCCTGCATTGCTGTTAAGAATTGTCCTGGAATAATAACTTCTCACCATGGAAAACTGATAATCATCCTTGGATAGCATAGATGTTACTGTTCTTTCCCAACTGGGCATCGGGCGACGTTTTTTCTGAACATTTTTATGGTAATACTAGTCCAATAAAATGTATAGTCATTTGAAACTCTCCCAGGGACTAGGCAGAGTTTCTAATGATATAAAATTTTGCTGATCCAGAATAAGAACGCTTTAAGTTACCAAATACTAGAAGCAAAAATATTGACGATAAATGAACAATTTATTTTAATTTCCAGGCTGTGGAGCGCATGGAAGAACGCCTGGAAGCGGCGCACATGGACCAGAAGCGTCTGTTCCTCATCGTCTTCCAGCGCTTCATCATGATCCTGTCCGAGCACCTGGTGCGCTGCGACACCGACGCGCGCGACCCGGCCACCGGCTGGTACCGCAGCACCGTGGGCCGGCTGCGGCAGGTGTTCCTGCAGGTGAGACAGACGGTGTGCTGCACGCGGCATCATGATGCTGCAGCACCTGGTCCGCTGCGACACCGACGCGCGCGACCCGGCCACCGGCTGGTACCGCAGCACCGTGGGCCGGCTGCGGCAGGTGTTCCTGCAGGTGAGACAGACGGTGTGCTGCACGCTGCATCATGATGCTGCAGCACCTGGTGCGCTGCCACACCGACGCGCGCGACCCGGCCACCGGCTGGTACCGCAGCACCGTGGGCCGGCTGCGGCAGGTGTTCCTGCAGGTGAGACAGACGGAGTGCTGCACGCTGCATCATGATGCTGCAGCACCTGGTCCGCTGCGACACCGACGCGCGCGACCCGGCCACCGGCTGGTACCGCAGCACCGTGGGCCGGCTGCGGCAGGTGTTCCTGCAGGTGAGACAGACGGTGTGCTGCACGCGGCATCATGATGCTGCAGCACCTGGTCCGCTGCGACACCGACGCGCGCGACCCGGCCACCGGCTGCGGCAGGTGTTCCTGCAGGTGAGACAGACGGTGTGCTGCACGCGGCATCATGATGCTGCAGCACCTGGTGCGCTGCGACACCGACGCGCGCGACCCGGCCACCGGCTGGTACCGCAGCACCGTGGGCCGGCTGCGGCAGGTGTTCCTGCAGGTGAGACAGACGGTGTGCTGCACGCGGCATCATGATGCTGCAGCACCTGGTCCGCTGCGACACCGACGCGCGCGACCCGGCCACCGGCTGCGGCAGGTGTTCCTGCAGGTGAGACAGACGGTGTGCTGCACGCGGCATCATGATGCTGCAGCACCTGGTGCGCTGCGACACCGACGCGCGCGACCCGGCCACCGGCTGGTACCGCAGCACCGTGGGCCGGCTGCGGCAGGTGTTCCTGCAGGTGAGACAGACGGTGTGCTGCACGCTGCATCATGATGCTGCAGCACCTGGTGCGCTGCGACACCGACGCGCGCGACCCGGCCACCGGCTGGTACCGCAGCACCGTGGGCCGGCTGCGGCAGGTGTTCCTGCAGGTGAGACAGACGGTGTGCTGCACGCTGCATCATGATGCTGCAGCACCTGGTGCGCTGCGACACCGACGCGCGCGACCCGGCCACCGGCTGGTACCGCAGCACCGTGGGCCGGCTGCGGCAGGTGTTCCTGCAGGTGAGACAGACGGTGTGCTGCACGCTGCATCATGATGCTGCAGCACCTGGTGCGCTGCGACACCGACGCGCGCGACCCGGCCACCGGCTGGTACCGCAGCACCGTGGGCCGGCTGCGGCAGGTGTTCCTGCAGGTGAGACAGACGGTGTGCTGCACGCGGCATCATGATGCTGCAGCACCTGGTCCGCTGCGACACCGACGCGCGCGACCCGGCCACCGGCTGGTACCGCAGCACCGTGGGCCGGCTGCGGCAGGTGTTCCTGCAGGTGAGACAGACGGTGTGCTGCACGCTGCATCATGATGCTGCAGCACCTGGTGCGCTGCCACACCGACGCGCGCGACCCGGCCACCGGCTGGTACCGCAGCACCGTGGGCCGGCTGCGGCAGGTGTTCCTGCAGGTGAGACAGACGGAGTGCTGCACGCTGCATCATGATGCTGCAGCACCTGGTCCGCTGCGACACCGACGCGCGCGACCCGGCCACCGGCTGGTACCGCAGCACCGTGGGCCGGCTGCGGCAGGTGTTCCTGCAGGTGAGACAGACGGTGTGCTGCACGCGGCATCATGATGCTGCAGCACCTGGTCCGCTGCGACACCGACGCGCGCGACCCGGCCACCGGCTGCGGCAGGTGTTCCTGCAGGTGAGACAGACGGTGTGCTGCACGCGGCATCATGATGCTGCAGCACCTGGTGCGCTGCGACACCGACGCGCGCGACCCGGCCACCGGCTGGTACCGCAGCACCGTGGGCCGGCTGCGGCAGGTGTTCCTGCAGGTGAGACAGGCGGTGTGCTGCACGCGGCATCATGATGCTGCAGCACCTGGTCCGCTGCGACACCGACGCGCGCGACCCGGCCACCGGCTGCGGCAGGTGTTCCTGCAGGTGAGACAGACGGTGTGCTGCACGCGGCATCATGATGCTGCAGCACCTGGTGCGCTGCGACACCGACGCGCGCGACCCGGCCACCGGCTGGTACCGCAGCACCGTGGGCCGGCTGCGGCAGGTGTTCCTGCAGGTGAGACAGACGGTGTGCTGCACGCTGCATCATGATGCTGCAGCACCTGGTGCGCTGCGACACCGACGCGCGCGACCCGGCCACCGGCTGGTACCGCAGCACCGTGGGCCGGCTGCGGCAGGTGTTCCTGCAGGTGAGACAGACGGTGTGCTGCACGCTGCATCATGATGCTGCAGCACCTGGTGCGCTGCGACACCGACGCGCGCGACCCGGCCACCGGCTGGTACCGCAGCACCGTGGGCCGGCTGCGGCCGGCGTTCCTGCAGGGGAGACAGACGGTGTGCTGCACGCTGCATCATGATGCTGCAGCACCTGGTGCGCTGCCACACCGACGCGCGCGACCCGGCCACCGGCTGGTACCGCAGCACCGTGGGCCGGCTGCGGCAGGTGTTCCTGCAGGTGAGACAGACGGTGTGCTGCACGCTGCATCATGATGCTGCAGCACCTGGTGCGCTGCCACACCGACGCGCGCGACCCGGCCACCGGCTGGTACCGCAGCACCGTGGGCCGGCTGCGGCAGGTGTTCCTGCAGGTGAGACAGACGGTGTGCTGCACGCTGCATCATGATGCTGCAGCACCTGGTGCGCTGCCACACCGACGCGCGCCACCCGGCCACCGGCTGGTACCGCAGCACCGTGGGCCGGCTGCAGCAGGTGTTCCTGCAGGTGAGACAGACGGTGTGCTGCACGCTGCATCATGATGCTGCAGCACCTGGTGCGCTGCCACACCGACGCGCGCGACCCGGCCACCGGCTGGTACCGCAGCACCGTGGGCCGGCTGCGGCAGGTGTTCCTGCAGGTGAGACAGACGGTGTGCTGCACGCGGCATCATGATGCTGCAGCACCTGGTGCGCTGCCACACCGACGCGCGCGACCCGGCCACCGGCTGGTACCGCAGCACCGTGGGCCGGCTGCGGCAGGTGTTCCTGCAGGTGAGACAGACGGTGTGCTGCACGCGGCATCATGATGCTGCAGCACCTGGTGCGCTGCGACACCGACGCGCGCGACCCGGCCACCGGCTGGTACCGCAGCACCGTGGGCCGGCTGCGGCAGGTGTTCCTGCAGGTGAGACAGACGGTGTGCTGCACGCTGCATCATGATGCTGCAGCACCTGGTGCGCTGCGACACCGACGCGCGCGACCCGGCCACCGGCTGGTACCGCAGCACCGTGGGCCGGCTGCGGCAGGTGTTCCTGCAGGTGAGACAGACGGTGTGCTGCACGCTGCATCATGATGCTGCAGCACCTGGTGCGCTGCGACACCGACGCGCGCGACCCGGCCACCGGCTGGTACCGCAGCACCGTGGGCCGGCTGCGGCAGGTGTTCCTGCAGGTGAGACAGACGGTGTGCTGCACGCGGCATCATGATGCTGCAGCACCTGGTCCGCTGCGACACCGACGCGCGCGACCCGGCCACCGGCTGGTACCGCAGCACCGTGGGCCGGCTGCGGCAGGTGTTCCTGCAGGTGAGACAGACGGTGTGCTGCACGCGGCATCATGATGCTGCAGCACCTGGTCCGCTGCGACACCGACGCGCGCGACCCGGCCACCGGCTGGTACCGCAGCACCGTGGGCCGGCTGCGGCAGGTGTTCCTGCAGGTGAGACAGACGGTGTGCTGCACGCTGCATCATGATGCTGCAGCACCTGGTCCCACTTAAGGGTTATACTTAAATCTCGTCCACGAATAACGCTCCAAATATCAACCGCAGTATACCCATAGTGATTGAACCGTTTGTCCGCAGCACCACGAGCAGGTGCAGAAGTACAGCAGCACGCTGGAGACGCTGCTGTTCACGCAGGACCTGGACCCGCACATCCTCGACGTGTTCCACCAGTTCCTGGCGCTTACCGCCTAGGCTGACTGAACGACGATACTCTAATTATAAACAATAAATATAACTATACACAACGGCCGTTAAGAAACGATAGAAGAAGAGAGAGAGGTTTTGCTACCGTATTCTGTCGGAAAAGTTCGCATTTAAGGATGTATAGTTAGTTAATTCACGTACGACTACCGGCTTATATCAAATCACATACTTAAATTGTTAGCTACTTTAGATGCTGACTGTATATCTATTACAACGTTAAACTTATTCTTGATGAAACATTCGAATTCAGGCGTAATCGTTGATTACATACATTTTATATAGGTACATCCTTAAATTGCACTTTCAAAAAGATAAGAGAGAGAAAAAGAAGAGCAAAAGGGGCGTAAAGGTCACCAAATATAATTGGAGTACATTGTCTGTCGCATTTATTTTGGCGCAATAGGTTAGCTAGAACAAATGCTAGTATGTTTGGTTTTGCTTCATTGAACAGGCAGCCTTAAGACTGGAGAGATGCTAATTTCTGAGTTGAACAACGAGGTCAGAGTTGTCAAGAACGATTTAACCCCAATAATTTCATAACAGGGGAAAAGGTAGAACAGCAAGTGCGTATTTCGAATTTGGGACTTGGGAGTAGTTTCTTTGTGACATAAAGACTGGGTGATGTTTTGTTGTAAATTTTATGAATATAACATGTTTTGACATGGCTTAAAAAATATGCCGGTATAGTGGTGAGAATGAATAAGGAAGCGACAAGATATATAACTACGAGACAAGATATATACTTTAATAGAATGACGCTCAGTAGAAACCTTGAAAAACGAGAAAATACATGAAGCAAGTCTTTTCCGCAACGTAGGATGAGTGCGTCTGTACTAACCATGCACCAGTAGCTGACCAATTAATAGGAAATAGTACGTTACATACATAGGGCGGTGAATCAATGAATGTCCTAGATCGCAGGTGTCTGTGGCCCGAATTGAAGGAGAAGGCCATAAATATGCGTTTTGAAGCTTTACACATGTTTTGTCTTGGCTAAGAAGTGAGATTTTCTCCCCGCATAACGGGCATAAATCTCACTTACGGCTTAGAGTGACGTAAATACATAATAACTACGGGTAAAATGTTCCGCGCCATAAATGTAATATGTTGTTTGTCTTTTTCGTACACCAGTGCGGTCAATTGATATTCTTAATTGACTTTTTGCTGGTAAACTCAACCTGGAAGAGATGTCCAAGACTTCATGATCCCATTCATAAACATCGGCTACGATAATAAATTAAGATGATATTTATTTTTATATTAACACCTATGGTATTAAGTAAGCTGAAAATTCGTTACGACAATGGTCTACTGCTTTCAATAAGAAGACTTCATAATGCTAATGATATTTAAAAAATACGTATATAATACAGAATTCTAGCTTTGCAAGGAGTTTTACAAATATTTGTTTACCAGCCGGTGCCACTGGGCAAATAATTCACCAATCGCAACAATGTTTTGATAGCTATTGTCAAAACGACTCCGAGACAGTAGGAGACAGTATGATATATTGAAGCTCAGCAAAATGTTGTGTACCTATTAATTTTTTGTATAATTGAATACCATACCGAATGCATTTTCATATTTTCTGTTTTTGACGTTAGAATAAGGAAAGTATTTGTAATAGTGATTCCTGTAAATAAAATTGTAGGCTCAGTTTGACATATTGTTTCATTGTTCTAGTTCTCTAATTTTGCCGTCTCTGTTAAGATTCTTCCGCGGTTGATGGTTTTTTTATGGGGTATATTTAAATGCACATCTGTATAATTTTTCAGCGCACTAGGTAACTCCACTAATTAACTGAAACAGAAAAACAAATGCTGTGTAAAAAAAAACAATTGGTTAACTGAACATGTCCTACAAAAAAAACTTAAACATCCAAAACGAGATGACCTTTTTAACCGAATTCACACCAAAAATATGGTTCGTACATCGGATATATTTGAAAGTTTCACCAAAAATACTGACTTGCACACTAATTATCCTCGCACTGCACACTAAGGTCCGACTCGGCCGGGTTAGGTTAGGTTACTTTTATTTTATTTTATATCCAGTAAAACAGTTTTTCAAATACCTTTAAATAGTATATTGAATTCGCATTATTTAGTGTGCATAATTAGTGTCCCAAGTCAGTATTTTTGGGGAAACTTTCAAATATTTTGATCGAAAAAAGGGAATGTACAGATATCGATTTAAATACATGCCGTTTTTTATTCTAAATCTGATACCAATCGAATCAATGCGTCGTATGTACAAGCCTAGTATAGAACCAATTTGATTTCTAGGCCACTATATAGTCTAAGATCCCGATATAAAACGACCTTCACCGAGATGTTTATTTGATGAAATGTATTTTATATTTAATTTAATATGTCAATAAATATATTGCATATGGGTTGGTGTGCGTGTGGATTGAGTGAGCACCTTTCAAAAATGAGAAAAAATGTGCTGATCATTTAGTAAAAGTTCTATAAGAATTGTAAAACTAATTTATTAATTTGTAAAACGATAAATAAAAATAATACATTCATTAATGTGTGCTCACTCAGTACTCACAAACTACCAACGAAATCTGTGAATGTGTTTATTTAACATATTATATTTATATACTAATTTTTTGTAAAACCTATGCTTAAGGTAGGTAATAAATTGTAGATCACCTGGTAACGTATTTAAAGTTTTACAAATAATTTCGTATGCTCACTCAATCCGCACACTTTCGAAAACCCAATTTCTGATAGAAAAACTGCAGATTGAAATTTCTATATATGTGTATAGTTTAGTAAAACTCATAGGAATTTGTAAAATACAAAACAAACCGCTAACGTGGCAGATTTTTGGATAATAAGTGTTTGTAAGTGCTCACTCAGTCCACACATTATTCGTACCTAAGTTAAAAATGTAAATATTAAGATATAAATACTACAAATAGATATAGATACTATAGATACTATAGATACTAATATTATAAATGCGAAAGTGTGTCTGTCTGTCTGTCTGTCTGTCCGTCTGTTACCTCTTCACGCTTAAACCGCTGAACCGATTTAGATGAAATTTGGAATATAGATAGTTTCAGTCCCGGGGAAGGACATAGGATACTTTTCATGCCGAATAAATGTAGTGTTCCCGTGGGATGAGCGGGTAACACCGCGGGGCACAGCTAGTATCTTAATATTTGTAGTATCTAGGAAACTAGTTCAACTCTTAGCAAAAAAAAATACTAAATATCCACCATCTAAAATGACACATTCGTTGTCTGCTTTTAAAGATATTCAAATTTAAAATACAATCTAAAATACAGTCCACATTTTAGATTGTATTTTAAGAGGTGGACTGTGTCCTAACTAATTTTAGTACAGGGTATAAATAATAAACAAAAAAAAGTTTTTTAACATTTCACCGGTTTGATTATTAGATAAATTCTATACCAATCGAAAGTATGAAGCCCATAGAATATGCAAACGTTAGGTTGCCTATTCTTTTCCCGTCACAACTATCGGGTAGCCAGGTAGAAACAGGTAAATCTATACTAGCATTTTGCCACGGTCTGATTATTGAATTGAAATTAAATAAAATTAAAGATTATTTTATTATGAACACGGTGGCTCTTGTGAAATGCCGATATACTCAGACATGTAAAAGTGCCCTTGTGGCCTACTTGCAGAATAAAGTTCATTATTTCATTAATTCATTGATAAAAAAAAGTTAAATAACAATTTCTCTATTTTAATAATAAACTACTCCAAAGTGATGTACAGCATATACGAGTCTATCGCTATCCTTTTCATTTTCAAGCCCAAATAGCATGCGCACTCTTTCTTTAAATGGGCGGACTTCCAACAGCTGCTATGCTGTGTCCTCTTCTATCGCATGGGATGGTTGGTTGGGACCTCTCAGTCGCACACATTCACTCGCAGCAATATTTTACTTTTCAAAATTCGACAACCGGAATTCTGGACTGATTTTTCGCAGGCAACCATATACCACCGTGTTCATAATAAAATAATTTTTAATTTTATTTAATTTCAATTCAATAATCAGACCGTTGCAAAATGCTAGTAGGTATAGATTTACCTGTTTATACCTGGCTACCCGATAGTTGTGACGGGAAAAGAATAGGCAACCTAACGTTTGCATATTCTATAGGCTTCATACTTTCGATTGGTGGGTCAATCTAAAATTCGTTGCAGATAAACTTGTCCCAACGAAAAAAAAGTTTGTTTTTTTTAAATTAGTTCAAATATATGTAAAATTTATACAAGTTTTTAATTCAATAAAACAAGGATCATCATCATTTCCACACCTTATTATTAATTTCGCATAAATTATTAATATTTCGGTTTTTTAAACGGTAACATAGTGGTATATGGTGGTAACAGAGTTGTTTTTTCTATGAACGATTTTCTGCAACGAATTTTAGAATGACCCTGGTATAGAATTTATCTAATAATCAAAACGGTGAAATGTTTAAAAAAAAATTTTTATTATTATTAATTAAACATACCCTGGACTAAAATTTGTTAGGCAACCCATAGTGTGTCACACAAGTCACACAGTCCACCTCTTAAAATACAATCTAAAATGTAGACTGTATTTTAGATTGTATTTTAAATTTGAATATCTTTAAAAGCAGACAACGAATATGACATTTTAGATGGTGGATATTTAGTATTTTTTTTTACTAAAAGTTGAACTTTTTTCCTAGATACTACAAATATTAAGATTCTATAGAATTTATCTAATAATCAAACCAATTTTTTATTTTTTACATTTCCCTGGACTAAAATTTGTTAGGCAACCAATATGCAATATATTTATTGACATATTAAATTAAATATAAAATACATTTCATCAAATAAACATCTCGGTGAAGGTCGTTTTATATCGGGATCCTATACTACTATAGAACCTTGTCACAATGACAATGATATGGGATTTCAAGCGGCTTTCATATCGTCACTGTAAGGAACGAAATGGCCTAGGAATCAAATTGGTTGACTGTACTTACAATGCATTGATTTGTATGTCTGGCTATCCGTTGCCGTGTATGCGCGTCAGTTAATGTCTATAAAAATGAATATCAATTGATGTTTGTTTATTATTTCTGCCAACGACATAGTCCACGTCTACCCGTTAAATGCTATAATGAAGCTGCTCCATCTGCGTCTTAACACGTAAATAACAGCGTAGATGTCGCCAACATTTAACGTGTTTATATTATTTATATATAACCGTAACGTGTGCTGAAAGATAGGTAATTGTTATTTGAATTTTCAAACCTACAAAAATGTACTTTGCTTATCCTATCAATAAAACAACCGACGGTTACTTTCATACTAATAAATTTATTATTTATGGGAAACATCGTAAATCAAAGAGGAAACTTCTGTACAGTGTGACACAAAAGAGTAGAAATTAAAAAGTGGCAATACTGTATTGACGTCTCCGTTTTCTTAGATTGATTAGAAAGGGACGACACGATAGTGTTGCCACTTTTTAATTTCTACTCTTTTGTGTCAGACTGTACGTCTACTGTTGATTTATTCATTTACCTTAATAACACAGCATAACCGATAACCAAGGCACTGTGAAATTATAAAAAAATATAACAATGATCTACAAACATTTGAAAAAAGAATTAAAAACATTTGAAAAATATACATTTGCGAAATAAATTATACATTAGAAAATTCAAACTGACGACAGACGGACATTCATCCTCTCGCAGAACTTCAAACATTCATCACACAACAATGCATCTGCTTACACACTCCGGGGCTGATGCGACGAGATTGTTCAAGAGGCGTAAAGCGCGGACTAGCGGAGATTCTCTACGAGACACCGTGCGCGACGTCGGCACCGCCAGCAGGGGGCGGTCACGAGGTCTGAAACTAAATTTGGTCAACGACGGAACGTGTAGTCGCACTAACTGCCCTAAATTCTGTGCATTCAGACTCACCGCCATAGATATATAGTTAGACTATATATCTGTGCTCACCGCGCAAATTACTCTTACTGTTTAATTGACATCGTTCAATCTAGGAGCACAGCTATTGTGAACGGGGAGATAGTTTTCAGCAATTATTGCAAAATAACCAACCTTGTTCGGAGATACTAATTTCTTGGCTAGTGGAGACAACACCGCTCTGAAGAACACCTGTGAAATATTCGTTAAAGATAAAGATAAGATAAAAAAAAAGCATTTGGAGGGTGCACGGAAAGAAGATGTTTATTCACTTTTTTCTGAAAGTGTATTTCATTTCTAAAAATGGACTAAGTACAACTTACTACTCAATCACAATTTGTGTAAGTAACTTCATTTTTCTTTCACATAAATATGGATTACAGGCACGATACGCGACCCCCGGATGGGGCAAAATTTATAAAAGCATTGTTAGACCTGTCGTCATGTATGGATGTCAGTGTTGGGCAGTAAAAGGAACGGATGAAATGAGATTTCATGTGGCAGAGATGAGAATGTTACGATGGATGTGTGGGGTGACAAGAATGGACGGATTATGTTTCATTGATTGAGCAACATTTTCGGAGTTCCAATATTCGGGGTCGAAAAATTATGTCAACTTTGTAGCACCCTTTCAATTGCGATGCAGTATTGATATATACGCGATACAGTATCGATGATGACGTGACAATATCGAAGCAATCGATGCAGTATCGATGCGAACGCGATTGGCCATATAATTTCATCGGGTAATTTTTAGAGCCAGTATATTCAAAGAATCGTAATGTATTCATTGACGCCAATGAATAAAACGAAATACTTTTCTAATACCAATTTTTATTTTAGAAATAAGAAACAGGTACTTAATCTTATACAAAAGAAAGTATTTATTGATATAAAGAGAAATGGCACCTTTTTTAACAAAATGCATTGTATCAGCCTCATGGCTCAGTTTCATTGGTCGATAGGGCCCGCATGCTGGGTGCGCTAGATTTCCAGAACGCATGCCATTGGGCCCGCATGCGGGGATTGTTTGATTGGTCGATAGGATCCGCATGCGGGGTGCGGAGATTTCCATAACGCATGCCGTATCACGAGCATGCCGTATGTCGACCGAGTTATCGACCAATGAAACTGAGCCGTCAGAGTAAAATACGGAAGACAAGGCTTTATCACATTACACATAATAACTACAGATAGAGTAGGTAAGTAAAATATTTATGGAGACTGACAAACGACCGTACTATGCCACAAGATGGCGCTTTAGCATCTCTAATAGAACATTAAAATTGCTTAGTGCAGTAATATCATTATTTCCAAGGTAATGACCCTAATGATACAGAAAAACTCGCGGCGCCCTTTTCTAGTTCAAAAATTATGTAAATGAAAACAATTGTTCCGATTATTTATAACTAACTTACAAATAATCTCGGCAGTAATGCTAAGTAGACAACGGTTCTTGTATGGGATATTTTCAAAACGAGCATAAGCATATTTACTAAATATATTTTATATTATACCAAAATATATTATATTTATATGTGCCAACCATCTATTTCTCATTGGCCCGCTTGTGCCTTTAATATTATAAATTACTGAATTACGCAGAAATGTACATCTCCTCGACTTTACCTTACTAACTTTGATTCTGTTAGAGGTTTCAAAGTCGTGGGATGCGCACCCGAGGAGCGTGATTATATTCAATGCCGGGTCATCGGGTGAGAGAGCACGACTAAGAGTGTGCCAGAGAGACGGTTCAGTAAAACAGTAATAACTGGTGACATGAGACGGGCGACAACAGGCTGGTTCTTCGTATAGGCATTCGCAGTCCTCTTGAATTATTCGTGCATGGTTAGAGATAAATTAGTGATGAACATTTACGAGTTCTTGGCGGTTAGCTTGACGAGGACGCTCTTGTTCTCGACGTAGTTGCGGATGCCGTAGGGCCCGTTCTCGCGGCCGAGCCCCGACTGCTTGAACCCGCCGAACGGCACCTGGTTGCAGAACACGTTGTAGTCGTTCACCCACACGGTGCCGGCGCGGAGGCTCTATAAAACATAATATTATGTAATAAAAGTAACAAACAAGTTAAATTCAATAAATAAGACCGATGATCTTAGCCCCTCAACCCTTTTACAACTTCTCCCGTCCGCTTTCGTCAATCCGGTGGGACATTACGAATTTAAGCGTATGCCTTTCGGGCTGGTGAACGCACCAGCTGTATTTCAAAAGACTCTTTGAGACTTTCTTTTCTTTACTATGCACCGTTTCGAGTGCCTGGGATCTGCAGGTGTACCTGTGTGACGTAGTTGGCGCGGTCCAGGTCCTTGGTGTAGACGGCGGCGGCGAGCCCGTACTCCGTGTTGTTGGCGCGGGCGATCACCTCGTCCACGTCTGAGAACCGCAGCACCTGCTGAACTGGGCCGAATATCTGGAAACATATTTATTGTTACTATATTATGACTATGTACATGGCATGACCTCATGTAGCAGTTCTGTGCCGGTGTTAATAAGGCATTTGTAATCTTGAAATTGCTGATGTACACGAACCGAAATTAATTTACCATATTGCCAGCGTATTTCACTCGTTATGGCATACAATTTCAAAAATCAAGAAACGATTTGATACGATGACTGGAGACCATTAGACGAGATGAGGGCATCGCACAATACGCAATTATGGAAATCCTCATTTGAGGTCTTTCAAATCAAATCAAATCATTTTATTGCAATTCATGTTGTACATTAAGGGTCTTAAAAAACTAGGTAAAGTCCAAAACATTAGCCTTGTCAGGCACAGCAATATCTTACAACTAAAACTAAAATAAATATCAATATATCGGAAATTTACACATTTAAAAAAAAAAGAATTAAAAATTATATTTCAATACAGGTTTGGTCATAATCATAATGTTCATTAATTTTCATGATTATAATCACGGTATATTATACAATACGGTAATTTCATAAATTTCATAGTAAATAGTATTCGAGTTCATTTAAATTAGTTAATGTCTCGTGTTTCATTTAGGAATTCCTGAACAGTGTATTATGCTTTTTCTATTAAATATCTTTTTAGAGTATTCTTAAATTGTTTATGTCTTGGATAGCTTTATTGAATATTTTTACGGACATACAAAAGGAATTAGAGTGGACCAATTTCATTTTAGAGTTAGGTAAAGCTAGTCTTCTCCTAGGTCGTAAGTAAGGTACGTGCGAGCCTTTTTCGAGTACTTGTGCTAAATTCTACGTAGAGAGGGAGAGGATAGTACCTCAGTCTTCGCGATGTCCATGTCGTCCCTGACCTCGCTGAACACGGTGGGCTGCACGAAGTATCCCTGGTCTCCGACGCGCGCGCCGCCAGTCTGCAGTTTCGCGCCCTGCTGCTTGCCAGACTCGATCAGACCAAGGATCTTGTTCTGTTGCTCGCCGTCGATCTTAAACACACGAAGCATCTTAAGACTGAACAAATACCCATAATAGCTGATACATCAAAAATAAACTTCTGAGAACATCTGCACCTACGGAAACAATTTATTTGATTTATATCACAGTTAACATCACTCTCAATTAAGTTAACTTTGAAACAAAAAATAACTCAATTGGATCATCCGTTTAGGAACTCTGGTGCCACAGACCGGCTTACTGTTACATACACACGTTATACTTAAATATCCCACGTTTTTCTAAGACTTTTATTAACTTTGAAATTGCTTGCTCTCCTTTGCGGTAACAGCGTTACTGATACAGCTGCCGGCAAACTTTTAGAGCATAACCTTGACTGCACAGTAGCCGATTTACGTACAAATGTACATGCGCAGATGCGCCATTTTTGTTTTAAAAGTTTGCCGGCAACTATACCAAAGAACATTCTGTTGTTCAAACGAAGTCACAGTTAACTGCACACCCATAGACTTCATCACGTTCAGTTGCAAATGTTGCAATATCCGTTTCCGAATGGTCAGTTAACGGTATCATCGATGTACGGTCAGCAGCTCAGTAGCTGTCAATTTTAATAAATCAGGTACTTTTGATGTTGACTGTAGGTACTACAATATACTTTTCTCAAACATACAATGAAATGTCGTCATAACGTGCGTTCTAACAGGCTTCGAAGTATCACGTTTCGGGCGGAACAACTTGTGAGAGGAATTTCATACAAAATTGAAGGCCTAGGCGGAGAATTTTTTTTTTTTAACATGGCATCTGTGTTCATGAACAGGCCAAACAGCTGAATCATGTTTTTGAGTGGTGCATTTTTTTATTTCATTGCATATGTTTGAGAAAGGCACTCTACATGCCTTACCCGTGAAAAGGGCTTGCCGGCTTCGTATCAATGTCCGGCCTCCCTACGGTCGGTCTATACCTACTCGCCCGGCAAGCCCACCTTTCCCGGCGTGTGCAGCAGGGTACTATATTCCACGGTAAGCCCTCATATGACATGTCTGGCGGTACCTGCGGGCCGTGGTCGACGTCGGCGCGGAAGGGGTCTCCGACGACGCGCTTGGCGGCGCGCTTCGCCGCCTTCTCCACGAATTGGTCGTAGATCTTGTCGTGCACGAACGTACGAGAGCCTGCGAACAGAACATCAGTTAAAAAAGGCTGCTCGATTGTATGGCCGTTTAACCTTTACGTAGCTGCGTCAAACACAAATATCAATAGAATTATAATTTCAGCAGCGAGTCTTATATAATACTTTTGTCTGCAAACGAAGGTAAACTTTTCATAAACAGAGACGCGTTCTCATTCGTGAGCCCAATTGAGGCCCACACTCCACAGGCCGCCGAGCTAACGTGACTGGTCAGACTAGAGTTATCGTGTTACATAATGGTCACCCGTATTTTCTCGTAATGTTTGTAGGGTGCAATGGTACAATAGTAGTACCAGCAATGGATATCTTTAGGCTACACTTAAGGGTTGACCTGCGTGATATAAGGTTTCCATCTAAATATTATCAGGATTTTGTCTATTTGGTATGCCGGATAACATAGTATACAACTCAGTAAAAGAAACTCAACATGTTCAGGCAAGTACAAAGGTGCCAATGTTACGGGGCGAAGTGTGTTATGCTATCTAAATTGTACGGTGTATTGGTTATCACTGAATACTGTATAAACTTTGGTGTTAGATGTAGAGCCAGTAGCCACTTACCGGCAGTGCAGCACTGGCCCATGTTGTAGAACAGAGCGTGGTGAGCCTGTTCCACGGCGGCGTCTACGTCCGCGTCCGCGAAGATGATGTTGGGCGACTTGCCGCCCAGCTCCAGCGTGATCCGCTTCAGCGAGTCCGCGGCGCCGCGCTGGATCAGCTTCCCGACCTCCGTCGATCCTGGGACACGTCTATTTGTTAAGCAGTGCTACTTTATTAGCCTATGAACTTAGGCCCTCAACCCTTTGACAACTGCTCACGTCCGCTTTCGTCCATCCGGTCGGACATCACGAATTTAAGCGTATGCCGTTCGGGCTAATGAACGCACTAGCTGTATTTCAAAAGATACTTGTAGATTCTCTTTTCAAGGGTGGAGCCCGACGAGCGTAATTTTCCATCCGGTCGGACATCACGAGTTAAAGCGGGGTGCGTCAAAGTTCACATAATTTTTCAACCCCGATTATTGGAACTCCGAAAATGTTTCTCATAAAAATTTTCATCATAATAGTCACTACTTATACTTAGTCACTCTTACTACCGATCATAACTCCGAACCATTTAAAATCATAATGTAATTTATCATAAATATCTCTAATACTACTTTTTGTTTTCATACATTTATTCATCATAACTGTTTTTGATCCTATTTTTCACTGTCATAATTTTTTTAAGCAGACTGGTTTCTACTCATAAACTTCACTATTATATATTTTATAAGTAGACTTATTTGTACTCATAAACTTCACTATCATATAGTTTGTACACTGACTTGTGTTGACTTATAAACTCCGACATCATTATTTTTTTTTTTTATAAATAATGTGACTTATTTGATACTGTCAATGCGGATAAAATTACCTACGTCGTATATGAAACCGTCCACATTTAATTTCAAACCCCCACGACTTGTTTTAAAAGTATTAACATATTTTTCCTCCATATTGATATGATAACGTATTAACACTCAGTTCAATTCTAACATCTCACTAACTAACGTTATTGCAACCTGGAACCCGTTTTGCCCAGCCACGTTTTGTACAGCGACGTTTTCCGAGTCCGTGTGTACTATAGAAAATTATGCAATGGTGTAAATTTTGCCAAGAGTCCGTATTAAAGAACTTCGCCAAAATGGAACCTGGGTCCAAAACCGAAAACTGTAGGTTAGGTTAGGTTTGTATTGTGTCCACTTATAGCGGAGCGAGCGGAGCGTCAAAATGTTTGCATGCTTGCTTGTATGTTTACTCGTAAATAATGTACTATTACATCAAAATTCAATAAGCAAATGCATAGGCAGGATGGATTAAAAAAGAAACAGTATTTAGTAAGTAAGAGTATGCTAATGCCGTTAGGAAGAACTGCGCCAAAATGGAACATGTGTCCGAAACCGAAAACTGTAGGTTAGGTTAGGTTTGTATCGTGACCACGTATAGCGGAGCGTCAAAATGTTTGCATGCTTGCTTGTATGTATACTCGTAAATAATCTACTATTACATCAAAATTTAAAAAGCAAATGCATAGCCAGGATGGATTTAAAAAGAAACAGTATGTATTTAGTAAGTAAAAGTATGCTAATACCGTTAGGAATAACTGCGCCAAAATGGAACATGTGTCCAAAACCAAAAACTGTAGGTTAGGTTTGACCACGTATTGCGGAGCGTCAAAATGCTTGCATGCTTGCTTGTATATTTAATCGTAAATAATCTACTATTACATCAAAATTCAATAAGCAAATGCATAGCCAGGATTGATTAAAAAAGAAACAGTATTTAGTAAGTAATCAGATACTAATACATACCGTTAGGAAGAACTGCGCCAAAATGGAACATGTGTCCAAAACCGAAAACTGTAGGTTAGGTTAGATTTGTATTGTAACCACGTCAAAATGCTTGCATGCTTTTTGAGTCATAATGGACTCGGAAAATATGGCTGTACAAAACGTGGCTTTACAAAACCCCTACTCTTGCAGCCGGCCGAGTTAAGACGTAGCGTCAGTGCAAAACGATAGATACCCTCAATGATGAATTATAGCAACAATACAAATCTAGCATTATGAATAAAAACGTTATGAAGAAAAACTGTATCGATGTTTAAATGTTATGATTGACAAGTTTATTGTAATTTATAGTTCTGAATAAAATAAATATGAAAATCAGAATTATGACTACACACATAATCTTAGTGACGACATTATGAATTACAATGTTCTGAAAACTGTCTGTTATGAACTCGGTTAGTAGTAGTACAAATTTATGACGGACAAAAGTATGAAGTAAAAAATTCGGAAGAGTGATGATTCTGACTACAAATCGGTAGTAGAAGAAAAATTCGGAGGATCGATTTTATGTGAGCCAATATGGACCCGTTTAAGCGTATCCCTTTCGGGCTGGTGAACACTGGATGTTAGAAGTTTAGACAGCGAAAGAGTAGGTTGTGGGCCACTTCACGAGCACTAGACACGCACAAGAAGTGTTCCAAAACGACCGGGAAGACTAGTGATTTCAAATAAATGTTCTATTAGAACGAATTCTTATCTCGAGGAACTACATAAGAAACATCTAGGTAATTTAAATATTCCAGTACCCAGGGAGTAAAATTGTGTGGCATAGAAAAATTACGGAAGAGTTGCAGCGGAACGGATATTATAAGAGTTGGACATTTGGCCTTATGTAATCGAACATAAACCTTTTTTTAGCTGCTGAAATGTGATAGAATGATCTCCGAAAAAAGGTAATATCATCAGCGTTATCTGAAACAGGCTGGAGATCTTATATCGTATTAATCTTATACCTTAATCGAAGATGCTTACCGGTGAAAGCAATTTTATCGACCTTAGGATGGGCCACGAGCGCAGCACCGACGTCGCCGAACCCCGGCAGCACGTTCACCACGCCCGCCGGGAAACCGGCTTCCTGCGAAACGCAACCACATTGAATCATGATTTACGTGGGGCATACTGAAAGTTTCTGGAACTGGCCACTTATAAAACAAGTACAAATGAAACAATCATGGAATTTTAAAAAATAACTCTCTGGGAACTAGTAACTTTTTAAATTGCAAGGCTGTCATTTGTTTTTACATAGAGGCGCCGTTTTGAAATTTGTCCGTTGCTACAAAAATGCATTTAAACCGTGATAATTTTCGGTCATGATTTATTACGATTTTCGTTGTGACTCAAGTCAACAAGAGTGCTGTCAAAGGCTTCAACTAGTATTTGGTGATGAAGCCCCATGTCTTAGCTCTGGGTATTCGTGGTTTAATGAATTTAAACGTGGTCGTGATCACCTCCATGACGATGTACATGACGGTCGGCCAGCGACTGCGGTTACCAAAACTAATATTGAAGTCGTACGACAATTGATCGAAACTGACAAAAAAATTACTTGTCAACAAATTCGTGCCTTACTAAGCATTGGAATGAGCCAAGTGCAAAAGATATTGCATGCACATTTGAAGGTGCGGAAACTATGCACTCGATGGATACCGCACGATTTAACGGAATACCAGAAACGACAGCGTGTAGACTGGAGCCGTAAAATGATAAAAAAAAATAACGGAGGACAATCTTTGGCTGTATATAATATCGTGACAGGTGACGAAACATGGGTGTACTGCTTTGAGCCAGAAAGAAAAAGCCAGTCGGCGGAATGGGTCTTTCCTTTTGAAGATTTGCCTACCAAAGTTAAGAAAATTCGGAGCACTGGGGAAACAATGGTTGCTTCGTTTTTTGGCGAAACAGGACATTACGCAACTGTAGCACTAGAAGAACAAAGGACAGTCACTGCAGATTGGTATGCAAATAGCTGTTTGCCAAGAATCTTCGATAAAGTTCGCGAAAAGCGGCCCCGTAGCAATATCGTGCTTTACCACGATAACGCGTCTGCACATACCGCTAAAAAAACAACTGCATATTTGAAGGCCTCAAATGTGGAACTAATGACGCATCCGCCATATAGCCCGGACCTTGCACCATGCGACTTCTTTTTATTCCCAAAAGTCAAGGATAAACCCAGAGGTTTACGATTTACGAGCCCCGAAGCGGCAGTGGATGCGTTCCGCGAAGCCGTTGAAGAGGTCCCTACAGAAGACTGGACCTGCTGGTTTTCGCAATGGTTTCAACGAATGCAAACATGCATAAATAGCGAAGGAATATACTTCGAAATACAATAAATGTATGACAAATATTATATCTTAGTTTTAAATAAAAAAATCCAGAAACTTTCAGTATGACCTAAGTACCCATTCATGTGTACCAGATGTCAATCAAGGTGTTTCTGCTTCCTAGCTTTAGTTTTTTCTCTAGGAGATTATCCATGCAGTTGCCTGTTTCGTAATAGACTATTACACTTTGAAAGTGTTCCCTGGTCATTGTCACTTCCTTAGTTATTATTTCAAGATAAAGTCACCTTGACAAGCTGTGCGATGTACAGCGCGGTCAGAGGCGTCTGCTCGGCCGGCTTGAGCACAAGCGTGCAGCCCGCGGCTAGAGCGGGGCCCAGCTTCCACGCCGCCATGAGCAGAGGGAAGTTCCAGGGGATGATCTGACCGCATACACCTGGAAAACAGGATATCACAACATCGACAAGTAAGAAGGTGATCATTCAAAGCCTTCATGAAAATGGTCATGAGGGCCATGTCGAAATGGCTGGTCGCTGCTTCGGGAGACCCCAGAGCTGGCGCTTACCTCTGCCAGATAATCTTTCTGACTACAAAGAGGTAACGCCGCCAGCATGCTGGGAACCATGCTGCAGGCGGACCTTTGAGATGGGGTATTATTTTTACAACCCTTTTTTTGTAATAAGAAATATATATATTGTATTACAGGTTATTAAGTTTACAGTAAGATTTTATACAATACGTTTTTCTTCTATGTTATTTAACAATATGTTTTCTTGACTTAAATGTTCAAGTACTGTGTCTCAGTAAATAAAAGTAGTACGGGTTGTACAACTGTTGTACTATGGGCTGCACAAATGCTACGTCGCTTTGAATGTTCCAAAGCAGTTGACGTGAAAATTTACTAATCATTACAGTGTTTATCGGATTTTGCGATAGGTTGTAAAATTTCCTATCGCGAATGTTTACTGGGCCTTTGGCTTTCTTATCGTTGGCGATTGCATTTAATTCATGCCATCATGATTCTTGTAAGTAGGATTACATTCATTGTGAGAATCGATCATAGAATATGATTTTTTGTTTTACGATAAGCTAATTTTACTAATATAACTACACTATGTTGTATAATTTAACATCAGTCGCATCCCCATCAGTCGTATTCGAAACTTTTTGTAAATGAAGTCGTACAATATAAAGTCAACTGCTCCTTATCTTTCAGTGGGTAACGTAAGTAGACATTGCATAATAACTTTATGTAATCACACCAAACATATGCTATCTGGAACACAGTTTATATCGTAACTGTTTGCAAATGTAATCGATGCTTCCATAAACTTCTAGTAAAAAATACGAGTTACAGAACTTTTATAGTGGTTTATGCAACTGCTACATAATGAGGTATTAAAATACGTTTGTTCTTTTATGAAACGAGGCGAAGGCGATTTTCATAATAATCACACGAGTGTTTTAAGACGTAATTATGTACAGTTGCATACACCACTTTATCTACACACATATTCATCATCATTTTCATAGATTTTCTTTTATGAAAATATGAAACACGCAGTCCTGCCAGTCAGTCTTTGGACCAATGAATGGAGGAATGAATAACCACCTCGCGCCGCGAGGGCGTGGTCACCTTTACAGCATCAAATTTGATACTATAAAGGTGACATAAGTAAAAAATTTAAATTCTAATACACCATATTTGTTATGGCATAGATATTAGGTACCTACAAGATGCCTTGGATGATAAGCGACGATAGCTTACAAACTAGCTGTGTCATGTTAACCTTATCGTTCGTTTTAGTATAATATTCTGTTATTGCTTGCCCTTGACAAGATCGATGTTCAACTGTACAGTACAGTCCATGAGCTCAATTTGGGTGAAAACTAAGAGGTTTTTATCTGGATTACGTAAGAGCGAGGGAGACAGGTATAAAACGCGAATCGCATTCTGACAGCTCACGCACTGTACATGGATAACGATTGTCATCTTTTATGACAAATTTCTAGAACAAATTAATATTTAATTTGCTGATTTCAATTATTGTATAAACGCCTCCGATAATGTTTCTAGTCCAATGCAGGTGACAGACGCAATAATGTATACAGTTTATCAGGTTTTCAGGTCATCCTTTTGTACGGCAGATTACAAAAACGTCGTAAGGTTCATATGCCTAAATCCAAAAGATATAAGTTTATTTTATGTATGATTTTGCAGTTCACAGTGTCTTAGTTTAATTACTGTAATGCTGTGCAACTAATTTGAATCAAGTGGGATTTCCATAATAAAACAGAATCGATAAAAATATTCTATTAAAAAACATTGAGAAAAGCGCCATCTCTATCGCGGTCCTTGCACTTGCTTGTAAATGCAGGGACTGGGGATCGTGCGTGTAAATAATGCGCATAAGCATTTTAAACACCTATGAAGCGGAGGGCACTCCAGTAGCGTAGAATTATGGACTCATAGATTTGGTGTCTTTGACGTAACGATGTGATAGCTCAGTTGGGAGAGCACTACGCCGGAAACGTAGGGTCGCAGGTTCGAGTCCTGCTTACATTGCAGTGGATCACATTACATATTTTTTTCATAATTCACCTGTGTCAATATTTACAAAAACAAAAATGTGGTACTTTCACATTAAAACAGAATCGATATTAAAAAGCGATGGGTTATATGGGGATAGGATTTTACAGCATAAAGCAAAGCAGCATACTTATTACTCCGATTTAATCCTCTCCAACCGCCGGTGGACGTATCTCGAATATAACGTAGGTACAGTCAACCAATTTGATTCCTAGGCCATTTCGTACCTTGTCACAGTGAACGTGAAAGCCGCAGTGAATATGACAGCCGCGTGAAATCTCATATCATTGTCATTGCGACAAGGTTATATAGTGGCCTAGAAATCAAATTGGTTAACTGTACACCCATTGTCCCCATTGACGATGAGTGTTACTATAAGTTATCAACTCCTGTCGAAGGTATGGTACTCACCGACGGGTTCGGGGCGAGTATACGCGAAGTAGTTCCCATCAGCCGGCAGGGTGTAGCCGTGGTTCTTGTCGGCCCATCCCGCGTAGTACCTCAGGTTCTTGATGACCGCCTGGACGTCGTGGAAGTAGCTCGCCTGGTACGGCTTCCCGTTGTCCAGGGTTTCTAGACTCTGTGGGAAAAATAAGTTATTAGTTCTATTGGAAATATTCATCCCAACCAAAACATTATATGGAAGATTGCCGGCCTGCGACAAGCTTGGCGGGCAATTTGCCGATGTATAAAGTTACAAACTTCTTAGTTCCTTTGTTCTTTGTATGTAAATCCTAGGCCCGATGCTACATTTCATTTCAACTTTTTGAACGCCAAAGGTGGCTAATCACCTCGAGCAAAGTTGTGTCACTGCCAACGTTGTCTAATAACAATGACGTCTAAATTTCAATAAAATAATTAAATATAGTACAAATTATCTAAGCTAAGCTAATCCACTTAAGAACTGAATACCATTGAACAAACCACAACCACACCCATTGAGTAAACCACAAATTAAGATAACGAGCTCGTAGTAAAAGCAGATTGTAACCACCTTGGAAGGTTAATATAGATTATCGACTCTATTTCCTTGGACATTAGACTACAAAATGCACTAACAGAATAATGGTGATCATAACTTTTTTGGAATTTTACAACCGTCCGACTCTCCACAAGAACGTATTCTCTTGAAAAAGGACTATGAACTTTCGTCAACAAACATTTTAAACCTATTCAACAAGGAATAAGGTTGAAAATTCAATATCCACGCAATGTAGTTCTAACCTTTTTTTGTAAGTAACTGGTTGGCGCTTACGAGACCAAAAGCAGATAGGATTGTATTAGACACAAAGCCATTGTGAATGCAGGTAAGTGGATTAGCTTAGCTTAGATAATTTGTACTATACTAACGGACAATCTTACACAAACCGACCTGGTCCCAAACTAAGCAAAGCTTGTACTATAGGTACTAGAGGACGATATATGTATATGTATGTGAACATAATATATAAACATCCTTGACCCATACAACAAATATTCGAGTTCATCACACAATGAGCCTAACCGGGATTCGAACCCAGGACCGCCGGCTCAGTAGGCAGGTGCACTACAAACTGCGCCGACCGCGTCGTCAATGATCAAAAACTACGTGACTCTACTTTCTACATCGTGCTTATAGTACACTGTGAATTGCTTGATTGCTCAGCGTAGAAAAGTTTAAAACCTTGGCTGCATCGATGTGCCGATGCAAAGTTGCAAGATTGCGAAAATTGAAACAGATAATTAAAAAAAACTCCTATAGGTATTTAGGTAATTTCAAAGTTTCCAAAATGTAAACTTTCTTTAAATTCTTTCTCAACTTTCTGTTGCCTAAAGAAAACATTTGCAACTTATGCCTACACATCGATAAATAAAATAAATAAATATTAAGGGACAATCTTACACAAATCGACCTAGTCCCAAACTAAGCAAAGCTTGTACTATGGGTACTAGACGACGATATACATAATATATAAATACATATATAGATAACATCCATGACCCAAGATCAAATATTTGCCCCGGCCGGGATTCGAACCCGGGACCGCCGACTCAGTAGGCAGGTGTCTACAAACCGAGCCAAACGCGTCGTCGTCGATGTATAAAACACGTAACACAATGACCGAAAAACGAAGAAATAAAATAAAACAGTAATTTGTGATGTGTGTGATTTTGTGTGAACAGTAGTTTGTGCGAAAATTTTTAAAACCAATACCATGACGACCTCGTGTTCAGAAATCTGCTTTGTCATGAAAACTACGAAAACATTCCATTTATCAATGATAAAATAATTGTGCTGAGCCGAAGTAATGAAAGTCATGCTGATAGGAGCAAAAATGCAGGCTATCCAGTTTTATGGTTAACTTGTTGCAAATATTGCAACCTGAACCGGTCTAGTCTCGATATAATTGCATAAGGGTCAGTTACCTACGGCGACACTGAAGATACTGGATACTATAAATGGCATTATTTTTTTCGCACAACAATTTGGTTTATGTATGAATGTCCTGAAAATTTTAAGATAGATGTTTTACTGTTTGTTTACGTTAAAGTTTGGTAACTATGGCGTCGCATACAAATCGGTAATTTGATCTTTGTATACCAAATGCGTAAATTGGGTGTCCGAATCATCATCTTTAAAACAGTCCGCCGAGCACTTCCGGCCATACAGGAACTGACAGTCAAGATTTTTCTGTAACTGAGCTACCAATACATTGACTTTAATGTCACGAGTACCTATCATCTTTATATCAAATACAATTTTTTTCCACGTAGAACTTTTTTTGGGCTATCAGCCAATTGTAATATTTTTCACAATTTTTTCGGAACGATATTTTCTATGGATATTTTAAAAAGATAACTTACCGCGATGTAGGTGGCGTCCCGCTCGATCAAATTGGCCAGTTTCCCGAGCAGCAGCCCGCGCTGGGAGGCGTCCATGCGCCTCCATGGAGACCCTAGCCTGTCAAAACAAATTAATATAAGGGTGCGCTAAAAATTGGATCAAGAAATTCTCACTCTTTTGATAATCCGCGTGGTGTTATCGCCGATGAGCTATTGATACCATTATGGCACTCAAAAAGTGAATGTGCATGGATGATGCACGCCTCTAATACCTAACCACAAAACAGCTAGGTAGGTAGGTACCTACAGAAATCAATCTACATACAAGCGGATGGCACTCGCGCTCGCACTGGTCTGAACTGGTCCGAGATATCGTGTCCGTGAGCAACGTCTATGTGTGCGTTTGCTCGAGCGCGCTTGTATGTAGATTGATTTCTGTAGGTACCTATCTGTTTTGTGACCTAACACTGAACAGCCTCAGTATTGAGGCCACAGGAATTTCCAACAAAAGGAAACCCAGTTTACCATATAACTATGTAAAAGTGACCTTACAAGTTATACAGTAACAAACAACCCTTCTTCATTGACAAGGTCCCATGATATTTCAAGTGTGCCCATTGTAAATGCGCGGCGTAATCGTAAAACGCATGCGCCGTTTAATTTAAGCTAATCCAGCAGCTCTGGCATATCTGTGCTTCGCGACTCTTGTCGTACGATACAGCATCACCGTCACTCTCTCACAGTCCTGTACAGAAAAAGATCGGTAATATATCTCGCGCGAGTAAGAGACGCTTATCACAGTTGTGTTAGAGCTTGTCATGATTTGATTACCCAGATTCATATAAAAATAGTGGGTAAATTCAAATTATATTGTGGCCACACCGAGACGTTGAAGGGTTTTGGAAGGCATAGCAAGGAGCTAATGGAGATCATGGATGGGCTCTGCCATTTGCCATTCCGTTGGAGGAGCGACTAGAGGAAACAACGCAAGCTGCAGATAGTTAAAATAGCGAAAAACAAATGTAGCAGCACTGTAAATGTCAATATCAAGTAAGGATAAGGTGAAAGATTCGATTCACCATCGTTGTGCAAGAGAACGTGTAGAAACTATAGATAGCAGCACTATCAAATCAACAGCCATGCCAAGGTAAAAGTTTCCGATTGGCGGCACCAGTTGGCAGCACCTTCCTTGTGCAAGAGAACGTGCAGGCTCTATAAGGTAGCAGCACTATCTATGTCAGTGTCAAGGTAAAAGATTCGAATTGGCGGCACCAGTTGGCAGCACCATCATTGTGCACGTTCCCTATAACGAACTGTGCATCAATATGTTAGTTGACTCTTGTTAAATTGTATTAATGTTTATTTCGTACTAGCTGAGCCCGCGGCTCCGCACGCGTGGAAATCGGTCAGTGTGGTTTGCTTTATCATTATCACAGTTTCATTATACCCCATATAGGACCTACTGTGCTGTCCAAATCTACAAGGATCTTGAAAGTTCAGCAAAGTAGCAGCGATTATTCAATTAAATTTGTTGATATCCGTACCCCCTCTTCTAAACTTAGAATTAATTTGGCAAAATCCTTTCTCAGTGGCTTACTCGTGTAATTGTTAGTACGTACGTTAGTTAATCAGGGTACTCGATAGTTGTTGCATTTTGCCTCATTCCTAAGTAGCGCCATAAGATTCAGGTGCAAACAGAACTCAATTGAGTGTAAGAGATGAAGTCACCGGTCCCGTAAAGAAAATTGAAAGGCTACTCCGACAACTCCGAATAGTGCCATCCCTCTCGATCTCCTGTCAAAGTATATTTGAGTGAGCGGGACAGCACTAAACAATGGTCGAATTTCGAATTTTCGGTCGATATTTTTCACATCGGAGTAGCCTTTCTGTTTATTTACTCGGTATTCTACGTCACGCCGCAGATAAGCTAAAGGCAAAAATGTCGGCCGCTGTTTACCGCCACAATACATTTTTTTTAGAGCAAGTTAGATAAATAGATAAGATTAACTAGCCAATTTGCGCTAATAATATTGGTAGATTTTTTTTTCCTCAAACAATGCTTCGTGGCGTAGTTTGGGGTAAGTAAAGCTGTGGTGGCAACGTAGTTTTAGACTTGGGGCATGAAGGACTCACTTAAAAGCATCATTGGCCGCCTGCACCGCCTGCTCCACATCAGACTTTGTGGCTTGTTGGATGTCAGCGATCACCTTCCCGTTGGCCGGGTTGGCTGTTTGGAAGGTCTTCCCGTCGGAGGACTTCAACCATTCATTGTTTATGAAGAGCTGCAATACAACACATAGTGTGAATGTACCAATATTTACTCGACTGTAATGAAATAAGAAAATAATAATGAAAAAATAAATTTTATTCTGTAAGTAGGCCACAAGGGCACTTTAACATGTCTGAGTCTACTGGCATTTTACAATGGACTATCCTAGCCTGGCTTTTTTATTATATATATTTGAACAGGATGAGATGAATGAATAAATTTATATGCTTTGCCTGAAGGATAAGTAGGGTCAGGACATTTGGCAGCAATTGTGGTTTAAAAATCCAAGTAGACACTAATTGTAACCAAAAACAAAGTCAAAGTTTAAAAGTAGTTTATACTCAGATTTCTAATTCAAGACCAAAAAAACTACGACAGATACGTCACTGTCAAAATTGACAACATTTAAATGACATTTGAGTTTGTTTCTTTGCTTGCACCAAATGCTCAAGTGTTACAAGTACAATACCAGATTTTGTACTAAAAATCTCTGATGTTTAAGTTTTTATTAACTCCTCTCGTAATTATGTAATAATAAATATATCTAGTTATTTTGCTAAAACATAGAGTTAAAGTTACCAATAAATAAATTATGTTAGCGTGTTTAAAAAAGAAAAAGGAATTTACTATTGTAAAAATATTTTATTGTAGTGGCAACCTTGTGGTAGTTTTTTTGGTCTTGAATTAAAAATCGTAGTATAGTAATGGTACATTTTGTAAACTTCTGCTTTAAAATTGTATGCAATTGGCGACAATGTGGATTTTTAAAACCCGGCTGCCACCAAAATCCTGGCCTTAAGATTAAAAATAAAAAAACAGGTGGCATGAAAATCACAAGATTATTTTGTAAATATTCAAAAACTGATATCTGGTCATCTCTTGGGTTGACCACCCTGATTTATAGACCATATCATGATCACAATTTAACAGCAGCCCATCAACAGCAAATACCATCTCATTTTTCAATTTATTGTATATATAGATTATTATTTTTTATTATAATTTTCCATGTAGCATTACTTTTACTGTGTACAATATTATAATTTTCATTAATTGCCTTCATTATTTCTACAGATGCCTCAAGTATAAACAACAGAGTAACTGAGTGATTAACAATGCATATTTAAGAGGTTTTGTTCTGATCGGATTTTAAACGTAAACAAGTAAGCATTACGTGTTTCACATAAGCTTATTATTTGCATACCCGATACCCGAATGTGTAACTATAAAGATAAGTGTTTTGCAGATAAATGACCTTGAATTACATTTTGATTGTTCACATCAATAGACGTGAACTATGAATAACAAACAACATACACGCAGTGTTAAAGTATTTATAGAAATCGGTACTTACTCCAGTATAGAGAATTTCCGGATTGGTTTGAGGAGCCGGAGCAGCAGCTGTAGCGAATTTCGCTTTTTGCGTTACCACTTTACCGATGTTTCGCAACATTATGATTTTCACAAACAACACAACCACGTGAAAAGCCTGGTGCGCTTGACTGACAGTGACAGTGAGAGTGACAGTTGTGTCATTCGGCTACACACTACTCACGAAGTTGACTGGAGTGGAGAGCTGGAAAAGCACTTCACTGCCTAATTTTAAAAATCCATGCCTACTTCGCCTCGGCCAACTTCGGTCAACTCCGTGAGTAGTGTGGGCCGCAGGAACGCACGTCTGTTTCAAACTTCGGTCAATTTTCCTCGAGTATGACATAAAAGAGCAGAATTTGAAAAGTGGCAATATTGCAGTGTCGTCCTGTTTTCTTATATTGATTAGAAAGGGCCAACACCACAGTATTGCCACTTTTTTAATTTCTACTCTTTCTTGTCGGATCACGGAATATAAGTCTGGCTATTAAAAGCAGACTAGAAAATAGCGGCAAATTAAAAAAAAACATGGTGTTCAACACCGCGTATAACTTGATAAAACAATATTGATACTTGGTATTTTTTTTACACCTATATTGTTATTAGTATTACCAAGTATTACGAGTTCAGACACTATGGTAAAGAAGAAGAAAGACGGTAGCATACATCTAATAATCTAAGAATAAATAGTAGAGAAGAATTTGTTAGAAGATAAAGATTATGGATTTATTTAACTAATGCGAACAGTGCAAGTTGCATTAGATAAACCTTCACATTGATTTGTGAACTTTGTAAGGGTAAAGTGGGAACAAAATAAAACTCATTGACTTAATTTTACTTTATACTTCAAAATAATAAATAAAATCACTCTTCGAAAACACAACTTCCATTGAATCACTCGATCTCTATACTGTTTCTCACACTATAATAAATATTTTTAGAAATTGTTACTTTCTTAGATATTTTGCACATCAAGTATCATAACAATAAAGAACAAACTTCAAAAAAAACTGAAATGCCTAAAATAACCCAATCTATACATGATCGGGTTATTTTTGGCTTTTCAGTTTTATTTTTAGTCGGTTATTTTTTTGTTTAAAATTATTTCTTTATTTTTTAGCTTTTTAATGATTCAAATATAGTCTTTCACAAATTTTCTCATGGGTGTCTGTCACAACTGGACCAAATTTTAATGCGACCACACGGAAAGCACCAGCTTTCAAATAAAAAAAGAATCATCATAATCGGTTCACCCAGTCGTTCTGTTGTTGTACAAAGTTCTGAGATAACAAACATAAAACAAATTTACAGTCGATTTGAGAATCCTCCTGCTCTTTTGAAGTCGGTTAAAAATAGCTACAACATACTAACCTAAGAACTTTGATATCGTATGTAAGTACGCTGCTTTCTTATCCAAAATCACTTCCCACTCTCGTCTCGTCACGTCTCGTTTTTCTTTATAGCTCATGTTGAAAAGTCACTGACACACATTGCTTTTAATGATTTTGTTCATGATTCACACAAATGCGTAAAAAATAACCGTAATATTTTTCTTAAATTAAATTCTAATTCTAATTTTAAAATATGGCTTCCATCAAAGTTAATGATGATTTCGCCAATTTCGAGTTTGCTCGTAGAGCATGCCGTTGTTCGGTGAGGTTTTGCTTTTTGTAAAGTGATAGCGATTTACAAAAAACCACGCGGGCTATCGGGCCTTGACCCAGGAAGGGCTATGAACGCTTCAAGTTGAATTCTTCATTAGCTATTCACTCATACGTTAGATCACTGCACAATACGCTATCAATACTACACATTGATTAACAAAAATGAATAAATAACGAACAACAAAACTTAACCGCATGCGGCCATCTTAGGTCACGGACCGGAAGCGCCTTAAATTAAATTCAATTCTTAACTTAATGGCTACTGTCCATTGGGACAATTCTGCCAGCATCAATTCTATTCTATTCTATTTTTTTTTTAAATGGCAACCGGTCACAGTTAAGCGACCATTACTGCCAATGTCTCGTTGCCAATCGCACTCGGCGACTAGATAGAGGATTGATACCACGTTGTACGGCGAGTTGATAAAATCGTGCTTTTTGTAAAGTGATAGCGATTTACAAAAAACCACGCGGACTATCGGGCCTTGACCCAGGAAGGGCTATGTACGCTTCAAGTTGAATTCTTCATTAGCTATTCACACATTCGTTTGATCACTGCACAATACGCTATCAATACTACACATTGAACGACAAAAATGAATAAATAACGAACAACAAAACCTAAACGCATGCGGCCATCTTAAGTCACGGACCGGACCCTGGTGGGACCCTGCCAGCATCAAGAATATTTTTCTCACCTGATTCAGCCGTTTGACACATTTGACGTTTAAATTATTATTGCCATGTAAAAAGTTTTGAATAATAGAAAAAACATCTGTATTTTGTGTGTCGGATTGTAAGTACTTCCTCAAGGAACTTCGCGAGTAGTGTACACGGCATGAAATATATATTTTAATTACTATTATAATTATTTGGATTATTATCATTATCATATTATTGGATTATTAAAATACAATTATAAACTACAAATGTAAACTAAAATATATGCTATAACGGAGTAAACATATATTAAAAAAAAGAGTGTATTATATCATACTCATTACAATACAATAAAACGTTTTGAACTTTTGAGTAATGTCTTGCTAACTTCGCGAGTAGTGTGGCTAGGGTAAAACATGCCAAGCAAAGCAACCGACCGGCGATATGGCTATGGCATTTGGCTAATGACGCCATTTTGCTTTACTCATTGTGATTTTTGCTTTCCAAAAATAGAACTAATGAATATCATTATAATGCTTATATCTTAACAGTGTGAAATGAACTTACGGTTAATATTTCTCCTTAAATTGTGTTGAGTTGAGTAAGGGTGCGTCCACACTTGTATCATTTCGCCGATCCGATCCCCGTTGCGTATCTCCACCGCGTTATCGTGCTGTTTGGACGCTCACTGCGGGCACTCCGTATCATTTGCGCCGTCGCGCGAAGAAACGCGTCCATACTTGCCGTATCGTATCCTCGTCGCGTATCGCCGCACCGATCATTTCGGCGTGCAGTAGTTTGGACGCTATCCGTATCGTAGCACCGTATCACCGCCCCGATCATTTTGGCATTTCGTTTTCGCCGAACATTTCATTTCGTTTGTGATCGTTGTTCTGTGCGGAGTTGCGTCCCATTTAAAAATTTCGCCCGCTGAGATCGCTGACTGAACCTTGAGACAGAAATATTCTTGAGTGGGGGCCGTGTACCGGAAGTCGCAGCGAGGAAGGCCTTCATTTTTGTCATCTGCTCATGGAGATAAAGCACATGACTGTGCTCGTTTTATAATACATAATGCGGCAGAAAGGTTCTCGAGTGGAAACCGCGTGCTGGAAGACGCCGCGTGGGGAGGCCTTCGATTAAGGCACCCGCTCACGGAGACATGGCCTTCGTATGACTGTGTTTGTTTTATGGCATGCGGCAGAAAGTTTCTCGAGTGGAAACCGCGTGCTGGAAGACGCCGCATGGAAAGGCCTAACAAAGTAGACAGTCCATCAGTGCTATGGTATTTTTTAATTATCGTAAAGATTAAGAATTAAAAACCAATGACCGCAGCGTGGATCGATGACTCAAATAGCGCCTTTGATGATCGGGCAAAAACCCACTCGAGATGGATCACGGCCGATCCTCACCCCGTATCCTCACCGCGTATCATGAACGAAAGTGTGGACGTCACGCCGTCGCGATCATGCAATGCTTTCGTGATCGCGAGTGTGCGGGGTACTGAAGATACGCGTATCAACATGGATTTCGCGCGAGCGGTGCATGATCGCGACGGCGCGACGTCCACACTTACCGTTCATGATACGCGGTGAAGATACGCGACGGGGATCGGATCGGCGAAATGATACAAGTGTGGACGCACCTTTAAGTGTTTGTGTTTGTGATTTGTGATTGACGTATTTCTTTGATTTCCTTTAAATTAAAATAAATAAATATGGCACCGAAGCAAAAGTTTGCTGAAGGTAATTTTCTGTGTGTTTATTAAATTATATGTATAGTGTCTCATTTTTTTATATAGCATTGAATTATATGTGATAACATAATACTTATTATCAATATAATTCATTACAGGTGAGAAAGTGTTGTGTTTCCACGGCCCGCTTATCTACGAAGCAAAATGTCTAAAAAGCAGTGTAACTAAGGATAAACATGTTCGCTACCTAATACACTACGCAGGATGGAATAAAAAGTACGTGTTCGATTTACTAATTGGCTTGTGTATAGGTCTCTGATGATAACCTAACATTTTATAACTGTTTTTTTCAGTTGGGACGAGTGGGTTCCAGAAAGCCGTGTGCTGAAATATAATGAAGCTAATGTGCAGCGACAAAAAGAAGTGCAACGTGCGCATTCGGCTCAACCTGCGAAGACTAAAAAAAGTAAGAGTAATCGAGAGTTCTATATAAATAAAATATGAAGGGACAATCTTACTCTACTACCTACTATCTAATCTTGTACTATGGGTACTAGACGACGATATACATAATATTTAAATACATATATAGATTACATCCATGACATTTGTGTGATGAACTCCAATATTTTTAATTTAAGAGATTGCTCAAATATAAGAGATTGCTCATTAGCGATAAGACCGCCTGCTGTTTACCTCTATTGAATGTTACGTGTAATCTGAATTTGTTTGTATTCATTTCCTGTTGAGGTGGGCAATAAAGAATATTCTATTCCATCGTAAATATTTGCCCTGGCCAGGATTCGAACCCAGGAGCGCCAGCTCAGTAGGCAGCTGCACTACAAACAGAGCCAACCGTGTTGTCTAATGTACTTATATTCTTCTAGTTTTATGTGTAAGACTAAATTCATTATACCAGTTTATTCTGCTATCATAGAGTTACAACATAAATGTTCACAGCACCAGCTAAAGGTCGGAAGTCAGAATCAACTGCCAATGCTACTCCGGGAAGGGAAGAGCTGGCCACACCTGCTGGTGAGTTTTGTATTTCTCTTTTGTATGCCCTAGTTGTTTTAATGTTTATCTCTTCAGTAGTGTTTAGTCTCTGATAAAATCTAAATTAATTAATTACTACACTTCCGTACTTGTCAAATATGTGTGTTGCAGCTCCTTTGTTTTCCATGTCAAATGAAAGAGATGCAATGTATGTAGCATCATAAATAGACATTTCGCATTTGTGATATATACATATATAGACAATAACATGCTAACCCGGCTCTTAAACAACTTTAACCGTTTGAGTGCCAGCAGATCCAACTTGCATAAACTGACCATAGTTATGCAGAAAACAACCAGCATAGATTTTTGTCAAAGTGACTTAAGTCTTAAACAAGGATTAAGGTTGGTTGCTTTTTGCAAACTTAAAAAAAACTTTGGTCGTTTTCAGCATAACTATGGTTAACTGTTCTCTAGAGTCTAGAGAACAGATAGAGAGTAGACTTGGCAGTCTAGACTTTTGACCGAACTTGCTAAAAAATAAAAATTGACTTTAGTCAATTTTGTCTTGTTGTGTTGAAAACATATTCTGGCCGCCTTCTGCATAACTACCTATAGTGAACTTAATGCAGCTATAACACTTTCCTAAATTAGTCACTGACGAGAGGTATGCAGCAATATGTGAGACGGTGTTCTGCCTGAATTATTTGTCGTTGAATTTTCACTGCTGAATTTTTATTCCTCCATAGCCACTCAATTGCTTCGAATTTTGAGTTGGACTCTATTTATATAATAAAATAAGTGCGGTGACAGGTAGCCGCGGTTAACAAAAGCAATAGTGGACAGTCAATTTTTTTAATAATTCTTGCAAATATCATCAAATAGTTAATTTGGGTTTTTTTTTTGTATAGAATCTTTTTATCGATTCATATTTTTTATGTGGTAATACCACATTTTTATTTTTATAAATAATGTCACAAAGGTAAATTAAGAAAGAAAAATTATTCAATTCAATTTTTCTTTCTTAATTTACTTTTGTGTCATTATTTATAATTTGGGATTGTTATAAAATAATACAAACCTAGCCTAACCCAATAAGATGATATTTGCAAGAATTATGAAAAAATTTATGACTGAGGAATTAAAATTCTGCGAAGTGAAAATTCAGCAATTTCGGCGGTTTCAGAGAAAAATTCTTTCTAAGAAATGACACTTCTGCGATAAACATTAAACACATAATAATTCAGCAAAAAGACAGGGAACCATGTGAAACACTTATGGAGATAACTCCATCTCACTCCTTCGTGTTGCTGCATCCCTCTCATCAGTGACTAAGTTATGAAAGTGTAAGCTGCATTAGCCAATATTTTAGTATCAAGATTTGTGCAACCATCTTTATTTTATGAGCATGTGACTATAAATCCCTTATGATAATATTAGAAACGATGATAAATGTTTAGATTAATAATCGATTTGTTTGACTGTTTCTTACACATTTAAAGATTTACAGACAGTAAATAAGACCAAGATATATCTGTAATGTCTCAGTGAAATGAATCACTGTTTCTAACATCTAAGTTATTACGCAGCTACCAAGGGGCGCAAATCGGAAGCAGCGTCGCGCGAAGAGTCTCGCGCCTCCACTCCTGCCGGTACACACTTTCAATTGGCATTTACAAACAAATTACAATAATTTGAGGTTATTCACTGAAAAGGGAATCATCTGAATCCTATTTAAATGGGCCATATAGATAGAAATTCTGTGTAGTTAAATTTTTCGGTTCAATGTAAACATTAGCTTTTAAAAAGTTACTTTCACGTGCACGTCTGTTTAGTTTTTCATTTCCTGTTTGTATGTGCAATTGTGCATGTGCATGTATAATTTGCAACATATTCACTAACCTTTATTACGTAATTTAGTAATATGATCATTGACTAGTAACGCGAATAACTTGAATTCCTAAGTACAGTCGAGTTCATTTACATCTACACACTTACGAGAACGAAAAATATCTGAACACGACTTTATGCTCCTGACAATAGGGTCGTGTTCATATATTTTTGTTCTCGTAAGTGTGTAGATGTAAATGAACTCGACTGTACAAGAAATACATTAATCTATCAACACAATATGTATACACTATTGTGTCAAGTTTCATCTAAATCTGTCAAACCGTAACTTATTTTTAGTAAAAAATCCTAACAACTTCACAAACTCCATAATGTTAGCGGGATGTCTTAATTATTAACACAAATTATAACGGGTCTAACGCGATATTTCCTATTTACCTTCATAATCTAACGTTTCGGCGGGGTTGCACACGCCGTGGTCCCAGATGTACTGGTGAAACAGCGAGTTGTTACTGGAGCCGTCGGCCAAATGTAGTACTACCCGACGAAAATGTCTAATAAAATGGATGGGTAGGAAAATAAATGTTCGACTACCACCCATTTATTTGCTAATTATTGTCACCGGTCCGACACACAACACTCACAACATCCGCGCACAGATTCGAAGATATATCCCGCGGTTTAAACTTTTTAATCACTGGTCCCCAAGTTTGCGATAAATTAAAACCATCTTCCCGGTTGAAATTCTTTGGGTGTTTCTTGATTTCAATTGCTTCCCTTACCATCCGTGGATAATAGTGCTTTTCTGTGGAAAGAATTTTCGGTTTGTGCAACTCGATCCAGTGATTCGTTCCAGATGTTAACAAATGTTCAGCTATTGCAGATTTTTGTATTTGGCGATTTTTGACTGCTGCTATATGTTCTTTCACCCTTTCCTGAACACTCCGCTTAGTTTGGCCAATATACGAACTTCCACAGCTACATTCTATCTTGTACACACCGGGATTTTGGAAAGGTATAACATCCTTTGGGCTGCGCAAGAAATTTGCTACTTTGGATAACGGCGTGTATACAGTCTTAATGGAGTATTTCTTTAGTACTGCTCCAACTTTATCCGTTATCCCTTTCACGTATGGTAAAAATGCAGGCTGTCTGCTGACCTCCGGATGCTTATTCCTTTTCTTCGGGTTCTGTTGCATGTTCCTCTTATACCCGTTTCTCTGTAGCACATTGTTAACGTGGGCTAGCTCCTCGCCTACGTGTTCAAGGTCACATAAGTCCCGTGCCCTATTTACTAGCGACGTGACTACAGATTGCAGGTGCTTCGGGTGGTGATGTGAAGAGGCTTGCAAGTACCTGTCTGTGTGTGTAGGCTTCCTGTACACCGTGTGCGCCAACGTACCGTCCGCTCTGGCCATTACTTTCACATCTAAGAAGGGTAGTGTTCTGTCACATTCCACTTCAAAGGTGAAATTTACCTTTTGGTGGATAGAGTTCAGGTGTTCGACAAACTGCCTAACAGTGGCCTCATCTCCCTTCACGACACTGAAAACGTCATCCACATACCTTTTCCACAGCCTTATTACGGAAGGTAAATAGGAAATATCGCGTTAGACCCGTTATAATTTGTGTTAATTATGAGTTCAAACCGCGAGAGTATAAAGTGTCATATGTCTTAATTAGTTGACTAAAACGGAGATGGCACGACTTTGTGCGACCAGCGCCGCGGCGAGCGGTTGAGCGAGAGATCCGAACGCGGCGGCCATACGAGTGAGCGAGACACACGTAGTGCGCACCGAGTTCGTGGCATCTCCCAGAGGTTTACAGCAGGGCCTTTATAATCCGAACACCCAAAATCGCAGGGTAACAGGGTATACCTGTTCGGATGCACGGAGCGTTCGGAATATATTATGCAGACATTTTCAAAGAATATTTTCGTCGATGTCGAAGCCATGATGGAAAAATTCTCTACGCTTAATAAAATGGCGAATCGACGCGTGGCGGACGATAAAACAATACCTGTAGCACCTAAAAGGTACTTCGTGGAACTGCGAGACAGAAACTGAGCGAAACGGCGGTTGAGTGGGTGGAGAGGGGGTCGTCTGGATTATAGAGGTGTTCGTATTCGGATTATCGAGGCCCTGTTGTATATGTTTTCCATTTAAATGTTATCAACTTATCATCCATACAATACATACGTACATACACACTATTTTACACATCAAAATAATAATAATGGATACTGTACTGAAGGTAAAGATGGAGAAGGCACTCCAGTTGCGGGGAAAGCGAGCAAGACTTCCAGCAAGGACACGCCGGCAGACTCGGGCTCCGACCAACCCAAGTGAGTACTATTCAATATCAGCATTTAGCACGTAGTATAGAAATATGAGTGACAAAATAACAGAAAGCAACGCCGAAGATGGGTAGACGAAAGTAAGAAAGTAGCTTGTGCTGCCTGGCCAAGAAAGACACAGGATGAAGTTTAGCTTTAGGGGAGGCCTTTGCGAAATCGCAAGACAATCACTCGACAGGCTCATAACAATATACTATACAATCAATGAAATTAAATGAGATAATGTATGCAGTAAATAGACAAGTCAGATTGTGAATCTACCAGTATTTCCCAAGAGGAGACCGATACATAAGGATATATAAATATAAATTAAATAACAGTAGTGCATAAATATATATGACCTAAAGCATGTTTTTAAGATATTGTTAATCCTTAGGTGCATGAAGTATCAAAAACGATACCACTGAAATGACACACGTCGAAAATCAACTCAAAGTCAATTCAGAGTTTGTCAAGCTGTCTCAAACTCAAAATTGACATGGATTAGATTTGTTATTTAAGTCATTTCAGAAGTAAAATGTGGTATTACTTTTGATACCATATGCGTTTAAGGGATAAAAATCTTTATTTAATCTTTACCTAATAATAATAGAAATCTGAGTAATCTATCTATCTATCTATATATATAAAAATCAATTGCTGTTCGTTTGTCTCGCAAAAACCCGAAAACGGCTGGGCAGATTTAGCTGATTTTGGTTTAGAGATGTTTGTCGTAGTCCAGGGAAGGTTTAAACGGTGAGGTATTAGCAGCTTACTGACACAGACCGAATTCCACGCGGGCGGAGTCGCGGGCCCAGCTAGTATCCAATAATAATACTTGCAATATAATATAACTGTGGAATATGTGTCTAGCTGTGAGTACATATTTATATTTTGCATTTCAGGAAAAAACGCGGCCGCCTGGACTTATCAATCGAATCTGAAGAGCAATACCTAGCTAAAGTGGAAGTAAAGATCAAGATCCCCGAAGAACTTAAGGTCTGGCTGGTAGACGACTGGGATGTCATCACCCGGCAACAGAAACTAGCCATCCTGCCCGCCAAGCTCACCGTCGAACAAATAGTTGACAACTACCTGGCATTCAAGAAATCCAGCAAATCTCATAATCAGGCTAAAGAATCCGTCCTAAACGACATTACTGAGGGCATCAAAGAATATTTCAATGCTACCTTAGGATCTCAACTGTTATATAAGTTCGAAAGGCCACAATATAGTGAGATTCTGCAGGAGTACCCGGATACTCCGATGGCTCAGATATATGGTTCAATACATTTGCTCCGGTTGTTCTCCAAGATGGGTCCAATGCTGGCTTATACAGCTTTAGATGAGAAATCCCTACAACATGTGTTGACGCATATACAGGACTTCTTGAAGTACATGGTGACTAACAGATCTACGCTCTTTAATCTACAAGACTACGGGAATGCTACACCGGAGTATCACAGAAAGGTTCAATAATTATTGCATTATGTAGTTGATCGTAGCTAGGCCCTGGCTTTTACTTAAATTGTAATTTGCTGCCCCCATAGAATGTAATCTTTCATAAATTATTACATCTGAAACTGAAGTGGAGTGAGAACTATCGGCGAAGTGTAAAAAACGGCTTGTTACAATGCCCAACTTTAGAGAAAATATCAATATCACTAACGATCACACCGCTGGTCAAAAAACAGCAATGCGCTGTAAACGCAGCGACGTGTCGCAAAAAACGATGCGAATGTCACGCGTATTGTTTTTCATATTTTTCTGCGTTTATGGTGCGTCAGCGTATTATTAAGAGGGCGCCGAGCGTTAGCGGACTGAACCATAGAGCGCGGGGAATGCGTATTTAGATCGGCGCGCGGCCGCCATAGTAAAAATGTATGGAGAATTAAAAGCACTTTTTGATAACTTTGGACCTTTAATACCAAACAATAATTGAAATATTTGATGCGGACAAATTGTAATGTAAACATTAATCTTTTTTGAACTGAAAATCAGAATAGATTTCCATTGTTAAAGTATAAAAAAGCACTTAACGCCTGCTTACGATTTTACAATTTTCGTCCAACTTTACTTAGTTCTCTAGGGTAAAATATTAATAATCTTATAATTTTTCCACGGAGAAGTTGTTAACACATTCTTCGAAGCGCTAAATATATAGATTAGAATTGGATTAAACAACTAGTGTTGACGTTATCTACTTAATGGCAACTGCCTATTTTTTCACATTTCGCTCGGTGCAGTCTTAACAGCGGTGTGGGAGCTTGCAGTATAAAACGGTATGGATACGACGCGTCACTGCGTAAACGCACCTGCGGTTTGGTCGCGTCTTATACAATTTATTGTGCAAGAAGTAATATTAATCTTTAAAATTGTGTATTTGATATCTTAACAGGTATGGTCACGTCTATTAATAAGTATACGTTATTAATTCATGCTATTATTATATTTATAGAAAAAAAATAACCAGCTGGTTAAAACCGATAAAAATAACCGGTATTGTATTCCCTAATCTTACATGTTTACGTAATTTTGAGCCTTTGATTTACATCACCAAGTGTATGTTTTTAATTTCACAACTTGAAAGATATTTTTAGGGCGTAAATTGTAATCAATAGTGTTAAATCTTTCTATCTTCTTCACTTCAGTTTCTGTTTTACCTATAATCGCCGCGATCATCGATCGACAAATAAATGATAAAAGCATCCACATGGAAAGAAAAGCTGGGGTAGTTCACTAGTTTAAATACATAAGGTTGACTGACTGTTATAAAAGTGTAAAAGTATTTCAATGCTGTTAACATTGTTGAGGATAATTTCTGTAATATTCATGTTAAGACATTGGTATAGTATAACGAGAAAACTAGGTAGGCAAGTAGTGAAAGAGTTGATATTCTGTGCCAGATGTTATGTGTACCTAAGTTAAAGAGTGTTTATGTAGAAAAGATCAAGTATTTGCGACATGTGTTTGAGAATCTAATGGCAAATGACTGGGTGACCTATTTTTCTCTTTTGACTATGATATTGTTTAGTGTAAGTTTAAGCTTGATCTATGGTTTAAGTTTGCCTCTGAGGCAATGATAATTTGAGTAAATCTCTTATATCATATATTGTATTTTTACTACAGATCCCAGTATAGGTGATAAGATAAGCATAATAATGAAAATTCGATGACGACTTTTCAAGGAACAACTAGAGGGCTCCGAATGACAGTCTAGTTCTACTAGCTCTGCTCGTTAGTACGAATTAACCCTTAAATGCATACAATTACATTAATTTTATTTCTGAAATGACGTACCTAATTAGCAATAAAATCCGTGTCAATTTGAAATTTTGACAAATTTTGACAAAGTCTTTATTGACAATATTCAGATTTTGAAATACATATACATCAACATCATGCATTTAAGGGTTCACGCGACCAGCGGAGCGACGAGCGGCGGCCGTAGGCGGGGGCGGCAGGTCCGAGCGCGGTGGCTCGCTCACTCCTATGGTCGCTGTTCGCACGAAGTTGATCTATCAACGGGTAGAGGCTTACAGTCCGACCCCAAAGAGAAGAAATTATAATGTCATCCCCGTTTTCTTATATTGATTCGAAAGGGAGGACACTACAGTATTGCCACTTTTTAATGTCTACTCTTTTTGGTCGGACTGTACAGCCGCGCCATAAGCCGGGTCCACACAGGGCGAGCGGCCTCGCGAGGCAATTGCCGCGCGCGGCATTCGGCGCATGCCTCGGGCATTGGATGAAATTACGCTCACCGAATGCCGCGCGCGGCAAGCCCGAGCCGTCTTGTTCGCCCATTTGACAGATAAAACAATATGGCGCCGCCGCACGCAATCAGCTTTTGATTTTTGACTTGTTGCTACGTTCATACAAAGAATTTTCCAAAAAAAAGCTAATTCAATATTTTTTTATGTTTAAAACAAACAAATAGCACATAATATTTAGTTACGGTTATTCCGTTTCGCGTAATACGTAAGTGTCGCACGCCATTTTGTTTTATCTGTCATAATTTGACCGAAGCAAACACGTGTACGTCCACACTGCGCGCGGCAAACGACCGAGGCACCTTTGAGCACGGACAAAAACCGACAGCGCGCGGCTCGGCCGCGGCAGCGCTCGGCCGAGGCAAAGCGTGCGGGCGCCGCGGGCGAGGCGCGTACACATAGAGCGCGCCGCCGCGCGCGGCAATTGCCGCGCGCGGCGGCTCGCCCAGTGTGGACGCGGCTATAGGCGGGAGAGGGCGAGCGGCGGCCATAGGTGGGAGCGGAAGGTCCGAGCGCGGTGTCTTGCTCAATCCTACGGTTAGTTTCCATTTTAAAACAGCTTTCATATGGCAATAATGTGCATACGTCATATATTTGCATTATTAAACGTCAAGTTATTTGTCATTGACCAAATTCAAAACATTGTTTACTGGAATGCTGCTCAATCCATCGTTCTTCTTGCGAAATAATGACTAAATCCTATTGAAAGAAACTTGACTTTCATCACTGTGGATAGTTTTGGAATACTTGAAATTTGCGGAATATTTAGTCCTGTTTACTCTTTGTGTACATCAGTGACATTCATCGACTTCTAATGTCAGTAAGCAAAAATGTGTCGTTGCCAGAAAAATAAATTAGTAGTTACCACTAAAATCCGCAATATGGCGTGGGTTGTTGTGTGCCGTTGTGCGGCTATACTTATCTACAGGACGCCTTGTAAAATCTATAGTGGTCAAGAACTGCAACTGTCACAATGTGATCTTAGCTTTCTATGCCAGATGGAATTAGTGCACGCAACGCATGTAGGTAGTAGGTATGCTACGAAACCTTGTCACTCGCCAATGTCGCGACGACAGAGATGACTCACGCAGCACGCTTGCCAATTTAACTTTGCGGTCGATTATAGTGCCACTGACTACATTGGGCCCCGTAACTGTAAGAAGAAACGTTAGTTCCAAGTTTGGCCACACGAATTGGTAAGTTAGTTGAATCGTGCGGTAAAAACGAGCCCTATAAGTATGTATTTGAAATGTATGATATGCTTGTGACATACTAACGGACGGGATTACTAGTTGTATGTTAATTACGTAATTAGTCGTCTAGGCGCCATTGGAGTTATGCGGAAATAATTGAATTGTTAAGGAACCGAGATAACTAGAAGTTGCCGGTAAATTCGCCTGAGGAGGAAAATGCATAAGTCTATTTTTTGCTTTGTTATCATCTGATTCTGATAAAAAGTACCTATCATATAATCTTCTTTAGTTATTTTAATATACTAGTAAAAGTTCCCTTGGACGATGAGATCTAAAAGGCATTCTGACGTACACCGTATACTGCATAAAAGATGGCGCTGTTATCAATATTCATATTTGAAACTCGTGCATAATTTTGCTTCTTGGAATAAAACCACGGGATTTTAAGACTTTCCTTAGGAGCGAAACACGGATACACGACTTTTAGATAGATGCCTAAAATAGACCAAATTGAACATAAAAAAATCCTACAAAGTTAAATACCGACCTTACCGGTTGCCTATAAATATGTATACCGTATATGTACGTGTGTATGTATACTTACTACACTCTTGAAACAAACAATAAATCAACAACTAGAAAAATCACCAGCCAAATATGGACAAAAACCGACCAGATCAGAAACAGGAAAAATACATTACAGTAATAAATATGTTTTAATCAAGATAAACGGTATTAAGCTTAATAGTGGTGTTAAATCGCAACCAGGGTCCACGAGTGCCGTATAAGGAAGAAATGGCGTGTCGAGGTCAGGCGGAGTTGCGACACCGAGGTCCGGCGACAGCTGTTGGATGGTTGGTAGGTAATCCGTAATAGTGCTCTAAAAATCAGAAATGGCGAGTGTAACTTTATGTCCGAAGCTTTGCGGCCAAATTGACATAAGCAAGGTTAGTAGGTTTTGGGGCAAAGTGCACCAGCGGCAACCTGCCATATCGAAATATGGATAAAAAAGTTTCTGTCAAAAATTTCATTTTGTGACATGTTTTTATAGCCGACTGTACTTTTCTTTGAACATCCATCAATTGCTCACAGAGACGATTCTAAAGAGCCCAATCGATATGCTTGCTTTATTTATGACGGAGTTCCTATGGCCACCTTCCAGGTCCATTATCAGATCAGCTCCACGTCATCATAATATTGCATTGTCACGCGATTTGCATATTCGTACAAAATTTCAGCTCAATCGGAAACCGGAAAGTGAGTCAAATTGAACTTGCAAAATTCCATTAGGTACAGACAACGGGAGAGGTGAAAGTAAATAAAAGCTTGTAAAAACATTAAGGACCTGCTCCTTAAAGTCGGTTGAACAGCACAGATGTTTTACATAGAAAACTATCGTGAGTCTCAGACATATTAAAATACTTAAACGGGTTTACTAGCGTCTTAGCGTACCGATTCGAAACATGTCGAGCGTTATTCGACTTCTACGACGTGAGTAAACCCGTTTAAGTATTTTAGCACAGATGTTACATTGATACATTATACTACTAACACCATTATCGTACCGTATCATAAATCATGGCTTACTCGGTAGCCTCACGGCTGTAACCGACATCGTGTTGCTAGGCTGTAGGCAGCGCACTGCCCCAGCGCCTAGCGTGTGTGCTGGCGAGCACGGGCACTCGAACCAGCAGACGTGTACCTAGCCCGACAACGTCGTCTTAGATCGTGTGGTAAGGAAAGTGTGATTCACGCCGGCGGGGACGACGGTGTGCGCGTAGCCGTAGAGTGTTCCTACTTCCTACTATGTCGTTGTCTACGTCGTTCTTGTCGTCGGAGGTCGCTTTCGTAGTAGTAATCAGCGTCGTGGTTGACGCCAGGGTCCGGTTCTGACTCACTACCTGATCACGAGTCGTCAGGGTACCATTTTTTAATGGTCGCCATGATGACGTCACCAGGGGCAGTCAAAAGGTTTCTGGGTCGAAGTTTAGCCTGCCGGTACGCCTTTACGTCGGGTAGCGTTGTCGTGAGTTGTGTCAGTATCAGTACCTGAAGTCTTTTATTTAGGTCTCGGTCAAGGTCTTGACGGTACCGCGCGGATACCATCATACAACCACGCTTCTTTAGTTAGTCGACAAGAGCAAGATGGCGTTAGTAGTATAACATCTGCTGTTTTCGATATGGTTATGTGCTCTTGCCGCGCCGGCGCTCTTATCCCGGTCCAGATTAACCTTATGTACGTAATTGACATCTATATACATATACTTATTTATTTATTTATTTAAACTTTATTGCACAAAAGAAAAATTTAACGTACCTACAAAATAAGGCGGACTTAATGCCATGAGGCATTCTCTACTAGTCAACCTTAGACTTAGTTATACTTGTATGTAATCCAGTAATTTTGTCAACACATTCCTTCGAGAAGCGAAAGCAAACCGCCTGGAATCTCCACAGTCGCCACATGGCTGCGGCTATTTGCGTGCGCCCGAAATAACAGAAATACCGTGTGACGTCATCGCACCTACGTCGCGGATACATCATTGATTGCGTCGGCTATACAAGGGTGCAGGAAAGTGATACGATGAACGACGAGCATTAAAAAAACTGATCCATTTACCAGGCACACCCGGTAAAGGAGGGGTAAGGAAACGTGGGAGAAGTGGAACGCTTTGGAGTATTTTTTCATATACTTTGTAGCTTTCATAAACATAAAACGATCAACTGCACGATACGATACGATGAAGAGCATTTAAAAAACTGATCCATTACCAGACACCCGGTAGGGTAAGGTGGGGTCAGGAAACTACATGGGGGAAGTGGAACGCTTTGGAATATTTTTTTATATAGTAGCTTTGATAAACATAAAAGGCTCAACTGCAGCGACATTTATTTATTAACTTAATAATATAACGATTCGTTAATAATATTAAGGTTCGTAGAGGTAGCTCAAAAGGAATAAAAATCCGGGCCGTCCGTCCATCCGTCTGTTTGTCAAGACTTCTTTATATCGGGAACGCGTATCTCGGGAACGCGTGGAGGTGAAATTAAAACTATATACCCAGGTCTATAGTCACTTGAAGCTGTGGAAAAATTTAACTACTAAATAAGTTTGACTTCGCGGTTGGCGCAGTTTGCAGTGCACCTGCCTACTGAGCCGGCGGTCCTGGGTTCGAATCCCGGCCGGGGCAAATATTTGTGTGATGTACTCGAATATGTGTATGTACGTGTGTCATGGGTCTATATGTGATCTATATATATTTATATTATGTATATCGTCGTCTAGTACCCATAGTACAAGCGTTGCTTAGTTTGGGACTGGGTCGAAAGATTGTAAAAAAAAGAGTACCTATTGCCCAAAAGGCCAAACCTTACATCTGCGTTATCACACAGATGCACTCCTGCTTAACAAGTAGGTATGTTTCAAAAGCATGACATATTATAATTACGCCACGAATTCCTCGCCGATGCGCCGGTGAGTCAACGTCCGTGACAGCTGCAAACTGCTGACCCAGAATCTTTTTAAGGCGCTGTTGCGACCTGCCTTTACCTAAGATCAATGCCCAACTAGCAAAATCAGTACCTATTGTATTCTTCAAGACTACTTTATAAGATACTTGTAGTTTGCTACAAGCCTGGGATTTGGGCGCAGTTATAGGAGCATTATTTGCTTATAATGCTCTTATAATCAACTCACAGAATGTCAGAAAGCCCTATAATACACTTGCAGGAGCGCAATTGCTTCTATAATGTTCTGAGACTACACATTTTTAAACACAAATAATCTTATTAGTATCTGACATAAGTATATTACTAGAGTAATACTGTTTATAACGCACTACTAATGTTCTTAGTTATTAGTACTTTTTATAAAAAATATTTCTTAGTTGTATCGGCCGGTTGGTGTGTTTTGTTTTATTGTGATAAAAAAATATCTACACTTAAGTATTTCTACTTCCTTTTAATGTAACTCTATTTCGTTAACGAAAATCGTATATTGGTTTTACTATAAAATATTGTGTGTGAACTCGCCGGGGAAGTCATTTTTATTGTAAACTAGCTGTGCCCCGCGGTGTTACCCGCTCATCCCACGGGAACACTACATTTATTCGGGATGAAAAGTATCCTATGTCCTTCCCCGGGACTGAAACTATCTATATACCAAATTTCATCTAAATCGGTTCAGCGGTTTAAGCGTGAAGAGGTAACACACAGACAGACAGACAGACAGACAGACAGACAGACAGACACACTTTCGCATTTATAATATAATATATATATATATATAATAGCTGTGCCCCGCGGTGTTACCCGCTCATCCCACGGGAACACTAAATTTATTCGGGATGAAAAGTATCCTATGTCCTTTCCCGGGTCTCAAACTATCTCCATACCAAATTTCATCTAAATCGGTTCAGCGGTTTAAGCGTGAAGAGGTAACAGACAGACAGACAGACAGACAGACAGACACACTTTCGCATTTATAATATTAGTATGGATGTCTACCAAAAATGGTTTAATTTCACAACGCCCCTTGAAAAGCATCACATATCATAAATATTGTTGACATAATATTTCAAAAATTATTACGAATATTCGCCATGTTTTTAAATTACTCTTCATTGAGTTGTTATATGACAGTTATAGGCAAATTTGCACTTAAAGCAGACTCAATCTAGACAACTCGCCGCCATATTAATGAAAAATAAAAGACAGTGTTGCCAGAGCCATTGTGTCATAAGTTACATTTATTTTGATTTTAATAAAAATAAACCGGCGCGAGTCTTATTCGCGTACCGAGGGTTCCTAAGGTACCAACTATGAAAGCATAAAATACTGAATACATAAACCTTGGCTTGTTAGTCTGAAATAATGTAATGAATCAAATGGGGAGTTATAGCAATCCATAACTCCCGCAGGAACTATAAAGGCCTTTGTCCTTCAGTACACCTGCATGTAATAACATCTTTTACCAGCGAATGTGATGAAAAATAAGTTTGTAACACCAAGAAAAAAGCTGTCACTTCTTAAAAATATGGCCATAGACGAATATAGTCATATTTAGCACACGAAACTGTGTCATCGTCATCATCATATCAGCCGTCCACTGCTGGACAAAGGCCTTTCCAAATTTCTTTCTCACAACGATTGGTCATGCGCCTCCCTCATCCAATTGCTCCCGCAAACCTAACCAGGTCGATCCGCCAGGTTGGCTTTCCATGCTACGTGTTCCAGCACGCGGTGTGACGTGAAGCTGTGCGTAGAGTTAAAAATTTGCCTTACTAATTCCATATAGACCAAAATAATGTTGTATGCCTTCGGACTACACATTGAGGTTTAAAAATAATTACATATATCTTGAAAAGTATATGACGTAAGAATAGACTACACGCAGATTTTGAGTCCAAATAGCATATATATACTCTCAGGAAAAAATATAACTGAAATATCTTTGTAAACTTTAATGCTCTCACTTCAGAATTTTTAACAAAAACCATTGTAAAGTTACGATATGTGCTCAGAAATCAAAAGTTACTTACATGTTATGAGAGGGTCAAAAGTTACGAAAAATTTAACAAATGTAACCATCTGGAAACACTGATCATGACAGATACCAAGTATTTACTAGTAAAGTGATTATTCGAGTAGCTTATAAGGTTGCTTAATCTAATAACGCTCTTATCCAGAACAATTACACTTATATGAATCTTGAAGAAGACTACTAAGAATGCAAACTTATAATAACCTCAGCTTAGTGTATTATAAAAACTTGTACTCTTATAAAATACTACTGTAGGATCAAATATTATTCAAGACAATTTAATCTCTCTGCATACAATTATAGGATACTTATACTTATAAGTGTCATTCAAGATAATCTTGTAGCCAACTAGAAGACTGTGCAATAAGAACGAATGATCTTGAGAGTATTTACGCTTGTGAAATGCTACTATTAGTATAAGTATCCTATTACCGTCCTGGGTGTTTGCCTTAAAGCATACTATAAGACTGAAATATAAAAATGAATGCTCTTGAGTATGTTACAGCTTGTTAAATGCTATTATAAGTAGAAGACTCTACAACAATGCCTTTATAAGAACGTTAATAGTAGATATTTACTTATAATATTTATTTATAGGATTACTTTGCTAGTTGGGTGCTATACTGAATAAGAAATAACTTCACTCTACTCTTTTGGTACAACTACCTACCTTACATGATTGCCAGTATATCTATTTAGCCCTTTGAACGCCAAGAGCCACTAAAGTGGTCGTGTGCTGTCGTGCCTACCACGCCAACGACCACTAAAGCGGTAATGGCGGACGCTGTCAAAGCAATTTTCCTGCTGACAGACAAGGTATATTTTCGCTCTTCCTTTTTTCAAATATTGTCGTATAAGCCACATTTTGACACGGGAGGAAAAGCGTTCAAAAGGTTAAAGACTGGAATGTTCCCGAGATCTCGCCCGCGTAAAACATTTTTCTTTAACGTAATCATGCAGCCCCTCTAGCACAACCAAACACTCATACCAAATTTCAGCTTTCTAGTACCTACTAATGATCACGAAGCTAAGCCGCGGACGGACAGACAGACAGACAGACGGACATGGCGAAACTATGGGTTCCTAGTTGACTACGGAACCCTAAAAATGGTTATATGAAACTTTTTAGCAGCACCTCTCGGGTTCTCGCGCAACGCGCAACCGACTCATGTCGCGCGACACAGCGTCATCCGTCACTCTTTCACGATACTGTACAGAAAAGGATAGGTATATCATATCTCGCGCGAGAAAGAGTCGCGTGTCAAAGTTGTGCGAGAGGTGCTGCTAAAAAGTATCATATAACCATTTTTAGGGTTCCGTAGTCAACTAGGAACCCATAGTTTCGCCATATCCGTCTGTCTGTCTGTCTGTCTGTCTGTCTGTCTGTCCGTCCGCGGCTTAGCTTCGTGATCATTAGTAGGTACTAGAAAGCTGAAATTTGGTATGAGTATGTGTACCTACCTATGTATCACGCGGACAAAACGGTAAAATAAAAACTAAAAAAGAACTTTTTTCGAGTACCTCCCGCGTACACCTAAAATGGGGGTGTTTTTTTTTCGTTCCAACACTAATGAGTGGGATGTCGTTGAATAGGTCTTTATAAAAATAATAGGGGTCTTCAAACATGATTTTTTGATAAAGTCAGCAGTTTTGTAAATATTCGCTCCAGAAATCCAAAATCTAGCGTCCCCCCTCTAACTTTTCAAGTACGGGTCAAAAAATTATGGAAAAAATCATAAAAATGAGGTCTTATTAAGCACTTTTAATGAAAACTATATTGAATAAAATCGGTCGAGCCGTTTTTGGGTTATCACAAAAATTCATAATATTCTTTAAAATTACGTAAATGCCGCGCGGTGTCCTTACCTTATACTTCGAACTTTACACATATTAGTTAAGTGCCATACTGTATTAAAACATTTCGCTCAATCTGGCGCGTATAATCGATAACTTCCAGGAGGTAATAATTACAGTTACTTTGGCGTTTACGACCTTTTTATAGAGCTTGAAATCTTTCTAGTCATTCAAACCTAGGGCTTAAAACCGCTGTTTTAAGCCCGTCTATTGTGAAGGATGGGCAACTACGGAACCCTACACTGAGCCGTGGCCCAACGTGCTCTTGGCCGGTTTTTTGATGACTATACCTACTCTTCTTCTGTACCAAAGCTCAAAGATTGAAATCTGTCCTGCTTTTTCGGTGTGATGAGAGTAGAACAAAAAAATCACGCTGTACGGTGGCCGTAAGGCGCCCATAGAAATCCTGCATCGCGCTGTTAAGATGTTTCCTGATATAACGGCCTCTCTCCATAGTAAAGTGATTTTCAATACAATTTTAGAATTTTATAATAGTACCTACCTCCTAGGGGGATCCCGCAACTTTATAAGCGTATTTTTTTTTATGTCGTAAAAAAGTAGGTATCCTATAACCATCCTTGGATGTCTAGCCCGAAATTGGTTATTTGTCCAGCCGTTTCGGCGTGATGCGAGGACAATGGAAATTATGAAAACAGATGGCACTAGGTTGACTTGGCGCCGCGCGCCCGTAATAGAATACATATGAACTATTAAAATATTATCGTTTCGCGTTATTTCCCTTTCGAAATTCGGAATATTGATTCTTTATTTGTATTTGTTGAAAAGACTGTGTATGGCAACGTATGAACCATGAGCTAGATGCACTCATTGGGCACGAGAACATCATCAGGTTCTGTAAGTCACAGCGACTGAGGTGGGCGAGTCACATTGAAAGAATGTCGGACCGGACACTAGAGCCGCTAAGATAATAACAAGGTGGACGCCGCAACAAAAGAGACCGAGAGGCAGGCCTAGAAAACGGTGGAGCGATTGTGTGGAGGAAGATCTCAGGAATATGGGGAAGTTTACCAGCTGGAAGAAGGTGGCCAGGCATCGTGACAACTGGAGGAAGATCGTGGAGGAGGCCAAGACCCACAAAGGGTTGTAGCGCCATTGGAAGAAGAAGAAGAAGTATGGACTATGAGTATTTGAGAAATATTATGATAATGAAAACAGTAAATGAAAGAACACACGTATTATTTAATTTGTGTGCGTGAGGTATTTGAGCAGCTGCCTGCTCATTCAGTTTCAAAATATGTTCAAAACTAGATATCTCAATTGAGTAAAATTGTTGAAATAAGTAACTTTGGGTAAATTCCATTCAAATGGCTCATCATTATTCAATAGTTATTATTTGTTTAAAATTTTAAATAGGCATAGGTACTTATATTTACGCGCTTAAAAAATAGAACAAGGGTAGATCTTGCCTATAGGGCTCAGGGCAGAGCGGGAGGTGCTTGAAGGTTTTATTATTATGTAGGAATAACCCCGTATTTTCTATAAAACAGATTTGGCTATTAGCTTTAAAAAATATATAAAAGATGAAGTATTTTTTTGCGCCTCATACGGGTTTTTTATACGATCGGTAACCTAGCGGTGTCAACGGTGCCGTAATATGAATTACGATTCAAACCTATACTTTTACTGTTCCTACAATTTTACGCAATTAGAATATCTAGGAGGCATGACAGCACCCTACCAAGTCAAGCAAACAGGCCCATCAGACCCTCGGGCCTTTTATCCTGGCGTCATCTGGGGATTGCCGGCGGTGCTATATATATAATTTAGATACTCTGGATCCCTTTAGTATATTTTTAGGACAAAACATTGAAGACCTTTATTTTGGACCGTTTGTGATAAATATGCTTCGAATAAATACGTCTAGAAACATATTTAGCGCTTAAAGTAAAAAGTGAAGCCAGAGTTTTTGTTAGCCACGGGCTAAGTTTCGTCCGTGTGCGTGACACAAACACAACGTAAATGCCACAAGCAGTCGCCTCTGTGATTTGGTTCGTCAACATGCACACATAAAACCAAAGGAGATTTCATCTTTCATAACTCTGTTGTATGTGGGCTCTTGCTCGCGTACTTATTCTAAGTAAATCTGGTGCAAAACTGCGGCTTGGAGGATACGTCTAAGTATCGACGATTCGGAAAAACGGTAGCAATAAGTACCTACAACCAACTGCGTCAGTGATTCTGACTCGACCTAATGAATAAGTAATTATTCATTTTCGTTTCGGCTTTCTGAAGCGGACGGATGGATTCTTTTTGGGTGACAAACACATACGCTGATATACTTACATATAATACATGCACATTCATAGTATACACTTACAGCTTTTACGTTATGTTCAGACCTCAGCCGGATTCGGGCAAAAACAAACTTTTAAGGCATGAGTTTGCGGAGTAAATATTGAAACCTTCACCTCAGTACATTTGGCCTTCTCACTTCGACCCAACATTCGACTTTGCGCAAATGTATAAGTGTCACATGTATATCCCGAAATATTCTTTCAAGTACGTCTGCAACAAGAATATATATTTTTATCCAACTAAGTATAATAAACTAACATAAGATATCGCATTCCAAGCGAGTAGAGTCATATACTGGAAAAACATCATCTGTGTTGTGGCTGAAATCACTAAGTAAGTATCACTGCAAGTACGTCATTTTTCTATACTACTTTAACTGACTAAATACATTCCTTCCTACAACTACTACTTGTACTAGTAAGGAGAGTCTTGTGCTATGATGATAAACATTGTAGGTAATGAAGTCTTTGAAGGGATATCTCAAATGCGACAGGTGTGAAGAAATTGAGCTCACTCCTACTCACGCAGGGCTGACTTTACTATTTTTCTTTACCTACTACCGAAAGTTAAACTTCTCGAGCATTACTTCGCAGAATTCTTTGCTATATACTGTGTCTTTTTCTACACCTCATCGAGACCGCCAACATCTCCTATAACACAACATAACTTATACCAAGAACTATAACTATTCTGCGGATTCAGTATAATCATTACATTACATTTGGATACTTCAGTAGATACAATAACACAAAGCACGTCAGTCTGAGAAATCACTTTTATTTTATAGCTGTTCTCAGGACAATGATTAAGGGTTTTCCTTCTAATTGGCAGCTGTAAATAGAGCCATGGCCTCTTATCACACATGATGACATGACGAATCCGAGCCAAGGTGGCCGCTTATTCTGCTGAATTGGGTCGAGGGGCTACTTATGAGGAATTTAATTAGAAAAATAGTCCCTTCAGGGAATCCGCGTCAATGCATTGTCCTTAAAGATGACTAAATATTTCTGACACGTCACATATTAAAATGTTTATTTATAAAAAAATTACTCATGTTTAACAATTATACCATTTTTGGTGCCGTCAGGTTCATGATTTGAAGGAAGATCTTATAGCGCGACCACGATGCGCAGTCCTTAATAAGTAAGACAAGGGCATACTCTCAGACGAAGCTGCGAACAAATGTTATATGTTGAAGATGGTATCTATCTCAACTCGGAACCATTGTTTCCCATCTGTAACGTTTATTTGAAGGAAGATCTTATAGCGCGACCACGATGCGCAGTCCTTAATAAGTAAGACAAGGGCATACTCTCAGACGAAGCTGCGAACAAATGTTATATGTTGAAGATGGTATCTATCTCAACTCGGAACCATTGTTTCCCATCTGTAACGTTTCGCCAAATTTTCATTTGTCCGAAAGTATTTTTTTCCTGAAACTCGTAATATTTTTAGGATTTTATAAACATTGTTTTAAAGAACTCATTACATTAGGTTAGTTTGTTTTATAATTATTCTGAAATAAGTTTCTGTCAAAAATGTCATTTTAGTGGCAAGCTTTTATAGCCGACTGTACTTTTCTTTGGATGTCTATCAAATGCTCACTGAGACGATTCTAAAGAGCCCAAGCTCGGTAGGATTGGTATTATATGTAGAGTTCCTATGGCCACCTTCCGGCTCCATCATCAGATCATGCATCCCCATGGTACCATATTATTGTATTGTCATCAAAGTTAAGTAAGTATGCAAAATTTCAGCTCAATCGGTTGACGATATCTGCTTCAAAATTGAGTTGCAAGATTTCACCCGAACAAACATACATTAAACATACAATGCAAGTTAAATAAAAGCTTTTAAAAATCAACAGTTTTGGAAAAAAATGGCTTTCGGGCAAATAAAAATTTGGCGACACGTTATAGATGGGAAATAAAAATTAGTGTTTTAGATAGGCTGAATAGCCGTTGAAGATAAAAATAAACTAGAACTTGTTGGCGACTTAAGCTCCATCGAGAACAGATGGCCAACCTTCAATGATTTATATAATAAAACCAATGATTTTCTATGTTGGTAACCTACTTTTATGGATAAATATTTCAATTATTACATGACCTCTTACCATGCGGGGACTCAAACCTGTATTCATAAATAAAATAAATAAATATAGAGGGTCAATCTTACACAAATCGACCTAGTCCCAAACTAACTAATGCTACTATGCCTAGGTACTAGACGACGATATATTTAATAAAAAGAAGAGAGTAGAGATTATAAATTATAATAAAAAGCTTACCTACAACTATCGAATTTGACCCCCATAAGACCATCCCTGTTTCCCTGGGAGTCGTGATACGCTAAAAGATTATGCAAGTGTATGATTAATTATTATAATTGATTACTCTTAAACCGGGACATCTTGTACGAAATCGGTAAAAACTATAAAAATCTTATCCTTCCAATTTCTACAATAATGTTACATACGACTATAAGTGCCTATCATCAATTCATTATACAGAATTCAAGTTTTTCCAAATAGGTGCAATGCTCAAGTTTGATTAAATAAATATAAATAAACCGAATAATTATTTCAGAAAACACAAACAGAGAATTACTCTATCACAAACCTAGATATAGATCTGTATAGGTTAGAGACTTATTGAAAATACTATAAAAATTATATACTTCTCGAAAATTGTAAACGTGCTTTTTGAACTACTGACCTAATTGATTCTACTCGTACATTCTACTAGACTTTTCCTGAGACCTCTTTAAGTTCAGATATTTATTTGTGTTTGTTTATGTACATCTTGAAGTTAATTGTAATAATGGCAATTAGAGCTGCTATTAAGTACATGATCATTTCAACCCCAGATATTACATTTATAAATGCGGCCTCGGTTTACCAATGAATGATTCTTATGGTCTGTGGATAGTACATATTAATTGGAAATGTCTAGAAGGAAAGGAGATGCGCTTTCTTCGAAATATTAACTTGAATTGCAAGTGACAACTTAATCGAAATTTGGGAGGCTTTTCTTCATACTTATTCTCGGAGCGGGGAAGATCGCCGTCTCCTTTCGCGGAGGTAAGGCGACACCGAGAGCGCTCGCTCTGAGTTCGCCAGTCGCACCACAGCTCGCGTCGACTCGACATGTAAGTAGCCGTGCCATAGTGTCTGTGAAGTGTTTTTTTTTTTAATTACCGTGTATAAGTTGGTAAGTAGGTAGTGCAGTGAAGGTTTAATACGATGGATTTTTTAATGAAGTATTAAAACGTTTTGATTATTGGAAATCAATCCAATTTAAAAATCGAATGCGAAAGTGGTGCCAGTATCGGTATTATTTTAATCGCATTTTCGTTACGGGTGTTTGTTATACTTATTACAGGTAACATTGTAGTTTTTATTAAAAAGTAAATAAAATTATACGTAGACTACGTATATTTATTTAATCGTGATCGAATATTTAGTCCATGAAAGCAGCCAGAAATTTTGTAATCGCTGCTCATTCTATTTTTGAATATCGCGGTGCTTGGTTACATCGGGCAGCCAATAGAAATGGTCTACGCCGAAGTTTGCCCGCGCTTTTGGCACCGGGCCAGAATAGACGGCCAATGGCGAGATAGCGCGGGAAGCGGGGGCGCTCTACGCATGCGGCCTGAGTGCGGCAAAGATAAACTTTTTTTTCAGCCGAGTTAATTTTAGATGGCTTAATAGCGGTAAATCAAAACTCTGAAGGGAACTATTTTATGAATGAAGATTTTTATGATAGAATTATGAACTTATAATCATTGTTATTTTTATACACGTTTTTTAATCGCGTAATTTAAGTTAACTTTTTAATTAATATATCTCGAAAGATGATCTATGGTTACACATCTGCCATAAATATATTAGTGTTTGCGAGCCCAAACACTTTGACATGAATACATTCTGCCTTGACATAATACTCGACTCGACAGGTACGATTACCTTCCTAATTTGGTCATCACATTTCATTAAATTATAATAAATCGCGATAACATCGAAACCCGTTATGGGTAGCTGTAAAGGTTTATTGTAATTATTTTAACGCAAAACACTTGAAATACCGGAAAATGTACACCTTGAGAACCGTGGCTAAAATAATCAAGGTTGTGACAAATGCGACGCTTGTGTCAATAGGATTGTGTCATTGTTAATTTACGATGACTGAACTTCGTTTTTCAACGACGAAAGAAAAAGATTCTCAATATGAGGCTTATTTTATAAAAATAAAATAAGCCTCATATCAAAAAAAAAAAACGTTTTTTTTTATCTGAATGCATAAACCTCCCAAACGGTCCTATTATCAATATTGTGACGTGATGCTGGGATCCATAGAGTTGGCAGAGCTATATACTAATAATACTAAATTTTTATTTGCACACGCATCGAAATATTTCAGTTTATAATATAAATAATTACAATAGCTTCCAGAATGTGGGTATTTTGTTTATGTTGATGTTGGTCGTTGCTAACCAATCGTACGTAGATCTATATTGTTTGTATTTAATGCGAAGATCAGGATCATTCCTTTGTACCAATTTGGTCATACTTTAGTCGCTGCAGGAGAGGCCATAACCCAGCCTGATCTTGTGACTTGGCTACTGAATCAACTCGTCATCTCTGAGACCTTGTTATGTGCCCGGGAATTGATCAATCAAAGAAAGTAATTAGGTCGAATTGCAATTAATTTTCAATGGACCATAACTAAACACAAATAGATAATTGTGTTAGCTGACAGTCGACATTTGACTAGGTTTTTGGACCTGGGCCAGATATTGCATAGTTTTGTGTCTGCAATCGACAGCCCTAAACAATGACAACATGGTGTAATAACTTCGCATACAATGCATAATTGATTTAATAAATTGTTATCAATAACAATAATATATTCAGATTCAATATGCGGCTACAAATAGACATCCTAAATCGATAGTGTGGAATCGAGTTGTCTGTTTGTTTTTTTTTCCGTCTATATAGTTTTAAGGTTTTTATTATTTGATTTAAAGATGGCTTGAGTAAACTATATTACGCATTTTTGTACTTGATTTTAATAAATACTAAGTAATGGAGCCATTTTAGAATGCCTTGTTGGTTAGCAAAATGCATTTATTCATATTTGAAAAGAAAACTACTTAAGTATCTAAAGATATTTAAATAAAACAATTTAAACGTTTTATATTGCGTCTATTAATTATTTGAGGCTCCGAAGAAAATAATCTAATAATAAATATAATAATGGAAAACAATAATGTAAGCGTTATCTAAAACAATATTTGAGACGAATGATAAACATTCTACGCCAACGATATGCAGATAAACATTTAATATATGAAAGGAATGCAGTTGCAATCGTCACAGGGTACCCATGCACTTTATCGTCGCGCTCTTTCTGACTTCAAAAAAGGAGCGAGTTTCTATGTTCGAGTGTATAGAATTTTGAATTATGTTCATCGATTTCTTTAAATAAATATATATCGGACAACCTCACACAAATCGATCTAGTCCCAAATTAAGCTCAAGAAGGCTTGTGTTATGGGTACTAGACGATGATATACATACTTATATAGATAAATATATACTTAAATACATAGAACAACCATGACCCAAGCACAAATATTCGAGTTCATCACACAAATATTTGCCCTGGCCGGGATTACAGAATCGGGAGTAAAATTTGTTAATATCCAGCTGTTTTGACGAGCAAACGACGATATTGTTGGAATATAAACAAACAGCCTTATTTGTTTGTATCTTGTCTATGTATATTCTGTCAGTGTTTAAAGTAAGAATCTTGTCAACGCTGAAATGGCTCAGTAATATGTCACGTTCTCTGTGTTAAAATACATATTTATTACTAAACTGGCATATTTTCTACAGGTTATGGGCCCAGCACGCTTCCACTGACACACAAAATTGATTTTCAATACAATTTTAGAATTCAATCAAAGTATAGTTATTAAATAAATATAAGTAAATGAAAACCACGAGGCTATGCAGATAATACTTATTGTACGTAAGGAATGCAGAAGATGCAATCGTCACGACGCATGGACGTGCTTTTATTGGACAATGTAATATTTCTTAAGTGCGATGGTAGTAGATAACCGGTCCGGCTTAAGGCATGAGATTTAAGGCTTATGGTATGGCATTATTTGTCGTCTCAGGGAGCTAATTCGAGTGTACTTTGAGATATCGCGAAATAAGCGATGTCTTGCAGGTATAGCGCCTTTAACTTTGAATGACTTTTTTTTTCATTTATTAATGAAAGCACATCGCAGTAAAAATTAATTGACTAATTAAACAAACTTAATAAGAAACTACCTAATCTACTTAAATTACAAACTACACAACGTCAGCCAACACACTAATCTGCATAATCTAACCATGGACTTGCTAGCTACTTTATGAAAGCCCCGGTATCATATGGGTTTAGGTTTGGCTGATGCTATCAGAGCCTCTCTCTTGGCACGATTCCGCCTGCACTCCATCCACAGGTGCAGGACATCTTCTACAGTGCCACAGGTGTCAGAATTAGGTGAATCAATTAATCTCATTATACATCGAAACTTGTTGAGGGACACATGACCAGTTCGCAATCTATGAGCAGTCACAATGTCCAAGTCCACTAAGTTATATACGTATATTATGTTTTTGGGGCATTATACCTCTATAGTTGTGAATAAATAACATGAGGTTGCGATGTCCTACCGTATGAGTCACTGATAAAACATTTGTTGAACTGAAGCGAGTACGAAGAAATCGGAAACACGTTACGGAACGTGCGATACCATCCTGTTATTTTCTTTTTGTAGGCTTTACCTTCTGACTCACGGTTCAAAATCTTTTTCTTCTGAATCATCCCTGCCAGAGGCTAAGCCAAGCCGTACATTTTATTAATAATTTAATGCTCAATCGGACTTACAAAAATCAAGGCATTTTTATATGTGTTCCTTAAATTCACCCGTAGGAAATAACTTATTGTATTTATTATGGTGTAAACCTCAAAACAAAAACAAGACAGAGCGCTGCAGCGTATTATAGGAATCTTGGCAGGATTTTTAAGATCATTGCGTTCGCTACACTGTTATTGTCTTATATTTCAAAGCATAAACTAACCCAATTATCAAGTGTATTTACACATGGACGAGGAACAAAATTTGCATTTGAATTGTACCGTAAAATGAAAATATTGAAATGCTTCAGTATCATTATCCTTTTTAGTAGAAGCCGGTTTTGTTCATACCCTAAGTTCATACCTAAAAGTAAACTAAACCTACACAGTTCATTTGCATACTACAGCATACTTTAATCTCATTATAGAATAGGAAGCTGTTCTTTGACCAATTAATGTCTGCTGTATGGCCTATTAATGTCTGCTGTATGGCCTATTAATGTCTGCTGTATGGCCTATTAATGTCTGCTGTATGGCCTATTAATTGACTTCAATTGGAGTAAATAAGATATAAGCAACTTCAACGTTAAAATACAATCCGTTTACTAAGTATAAGTATAAGTTTGGACCTCATTTGTAATATGCAGATCCAAACTTAGACATAGTCAACGAGTTGTGTTGACATATAGACCAATTTACTGTTTCCAAAATCTACCCACACACATATCAATATTTACAAATACACTACACCTTGTACCACTTGTGATGTTTCTGAAATATACCTACATGCAAGAGATTATTCGAGTACCTGTCGATAGTGTTCAATACATATCTGTGAAATACATACTACTTGGATGCATTTTTTTCATTTGGTTTAGTTTGAGACCCGGCGTAATTTTCATACTAATACACGTCGAGATTTGAATAACGTTCGGTTTCATACCCAATTCTATCAACTTTTTTTTTAAGACATAACTTGAACTGTATCATGGCTGGGTGGGGGTTGTCTGTGCTGGGTAGTCAGTGGTCACTACCAGTAGGTACTCGGACTTTGTGTGGGATTATCTCCGCGCCACAGGGGTAGGTAATTTAGGTTGGGGTGACGCGGGCGCACTGGGCGCATGGACTGCGTCGTGAATAGACTGAACCGAATCGAATCAGTCTGACTTAGAGCGGGAGGACTATCAACTCGTGGATTAAGTTTTCTTCAACAGGAATGACTCCCGTTTTAAGATAATCAAATTAAAAACAAGCCTCATGAAAGAAACCACTTCAATCGCAGAATCTTGGTCGAAGTCGATTACAAAAGAATCGATGCCGTTTAAAAACAATCCGCTCCAAGACATGGTTGAATCATCGTGCAGCACTGCACTACGCGCATTCCAGGTTTTTAGCCTTTGCCGGCAATCATTAGAAAAAGTTAATCGCTTGTTAACTCAATCGTTCGCAGTCACAGTCATTCATTCTGGAATCTAATTGAGTTATAATTTCTCTAATGAGAAAAATATTAAAGGCATTTGCGATTTTAATTTAAGGGTGATTGATAGTAGGTAATAAGTAGTATTTTTTTCATTTTTTGTTCGCTTCCAATACATAGGTACGTACCTACCCACATTTATGGACAATCATAGCAAAATTCGTGGCCCACCAATAAGTAAACATACCTACAGATCAAAATGCCTGACGAATCGATCAAAACGTTTTATTTTTTAAACAGATAAGTGCCACAAATAATAACTAAAGCTTCATAACCTACATGACGAGTTAAAGGCAGAAAACTTTTTGGTCTTCACCCACATACTTGTCTTCTCAAATACATTTTTTTTTATCAAAAAATACATTTTATCACCCTACTATCCATTTTATACTAAAATTTTCAGCTACTTTTGATGATGACTCTCCAATTTGGTGAAATAGTCACAAGCGTTTATAGCGAGATTAGCGAGGTAGGTGTTAAATGTTTGTATAATTATTTTTATATCATATATGATTGTAAGCACTGCTAGCAAAATAACTTATATTTATAAAAAAACACTTTGGTTAAGTCTATTTAACTTTAAAACAAGTCAAGGAACACTAACCCGAAAGCTTGCATATTTCAACCGACCCAACGGACGTGAGTTATGTATTAGGGACCCCGTCTCGGCTAAGATCAACGCTCCCGTTCTAAAAATAACTGGCATCCATTTTAAAACTTATTTTACATTTACACTGCCAACATCAACGAAATAATGTTATAGAGGTAGCGGTAATCCGAAAAAACATACAATTCAGTTGACCTATAATGTAATATGTTTGATATAAATAACACGTTTTCTGAAACTATTACAGTTTATTTTACAAAGAAAACTTACTGTTACAGTTTTTAACTTAATAACAATAATCTAACCTAACCTAACTCATCTGACAATTTATAATTTGATAGATTTGAAAAAAGAAAAAGAAAAATCTAAGTAAATAAAAAAAATAATTAAATCAAAGGAAAAATGCGTTCAACCGAACGTTAAATATGGTCAAAAAACATTATATGAAACGTCAGGCATCCTAGTAAAACAAATTCAATACGGGCTTTACTACGCGCTGCGAAGCGGGCCGAGTACCCTACACACCACCGCACACCTAAGTGCTTGGCTCCGCCTTGCGGTGCGCGTTCGTAGTCAGTCGTAGTGGTAAACGCGTTGTTTAGTGTAGATAATAAAAAGGGATAGATAGGGATCCGATAGAACCTTGTGCAGCAGAACTTTAAAGCATAGCTTTAGATTATACAGATGTAAATTACTGGCTATTAAAACACAAAAGCCTATGAAATAAAAAAAATGGCTCGGGTTACTAAGTAGTGAGGCAGTTAAGTTAAAAGTTACTCCCGCATTGTTGAAGGACTTAGATAGCCGGGATTATCGTAATGTTAAAACGCATTCCATTCATTCTACTGGGCTTTGCTTTCCAACCGTATATTTTTTTAGTTTTTAACAAGTAGCCGCCCCGCGTAGGTACCCTATACCCGCGGGTTTTCAGAAAAAAGTAGCCTATGTGTGAACTACATACCTCCATACCGAGTTTTATCCAAATTAGTCCAGCCGTTTCAGCGTGAAGAAGTAACAAACGCACCCACACTTTTTTTCTTTATAATACTTTCCCCTTTATAATACTTATTAGCGTAATTTATGAACCAGATTATTCCGTTTCTATTAGGTAGGTACTTAATATGTATCAATGTACTTACCTTTGACCTAGAACCAGATTATTGCGTTTTATATTGGGTACTTCTAGAGGCGTTAAGTGTTTTTTTTATACTTATATGTATTAAGGTACTAAGATTACGTTACGAAATTAGTATTATCCTACACTGCATTATCTACTAAATACTTGTTTTAAACACGGTGAAGTCTGTGATTAGATAATGAAAAAAAAAATTGGCGTAAAAATAGTTTTTTCTAAGTAGCCCCTGCTTTTTAAAGTCATCCTAGCCAACATGAGTATTACCATTATTTCGCTCGCAATCGGCTCCAACTTGCATGTAAAAAGTCAAAATCTAACTATTTTCCTCCTCCACAGACTTTGACCCAGGGAATAGACAAAACAAACCGCCGCCATGGACGCGATCAAGAAGAAGATGCAGGCGATGAAGCTGGAGAAGGACAACGCGCTGGACCGCGCGCTCCAGTGCGAGCAGGAGGCCAAGGACGCCAACCTTCGCGCTGAGAAGGTAACTAGTGGAGAAGTAGACTAATGGAGAAGTGGCAGCGACTAGACCACGCGTTGGACGGCTCTCATGTGCGAGCAGCAGGCCTCGGACGCGAACCTTCGCGCTGAGAAGGTAACTAGTGGAGAAGTAGACTAATGGAGAAGTGGCAGCGACTAGACCACGCGTTGGACGGCTCTCATGTGCGAGCAGCAGGCCTCGGACGCGAACCTTCGCGCTGCGAAGGTAATTAGTGGAGAAGTAGACTAATGGAGAAGTGGCAGCGACTAGACCACGCGTTGGACGGCTCTCATGTGCGAGCAGCAGGCCTCGGACGCGAACCTTCGCGCTGAGAAGGTAATTAGTGGAGAAGTAGACTAATGGAGAAGTGGCAGCGACTAGACCACGCGTTGGACGGCTCTCATGTGCGAGCAGCAGGCCTCGGACGCGAACCTTCGCGCTGAGAAGGTAATTAGTGGAGAAGTAGACTAATGGAGAAGTGGCAGCGACTAGACCACGCGTTGGACGGCTCTCATGTGCGAGCAGCAGGCCTCGGACGCGAACCTTCGCGCTGAGAAGGTAACTAGTGGAGAAGTAGACTAATGGAGAAGTGGCAGCGACTAGACCACGCGTTGGACGGCTCTCATGTGCGAGCAGCAGGCCTCGGACGCGAACCTTCGCGCTGAGAAGGTAACTAGTGGAGAAGTAGACTAATGGAGAAGTGGCAGCGACTAGACCACGCGTTGGACGGCTCTCATGTGCGAGCAGCAGGCCTCGGACGCGAACCTTCGCGCTGCGAAGGTAATTAGTGGAGAAGTAGACTATAGAATAGAGAAGTGGCAGCGTCTTGACCACGCTTATTTGCGAGCAACAAGCCACGGACGCCAACCTTCGTTTGCGCTGAGAAGGTAACTACTGGAGAAATAGACTAATGAAGAAGGACAACGCACTGGGCGGCGCTCATGTGCAACCAAGTACCATATCCTTGATCGCATAGCAGTTGCACCAGGCTAAGCACTCCTACATTCGCGGTTAGAATCAGAGTCGATCGGTCGGTGCTGACTTTATTATAAAGATTTAAAAGTATTAAAATTCTATAGGTTCTACGATTACGATTTCATAATCCAAGCAAAAACGCATACGTGATTTTCTTAATCAATCTTATTTAATGTCATTACGTTTAAAATTTACCACATACAAAGTTTACATGCCAACATTTTTCGTGCCACTACGTGAGTGACCGTATGTTTTTGTATGTGTAGGCCGAGGAGGAGGCGCGCCAGCTTCAGAAGAAGATCCAGGCGATCGAGAACGACCTGGACCAGACCCAGGAGTCCCTCATGCAGGTCAACGGCAAGCTGGAAGAGAAGGAGAAGGCTCTGCAGAACGTGAGTACCTAGCTTTACTAGCAGTTGAAGATGAAGAGTAACTGCGTGGTAACATTCATAGAAAACTCGCAGCCCGAGTCTGTCACGAATAAAGGAAAATATAATGTGATCCGCTGCAATGTCCGCAGTATTTGAATTAGTAACATTTTTTTATTACCTATATATTTACCGCTATAGTCATGTAAACGTAACCTGCATAATTATTATTTATTATTTACATGCCATGATCGCAAATTATGACTACAAATGTTTTTGTATGTTTGTGTTCAGTGTCAGAAGGAACTCTCTTTTCAGTCATAGTGGATTGGTATTTTTGGTCGTGGCTATGAGAGCATAATGCGTTGTGAACATCTATAAACTGTACTGTAGGTACTTTACTATAACTACATTTCATTTACTATATTGCATCACATGCAGTAGCTACGAGTTTTCTATTGAGTGGACCACTAAGTTACAACCTTATTTTCGGTGGCATTTCAATAAGCAATGTTTGTTTAGCATTTGTCCGTGTTATAGTTCAACACAACACTTTTTGTATTAAAAATAATATAGAATCTAAGTGTGATATTTGTCTAAAATGGTGCTAATTGAAGTGTCACCATTCCATACAAACGGAAGTGGGTTAAACGGTGCATGTGGGTGTTTTGGAACGGTGGTGGTGCAGGTGGTCAGTACCCTTAGTTTGAGTTAAGTTAACGTGACCGGTGATTGACGATTTTTATGGAGAATAGTGCAGCGCCTCTAGCGGTTACTTTGTAGAACTACATTTCTCCATACGCAGTCGCTAGCGAGTACGGTCACTGTAAACTTACGGTAAGGGTAGTGAAGCCTAGAGGGTGGTGGGTAGACTATTAGAATCTGTAGAGGAGCTTTCATCTAGATGGTATGGTCAACGCGTACCTACACTAAAAGAACGAAATTAGCCAAGTAATGTCAAACTTTACTACAAAATAGCACAGATATTAGTTGCATCGGTAACTATGGTAATCGGTGCTAACCTACTTTATTAGTAGGTAGGAACATTCACGGCGGTGAATTCGCAAATGTCTCAGGTGTTTATGGCCCGATCTGGGGCTTTACGAACTACTGCCCGTGGACTGTCTACAGTTTTATGTCTTGCCTTGCTCAGGAAGTGAGATTTTTTCCTGCGTAGCGGGCAGGAAATCCTACTTACAGCCTAGGGTGACGAAAAATATAATTACGTGATAAAGGAATTCTTACCAATGTACCGTTACTTTCGAAGTAAAGCGTGCGTAAAGGCAGCGATTATTATATGTATACCTACATATATTACTGCCGTGCTCCGATAAAAGGTCGTATCATTGTATCGATTCGATAGTAAGATACGCCTTTTTAATGTAGCGCGACAAATTAGCAGAAACCGGGTTTGGCCAGCTTGATTGGAATCGAAATGTCGAAGTTGACCTGCACAGTTATTATTACGAGTATATAATATATAGCGCCAGAGCCCTGTTGCATTAAAAGGCTTGCATTATAAGTATATTGGCGGGGCGTAATTTTTAGGATCCTCAAAAGGAAAAAACGAAACCCTTACAAGACTCAAACTGGTGTCCGTCCGTCCATCTGTCGGTCAAGACCCTTTATCTCAGGAATTATTAAATCATAAAAAAATCTTTATTTAAAGTACGTAAACCAGTTTTCTAACGGTAAAGTTAAGTTTGTCGCCCAGTACTACAGTTTCTCTTTTCTTTAGAGCAATATATATATGCAGTGCTGTCATAGTTTGTACGGAACCCTCGGTGCGCGAGGTCAACTCGCACTTGACCGGCTTTTTTATGTTCACCTTAAAAGCAAAGCCTAACACTGGCTATGTCCTAAATTGAATGGTCGTGGGTATTTGACCATACGGAATTTGGAACAGTCGAAATACCATTACAAATTGCATGGAATAACGATAAAAAGCTCCTTTTGAGATGCAATGAGACTTTGATTAAGTAATAGTTAAACATTTGTCATCACACTTGCTCGTAAAGAAGGGTTTACATGCTAGAAAATCGGGCGGTAAGTCGTAAATTACGCCCTAGGGCGGTAAGTATTTTTTATCACACTTTAAGGGTTTACATGCTAGAAAACCGGGCAGTAAGTCGTATATTACGCCCTAGGGCGGTAAGTCATTTTGGTATTGACTACTATTTATTACTTTTGATTTATTTCCTCCAAAGTGTGATGAAAAACGTCGTACGTGGCTGGTGGTAAAGGAATTCCAAACGCGTGTCATTAAAGCCCTCGCCTTCGGCTTCGGGCTTCTAATAGACACTCGTTTGCAATTCCTCGTTTACCACCCTTGTGACGTAATATACGTCACGTTCTATGATTTTTTAAATGTATAGTACATTACGGCAGAGACCAGTAAGTAAGCCATACTGGCCGAGTAGGAATTAGACGGACCGAGCCGTAGGCGAGGTCCGGATATAATACGAGGCCAGGATGGCTCTTACGGTCGAAGCAAGTATAGTGCTTTTCTCAAAAATTAAACAAGAAAATTAGATTAAAATTATATTTTGTAGGTGACATTCATATTCGGCCATTTTCCAATGAATATTTTTGTTATATCCCATTTTTATTATTACACATTGTGATATTCGTCGTCGCAGGCACCATTAACTCCCATGATAACAACCTATAACAAAAATAATTATGAGTTTATACTTGGATAAAAGATATACTTATATCGTTATCAAATAGTGGCAGCATTTATTTACCTTCATCGCCAAAATGGTTATCATCTAGAGCTTGATTTAAGAACTTTTCTATATTTTGCTGCTGAATATTTGTGATTTATTTCCTTTGTAGCCATCCGATTGTCTCAGAAAGATAGTTGCAATATTCTGACCTTATCACACATTATCTGACCAATTATTAACTTGATTTTCTTCCTTCCATTTAATGAATCTCTTGTATTTTTTTATATCTCCTTGGATTTAGTCGGTAGTAAATTATTTTAGCTAACTCTGCCTCCGCTTTTAAGTATGGAGGAGAGCCGTCTATTCGGAATCAGGCTCGTTTGAACTCATTTTTGCTGAATTATTGTAATAGATCACACAAACAAATTTGAAATTTTTGTCTTTTAATTGAAATACCGCCTTAATTTCTTTTTTTATAAATACTGCGTTTAATTATTTGCACTGTCTTACAAATGTAAGTCTTAAAGATAAAATTTAATTATTGTTATACATTGTTGTATTTTCTAACTAATTTTCATATCATCAAGCTTACCTTCAATTTTAACTCCGAGGTTTTTTATAAACGACACAAAAAGGAAGGAATTCCGAAATATCATTGTCATTTTACACAGCACAATTATGAACTAAACGCTGCATACAAACTTCCGCACTAAACCTTGTCGCTACTTTTTTTTTTTTTAATATGCATCTTGAGTTACGTTTATACTGCCAATAGAGCTAACCTCTTTTTATTTTACATTTGCTCTTAGGGGTCAATTGCAAAAAAATTGTACATAGTTAAGGGCTTTAATTAAAACAATGTTAATTGATTCCTTTGTGTGACGAAAGTTACCCATACATTTTGTATGACTAAAAAAAAAAATAAAAAAAAAAAAATCAAAAAAATCACACAAAGGAAGCGATCGTATTTAATGTTAACTAAGCCTTTAACTATGTACAATTTTTTTGCAATCGACCCTTAGTGTAAATTGCAAGTGTAAATGTCGTCTCTTTCTATTTAATCTATGAAAAAGGGACGCCACTTTTTAATTTCTACAATTTGCTGTCGCACTGTACCTATAATTAAAACAATTTGTGGAATGCATCCTTTTTACATTTATATACGACCTCATCGCCTTCACATCCTTAGTTTTTTTAAAGGTCGGTGACGATGTAAATCGTGTTTCGATATTCAAATATCTTGATATGTAATAGGAATTACATACTTACTTACTGGACAAATATTGATTCCAAATTTAAAATCTCGCTGTTTACTGGACACTTCTAAAAAGTCTTCGGTATGTTCCGCTTACTGTAGTCTATCTAGCGATGGTAAGGCAACATTACATGCAATTTTTGAGAAAATTAATTTTTCACAAGTATTTTAATTACACAAACAAATTTAACAAATAGATACATCAAAATGTACATCTACCTATATTCATGCAAAATAATTGGCGGTCTTTTTAACGTTTCGTTCGTCGTGTGGCAAAACAATGAAAACAACGACTTCATTAAGCGGCTAAATCATTTCATTATGGAAAAAGTTAACGGTTACAAATCTTGCACAACATGCGCCGTTGATTGTTTATGTTTAATTAAACGTAAATACCCGCCAGTAAATGTCAAGTCTAATTTTAAACCTATAAAAACGTTCGAATCTATTTTTCTCGATGACATTACGTTACGCCAGTATTATTCCGGATGGCGGAAACACGTGTGTGCCAGATACATTCAGTAGTTGTTATAAGATGCTGTCCGGTGCATAGTGTAGTTTAATACGCTCCAGGGGGCTAGATACTCGCGCGCGGTTATTTTCGGCCTCTGACACCTAATATGGGCCCGCTGCCCGGTGTTTCGGTAAAAATAGACGCGTTCGACTCATCGACGTTCTTAATGTATGGGATTTACTCCTAACGACTCAATCAATAGCTGTATTGAGTAATTGAGTGCTTTAAAGTTTCATTTGGAAGTATTTTCTACTTTAAATAATAAATCGTAGTAACGTATTACTGTATAAAAGTTGTATTCCTAACAGTTCCAGGGTCGATTGCAAAAAAATTGTACATAGTTAAAGGCTTAGTTAACATTAAATACGATCGCTTCCTTTGGGTGACGAAAGTTAGTCATACAAAATGTATGGGTAACTTTCGTCACACAAAGGAATCAATTAACATTGTTTTAATTAAAGCCCTTAACTATGTACAATTTTTTTGCAATTGACCCTCCATACATCTGAAGTTCCAAATACTCGCGCGCAGTAATGTAAACAAAAGATTTCCGCTCAGTCGGTAAAGCAGATCAGAAAGTTAAACAAAAGATGGCAGCAGAGTGGCGACGGCAGCGCCGCGCGCGGCGAGACGATGCAGACGCCAGTCAACATGGCGGCCGCCTGAGCCAGCGCGGCCGGAGCGCGCCTCGAGCAGAGATGTCCGCGTCCGCGCCCCACGCCCACGGGCGCACCCCCGTGCGGCGCAGGGGGCACCAACACCACCCGCGGCTCCGGGGCGATCGCGCGCCCGCCCCCCAGGCCGCAAACACCGATCCGTCCAAACAAGTGACCTTAGACAGTCAAACAGACGATGTTGTGCCTTGTGTCAATAGTGTTAGTGAATCTCAACAAGTGACAAGGACGAACGGTGACGATACACTTTCGAATCGAAACGTAATAGAGGAATTTTCGAATATTGACGATGAAGACGAATTTGATAAAATAATAGCGGGAGTCGAGTTGCGTGATAGTTCGGACGATGATTTTTCGAATAAAGAAGAGAGGTCGGCGGGAGACGGCGCGGAGGTGCCCGCGCTCGCGGATGCGTCAGACGACGATCCGGAGACTGCGGAGCTGGCCCGGCTGCGGTGCACAAGCGTGTGCACCGAGGTGTTGGCGGAGCGCGAGAGTCGCAGGCGGCGGCGCTGCGCTGATTACCCCGGCCTGGCCTTCGGCAGCTCAATATTTTCATCCGACACGATGATGAAATTCTCGATCATCAAGAATGAATTGCAGAATATCAAGAACACTGCTTTGAAAAGGGTAATGTCCTATATTATTTGAGTTATCGGTGGGCCGTGCGAGTGAGTTAGGCGGGCCAACTGCGCCAGAACTATTTTTAATCGCGATGAGGCGGAATGTTGATGCTTCTGTGCCGCGGCTCGCATCGTTCGCGTCCGATCAGCTGAGCCTGACATTTCGTTTGACATGTTTATGCTTGGCACTGCATTCCGACACGCCAGATGGCGCCGCGGTCACCGCAACCACGTGGCTCGAAACTTTTAAAAGTAAATACAATTAATTATTCGATTAGGTCTTAGGATTTATAAATGAAATTCCTTATAAAACTACTATATACCTAGATATAGTTTCGGATTATTAAATTCAAGGTATCTTTTCATGCCCGTTTTTTTTTTATCTCAAGTGTTCAGGTATCGCTGTATTAATAATCAGATTCAGACTAAAGAAAAACTGATAAGAATTTTCTGTCCTACTGAGATAAATTTTATAGTCAGTCTTTTAACTATGAACCAAAAAGATATTCTAGTCATGTAAAAAATATTCTAATAGAACTTCCAATGGCCAAACTAATGGATGAATAAGTTAAAGAATCATGCTACTCTAATTTACATACTAAATTTAACATTCTATGATTTTTAAATGTAATTAATAATTATTATTCTATTGGCTCTAAAACACAATCACTATGCAGACAGTGAGTGGGCAGGGAACTTTCTAAATTATTCCAACAAAGATTACATACTCACTGAACAATTGTAAATGCCACTTCAATACCTGCTTATATGAGAAAGCCAAGTTACATAACTGTTTTTATAACTTTTATATTAAAGATTTGTTTAGAAAAAAAAAACAAATAGGGGAGTAAATTAAAATCAATAAACATACAGGGTGTAGAAATTACCAAAATAAATGATATTACAAAAATATTACAAAAACAGAAATGGTTACAGAAGCTCGCACCAGGCATATAAGGGACTAGTTTACGGCACTGATTGATAACAAGGTTATCATAAAAGTAGCCTTCTAATTATTTAATTCCCATTTCCTTTCTATAAAAATTCTTATTTTGAGATTAAATAAATAAATAAATAAATAAATATTAAGGGACAATCATACACAAATCGACCTAGTCCCAAACTAAGCAAAGCTTGTACTATGGGTACTAGACGACGATATACATAATATATAAATACATATATAGATAACATCCATGACCCAAGAACAAATATTTTGCACAAATATTTGCCCCGGCCGGGATTCGAACCCGGGACCGCCGACTCAGTAGGCAGGTGTCTACCAACCGAGCCAAACGCGTCGTCAAATCGATTATTTTCATAATACCTTTAATAAGATTATTGTGCCATAGATATTTAGATCAAAGTACACAGAAAAATTGAAATGCATAACCTGGCAGAAGAGACCAGGAATTGAACCCGGTACCTCCGGATTAAAATAAAAAATTGTGGTGTGTCACATTAAAAATAATTAATGAGACACTACATGTATCATAAATTTATAAGATTATTGTGATAGAGGTCTTGTAGTTTAAACAAGTTAGTTATAAATAGCAACTGGCTTATACAACGCTGAGTATATAAATAGCAGGCTGATAACTCCAATGAAGCATTTAGTAAATTGTTAGCTAATGAGGAATATATACACGATTGCCTCGGTAGAAACAGGTAATGCATTCATGATTGTCCGAGTCATTATGTCCTAAGCAATGAATTAACCAAACACAGTGATAGTGATAACACACTTTGTTAATTAAAAAAATAACATGATTGTTAGTTATGAAATCTATGTATACTTATTAGGGTTCTTTGACAAGTATTAAAATAAGTGTTAAAAGAAGGAATGTCTTCAAAATCTTCAAATTTAACCCACATTGGATGTTATGACCCTGACCTGACTGAGTTACTTTAAGAACTAAATGGTTACCAGGAAAAATAGTCAAACAAATCACTTTCTTTACTTTACCAATCATAACCTGCCTTGCCCACAGATGGTTGATTGGCAGACCGCCTGGTATTTTTCGAGGCTAGAGCTTACTCAAAATTGTAGGTCCAAATAGTATTAAATTGATATCTATTCACCTTATACAAGATATCTAGTCTCCTGTGATACCTATTGTAAAGCTTGTTGTGCCGGCTTGTTGTGATTTTGAAAAATCCTCTACACATATACAGATCAAACTAGATATTTTCTTTTGTGCTTCATATTTGGGGTTAGTCCATAGTTCACAAAATCCATGACCTTATATTTTCTTGGTAATAATATACCTAATTGAATGAGTCAGCTTACAGCTGTCATGGCATGACATTCCAGTGAGCTCTTTTAAACCATGTCCATGTTAGGTAATGCTAGCCTTATACATTAACATGGTTGAACATATGGCATGTGGTATACATAATGTCTATCTGTAATGTTTTTAATAGTCAAAGTCAACATATGTTGCCTTTGGTATTATAGTATTCAAATAATTTATTTTACATTTAGAGGACTAGTGCACCTTCAATATTTTAGCTGTTAATTATATACCTACATTTTACAGGTACAAAAATGAGAAACAGAATTTTGTGAAGTCAGATCTAATTGACGTAGGCAGCGCACAGGGCAAATGAAATTTGGTTCGGCGGTAAAACCAATTTAACACATCCTTTAGAGTCATCACAGCTACACAGCGACAACTGGGTTGTTACGTAGAAAAGAACTTAGAAGTTCCAACCCGTTTACAGCTCGTTGTAACTAGGTTTTATAAGCTTGGAACTTTGGACTTCATTTGTATGCGACGCCATAGATACCAAACTTACAGTCAACGAGCAGTAGGAGCGGCACATACTTGTTTAATTACAGTACCTATTTACAATGTAGGTAATTTTACATATAAGACCGTCTTATAGGTACCATGTACATATAACAATAGGTACGATAATTTATTAATAACTTGTATATTTATGGTCATAGTTCGTAGTTCTCAGCGTTCTGATATCATTTTTTAAATCATGCTGATGCTGTGAAGTATAATTATCGTGATAAGTGAAATGCCGTTTGACAGACATCTTTATTTAGACCAAGTAACAAAAAAAATCTGTCGTGGTCATGCATAGCGGAATTTTAAAACAGCTAAATACTTTCCAAGTGACGTCATCGCTTATACGAATTTCGGACATTACTTTACGGCCGTGTTTCACTTGTTTGCCGCTAATTCACTCGAATTGGTTCGGGTTACTGCCGGTTGTTGGTGCAGGCGCTAGGGTCGCACCGCATAGCCACGCATAGCACTGAAGGTTGTAATAAGGCGCCCTAGATGGCGTTGCTAGTCTCAATGGAAGTATGTTCATAAGAATATAAAATGTAATAAGAACTTAACATTTTCATTGTTCAAGTAATTTTTTATACTTAATTACCCATATTTAATCTCCAACCCATCATATGCGGTTTAGTAATTTATAACGATGATCAAGATTTTTCCCATGATTATAAATTTGGGCACGACTAGCCCTATGTATGACTATCGCCCACTTCCGTTTTTTTGTTGTGAAGTCATTGGACCGTTTCACCCATCCCATGATTTTGGTAATTCTTTTTCAAACCCCACTTTTCACCCTACAGGATGTAGTTTCCGCGACGTATAACAGGTGGAGTTGGTAGTCATCGTCGCACGGTCGATTGTTTAGTGACGTGACGTTTGCCGTGCCTTGTGTTGCTGTCAAAGTCATTTCATGTTTCGTTCGAAGAGAATGTGTAGTGTATAAAATACTAATTTGTTTCGTGTTAATCGTTTATCATTGTAGGTTTTGATTATTAGTTATCGTTTAATGCATAAAAGTGCACGTCATTAGGCAGATTACGATAAAGTTGAGCGTCTAGGTTGGTGGCGGCCATTTTACTCGCCGGCTGTGTTCATTCGTGCCGAGCCCATCTCTGCGATACGGAGCGGTAGCGAGCGGGGCAGTCAGTTGGCATTTTCGCGAGTTGAGCGGAGGTGTCTTTAGTTTTTAGCTTTTAGGCTTGTAATCTAAACATAAAAGTGCATAAAAATGACGACAAACATGCAGCAAGGAACGATTCTGGACGTTTTGAAGAAGAAAATGCGCCAGACCAAAGAGGAAATGGAAAAATACAAGGATGAGTGCGAGGAATATCACAAACGGTTACAAGTGGAAATAATGCGGAGGGAAGAAGTAAGAATTGTGTATTGTTAACGTGCTTAGTGTTCTGTGTAATCCTCGATGTGTAAATATTTGTGACACGGTTATCAAACCGGGAAATATGGAAGTTATCACTCCTTCGGTTACTATCTACCTATAGTGAGTAATGTCCGGCCATACTTTAGGTGTGCGGGCGACGTACGCATATTTCCGTCCCTTTCCGATTGATCTTGCGAAAAAGAGATAGGAAAGAATATTTTTCGTCTTCCTAAAACTTAGTGATGTCCTGAAAATTAAAACATGTTATCGACATGCTCAATTGTCTGATGTGGGATCTATCTTTGGTCTGTGAAGGCTACCGTGAAATTAACCTTACATAATTGCCTGTTGAATGGTTCGTACGGTGGTTTTTAAGTTACACGTAACAGGTTTGGTTGCGTTGGAGGTCGTATAGGTACCGGTCTTTTGTGGCACATGTAGAGCGAGTCGACGGGTCCGCGAGCCGGCACCCTTTATGCATTCCTGTTGTTCGGACGTCCTCGGAGGGCCGCTGGCGCCAGATAGGCGTGTCCGACCTCTTCGCCGTTATCGCTGTATGACGTAACCCTATACGGCAGCGAGGCCCTGCCGGCCAACACCTATGAACGGTATAATTATCTCCTAGCGTTGTCTAAATTCCCAGTTAATAAGCCTTACTTCATGTTTTTAATTTATTTCATATGAGCACAAGTCTTATCAGACTACGTATATCAGACGTGAGATAAGACATCCACAACGGTTAGGCAATATAGGTAATATTAGGTGGTATGTGCTATCATAATCACCAATAGGTGAAATTGTAAGGTTGGATGAGTCAAATCCAAATTAAGAGATGTGTAATGACCACCGCGTTTACCGTGGGTGTAAAAACTAACATTGAACTGTTTGGTGTCGTCTAAACACTTCAGAGTGCCATAAATGTCATTCACAGTTAAATTTGGGAAAGATATCTAAAGTTAGAACTTGTAACCTGTTGAAATTCTTACGATTCATCATGTTAATACCTCTTGAAATTTGACTCATCCGCAGTAATGAGGTACTAATTGCTCTTAAAAATTGTAGGCACTTGCTTCGATGTTCATATAAAACTAATTTTACGTTTCGTTAATGAAAATAAAATTTGTTCGACAATAAGTTTCTATTTTGAATGTCACAACCCCAATAAATTGGAAGTTGAAGGTTTTATCGCAGAGGTTTGATTACAATATTAAATTTCACAATCGTATTTCACAGCTTACTGTGGACTTCACAAGCCCTTCGCGTGACCGTATGCCGCCTATTGTATTACAATTCATTGGGCTTGCCATTGTGCTCATATCAATAGACTCGAGCCCTGCTTTTTCCGATACCATTTAATTTAAACAATGTTAAAATTTACCAGAAAGACTCATGCGGAACTAACTGACGAAGGGAACAGGTTCATTCATACAGATTCATCATCAAGTTCATAGACCCCACCTCAGGCTATTTGACTAATGTCTATAAAATAGCCTTAAACATCAATTAGAGGCATGTTCGAGTTCAAGGTGACGAGACAGTCGAGCGTCACGAGGTAATAAACACTCGTCTGAGCTTACGTGTAACTTTTTACTTCAAATGAGAGTCCGATCTGCTTTTATCAGATCGTTCTACGTACTGACTCGATTAATTGTTTTAAAGAAAGCATTGACGGCGAGGCAATTGTTTGTGGTCTATAAATAACCGCCACGGGTGACGACACAGGATAAAAGGAGGAGAAACTGGGACTCGTTAGCGCTTCCTCGCGGACAAGGACGCGTGATGTCATGAATATATCGGCGCGACACTTGTCACATAAACAAACACGGATTGTTCCCGGTTAATTGGGGTTCCTGTTAAAGTTTGTTTTGATTTGATTCTTTGTGGGAGACGAATGTAGGAACTAAATAAATATAATTTAGTTCTGCGTACTATCACATTTTATAATAAAAAAATGGTACATAATAATTTAGTATCTATCAGCTTTTAAAATCCAAAGTTTCTAGTCAAAAGGAGGTAGGAGGAGGAGGAGGAAGGTCTGTGAATGATTTTATGGAAAAATCCTTTGAAGAATCTTGGATAAAAACCCAGACGCCGGTTGGAATAAATCATTCCTAATTCGGTTGTTGGTAGTACGGCCATCAGTATGCCACTGTCGTGTCGTGAATTCGAAACGTGTATTGTGTAGACGTTTAACAATGCGACTTTGGCAATGCGGACATGTATAAGATGTAAATGTTTGCTGCTAAACTTACATCTAGTACTCACTTTTTTACCTTTTAATTCGTGCTTCAACGCGCGATAATAACAGTGTATGATACTTAGATGCTCATGTTTAGATGTTTAACATTGCGCGCGGGGTGTTGTTAATTGTTATCGATAAATACCACACGCATCACTAGCGTTGTTAATTTGTATGAAATTGGAGCAATTAATAATTATTATGCAACGTGCCTACGGTTTCTGTGAAGGATAATTCAGATGAATATTCCGTACAGAATCACATTTGCTTGGCATTTAGGTACTTATCTCATATTCATACGAGTTGGTACCTTCGTTTACCAACTTATATATGGGATGATTTGTTGTTTTACCTTATATGTGATAAGTAATAAGCGCAGCGGAAATTTTCGTAATTTATTGATGTGAATTTCATCTGTTTAAAAGTTAAAGGTCACTATAAATGTCAATAGTTTCGGATTACTTCTGATGTGTCAACAAAGTGTAATTTGCTTGATAATAACGATAATCGAACAAATTAATTTAAAAGTTCTACAAATATAACATAACGTGACATTGTATATGTGCCATAAATTTCTAATCCATGGTTAGTTAGGTTAGGTGTTTTTTGGTTATATATTTCGTTGAAAATAAACGTATGGGGATAAAGTAAGTTGTAATCTGTTTAAGGCAAAATCCTTTTAGTAAAAATCTTTTGGCGTTTTTCATTGTTTTGTGGTACACTTTTGACCATGATAAGGATATCGTTAGTAAATAAGTAATAGATAATAACATTAAAAGTAATGAGACATTACATGTTTCATAAATTTATGTTAAAGTAATTTAAACCGGTATTAATGTTTGCCCGTTTTCAGGCTGAGTCCGAAGTTGCCGCCCTCAACCGACGCATCCAACTGCTGGAGGAGGACCTCGAGAGGTCCGAGGAGCGTCTCGCTACCGCCACCGCCAAGCTCGCGGAGGCCAGCCAGGCCGCCGATGAGTCCGAACGGTGAGTCAGAACACAACCTGATGAGGAAGTGTAAATATTAGGAATATAAGGGGAGCTGATAATATACCTACGACAAATAATCCCTAAAACAATACAACAGGTCATGCTGTTGCTTAATATTACTGATGGATCATGGATTATTTTTATTAGCTGAATAGAAAATATAGTTATGTTTAAAGTACTGTTGGGTTAATCCTACTGATTACTATAATTGAAGAGGGTAGGGAGTACACATCATTGATTGTTGATTAGATATCATTATCATCGAAATTTGGCAGGATTATATGTACAGAAATAAATACAACAGCAATATCAGATATCAAAAGTTGACAATCTGTGTGTTTTTATACAGTCTCCAATTTACTTAACATTTGTTTGAGAAATACGTATGACCCGAACATACAATAAAATAATCGCAGAAGGTACTTGTTTGGTCATTGTAACCTTTTGTCAATTTGAGAACAAGTAAATGAACATTGACACACTGCAAGTGTTAGTTGTTGAGACTTCCAAGAAGTTGACAGTGACTAAACATATGCGCGATGCGTGGTAACTCCAGAGAAAATAGGTACATCTTTTAGAACTACCATTGATTTAATTAGTCTTCAAATGCAGCCATACAATAAAGTCTTAATACCTACATACGAAACAGACATGCAGATATTTAGTTGCTTGCTGATTTCTTATAAAACCTTATTGTATGGTTTCCAAGTTCAACAGTACCTAAATGGATTAGCCCCCTAAGTTTTGTGTGCATGAGTGCTTTCGTTTTTATTTTCGCCCATAACCACCGTATTTCTTGATCCTTTAAAAAATCGTGTCAAAAGCCACTGACGTTTTATCGATATCGATGTTTATAACACGCATGTGTTTGGCCCCGCACTAACCAGAATACGCAAGGCGTTGGAGAACCGAACCAACATGGAGGATGACCGGGTCGCCATCTTGGAAGCCCAGCTGTCCCAGGCCAAGCTCATCGCTGAGGAGTCGGACAAAAAATACGAAGAGGTGACAGCTTATCATCGTCATAATCGAGCATACGCCATCAGTAACTAAAACTTTATGACAGTGTTTTACTCCCTCGGTTTAGCGATCACTGCCTAAAAAGCTATTACATCTGTATTGAAGCAAGAAATTTTGTTACGATACATGCTGCAGTTTTAGAGTATAGACACGTTAGAGGATGATACTGTCACAGTTACTGATCGTGTCTATGTAAAAGTATTTCATTGTTATATAAGTGCGTGAGCTCTTAAAATTCAATAACATTATTCTCCACGGATAAAGTGTGATTATTGTTACGAATTAACTGAGTAATAAATTGAAATTTAGCGGGTATTTTAAGGGCTCTTTTAATAGATGTGATATACTGAGTACTTAATTTATTTAGTTTATGAATATGATAAATTTTAAATTTTGATAGACCCGGGATTGATACATTACCATTATCATTTGCGGACTATCGAACTTAAACAAGGGTCAAGCAGTTATTTTGAGTATTTCCAATTGGTCTATGAATTGTACTTATGTCCATGTTTCAGTTTAAAAACAAAAAGTAAAATACAAAATAAATAGCTAAAATAATTATATTTTTTTGTATTTGTGACATGAACCAGTGAGGCAGTCAACCAATCTGGAATGAACTTGTCTTTCCTTTTCAATGTAACCCAAATGAGAACGATAATAATCATAATGTAATGATCCCGTGTTTACTTATAATTAATCTGTATTGCGTATGACAACATTGGAATTGACCCTGCTATGTACGAGTGCTACTCACTCGGACAAGTACTCAGTATACATTACATCTAGTGTTATTTCTTATAAAAGTTAGCAATTTCGAAAGGTTTAAGGTTAAATACAATTTTGGTCACATTATTATGATAGAATTGATTTAAATATGATTACGTTTTCGCTTAATTGGTCATCGACGACCTAAAGAAATTCGCGTAACCTTATAAGAATAATAACACGTCATATTCGACATTCTCAGACTTATAAGTTCACGTTTTGCACACAGCACCATAATAATAGACAAATATGGTAAAGTGAATGCGAAACTGGATTTATAAGTTTTGAATGTCAACATTTTAGTGTTGCATAAATTACTATACTTATTTGTATAGGTATATTGCAGCATTTTACATGTTATCCTTGTTTTTCTTTGCTGTATATCCATGATCATTATGTGTTAAGAATTTGTAATGAGCATTAACAGTTACATTTACCGCTGTACCAATTGTCTAAAAATATTTCCAAAAGCGGTTTTTATGTGATTCTAAATAAAATTATAGTTATGAATGGTCTCCGAGTGCGGTTACTATAAACAGCTTAATGCTCGTCACATTAAATTTGACAGCATTCCACAGCAGTATCCGGCCGAACGAGTCGCTTTGTGTGTTCCTTCCGTGTTGCATGTCTAACTCTGGGTCACCCTTGATAGTCGAACCGTCCATCTATGACGAAATCGTCGATTCCCATTATTTTCCTACATAGATTCGGTAAGTGATGTTGTTTATTGGATGTAGTGCCCGCAAGGTGCTGGAGAACAAGTCCTTGACCGATGAAGAGCGCATGGACGCCCTCGAGAACCAGCTGAAGGAGGCCAGGTTCCTCGCCGAGGAAGCCGACAAGAAATACGATGAGGTCTTTATCGCGTCGATGTTGTTTGGTTTGCGCTTGCTTGAAGTACCCACACGTTCAGTGTGGTCTGTGGACTTCAATGGTTTGTTTCCTCCCCCAAATAGCCCTTAATAGTTTCTCGTTAATGTCTCAAAACGTAACATCGAAGACTAATCCAGATTAAGTTTTGTTTGAGTTACTAACATTTAATACGCCTAGTAACAAATGCAACGATGTTGCATTCCCTATTTGGCGTGTGCTTTGTCTAGATATGTTCTAGCATGACACGAGTTACAAAGAACTCTTTATATCACGACTTCATTTTATCGGGATGTGATTAGACATCCATCTCCGACTCCCTATTTTTAAGTACGCCGCTGAATCGCTTTGTTATTCGAAACATATGCGCGGCCAGATGGTTATACATGCCCCAATTTCCCTGACACGAAGGTCCGTAAAGCCTGCATCCGTAGAAGGAATCGTATCGTGTCTGATCTTGGTTCGTTCACCTTATATGGCGGCACAAGTCTCCTTGGTCCGCATATGTTGTTACATAAGATTTACTTCCATTTACGAAGTCGCTCAAGACCAAACGGCTGTGATAAGCTCGTAATTACATTTAAAATTATTGCTTTACCGACGGTTGATTGTTGGGTTTTGATGTCCAGGTGGCCCGTAAGCTGGCCATGGTTGAGGCTGACTTGGAGCGTGCGGAGGAACGTGCCGATGCCGGCGAATCGTAGGTTTCCAACACAGACCCTCGGAGGAACCCCGCCGTGCTCGATATTGTATGCTAGTCACACGAAAAAAAAAAGCAAATTCATTTTGATTGCTGTGATCAAAACGCATATACAATACTGAGCTGGTTCGGCTATCCCGAGACCTTGTTTTGCTAGTTTTAGCGCCGTTCTGCATGGTTGTTCATTAGCATTCTTAACATTGCTGCACCGTAACACGATTTACCTACATTGGTATTTCTAACATTGGCGCTCACTGTTATTTTTATTGCATGTCAATCTAGGTCGTCCCCGAGCCGGCGTGCGAGACATTTAGTTTTATATTTAGTTTAATTTGCATCATAAAAGGTGTTGTTGTTTAATCATTTCCTGAAATGGCAACGCCGCTTATTTTTAAGTACGGTCAGCGCCATTCACGTCATCCCGTGACGTAAGTGACGCCGGCCTATAGATCGAACTAAAACAAGGGTTGCCCCATCTCATGGATATTTCTATGCAATGTTAACTATCATGTCCATGTGTCGACTAAACTTCCTCTTCAGTGTGTGTACCGACTAGTGGCTGTAGGTTAGGTCGCCAGGAAATATGTGTGGTATAGGGCAATTTTCGTTTTCAGATATGCACCGCATTACACCAGAATTACTGGCCGTATGCGTGCCGCACATATGCAAGCGCACACATCACATAATGAATACGATAATGCACTAGATAGCACATAGATATTTTTTTATAATTGTTTACAAAAAGTAAAATTTAGAGCTAAATGTTTTGGGACAACCCTCGTTTATTTTTAACCGTGACGCCGCCGCCCTCGACTGACCGCTTGTGTGATCCCGCCATGTTTTTAAATTGCTTTGCTTTGTGTCTATTTTAGCAGGCAACGGCGACCGGACGATCGTTCCGGCTAGTATTCCGTCCTGAACCACCTATAACCCACTTAAAAATCGCCGTGCCTGAAACCTCACCTAGCCCTTATCCTTAACACATCCTATGCACTTGAATAACTAGTTGAAGGCGTATAGCACCATCACTGCACCAGCGAGGGTCGAGAGCGGCGCCGTAGCGTAGCGTAGTGTGTGTTGTGTGTGCGTGTGTACTAACGCGCGGCCGGCCATAGGTGGCGCGCAAACTGGTAATGATGGAGCAGGACCTGGAGCGCGCCGAGGAGCGCGCCGACCAGAGCGATAGGTAAGTGCTCCTGACGATTCACACGCCCTGGTACCGGCACGAATAGAACACATATGAAAACTTCGAAAAATCATATAAAATCCAGTTTTGGAAGTCTTCCAAAGTTTTGACACTTCATGAATAAAGTAGTATATATATATTTAAAAGTGCAGATATACATAGGTTACTATACTAGAGCTAGGCATACCGCTTGCTGGCTAAACTTTTTGAATATCGAAACTTGAGGCGTGTGGATCGAAAAATGTTCTCGTTTTTAACCCTTTGTCAAAAAGCGCTCGAAAAAAATCAAGAGACGCACAACACAATGGGTTAACTTCGAAGAATAAATGAATAGGTTTCGCAACAAGTATTTATGATCAACAAAATTCATTACCAAATGCTCATCTAAAACTTACTGGTGAATCAAAATTACAAATTTACTCTTTCTGCTAAGAAATGTATAGAAAAAAAACACTTCATACGACCGTGAATATCGCGTGATCTTTATTTTCACTTTTAGATTAAACAATAAAAAGCAAAGATTTATAAGATAATCGGATTCAACTTAGTCATATGAAACTGAAAATTGTATCATGTGCAATCTTAATTAAGGAATTCTGATTTATCTTTGCTTTCAATTATGAAATTGCATGCTCTTGTTGATAGGTGGATTTTTGTTAATCGTTTTTTTTATTTATTATAGTCATGCTTCAATTCAACTGTCAACAAGTTTTAACATTAAATATTAACTAGCACGCTTTGTGATTGATCATGATTCAACTAGTCTAAATTGTTTGCCCTAGTTATAGAATTTCAAATATTTAGGACAGTACATCCTTAAATTGTTATTGATTGAGAAGCCCTTTATAAACCATTTGACCATTTGAATGAACTACAAATATTAAGTATTAGTAATATAGAAGGCAGGGGATAAAAATACCAATCTCGTAAATTGTTTCGCTCGTTTAAGATTCAATATTTCGTCTACCAAAACTAGCTTAAAATAAAAATTGTATCCCAGTATTGCTTTACGGAGATGCCATGACTTCGGTCATAGCGGCGATCGGTGAGGCAGCGGTACGTGTGTCTCGCTCACTCATATGGCCGCCGCGTTCGGATCTCTCGCTCAACCGCTCGCCGCGTCGCCGGTCACGCAAAGTCCTGGCATCTCCTTTAGTGGCGAGATACAATGTTAAATGCAGTAACAGATTTTTAGAGAGTCCAGACAATAGGTATCTAAAGCTGATGGAAAAGGTTCAAGATATTTTCTGATGTGGCATTTCGAAATTTCCAGCAAAATCGTCGAGCTTGAGGAGGAGCTCCGCGTCGTCGGCAACAACCTGAAGTCCCTGGAGGTCTCCGAGGAGAAGGTATGCCCCACACTTTATTATATAAACCTCCAATATAAACCCCGCGTATATCGATATCAAAGCACACATTAAAGACGAGTTTCTTTATCTAAATAGGCTGTAGAATCCAGTTGTTACACAAACGCAACAAATATATTAAATTTCTTTACATCTGAAATGCATCTGGACAATTGATTCGTGAAATTTGACCACATTGCGATATACACTTTAAATGTTAAATGAGTCAGATAGACAACACTATACGATAAGATCAGCGGATGTATTCATTGAAATTCGCGGCATTCTCGTACTAATGACTCTTAATGAGTATCCACTGGCATAGTTCCATTGTCTATAATGCGTGCTTAGCTTAGATTGACGAAGTACCTGAGTTTAAGTATAAGTAGGCAAATCCGAAGACTTGCCTGAGAAAACATGGAATTTATATCCTAACTGGATGTTCTCGGAATGAACCTTCAACGTAAATATTTAACGCGAAATTGACTTGTTTAAGAAATATTAACTCCTTGACATTGTTATGAGTATATCCCAGTTACATATAAAATTCATGCTATGTAACCGACATTAGGTAAACGCAGTGTCCCAAACACAGTCTACCCAGAAATAAATAGATGCTATAATTCTTTTGTCATTGGACAAGTGTATGTTCTAATTTGAAATGATTCGGTGATAAGATGTTAGTGTATGATGCACCAACCAAATTAATATCTAGACCAAAATTCGTTTCTTCAGCTTTATAAATAAAGTTAGCAACTGAGTGAATGGATGAATTATTGTGAATGAATGCTGTCATGAATGAATTCTGCAAGTTTAAAGCTTGTCATTGTACCAGGAGCTCAGTAATTAAGTTGTTAATTTAATACAGGCCAACCAACGCGAGGAGGAGTACAAAAACCAAATCAAAACCCTCACCACCCGCCTAAAGGAGGTGTGAATGCGAACGGAACGGTTCCTACGCGTGAAACGCTTGTCTAACTGCATTCTGCCTCACTGTAGCGATTCTACGTCTGACTTACATGACAATAAACTTCCAAAAATCTTATTGCCATAAGCGTCTCGAGATTTTGCCAGAGAAGATTGATATGAGTGTGAATCAGGCGTAGAACGTAGTGCGTCTTAAATTTGTCGTTACCCTCCAAACTCACATTCTTTTTTATTTGGCTGTTGTTGTTTTCTTTCTTTAGCGACGTTATAATCTAGTGTACCTATCCGTTGTTTTCTTTAGTACCGCACGGTGTTGCTACAAAAACAAATGTAACATTAGGCAATACTGTGCGTTACAGCATGAAGTTTCGTTTTTGTTTTGTGTTTTTTCGTTAACAATAAATAATCACAGGCTACCCAAAGGGAAGAGACGTTCGAGGGACAGGTGAAACTTCTGGACGCACAACTCAGAGAGGTAAACCGCGATCTAGGAGCGGCGTAGATAGCGGTTACGGGTGTAGATAGGATCATGTACATCGCCATTTCATGTTGGGAACATAGTTGTGCTAGCTTCAAACTGTATGCAGGCAGACCCTGTCCAAAAGCACTGGGTTTCCTTCATACAGTTTAAAGCGCGTCCGTACTTAGGCTAGGTCTGGTGTAGGCTCGTGTAGCTGCCGGTTGGTGCTTCATCTATATGTATGTACAGGTCTATCCCTCTGTGCATTAATTTCTATCCACTATGTATGTACCTTGCGCCTGTATTGTGACTGTACGCTTCATGTTTCCGTAGTCCACTTGCGCTATATGTCCTCTTCAGATGTTGGGAATTTTAAATTTGGAACCGTCTCTCATTTGTCATAAGACTATTTCGTTAATTACCAAGCAACATCTGCAGAGGTCGTGTAGGAGTGAGTTTATCGTACAATCGCAACGGGCCGGCGTCGTAAGGAGCCGTGAGTAATAAGAGTGTGTGTCAGGCGATGGCGTCCCGTGAACACGTGGAGGATAAGATCCACGGCCTGTCGGCGAAGCTCTCGCAGGTAAGTCAGGTGGAGGGACTCTGCGGTTGCGTGTTGCGTCTCAATATGTATTTAGGGAAAATATATATAAAAACACTCAAAAGTCGGTTAATAAAAGACAAGTCACTATCAAATTGTCGTAACATCTAGTTGACCAAAAAATATATCGTAATATATCTTTAAAGGATTAAAGTTATATGGCGATATATTTGGTACAATGAATGTTGCAGACCATTTTTGCTGGTGACGGTCATTTTTGGTAATCAATTTCTAAGTTTAGTGATTCTCTAATTTTATAAAACATACTATTGTGAAAATGACTTCGCCACGTGAGGCAACGACTAGTGTATTTTAATGATTTTGTATAAGATCACATATTGGACCCTCTTGACACAACCATACCAGAGTCTTATCTATAAGCACATCACTATCATTATCGTAGTCACATTCTAGTATTATTTAGTGGGTAACGGTATATTATTGTCATAGTTAGTGTCCGGCACTCGGCACTTAGCTGCTTACGGTGAAGGTAAATGCATGGGAGTTGTGCTTCTGCTATCTCTAACCATTTTTTTTTGTTTTAATGTTGTTTTTTTTTAAGTTTATTAAATGAACGTTAAATTCAAAGTTTTCATAATTGTCAGATTAACCTAAAATCAGTTTGCATGTTGTTTGGTCAAATTAAGAAAACAGTTCAACTTTATAATTAAGTACGTCGTAGTTAACAACACAAGAAAATATTGTGTTGTACCTACTGCTTTGGTTAATCCTACAAAATCCGATACGGAAATGACAATACTGTTTTAAGTAGCAGTTGGTTTAATCGAGTTTTGAAATGAGAATACTATTTTTAAAGTTGGACTATTTTCGCCTATAGTTCAAATTTCGATTTACTTTTTTTTTAATGATTTCAGGCTGAGGCCCGCGCTGAGTTCGCTGAGCGCTCCGTGCAGAAACTCCAAAAGGAGGTCGACAGGCTTGAAGGTAAAATGTTGTCCTACTTGAAATATATTATGAAGTTTATGAGAAACTTAAGTTAAACGTTTGACGAAGCATTCTAGAAATATCGTATTGATGTCTGCAGGCCTATGATGTTGGGCTTATCGTACGACAGATTAATTATAAAATTGTGGCACTTTCACAGCTATATGAGTGATACGTGACGGATACTTTATCATTTATCTACCGCGTGATAAACAAGACTATCAGGCTCGCAGATCTCCTCCTTAATGTTAATAGATACTAATGAATACACATTTAATATCATTAATGCTTCATCAAAACATACAACTTTGATAGGTATTATAGAAAAAGAAAATATATATCTATATTAATATTGATATTTACCACTTGCTAGTTTTCAAGGTTCTCCAGATATTGTATCCACTACAGCAGTACGGTTAAGTCGAATTTGAAATATCTCAAGTCAAGTTGTAACATGTTTGACAAAGCTTGATCATTAATGCACAGTCATTAGAACTGGCTTCTTGACTCTCGAGCTGTATAAATGACGTGAAAGCTTATTTACTTACTATCATTGCGCTATTTCCAGTTTAATTTAAATCATAGTAACAGTTTTAGTTTCTTTTTATTTTATTTGAGTACTAATCGATTGCACAATAGTTCCTGGCACATCAGAAAAACTATGATTTAAGAATATTTTCGATTGCACAACGGTTGGAAATGATTATTATTATCTACAGCAATTCGTGTTTGGAAACGATTGTGTATTCGATTTTAATTTACTCTATTTGAACTCATTTACAAATAACCTATCGAGTTTAAAATCGATGTAAAAATCATTGTATCGTGTCTAAGGTTATTTTTGATTGGGTTCCAATATTCAAGTACTTTTTTATTATTTTAGCATGTATTTTTGTTAGACTGCCCGATCGCTGTATTTATATCGTGATTGCATGGTTTTTGATTTCTGTTGTTTTTAAATGTTTTAATTCAAATATTTACTGTCGTTTGGTGGCCTTAAACAAAGTTTCACGCGATTACAGTCAATCTGTCTCCTTTATCGTAGTTAAAAATGAAAAAGAAAGACTTACGGGTCGTTTCCTGTAAAGAAGTTTAATTATGTTCACTCGTTGTCAACTATAGGTTATCTATAACACTTAGATCTATTTAAGTCAGAGCGAGATCTAACGATATTTGCCGCTCTGATAACCTCTCCATGCAAATTGCAAGTCGCCACGACAGATAATGTTTGAATGTATGTGTTGTTGTGTGGACTGACCGTGGCGGCGTCGGCTTGCAGACGACCTGGTTGCCGAGCGCGAAAAGAGCAAACTCCTGCAAGAGGAGATGGAGGCCACGCTCCACGACATCCAGAACATGTGAACGCCACGTCCCGCGCCCGCCCGCTCACCGACTATCGATTCGCGAATCTCTAGCGCGTTGTCCATCACTATAACTGTCAAAAACGACGCCATCTTGTGCAATCTGTAATTTGAAAATGGAACGCGTGCTACTATTCGTCGATAGGCTTTTGTTTCAACTCAGTATAGATTATTATTTTATTTTTTGACTTGAATCGGTGCCAGGTGAGCCGGGCTGGCGCCTAGATGTTACTAGCTATAGAGTAATTGCCAGCCGCTTCTATTGTAACGTCGAGATCGAGTGTTCGCTACAACACCACTGCCATGTGCAATTTTTTTTAATTTGATACACAAATTTACTAATTTTTTTTTTGTTGAGAAGTGTACTCGCAAATCCTCATTTGTTTTAGTCATTATTTATCGAGAGTGACTGTCTCAGCCGACGTTTCGGCCGTTGAATGCAGCTGATTAGTAACCGCTTTTTATGGCACTCTAGTATCTAAGGGAAAATGTTGACATTCCAAAATGGGGACCAAAATGTTAATTACATTCTGCACCAATTTAAATTTAAACATACTCTAAATTCATTCCAATGTAGCGTAGAACAAAATATATACAAAGGTCGTTGAAACACGATTTCCGCGCAGTAATTCCGAAAGTGCATTTCACAAATGGATGCGACATCGAGCGAGTCTGTTTGCAATTCCATGAACTCTTACTTAATATTAGAGAAGAGATTAGATGTTTTATTTAATGAGTGATGGTAACATATGATATTTATAAGAATATACTTGCTACGAAGTATTTTGATATTCTATTTTGTTTCGAGTATGATTTTTCTTGTGTCATAATTTGAGTTTGTTGCTATTTATTTAAATTAATCGATGAATAAATAACGACTGTAATCTTGTCGCGTTGAATTCGATACGGCGCGCAAAGTACCGCTCGCCATACATACATACAAACTGTAATACTTATGGAAATATGAAATTACGTTCGATAAATCGAGGGGAATCCGTCTTTTTAATGTTATCGATTAATGAAATGATAGATAAGTTCGTGAGAAATAAATTAATGAATTTAAGAGTATTCTAACACAAGTGTTTATAAATATATATTATCATTATTTTTAACTCGGTGTTGTTTTTTTTTTAACTAATCCGCGTGCTCCTTCTAACCGTCCTTTCACTAATTTCATGATTCTATCAGCTATAAAAAAAACATAATCATCATTGTATTTACCATTCGTAAACATCAACGATTCGGAAGAGGAATGCGATCAAAAATAAAATCGAGGAAGCATCGATAATCGAACGGACATTGCACCTTTTCATCGAGGCACGGGGCATGGAAAGATCCCTCCCTAGTAGCGCAGCATGGTTCGTCTAGCGCCGCATGCCCGACCGCCCGCCACTCACGGCGTCGCCTGCCGCAGATGAGCTGATCGGCGAGACCGAGCGGTACAACGACTTCGAGGTCGACATCGACGACTCGTTCGTCGAGCTCATCCCCGGCGTCGACCCCAGCGAGCGGCAGCTGGCCGCCATGCGCGCCGAGCGCCAGAAGATACTGGACGCGCAGCGCGCGGAGCAGGAGCGCCTCGCCGCCATCGCCAAGGCCGAGCAGGACCGCCTCGACGAGCTGGCGCGCATCGAGCGCGAGCGGTACTCCGACGAGGAGCGCGCCGCCATGGCCGCCGTGGCCGCCGAGGAGGCCGCCAAACGGGCGGCCGAGGAGGCCGCCAAGGCCGCGGCCGAGGCCGAGATCGCCGCCGTCCACGCCGCCGCGCAGGCCGCAGTCGAGGCCGCCACAACGGCCGCCGCGGATGCCGCCGCGGCCGACGCCGCCGCCGCAGCCGCCGCCGCCGCCGCCGTGGCCGCCCACGCCGCCGCCGACTCCGCCGCCAACTCCGCCGCCGACGCCAAGACGGCCGACACGAGCGGTAACCTGGGCGCGGACGTCCTGGCGGCCGCCGCCGCCGCGAACGAAAAGGCCGCCGCTACGGCCGCGGCCGCGGCTGCCGCCGCCGAGGCCGCCGCCAGGGCGCGCGCGATCGCCGACGCCGCCGTCTCACACGCCTCCGCCGCCTCCGACTCCGCCCTGCTGGCCGGGGCGCAGCCGCGTCCCCCGTCCGCCGAGCCGGCCGCCGCGCCCGCGCCGGCCGCCGCCCCGGCCGAGGGGGCTCCGGCCGCCCCCCCGGCGGAGGCGGCTCCGTCGGCGGAGGGCGCGCCGCCGGCCGAGCCCGCTGCCCCCGCGGAGGGCGCGCCGCCGGCGGAGGCCGCGCCGCCCGCCGAGGCCGCGCCCGCCGAAGCCGCTCCTCCCGCGGAGGCCCCCGCGGATGCGCCGCCGGCGTAGAAATGTCACCCCGTGCGTCCTTCGCCCACCTCGACGTCTACATCGCGCCCGGATCGACGGCCGCGACCGAACCCGGAATGCGAATGATCATGTTCAATTTTGTATCTTCTAAATAATAAAACCCCAAAAAATATAGCTGATGGAATAGGATTTCGTTCGTAGTCGAAGATAGTACCTACCCCGTAGCGAGAGCGAATGCATGCGTGTGCGATTAATCGAAGTGTCGAGCTGAGCTCACGGCGCCGGTTTCTGCAGACGATCTGATCGCCGGCAAGGAGTTGTTCCACGAGATCGGAGGGGAGCTGGACTGCGCGTTCAACGACCTGGGGCTGCAGGGCCCGGCCCCGCGCGCGCACGGGCCGCTGCACGCCGTGCCGCCGTCGTGCGAGCGCTGCACGTGCTGCCACTGAAGAACTACCGCCCCGCTCCGCCATTCGTTTTTCATACGCATTTAAAGCCAGTAAACCTACCCATTCTAATCTTTCGACGCTTCTACTAAATTCTAATACCGCATGACCGATTTGATAATCCCGGTTTTCGCGCGACACGGCTTGAGGTAACAAGCGAGAACGGCGCATGGCTTCGGAATAAACAGGATCACGACATGTAAGCACTCATGATTATTTACTTCTATTTCATTACGCTGCTAATCTACGCTAAACTTGACTTGGATCGTTAAGGACATGAAAATACACGAAAAAGTATTCTTTGATTATGAACAGACGCCTACTAAGATAGTAGCCGCAATTGATGTTAAAGCAAAAAATTGCTCATATTAAATTCACAGGAGAGTTTACATATCTCAATCAAATCAATCGTCGAATTTGTTTTTTCCTTTGTTAATATATTTCACAATGTGCAGACGAGCTCGTCGCCGAGAAGGAGAAGTACAAGGACATCGGAGACGACCTCGACACCGCCTTCGTTGAGCTCATCCTCAAGGAATAAGATGTGGGCCGAAGACCGACGTCATGCTATGGCAACACCATCTGCCCGCGATTCACTATATTTGTATAAACGTATCGTAATTTATATTTTATACTCCTGATTTTAAAGTATTACAAACCATAGGTTTATGGCGGTATTTATTTTTGTTTAATTTAATAAATAATTTATTAACTATTATGCTGTTTCACTTATTAAGTACCTATCACTTATAGAAACCTCTATTAAGTTCCTACTTCTAATTAGCATTTCATAAAGCCTAAATTGTTTAATGAGTTTTGAGTCTTCGTTTAGAAATCATTCCATTGAGTCCATTGATTGATAGTATTAGCAATCCCAAAAAGTTGGTTTGGGAGAAATGCTTTCCGCTCAAATATATTCTTTGAAGTAAAACATTCCGTAGAAGAGTATAGAAACAAGGGTGAATAACGATCATAAAAGCAAAATCATCCTTTAGCTGCACTGTGATTGGACAAGCCAACAATCTGATTGCATGTGCAAGATATGAGGGTATTTATTTACCTATTAGTCTTAAAAAAAATAAAACGAATCCGTCAGCGTTCAGTGGGCATCTTTTTTTTAATACCTCCCCGCTTTTCAGATTATGGACTTGTTGAGCTTCTATTACGCAGAATTAAGAGCACTAAATATCTATCGATTACAGGAATATAAAAAAATACCTAACTATTTGTATGAAAAATCAGTGCGTCATTTTTGTCACATTCAAGTGTGACAAAAATGACGCACTGATTTTTGTAACAAAACTGTCTATTTTATATATCAAAATGTATAGTACAATTCTTCAACCTGAACAGAACAAACCCTAAAGTCCATAATCTGAGACAACCGGTTGAGTTTTGTAAAAATGCGCCTATACTAAATGTCCGAGAGATGTCGCTGATGTTAGGTTTCTAAGGAAATCTTTAAACTGCTTCTGCACGAAAAGTTCTACAGTATCAATTTATTTAATATACATAATAATTTACATGAAGTAATTAGGCCCTGCTTGTAGACCGTAAAATGGTAAGTAGTTGCTTTATATTTATAATTTGCTATAGTAGATGCTCAGAAGCCAGTGGAAACAAAAAGCAAATAGACAATCATGGTTAAACTCTAATCAGTAAAATTGACCAAATGGGACCCTGATCCTAGGAACCGAGTCAAATAAATATGGACACAGTTAAATTTAAAGGTCAAGGCATAATTTAACCCTTAAATGCATAGTGTAAGATGCAGCTTACATAAACAAAAATGAATTACTGGTTGAAAACTAGTAACATATATTTGAAATAACATAATTTATAATATTGTGTTTTTTTAATTCATGCATTTAAGGGTTAATTTGCGTATAATGTCACTTCGGCATGGTTCCATGGTGGGCTTTAATTTTTTGGTCAATTGTACAGTTGGCTGCAGATGCAGAGAAACGTGACTCATTAATCGTCGTCTAGTATAGTAATTAACCTTGCTTAGTTTGGGACTAGGTCGATTTATGTAAGATGGTCCCGTTTATTTATTTAATAGAATTACTGAGAGGCCACATTTATCTGCAGTTACTTAACCTTTTGAACGCAATAGTCGCCATGTCACGACGTCGGAAAATTACTACGCAGCTATTTTCAATTGATCAAAAAGCCGCTACAAGTATTTATCAATACCTGTTGAATTTAGAGCACTCTATTTTTTTCCGCGATATCAAGGACACGGGGAATTGCTTCATCGCATAGCTTTCAAAAGGTTAACTGTTTGTTCAAAGGTAACATTCGCAGGACGCTAAGCAAGTAGAAGCACTTCGCTGGTCACATATCTAGGTACTTTTTGTTTTCATCAAGCTTCAATACACTTCTTACTCAGAGTGCCCGATCAGAAATATAATAAAAATAATATCAAAATCAGTTGGATGAACTAGCAATGTACTCAGTTTAGGTCATAGAGTATAGGTATTTGTATGTTTAGGTATGTTAAAAGACTTATTTCAATTTAGTATTCGTTTCGGAACGGGCGCACTGCGTAATTGCTTTCATGTTTTTATAATAACTTGACTTACAGTAAACTCAGACCGAACCACTAGGTATGTTAGGGGTTCACTAATATTCTTAAAAGATTACATACCTACGAGTACTTACACGGAACGATCTGTCGTTTAATCTGTTAAATGGCAGAGGCTTCAAATATTTATGTAAGAATCGCAGCACAAACAAAAATTTAAATATGTAACCTGGCGGAAGAGACCGGGAATCGAATCCGGTACCTCTGGATTACCGGTCCAGTTTGTCAACCACTCCACCACCCCAACGCATAACACAAAGCATAGATGCAGTCTCAAGAGACTTCTAACTCTAACTTTTCCTAATGCTTTGTGTGTTGATATTTGCATTGTTAATTTGAAAGGCTTTACACCTGAGCGACCTCTATGAGAACACGCTAATATTCACATCTTTTCTACCGCACTCCTTTATAGCAGTGAACGCGTAAGCGAATGGGAGAAACCGCATTAATCCTATGCTAAAGAAAAACTAATGTGTATAATAAATAACATACGTGCCTATGGAAAAGTGTTGATAGATGGCGTCATTATTGTTGATAAGTACATTCATTCGTCGAATTAAGCATGTCCCATAGTACCGCCATCTATTAAGAGGGTGGATCAAATAGTACCCGTGTTTGATGGCAAGTGCCGTTACTTAGGAAAGTTGGCATTACCATCGTGTAGCATTGACCTAATCAAATAATAAAATGAAAACTATCACTTGTTTATGGTTAATTTTGTTTTGCAAATTTTGTAAGACTTGTTTTGTTTTTCGTACAAAATGGAGAAAGAGCAATATCGTTCCGTAATTCGCTTCTTATTTTTGGATGGAAAAACATGCGAACAAATAAAATGTATAATAGATGCTGTGTACGGAGGTCTTTCGCCGTCTATGACAACCGTGAGATATTGGTTTAATGAGTTTGAACGAGGTCGTACATCTGTTTTCGACGGGAACCGCCCAGGGCGCCCGGCAGACGTGGACCGAAGAAGTTGTGCGAAAGATATAAAAAAAAATGGTCACCGATCGACATACCAAAGTGCATGAATTAGCAGAGGTTGTAGGGGTATCGTACGGAACAGCAATTAATATAATACCTACACGATAAATTAAATATGAAAAAAGTGTCCGCCCGATGGCTGCCGCGATTGCTCACGGATGAAAATAAGCGGTTACGGCTGTCAATGTCGAAGGAGTCTTTGGGCTTGTTTGTGAAGTCCGCAGGATTTTTTCCGTCGTGTCGCTACTGTTGGTGAAACCTGGATCCATTAGTATACACCTGAGACCAAGCGGCAGTTTAAACAATAGATTTTTCTAACGATGTCCCAAAGACGGCGAAAACGGTCCCATCAGCCGGAAAAGTCACAGCCACGATTTTTTGGGATGGTAAGGGAATAATCCTTATAGATTTCTTAAAAAAAGGGAAAACTATCACAGGGCCGTACTATAGCGAGTTATTGGACCGGTAAAAAAAAAGAAAGGAGAAAGAGTTACGAATTGCTGCCACAGCCGCCTTACTCACCGGATCTGGCTCCCTGTGACTTTTTTCTGTTCTCCAACATGAAAAAATGGCTCGGGGGAAAGAAATTCAGCTCAAACGAGGAGGCTATAGCTGAGACAGGAGCGTATTTTGAAGAGTTTGACAAATCCTATTTTTTGAAGGGGTTAAAGAAGTGACCGAAACGCTGGGAAAAGTGTAAGGTCCTAGAAGGAGATTATGTTCAAAAATAAAATAAAACTTTAAAAAAATGTATGCGTCTTCATTGCCAACACAGGTACTTTTTGATCCACCCTCGTACATCTTCTCCAGTGACATTTGTGTTTATATGGCACGTAAACTTGTTACAAAAATAGCATTCTATTATGAACTCCATACTCTGAGGCCTCTACTGCCTTAAATGTCTATTAGATACATTACAAAACTACTAGATCCCAGCAGCTGAAACGAAATAAACCTTACAAAGAAAGGCCTGCGATCTCCAAACATATACTATACCTACCCTGTATAAGTACTTACCTATGAAAGTCTGCTTTCAAATAAAAACGATACTAAAATCGGTTCATTTTAGGTATTTAACGCTGGCACACATACGTTTAAATTATATAAAATTATAGAACCCACCTTTGCATCGTACGTATGCCATCTTAATTATATTATTTTTCATTAATCACTTCATAATACTAAACTAATCATTAGATCTCAATAGGCGTGTTCCTTGCAACCTTACTAACCACTAACCTTTACCACAGACGAAGTCTTGGAAGAGCGCAGTAAGTACAAGGCGATTGCAGAGGAGGTGGACCAAACATTCGCAGATCTTTCTGGCTACTAAACGAAACGCAGCAATCCGCCATCTTGCACGAATTGGCGGGAAAATTGACAGCGCGCTGCGGGCTCAAGAAACGTTTTTTTTTTTAATTTATTCTTTGCGATGTGCACATGAAAAATGTTTGAGATGAGTTGAGTTGTGTGTGACTAAGTAGAGCGGTGTGGCTTTGGATCTGATCGATGGCGAGCAATTCCGAAATGCCTAAATAGGTATATTGATGTTATTAGAGTCAACCTTATTAATATTGGAATTCTTGTTACTCACGTTATCCATATGTAAAACATGTTGAACGAAAATCATCAAATTTTAACTTTGTAATTTTTGATACCTGTACAAAAACGTTATTTAGGACAAGATGTACCTTGGAAAAAAATCACGTGTCAGTAAATAATGTTTAAGTTAAGCCTTATGGAATATAAATTACCTACTTACTTCTTGGCCAAAGTGTGCTATAATAATTTTAGTACATCACTGCCGAAATAAATATTAATTATAATGGAATCAATGTATTTGTACGTTTACAAGTATGTACGATTGAAAGAAATAGGTACTTACTTACTTAAAAATAAGTATAGGTATCTGCTAAACAAATCCACTGTACCTAAACTCAGATTGAGCAAAATTCATGTTTAGAATGTGTTAGCTTTGTACTTACTTTTAAACGTACGATACGAATGTAGTTTTCGTAAGTTGCGATTTTCATATTTTTTTATCGATTAATTTTACGGGAATATGTGTAGGTACCTATTGATATTCATAGATAAGTAAAATTGAACATCTTATGAAATAACGTACCAATTAATTGCTTCTGTTGTAAGTCACTGAATAATATTTGTGTATTAATTAGTGAGATTTTTTTATACTGCTAATGATATGGAGTTAAGCTAGATGCGCAATCATTATAAAATACCCGCCTGCCCTTTTGCGGAAATATTTCTTATTCCAATTATTTTACATAAAAAAATATTTTGTATTAGCTTAAGAAATTTTCAAGTTTATTTCACACACTTACACGCATTATGAAATTTTGAACAGGAGTTGTGAAACAGTGGCATCCAGCCAAGATGACCCATCCTCCCGTGAGGCGTAAGGTATAGCCAGAGCGAGCGCCGTGCTTTAGCACTAAATGAAGTATAATTAACAATAAAAGTTTTATTAAATTGATTCAACCCTTCTGATAGTAGGTAATTATGAATGTGGAAATTAAATGTTCACTATAACTGAAAGCGAAGAAGTGATAATGTCCTTTTAGTCCGTAGGTACTCCGTTTGTACGGTACTGTATCCTTACCTACTTTAAGCTGCTATTGTGTGTATAGAGAACGTGAACAGCAAAGGTGTTGCCAATGCTATACCACAGTCAATGGCGTAACTTCGTTTCTATGTAAAAAAAAAAATCCATGCCACCTACCGATTTCACTATCCTCTCCAAAGACTGAAAAGTCCGATGACCAACCAACAGCTCTAGCAAAACCGTGGCTAGTGACTCTTTCTCGCTCGAGATACCTACACGTTCTCTTAAAACACAACGAAGGTGCTGCCAACCAAACTGAATCTTTCACATTACTTGAAATTGGCATTTACGTTCCCTATGCTACGTATACCACAGTCAATGGCTAACTAACTTCCTCTTTCTATGTACCAATAAACTATCCATACCGCCTACGGATTTCACGATCCAAAGACTGAAGTCCGATGACATAAAAACAACTGAATAGGTACTAACCAGCACGTCTAGCTCAAGTGTGACTCAGGACTGTTTCTCGCTCGAGCTACCTGTCTCTGTCTGTGCAGTAGGTACCTTGAGAGAGACGGGGATACTATGTCGCGCGACTAGAGTTGCGTAGCATATAAGTAGTTATTGCTAGACTGGCTGAAAGAGAAATTTATTTGAGTGTTATTCAAATATTACAAAAAAAATACATGTTTTGAATGTTTAGTTCTTTTATCATTCTTTATGGAACTAGAAGTATTATCTATACGTACTCTCTATCACTACCAATCTGCACGCCTCGCCTGTCGCAATGTGTTGACTATAATTTAAAGTTTTGTACTGACTCGATTCGTTTTAAAGCGTCCTAAAATAAGATCTAAGTAGATTTTTTAAATCTTTTAAATGGTAAGCCTAAGTTGGTTTTAAAAACCTGTACGACTTCAAAATACGACTGCTTAGTTTTTGTAACGTAGCTTCCCTATTCAAGAAACCTAACTGCTGTATCTTTTCATTCCAATAAATATACTTTTTACTAGCATGGTGTTTTATTGCCAATCAATCGAAGTTAAGTAAAAATCAAACAGCAATGTAAAATAATCCCTAACTTTATGGTATGTTTCATATTTGGTCATAACTCATAGGAAGTTATCAACCAAATATTAAATAGACATGTTGACTAATTTTTTTTGAGGATGTCAATCGATTCTATTTTTTATTGTGATCAAATGTCTATATGGGACTGACTACACTTAAACTGCTCTAAAAGTCAGAAATGACCGTCAAAGTTAAACATTTCTACGTAGCGCTAAAAACGCTCCATACAAAACGCGTCAGGCTAGTGACGTCACAGGCCGGTATAGGTACCAATAACTGTATGGAAAAATTAAGAAATTTGGCATTTTCACCGTGAAAAAGTGCGTTTAAGTTCATAGTTGTCATACAATTATTGTTTCGTAAAATTATGAGGATTCTGAAAACATTTTCAAAATTTATTTTGGATTAAAAAAAAAATCACAAAATTTGCGTACCTTTGAAGTCACATATTTCCAAAAAAGATATATGTTTCTGGATTTTTTTTCTTTGTTTCGTGATATATTTAGCTAATTTTATTCATATAACTACAGTACGCTGTAGAATTCAACATCAGTCAAATAGCCTATTGACCGGATTGGCGGATAACCAGATTTTCAGCTGTTCTCGCCCACAGGTCTCAACTGATTCTCATTTAAAAAGTGACGAATGACGATACCGATTGTTTTTCATATGAATGTTATAGTGGTACGTGGCAAACTCGGTAGCTAGCGGCTTTGCGAAAATAGACACAATGGGCCATTGTTTGAAAGATTAGGGCTCGAAGCGAAAAATTCACCTGGGAAGAGCCGTACTATATCTGGTCGTTCTGTGAGCCATGAGCCGTTTATGTTGTAAATGAAAATGAAAGTTTTAATCCAAAGTGGGGTCAAAAAGTAAGCGTCTCAAATGGAACCCTTCACGCGGCGACTGGTAGGTAATTCGATTGGAAAAAGAAAAATGTATGGAGGTAAAGGCTATTATGAACTTAAACAGCTGAAAAACGTCTCGTCTACGACCTACGTCCACTATTGGATCTCCACAACGACCGTTTTTAGGGTTCCGTAGTGAACTAGGAACCCTTATAGTTTCGCCATGTCCGTCTGTCCGTCCGTGGCTTAGCTCCGTGGTCATTAATACTAGAAAGCTGAAATTTGGTATTAGTATGTGCATGTAATGTATTACGCCGACAAAACGGTAAAATAAAAACTAAAAAGAAACTTTTTTCGGGTATAGTCAAAGTATTACAAGCTGAGCTAATCCTCTTACCTGCATTCACAATAGCATTGTGTCTAATACAATCCTATCTGCTTTTGTTCTCATAAACGCGAACCTGGCGCCAACCAGTTACTTACAAAAAAGTTTAGAACTACATTGCGTGGATATTGAATTTTCAGCCTTATTCCTTGTTGAATAGGTTTAAAATGTTTGTTGACGAGAGATCATAGTCCTTTTTCAAGAGAATACGTTCTTGAGCAGCGTCGGACGGTTGTAAAGTTCCAAAAAGTTATGATCACCATTATTCTGTTAGTGCATTTTGTAGTCTAATGTCCAAGGAAAGAGAGTCGATAATCTATATTAACCTTCCAAGGTGGTTACAATCTGCTTTTACTACGAGCTCGTTATCTTAATTTGCGGTTTACCAGTTGTGGTTTGTTCAATGGTATTCAGTTCTTAAGTGGATTAGCTCAGCTTAGATAAAGAATACTATACCTCCCTACCCTCTAGTGGGGGTGACTTTTTTTGGTTTCGACACTAAAGTGTGGGGTGTCGTCGAATAGGTCTTTTAAAAATAATAGGGGTCTCGAAACATTATTTTTTGATAAAGTCAGCAGTTTTGTAAATATTCGCTCCGGAAATCCAAAAAATAGTGTCCCTCCCCCTCTAACTTTACAACCACGGGTCAAAAAGTTATGGAAAAATCCATGAAAATGAGGCCTTATTAAATACCTTCAATGAAAACTATATTGAATAAAATCGATCGAGCCGTTTTTGAGTTATCGCATAATTTCATAATTTTCTTTAAAATGACGTAAGTGCCGCGCGGTGTCCTTATACTTCGAACGTTACACATATTAGTTCAGTGCCATACGGTATTAAAACTTTCGCTCAATCTGGCGCGTATCGATAACTTTCAAAAGGTAATAAGTAATTACAGTTACTTTGGCGTTTACGACCTTTTTATAGAGTTTGAAATCTTTCTCGTAATTTAAACCTCGGGCTTAAAACCGCTGTTTGAAGCCCGTCTATTGTGAAGGATGGGCAACTGCGGAACCCTTCACTGAGCGTGGCCCGACATGCTCTTGGCCGGTTTTATCTTTCGGTCATCCACCGGTTTCTGCGATATCATCAGATATCGTTTTACTTTGTTGAGGGGCAACGCTGCGTCTCCTGATAGTAGGGTTGCCAGGTAGAATTACCCTACTATCGGGAGAAACAACAATCTTTTCGGGATTGTGTGACTTTGGTAGGGAGAAACAAAAATTTAATCACATTAATGTAAATCTATTAAAAACAACGTCGTTCGCTGCCAATATAAATGTCTACATAAATAAATACGAACAAAAAAAATATATTTTTTTTATCTATAATCTACAAAAATGTAATAACGTAATTTACTTATAGTACTTATGGAAAATTTGCAGTGGTATTACCTTTTGAAATTATGATTTTATAAAATTAAGTTGTATTTCGGGAGGTTTTTTACATTGTCGGGAGTCGGGAGGACATACAAAAATTCGGGAGAATCCCGCCAAATCCCAAACATCTGGCAACCCTACCTGGTACGTACTCAAAATAAATAAATATTGGTCCTGCAATGTCCCCCGCTCACTGTAAATTTTAAGCTGTATCGACAAATTTGTTCCTCCTCCAGAAATATCATTTGTAATACGATTTAATCGGGAAACTTGTTGTTTGAGTAAAATAACACTTAAACTCCTGTTAAGTATGTACAGTAGATACTTACATTTGTTTAGCTTGGTTCATAGGGGCCCGACCGTGTGATATGGTTTACGCCTTTCTCTTTTTATTTTTCCTAAAAACTGTACCTACTTAGGTATTACGATTAGTGCAAACAGCTGATCGACGCATCGGGAGTCCCCAGGGCCGGCGCTTACCTCTGCCGCAGTATTTATCTGGCCATATACAACGAGGTAACGCCGCCTGCATATTAGGGAGAATTACCACAGGCCAGCCTTTATTATCTTTTCTTATTATTTTATTGAACTCCACGTAATTTGAATGCTTTTTAATAAAGTTCCTGAATATTATTCAGATTCAATACATACTCAGTTTGGAGGTGAAGTAAATATTTTCACCTTTAAGAAGCTTATCAAAACATCCCATGTAAGCGGCCAGCTTTTATGACCAGCTAAGGATCCCGATCACTAAGGAAAAGTTCTTTAAACAAGCTCGGCTTTTAAGCTTACCGTTGAGAATACAAACAAACTTTATTTACAGATACCGTCATAGATTATGTTACCGCGATGAAAGCAGTGATCCCATGGCGTTCGATACCGGCTAAATATAGCCAAGGCGATGTACCGCACGAGTTTCGGCGGAATGGTGAAAATCTGCAAGCGTGTGATTCACGAGCGAGCGAGACGGTGACGAGGGGACAGATTTAGCCGGCATTGACTGCGACCGGTGCATCGATCTATCGATCCGACAGGACCCATCCCGGTATACATCATCTATCTATTTACCTTTTGAATTGGAATAGTAATAGCTTTAATAGCGGAGTGGTATCGAGAGAGAGCGTGACGGGCAGCGGTCGAGCCGTCTCGCGTTTGCTATCGGAATCCTGGATTTTTGGCACCGAAAATAGTCGGGCGGGCGCTGGCGCGATCCAGAGGGGCGCTCGCGCAGTGCGTGTCGCTCCGCCGTGTGAACAGCCCGCTCGTGAGGTGAGTCGCGCGCCAGGAGTTTGGATACTCCACCACCAGCAGCCTTCAACCAGCAGCACCCTCGGACGCGCTTAGCTTAGGAAGTGGGTGATACGACAAGTGTGTGTAGTGTGGAGTATCCGGACTTCTGGATTGTGTTGCTACTTCTGGATCTTTTTAACGGTTAAGTGACGTCACGGTGTGAAAGTGAACGCGATGCTCGTAATTGGTGCGCCCGTTTGCGAGTGACTCGGGTTTCAGCGCGCGCGCGGCCTCGCTGAAAATACTTCAGTGTTCCCGCCTACGCGCGTTCGCTCGAACCTATTTGCGGCATGCCCACCATCAGTATTTATTTAGCGATATGAGGAAACTCGCCTCGATTTTTATTTAGAATTAGATGGCCCATATATCAAGAAATTAGGACGCTGGAATGCGACTTTAATAGAACTTTGCATGTGAAATGTTTCCGTTTCCAGATAATTTATTAGTAATTTCCTTACACATCTCACACTAAGAACACATACCGATATTAGACACACGGGTTAACTTTCTTACAATTAATTTGAAATCGCAATTCGTACACATTCACACCGTTCTAGAACATACAAGAAAACAAAACTAGGTCAGGTAGAAAATCGCTCACTCAGCTTTTTGGTGTAAAGTATCAAGATGTGATATCATTGTCCTTAACAGCTGCAGGTGACGTGAAGAATGTTGGCAGCGGTTCAAACGCGGTCTGAAGCCATTTCTGAAATATTTAGGACGGAGGTGTTTCTACTACGGCTGTTTCTAGTGGTTCATATTCAGTTAGAACACGAGCTAAATGTGGAGCGATACTTAGCTTCTCGAAATTTACCTAAAGTTTAATATTTTGTAATTATAAGCTGTCTGAAACATTCAATCTTTGCTATAGGTACTTATCTTTCGTATACGTATAATGTATAATGAAACGATATAGCAGAATTGGTTACCAAACCTCTCGTAAATACCTAATTGTAAATGAATGTGGGTACCTAGGTACCCACTTACTCAAATGAGTTACAATTCGCTTTTTTCTAAATTTACCAAAGTTTAATACCTATAGTAATTTTCGTATTTTATAATTTGTTATATGTTCTGTCAAAGCTTTTTATGTCGATTCAAACTTATAGCCTGTTTAGCGGATGTCCGTGCATTAAGTCAGTCCATGAAAACAAAGAGCGTAGGTACTTACAACGTTTTTATTTTGAAATTGACATAATACATAAGAGTGTATTACTGGTAAATTGACATTCTAGGTTCCATTTATTAAGATATCATTTGTTTACACCTTTTGGTTAAATACTGACACTTTCATAGCCACAGGAAATAGTCGTGCAATATTTGTTATTTATTATTTAAGATTAATTTGCCGATAATAAATTCGAGTTTGCAGAAATTTACGAAGGTCAATGTCCTATAGTTTACTTTGCACTTGACACTACATTTGACAAATGATGTTTATATAGCTACTATAATAGTAAAGGAAGGCATTCGCAAACAGAGGCTTTACCATTAAAAGATTACTGCCACGTTTAAGGCCCCTACAAAGTAACATGTCGGATAACGTTTGAAAATAGTTCTTGACACGTTCAAATAAGGTCTCTGTCATTGCGATACACAGAAAAGGAAAGGGTATTAGAAGTATTACAACTGACGTGGGTTTTTACAGTGCCACCAAGTTATTTTTTCAGTTGGGGGCGTCGCTAGTATCTACGTGCCCTGAGATATCTTTAATAAGACTTGGATAGTTCTTTGTTTGCCCGTCTGAATACATAAGATGGTGGCATTATACTGATTGGGCTACCTTTCTGCCCACTCGTTGGGCGTTTTGCCAGATAGAATTAGCAGGATGACGGAATCGATAGTTTACATAGTTAAGGAATTTTAAAAACTTTGGACCGGAAACATCTGGTTAATAACACGTTACATTAGTCAAATTCAGTCAACTTAAAATAAAACAAGATAAGTTTACAAGTTTAACATCTGCGCATACAGTGACTGATATAGACCTATAATCCATAGCCTCATAACATAAACTGAGTCTAGAAGCCAATTGGCTGGAAAGAGGCAAATAGAACATTAAGAAAGGACTTTTGCGAATAGGTTCCCAAATTATTTGCTATGACTGTATGCGGCCTAGTTTCCAGTTCCAGCAATACGACGATTCTGTAATGGGTTTACGGCTCTACTTTTGCCAACCTGACTCTACCAGAGAGTCTGGCAAAAATTTTACATTTCCGACGATTTTTGCAGGCCTATGATGAGCCACCTTATCACGCGATAATAAATGACAATCACCTGTCACGTTTTGAAAAGTATGTGAGTGTGAGAGGGACGGATGCCTTTTCTTATATTTATCACGATTCACGAGATAAAAGCTATCATAAGATCGCTGGTCTGGTCTGGCCTGTATCTGGCCACGCCTGGACATTCGATAATTTATTTATAAGCTATATAAAAAGCCAAAGATTCATTAAAATCAATTCGTATGTATACGGTATCTGAGTAGTTGAAACACATAATGTAACTGTAATGTTTTAACTCAACAATTACTTGGAGAAGCCAAAGGAAATATTTGGCTCTGCACATGTTAAATAACTTGTGTACATTAAATTGTTAACATATATTCAATAGACCACTTACGTACCACAAAGTCAGTACCAAGAAGAGCAGTGAGTCTGACTGAGTCCATAGTATTAATTCATTTTATAGTCGTCGTCTTTAGGGCTAATTGTTTGTTTACTCTCCTATTCTATCCAATTAAATAAGGCACAGCAATCGCTACGAAACATACCTCATTGATTGGCATCATATTGACATCAACATGATACCGCACTTGGCTATGTCTGACGCACCTTGAATCAATTATCGCGACTAAGTACTAATTATACGCACATCTCTATTAAAATCTGCAGCCCCAGACCTGAAGACGAATATAACAATAACTGTGCCAGCTTTCTCGGCCAGGGATCTATTTACAAGAGTAATACATTGTTTGATGAGTCGGTAGATCTTGAATCTAAACGATTCATTGAACATCAAGGTACTACCTATACAGTATCTTTTAGTATCTTTTATCCTTAAAGGATAAATCCGTTAGCAAATTATAACAGTGGGTATTTGTCGTAGGCATTATGTGAACTGAGCATTATATATTTTTTGCAATAGCACAACATAGTGCATATAATATGCTCCATTTGATGGTAAGAATGCGATTTATAACTAAGATACTAAGGTGTACTTCTTCAGGCTTTTTTATACAGAATACTCCCTGAGTCTCGGACATATTAAAATAAATACGAAACGGGTTTACTCACGTCGTAGAAGTCGAATATCGCTCGACATGTTTCGAATCGGTACGCGATTCATCATCAGGAGCTACGATCAGTCGCGGCAGCGGCCAATCGCAAACTGCGCGCTGACGCTTCTTCAGGCTCGGTTGGAAGGATCCCTAACTTTCTTAACTCTAAGTTCATGAGTAGGCTCTAATAAAAGCTCAACTCTAGCATCAAAGTCCAGGTTTTACACCCATGGAATCTTTCATTAGTACCAATGTATACACTGAAGATTTCAATTGCCTCATAATTCTGTTAAAAAAAATGAGGGCATAATACATAATACTGTACAATCCGCCTACATACTGATCCGTCTGTGGCGTCCAGAAATACCCGCGCGTTTGGCGTCGATATTTTCGCAACGGCTGTTTTACTGGCGCTTTATACTTTATGCGAGGAAACATTATGTTGGCTATTAGGTCTATTTGGAGACAAGATCTGACGTTCCAGCAGGTTCCTGGAACGCTTTATACTACCACCAGGGACTAATAAGAAAATCGCAATTACGATAGGACCTATCGTAATTGCAACGAGACTTCTTATCAAATGCATCAGAAGACATAACAACAATTGTGGTCTTGTTTTGTTGTAAAAAAAACTTATTGCCAATCTAGTTTGCTATCCCAGTACGATGATTTCTATAGTTTTAATAGTCTGTTTAAAAATTTCTAATTATCTATTTAGAAAAACGTATGAACGGCAACGTATCCGGTCCGTGCATCTGCTATAGGGTATGAAAATTCAATAATAATACTTAATCGTGACTTTCAAGCCCGTAGTTTAAGGTAATAGTGTTCAATCAAAGGTCGAAAGGGAAATGGTAGTGGTTTGTTGATCTACTCCGCTACCTAAAGGTTGTCTGGAAGAGATCGCTATGTAGCGATAAGAGCGCCTGTTGTTAACCTCTGTTTATTTTGTACTGTATATCTCTCATGTTTCGTATCCTTGTGTATTTGAGGTGTGCAATAAAGTGGATTTTGTTGTTGTTGTTGTTATAACATAATGAAGGAATTTAAGGATATATTTGTTTTTCATTCGTTTTGTACCTACATATATTAATTATTTAATACGAAAAATTCTCTTTTTCCCCAGCAACGCTCATGTACCGATTATATTGTTTTTCTTGACAATTTTACGTGATGGATAGGTACTTTAATTTTTTTACATGATGACTATTACCAATTAGCTAATTAGGTATGACAGCGAATTATTGCCAGCAGAACAAATTAAATCAATCGAGACTAGATTTATATAAATGACTTCTCACGAACAATAATAAATTGAATCAATAGTTTATTTCGTGTTCTTTTCTTGCATTTATGTCAGTACTGTCCCTCAAGTTTAGGTTGTGTATTCAACCACGTTAAAGAACCAGATATTAACTACACACAAACAATCAATAGATCGAAAGTTAGTTTGATTTAATAAGCAATGTGTACCTATAGTAAAGAAATCAACTAAAGCTATAATTACACGCAGTTAAAACAGGCAAACATTAAGTTATAGAGCAGTTCACTGCGTTTAATTATTATGTACACCATCTGGCGTTGGCGGCTTGCCAATAGGTTGCATAATTCCATGAATTTGCTGCTGTTATTGTACCTACACAGAGCATTACGTTGGTTAGTGCTCTCTGAAACCAATAATGTGTATCGAGCCATTCCAGCCGCGCTAGCAAAGCTGATGACCACAACATTGGATCTCCTGTCTGGCTGACTATCATAATACTGTATTGAATGATCACCATAGCTATTCATAAAATGGGACGAACCTAATGAGCTTCTCACAACTTTAATACAACCCCTAGACTTACAAATCCATATAGACAAATCCCTGGACTCGTATCACATCTTCCTAATTATAAATCTCACCCCCAGTTTTTTTTTATGTCTAATTGACTAATAATTTTCTCGACGGCCTAGTATATTTTGACATGTGATCTAGAACTGAACAACCTCTATCTATGTATCTAATGACGTGTCTAATTAAATCACGGGAAAATTTGTCGCATACCTAAGTAAAGAAGTAGGTAGGGTAGACCGAGGCGATTCGGATCAATTTTTAGTTAATGTGAAATAAAACCAGTTTGTTACAGTGTATCATGTATATTAATATTATTCTGGATACAGTGGTTATCGAACTATAAAATCCAGTTATCAAAGTAAAAATGAACCTTGTCTTTTAGTTTTGAGAAATAAAATAGAAAAACACTGAAATAATCCGATTCGCCCCATTTTTCGAGGCGAAACGGATCACAGAAAACTCGTCCATAAAATATTTGTTTTGAATCAAAAACACATGTATTAGTAACGTTTGGAAAAATCAATGACATATTATTATAGATCAGTACTAATAACACGACATAAGAGGTAATTTTCAAACATTTCTACTTTTCTCCTCTAGAACAATTTAACATTTTTTTTTTCATTATAAATGTAACATAAAATTAGGCATTCAAAGCTAACTAGAGTATCAAAAACTAATTTACGAGGTGTTAGAAACTTCTAATTAATACGTTTCTACAACAAAAACTGAACTGAAACTTAAATTTCTATCTGTAATAAACTCAACATTAAACATTAAAAATATCCGATTCGCCCCTTTAGAAGAGACAAAATCATTTCAAAGAAAACAGTTCTTAAATCTTTGGAATAATAAAGAAACTACAGCACCTCCACGATTTGCACAGTTTTCATGGCACCGTTCTTCACGTACTTCACACGTTTTCCTCTTAAATTATTTTCATTTATCACTTTCTCTAATGTAGCAAAATAGGTAGGCAATAACTTTTTCTTTACTCATCCCGTTCATTCTCGCTCTAGAAGGACCCTCAGGTTTGCGAATATTCAACTTTCGCGGACACAACAACGCGGATTTTTTTCAGAAATCGATGAAACCAGTCCTCTCCTGCCATTTTAGAGACTATTAAATTAATGTTGTATGGATCACTGCAGTAATCTCCCAGCAAATAGTTTTTCTGCATCTTCTTGAAATACTGTCTCGATGTTTTATAACACCACGGGACATGGTAATTCTTCTAATTCTAATTCTAATTTTAAAATATGGCTTCCATCAGGTTAATGATGATTTCGCCAATTTCAAGTTTGCTCGTAGAGCATGCCGTTGTTCGGTGAGGTTTTGCTTTTTGTAAAGTGATAGCGATTTACAAAAAACCACGCGGACTATCGGGCCTTGACCCAGGAAGGGCTATGAACGCTTCAAGTTGAATTCTTCATTAGCTATTCACTCATACGTTAGATCACTGCACAATACGCTATCAATACTACACATTGAACAACAAAAATGAATAAATAATGAACAACGCAACTTAAACGCATGCGGCCATCTTAAGTCACAAACCGGAAGTCCATGGTAACTCTTCGCTGTAAAGATGTGAACGGTACATTATAAATTTCGACCGCCCGACGTAATGACAGCTCTTTTCTTAACACCTTGTTAGCTGCTTCTGTCATATTTTTTGTACTCCATTCTCTTTGGTGTGTCTTTCTTTTGTACGTACGCACCATTTAAAACACACAAACAGTTAAAATTATTAGTATAAACTAGAAAAGAGCAATTCAAATAAGTGATCCACATCGCCCCCGCAAAAGTGATCCGAATAGCCCCAAACCATAGGTTTACGATATTTATACCTAACCCGAATATTCTTTAAATTTACAGTTTATTACACATTAATTACGAAAACAGGACACATTAATGTCAATATTGAGTAATAAATATTAAACTTTAGTCAACTTACTTTTTTTTATTGTAATTTTTTTAACCACGTTTTTTACATGACCAGTAAAATCACAGCACATCAACACTAGTGACTTGACGCGAGGCATCGCTGAGACTGACACAAGCGTCCGAAAAAATGGCCGCCTGTGTCATAGTGTACGGGAAGGTCAAACCCAACGCTGGACGGTGATTGGCTGCCCGCAGCTAGCGGCAATCTTTTGAATTTGACAAAAAGCTTATTTTGATCCAATTCGCCCTGTGATCCGAATCGCCTCGGTCTACCCTATGCATTAAATGCTACTTCTAAACAAAACTTGCTAACTAATCTTTAAGAAAGACTAGTTTTGAAATAACGAAGGCCAAATGAAATTAGTTCACTGAAGAAATAACAAGGTCGCAAAATTATGTAATGGAACTCTCGCGACGCATACTGATGCTTGTTCCCGGTCCCGACATACTTGTAATCGAATTTCGTGATAGAAAGTGTACTTAAAGTAAAGTAAAGATCTGGATCTAATACATCCCTATTGCCCACGCCGTAAAAGTTCACTTTGTCAGATAAGTCAGAAGCTATAGCTGTTGTAAAGACCTGAACGTGAAGAAGCACCTAAGCGACCATACGATTCACCTAAGTAGCGAGAGATTTTGATTTCTTAGACGCCGTAAGCATAGTCGTAAATGTCCGCTAAAGCGTAAATAATTAAGGATCTAGATAAAATTACATAAGTAGAGAGGAGAGAAAACTAGTTCAACCGATTTCTTCGAGTTGAATCTAAGTTTTACGTAGTTTCGGTCGCTTGAGAAAAACTTTCTCCTGGTTATAAAGTATTCAATGGCCTAACTTCGTATTCTGCACTTACGCCACATGTTAAACTTATCTCGTGTTGTTAGGCGAAATTGAGAAGAAAACCACACGCATACACACTATACCTAGGTACCTACTCGTGTAGCCGTGAAATAAAAAAAAACAAAAGCCGGTTTCAAACGTTGTTCGTCGACGCCAAAATGAGGAGTTCGAAGCCTGTAATTAATACCAGCTGAAATACTGCACATGCCGGCCATACAATGGCTTCAAAAATATTTTCAATGAAGTTACCCGTTTACAAGATAGTCGATTAGACTTTTATTAAATTGACATGTGTTCTATTGCAGGCCCATTGGCGTATTTTTCTGTAGAAGAAGTAAAGACACAAAGCCGCCACCATGGACGCGATCAAGAAGAAGATGCAGGCGATGAAGCTGGAGAAGGACAATGCCATGGACAAGGCCGACACCTGCGAACAGCAGGCCAGGGACGCCAACCTCCGCGCCGAGAAGGTACGCCGAAATCGACTACTTGTATAGAGCAACTCACAGTGGTAGACCCAGGGAGGGAGGACTCAATTGACGATGTACCTATATTCGTGCACTCTTCCTGTTCCCACATCGTATCATCCAAGCCTTATTCGAAGTTTGGGCACTGTTACTTTAAGTTCGAACACCATCCCGTATGTCTAAGTTGACCATTTGACTCACGTAACAAACCGTTAGTAATTAACACAGCAAGGCAAAATTGAGCCTACGTGTAACTTTACTGTCGCTATAATATGTAGATAGATTGTTCCCATTAGCAATTTCTCATTGCGTCGAAAGGCTGTACTGTAATAAATAAGTATGTCTATTTCAATCTATAAAGAGTGTATTCTCTCCAGGTGAACGAGGAGGTGCGCGAGCTCCAGAAGAAGCTGCAGCAGGTGGAGGAGGACCTCACGGTGAACAAAAACAAGCTGGAGGCTGCCAACAAGAGCCTGGAGGAGAAGGAGAAGACCCTCACCGCCACCGAGGCTGAGGTCGCCTCCATGAACAGGTCACTATACTAAATTAGCAATACTTCATCTCAACTCTCAAGCAGCTTTTCTCACTATAAGAACTATATCATCTTGAAGTTAAGTCTTTAAACTTTTCATATAGTATTGGACATACTTCTATTCCTTCTTAAACGTCTACAAAACAAAATTCGAGGACGCTAACATTTTATAATCTTTATTGATTTGATTAAGACGGGTTTACCATATGGTCTCTACCTATATGGAACTCTGTCAATTTATTTATATATTCATAAACGGATTAGCAATTCACCTCAGTAACACCTGACCTGATGGTAAGTGACTATTACGGGGTCGAAGATGTAGCTCGCTGGTTCAGCAACAGCTACGTTTGTATATCACTTGAGCAGTGAGCTATTGTTACTACTTGAAGAAAATAGCTCGAATAGAGTTATTTTCTTCAACGTCACACGTTTTTCCATGTTTTATGGAATATTTAGGAAGTATTTATTCTCTAAAACAAGCTTGATATTAAACAATAAATAGGAAAACAACCCACTTTCATGATGGAACGAAAGAAGGTATTTTTTCTTCCTATTGCAATCAACAATATTCCTGCCTCTGAGTAGTTGCCTCTGAAATTTCTGACTAAAGTAATGATGTCATTACAGGAAGGTGCAGCAGATTGAGGAGGACCTCGAGAAGTCCGAGGAGAGGTCCGGTACCGCTCAGCAGAAGCTTCTGGAAGCCCAGCAGTCCGCTGACGAGAACAACCGGTGAGTCTAGGAGGCATACGTTGGATCTATCAGTCACACACATTAACCACTGATGAGGTTATGTCACAATCTATGAAGTTTAAGAATGTTTCGTACACTACCTCGAGTTCCTCGGAATTTGGGTATATCAGATGAAAGAAAGAAAGAAAATAAAATCGAGGAACTAATTAAACAGTATGAAAATCATAGCATCATCATCTTCTTCACCATTTTGGTATTAGCAAATCATTTACAAAAACTTATGAAGCCTCATCCTGTTGGTTTTTCTGGCTTAGCTACATTTTGAATGATATTCTGCCAACTTTAACCTGGTGTCGGTCTTATGCGAGTTGTCGATCAAGTAGGGCTACCGCTGAATATGAAACCCTGTGCTAATCCTAACCCGTGTGTGAGAGTGAGTCTTCAATATCCGTTTTTGTTGCAGTATGTGCAAAGTGTTGGAGAACAGGGCATCTCAAGATGAGGAGCGCATGGACCAGCTCACCAACCAGCTCAAGGAGGCCCGTCTCCTCGCTGAGGACGCTGACGGCAAGTCCGATGAGGTAACTCCTTTGCACCGTAAATTATTCTTTTTTCTGGTTCCCTCATTTGTGAGGATGGCAACCATCTTGATGACGAGGTAGGCGCAGTTGTAAAGGATCTGCCTGAGCTGGCGCTCCTAGGTTCGAATCCCGGCAAGTGCGAATATTTGTGTGTTGAACTCGGATATTTGTTCCAGGGTCATGGTTGTTTTCTATGTATTTAAGTATATATTAATCTATCTATATAGGTACTATGGGCTGCAGAAATGCATGGTCCATTAATGAATGAATTCATTCATAAATGGGCCATGCAATTCTGCAGCTCATTGTACCTATCTATGCATATTGGTAGCGTAGACAAGGCCCTAAAATGTGTTTGCAATCTGAAATCAAAAACCTGAGATCGGAGTAAACGATCATGTCTAATTATTCAAGTTTCGATAGAAATGGTAAACAAAAATTCAACAATAACCTCGGATATGGGGCTGTTGGTTCCTTAGCCTACTAAACAAAGCGCAGTCGCCCAGGTTGGAAATGATTTTACATACTTTACCTTATTTTATTTAATCACATCATAATCCAGGACGAAATTAGGGCAGGCAGGTAGCTAACGAGTATCGTAATTTACCAATTTCTCTTGATTTCAACCCGAAGTATAAATCACATTTAAGATAAAATGTATCTGAACCTGACCTAGTTAAAACACATTTATAAAGTTAACTTAGGCAGCGGAAAAGCGTAACTCGATGAGAGGGCAGTAAATGTCCATTAGCATATAATTCACGGGCTGAAAGAGCGTCAAAAGGCAGAATTAAATGGGTTGGAGGTGGAGGCTGCGTAGTGCAGCCTTCTGATTTTTCCCCGTTGCTTTGTGTAATTACAAAAGTGTAGGTAATTGGTGTAATCATCAATCCCTCATGTAGGTATGTGGTTATGCGTATACGGAAGGAATTTTGTACAAAATCCACCAGAAACAGCTCTGTGATGTCTGTTGCCGGAAGCCCCAAATAACTTATCCGGTGCTTTTAATGGTCCATTGGGGCCTCTAATTTATTAGATGATGTAGATAATAACTAAGTGATGTGTCCAGGTGTCCCGCAAGCTGGCCTTCGTTGAAGACGAGCTCGAGGTAGCTGAGGACCGTGTCAAGTCCGGAGACTCCAAGATCGGAGAGCTTGAGGAGGAGTTGAAGGTAACATTTACGAATTTACCACATTCACACATTCCCTCTAGCGTTTTTTTCAGTTTCTCTGCCGTGCTTTTGAACATGACGACAAATGGTTAGTTGGCTACTATCACTATAAGCCTTTGATAAACCATGTGGCCAGGAAATCAGACAGACCTGTATGTCCTTGAGGCATTAGGAGAGAATACTTTTATGAACTAATATATTTTTTTATTGAAGCAGTAACGTCTGCTAACGTAAACCAAATGTTTAAGATTAAATGGCTCTGGCATCAGGTTCGGTGGTCCAGTTGGTAGGACGCCCGTGTTGGCCCGGAAAGCCATTGGAGATGCAGGTTCGGATCCTGCCTGAACCGTTAAAAAAAACAACTTTTCGCTGAACTAATATTGTTTATTATATTATTATATATTATTTATTTGGCCCTTTTGTAATTATTTGAATTTCTCGTCATTATTCTATAAGTAAGAGTCAAGAGTGGCACCCAGCTCCGGCTCCAGTCAGTGGAAACACACCCTAATAATTTGCGCTTTGGAAACCTGGCATCTGGTGATAATAAACGCCACAAGAAACTCATCTTGTCTCAACTTTACATTGATGTCGTGGTTGGTGCAGTGGTGCAGCTGCCTACTGAGCCTGTAGCGGTCGTAGGCAAAGAATCTTGACAAGGATAAATATTCGTGTGATGAGCTCAGATATCTCCTGGGTCACGGTTTTTTTCTATGTGTTTAAGTTTATATTTATCTCTACGAGTATGTAATGTATATCATCGTCCATGTGCCCATAACACAAGCGTAGCTTGTTACTCTTGCTAGGATCAAAGCTAGGCAAGCTAGAAGCTTACTCTGAGTCCGCTTGTGTGAAGTTGTCCGATATTTATGAGACCTATTCATAATATTCAACCCCCAGGTCGTAGGTAACTCCCTGAAATCTCTGGAAGTCTCGGAAGAGAAGGCCAACCAGCGCGTGGAAGAGTTCAAGAAGCAGCTCAAGAGCCTCACCGTCAAGCTGAAGGAGGCCGAGGCCCGCGCCGAGTACGCCGAGAAGACCGTCAAGAAACTGCAGAAGGAGGTCGACAGGCTCGAAGGTACGCGAGAAACCAAAGACTGGTTGACATTTGTCTTTGGGGTTATACACAAATTTGGGTTCAAAATTGTTCTGATTTTTAAAGCAAACCCTAAATACCCTGCTGGGAGTCAAGTAGAGCACTATGTAGTGCCATTGTAAAAAATATATAAGTAATTAATGGGAAATAATAGGACGTTAAGATATTCGAGAGGCTGATTCTAATGTCAATCTGTGTATGACCCCAATTGAATTAAGTATGTTAAAAAAGATGCTGGATAATCCAAGATTTCATTCAAATGCTATGCGACAAAACTTAGACGACCAATTGTAACGTCAATTGTTACTTATATATGTGAATATCGCATCCAGCACGTAATAATTGACGGAATATCTAAAAACGAGGCTCTCGAATCGGGCTATCGAGTCACGTTCGTAAGTGCCGCAGTTTTATGGACCCTGCTTAAATTATATTTTATAGATGCAAAAGGCCAATGATGATGATTAATCTAAAAACATATTGATCTATATTTTCTAATGTCTAGCAGTGGTCTGTAATAGTCTTGATGACAATAATAAATAATGTCTTAAAACTGTGATATTTCTTGCAACACTCTTGCCCCTTTCACGTAACCTCGACTGAAGGTTTTATAACAATGGTCATGATTAATAAAAAAAATTACACGTAACCAAATTAAAATGCACGAGTGTCACATGAATTTGTCGTGTATCAGTACCTACAGGGCCAAGTCTTCAGAATAACGCATTGAAAACTAACGTAAAAAAGAGATTTCTGTTCAATTATACACCGTGACCGTTAATAACCCGAAAGATTTAAGCTAACGATACTAGAGCCTAATTAGAGTACATAGACTTATGTAACATATAGTCCAAAAGCTCATAATAAAGGAGATTTAAAACAAATGAAAGGTAAAAAATCTTCAGTCTAACACACTCTAATTCATGTCATTATGCCAATGTTCAAAGTTGAACTCGTCAAAAGTGAAACATAGAACCCTGTAATATTGAGATAGCGATAACTTGACACTTCTTGTCATAGAACACAAGTCACGGCATTCGCCGTTCGTCGTATGATTTCGGAGCGATTGGTGAAGTGTCATGCTCGCTCACTCTTCTTCAACTAAAGACTTGTTCACAAAGAAGCGGGCAATTAATATGATTTAATTTGTACTGAAATAGTAATTTAATTAAGACACAAAATTAGACCCATGTTGATTTAACATTATTTACTCGTATTGTCGTCAAAAATACGTGCTTTAAATCTTTTGGGTTATTAACGGCCACGGTGTATAAGAAGTGATTCTACAACAGACAATCAGGGGCCACAATTAGTCGATGAATGTCAATAAAGATATATCTGTGTATTTTTTAATGCGTTATTCTCTCGAACTAAGTTAACGCTGGATCTAACATGTGAAAAAGAACTGTATAACTTCTCTAACGAGGCTTCTTAATCAACACCGTCAAACTTTTCACTTTGACACGATAATACTTTAATGTGAGCTAATATAATAGTGCTAGAACTGTTACGCTTTTAACGGAATTTATGAGATGATATGTACCTAAATTAATTTGCATTGTTCACAGTAAATTTTAAAATGGGAACGCACAATTATATTAGCTTTACGAAATGATGATTAAAGAATTTTGATAAGATATTTCAGATACTTTTCAACAATCACTATAATCCGTGCAACTGCATTATTTCAATTATTTTCCAGCACACTTTAAAAAGTTTCTATACGATAAACACCGTTAAAACTAAAGTATTAAGGCGACCATTTATATACCTATTTTAAATTGGCTGTATCACATCGTAACATTAGCACTCCTGTGGCATGAAGACATCCCTGCTAGAGGGTTTGTACTCCCACACAAAATCCGACTCGAGTGAGGGCTACATAGTCCTAATACTGTTCAACCCATGTATAAAAAAATAGGCCATCATAGTCTAGGTACATTTTTTAAAAGACCCAGCGTACTTACCTACTGTTGTAGAATTTCAAAAGTATCGCTTTGAATCTAAGAATTGGTTCGCTTGACTTTAGTTTTAAAGGACTGTTCTTATCACGTAACACCATTTTCCAGACTGTTTGTTCAACGAGAAGGAGAAATACAAGGCGATATGCGATGACTTGGACGGCACCTTCGCCGAACTCACAGGATACTAACCTCCCTAGCTTTAGTATAAGACAAACCGTCCGACACGCATCCATAGATTCCAGTTTAGAGTGCCCGTGTAAATTTACCCCCCGCAGAATCGAGGCTCGATGTGACGCTGATGGAGAATCAGCACCGTCTACCGTTTTAATTTTCTTTCTCACTAACCTGCCTTCGTTCTTTAGAGGATTGTCATCGTGCTGAACACTTGAGCTCTTAGCGACACGTTCTTACACAAATTTACTACACTGGATGCTTAACATGGTGCGCATTTAAACCTTCTGTAATAAATACTAATCTTTATAAAGGAGGGTTCAAATATTTTTTCTTTATGTACACTGAAGTCTCATGAACCACAATCTCGATCAACCATACTTCTACATTCGTACGTTCTTTTGGTGCACAAGAAGAAAAAAACACAAAACATTTAATGCTTTTGTAAATACGTGTCGTTAAGGGATTACTCGTTGAACGTCAATTATATTGTAACATAATGCTTTTTATGTCTATGTAGTCTTGAAAGGATTCGGTTACTACAAGACTTTTAAAGACAAACGAAATTACTTGTGCTAAGGCTTTTTGGAAGAGACTAAGATGCTTAGCACAAAAATTCCAAATAATTGGCTATTTGGAACAGCAATTATGCCTGGTGGTTGAAAAGTGCAGAAACGCCAGCCTACTGTATGCCTTTTAAGTTTAAATTCCATGCAAACGGATTTTTTTTTGCGATGATACAACGCTTGGTGACGTTCAGACAATCCTGTACAGATCGCTTAGTTTTAAGTCCCCGCTTTTCGTGTTGTGACTAACTTGTCTTACGCTTTGCTGCTACCGGCGGACTATGCTTCCCAGGTACTTGTTGTTCTTTAGTAGACTACACTATAGATGACTAGCTGCATATGGAAAAGTTCGGACATAATTTAATCCATCTTTCTTAAATCTCTATCTGAACTTTACTATACGCTATTATTCTAATTTACCTGTTAAATTGAATTAAAAATAAAGCTATCGCTTGCGCTATAAACTAGAAATTTAATTAGTAACATATTAATTTTAGTCAGTTTCCGATTTCGCAATCTAATACTAGATTTCCATTTAAGTTTCAAGTATATTTTCCCGATCTTTACTAATTTCACGCATCTAGATGATATAGAGCACCAACGTAGTCCATTGTCCATCCATTTTTGCCGTCGTTTTAAAATGGGTTCGTACGTTTTCCAGACGAGCTGGGTATCAACAAGGACAGATACAAGTCTCTTGCCGACGAGATGGACTCCACCTTCGCCGAGTTGGCCGGATACTAAGCTCCTAGCCCGCACTCTACTCTACAACCTCACGAGTTCTCTCTCTCTCATACCCGTGTGATGGAGAGAGCCTCGTGCGCTTGTCTCACTGCTGAACGCAGGAACATCGACAACCGTGATGTAATAATATTTATTATTTTACTTATGTAAATTTATTTACGATTTTCAATAAAATTAATTTATAACATCTTTTGTTTTCTTATTTCTATATCAAGGTATAATCCTTCCGGCAGCATTTCATAGGCTCTAAAATATTGGCAATGTTCGATTTTTCAGAACCTTGCCTAGGAATGGTAAGTATCTAACTTTACGAACAAGCAAATGTATAAAAAATTGGTTCCAAAGGCACGAGTTATAAAGATGATTTCATATCAACCCAATAAATATAATTATTACTGGGTACCTAACGCTTAATTTTGACACTCAAAGACATGTATATTCCTAATCACTATAATGTATATCGCTTAAGAATTAGGTACTTGCAAAATGAAAAGTCTGAACAAATACTCGAGTATTGATTAGTTACATTGGCACTAAATGTTGTGTAAGATAGTCCACTAATTATAACATGAAAATAATACCAAAATCATCTACAACTGCATCGAAAGCCTCAGGAAACCACTAGAAAAATCACTCTCACAACCGGAAGCGTATCTGTCACCTGTCAACCGCACAATTGGCGGCAAATGACGTCTTTCCTTACCAACATGGCCGCCGTGTATACACGCATGCGCGGCCGCGGCTCGCACACGCGCGCCAGCTCTCGCCCGCAATCGATAGTGCAGCTCACAACAGCCTGTTGGCCTTTGAGGATCGCGATCACGCACTTGGAGAACGGAGAGGATATTTGGGACTATATAGTGTGAAAGACGTCAAGGTGTCTGTTTCTAGCAGTGTCCTGCCGGGGGCGATCACGATGAAGATCCTGGCGGCGCCTGACGGGCCTGCCATCGCGCCCGTCGACCCCTGTGAGTAAAAATAACAAGCACTTAATACTCGTATTTATTAATCATAATTGAGAGATTTTTGTGTATGTGGTTCAGACTGCAAGGTTCTGTTAGGCCAGGTCAGATGGAACAGCCGAAATGAGTTTACAAAATGATGCGCAATAACACGTCGTTTTGTAGACAAAATATCAAGCAGCCATCATCCCTACCCATATTGAGAAAAAAAATGAATATTTCAAAATATAATATGAGGTAGATTTTAAGTACCTACTGGCTATATATTTTTGTTTTATAAAACAACATGTTTTGATCTTATATAATAGAGCTGTCGAAAGCCTGGTTACTCAAATTAAGTGAGCAAGCAAAGCCTTAAATTTGTCAGTATTTACGAGCAATGCTCATCGAGCATACATGTCTGAGTAGATCAAATATAATAAATGTGCATCATATAGCTATGAATAAATGAGGCGATTTAGAATGGAATAATATATATTTCATTTAAGAACTCCAAAAATGTACTAACAAGTCTGGAAAAACGACTATTCCCAGGGAGAGCCTTTAGGGCGCGAGATATTTTTTATTTCTTTGTCTTGTTATTTTTGAAGTAAAATATTATGGTACTACAAAAATAATAACTTCTTCTAAAACAGACTGGAGTCAAGGAATATGGATTTGCTGTAGTTGTCATTAGGCAATTTCTCAATTTTGCTAACGAAGACGTGATAAGATACTTAAAAACTTACGGTACTTACGGTAAACGGTGCAATGTACTATTACATACCTAGGGCGGCCTAGGGCTAACCTTCAATTTAAGTTCTTACTTATTATTCGAATGCTTATGTGAGAGATCTCTCTCTCTCTCAGTCTTACAATGAACATCAGGGACTCTCGTCTTTGGTTAGCTTAGGAGCACGATTGACTGCGCTTGTACCCGTGACTACACCCACGTTGCCGGGATTAAGTAGGTACCTAAATAAATACCTGTGCAACAAATTCATCTAAAACCGATCAACAATACAGACAGATCAGGTTTTAAGGATTAAAACATAAAACGCTTAGGTATTCCTAAATACTTAGCTTTCTGAATATAGTCGCTCCAAACACAACATAGTTACGAAACCAATCTGCCTGGATCCGACAGCAGTCACGTTGGACAATGTACTTTGTTGCGCAAACATCCAATCACCCCCGTCAGGAGCAAACTTACTATTTATAGTGTTCTTTTGTGCTTTCTGAACTATATCTAGATTTTAATAATGGTATGTGTGAGACGTATTTATGTCAAAGTACGAGTATATCTTAGAAGTCTGGGATCTCCACCAAATTGCTGAAAATGTAACCAAAATTAACAGACAATTTTACGATTTCTCTACAAAAGTAAGGAGTTTGAAACCCTTAGAAGAAGGTGGTGGGTCAGGGTCACCTGGATGACCTGGGTGACCGGCAATTCTTTTTTCACCTCACTCGCTCGGAAAACCTCTGTTTATAGGGTGAAATCTGCGTGCAAAAGTCTATTTTATCCGCTAGCGTGCAAAAGTCATTTGAATTTCGAACACGAAGATTTTGATTCTCTGTGGTGCATGTAACTTTTTTATATTTAAGACTCCTTCAACGCGTGACTGATTTCATCAGTCGATAAATCTTCGAATAACCAATCAACGCACGCTAATAAAGGGCGATCTGGTCTGGCCGGCTTAAATCATATGTACGTTTGAATACTTCTTTAAAAAAAAATATACACCTACAATATCACGTTCTGAAACCTGGTTTGTGGTTACAGATTTTTGAGTTTTTATTTTTTCTACACTTTATTTTATGTTGAATATGTTTATATATATTAATAGTAAGTATTTCAGTTTCATTTACATATTTTGACTAGTAAATATATTAAATACATCACAAATTTTAATATTTATTTGTTATAAAAGTTGGAACATATGAGTGTAATTTCTGAACGCACCCGAGAAAAAAAAATAATTAAAAAGTTACAAGTTTTCCCAATTCACGTAAACAACGTAAATAAAATTGGTTCTGTGGAGAATACATACTGTTGTCTTACTTTATAGAAATATGGAAAACAAGAAAGTTAAGCCCAATTTGGAGTATTTATTCAATGCTAAAAGCCTGCATTAAAGCGAAAAAGGATTTGTTATAAATATTTGGAGACGATAAGTAATTTACCGAAACTATTGGCGTTTTAAAGAAGATAAAGCCGAAATAATCTTGTGCGGATCCCATCGTCCAATAACTTCCAAAGCAAGTGTTATGGAAAATACTTCCGAGTGGCCAACCAATCCTTCCCAGAATGCCATTCTCCCACGTTCACAACGAATGTGTCAAGTAGTTTCAAATACAAATATAATATAACAGTGCTTAAGAAAAACTCAACGATAAAATATACACGACGATAATATAAATTACGGCCATATTTTTAATGTGTGCTTCGCTCGTATTTTTTTGGTTTGGATTAGAGTGTGTTAATGTTTTAAATTTGATGTGTTAAATAAAAGGCAAAATTAAATATGATTATTTTTATGTTTTAATTGCTTTTCTTGAACTTCCATTTTCCTCGCTGTAGTGAGGTGAAAAGTTGTGTGTTCCGCATGGCTGCAAAATTATTTAGCTTCTCGTGTCTTGAAAGCTTCGCTACGCTCAGGAATCTATCTTTGAACCATTCGCTTCGCTCATGGTTCAATCTTAGATTCCTTCGCTCGCTCAGCTTTCAATTTCAACACTCGCGCCAAATAACAACTTTGCAGCCTTGCATAACAAATAACTATTGTCAGCTTACCTCCTACACCCAACCGACCCAACTCCTACCTACCTACAGAGGGAGAAATAATCTATCTAAAACCTATCAAAAAAGTAATGCGTCTGAAAGGTCCGCTACTTCGTCTGCCTATAACTTTTTTTTTCACCGTGGTCACTGTATCTGTAGGTGATTTCTTGTGCAAAATGTTTTTTGGTGTGCAATAAAGCGTACTTGTATTGTATTGTATCATCTTAGTTTAATAGTATAAAATCGTAGAATTTCAGAAATATTGTGTGTCACGTGAAATTTTCAGGAACGGCCCGACATGTTTCGAACTCATACGGAGCTCTTCATCAGGGAACTGCTACCCGTGCAACGGCGCGGTAACTCCGTCCCTGATTCTTTGATCGACGCTCCGCTCTAAGCACGCGCGCCGACGCAATTTTTTATAAGATTAGTAATTTAAGAATGTTATAATAGTTTAAAAAGATGAACGTAATCGTATGTTTGGCAGTCACCGTTAAGATTTTTTATTTATGTATGAACGTCAGCAACCTCTTAAGTAATCTGAAACGCGATTGGCGTGAAATCCCAGTCCATCACGAGGGTTTAAACGTAATTTGATTAACAGAGAATTAATCCCGGTTTCGCTCGCAATTAGACGAGCGAACACCTCGCTTCGGAAACATAAATTGAAGCTGACGCCCTCAAGACTAAGTAAAGGTTGCTAAAGTAACAAAATACTCGGCACTTTTAGTACCTAAAAACATTAATGTCTATATAAGTGTGAATTGGCTAAATCGAGACGCATGGTACAGAATTAAGTTCTTGGCAGTTCTACATTATTTCAACTCCAGACTAAAAACCACGTTTAGCCCAACGGGCCACGGCGGACACCCTGTGACCGACAATATGTCGAGTCCATGGAGCCGCGTCGGACACGGAGTGTCCGCATGCTCGCGATCACTTCAGAAGCCTATAAGCGGCCGACGGACAGCATTTCGACTGTTTTTACTAAGGCGAGTGACTCGCGCGGCCCCACAGAACAAACTGGCCGCTTGGCACAAAAGGATTTCTGGATATTTATTACTTGATGTCTCCAAAAGAATTGTAATACACACAAGTTTCTTAAAAGGAGGAGAGACGACATTAAGAAAAGATCTAAGGGCAGGAAGTACGTACAAATCCAGCTTGTACGGAAGCAAAATGAGAACCACTACAGAGACAAAGCAATTAATTCATCATGCATGACGTAATTCAATCGCTGTGATTAAATTTGCATTTGATTGCTCAACACTTGCATCGAGTGTATGCGGGCGATAGTGTAGTGTTTGTGACTAGGGTTGCCAACCTCCCCGATATACGCCACAACCACGCATCACACGCGGGACGTACCGTTTCTAGAGCCCAAAGAGTATGCCCCCGCAAAGCCTCCCGTTTTCAGACAAGACTGGAATATAAGCACTCAAACGAACGATCAGTTGCATTGTTCAGTAATTTGAGAGGGCATGATATTAATTTGAATATACTACGATGCACTTGTTCGCACGGTAGGTACTACCCTACCTTGCACCCTCTTTTTCAGCTCTCCTTTTTTCCATGATTTTCAATATGCTGACGGCCAATATACCTTTCCAAGTTAGGTCGTGTGAAGGAATCTCTCAATTTATAGCCAAGTCCCGCAATTTGGTCGCAAATGTACCGCAATGCACAGATTTGTCGTACATTTGTAAATAAATAAATAAATAAATTGCGGGACTAAGATTGGCAACCCTATTTGTGACCCAGATAGCAGCTGTATAATCGGTTATCAATGGGATAAGTTAAGATGTGGGGTAAATGTGGGGTAAGTTGGGATAGCGGCAAGTTAGAAATATGTTAGGATACGGATGAATGGTGGCTGGTTAGGTACTATCGGTTATGGAAAATAACAAGTTACCGCGCTATGCGTGATTGTGCGTCGTTTCATATTTAGTTTTTACATCCTATAGCTATATATCATTTGATGGAAGAGTGGAATTGGTAGGATGATACATGTCCAAGATCTCACCATTATATTAACTTTAGCTGTGCTCTAATTGAAGTAAGGTAATTAGATCCTTCCGTAGCCACATTTCTACGATTTTCCGCGGGTCCTTGTTGCTTGCCTGTTGGGTTGCTTTTATTATGCGCTAAATAGATAACAAAGCATCTGTCACTCACACGCATTTTGTCAAAACGTGACGGATGCTTTGTCACTTATTTATCACGTGATAAACGCAACCATCATGGGCTCAACCATCAAGTTGTTGGACCACTCTGTCGGAGTACGCGGTCGTCACTCAAAGAACTTTCTACTCCAGTGGTACCGGCTCTGTGAAGAAGAATTACCATTGCTCGTTTTCCATACAAATACTGGAGGAGGTAACAGTAAAGAACGAAACCTTTGTCTGGAAAAATGTGTCGTGGTATTTATTCGTATTTCGTAAGTTTGGCAACTTTCTGAACTAAGTATGTCGACGAAGTTGGTTCCCCTGTTTAATCTACTAATTACTGATTCGATCACGCAAGGAAACTCCGAACACATCTACTCGAAGGGCCGCTCACAATCGACGGGATGTTGAGGGAATTATTGGGAGGGAATGGGAGGTATAGCAGTGGACGTTTTTCGGCATGATATCATGGTAAAGAAGCGACACTATTTCATTGACCGAGCCGTCTTCGACTAACTTGGCCCAAAATCCTATCGTATGTCCGAATTCCCAGCTGTTCTACAGCTTCAGCTTCAGCTACAGGCCGCATTTCTCAATTTCTCGTTTTTTTGTCGAGTCAGTTTTCCGGAAAATTTCAAAGAAAGCAGAAAAGTAAAATCCCAGCCATTTCAAAAAAATTATCGCGAGGTCTATAAGCTCACAGAGCCACCATAGTCTTATCCCTAATACAGTAAATACACACATATTATACCAACATGTCTACGTTGGTGTTTTCTTGCGTCACTAGCCGTTACTGCCTACATTAATTTGTGACATTATTTATATTCGTAAGTTGGACTTGCTCAAATTCGGCCTACGGAATGTCTTGACATGATACATTGAAGTACAATATTTCTCTGTAACAATATTTGGCTCTATTAAGTTTGTTTATAAATAGATTTATTCAAGTAAAGGTTAATATTAGGAACGCAAATCATTATCTTCTGATGAAAGCGATTTCTAGAAACATATACTTACTTAATTGTATATATAACATACTACAGGAACATACATATATATTAGCTAATTAACTAACGTCAAAAAATATAAATACGAGATACTTAGTGTGTCGGGGTTTTTCTTTCTCCTCTACGAGCTCATCTTACGGATTTATTAATGTCATTGCGATTGTTTCGTCCAAAGCAGCAGTAGAAAACTACAACTCTATGCAGGCATAGTTGTCGTAGATTTCGTTTATTTTATGTATTTTGAAATATTTTTTTAGGGTGTTTACGACGCAAAGCTGTCTCGTTCTCTATATTAATTTCCGTGTGTTAGAAATATGTATGAAATGTTGTCAATTACTGTATATTATAAGCTTACTGGCGTGTATTCATAAAAAAACATGGCGGGTGTATGCACACGCACACATATATACATAACAATGGATATCCGTACTTGTCTTACTTATAGGCACCAAACCGGGCGAGCCTAGTGAAAATATGAAATGTTTTCAATAGGTTAGTGGTGCTGGCATTGTGGACATTGGAGCGGTTTCCGGCCATCTTTCCTTTTATCCAATTGTCACCATGTATTTTTGTTGACTCACCGTTGACAACAGAACCTAATGGAGATAGTGACGTAACATACGGTTTATGTATTGATCAAAACATTAAGTAAAACTATATCACTTTCTATCGACACCATTGGTACAAAACAGTAGCTTTGGATTTTTATACGTCAATACAAGTACGAGCTAAGTAAAGTACAATAGAGCAAATACAATACAATACAAGAGCAAATACTGTTGCACATCTCACAAAACAAACAGGAGAGACACAATGCAAGAAATTACAATTCGAGGTAAACAAAAGCTTATCGCTAAAGAGCGATGTCTTGTGAAGAACTTGGAAATTTGGAAAATTGGAAAGCACTACCCCTAGGTACTCTGCCTTTGGGTAGTAGAAAATGATATGAAATAAACTAAGTGTATCGTGCAATAAGTTTGAATAACAGCTGACTACGCCTCTCAAATTACGGCTATTTGACCAGGCTTATTAACCGTTAAGAACTAACAAAGCATGATGATGATGACATTGAGCCGTATAACAAAACAAATAGCACCAAGGAAAATAAAACACATCACATTATTCTACCCAAGCACTATGCGGTCCTAAAGAATGCTTGAACAATTGGATTAGTGGCGCCCCCTCTATTTCATTGTCAAAGTAATCGGGTTTGCGGACAGGACTCAATTAGGCCGTGTTTGGGATACGCCGAATTGTGGACTCATTGCTCTTCTATATACAAATACTAGCTCCCCGGAGCTCGGGTTGCGCAAAGGATGCAATGTGCACACGCAAACTTTGAACCCCTGTTTAGCCCTCTTATAAATGAACTAGCCGTGCCTCGCGGTATTACCCACTCATCCCACGGGAACTCTACATTTTTCGAGATAAAAAGTAGCCTGTGTTAATCCATGGTGTCAGCTACTTTCGTAGCAAAATTTATCAAAATTGGTTTAGCCGTTTGAGCGTGAAGAAGTAACAAGTAATATAAACACGCACACAAAGTTTCACCTTTATAATATTAGTGTGATAAGCGAAAAATTAAATGGTTCAAGCGGGGTTCAAACCCGCGCTTCCCGCGGCTTTCCGGGCCAACACGGGCGTCCTACATATCACTGGACCGATGCGAGAGCCGTGGCTCATAGGAAATATTAGCTTCAAGCTGTTGTGAAACCAGTAAAATGGTTGGCCAATGCATTGCACGTTGATTAACATTCAGCTGTTCATTGCAAATCAAATCATTTGTTTGACCTTTAGCGCCTAATGTCAAACCGTGAAATTTGGCAAAAGGCTAATCCGTGGCTAATCCTAACTGGGATTCAGACATGATGAACTGATTGCGGAATTCAAAGTTCATTACTATTTACCTCTTTTGAAACCAATTATCTTTGTGATTTCCAATACAATAATTCCAGACTATTTATAATTAAGACATTATAAGTATAAGAGAATCTAACTTATCTAACACAGCCATAACATTGATATAAAATTAGGAAGAAGAGGAAAATTTTATTTGAACTTTAATCTAAAATCTTGAAGTTTTCTAATTGTTCTTTAGAAATGCTCTTCAAGTGTTTCTAAAGTCACACGGACTCAAGAGGCAGCTCAGGAAGTACCTAAGGAAACCAACAGAGGCCAAGTCACAAATGATTTTCTCTAATTTTCCCATTATTAGTCGTATAGGTATACTCGTATAGGTATTTATAGGTTCGAATTTTGTGCCTGGGTCATGGATGTTATTTGTATTTAGGTATGTATTCATCTATACATATAAGTATGTTTATCGTCGTCTTGTGTCTCTAGTAGGCTTGTGTTATGGACAATTAACACAAGCATACTTACTAGAGCTTATTGTGGGACTAGATTGATTTGTGTGAGTTTGTCCGATATTTATTTATACTACGAAAATGTTGACGTTTTTGTTTCATACAGAAGTATTGCTGCGGCCAAAAGTTACTTTTCATCATTTTGCAATATAAGCTACATCAGCTTATATTGCAAGATATAAAAAAACCTTGTCATACATCTTAATTATTTTTTTCTTCAAAGCAAATATCACTAGTTTTAGTTTCATTGTATTTGTACCTATTATTAACATAATTTAATTTAGGCATACTAAGTTGTTATTATATTTATTAAAACTGAGCGCCTCTCGCCATTAAACGTCACAGTTTGGCGAGTAATATTACATTGTTAAATGTTATTGTTTAAAGATAAATAATAAAAAAAAAAAAAACTAAGATACGGGTATTACAGGTCAAAGCCTGTAATACGAACTACCCGTGGTGCGTAGGGCCTCTCCTAACCGCTTACGCTAAAACCATATCGTATACTGTATCATGCGTATCATGGCATATCGTATCGTATCACATAACGACCCGACCCTTTAGCTTCGCTTGATATACCGAGACTCGTAGCAGTTCCATTTAATGCCCCTAGGTCGTAGAGGCCTACGGCGTAGCAGGTGCTACGTCGTAGTGAGCCTGGCTTTTCTTAATTGTATTAGCCTCGTGTATCCAACCAACAATAAAGGGACCTTGATAAGAAAACTTTTTCTTTTATTGTGTTGTTTTGGCAGCGTTGCGATCAGAACGTATAAATTAATAAGTTAAACAACTGGTGCAATCTGATACAGATCGATCTTGGGATGGGATATTGTTTCAATTTTTTTTTCTGATTTAGGCTTTTTAATATGGCTACTTTAGCAATGTGCTCTATTTAACTTTTAAATAACAACTTATTGATGACATTAAATGTACCTCGATACTGAATATGCCAATTGGGTACTTCAATAATTAACAACATTTCATATTTCTAACAGGTGGAAATTAATACAGAGATCGAAAGAGTTTTGCATCGTGTACAATGAGCTGCAGAATCGCATGGCCCATTTATGAATGAATTTATTCAATTTCAAACAGCAATTTCTGACTCTTAGAGCACTCTAAATGTATGTAGTCCCATACAGACATTTGTTCTCAATAAAAAATAGGATCGATTGACATCTTAAATTATTATTTTTTTCTTTACTCAATTTCGACCGGGTTCGATTCCGGGTTATGCATGAGATATAGGAAAAAAAAAATTAATGCAGTTTTTAATAAATCTAAAATCGACGTCAACGTCATGGTTCCTAAGAACAGATCTTGCTATCTCTCATAGTTTCCGACTTCTCCATACTGACCCATTCGGATTGTACACCCGGTATATATCATATGATTTATACATTGACAATACGGGAATATATACATACAGATCGCTACACAGAACACTTTTAAACCTACTAAAGCAAAACCTTTCTGACGGTCCAGACTATTAACGCTGATTGAACAATAATTACGAAGCAATTAGGCACAAGGAAATAAAATTTGAAATTTTATTCCCACTCGTTTCCAAACCAACGTAAAACACTTTTTATGGGCATAATCCAATTTCAGCTAATTAATTACGAAGCAGCCGCCTCGCTCTCGCGCTTAGGACGGAAAGAGACGGTCATTAATTTGCCGAAGCCATGTAAATTGAGCTCTCCCGTAAAACTAATTTTTGGTCGCATTCAGTTTTGTTTATGTTTTAGAATGTGATTAAATTTCGTGTTTAGACTTGGATTCGGTATTTTGCACGTGGATGTACGATTTGCTTTTCATGTATTGTAGCTGTGACACTTTCACGGTAACATCACCATACCTCACGATCAATTGCATTTTGTCACAAGTCGATCTAGTCCTACAGTATATTATGCTTTAGTCCCATAGTAGACTTGCGTTATGGGGTCTAAAAGACGATATACATACTGATATAGATAAATATATACTTAAATACATGGAAAATATCCATGACATGACCGAGGATTCTTCGAGTACATCACACAAATATTTGCGCTTGCCTGCAATATATGGATTCTCTGGCATCGAACTTGGTATTTTACCACTAGGTAAATACGTAGGTATCGTTTAAGTAAATGAAATCACAAATATCTATACTTACGCCATCAACTGTAATGACATCTGGTGAGTTTTGTTCTAATTGTAGGGAGTACAGCGTATCAGTAGAAGGGATTAAAATACTTTATGCTAAGTCTACGCCGCTGGGACGAACTTATTCCAACAAAATGTAGAATAATGTGCCTCTAAAAAAAGATTTATTCAGCTTGTTGAAGTCAGCTCCATTATCGTTGGCTACACTTTTATTTCGCAAAGGCTTTAGGAAATTTTATTTTTATGAAGAAACGCCATCTGCCCAGATGTTCAGAAATGGAGAGCTGAAGTATTTTTGCTGTTATTCGTAGCATCTCGTCACTTTGAGCTGAATTTTGACGAAATTTCGCAAAGCCACATTGTTTAATATTGGTACTACCTGTTTGTTGTATACAAACGCGCGCTATGCAGTTACGTAGCCTAAAACAAACTAGTTAACCCCTGACGAAAAACGAGGGGTATTATAAGTTTAAAATGTATGTGTATCTGTGTATTTGTATATCTGTCTGTGGCTATCGTAGCTCCCAAACGGGTGGAACAATTTTAGTGTGTTTTTTTAGTGTGTCCGTCGAGATTATTCTTAGCTATGTTTGGTAGAAATAGGACCAGTACTTTCCAAGATATTCAGCTTTGATTGGGACAAGTAACAAAATCTCGGTCATTATTGAAGCTAAGAATACCAAATTTTGTAGTTATGTTCAGTTTTAGTAGCATTTTCTATATCACTCATTAAATGAGGGTCTCATGATGACCAGCTATTTGTGTCGGGGTGTTTCCATTTTTTAATTTAGGCTATATTATGTTTTTCTATACGTGGTTTGAAGTTCACATTGCCTTGGTTTGATTACTGTAATGCTGTGTAACTTCACATACATACTACGAGTATTATTAAAACTTTATTGAAAATCAGCTTTCTATGGAGAGGGGTAATTGTTTCCGGAAAAATCTTAACAGGATGATGAAAAATCGATGCAGGATTTGTAAGGGCTTGCCGGACATTCAGCGCCATCTGTTGATTACATTTTCTTTGTCCTCTCATCTCGCAGAGAGCTGGACATACAAAGATTGTTATAGGTAATTTTTACCCGACTATATAAAAGTGTGTTGAAGCGCGTTAAAAGAAGAAAATACGCGGACAACGTTGCGGGCATATTTTGTATAGTAAATATATATTATAAATAATAACCGTAATAATGCGCTTGCAACTTCGTTGGCGCGAGAGAAATAAGTCATGACCCTCTTTTATGCCTATTTTCATTTATGTAGTCGGATCGGGTACTGTATAGTTGCATATTAGGATTATTCTTTTTTCTACTCCAGTACTCTTTTCTGTCATTTATATAGTTACTAACTCTAACATAAAGACATAAATTATGAAAGTCTGTAAAAGTCTATACTCTACTGCCCAAAAAAACACTGCTAAACGATGTTATAATGTCGCCAAAAAAGCATCACTTACTACCACAGATTACAAGATAAAAAGCTGCATTCACACAATTTGCAATTAAAAAAAATACTTATTGTACTAAGGCATAGCTGCCAACTTAAAACAAAAAGTTTTATTTTCAGTGCATGGATGTTTAGTATAGTGAACGTATACCTTTATGTATAAGTTTATATTTTTTTGACAGATGTTTAGTATAGTGAACGTATACCTTTATGTATAAGTTCATTTTTTTTTGTCAGATGGACGTCAATAAAAAAAAGTTTATTAGACTATTTTTTTTTAATTTTGTTGATTTCGAGCGGGAACATGTAATTATTTTCTTTGTTGTTTATTTGCATTTTATTTATGAAATGTCGAGTCTTAGAAAAAGTATTGTATGCAACGTTGTATAAGTAGGTCAAAAAACGCTCGTGGCATCTTTCTTACGATGTTCGCTACGTAACCCATCACATGTAACCCATGCCACTCGCGTTTTTTGCCCTCTCTTATACAACGGTTGCATAAAATACTATTATGCTGCGGAGCTGCGCGATTTCAGGCTAAAGGATTTTCAGAACCCATTTTCTAGTCATCAAGCTACTAAAACTCGATAAAAAAATTGCAGGATTTGACACTTATTGACAGTATTGAGTTACATTATGGGTAAATTAGAGTGATATTAAAATTGTAGACGACATTTTTGTAACAAATTCACTTTGTAGGTACTCATGATTCAATTATTTATCTATATATTTAATCAAAACTAAGTATAATAGAATTGACTGAATCATAATAATATAATTTTATTAATTAAACAATTATATTAATAGTTATATTACTAACAAATAAAACCATCGGCACAGAGGTGTTAAGTAGGTAAATGAAATTATATACATACCTATTATTTTTTCTTCATAAGTGGTGATTGTCTGTTACAAAGGAAAGTTTAAGAGCATAATATAAAAGTGTATGACATTTAGCTAGAGAGGGAGAGGCACATTAGACTATAATAAATCTGTATTCTCAAAAAAAAAAAAATGGGACAAAGGCTAGGAGGATGATGATGATATAATAAATCTGTAGGAAAAACAAGAAAGTGTCATTAATTTCTATTAAACCAATAGTCGCGTATATAGAGTGTGGGTACAATAATAATCAAACTAATATAATAAAGGCGAAAGTTTGTGTATGTTTGTTACTTCTTCACGCTCAAACGGCTAGACCAATTTTGATACATTTTGGTATGAATGGTAGCTGACACTCTGGATTAACAAGGCTAGGTACTTTTTACCCCGAAATAAAATTGTGTTCCCGTGGGATGAGCGGGTAACACGGCGCAGTGCATTTAGTTAATTATAAAAACAGTTTAAACTCGCGTAAAAATTGTCAGGAACGGTCCGACATGTTTCGAACTCATATGGAGGTCTTCATCAGGGACAGCTATCCGTGCTGCTACGCGACTCGCGGCCCACTGGTGTGGGCACAATGCCTACACTGTTTTTAGCAAAACAAGTTTCGCCACACATGCAATGCTGATAAATTATGCATGTATTATACCTTCATCTTGAATCACTATCAATTAAAAAAACCGCATCAAAATCTGTTGCGTAGTTTTAAAGATCTAAGCATACATACAGACAGACAGACAGACAGCAGGAAGCGACATTGTTTTATACTATGTAGTGATACAAAGTGACTCCCACGGTAAATAAGGATCAAGGGAAAGGGAATTTTCCTCGGAGTTATTTGGGTAATTAATTATTTACGTAACAAGTGTCTGGAAAGGAGCTGAAAAAGATTACATGAAAGGAATGTAAAGAAAGACTTTCGTTTTTCCGCCGTTAAGATATTTTTTGTTTTATCTAATCCCTCCGGTGATGTAACTGCATTTATCTTTGTTAAATTAACGAAGCTATCTATATTATTTATAGGTACTTGTTAATTAAAGTCCACACTAGAACATGGTATTTGACAATAGTCTTCCTTTCAGTATCCATTTAGTTCAGTTCTCTTTGGACAAAAATCTTCCCTTTTCTCTAGTTTGCACATTTGATACATAATTAGTTTAATTCTGCCTCTGAGCCCGTCCTAACCCTGGATCATGTCATATATAAAGTATAGCGGGTCTGTCCCTCCATTTGTGTTCGTGTATGTTTTCCAGGGCATTGCTCCGTACATGACGACCCATGTCCACCTAAACTACGGTTAGAAGACATGACAACGGGACACGGATATATACATATATAAATACATAAACATACCTACTTGTACAAGTAAATTGCACATGCGTCATAATGTTCATTTGCACCATCAGCATTTAGTTTGTATAAAGTTTTGTAATTAGTCAATAAAATGCTTATTAATTCACGGTCATAATTCATGTTCGCTATTCTATAAGTGTGCACACCTATCAAGTTAAATAAATCAAATTTATCTCAAGAAATCGTCTTTCGTGTTCCAAACTATTATCAAGATATTTATCAAGTAAATGTCAGAGTAAGCAAGTACTCTTACATTAATTGGTCCTTCGAACCGGATATTTTGTGCTCGTTTCGTTTGATTATTTTCAACTTAGTTGGCTTCCCACAAGCGGGTTCCACCGACTGGGTTGAGAAGACGGATCAAGCGGTAGAGTACGAGAGATAATACTGAATCAGCAAGCATCAAGCATCAAGACATCAAGCAAGACAACAAGGTCAGAAATCAAGCAACAAGGCTTACATATATACGCGAACAATAAAAATCAAAAATTAAGCAAGAAAATTGAACACGACATAGCAAGAAGGGCGATCAAGCAAGTATATCGCCATTTATCAAGCAGTTATAAAGCAAGAATTTTAATTTATTTCTTCAAATTACTAGTGATCAAGAAGTTGTAATATGGAGGATTTATATCAAAGTCAGATTCAACTACAAAGTTTAATTAAACAAGTGAAGACTAATTTCAAAAAAGATAGCCAGGATCGCAAGACAGCAGAGTACATCAAAAGGAAGTTATCTTCTCTCGACCTGCACTGGGAAGAGTTCCACATCAATGACGAAAAGTTACGTGAGTTCAACAATCCTAATCATGCCTACTTCTTCAACAATCTTTATGATGACACGTATGGTGCCTACATAGAAACAAGAGAATTAATTCAAAATACAACCCCTCCAACGCCCACGGAACAAGCCAAACCAAACCCGCTCAACGTTCAACCGACGCCACGACAACAACAAGTACCTGTACCCGGAAGCAGTAAACATCAGCCTGAATCTTCATTTACCTCGCAAGGAAATAACAGCAAGTTAGATGAAATGTTACGTAAACAAAGTAGCAATTTAAAGGCATTAGCTCGAACGCTGGCAAATATCAAGCTGGACAGTATTGGAGAGAAATGGGAGCTTGAGGATATCCTTAAGTCTCTGGACTCCCGCTGGGCTGCAATCGATTCACTGCACTGGGAGATAGACAGTGAACTCGGCGGCACGGATGAACATTACGAAAATACATTCACTAAGTATGAGGAGGAGCATGCCGCGATGAAAAAGCAGATAAACAGCAAGTTATGGTCAACCTCGCACAGAGAAAAATCAACTCCACGTCTAGATATTCCTGTATTTCATGGCCAATATCAACAATGGGTCTCGTTTAAGGACTTATTCACTGAAGCCATTCATAGTAATCCGTGCTTGTCGAACGCACAGAAAATGCAGTTTCTGAAAAGCAAAATTAAGGGCGAACCAGAACGACTCATACAACACCTGCCGATTAGTTCCGACAATTACACTACGTGCTGGGAAATATTGAACCATCGATATAATAACAAGAAATTGATATTTACAACTCACATAAACAACGTTATAAGCCTTCCTGTGATGCAACAAGCTACTTCAAGTTACCTCAAGCGACTTCATGACGTCACTATAGAAAGTCTGAATGGTATAAAAAACTTGGGTGTCGACATTGACACCTGGGATCCGATATTAGTCCATTTATTGCAACAGAAATTGGATTCCGAAACTCACAATCAATACATGACATCATTGAAGCAGCCCAGAGAGCTACCATCATTAAAGGATTTTTTGTCATTTTTGGAGGGCAAATTTACCGCTATGGAATCGTCACGGCGCAAGCAAGAAGCCGTTGTGAATCGAACCAGTTTGACTACACCTGCTACATCAAACAATCAAAATAAACCAAGCCGTTTTAAGCATTACTTTTCGAGCAACAAGGCTACTACTGCAAAAGGAGTACATGAATACCAGCGGAAATGTCCGGTTTGCCAGCAAGATCATGGTATATACTTCTGCCCAGAGTTCAAAGAAATGGCGCCGGGACTTAAACGAAAAACAATTACAAAACTTAATCTTTGTAGTAATTGTTTATACAATCACAGCAAACCTTGTCATTCTACAAAAAGATGTCAAGAATGCAGTGGGTTTCACAATACACTTTTGCATGACGTATTTCACAACCAAAATGCAGCGTCGATAAATACGTCCGGACATCAAACTCGACAACAAGGAAATGGGTCGCACGTGGCGCAGCAACGTGAAAACAGCAAACAAGAACCGAATATTATTTTAGCTACTGCTATGATCAAAATCCTGGGAAATGATGGAATACCCCGTACAATGCGTGCCCTAGTCGACCCAGGTTCTCAAATGTGTTTGGTTACGGAGAAAGCAGCCCAACAACTAGCTTTACCGCGACATCCATTTAAGGGCATGATCACTGGAGTAGGTGTTAACGACAATATCTGCAAAGGGAAGCTGCATTTAAATTGTTTATCATTAGACGAAAAATATTCATTTGACACCGATGCGTTCATTATGAAGACTATAACAAGAAACTTGCCCAACATTACCTTTCCCAAATCAAGGTGGGAAATATTAGATACTCTGACGTTGGCGGACTCCAAATATTATATCAGCAACTCAGTCGACATATTATTGGGCGCCGAGGTCTATGCAAGCATATTAAAGGGAGGAATATTCAAGGACGAAAACTCACCCCTTGTCGTACAAGAAACTCACTTAGGGTGGATTTTATGTGGACGAATACAGCAAAGCTTTCATTGTAATTTGGTGATAAATAACATCGAAGACATCCAAAAATTTTGGGAAATCGAAGACATTCCAGCTCATACACCCAATACTAGCGAAGAAGATGAATGTATCAAGTATTACAAAGAAACAACAACAAGGTTGGCAGACGGAAGATATCAAGTACGAATTCCTCTGAAAAATGATGGTCTGAAGAGACTCGGCCACTCAAAAGGCAAAGCTGTTATGCAATTCCAGCAATTGGAGCATAAATTCAACAGAAATAAACATGTTGCGCAACAATACAAGTTATTTATACATGAATATCAAGCTATGGGTCATATGATACTAGCGCCGACACGACAATGGAATAAAGCACGTGAGACACTTGCCGCAAGGGAGTGCTTCTTACCGCATCATTGCGTCTTACGAGATGACTCATCCACCTCCGCTCTCAGGGTTGTCTTCAACGGATCATCAAAGACCTCAACAGGAGTAAGCCTCAACGATATCATGCACAAAGGCCCAAATCTTCAAAAGGACCTTATGTCGCTAATATGGCGACAGCATCGTGTAGCTTACATTGCCGACGTCGAGAAAATGTTTCGGCAGATATGGGTACATGAAGATGATCAGAGTCTTCAGAAGATTATCTGGAGAGAATCGCCACAAGAACGGTTACAAGAATACCAATTAACTACGATAAGCTATGGTCAAAAAGCTGCGCCCTTCTTAGCCATGATGACCTTGAAACAATTAGCCCAGGACGAAAGATCGAATTATCCTGAAGCTGCACAAGCGCTCGAAGAATGTTTCTACATGGATGACCTTCTTCACGGCTCCCATTCCGTCTCGTCGGCACAGAAATTGCAACAAGAATTACAAGAACTACTACAATCGGGAGGATTTTTCTTAAGAAAATGGATGTCGAACCACCAAGAACTGGCCAAAGTAGACAGCCAAGACGCTCTGGCAGGAAATAATTACAACTTCAAAGAAATGGAATCAAGAAAAACGCTAGGACTACAATGGGAACCCTCTCAAGACATATTTCATTTTGAGTCAAAAATGGAAATCGTTTCGGATACCACCCAACACACAACAAAACGTCAACTGTTGTCAGAAATCTCAAAATTATTCGATCCCTTGGGCTGGGTCACTCCGATTTCCACCAAATTGAAGATGCTTTTCCAACTTTTGTGGAAGATACCTCTGAATTGGGATGATAAAATACCAGATGACATACACAAAGAATGGATAACTATCAAACAAGATATAAACAATAATATAAACACATTTAAAATACAGCGATGGATCGGCACAAACATTGTCAGCGATATCAAGTTACACGCCTTTAGCGATGCAACGCCGCGAGCTTACGCGTGCGCTATTTACTGCAGTGTAAATACCGAAGGGCAACGGAAAATTATATTACTAGCAGCAAAATCAAGATTAATACCGAACAACAAAGTTATTTCACTGCCAAAGGCAGAATTGTGTGGAGCTCATCTGCTTACAAGATTGATGATCAAGGTGAAGCAATGTTTAACCAACCATAATATCAAGACATACGGTTGGGTGGATTCGACTGCGGTCTTAGGATGGATACAAGGAGACCCTAACCGTTGGAATACATTTGTCGCCAACAGAGTGCGACAAATCATAGAAGTAATCCCGCCGGAGTGCTGGAGCTACGTCAAATCGGCAGAGAATCCTTCAGATTGCGCCAGCCGAGGCCTTACCGCGTCACAGTTAAAACAACATCCGTTGTGGTGGCACGGGCCCGCCTGGCTACCTAACTTCAAGGCAGAAGAGCGAGATAAAAACATTATTTACACTACGGACGAAGAGCGCCAAAATATACAAGTAAATATTGCCGTAAACACTGAAACAGAAGACAACATCATCGATCAGCTTATGAACAAATATAGTTCCTTGTCGAAACTCGTACATGTCCTGGCATGGGTTCGAAGATTCATCTCCAGGAAGCAAAACAGAAAAACTGGAACCTACCTTAGTTTATCAGAGTTAAGAGAAACAAAAACCATGATAATCAAGAGAGTGCAGGCCACAGAATTTCATAATGAATATCAAGATTTGAAGGAGAGCCGACCAGTTTCGTCGAAAAGTAACATACTAGATTTGTGTCCATTTATGGATGAAGAAGGCGTTCTGCGCGTCAAGGGGAGATTGAGAAACGCGTACATTGCATATGACATGAATCATCCGATAATCCTACCTCACAAACATCGCTTGACCAGCCTTATCATTGATCATGCCCATAAAATGGTTTTACATGGCGGTGCCCGAACCACCCTAAACTTCATTAGAAATAAATACTGGATAATCGGAGGCAACAGCGCAACCAAGCAATTTATTCGTCGATGTGTGACCTGCAAAAAACAAAAGGCAAACATGCAACATCAAATAATGCACTGAAAAAAATATCCAGTGGAGCCTACTGACATTACAGTAAGACTTACTGCAATAACAGTGAGGCCTACTGACATTTCAGTAAACCTAACTGTAATAACGGTTACGCCTACTGTAATTTCAGTAGGCTCCACTGGGTATTTTTTTCAGTGTGGGGGACTTACCTGCAGCAAGAAGTAATCCATCTCGCCCCTTCGCTCACACGGGCGTGGATTTCACAGGTCACGTATTCCTCAAGGCCAACAAGGGTCGTGGTATCAAGACCACTAAAGGATACGTCTGCGTGTTTGTCTGTATGGCTACGAAAGCTGTTCATTTAGAACTAGTATCTGACATGACAGCCTCAGCTTTCATAGCGGCGTTGCGCCGAATGGCTGCTCGAAGAGGTGCTCCGCTGCATATTTACAGCGATAATGGTCGAAACTTCCTGAAATCCAGCAAGATACTTCAGGAAGAATACCTTGAGATCCAACACATCATCGGTCAAGAACTTATGGATGCAATATCAGACATGGAAATCACCTGGCACTTCAATGCTCCCGCCTGGCCAACAGCAGGAGGCTTGTGGGAAAGTTGTGTCAAGGCCTTCAAATATCATCTCAAACGAGTCATCGGCGAGCAAAAACTCACCTATGAAGAATTCAGCACCTTAATAGCCCAGATCGAAGGTTGTCTGAACTCGAGACCACTATGCGCAATATCAGAAGATCCTGACGATATCAACTATTTGACTCCCGCTCACTTTCTAAACAACGGACCGACTCTTAAATTAATAGAGACAGAAAGAGATTTGCGCACAAGATGGCAACTTACTCAGAAAATATTACAAGACTTGTGGAAGAGATGGCGTTCTGAGTACCTCGCGCTGTTAAACTCAAGAAGTAAATGGAAGAAACCTCTCGCCAACATCAGCCTTAACGATGTCGTGCTGATTCACGATGATAACCTGCCACCCGGCAAATGGGCAATGGGCAGAGTTATAGAGCTACATCCGGGACAAGACGGATATGTAAGGGTTGTGACCTTGAAAACGAAGAGTGGAATCCTAAAGCGACCCGTACTCAAGCTCTCCATCTTGTCAGAACACGCTGAGCAAGAATTACCCAACCTGAACCAAGGAAACTCGTTACCTGATCAAGAACCCGAAAAGGAGAAATTAACAAGAAAATCCCCAAAACCTAGTCCAAACAAGGCCAGGTTCACACTATCATCAATGTTTGCCGCATTATTGTTATTTTTATCATGCCTTTCCACCGGACAATGCGATGTCAACATAATACCATTTCGAGAAACACAAGGGCTATATTTCGATAAATTCGCAGACATGATGCTTATTCGGGACGAATGGAAGCTGATAGTCTATTATAACATGGATCCGTATTGGCAAGCAACGAATGCATTTCAAAAGTACACCCGATTTCTAAAAAATACCTGCGAAACTATCAAGACACAAGTTCATTGTGACATAATACTACTACAGCTACGTCATGGATTCTCGGAACTTGAATACTACAATCAGATGTTACTCAGTCAGCATTCGAGCACGCGACTGACGTCACAACGTTCCCGACGCGGCCTTATCGACGGTGTCGGATACATCGCTAATAGTTTATTCGGCGTATTAGACGAGAGATTCGCCGAACAGTACCAGAAAGATATTACACTTCTACGGGACAACGATAAACATATGGCCGCACTTTGGAAAAATCAAACATCCATTGTAGAAGCGGAATATAATTTGTTGAAACGTACTGAAGACATCATGAATCAACAACATAAAATGATAAATCAACACATGAACAATTTGGGAGAAGCCTTCAAAAATTTGCAACAAAAGGTTGAAAGTAACAATATTATAAACGACTTCAACTTGGGAGCCACCATAGCAAGTAATATGCTCCACAATTTAAAGGGAATGCAAAACGTGTTATTAGACACCATCACGGACATTTATCATGGACGTTTTAATTTACACCTGCTAACTCCGGAACAACTTATTAACGAATTAAGTACCATCGCCAGCACCCTGCCAAGAGACGTTTCACTGCCAATCGACAACTTACGCACAGATCTGCGCAAAATATACGACCTTCTGAAAGTGAAAACAAGGATGATGGAAGATATCTTAATCTTCGAGATACGACTGCCTCTTATTAGCCGAGATAGTTACGAACTTCTTAAGATCATTCCGATACCCAAGAAGACTGGAAGCAAGATAACCACTGTAATACCTATATCGGAATACGTATCTATTAACATGAAAAAGGATATGTATATTCCCATCTCGGAGAATGATGTCAGAGCATGTTCCATATCAACAGACTCTTATTTTTGCTACATCAAGAAACCAGTGTATCAGTTGAAAGGCGACAACAGCTTTTGTGAGACTGACAAATCGGTATGCAAGACTATCACAACAACATGCAAGAATGATTGGATTGAAAGTAATGCATTAAATACTTATATCTACATTTGTTGTGAGCAGTGTCAAGTTCGAACACTGTGCGCGGATCAAGTAACCGCACACCAGCTGACGAACGCCGGGCTTATTAACGGCTGCATTATTAAGACTGATAATTTCTCGGTGTTCCCGCATAAACCTCATTGGTCGGAGATTAAAATGAAACCGGACTTATACAACCCGGTTATGGCACCAATAAATCACGTCATCAACATCACCATACCTCACATCCAGAACAATGAATCAGGATCAGAAGACTTACAAAAAGAAAGTACTCATCTCGGAGAGAAGATCGAGAAGTTGAAGAACACTGAAGTTATCTCTGAAAACATATCATTTCACGATATCCATCACTACGCTATGATATACGTGATTCTCGGAGTAATAGGAGCAGCAGCACTGTATATCATAATACGAAGAGTTCGGTGGTCAGTGCCGCCCACGCCGGCCCCGGCCGTCGTCGAGGAACCCGCGTCAGCCGCGCAGCCCCCGCCCCGCGCCGTCCCGCGATCTGCAGCCAGCGACACGCGCCAACAAAATGATCAGGATCGCGGCGAAACAACAAATCCTTCGCGAGTAGATAAGGCCACTTCCCCAAAGTTTAAAGTAGTCACGTTTAATTAATTTTAATCTTTGTATTTTTTCTTTATCAACTTTGTACACATCTGCCTCTCATCTCATCCGCCCCCCGGAATATGTACAAGTAAATTGCACATGCGTCATAATGTTCATTTGCACCATCAGCATTTAGTTTGTATAAAGTTTTGTAATTAGTCAATAAAATGCTTATTCATTCACGGTCATAATTCATGTTCGCTATTCTATAAGTGTGCACACCTATCAAGTTAAATAAATCAAATTTATCTCAAGAAATCGTCTTTCGTGTTCCAAACTATTATCAAGATATTTATCAAGTAAATGTCAGAGTAAGCAAGTACTCTTACACTACTGATATAACATACAATTTCGTCATGTTCTGCTTACGTGAATGTTACAACTGATGCACTTGTAATATTGTATTAAAAAAATTGGGCAAGTGCGAGTCCGACTCGCGCATGAAGAGTTCCGTACCATAATCTATAACAAGTTTGTTGTATGGGACCACCCTTAAATAATTTATTTTATTTTATTTTTAGTATTTGTTGTTATAGCGGCAATAGAAATACATCATCTGTGAAAATTTTAACTGTCTAGCTATCACCGTTCTTGAGATACAGCCTGGTGACAGACGGACAGCAAAGTTTCAGTAATAGGGCCCCGTTTTTACCCTTCCAAGTGCGTGTCGGACTCACGCACGAACGTACGTACGAACTATAAATGCACTGCATAATTGCATATTACTCTAACGAAAAGATAAACTGTACTGGGGGCCTAATATGATGGTTGCTTTTATCACGCGATACATAAGTGACAAAGCATCCGTCACGTTTTGACAAAATGCGAGTGACAGATGCTTTGCCACTTATTTATCAGGTGACGCAACCATCTTGGACTCCTGAGCGACATACTTAACTTTACCTCTACATTTTGGTACTCCTGTACTAAAATGTAGAGGTAAAGTTAAGATTAGGAAATGTTACTTTTTATTTTAAATAAGTGTCAACTTGTCAGTCCGACGATATTAAGGCCTTCGCGTTAGCGCCTCAATAAAATGTTCAAATTCACAATTTACAAATCAATTTCGTCTTGACATTAATATCCGTCGCAGATTTCCTCGCGAGCCTAATCTGATGCAGAAATAAGCTGACAATTTGAATTCCTATTTACGATGCGACAGTCCCGATGGAATTTCCCCAGACGCGGATTTATATCCGGGAAAATACCTTTCTTATTCAGAAAGATTGTCCTCAGCGAGCGGCTCGGTAACAAAAGTCTTGCGGACAAAAGATGGCCAGAGCTCGCTAAACGATGGAAAACAAATTTAAAACGAAGCAGAATGCTACAAAATCAAAATGCCGCTGGTCTCAACTTATCATATTTCAATCATTGCTCACATTTATCTACTTGACTGAAATTAAAGTAATCAAACTAGGGTTTATTATCCTAACGAAAACTTTAGTCTAGTATTTACTGAAGTAGTCTTTCAACCGACTTTAAAAGGTTCTCTGTTCGTTTCTATTTTGTTACCTGACCTGCGTGCGTATCCCAAGTCGAGCAAATGTGCGCGCCGCTTCACCGTACCACCCTTTTCTCGATACCGATTTCCCGACATCAGTTTCAGGCGATCCACTTAATGCTTTGACATTTGAGAGTTCGATATCGCACGCTCTTTATCTCCAGAGTAAAGTTCATGCGGTGCCGCGGGCAAGGCGGTCATCTCATAGGTATCACTAGAAGGGTACAAAAAATAGAAAACGTCACGTTTGTTATGATAAGAAGGAAGGGGGAGAGGGGCCCTGGAAAAGTTATATTAACCCTTTTCCAGTGGTTTGTGAACAGCAATAATTCACGTATTCCCGATTTAGTAAAATGCCGGATTATTCACGCGTTTATAAAGGTCATAATATCGAGCTGAACCCAACCCAAAAGGCAATGGCAAGGTTAGCAATATGACAGCCATCTTATTTATTTTTATCATACGGTAACATCGCTAAAGTATATGCCGAGGTCTCTGAAATATGTATTTCGAAGAGCGTAGCCAAATAAGTCTTTATAAACTTCAAGTTACCCCTTGTTTGTGTTTACGAAAGGATTCGTTATCAGAACAAGTTCGCCTTTGAATCGTTTGCATTGTTAACATCAAGGAGAGCTTACATACGTTACAAGATAACGTAACGTAACTGAGGCACTTTTCACGTAGTGAAGGGTTGCTAGATGGTCACAATTTGGCTGGGTTTTTCCAATATTTCGTATAACTCCTAGCAAATTATATAATCTCTCGTCAACTTCGAAAAAAATATAATCCCTAAAATAATGAAAAAGTGAAAAAAAAAAAACAAAAATACACTGGACAACTATATTTCTTCCAATCCAACTTGCACCCTAGACCACCGTAGACGTAGTACACACTAGGTCAGTATGTATAAAAAAACTTGAGTTTAGGGTACTAGGAACATGCCTATTTCATAAACTTAGTTTACTTTATTTAGCGTACACATTGCTGGACACACTATTGGAAACATCTTTACTCCGCATACGATAATTAAAAGAACAGTTATGATGCCCTGTCTGTGTTTGCTTTTATGGAATAAACAAATTTCTTTCTTTCTTTCTTTTCTTTCTTATAAGAATAGTCGTCTCCGAAGACTGCGAATTATTACAATACATGCTACTGCTACCGTGCTCTGAAAACTCCGAAGTCTGATAATCAATTAATTATTCTCTATAATTACTCGTATTGTTCGGGAATTTCGCGAATGATTTATTTATTATAGCGGTTCCACAATAGTGGTGAAGTCGAATAAACATTTTTCTTTCTCTTTTTTCCTTTCTTTTTTTCTTATAAGAATAGTCTTCTGATGGTGACCCTACTCCAGAGGATCGTGGGCGTTTATTGATTGGAGATGCTATCGGATCCTTTTAAGCCGTGCCCTTCGTCTGAGCGAATTACAGAGAAGCTCTCTGGAAACTTCCTCGTAATTAAACTTGCTTGAGTGAAAAATAGTTCCAAGATCAATGTTCGACACGCTGGCGAGAATCGATGCTGGAATGCAATTGAACGCAAAGAGGGTATATTTTATCTCAAGTCTCTACAATTTTTTATATTACTGACAATTAAATCTTAGGGTTTCTATACAGGGTGTCAGGGTGACAGCGTACCGAAAACGAAAAACTGTAGTTTTAGACCATAATCACGAACTGAAAACGAGTGTTCATTTTCTCGGAAAACTCAAGGATAAGATTTTCTAAAATAAATTATAAAACTCGACGCGCAAATTATTGCGTCCAATTCTCTCGGGTGCAGACGCGCGGGGAGGGGAGCACGCGGCAAGCATCGACCGTTCCAGGCGCTCCCCACTCCACTCACGCGTCGGCGCCAAACATACCGTTACGCCAATGCGCATCGAATGACATGAATGAATGCAACCACAAAAACAACGCAACCACAGATCACAACTAGTATATGTAGTACCTAACACCAATAACAACTGACCGATAAATTAAAACAGTCTAACAAAATTATTTTCATTCACGCAAGTAAAGCAAATAAAATGTGCGGGTAGGTAAACATTAAGCATGCGTCCGACCGTAACAGCCAACGGTCGCGTACTGGCCTAGCGGATCAATGACCGGCCAGTACCGTTATCTGTCCCACTCCACGCGCTTACTGTTTGTGATACGTTGCGTGTTTTGCGTAAAATGCTATTTTCATGCGATTTTTCATGAAAAATTGTTACCGGTAAATTTCGATTAACGTAAAAATAAAGAAAAAATTAAATTTTGCGAGGAAAATTTGTGAATTTTCTCAAAGAAATTTCCACGATTTTCCAGCCCAGAATAATGGTTTCAGTTTTCGGTACACCGTCGGTTACACCCTGTATATATACTATCTGCACCCCACGGTGGTGTTACTTGCTTATTCCACAGGAACACATTTCGGGATTACAAGTAGCCTATGTGTCAATCCAGAGTACCTACCTATCAGTTACCTCCGTACCAAATTTTACCATAATTGGTTCAGCGGTCCAGCCGCTTGAGCATGAAGAAGTAACAAAACATACATAAACACACACACAAACTTTCTTATTTTTATGATATCAGTTTGATAGCATCCGATATTTGCCTGGAAGTCACAAACTACTTATTATCACAATTATACCAAAATCTTGAATTACCTATAGGTATGACGCTATCCGCTTAAACTTTGCCCTTCATATGTATACCATGAGTTTACCGTGACAGTACTCGCTAGCGACCGCGCAAACGATTTGTATGGAGAATTGTAACTCTACTACTCCGCAAGGAGCGCTGTATTATTCTCCAAAGAAATCGTTTACGCTGTCGCTAGCGAGCACGGTCAAGGGTACAGAGCTCCCGTTGTATTGAAACTCTCTGGAGAATTCCTTGAGTCTCCTTGTAATTAATTGTTATTGATTTTTATTCCATGATCAAGGTTGGGCGCGTGGGTCGATTGAAAGGAGAGTTGTTTACAGGCTTTTATACTGCATTAGTGGAAGTAAAATCTAGCAGACCATTTTCTTTATCTTCAAACCTTTCCCTTACTATTCGTGATATGTATACTTGTGACGAACTGTCATAAGTAATGCAATTATTATCCGTTCCCTTCTTCTGAGCTCCTTATTACAGAGCAATGACAAAAAAAAAAAAAGAGGTGATATATATCAGATAAACTGTTATGAACGAAGTCACTGTGACTAAGTACATAACCTCTCGTTAACGTTACTTCATGTACTGCAGTATCGTCTAATGATAACAGCGTGATCTTAATAGCACACTTGTACTAATATGTCTGTCAAAAATTGAGAATTTTATGTAAAAATACAGTATGAGTGATGATGGCTTTATCATTTATTTTTCGCGTGATCAACAAGACCATAGACCCGCCGACCACAAAAGTTACATTAGAACTCATGAGGTAATTATGTATAATTGATTTTTTAATAATAATAATAATAATAGCCCAATTATCCAGTCCTCAATTTCATCCCCATAGCCCATTTATTTAGATTCCATATATCCATCAATAGTTCTTGCACCTAGCGGGCGCTGTCTCTGTGTGCGTCCCATGACACGGATAGGGACAGCATCCGCTCGATGTAGACCTTGCATTTCATTAAATTGTCGAAAGGGCCTCTACGCGTTGGCTTCGGCTCCGTGCACGCCTCCCAAAGGTCCGGGACACTATTGTCCCGTGAGCGGGTGCGACATACAGGAATAATAATAATAATAATAATAATAACCCATACTCCATTTTAATAGCCCGGTTTTTCTTTTCCATATCAATGCAATAGTTCAATCACCTGCTGGGACCTGTTCATGGATGTATCATCCTATTGATATGATCAGGAACGGGTCCCAGCAGGGCTACAGCCACAGCAAATTTCTCCAAGGGGCCTCTACGTGTTGGATCCATATCCCCACGCAAGCCTTTCAAAAGACCGGGACGTATGAGCCCGAGAAACAAATAATAATAATAATTAGACAGGCGTTGAAGGAGCGTTTCTTTTGTCGTTTGACAAAAGTACTTAACAGTCTTTTGTCCGGTGGCAATAAGGCACGCGCCTTCAACACTTGGGTGATGCCTCTGCTCACTTACTCCTTTGGCATACTAAGGTGGACTCAGACTGAGCTGGACGCCTTGGATACGAGGGTCCGTCAGCTGCTCACTACACATCGCATGAGGCACCCACGCTCGTCAGTTATGAGAATGTACATCCCGCGTAAGTGTGGGGGCCGTGGCTTTTTAAACGCCAAGGACCTCCATAACCGTGAGGTGTGCAGTCTTAGGGAGTATTTCCTAAACAACGAGTGTGGGATTCATCGCGATGTAGTAGCAGTTGACAAAGGCCTCACCTCTCTCTCCTTAGCAAACGAGAACTGGCGCAGACCAAAGGTGCTTAGCACCGATGACCGCAGGGCTGTATGGAAGAGCAAGGAGCTACACGGGCGGTTCTACAAGGCCCTTACGGGGCCCGATGTAGATCTGCTCGCGTCGGTGAACTGGCTACGCTTCGGGGATCTCTTCGGGGAAACCGAAGGTTTTGTCTGTGCAATTGCGGATGAAGTAATGATGACGAACAATTACCGGAGATATATCCTGAAGGACGGTACGGTCGACATTTGTCGGGCATGCCGCCGTCCCGGTGAGTCACTCAGGCATATAATCTCCGGTTGTTCTCATCTTGCTAACGGCGAGTACTTGCACAGACATAACCAAGTAGCCAGGATCATTCACCAGCAACTTGCTCTTCAATACGGTCTTGTGGGGTCTGAGGTGTCGTACTATAAGTACGCACCGATGTCAGTTCTTGAGAATGGTCGTGCCACGCTCTATTGGGATCGATCTATCATCACGGACAGGACTATTGTAGCCAATAAGCCTGACATCGTTTTGGTAGATCGATCCAAGCGCCAGGCAGTGCTCGTCGACAACACCATCCCCCATGACGAAAACCTCGTGAAGGCCGAGAAGGACAAACTCAGCAAGTACCTTGACTTGGCTCACGAGGTGACCGCCATGTGGGATGTTGACTCGACGATCATTGTCCCGATAGTCGTTTCGGCGAACGGTCTTATAGCGAAGAGTCTCGACAAACATCTTAAGAGACTCTCGCTAGATGGCTGGATCAAGGGTCAGATTCAGAAGGCGGTACTCCTGGACACGGCGCGCATCGTCAGGAGGTTCCTCTCTCTGTAGCCCTAACCACCGGTAGCCTGGGCCCCGCCCCGCTGCCGGCGGCACCCTAGGTTAGGTCTTTTTTAGAATGTGTTTATATTTGTAATGTATTTTTTATATTTTACTTTTTATATAAATTTATTGTAAAAAAAACCTAGCCTAAGTACAAAAATGAATAAAGGGAATAATAATAATAAAAGGCGTAGGGATGTGACGACCCCATCGCCCGCTGGTATTACCAGCGCAATCAGTCACGCAGGGCAGCTTATGGCGAGCTGTTGGGGGGCAGCGACCCCACGTACCTGAGCGCTCCTGGGGGATCCTGACGGGGGGTGATGGGTCGGGGCCTCCGCCTCTGTCTTGCCTTAACCGGCCGGCCAGAGTGGAGTCGCGAGAGTTGCAGCTCGGGGGCGGATGTGGAAACGTAAGGGGTTAGTTGGCTTCGGTTTAAAGCCCAGTATTACACCTATCCGCCCTTAGCCTTCCGCACCGGTGTTGCCCTTAGGCCACTCTATGTGTCGCTATTTTATGGGGGCCCATCTAGCGGGAAGCGAGTCATCGTCTACCAGTACAATTACACATGAGACTTTTTTTTTTCTGGTAGACGCCCGATAGTCTCGACCCATAGCCCAATTATCCAGTCCTCAATTTCATCCCCATAGCCCATTTATTTAGATTCCATATATCCATCAATAGTTCTTGCACCTAGCGGGCGCTGTCTCTGTGTGCGTCCCATGACACGGATAGGGACAGCATCCGCTCGATGTACACCTTGCATTTCATTAAATTGTCGAAAGGGCCTCTACGCGTTGGCTTCGGCTCCGTGCACGCCTCCCAAAGGTCCGGGACACTATTGTCCCGTGAGCGGGTGTGACATACAGGAATAATAATAATTCGTTTATTTCAGGCATCAAAGGCCCATAGATAAATACTTTACAATCTAACATACATATTAAATATTAAAATACTAAACAACTAGGTCACGATGTCTTTCGTAAGTCCGTGGTGTTGGGTAGCCGACCGCGGAAACGCCGGAATAAAACACTTTTCGGCCAGAATTCTTCCTTCATGAAGGTCGCTAGCTGGTCAGTCGGAACCCCCAACACATAAGAATTAAAATTCACTTTGTGGCGAGACTCCAACTTCACGACCCTCAGGATAATTCCGGTCTTCACACGTACATACTCTACGATCTCCTCGGCCTTCGTAGAGTAAAGTAGACGGGACACATACAATTGCGTCGTCGGCAGGGCGGGACGCAGCAGGTGTTTGGGCCCAGTCGGTGCGGTACCGCACTGATTTCGGCAAGCCGGCTTCTTCCTCCTTTCCACCTTGATGAAGCCATCCTTGTCACATTTTGACTCCCGAGGAGCCGGTTTAGGCAGATCCTTGTGAACGGTTTCACACCGGTTCTGCACCCCTTTTGATGACCGCTGCTTAGATCTTGAAACAGCGGGACTTTTTGCGGCGATCTCAGCATAAGCACGTTGAGGGGTCACAGTGCTTACACGTGACGTACCCGCCTTCAATTCTATAGCAGGCGGGTGATCGGCGGGGCGCGGGGTGAGCGGCGCCGGGTCGGTAGCCGGCGGTGCGTCGAAATTCGCTACATCAGCAGCAGCGAGTAATAAGTTTTAATAAGTCAAGCAAAAAAAAAAACTGAACATTTTACCAACTAACTATGATCATATGAATCTAGTGCCGAAATACGTGCATACTTACTCAAAAAACCGGCCAAGAGCATGTCGGGCCACGCTCAGTGTAGGGTTTCGTAGTTGCTCATCCTTCACAATAAACTGCTGTTTTAAGCCCGAGTTTTAAGTTAAGAAAGATTTTAAGCTCTATAAAAAGGTCGTAAACGCCCTAGAAACTGTAATCACTTATTACCTTCTGGAAGTCAACTTACGTCCTTTAAAAGAAAAAATATGAAATTTGGCGATAACTCAAAAACGGCTCGACCGATTTTGTTTAATATAGTTTTCATTGAAAGTGCTTATAAGGCCTCATTTACATGATTTTTTCCGAATTTTTTCGACCCGTGGTTGAAAATTATTTTAGTTATTTTTTTTGTTTTCGGAGCGAATATTTACAAAACTGCTAACTTTATCAAAAAATAATGTTAGGAGACCCCTATTATTTTTACAAGACCTATTCAACGACACCCCACACGAAAAGAAAAAAAATAATCACGCCTACTTTAGGTGTTCGAGAGGTACCCGAAAAAATTTTTTTTTTAATTTTTATTTTACCGTTCTGTCGGCGTTATACATACACATACTCATACCAAATTTCAGCTTTCTAGTACGAATGATCACGGAGCTAAGCCGCGGACGGACGGACGGACAGACGGACATGGCGAAACTATAAGGGTTCCTAGTTGACTACGGAACCCTAAAAACAGTTTGAACGTGTTTGCCACACTGTTTTTTATGCAATTAATGTTCGATCGAGACGTTTTGACCTATTGGAAACTTATACTTCAGGCTCTGACTGAAAATTGATTTATGGAAAGGGTCCAAATCCGTCTCCCTTCAGTCAGCGTTATCGCGGCAAATTGCAGGTCCCGTGTTCAGAGATATGTAATCCCAGGCGAGAGGATTTATAAGCCCGCGCCCGGGGGCTACTCCGTAGTTCGAGATTCGAACTCCGTATCGCGTGGTATCGCATTACTTATACGAACATACTCGCTCGGTCCCGCTCGTTCAATTGTTTAACAGGGAGTAGACGAGCGGTGGCACGAACTGCGAAATTCGAAGTTAGGAGTATTAGTCCTACTGGGAGCGATCGATGTCCATGTCGCTTTAGGCACAAAGAGATTCATCAGATAAAGATGATGCTAACGTTTGTTGTGCTCACTCCTGTAGTCAGAGTCCAACGAAGGTTGTATATAATATATAATGTCAAAAATTTAATAAGTTGGCGCGTTGCCATTGCACTGGCATTGACAACGAATACAAAAGCGCTAGTATTTTTTTAAAGTTGTTTGTCTCAAGTGTGGTCCTGTTACCTTCTCATGCGGGCAAAACTGACCTAAAACCGAGATATTGAAAATCATGTAAGATCTTGTTATTTCTGTGATTTTATTAAAGCCTGACTAATTAAAACTAATTTAATATTGTAAAACAATAAATAAATAAATAGTGTGCCGTTTTGCCATCCGTGCCCTACAACATTTTATGCCTTAAACCCACCGATTTTGGCCGTGCGATCTTTATTTGCGAAGTAACTGAAGTAAGGCGCATTATAAATTAAGTACGTATTAAAAGCATCCAACAAAAGCTACCTCATACTTTAAAGTCATCTACTTTGTATTTAACGTTGTTACTTAAAGCATCTTTTCAAGTTCCCGAACTCAGTCTTAGTATCCATTACTTGTCGCCATCCCGTAAAATAAACTACCCATCAGTAGTAGTTTAATGCGACTTTTATAGCGCCACTTTCCCTTGAGTGTCCATCGAATCGAATAAAACCAATAAAGGTTACGGTAAGGTTCGCGGTGAGTGGTATTTAGATTCGAGAGGTAGCTAAGACGTTAAATGATTCGATTACGAAGAAGAAATTATATATCGGAACAAGCCAAAATACCCATTTCCATATTTTTCTTCAAATACCGATTCCAATTGCTCAAAGGTTAAGTGGAAGAGATCCCTAATAAGGATAAGTTCGCTTTTGTACATGTTTCATTTATTATCAATGTATTTATAACCAGTTGTTGTGTACAATAAAGTGTTTACATACATACAAGCTAGTAATAGTAAGTTAACTACGAACTGCAAAGAAAATTTCGTAGAAAAGTTTTGCGTTTGATAATACATCAAGATATCTAAGAGTAATAATAATCGGGTGTCATTTTTCTATTGCAATAGCCCAAATAAATAGTCCATCCAAACTCCATTTTAATAGCCCGTTTTTTTCTTTTTCATACCAATGAAATAGTTCAATCACCTGCTGGGACCTGTTCATGGATGTATCATTGATATGATCAGGAACGGGTCCCAGCAGGGATACAGCCACAGCAAATTTCTCCAAGGGGCCTCTACGTGTTGGATCCATATCCCCACGCAAGCCTCCCAAAAGACCGGGACGTATGAGCCCGAGACTCAAAACGAGAAACAAATATAATAATAATAATAATAGTTTATTAATAAAACATTGAATAAATATTTAACATGACAGACTTATAGCTAATAGGAAAGTTTAATCACTGAGAGTAACAATCCAGAAACAAATACAAGCGTTTTTGGTGCGCGTACTCTCATCTCAGTATTTTGTATTGAAGTAATTCTCCAATTTCAAATCAAAAGGTAATAGAAATTTTTAAAAGTAACTTAATATAAATAATTAGCAGACCTTGGAGACTACTTCATAGCTCGCTACTCGTACTACCGTGCTCTGAAAACTCCGAAGTCTGATAATCAATTTATTATTCTCTATAATTGTTCGCGAACTTCGTGAAGCATTTATTCGATCTATTAATGTCTTATAGCGGCTCCACATTACTCGCGAAGCCGATCGAAGCTGGCCGAAGTATGGGTTTCCACAGTGCATCTCCACACTGTCATATTCACCCAACTTCGATCAACTTCGCGCGTAGTGTGTAGCCGCCATTACAAAACTGCTGCACCTCTGGCTTAACTGTCATACGCGACTATTTCTCGCACGAGATAATTACCCGTCTCTTTCTATGCAGTAATGTGAAAGAGTGACGGGTAGCACGATGTCGCGCGACAAAGCCAGGACCGGCCACGTCTTCTCGCTAGAAGTTGTGCGATTATCGAGTAGAGTAATAGAGGTCATAATGATACAACTGGATGGGAGCCATTAAAGTAGGGACAGGGACTAGGTCAGGCGGCCGCAGCGGGGAGCACCCCCCGCCTTCATTCTCCATCTTGTGCGTTGTTTGGGTTGAAGGTCATGGTTGCTTAGCTTGTAGGATTGGGTTCATCTACGATAGCTTAGTGAAACTGTGGAGGCTACTGAATACGGTAAAGAACTTATTCTATCGCAAATGTAATATTTTACTCGACGTACCTATGTTATAGCATGTATGTCTGAATATGTTTATAGCTAAAAGTTTATATGAATAAACATATTTTATTTTAGCGTAGCGTAACAAATACTGAAATAAAAAAATAAAGAGGGTCCCCATTTATCGATAGTGTTATACTAGGCTTTTTTGCAACACTTGAATGTTAAATGTCATAGACACTTGAAATGTATTACTATGACCGAATTATTACAAGTAACAAGTACAAAAAATAAAATGTCTAAATAGAAAAAAATATACATTTGATGTACGGAACCCTCGGTGCGTGAGTCCGACTCGCACTTGGCCAGTGTTACTTCACATTTATTTTGGTAGCGAGTACTAAAGTTTCTTAGGTATTAATTTACTTTAATAACATTATAAGCAAAGTTTGTACATTGGCATACCTGAGGCGAAAGTACCTAATCGTACCTATCTATCTCTTTAAAATGCATTAGACATCGTCGTTAAACTTTTAAAAGTTTTCCATTGTCTGTTTCTTTTGTGTATAAAAGTATACTTACTACGTATATAGGTACAGTAAAATAAACTGAACGCGTACCTTTTTGACCCTTGTTGTCATTGTGCCAAGAGCGAAAAATGTACGTGTTTGAATTTCCCTCACTGTACATTTACCTACTAGAAGTTAAGTTATGTATAAGAACAATGAGTTTACGAGTTAGAGAACAACAGGTAAGAATTGGAATTACCCTTGGAATCTGGAAATAAACAAACTTCTAAGTCAAAGCAATCAAAAGATACCAGCGTTCATGGTACATTTGTTGACGCTGGCAAGGGAATCAAAACAAAACCTATAGGAGACTTCCCGTTGATCTACAATCATGAAATTTGGCAAGAAGCAATGTCGTGTAGCACAAGTAGAGAAAATAATCGGAAAACCGTTGTAAAGTAATTGAATCAGGCGTTACTTTCCGGAAATCCAAATTAATTAAAATAATAAATTATTTTTAATAAATAAATTTATATAATATTTTTTTTAGCTTTATGTTTACCTCTGTAACCGTGGGATTCGCCGTACAACTAAGGTGCGTTTAGTTCGAGCTCTGGTGTTTTCCATTTTCACGTACGGTGCAGAAACTTGGAGTTTGAGAAGCCGCGATAGCAGTAAGATTGATGCTTTCGAGATGTGGTGTTGGCGCAGGTTGCTACGTATACCTTGGACTGCGATGCGAACAAACGAGTCGATATTAAATGAACTCAACATCTCGACGCGACTCTCCGTGATATGTCAGAATCGAGCCCTAAACTTCTTCGGTCATATTATGCGGTCTTCAAAGCATTGTCTGGAGAAGCAGATTGTCATAGGGCAAATTGATGGCAGACGTGCGCAGGGAAGGGCTTCCACTAGATGGTCTGACACAGTGAAGAAGGCAGTGGGCGGCAACATGCACCGGGCGGTCCACGCAGCATATAACCGCACTGAGTGGAAACAGATATGTGGTCGCGATCCTCATCAGTGAGGGAACGACGAAGAAGAAGAAGAATACCTCTAAGTTTGTACGGAACCCTCGATGCGCGAGTTAAACTCGCGGCGTGCGTACAGCTCATAAGAAGCCTATAAGTAGATGGGATGTGTAATGATACGTGTGATTTTTCATATGATTATGACAAAGTGAAATACCTAGGTGAAAGTAGGTCACAGCGACACGACTACAAGTAAAATTAAAGTGCAGCAAACACAACCAGTGCAAAGTATGTTTCATGAGTGCGTTCAGTCATAATAACCCCTGCGGAACCAATCTTCTTGATTCGTTTTAATCCCGAGAGTATCCTGCGGCGTTCTTTTCAAAACTCCAGCTCACTTATACTTTTTTTAACGTCTATTCACCAAAGGGTACGTTTTAAGCACCGAATATACATTATGTAAATGGGCACACCTACGCCTCATTTCAGGTAAATTCATAAGTGATTCCACTTCATATCAAATTCCTCTCGGAAAATCCTTTTCAAAGGCCTCCTGGAAGGTTTATTATATTCGACGAATACTGGCTGGGACGTGAATTGTGGTATATTTTTATAACAGAAGGCTGAATTGGGTTGGGCTTAGTGTTGCCAACTCAGACTTTGACAAGTAGCTAAATAAAATGTAATATGTAATATGACCAAAATGTCTAAAATTTCCCAATTTAAATAATCCACTAGATTTCGCTAAAATATAAATACCTACTCAAAATCAGATATCGAAGTCCGTTGTTTTCAGTTATTTGATAAAATAGAAATAACAAACAAGGGTCGTTTACAGCATTTTTGACGATTCACTCACACTAACATAAGGAAGGAAAAGTACTAACACGTCACAATTGTGAAGTGTTGTAAGTCAATAAGGCCAGGCTCAAACACACACACAAGCGGAATTCCGATAGATATTGGGAATTTCCCTCGCATAAACATGTTACGTATCTGAAAATATTGTTTAAATGGATACTTGTTTTAAAAATCACTATAAATCACCAAATATTTTAAATCGCTACACGTTAAAAATATATCGCTGCACATACAGAAAAAAAACTAGATCTAGACAAAAAGTTGGCAACACTGTGGACTCACGGGATTGGGTCGACTGAAGGTCTTGTAACCATGTGGTCATGAATAAATTAAAAAAAAAAAACGGGATTGGGTTTTGTTTTACGCTTCTCGGTCCTTACTGTCGACAGTCGATATTTGATATGCATTTATCTTGGTTATTGTGTCAATTGTTTTGTAATTGAATGACGGTGTCATTTCAAAATATAACGAATACCTAGTAATTACTTCGTCACATTTACCACCATCTGATAGTTATTATTATGAATGACCTATTATATACCTTTCAAGTGGGAGACCCTGACAGGCGTAATCTAATTAATAAGGGACAGAACATTGTGAAATAGAGCCTTAATAGGTATGTACTTATGATATAGTTCCTATGCGAAATTCGAGGTAGTATTAAATTTACGTGAAATTCATTGTAGACATTCAGAATCCCCGTATTTTTACGAATTGCGTATTTTTGAGATATAAAAACCGGCCAAGAGCATGTCGGGCCACGCTCAGTGTAGGGTTCCGTAGTTGCTCATCCTTCACAATAAACTGCTGTTTTAAGCCCGAGGTTTAAGTTAAGACAGATTTTAAGCTCTATAAAAAGGTCGTAAACGCCCTAGAAACTGTAATCACTTATTACCTTCTGGAAGTCAACTTACGACCTTTTAAAGAAAAAATATGAAATTTGGCGATAACTCAAAAACGGCTTGACCGATTTTGTTCAATATAGTTTTCATTGAAAGTACTTATAAGGCCGCATTAACATGAATTTTTCCATATTTTTTTGACTTGTGGTTCAAAAGTTAGAGGGGGGGGGACACAATTTTTTTTATTTTCGGAGCGAATATTTACAAAACTACTGACTTTATCAAAAAGTAATGTTTGAAAACCCCTATTATTTTCAAGAGACCTATTCAACGACACCCCACACACTAGGGTTGAAACGAAAAAAAAAAATCACCCCCACTTTAGGTGTTCGAGAGGTACCCGAAAAAAAATTTTTTTTTTAGTTTTTATTTTACCGTTTTGTCGGCGTGATACATACACATACTCATACCAAATTTCAGCTTTCTAGTACTAATGATCACGGAGCTAAGCCGCGGACGGACGGACAGACGGACAGACGGACAGACGGACAGACGGACTTGGCGAAACTATAAGGGTTCCTAGTTGACTACGGAACCCTAAAAAGTAGCTCACTCTACGGTTTTATTTAATTTTTATGCTAAAAGTCTCATCCATGCATTATCCCTTACGCTGAACGAATGAAGTTATGTATCCAGTTTTGTCTTTATATGGTATGCACGAAGTCTATGTAGAACAATTTAAAATATTACCATACTTTATAAGGCCGATATGTGAATCCCCCAACGATTAATATATCGACTGTTATCAACCCCCGAGCATGACAGGTTATGGGCCAAGTCCAAGAATAATGTCACAAAACCTGCCAACTCTAACAAGTAAGACCGTACGTGCCAAGAAGCTAAAGGGGTCGTTGAGAAAGTAGAAGGTAATATATTGATTACTTACATAAAGTTTTGTATACCAATTACTGTCAGAAGATATTAGAAACGAAATGTTTGTTTTTGTTTTCACGACGCGTTTGGCGCAGTTTCTAGACAAATGCCTACTGATCCAGCGGTCCCGGGTTCGAATCCCGGCCAAGGCAAATATTTGTGTGATGAGCTCGAATATTTGTGCTTGGCTCGTGGTTGGGTCATTGTTCTATGTATTTAAGTAAATATGTATCTATATAAGTATGTATATCGTCGTCTAGTACCCATAACACAAGCCTTTTTGGGCTTAATTTGGGACTAGATCGATTTGTGTGAGGTTGTCTGATATAAAATATATATACATATATTATCTATTCCGTGACAATTCTTAGGATATTGTTGTTTGTTGCAGCGGGCGAATGGCACGGCGCGGCGTTCTGGGTGGTGGTGCTGGGCGCGGCGGGGCTCGCACTAGCCACGCTCGCTGGGCTCGCCTGCTGGCTTGCCAAGCGGCGCAGCTCCCTGCATAAACTGGGTAAATACTCGTATAACCATATGACACACACACAAGACGTGTCAAGTCGGGATAAATGCTACAGGCCGCAGATTAAAGGGGACTTTCGGGAGTTAACGGTCCTCTCTCCTCATAGAATCAAGTCCATTCGTCTGTCACTCATTCACCAGCTATTAATAACAACCTGAGACGCCGGTCTTTCATTTATCTACGACACTCTTCATCATAACCATTCACTCACTGAACTCATGGCTGGTCATAGTCACCCTCAGGTGCCCGCACTCTCAGACCACCTTGCACAGTCAAAAGACTCAAGCCCAATCAAGTGTTTGCTATCATTTAAAGTGTTGTGAACTTTTGGAATCGATATTCAAAACCGTCAGATGTTTACTACTTTTTCAAGTGTTTTGGAGTAGGTAGCAGTGACAGCGACAAGTGATTCAAATGGAACAATGCAGAGTCCAAACAAAAGACGTTCTAAATGCTCTGTATTTAAGTGCCAATTTCATCTTGTTTACATAGTCTGCACTGCGGCAATAAATGTAACAGGCAAAGTGACATACTCGTTAGAAGTTACGGGTCTTGCTCTTTTGCGTGATAAACTTAACCATCATAGGCCCCCTAGCTTGATTGGTATGGCCGCTGTAGCCATTCCAATCAAGCGGGCAATAAGTATCTGACAATATTCTTCTCCAGGAGGCAAACGTGGCCCTGACAAGGCGCTGGTGTTTCAACCACCACGACGAGCGACCGCCGTCCGCTCGCCCGGCTCGGCTACCCACTATCTGCGCAAGTCACCGTCACCGACCGCTCCCACCGCACCACCTGCCTCTTCGCCGCCGCAGCCCGCGCCGATCCCGCCTCAGATCCCGGTAAGTAACTACAAGTTGCTGGTGTTCCAGCCACCACGACGGGCGACCGCAGTTCAGCGCGACCGCGGCTCGGCTACCCACTATCTGCGCAAGTCACTGTCATCGACCGCACCGTCTGCCTTTTTGCCGCCGAAGGCCGCGCCGATCCCACCGCAGATCCCAGTGAGGCGGTGGGGTTCCAGCCTCTATGAAGAGGGGCCATTTTTCGCTTCCGTAGTTTACCGTCTACAGCATATCAAGGCGCTGCGTCGTCGTTGTCGTTATCGCCTGAAATCCCAGAGAGTAGGTATTGAGGCAGTAGTGTTCCAGTCTCTATGAAGAGGGGCCATCCTTCACTCGGTCTCGGTTGAGGGTCGATTTCAGACGTAACGTCAAAAGTTGGTTTGTGAAATAATTTCTATAATATTGCAAAAACCGTAATAATTTGTACAAGAAATAATGATAATGATACTTCTTTATCTGTAACAACAATAAAGATTATGCGATTATGTTACATTGTTGAGTATTTGCAAAAATAGTGTCTGTTTTTCATTCGTGGTAATGGTCACATTCCTGACTATTCATAAATAAACGTGAATAAAAAAAAAAACACTTGAAGAAACTGTAATCTTTTGTCTTTCGGTTACGCGAGAATAAGAATAAAACCAACCGGCATCTATAGGTTTTAAATCTCAAAACGAATAATACGATTTCTTTAGGTTTCATTTCATAGACAAAAATGGACCATCATTAGTGTCGAGTATACAAAATGCACACAAATAAGTATTAACCTTTAAGTTAGTGAAATCCTTTCCCTCGCGCGTCACAGAGGGGCCCCGGTAGCCCACGAACGTTTGGTGATGGCCGATGTGCGAGCTCGGATTATGGTGAGAAATTTATATTTACTTGAGTTTCTGTGCAGCCAAAAAACCAATCATTCGTGTTCCAAGTGGTATAGCAATAAATATTTTAACTAGCGATTTAATCAAATATGCAATAATAAGGAAGTATGTGCACGCATTATTTTGTGTCCTTGCGGCAGTTTCTGGAAAATTCCGTTACTATTTAAATTTAACATTTTGTTCAAAACTTCATTCGTGTCGCTTCATTCGTGTCGATTTTCGAGTAACACTAATGAAAAACAATTGTACACGAATGAAACATATTGACCTGTAAGTATCTTTGTCCGCGATTTTCTCGCGTTTGGCTGAACCGATTTTGATGCGGTTTTCAGAATAGTATTTGTTACACTTAGGAGAAGGTTTTGGTATTTTAATCGACTTCAAAAAAAGTGGTTCTCACAGTTTGACTCGCATACAGTACGTGTGTTTGTCGGCGATTATGAATTTGTTCACGAACAGCTTTATAATCTTGGACAACCTAATCTTGAATGAACAACGTTTTAATTTGTGGCTGATAGTCACTATCTTCCTATGTTGAGCTGATGATGGATGGTATACAGGGTGTCCCTAAAACCAACGCCGAAATGAAGAGGGGTGATAGAACAGCTCATAAGCAACCATATTAAGTTAATTTGACCTTAATAAAAAGTTCATGGTTTTCGAGATATTTGCATTTTAAAAAAACTCGTGACTTTTGAGGCCCTGCGTCAGTATGTCGATTGCCACCACTGCAAATTTAGGTATTTTTTAAATCTGTTTTTTGCAGGATGTTACTAAAAACATATCCTATCGAATGTAATTTCAATTTATTACATATCATGATGCTTTGTCGGTAAAAAAAAAAAAAAAAAACGAATTATAGCAATTTATTAAATTTAGCCAGCGGTTTTGATCGAGTTTCATTTAAAAAAAGTATTGTAAACTAACATGGCACACAACATAAAAAGATAGTAAATTTATTGTAGTTTTCAAAAAGGTACAGCATTTTCTAATTTACGCAGCAGTTTACGAGATATTGATATTTTACACCAATAGGAGCTCATACTGCAGTTATTCCATAGTATGGAACCAGAGCCCCTACTAGGCTCAGAGTTTGAATTTCGAACAAAAAATAGATTCAAAGAATACACAATTTGAAATTGGAACACAATTTGAAATTCGAATTCAAGTCGGCTTTCTGATTAAAGAGTATTTTAGTAATTTTAGGACACTTCGTCAATTCGTTTGATGTTCTTTATTTAGTTTGGTTTCTTATTTTCTTAAATAGACTTGATTTACCAATAGAACTCGTGTTTGCCTTGTGATTTGGATTTTTGGTACAATTTAACTTTGCTTTGTGCATCTTGGACTCGAGTTCTGCCTATTGATTTTAACTTCGATTTACTTTGGCTCTGTTAAGATTAATTGTAGTGCGTTTGTTACAAATATGCCAGAGAATTATACTCCTCATGAATATGCCAACACGCGTTTTGTCGATGGGGAATGTCAGGGTAACTCTTGTGCTGCAGCTAGACTCTATCGGGAAAGATATCCAAATTTAAGGCATCCGGACCATCGAGTATTTCGAAATGTTCATCTCGCATACTCACAAGGCGTTTTGCCTGGCAATCGTGGTGGATTGGGAAGACCTAGAGGAGATTACGATGAAGATGTTTTACAAGAGATTCAAAACGACCCATCCACTTCGACACGGAACATTGAATGTAATTTAGGGATATCAAAATCTGTTGCCAATAGAATATTACGTCGATATGGATATCATCCATACCACATACAACGTGTTCAAGCGTTGCTGCCCCGTAATTACCCACTTCGTGTTCAGTTTTGCCAGACAATGCTGCAAAAACACAGAGGATCCCAATTTCATAAATATGGTTTTATGGTCTGATGAAAGCACTTTTAAGAGAGATGGATTTATGAACATGCACAATTTACACCGTTATGCATTAGAAAATCCTCATTTAATGAGGGAAGATCGGTCGCAGTACCAATTTAAAGTGAACCTCTGGACTGGAATATTAGATGGGAAAATAATTGGCCCATTTGAATTACCAGAAACGCTGAATGGTCCAAGTTATCTGCATTTCTTAGAGAATGAGTTGCCAAATCTTCTCGACGACGTACCTTTAGCTACGCGGAGGTCAATGTGGCTGCAGAATGATGGCTGTCCAGCACATTATGCACGCGAAGTGCGACTACATTTAAACCAAACTTATCCACAGAAATGGATCGGCCGTCTGGGTCCCATTTTGTGGCCTCCTCGATCTCCAGACCTAAATCCTCTGGATTTCTATTACTGGGGTTATATTAAAGAAAAAGTTTACAATGAACCGATTAACAGTATAGCGGAGCTGAGACAACGCATTTACGCAGAGGCCCAAAACGACGTATCAAGAAGTGCACGTCACATCAGTCGAGCATTTTTAAGGAGATGCCGAGCTTGTATTCAAGTCAATGGCGGACAATTTGAACATTTAATTTAGTTACATAAAACAGGTATCGTATTTTTTTAATGTTTTTAGTTTTTTTATTCACTTAACAGATAAAAATGGCAACCAGTATTATTTTTGCATTATCTTATAAACCGCTAAATAATTAAGTCACTTCAATACCATTTTAAAAACAACTCTAAATTTGCTATCTTTTTACGTTATTTGCCAGGTTCGCTATGAACATTTCTTTTTTTTTTATTCCAAAATTGAATTGTGTTCCTATTCTAAATAAAGTATTCTTTAAATCGATTTTTTGTTCAAAATTCAAACTCTGAGCCTAGTAGGGGCTCTGGTACCATACTATGGAATAACTGCAGTATGAGCTCCTTTTGGTGTAAAATATCAATATCTCGTAAACTGCTGCGTAAATTAGAAAATGCTGTACCTTTTTGAAAACTACAATAAATTTACTATCTTTTTATGTTGTGTGCCATGTTAGTTTACAATACTTTTTTTAAATGACACTCGAGCAAAACCGCTGGCTAAATTTAATAAATTGCTATAATTCGTTTTTTTTTATTATTTTTACCGACAAAGCATCATGATATGTAATTAGTTGAAATTACATTCGATAGGATATGTTTTTAGTAACATCCTGCAAAAAACAGATTTAAAAAATACCTAAATTTGCAGTGGTGGCAATCGACATACTGACGCAGGGCCTCAAAAGTCACGAGTTTTTTTAAAATGCAAATATCTCGAAAACCATGAACTTTTTATTAAGGTCAAATTAACTTAATATGGTTGCTTATGAGCTGTTCTATCACCCCTCTTCATTTCGGCGTTGGTTTTAGGGACACCCTGTATAACTCCTTGACGGTTAGGAGATAGGCGAGAACTCAAACGAGGTGCATGTCTTGAAGACCTTTCCGATCACCCCGCCATAAGTATTTTATATGAATCACTAAAAAGAAAAAAAATCATTTTTTAACAAAAAAAGAACCGACTTAAAGAAACTAAAAAGCGAAAAATAACCCAACAAGAACAGATTGCATTTGAATCACCTTTTGAAGTCAGTGCCAAATCTCACGTAAACTATAATATATAAATGCCTATAATAATAATAGATTTTTTTTAATTCGGTTTTTTTTACATTTTTTTTAACTTTTTAGGTTTATAAAATTGTTTTAGGAAGGTGTATTAGTATATTTCATAAAATAAACAATCTAACTCGCATCTCCCGAATTCTGTATATTAAGGTATAATTGTATTGTTAATTAAGGGATATTATCTACTATATACTAATTAATTACTAGAGAGAGGGAGAGAATATGTATGTTTAAAAACTTGTGATCATTAAAAAAAATAGTATTTATTTATTTAAACTTAATTGCACAAAACAAAAGTCAGTACAAATGGCGAACCTTATGCCTAATGGCATTCTCTACCAGTCAACCATAGGGCTAAACAGAGGGTGCAGAGAAGAAAATTAATCATTCGGAAAGCATCTAAGATACAAGTGAATGTATTAATCAAAATGTTGTTTCTATTTTTATTCATACCTTTCCTAATTATTTATATAACATTAGCATTAATAATAATAATAATAATTTATTTATTTCAGGCATCAAAGGCCCATAGATAAATACCTTACAATCTAACATACATATTACATATTAAAATAATAAAAACATAAGTAACTAAACTTCATTCGTAATCAAACGAATTTCATTAGTGTAAAAATAAATTCATTCGTGTCACACAAATTTCGATTTTCTGCTAATATATCGTAACGAGCACTATGTTTTTACTGGTGTTTACGCTGTGAATTTAAAACTGCGTTAGACTAGTCCGTAAAAGCAGTTGGAAGTAAAAAAAAAGGGAGTTTAAAAAAATCCACCAAAAAGTGTCATATTAATTCGTAACGTGAAATCGACCCTTGAAGCGTCAGTCAACTGCAGGCGACTCACTGAGAATTGTTTCTCCATCCAAGCCTGCGTCTATCCCACGTCAGATCCCAGTAAGATACTCTCAAAATAGAGGTGCTGATGATGATCCAATCATTACAAAAAAAGCCACGCGAAAGAAAACCACGACTCAGATCAAGTCAATATTCGTGGTAGAGCGCGTCTTCACATGGCTCTCCCTGCAGTTATCTCGATTGTGTTCATGAAAACATGCTCTTAATCAAGTACGTTGCCGTATCATGCCAAGTCCCAGATATAGGTATACTTATTTCCTGTGGTGTTTCTCCCTATACATAAAAAAATCCGACGATTCACACCGAAACTCCAAATCAAACTCTCGAATCTGTAACAAACGAGCACAAGGTTGCTGAAACAACCTTGTACAAAGCTTGATGTTCCAATCTGAAACCAAGGCCACTGAACTTTTATATGACGCAAGATTTGTTTCAGACCTTAGTAGGGCAAATGTGGAATATGCATGTTTTATTCCCTACGTTCGTATGTTACGGAAAAATACAATAAAGATGCTTTATTGAACTCCAATATTCGTCCTCGCTCGTCCGACGAAACGTGTTTAAAACTTACCGGCAAACGTCAATTTTAGGAATATAGTCAGAACTTCTTTATTGATATAATATTAATTAATCATCTTACATTATTATTGTTGTTTAACAGTCGTCCGGCGGCAACAGCCCTCACTCCCCGACGGCGCCTGAACCGGCCCCACTGAGCAAGGAACTCGCTGACGCTAACGCCACTGAGAAAATTAAGCCCGCAGACTCCGATAACAGCAGCGAGGGGCGTCTCGGCGACTTACACTTCAAGCTACGGTAAGCCTACTTTAACAAGTACAGCGTTGATCACTCTATAATCATGTCGACGAATAACCCTCAACAGTCAAGACATATCATTCGTTTGCTGTTTGCTTGGCTTTTAAGTTACAATTTTTCCCCAGCGAGCGCTTAAGGGTGAAATATGCTTAATTTTTAATTTATCGACTGTTAAAGATGAACAAAAACCGATTTGTTTGGAACCAATCTCTGAAAAGTTAGTGACTAAGGTTTGTTGGAACATTTAATTCGATATTTTAAATAGCATTCTGGTTTATACTATACTAGTACTAGTATATGGCCTAAGATAAAGCTACATTTTTGAATTGCTATTAACCGATGGAGAGCTGGGCTCACATAATCATCATTTGTTTTGTTGGCGGGTTATAAGGGGGTTGATCGCCCAATAACAAAGTTCTTTCTATGAATAAATAACGAAACTTACGCTCAATTATCATTATCACAAAGTTAGGCGAGATTCTGGAAAATGGCTTTCCAATAAACAGTTAGTAAATGCGGTCAAAATCAAAAATCGCTGGATGAATTATGTCAAATTGCATACTAAAATTGACAGCTACTTCTGATGCTGTACAGGTACTAGTCTAAAAGTAGTTTAACTCGATGAATATGAAATCGCTCAGCCACACCGGATTCGCGTGGGAATACCTACTCGTTACAATTTAGTTCCAGTGAAATATTAAGTAAGTCGCTCATCTTCGGAAGCCGAGGTAAGACGGATTGTTTAATCCCTATTCTATCGCTTCCAAGAATAATATAGTTTCCGTGGAGAGTAGGTGAGTCATAACTTATTAGAGCCGTCTTTATAGTTACGTGGTTCGGTGAAGGTCCTGTATCCAACAGAACGGTATTGAAAACTTTTTACGAAGCCGTTTCGGTTTAGAATGGAAAATTTCCTAAGTGAAATCTTAGTAAGGATTCCTTGCACCGTTGATGGGTAGCATCAGCCTAATAGAATACTGATCAAATATACGTCCTGTAAAGTAGGTAAATAAAAGATGCATCTTATCAAGACTCAGGATTTACCTATAGAGGTACTATTGTAACATAGGATGGTTGTGAGCGTTAAATGATAGTCGGTGTTGGTAGTAAAGGTAATCTCGTTTAATTAATCAGTACCTATTAACCTTTAATACATGAAGTTATCGCTGTACAAACAAAATGAGTTTTGCAGTAAACTATTATGTTACTGCTGATTATTTAAAGCAGCTATTAGTCACCATACTAAAATTATACAATGCTAAAATTGTATTGAAAAATCAGTAATCTTTGGAGAGAGGTCAATATTTTAAGTAAAATCTTCACAGCGCGATGCAGTTGTACAGCGTCATCTGTTGGTCAAATTTTCATTGTCCCCCCCCTCATCAAACCAAAACCGCAGGGCTGATTTTGACCAATTTTAGTACAAGGTTAGCAGGATATCCAAAGATAGTTATAGGATACCTTTTACCCGACTAAAGTGTAAAAAAAAATACAGCCGAAAACGCAATACTTTTGTTACATATATTGATATATAGTTATTTGTTTTGCAAGGCTGCAAAGTTGTTATTTGGCGCGAGTGTTGGAATTGGCAGCTGAGCGAGCGAAGCAACCTAAGATTGAATTGGTTCAAAGATAGATTCCTGAGCGTAGCGAGGCTATCAAGACACGAGAAGATAAATAATTTTGCAGTCATGTGGAACACACAACTTTTCACCTCACTACAGCGAGGAAAATGCAAGATTCAAGAAAAACAATTAAAACATAAAAATAATCATATTTAATTTTGCCTTCTATTTAACACATCAAATTTAAAACATAACACACTCAAATCCAAACCAAAAAATACGAGAGAAGCACACATATTCAAAATTTGTAATATGGCCGTAATTTGTATTATCGTCGTGTATATTTTATCGTTGAGATTTTCTTAAGCACTGTTATATTATTCGCTGGGTGCGAATTACGGCGGGCTTTTTAATGTCAAATGGCTGACTGTCTTTACGAAGAGTAAGTAAACAAACAAATAATTTCAATGAAATATCGTAATTTTCTTTCATTTTATTCGATTATGTTAAATCTATAGTGTCGATAAAACGTTGACCTTCTTTATTTCCCGTCTAAAATGGCAAAATCAATAACTTTCAGATGTAATTCACACGGACCTTTTCATGGCTGTCTTCACGAGAAGTAAGTTACAAAATAAACAAATTTAACCGTAAAACGCATTTCATGCATAATGCAACCGATCATTTATGTCTGTATTTTCGTAATAATACAGATTCTTTTTTTTTTTCAGTTAAACATGGCCAAATTAATTATTATAACTGGATTCCGCTCAATCATACACAACATCGCTTTCATATCCCAAACTACAATAAAATGGGAAACCATTCGTTTTTGCTCAACATTTCCAAAATGTAAAAGAAAATAAACGCATAAACGTGCTACTTCCTACAACATACAAGATATAATATTAAAAATGTTGTTCTATAGGTTATACTAACTTTTTCCTCTTGATAGCGATTATCCATTTAATTCGCTATTCTCGTTTCCAACTTGCTTGTGGAAATTTATTTATTTATGATTACTGTTTTTGCCATTGTTTTTGCAATTAACTACGCTGCAGGTTTCGTGCCGCATATTTATTTATTTTTAGATGCCTTAAGAGGCCTTATTCCTTTTAAAATGCTGATTGTTTAGACATTTTTCTCTATGATCAAACATGTTTCTTAACATATTATTGATGTTACTGGTATATATTTGAAACCTACAGTTTGAATTTTTCATTGATAATTTTTGTTCGAAAAACTACTCGAAATTGACAAAATTCACGTGGAAAATTCGTATTTTCAACTTATTTTCGACTGCACGCAATAAAAGCATGAAATAGCTACGTTACTACCTAGAACGCGAGAAAAAATATTATTCACTTCAAAAAGTTGGTTGAAATTATCTATATATTCGTCATAATATGAAAAAAATAAATTTTAAAAGGAATAAGGCCTCTTAATTTCGCTAGTAAAAAGTGACAGTTGGCCTGACGAAAGTTCCTTTTTTGGCCACGGCGCGCGCTACGATCGATTCGTGGTTCCCCCACCACCTACTTCGCACCCAGCGAATATTTGTATTTGAAACTATGTACTTGACACATTCGTTGTCAATGTGGGAGAATGGCATTCTGGGAAGGGAAGTATTAGTTGGCCACTCGGAAGTATTTTCCGTAACACTTCCTTTGGAAGTTATTGGACGATGGGATCCGAACAAGATTATTTCGGTTTTATCTTCTTTAAAAACGCCAATAGTTTCGGTAAATTACTTATCGTCTCCAAATATTTATAACAAATCCTTTTTCGTTTTAATGCAGGCTTTTAGCATTGAATAAATACTCCAAATTGGGCTTAACTTTCTTGTTTTCGATATTTCTATAAAGTAAGACAACAGTATGTATTCTCCACAGAACAAATTTAGTTGTTTGCGTGAATTGTGAAAACTTCCAACTGGGTGCGTTCAGAAATTACACTCTTATGCTCCAACTTTTATAACAAATAAATATTAAAATTTGTGTTGTATTTAATATATTTACTGGTCAAAATATGTAAATGAAACTGAAATACTTACTATTAATATATAAATATAAACATATTCAACATAAAATAAAGCGTAGAAAAAATTAAAACTTAAAAATCTGTAACCACAAACCAGGTTTCTGGACGTGATATTGTAGGTGTATTTTTTTTTAAAAGAAGTATTCAAACGTACAGTATATGATTTTAGCCGGCCTGACCAGATCGCCCTTTATTAGCGTGCGTTGATTGGTTATCCGAAGATTTATCGACTGATGAAATCAGTCACGCGTTGAAGGAGCCTTAAATATAAAAAAATATGTGCACCACAGAGAATCAAAATCGTCGACGTCGTGTTCGAAATTCAAATGACTTTTGCACGCTAGCGGATAAAATAGACTTTTGCACGCAGATTTCGCCCTATAAACGGAGGTTTTCCGAGCGAGTGAGGTGAGAAGTATATTGTCTCCAAACCCCACTGCTTCGTGCAACTCTGTGGTCAGATTACATTATATCGACTATCGATCCGTGTCCTGAGTCCGTTGACACAATCGCTTGAACAATGCAGCGCCGCGTAGTTTGCGTGTGATACATAATGTAAACGCTGGGAAACGATTCCACATTGTCTGTGGCATTGTGCCCAGGGGGATAGAGGATACTTTAACCTACATATATCGATACATACGGTGTGTAGGTTCATTCCTTTGTTTTTTTTCTAAAATAACTTTCTACTGATATTTGGTGTCATAAGCGTAGGGTTGTCGGTTGTTGTTAGTTTAGAATTGTTAAGGCCTTATCCGTTGAAAAATGCTGATTGTTTTTACTGACATATATGATGTTACTACTTAGAATAGGGCCATTGCGATTTATTGGTATACATCTGAAACCTACAGTTTGAATTTTTCATTGATAATTTTTGTTTCAAAAACTACTCGAAATTGACAAAACTCACGCAGAAACTGTTCTTTTCTACTTATTTTCGAATGCACGCAATGAAAGCATGGAAGAGCTATGTCACTATCTAGAACTCGGGGAAAAGTAATAGGTATTCACTTCAAAAAGTTAGTTGAAATTATCAATATAATTGTCATAATATGAAAAGAAAACATTTAAAAGGCATCTTAAAACTATTTTTAAGACATAGGTTTCTGTGTTGCTGTTGGTTATAATGGTGTCGATTCTTTGCGTAGCTGCGTGATTGAAGGACAACGCAACCAATATCCTTTCGTATTTATTGACCGAGCGAGCGAAGCGTCCACGTTTCAGCTTGGCCTAATATATTCGTGTGCCCGGGTGTTTGAATTTAAGGATTTTTGGTTGTCCAGACGCTTTCTATCTGTTCTCGCCTTCTTCTTCGAATATAGATGTTGGAGATTTGGGGGTTTGAAACGTAATTACAAATTTCCAAACAAACTCGCGTGGTCTACATCAGCTCACAGAGTCGCTATAGCAACTTTAGAGCTTATACAGAAATTAATACTCTAATTTAAGCTGTATAAGTAAGCAGCTTGTGTGCTACTTGGGAATATTATATTATTAAAGAAGATGTATGCAAAGCAACGTTCCCTTTGTACCTACTTATCAATGGTTTAAAGTTCCCTAGTTTCAAAGAAAAGGTCATGTGTATTTCATCTCGCTGAGTAAACACAAATCATTCCGCCCAGTTCCTTTCGTATGACAAACAATGTAATCATGATGCGTATTTTTCTCATTTTCCAAGTGAATTTTGTATTAAGCCCGTAACTCCGGACGGATGAAAAACCCTTTGTGCTCTTTTCATGAAATGTCTATATATAATTTTTGGGCAAATAGAGTTTGATGTTGAAATCGTTATTTGGAGACCTTCAATAAGGGATGTGTTTCATCTCAACTACCGCGTAAATATTTTCTGGTAACAGAATTTTTCATATTTCAAATAGAAAGAATTTCCTAAGGCATCAGTATTTTCTTTTTATTAATGAATACCATATTGAAATAAAAAAGTCTTTTTCGTTTTTCTTTCATCGGTTGAAAATCAAATCTCAGTAACTGTGAGATATATTAGGAGTAGGAGCAATAACTTAATCACCCCCGCTCTTAAATACGACCAGCGGGAGAGGATTGTCACATTTATTATTATTTATAAAAGAAGCAACTTCGACTGCTTTCGTCTGTAGGTTTTCTTTTTCATTACCATTGTCGGGTAAAAGTATCCTACCACCATATTTGAATGTCCAGCTATTCTATCGCCGTACTAAAAGTGGCTAAAATCCGTTCTATATCGTGATGACTGGACAAAGAAAATTTTACTGTTCGGTACTGTCAAGCTTTAATAATAAAAAGTATTTTAATAACTGCAAATATATCCCAGAAAGCAAAAATAATAATAATTAAATCTTTTATTTGGAGGATGACGCAAAGCGACAGAGAGGTTCTAGAACCCCTCGAAATGTGGTGTTGGCGTAGGATAGAGAAAATTAGTTGGACAGAAAAAGTTACAAATGAAGAAGTACAGAAGAGAGTGACAGAAAAAAGGAATTTGTTGAACATCATAGAGAAGAGGATAGGGAAGATGTTCGGTCACCTTTATACGACATGACGCTTTTATAAGCAACAACATCAAAGGAAAGCGTGGCGGGGGAAGAACAAGAATAAGCTACATAAAACAAATAAAACAGAAGGTAATCGTCATGACGTATAGGAAAATCAAGGAGTTGGCTATGGATAGGGATAGATGGATACTATATACATCAGCTACACCGATAAGAGTTTGACTCTTATATGATGACTGGCGGGATTTATTCTGAAATAATGACCCTATCCATTGCACAGTGCATACAATTTTAGAATTTTATTAGCCTATTACGTAATCGAAATTTATTGATTCTGATAGTAGTAAGTAGATAGGGAATTATACGCAGGATGAAAAAGGATACAAATCGTTATGAAAGTTTTGTGTTTTATTAACGTCAAGATTTTCCAAAAAAAAAAAACACTAGATACCCCACCCCAACCTTATTTATTTAAGTACCTATTAACATCGTAAAACATCCACTGTCGTTTTTTATTACCGATCCATCACTGACAGCCGTGAAGATGGATCACACGGGAGCGGGACAACCAAGCAATAAGGGAATCGATCAGCTGCTGAATAAATAGAGGAAAACTGATGTCAACAGGCATTAAGCATTGTACGTACGTAAATACGTACCTGAAGATATCTTCGATGTTTCTCAAGACCCTAAATAAAACCTGTACTTGAAGTAGAAAAGTGATAACAACGGACATTTTGGCACTACACTATATCCACAGATCCACACTCGTAAAGTAGGATACCTCGGAGATCAGTTGCAGTGATTTTTTTTTATATGTGTGACATGTAAGGTTCATTATTTTTAATGTGGGTACACCATCACAATTTTGTATCAATGGTTTTTTTTATAATGCTTTGTGCTAGTTTAAGTACATAAATAGTTGTAACTAGTAAGTTGTACTACCTTGCGTCTGTCACGAAGGCTCGTCTATTTGCAGAAACTTTACCTATCCGATGGTGAGACAGCTCGTTACATTAATGAGTTTGACGCACACCGGGGGCGGGAGTGGGCTGGGAGAAACTTTTGTTTAGCAGACTCATCGATTGAATACCTTTAGAGTTTGGTACCTATAACACGGCACATATAATGACGACACATATAACACACGTATAATGACGTCACGATTAGGTGGCCATTTGTATGGAGCGTTTTTAGCGCTCCGTAGGAATGACTTTTAGAGCAGTCTTAAGGTGCGTACGCACTAAGCGTCTACGCGAAACGACCGAATATTTTTGTATAGAATTGGATGTCGCGCCGCGTAGGTCCGCTGCCGCATAGTGCGGGCTATGCCATACAATTTCATACAAAGAATATTTAACCGTGTCGCGTCGTGTCGCTCCGCTGCCGCGTAGTTACGCCCTGCAGTGAGGTCCTACCCTAAGTGTGGTCAGTCCCATGTATACACTTGCTCACAATAAAAAAGAATAATATAGTAGATTCCCAGATTCCCGAAAAATACCGCAGTGTCTTGAGACGAAGTTTTTTAACCAATGTGTGTTTCCATGTGATGACATACGGTACTGAAACGTGGTCGCTTACAATGGGCCTCATAAGAAAGCTCAAGGTTACTCAAAGGGCAATGGAGCGAACTATGCTCGGACTTTCCTTGCGGGATCGAATCCGAAATGATGAGATTCGCAAGAGAACCAAGGTTGTAGATATAGCTCAGACAGTCGCCAAACTTAAGTGGCAGTGGGCACATTACTCGTAAAATCGATGGCCGTTGGGGCAGAAAGGTTCTTGAGTGGCGACCGCGGACCGGACGACGCAGCGTTGGAAGGCCTCCAACAAGGTGGACCGACAACCTGGTTAAGATTGCGGGTAGAAATTGGTTGAGGGCGGCGCAAGATCGATCGTTGTGGAGAACTTTGGGGGAGGCCTTTGTCCAGCAGTGGACGTCTATTGGCTGATATGATGATGATGAATATAGTAGATTGACATCAGACATCACTTTAGAAGCTAACACTAATTCGATTCAAAAGTCTATTCCTTTTAAAACCAGCGTCCGCCGTTCAAAATACGAGTACATATATACCTACCATGTCTTTTATTATTTACGGTGATAATAAACAGCTCACGTACCATATCCTCCGTTTCTAGACATCTTACAACTGACAAATAAAATTTAAAGCCTTGTTATATCAACCTTCGACATCCCCACGGTGGCCGTAAACAACTTTTATGACCTCGATGTTGCGACCACTTTAACCTTCACCTGAACCCGTGCTACCGTCTGTAAGCTACTGGAGGAAATGTATGAGAGCAACTTTGTTTTTAATTTGGCTATGCGCAAATGTAAAATTGTATTACGGGTGTCTGTACCAACTTACCCTTGCGGCTTATTGAGCGCTAGGTTTTCTACTTTCTATACTTAGACAAATGAGAAGAGTTTATTTCCTTTCCTTATCCACCCGCAAAGATAACATGGTTAAAGTGTACATTTATAGGATGTTTATTTAGTTAACGCAATTATTGCGTCTACATTGACCGCTGTTCTTTGTGCGATAGTTAAACACTTTCGCAACCAAAGATTTCGTAGCGCTACGTTCGTAGAGATATGGGATTAATATGCATTAAATGTACTTAAATGATTTTATCTTGCACTAACTTACACTCATGATGGCAGCAGTGGTTTAATCGATCAAATCAAGCACGGCGATAATTTTCTCATTGCGTTTCATCTTTGTATCGTATCAAGTCACGTAACTTTATCACGCTAATATTATAAAGGCGAAAGTTTATGAGCGTGTTTATTTGTATGTTTGTTACTTCTTCACGCCACGCTCAAGCGGCTGGACCCATTCTGATGAATTTTTGTAAGAAGAGAGCTAACACTCTGGACACATAGACTACTTTTCATCTCGAAAAAATATAGTGTTCCCGTGGGATTAAGCGGGTAATACCGAGCGACGCAGCTAAATGTAAAATATTAAATAAAAATAAATGCTTCGGTCTTCTTTTACAGCATTCATCAAAGCGAAAAAGGCACCTTTCTCAGAAAATGATTAGTTACCTATTTAATACCAATTTCGAAATGTAAATAGCACTTATTTAGATTTAGAGTACAGTGTGACCCTTCTTGAAGTATTGAGAAGGGTTTTCTAAACCTTACTTGTAATGCTAATGCCCAAAGGGGTCCGTAGCCAAGGTGAGGTCGACTGGAGGACTCATAGGTTTCTGAGTTACTTTTATTACCTACTAAACGTTTGCGAAAACGTACCTTAAATTACGATACCAAAGGTTATTTTTGGACGTATAGTCGCGATGATACAAATACTCTTTATTGCACACCTCAAACATCAAGGAATACACAACACAACATGAGATACATTAAAATAACAGGCGGTCTTATCGCTAAATAGCGATCTCTCCCAGACAACCTTTAGGCAGCGGAGTAGTTGAAAATTAATGTTTAAATTTAGTAGATGGTGCAGAATAATAATAGGACTAAATAAACGACAATCATAAAAAACAAAAATGATAAAGATACATCAATAAAAATATATAGATATACATACATTAATACTTCTTAGACATAATAAATATCGTAAAGTAATAAATAAAATAAAAAAGTAATAGAAAGTTAAAGGATCGATTATTATTGCAGTGTGTGTGTGTTAGATGATAAGTATTTACTGAGAAGTTCTTAAAATCTGCTGTAGAATAGAAACAAATAACGAGTAAATAAGATGTTTTCTGTCGCGATATTCGTGGGGAATAAAAATACGCTTCGTTTCGTGATGTATTGGGCTGGAAAATATTTTGGTCGAAGAAAATACGTCAGCTGGGTTATTTGATGCCGGCTGTGCGTAGCTTTGTGCCGATATCGTGTTCTTCTTTCGTAGCTTATTTTATTAGTAGGTAATATTCAGGCAACACATTAGTTAGATTACACATGTGTAAAGAGTACCTTATTGATATATTGTCTAAGAAAACATACTGTATAATAACGTTGGAAAAGTATTAATAAATGATGTTACTATCGTCATTATAGCTATCGCCCGACACGAAACCCTTAATCCCTGAATAAAAATCATAAATAAATATAAACCCACCATACACCAATCGACCAAGTCCACACGTGCCAGTTTGCGATGTCATCGCCTCACCGTGGAGAATATTCCCACACGTAACAAGAAGTTTGGCAATTCCTTGATCTGCCGAACTATTAAAGTATGGAACTCCTTGCCGGCTCGTGTTTCCTCCTTCTTATAACTTGGGACCCTTCAAACGAAGCGTGAAGAAGCATCTCTCGGGCCAGCATGGCAGTGTCAACTGACTTGGCACCGTTGGTTTCTCGTCAGTTGCCAAATTAAGCTCAAAAAAGCAAATACAGGCAGACCCAGGCACAAATATTGCCGAAATCGAGCCCAGGACCGCCACCTCAGTATAGGCATCAGCTACTCAACCACTGCGCCAAATGCGTCATCAAACGCAGAAATAAGCATTAATCTAGTATTCTATACATAGTAATGAGATTATTATTTACTCTGTTTGTTTTCTCATCAAGCGTTTTAAAAATCCAATTAATCTCCATTAGTATTTTTTACTAAGACATAACAAATAGATAATGTAAATAACTTCCTATTTATATTTTAATATTCTAAGATCAGTATAAGTTGGATTTTTGACTGAATAGATTTTGACTATTATGTTAATGTCGATTGTGATCCTCTGCTGATCCTCTGGCATTTAAATGTCGTACACGCAGAGAACGTACACATGAAGAAGGACGAATAATAAAATTGGCGATCATGAAAAAACGCGATGTGAAAATTCACTGCTATGAAAAAACGATTTTGTCAAAATTTGCGAACAAACCTTAACTACTTAGGTCGATGCAGAGTCAGCCACAGGCTAAGCTTGCACCATAAATTAGAGTGGTTTTTTTTTTTTTTTCGAAATTTTCTCTTCGTCACAACCTAGCGAAATTTAATTTTTGCATTTTAAAACAAAAATTTCTATAATCGGTTGAGAACTCGCTGAGATCTGCGCATTGTTACAAAGTCCATTCGAGTCGATCCATGGGAGCTTCGCTCGCTTCGCTCGCTCCGCTCCAAAAATCAACACCACGTTTGAACGTAAATAGTTATGCTGAATGTCCTCTCGTTAACATTGCATGCTTTTCTTTTATCACAACTGTGCGTGAAATAAATACACTTTCTTCTATAAACACATTCTTATAACGTTCCTCTGGAACAGATACATCTTTACTTACAACGATTTTCTTCGCCATATGATAATTGCTTGATTATTCGTAGTTATCAGTGTATGTTACTTAAAAAAGCTTATGGCTTCAGGGCGACCGCTGAGTTAAAAAAAGTTAACATACCTATAGTAGTATATCCCCTTTTGCATCGAAGGCGATGGCAAACCTTTAATAGGCTAGTGTCCGAATTTTATCGTGCGTATTTTACCATTGACCTAGCCGCTAGAATAGCGCTGCAATGTTCAATCTTTTCAATATAGGTAGTATAAAGTAATAAAAAACAATAACGACCAACCGCAGTCCCCAGACAGCGGCAGCCATGTTCTTTTATAGCCTCGACGCACGTCATATTGAGCTGAAGTATCTAATTAAAACCACATATATATTTGCTCTGAACTCTATCGATTTCCGTCGTTTCTATTGGAACTGTGGCTACGATGGCTCGTTTTACACGAAACGATATCTGCTGTATAGTTATGTAAATATTGTTGCAAGCATAATTGTATCTGAACTCGAATCATGAAAACCTTCAGTTTCGCTGGGGGCTTCTTATAAGTCCTTGTTTGCGATTCCATCTGTCATTTGCATTTCCTGTCTTTGATACACAATCTACTAATACGTAAGCTATTTTTACGTACACGATTTGTTTAGAACGCACGTTTATGCGTTCACTTATATTTCTGGACCGGCTTCTTTTTGTATCTAACCTAACAAAACTCGATTCATTGTAATTTCAAGAATAAACGAAAATAATGAAAATGTTATAAAATCTCTGATTTATTGTCTTTTCAGATACGAGAATGAAAAGAGCGCACTAGTGGTGTCAGTGGTGTCTTGCCAGGGTCTGCCAGGTCGTGAGCCAGCCGGCCCCGACCCCTACGTTAAGCTACAGCTGTTGCCAGATAAACAACACAAGGTCAAAACCAGGTCAGTACTCGAAACGTGGTAATCAACAAATAAGCATTATGGTGGCTGGTCATACAAGTTTGCCGGCCCTGCTGTCCTCACGTATAGCCAGAAAATGGCACGCAGCACAATGTCAAGACTACAGTGCTGCAATGACTTGCTTTCAAGATATTCTCGATTGCTGATATATTCGGTGTCTCCTTGACAATCTTTTTCATCAGCAACTGCAGTCCTGACACAGCATGGTTGTAAGGATACTTATTAATTTAAACTTAAGTTATTCCTTAGTCAAACTCTTATAAACAAATGTGAATAGCTCTTGACGTGAGATTAGACTACAGAGCTACACTATTATTTTCAGACTCACTTCTCACCTCCCTCTTTTACAGCAGTGAACGAGTATGCGAGAGAGGGCACTGTTTCCTATAAATTTGTCCCCTGTTGTAAAGGTTTTCGAATGTTTGAAAGTACCAGTAATTGCTGAGGTACTGGGTTTGATTACCGGGCTCTTCCAAGAGTGCTTTAATTTTTATATCAATGCATGTTTCACAAATGCAAAAAAATGTACCCATACTGATTGATTCTGCTAACTGTTGCAGGGTGGTGCGCAAGACCCGCTGCCCGGTGTACGATGAGGACTTCACCTTCTATGGACTGGCAACGCACCAGCTCTCCGCCATCACCTTGCACTTCGTCGTCCTCAGCTTTGATAGGTAATTCCTACCTCTTGCAGGTTACAACGATTCCTACGCTATCTTTCTTCCCCCTCTCGTCTGCACCTCGCTGACGAAAAAAAAAAACAAGATATAAAGTTTGTTCAATGCGAATGTTTTAAAACCTAAATGCGTAAGGGGTCGTCTCAAGAACAAATTGGCTCGGCACTTCACAATTATTTAATCTGCGACGTAATCTACGAATACTCGTAAATGGGCCTATTGATTCATTTTTTTCTCTAAGATGGAAATTAATATTTTCAGTTCCTTTAGGTAATACCTACGTCTTCCGATTAGTACGACATAATACCACCGCTCCCTTGGGCGTCGTTATAACAGGATTCTACTGTACTTCTGGCGTTGGTAGGTGCATGCTACAAACCTGGCCCAGTCTCCATAGTTCTCTAATCTAGATTGACGTTCCAGGAATTATATTTGGTAAACTCTATTATTTGGTAATTCTATTTGGAAATAATAAGGTTGTGAAAAAAATAGGCACTCTCGCAGGGCGGTATTATTGTTAAACCTACCGCAACCTACGGAGCGGAGAGATCCTTAGACTACTTATAGTTACCTGCCTAAGAGTAGAAAATGCCTAATATTCGCATTGCTTAGAAGCGTTTGTAGAGGTCTTTACCCTCAAGTTGTTCCCTGGATTTAGACACACTCAAAACAGATTTAAGCACTATAGGGCTTAACACATTCACTGCCAGCAACGCATATAGGTATGCGTTAACCTTCATACAAGTTTGTTCCTATGCCACGCCCCCTGACAGTGAGTGCTGTTCGTAATATTAGTTGAATGTTCTTAATCTTGTTTGTGTCAAATGGCAGATACTCCCGCGATGAGATCATCGGCGAAGTGGTGGCACCACTGTCCGCACTGCAACTGCAGAGCGGCGAGGCTATGGCCCTCTGCCGCGAAATTCAGCCACGCAGCCTCAAGGTACTGTTCAATCCCTTCTATTACACAAGCCTTAGCTTATGTTACAGATGTTCAACGTAGTAAGCTAATGCTTAGAATATAGGATATAGTTTGAGAAAAGTTACTGTGAATCCCTTGCATAATAGTTACGTTACTTACTTACTACCTGACCCGACGTGGATCTTGACCTAAGATGCCAATTTACGACATCGTACTCTATCTTGTGCACCTTGTCGCCAATAAAAGTTACGTTACATCATTGTGCATCGCGAAGTTGACCGAAGTTTGCCGAGGCGAAGTTACCCAAAGTATGAACTTCCGCAGGGAAGTGCCCCTCCACACTATCATGTTCGCCCAACCTCGGCCAACTTCGCGAGTAGTGTGGAGCCGCAATTCATGTATGTCTACCAATGTAACAGATGCGCAGCGTCGGGCGCGGCGAAGTGCTGGTGTCACTGTGCTGGCAGCCGGCCGCCGCGCGCCTCACCGTCGTGCTGCTCAAAGCGCGCAACCTGCCCAAGATGGACGTCACCGGCCTGGCTGACCCGTACGTACACCACTAATGCATAAAAAGGTTTCCTGAAACCGTTAAATCACTTTATCACTCATTGATGACATCAGCCGGTGATGATTGATCGATTTCAGGAAATATATTTAGACACTGAAAATAGGTAACATTTAGTATAGAAAACTGTCGAGAATCCTAAGTGACCTATGCTAATTGACACATTATTGTATATTGTAATTTCCAGATATGTGAAAATGTACCTGCTATACAACGGGCAGCGGATTGCCAAGAAGAAGACACACGTCAAGAAGCGTACCCTGAACCCTGTCTTCAACGAATCATTCGTGTTTGAGGTTCCGGCCGCGCCCAACGCCGCGCTCGACCACGTCGCACTGGAGCTTCTGGTGCTGGACTGGGACCGCGTCACCAAGAACGAGGTGAGTTACTGACGATATAATCCTCTAACACACCAACGCTGCTCAATGCTCGAAGGCTTGCTGGATCTGAACCTCGTAAACTTAAGATAACATCGTCGAGAACATTCCATCGACAGCCACGTCGCGCCCGAGCTCCTGGTGCTGGATTGGGACCGCGTCACCAAGAACGAGGTGAGTTACTGATCATATAATCATTTAACACACCAACGCTATTCAATACTCAAAGAATTATTGGATCGGAACCTCGTACACTTAAAACGAAATCGTCGAGAACATTCCAGCGTCAGCCACGCTACGCTCGAGCTCCGGTGCTGCACTGAAACCGCGTCATCAAGAACAAGGTAAGTTACTGATATATATAACTCTACACTGAAGACAACATCGTCCAAAACACGATCGAGCTCCTGGTTTTGGACTGGTACCCCGTCAACAATAATGAAGTGAGAATTAGATCCATTTATTACTTTAAGACAACAACACGAACTGCTGATGAGTTCACTTGCAACCGTAGCAGTTCTGATAATTGTGAAAATGGTCTAGCTCGTTCCAGTACTCATCAAATCGTAGACCACGTTAGCGGTTTGCTATGCTTTCTAGTTTTGAATAAGAAATACCATCTTGCTATCCACCCTTTCTTATTCAAGTTTACCAGGTGAAGAAATAAGGTGATCAGACGGGCAAAATGGCACTGGCCTCCAATACGCATGTAACCGGAATCAAGAAAAAGTTGAGTTTTCATTTACACTTGAAAGATTTAGCCACGGGACCTGAACATTGGCTGTTACACTTCTTAGCGCGCGGGCTAAGGACTTAAATTGTTTCTTAAAAAACAGCAATGATTTAGAATGTATTGTCTCAGGTGATCGGTCGGTTGGAGCTGGGCGCGAACGGCGCAGGCTCGGCGCGGCACCACTGGCGCGAGGTCCAGGCGGCGCCGCGCCGGCAGATCGCCGACTGGCACAAACTCAAGGAGTGAGCCTCTCCCACCACACTACTCCTGTCCCCAACGTACCTTCTGATGAAGCCATCTTTTTGAGCCAGCTTGCTTTGGTTTTGTAATGATTTGATGTTGATTTCTACCGAAACTGGCTGAACCGATAATATATTTTTGGCAAGATTCGACTAGGCTTCGTGAAAGCGATACATCATATCATAACATATATAATTATGATATTTATAATTCCATCGATAAATATTGCATGTATGTCGGCTTGTCCTACTGAAGCCTAAATAAAGTGTTACACGGGGGCGTTTAAAGCCTAGCCGAGACTTCGGTTACATTCTATAATAACTGTCCCCAACGACTATGAACCTTTTATACATTCCATTTTTTGCTTCAATCTTGTCTTATGTAAATATAAGTTACTGTGACTTGTTTCCTGTGTGCGACGAAATATAAAAAAAAAAATATTTTTAACTTATTTCTATAGGTTATATTATTTACTGTTTGATATCTAGTTAGCGTTCAACTGTAGAATTTTTATTAAATGGTGGGTAGTCGAAGATTATTGAGCTACTCATAAAATATTGCGACTCTAACAGTTGATTATTTTAATTTTAATTACACTTATTATTGATGCACACGTATCGTATGTAATATCGAAGGTTTACCATCACAGTAAGTAAGTCAAAATCCTAGGAAATATGGATTTAGTAGTTATAATTTGTAATTATAATACGTAGTTAGTAAATTACGAACTTTTTTCAAGACCAACTGTTTCAGACCCTTTGAACTTATGTATAACGCACACAGTTTTCTATTCCTCTCGATTTTCCAATAGTCTACGTTTTCATATTTTTATGTGTAGTTTTTTTAATGTAGAACTGGAATCTCGTATTTAAAATGTATAGATTGTAATGAGTATTATTGTGACGGAGACGGTAGAAGCTTGGATTCTCCTACTTCCGTTTATATATACCTACATATCTATCTGTACTATATGTTACTTAGATATGGTGAGAACTGGGGTTCGATGTAAGTAATCTTAAATAAAACGTTAGATTTTGCCCAATATGATTTGCCTCATTAACTGGGAGGAGTCCGCAATGGATAGGGACGATTGGCGAAAATAGGTGTTGGATGGGAAGATCTAAGATGAGGCATGGTTCAGGATACTCGCAACTAAACGTACCAAAAGACACCAGCTCGACCGTTGTTCTTCTTTGAGAGAAGTAGCGAAAAACTAGTTGCTCCTATTTTGGGTAGAAAAGACGCAACTTCTTGATGAGACGTAAATTCGTAACTTACATCTTCTTACCTTTGTAAGCTTATTTATAGAATTATTGAGTTCATCGGTTCAGTTATTTAATTAATCCCAGTTTTTACCATATTCCTACGACATATTTCACTTGATATAACCAACTTGGTGTGTACTATGAACGTAAGCCCTTAATAATAGTGGGTGCTTTTCAGAGGAATGGATCACGATGATTGATTTGATTTGATGAGCGCCTCAAGGTAGCACGTAATTATTACTGGTTCTATTACGACATAATAGAACCAACTAATTAATTATTTAATGAAGAATTAAACAACAAATCAGATAATTCCAACATTACTTTATAATTTCTTAAATGTTATTTCTTATTATATTAGTTTCTATTCAATGGGTTAAGATTATGTATATTAGTTAAGATGGCCATTAAAAGATAAAATATACCTATACACTACATTTAAGGCTTTATAATCAATACAGGTAACTATAGAAAGTAGCAACTGTTATCACACTTGAATCGACCATTAGCCTCGGCATTTCTTATGAACGCTCACGACTCGTAATGCTCACAAAAATGGTCTCTTTGATTTAAAATCAGTAAACAACATAATTGGTATATAATTTTGAACAAGTACAAGTCATAAGTGTTAACATCATTATCGTAATCGGAATCTACTCACAATTATCAGGTAGATGGGAATATCTATGTATAGTGCTAGGATAGGAAAATCAATCTATTTTATACTTACATTACGTAGTTGGTGGAAGTAGAATATATCTTTTAATTCTACAATAAGTAAGTGTATGTGTATAAGCTCATTCAAAATTTCACATTTATAAGAGTGGTTTTAACAGATATTCGTGACGTGAATGTAAAAAATAGTCATTGTATAGTCGCAATTATTGTGATTATAAGTAGAACATCAGAATAAGGACTCTAAATAAAAAAGTGCAGTATAGAGTATGGCTATTAACCTTTTGTCCGCCACTTGCCTTACAGCGCGCCCTCAACGCTAATATCACATAATACTACCGTAATCGACTATGTTTATTGTTTATTCTGGGTTTGTCGTCGTCTTGTTTGATTGTTGGTGTGTGGAACACTTCGAGCGCTGTCATCTGACGGTGGCGGTCAACAGGTTAAAAACGATGATATAAAATGTCTTAAAATCATAGCCTAAGGTAGCATTTGTCGTGTTTAATATTAAGTAACACAATCTATGGTAGACGTATAGTCAAAACGTAACACGCAAACACGAGTATAATCGTAAGTGATAAAGTAAATAATAGCTATCATCTTTACATAAAATTTGTAATTTTTTTGTATAGGTTGATTCACAAAAGCTGGCACGAATGTATCGAATGGATGAATGAGATCTATGTGTGCATTACAAAATGGTTAGGTACATACTACAGTTTGATTCGACAAGTTATAAAAGTGTCTTTAGACAATCCTGTCTTATAGTTGCCCAAATACTTGTCGAATCAGCCTGTATGTAATGTAATCATTTTGTATTGCACACACAAATATTATCATTCACTCATTCGATTTATTCGTGCCAGCTCTTGTGAATGCAATACGATTTTTTTTTTCATGTTGTGACAATAAAATTGCACAATATGCACTAACCAAAAATAACCTTAGAGCTACATAAACTTAGGTTTCCAATACTTACTTTCTCCAGCTGTCTGCAATTTTTTGCAAAGTACAAAATGAAAACAAGAGTAAATTTATTAGAGTACCATTATTAAAGGCTAATATAGTGTGAAAAGGAGCTTGATTGAATGTACCTGCCGAAAGCACTATGTAATCAAAATCAATCTCAAAATACGTGTATTATTACACATTGTGTCATGTGTGTACGAACTCTACTTAACTTGTATGATATTGATAACTCCATACTTCAACATTCCTTGGTGTAAATGTAAATAGTCATGCTTTAGTGTTTAATAACCGTTTCATTCAATTCTTAAATGTAAGTAAGTACACATCACGATACCAAATAATGTAAACGTACATAATGACGGTCATAACATAACTTTATTACTATATTTATAAATCGTCTGTGGACAACCAAAACTCAAAGTAACAAATACCTACTTAAAACAAAGCTCGTATCTCAGTATCAATTTACTAAGTAGATACGAGGTTTTGAAGAGTAGTGACAGAAATTTTAGTGAAATTTAGTTGTCACCAGGCGAAATGTTGGTGGATATAATTGGGTTTCTACCCTAAAGTTCTCTTTTCCGCGTTCGAATCGTGCTATTCTGCTCATTTAAATAAAATAATAAAATGGCTGACGATACGGGCACGGTTTCGAATCTCAGAGTAGAGGCTACATTTTAGAGAATACAATTTTCATCGATAACCAAGAACGTCAAATCGATTAAATTCGAATTGACCTTAATCGTTATAAAATGTATCTATCGAACTAACTCGAACTCATAAACTGCAACGATTGTTTACTCGTATTCGTAATATTGAGTGTAGCGAAGCTCTTGAAAAGAGCTATAATACTCGTCTTGTAATTTTAGTCGATAAGTTTGAACGAGTGATTGGACTTGGAAAACCACGCCAGAAACCTTTAATCCATATGTCGACCGTATAGCGTAGTGGAAATCTACATTACTTACCTACACTAAGGTCCGTCGGGAGTCGGGACATGCGCACCAACCACGAAAAATCTAAAAATACCTACAGATGTTTTACTACTGACGCCATTTTACTTTTGCCAACTAACTATAGTTGCGTAATTGTAAGATAGTGTTAGCGCATACCTGTGCTAACTCGTAGCACGTTCTAGTACCTAATTATTAATCCATTGAAAATTCTCGATTACTATAAAAAGGTTTGATATCATGTCTCATCACGTGGATATTTTCATCTAGACGGCAATCTTTTATACCGACGAATATGGAAAAAATACTGATTGTATACCTTCTGTGAACTGTTTTCAAATAAACAAATATACACACGTTTTAATTTGTTTATTTTAAAATGAAGAGAAAATATATAATACTTATTTATGTTGAATAGCATCTAGATGTTGACAGTAAAATCGATGTATTTTTTGTCGAGAAAATATTTTGCTACATCACTTTGGTATCTGTGCCCCGAGTTAGCACAGGTATGGTTAGTAGTATAACATTTCTGTAGCCACACTGAAGCACTTGTCCGGCTCTTGACTGGGGCCGTATATGTTTTTAGTTTTTCCGCTTTAAATCATACTAAAATACACAACTTGTGTAACTTGGGGTTAAGCCGTTTTCACATTGGCTACATACCACGTCGCGGAGCGCGCGTTCACTTCGAAATACCGGGCATGTTTTGATACAAACAGATACTTGCATAATAGTTAGATCGGCCATCCTGCGCTGTATATTAACGCCTGGCCAGTGTGAAAACCGCTTTTAGTTAGATCTAATTTTGGTACATACACTAAGTTACTATTTTAGTCAATTGCAGTAAGTTTTTCCAAGTCAAAAAATATATATATAGGCATAGGCCCTTGCTTCTATTCGTCTGCAATAGACGCAAGGGCATATATAATTTTGGTACATACACTAAGTTACTGTTAGTCAATTGCAATAAGTTTTTCCAAGTCCAGTCGCTTTGGCCGCGAGTATGTGTCCTGCGTTTTGCCAGCACTATGTATTAGTATCGATGTCACCCCACGGATACCTACCATGTTTGTATACTAAGAAATTTTAGTGAATAAATTATTGACTGGTGCTTTCACAATAATTGTTGTTTTATTAGCATGATTGATGCCAATTATGACCATACCACACCAGACTGTTCCCTTTTCCATTAAGCGATTAGCAAGGCAACTTTCCGTAACTAAGCCCACTCAAATTACTATACCTATGACTATACATATGAGTTTTAGTGCTGTCCCGTGCCAAACCAGAGTAGTAGCAATTGCTTCTACGGAAACACAAAAATATACTTAAAGAATGTTTCTGTCTTATTGCCAATGTGTACCTAAGAGTTTATAACGCTTAATAAATACCTTTTGTAATGCACGAGAGTACCAATAATATACCCTATGTTTCTTGGACAGTGTTACTACAATACTGCCATTTCAATCGAGCGTTGGACCGTAAGATACATCCAAATCACAGACCACCCCCACTAGACGGAGCATGTAAGGCGACCCGTAGGCGACCCGCGCGCACCAACGATATGGTACGGCAGAACATTAAAGTATCAACACGGCGGCCACCGTTTAGTTGCGTCCATGTTTATGAGGTCACTCTACACCACTTAACACTACAATTTACCATGTTACTTATTTAATTTCTTTTTTCGTTGACGTACGCATGGATCATAAACAAGAACGCAACTAAACGGTGGCCGCCGTGTTCATACTTTAATGTTCTGCCGTACCATATCGTTGGTGCGCGCGGGTCGCCTTACATGCTCCGTCCCGTCTAGTGGGGGATGTCTGTGATCCAAATACACTTTGGGCCCTACGAGTCTTCTGGGAATGTTCTGTTGCAGCAGTATTTCCTCATTATACTTCCAGTCTTGAAGCTCATTTCCTTGGTCAAGTCATTGGTACATAATAATGTAGTTCCTGTGGATGTTTTTACCGGCAACATTCTCTCCCGGTCTTGAATCCCACAGCAAACTACTGCTATGCAGTTGGTATGGATTTCATAGTAAGATACGGCTTTCCACCGTAATACGGCGACAGCGATATGCGTGATAATACGATATGCGTTTATACCTGTCTCACTCGCTCTTACGCGATCCAGATAAGAACCTCTAAATTTTCACCCAAACCCGAATGGCAATCTGAGGGCTCACGGACTGTAGGTACTGCCCTGCAAAACCTTGAGTATGCGAAACGGTATGCACATTAGGTTCTCTACGACGTAACGGAGATGCCACGAATTTGCGAGAGCTGTGCGCGGTATGTGTGCCTCGCTCACTCGTATGGCCGCTGCGCTCGGATCTCTCGCTCAACCGCTCGCCGCGCAAAGTGGTGGCATCTCCGATATAGTCTATCAGGTACGGTACGCATGAGTACTCTTCTAAAATTTTGTGACTCAGGATAGTAAAACAAATCCCATCTCTTATCAATTGTATATTTGATATCAAATCTTAATACATATAACACAGCTTAACAAATTTGAAATATACAGTTAGTTGAGACCAATTCCAGTATAGTGACAAAGTTTGATCAATTTTGAGTTTGATACAGCGAATGAATCTATCTGATTTGATGACAAATTTTAAACAATTTAAGCATAAATACAAGTTTCAGTTATTTGTGCCAGTCAGTTTTTTTAATGCGTTTTAATTCTGCTTGAAGTCATAAAATTCTTGATGTTCTAAAAACAAATTTAAGAGGCCTTATTCCTTTTAAAATGCCGATTGTTTAGACATTTTTCTCTATGATCAAACATGTTTCTTAACATATTATTGGTGTTACTACCTAGAACAGGGCTATTGGAATTTATTGGTATATATTAGGAACCTAGAGTTTGAATTTTTCATTGATAATTTTTGCTTGAAAAACTACTCGAAATTGACAAAATTCACCTGGAAAATTCGTTTTATCAACTTATTTTCGACTGCACGCAATGAAAGCATGAAATAGCTACGTTACTACCTAGAACTCGGGAAAAAGTATTATTCACTTCAAAAAGTTGGTTGAAATTATCAATATATTCGTCACAATATGAAAAAAATAAATTTTAAAAGGAATAAGGCCTCTTAAATGAACGAATGAAAACGTCGAATAGGTAAATACATATGTATAAAACGCAATTATATAAAGGTTAAATGAGATAAGAAGAAAACTAAAGATGAATACCGTTATTTTTCATAAAGTCACTTAAAATGGAGATGTGTGTGAAAACTAAACGAAGAAAAGACTAGAAATTTGAAAAAATTTGAAGATGAGGGATGAATGGAGGAAGACCATAGAGAGATGCAAGTTTCAGTTGTAAAATGTTATGAATTGAAAGCGACTTCTCTAACAGTACTGAGAACCTTTTATTTTACACGCGAAATATGAATTATTTGCTCAACTTGACAGATTCAGTGCTTTCATTGTATTTTAAAATCTTAAATTCTGATAGTAAATTCACAAATTCGGTGCTATTTCTAAGTGTTACTACAATGCAAGTTGAAGGGCAATTTTGCAATCAACGATGACATTATATGCATTTACCTACCTACCAAAAATAATTGAAGGAAATAAGACGTATTGTAAGATCCTTTTTTGAAGCAGAATTCACTTCGCTTCGAACAGTGGGACCCAATGGGTATTGTGTACATTATGAACTGCACTTGTGATACCTTTCTTGTCAAAGTAGCAGTTTGTGGCCACAGTTCATAATGCACAGAAATACCCATTGTTTGATAGAACAAAGTAGAGTGAATTCGGCTTACGAAAGGATTCCTACTATAATTTTCGGTTGCACTATTATTTGTGAGACGTATATACACATTTCCGTTGATTATTTTATTATTATCTGTTTGATATCTCACATTTTTGTATGGATGAGTGATAGTTTACTTGTTTATCTTAGTGATCGAAATCACTGTTACTAGAAAAATGTTGCTACAAAATGCCCAATGCTGTTCAAAAGTGTTATGTGATTGCGCTACTGAACCTAAACGTTTTGCTCAGACGCGTGGAAAAGCGATTCGTGTAAAATATACAGCAAGCTTCAAAATAACATTAACCTTATCCAAATTTAAATCAGATAGGATATTGATTTACATAGCCCAATCAATGAGTCCTTATGAACTTATACCTATTAACTTATTATTTTTATTAACTTTGATATTTCAAGTGTAAGCGTTCGACGTCACTCACTATGAGAAATTATGTCTGAACATTTCTCATTGATTGGACTGAAATACACTACATATAGAACAACGAAAGTAATTTAATTAGTACACATTTATATTGTCAATTTAATACAATCCCTACCTGGACGTCTTTGATTTCATCTAGCTATGACAGTTACCTGTATTGCAGGACACTGCAGGCGAATTGGGAACCGGAAACGGAAATAATTAGATAATTTGCAACCGCATGACAAAAAGGTTCTAACAACAATATCCTATTAGTTATTAGTATGAATTAATTATTTCTAACATCGAAACCTCAAATGTTCATCATTGTATTAAAGAAATTCCGTCATTAGTGCCGTTTCCGAAGATTTCCGGAAACTTTCCTCATTTTGTATGGAAAATTTCCGGAAATTTTCGGAAACAGGACATCACTAGTTATAAATAGCAGAGAAGCTTGATCACCCTACAAAAATTTAAGGATGTAGCTAGTTTTTTTAGTTTCATCGAGCAATTGTGTTTTTTATTACGTATTTGTCATCTAATAAAGACGACATCAAACGATAAACTTTAAACACTAAGTAGATGAAATCCGAGAACTATCTACAAAATGATTTGTTTGCAAAGTGACCTTATCATGTGCAGATGTGAAGAATGTGGCAAAACATCATATTTTGTCGGCAAACTCGTATTTAGATTGCAACTTCGATGAAACAAGGAAGCAAGAAAAATACGACCTACCGAAATACAATCGATACATTTTATTCACTAGTTTTGTATTACGGAATCAAAGTCTAAAATAATGAAAATTTAAATATAAAATTGGACGTATTCAACTCTACAGTGCCTGTACACAGTAATTGACACGCAGGCCTACAGCGTCGACAGCAAGAGAGCGGACTTATGGCTCTAAGTTAAAAGTAGTTTAAAAATAAATTAATCGTTTGTATACTATGATGTTACAGAGCGATATATATGGACTTCGTTTGTCACTCAACATCACATATCTCTTTCGCACTGCAATGAAAAGAGAGAGGCAACATTTGCCGCGCGAAAAAGAGTCACATGGCACAGTTGTGCTAAGTAAGGTATTATGTCTTGCTGCAACTCGATATGAATTTTGTTGCGTTTAAGTTTTCAATAAGTCAAGTCATTTTCAAAAACTCCTTTACTCATATTTTCATATAACATATTTTGTGTACCGTCATAGTATACAAAACTGTGGTATAATCCCATAAAAATATGCAATCGAAATAAATTCGATTACAGAGTTAAAATAATTATTGCTAATACAAAATCAGATATGAATGTTAGTTCAGATATGTCAACTGTGTGGAGATATAGTTTTGGTCCAAATATATGTTGATATATAGAACGTACACAAAGCTATGGATAATTTATACATTTCATTTTATGAATACATTCAGTTCTATTAACGAAAAGTGTCACATTGTTATATATTGTTTCGACAATACAATACATTATAATAATAATACCAAATATTATATAGATACATATAAATTACATAGTAAATTAAAAATATACGCTTAATTATTTTCAGATAACTTAGACAATTTCGTTAAATCAGTTCATTCACTTGTCATGTTTTAGGCTATCTGGTAACGCGTCTTAAAAGTCTAACATAATCCATTAAAACATACGGATACGCCAATAAACATTAAAATCACATTTAGGTACAGCTATTAAATGCATCCTACCTTAACATTAAACCATCCATAACAAACCTACATCACAACATATTACTAATAAATTATACACCAATCAAAACAATTATATTATTATTAATGTCATTTTAACTTATAACTACGTCATGTTAGTTAAATACTGGCAAAGGATACGGCAAGCCATGTTATAAATAAAGTAACAGAATTCTTTGACAGTCATGAGTTTTGGTTACTCGAAGTGAACCATAAAACTTGTAAAGGACTCGAGAGAGTAAACGCCATTTTAACTCCATATCAGTGTGGTCACTTTTAATTGTAAATGGCAAATCCTAAACTGCCAATATTTCCGGAAATGGCGAAAATACTCTGTGAGTTAGTGCCAATTTAACGTCTCTAGATCAAGTCACCCAAGTAGCACACCGCCGGTAGAAGCGTTATACAGCCCTTATACAACATTTTTTTTATAGAATCTTTTATCGATTTTGTTTTAATGTGGAAATACCACATTATTTACTTTACATTGCAGTGGATCACATTACATTTTTCTTTCATAATTTACCTTTGTGTCAATATTTATAAAAGTAAATAATGTGGTATTTCCACATTAAAACAGAATCGATAAAAGATTCTACTAAAAAAATGTTGAGAAAAGCGCCATCTCTCTCGCGGTCCTTGCACTTGCTGTGAAGCAATGGGGACTGGGGATCGTGCGCGAAACGCACATCCTAGGGTATGGCTAATGCGCATAAGCAATTTAAACACATATGACACAGAGGGCGCTCCAGTAGCGTCAAATCAAAGATTTGGTGTGATTGACGTAACGATGTGATGGCTCAGTTGGTAGAGCACTGGACAGATTCGTGTCCTACTTACATTGCAGTGGATCACATTAAGTACATGTTTCTTTCATAATTTACCTGTGTCAATATTTATAATAGCCCTTATACAACTTAAATTAGCTGTACAAGGGCTGAATAAGCGCATATGCCTGTGTGCTAATTGGGCACTTAATATTTTATCAGCGCAAGAACCATTACGACATTGGCAAGTTTGTAATAGCCTTAAAAGAGAACTCGAGATACACCGCTTGCTCGGGAAAAGATATTTAATAAAACTTATCCATACGAAGAAACTTGAACGTGACGTGATCCCATGAAAGATATTTTTCAATGAAACATTCTACAGCAACCGCATATGGGCTTTCTTAACTGTCTAGAGTTTGAGATATGTCAATAATGGTTTTCAATCTCACAGCAGCCTATACGCAGTGTGTATGTGTTAATTGGGAAAGGAATTATATTAATTGTTCCATCTTGATACTTATTGAATCAATGTTATTTAAGTTAATGTCATACACATGCTTTTGTTTTCATAATTTCAAATGGTACATAGATAATTTATGAGTATTCAATATTTTGTGATTAAATGCAAACAAACTTAGTTTTAAACATATTATTTTCGCAGTCTACAAGTCGATAAGTTATGGCAAATACATATAGGAATTATGTGTTACTTCTAATAAAGTCACACTATCTTCACTCAAAATTACACCTCATTCAAACAGTGAGTATACAAATTCAATATCCAAATAAAAATCGTGTAAAAAAACGTACAAATAGTGAGATTAGGCTCAAGCAAGATCTATTTAGTACTTGGCAATATAACGTGACTTATGTGAAGTTAGTACACTAAAGCCTATCATCGATCTTAAAGAGACCAGGAGTGGCAGATGTCTAAGTGAAACCGATTCAAATATGGCCCTCACGACGATGAGTACTTATTTCACATAGTCCATTGCCGATACTTACACTACACGGTGCAAAAGAACTAACGTTCGAAGTCTTATAGAAAAACTAAATCCCCATTTGTGGAGATAACGATATTGTTGCAAGTGTTCCCATAGTCGAAGCGACGTTGCGAAGAGACGATCATAGAACAGGGCAATCGGACCAGTTCACGAAGATGTAGAACTACGTTGCCCCGAAGATTCGTCTAGAAATATCTGGACTGGACACAGACCTTTGGTGTGGACGGTTGGGTGACTGGCGGATTATAGGAGCCCCCGGTCGAGTTCCTTGCGCAGCATCCTGGCTAGTTTGAGGACGTCTTCGTCCACTTGTCCGGCGAATAGAGAGTCGAGTAGGTCGGCGCGGGAGACGAGGGAGAAGACGCCGGCGAGACGGGAGACGGATTTGTCAGAGAGGTGGCGTTCTACCACGGACCTGAAACATTAGTAATGCTATGTTATGAAACTGTCCATCTATCTATAATACATCTATCTATAGTGTAGATTTACTGCTAGCTCTTAAAGTCTAAAAATGTCAAGCCTTAACATGATGCAATGTGTTGTCACAGTACAGATATATTGCATGAAGGATCGACCAGTCTCGAAGTGTGAATCGATCATCGTATTAATATGAAACTTAATGTAGTGATATATGATTAATAAACTAGCCAATGTAAATAAAACTTAAGTTTGACATTTGATACTAACTAAAGTTTTGTATTAACATGATTAATGGGCATATAAACATTAACACGTCTCATCAATACGTCAATCATTTAATATGGCAATTTCTTCTCACTTTAGGACCCATTGAGTTTCTTCATCATCTTAAAGTTATCAAAACGACAAACCAATGGAAAACTTGACACCAAACTGTAAAGTCTGAACGCCTTAATTATGAAGGAAGAGCTCTGATTAAAACCAATTTACGTGTGCTTTGTGCGTTAATTCAGTTATTATACGAATGAAACTCACTTTAGCGACTGGTGCGACTCCCGTAGCGCGTCTTGCAGGAATTCCCGGTCGTACGAGAACTCCACCTCGCAGAACGATACCACTGCCATCAGCACAGTCTGCAAGAAATATATTGTAAAAATAAACCCAGGGTTTTTTTTATGTCATAGGGGGCAAAGGAACAAACGGATCGTCTGAAGGAAAGCGTTTACCATCGCCCATACACACACCTGCAACACCGGAGGAGTCACAAGTGGGTTGCCGGCCCTAAAATCCCACGGTCATTTTTAATCTATTAGGTAATCCAAAGGTCACGCAAATACTCACTGCTAAGCGTAGGACGATCTAATCAAATTAATTTTATAACCATGATAAGATCTAAGTTTGGATCAGATGAGGGCCTTGGGAAACCGTCGAAAGCGGCCAGTAAAAGACCGGTCGACATACCGATCGAGATTTAGTAAATAAATCCGGTAAATAATATATTTCAAAAAATAAGTGAGCATATCAATTAAGTAAAGATGGTTGACTCGTAGCGCAACGGGCGACAGCTGCACAGAACCGCTAAGCAGTCCCGATCGAGTGACGTTTCTAGATCACGAGGCCGTTCTCTAATGGTCAGATTAAAGCTCCCCCTGATGCTTCTTTTAATGAATGGGAGGAAGATTATGCTACGCGTCGTGGACACTAATTGTGACTACGAATGATCTGCCTCAGAGAGAACCTCAATGGAACTCACATGGAATTTGGCGCGGAAGGCGGCGAGCGCGCGGTCGTCAGCGGACAGCAGCTGTGCGTGCCTACGGAGAACTCCCAGCTTCACCGCGGCCTTGATCACGTGCTTCACCATCTTCTCCGCTTCGCGCTTCTCCACGCGGGAACGCAGGACGCACAGGAACTGGAATGGGGAATTCAATATATTTTTATTGAAGCATAGCTTATAGCAATTCAATGTGGCTCCTACATGACCTTTCGATACTTACTGTAATCTCATTCATTAATTTATTCAATGCACAAAACCTGTAAGGGTATTGCACTAGACATTACCATATATATTATTCCGGCTACTAATATCAAATTAGCATGCATTAAGAAAGAAAGGATAATTTATGAAACAATATAATTCAGTTAATGGAAGGCGAGAGGCAGACATTCATTTGTGCTTAATTGTACCCAACTATTTTAATTACTCTAAATATTATTTTACCGTGTAGTCTGCTTCTTACATTTTTATTTGTTAAAGATTTTAAAAACTTGTTTTTATTAGTCTCGTTCTTCATGTGGTTAGGTAGTTTATTAAATATTATAATCTGCAATGAATTTATTTATGAAAATAGGATGTAGGTATCTATCCATACTTCCATACTAATATTATAAATGCGAAAGTGTGTCTGTCTGTCTGTCTGTCTGTCTGTCTGTTACCTCTTCACGATTAAACCGCTGAACCGATTTATATGAAATTTGGTATATAGATAGTTTCAGTCCCGGGGAAGGACATAGGATACTTTTCATCCCGAATAAATGTAGTGTTCCCGTGAAAAACGGGATTAAACTTTGTATGGAGAGCAAATCATTGTAGTTGCAACAACTCCCTACATGTCATCGTTTTGACGTAAACTAATCTACCTACGATAGACCACCAAACGCATACCAAACTATTCTTTGTAAAAAAACAATAAATTCTGATATGGGAACATGTATCCGCAAAATTCGATTAATCGCGTAATTTCAAGAATGAAATACATAAAATTTTACAAATTTGAATCAATCACATTTGATTTGACAAACGTCACACACCCATCTGGCAAGACATGTCAAACCAGTGATTGCAGAAGGGCTACTCCGATGTTCAAAATTTGACTGTCGAATAGTGCCATCCCTCTCGATCTCCTGTCAAGGTATATTTGAGTGAATGGAATAGCACTATACGAAAGTAAAATTTCGAACATCGGAGTAGCCCTTCAGGTAGGTATCACGTTCCGATACGCACATCATCTGAAAATAGTGCCTACGAGCTTTGATTATGTACCTCCGCTTGGTAACTGAGTATAAATAAAGTAGTAAATAACTCAGTATGCAAAGATACGATACTTAACATATATAAATAATCCTAATAATATTATAAACGAGAAAGTATTTACGTTCATTCCCATTTCATTCATCTTAATTTTAAACAATGATTGATGGAAGGTCGCCAGTGTTCGGAAATCGTCGTAAATAAACAGCCAATTGCTGAATTGCCTCTTTCTAACCCATAATTTGGCGTGTATGGTAGGGTGAACAAATTCTTTGACCATCTTTTTCCTTATATTATTTTCGAACCAGAATATTTTGCTCAATTTTACCATAACGAGGCTTGAACCAGCGACCTTCGTCATCTTTTGTCAAATTAAGGGCTAAAGACCGATGTGCAATATTTATCGCTGAGTACAGTATTAGTGCATAAAGTTTTTGTATTTTTCGGATCTTAGACTCGGATACTCGACAAGACCCGAATTGTCAATCAATTATTATGCTACATAATCGACGTGCTTAAGTCAAGGGCCTGACACGCTTTGATGGAGAAGGATAACCTTATTATGATACTTATAAGAGGAAATAGAAAAAGTGCAATTTTTTGGCTCTATCACCGACCGAGCATTTTTTCATGGTCGGTTTATAGGCACACTTATATTCATGACGAAAACTGGCTATGTGAAAGAACCATATTGGCATCAAAAATGATATTGTTTTCAAAATCAACAAAAAAAGTACCAGTTTTGTTAATGCGCAACTTAGACGCACCCAAATTTGGCAACGGCGCTAGATTGAGAATCACCTAATTAGGGAAATACATTGTGAAGGGCACGATTTTAACGGTAGAAGCCAAGGGACAAAGTGTACTTATACCACGTGTTCCAATTATACCGAATAATTTACCATTTAATTTTAAACGTCTACAGTTTCCATTAAAAGTTTTTAACATTTTCTATGACTATTAATAAATCAAAGGGGCGAACATGAAAAGTAGCAGGAATACATTTGGGCACGAAATAGTTTTTCTCATGAACAGTATGTAGCTTGCTCATGTCTCCAAATCAAAAAAATTACATGTTTTTACTGACCTAAATAAATAATTTAGGATAATTTATTGAACTATACTTCAATAAACTAAGTTGTAAAAACCAAGTTAGAAAAATAATAGTAGCTACCTAATAATTATTTTGTCCCAATTTCATAATGTGAAAAAATTCTTTGGTGAATAGAACCATACCTTCTTCGTCAGTTGATTATGGACCGTCACCATCTCGAGCCATTTCTGAGCATAGCTTATGGAATCGAATAGGACTTAGCCTCGGATAACTTATTGAATCGAATGGGACTTAGCCTTGCAACTCCAAAAATATTAAAAAAAGGATGTTTTGCATTTTGTCCATGGCTTTCACCCAATAGCCCAGAACTAAACTACTAACTAGATTCCATTCGAGTATTGAATACCTGAAAGGGTTGAAAGTCTAATTGTTTCTTTTTTTTTATTGTCAATATCAATTAACGAGTTCTACGCGTACGAAGTCGCGGGCAAAAGCTAGTGTAATCTATAATCTTTGTAATCTACATATAATGTCCTAATACAACTTTTTCGAAACCAAAAATATGATGAGCGGTATTTTCTGGGTTTTAAGGTGTAAGTTTCACAATTGCTTGCTCGAATGAGTTCCGTTGGATGACTGATAAAACTATGGCTCTATTGCACTCAGTAAACCGACCTCTACAGTTCACAACGCCCTTCACACCGCCGTAGACAGAAACAGATGGAAGAAGGTCGTACGAGAGAAAGTGATGCAAAAGGGAGGTCACCGTCAGCTCTGAGGAATACGCAAGGAGGAGGATACCGACCTGGTCCAGCAGTTTGGCCGCGTGCTCGTCCAGCACGAGTGCGCGCGCGCTGGCCGAGCCGCCGACGCGCGACAGGAACTTCTTCTGCGCGCGCAGCGAGATGTCGCGGGCGCACCACGCCCCTCCCTCCATGGCTGCAACAAATATACATAAATAGATAAATACTAGAAGGTGCTCGCAACTTCGTACGCGTATTTTTTTAAATACCGTAGTCAGGAAAAAAAATCCTATAACCATCTTTGGATGTCCAGCTATCCCTGTACCGGAATCGGTTAAAATTTGTCCAGCCGTTTCGGCGTGATGAGAGGACAATGGAAATTAAGACCAACAGATAGCGCCAGGCTGGCGTGGCGCCGCACGCGCATACAAAACAAATGACGAGCCTGCATCACGCTATTAAGATATTTCCTGAAATCATGACCCCTCTCCATAGAAAACTGATTTTCAATACAAATATAGAGTTTTATAATAGTATAGGGATAGCAAAACGTTCGAACAGAGATGATAAAAACACACTGAGATGTAATTAGAGAAGTTTAATACGAGCCTGATGATGATGAACAATAATTATTTATATTTTATTATCCCTGTATTTCAGGAGTTGAGTCATCCTCAATCCGGCATGAAAATTAATATTTAATAGAAAAAATAATTTTTCTTCGCAAATGATTATAAATCATGTAAAGTTTGTAAAGCATAATAACAGAAGATATTATAAATAAAATGTTTTGTACTGTGCTGTAGACATAGTTGAAAAATATAACGGGCAACATTATTACCAAACAGATGAACCAACTAAACTAAATTAACATTTAACTTTTAACGTTTTTAACATCCATCGCATAAGATTAAGAACTCCCGCGGGCAAAGGCCACGCAAGTTCAACCACTTATCCGAGTGAATTTAGGTAATTGAAGAAAATAGTAAAGTAAACAATGAGCTTCGTTCAACTCCACTTTAATTAAATCAACTGCTCTCGCGTGGGGAAACAAAACTACGACGTAGGTGGATTGAAATGTTAAGAAAATATGTCTTGTAAGTTGTGCCAAATTCTCCTTTTATTTCAGGCAACTAATTCATAGGCATTGTGTTTATGTATGTTGGTATTGTCCAATGTCCTTAAAGTTAAACTTAGAAGCATGAATGATTTTTTAGCGAAGGATTAAAATGGCCCCTGAGTATCGTTCGGGAAATTTAGATCATCTGAGATTTTAAAATTGTCTACTGGTAACAATCATGGCCGTTTCTCCGCAAAAAACAGAGACTTCGATGTCTGAAAAGTTATGCAGGTAATTTGAGAACTAACAGAAAACCAATTGCCTTGTACTGTACAAAGTGGCTTTTTACAAATAAAGCTTTTTGTAAAGCAAATTGGCTTTTCAAAATTAGAATCTAGCTAAAATATCTTTGCTCCAGCAATTTTTGTATATTATCTGTAAATCGGTATATGACAACACTGAAGATAAGGCAATAATAGATTCTAGCAAAATGAATATAACTAAAAAACATCTTGGTAAGTTACGCTTTAATCAGTAGGTATTGAATAAAATTATTTATGAAATCATGACCCCTCTCCATAGAAAACTGATTTTCAATACAAATATAGAGTTTTATAATAGTATAGGGATAGCAAAACGTTCGAACAGAGATGATAAAAACACACTGAGATGTAATTAGAGAAGTTTAATACGAGCCTGATGATGATGAACAATAATTATTTATATTTTATTATCCCTGTATTTCAGGAGTTGAGTCATCCTCAATCCGGCATGAAAATTAATATTTAATAGAAAAAATAATTTTTCTTCGCAAATGATTATAAATCATGTAAAGTTTGTAAAGCATAATAACAGAAGATATTATAAATAAAATGTTTTGTACTGTGCTGTAGACATAGTTGAAAAATATAACGGGCAACATTATTACCAAACAGATGAACCAACTAAACTAAATTAACATTTAACTTTTAACGTTTTTAACATCCATCGCATAAGATTAAGAACTCCCGCGGGCAAAGGCCACGCAAGTTCAACCACTTATCCGAGTGAATTTAGGTAATTGAAGAAAATAGTAAAGTAAACAATGAGCTTCGTTCAACTCCACTTTAATTAAATCAACTGCTCTCGCGTGGGGAAACAAAACTACGACGTAGGTGGATTGAAATGTTAAGAAAATATGTCTTGTAAGTTGTGCCAAATTCTCCTTTTATTTCAGGCAACTAATTCATAGGCATTGTGTTTATGTATGTTGGTATTGTCCAATGTCCTTAAAGTTAAACTTAGAAGCATGAATGATTTTTTAGCGAAGGATTAAAATGGCCCCTGAGTATCGTTCGGGAAATTTAGATCATCTGAGATTTTAAAATTGTCTACTGGTAACAATCATGGCCGTTTCTCCGCAAAAAACAGAGACTTCGATGTCTGAAAAGTTATGCAGGTAATTTGAGAACTAACAGAAAACCAATTGCCTTGTACTGTACAAAGTGGCTTTTTACAAATAAAGCTTTTTGTAAAGCAAATTGGCTTTTCAAAATTAGAATCTAGCTAAAATATCTTTGCTCCAGCAATTTTTGTATATTATCTGTAAATCGGTATATGACAACACTGAAGATAAGGCAATAATAGATTCTAGCAAAATGAATATAACTAAAAAACATCTTGGTAAGTTACGCTTTAATCAGTAGGTATTGAATAAAATTATTTACAAAACTAGATATTTCAGAGGAGTTTTGCCTTGTGAGTTTGCATACTGTTATTCAAATTCAGAACAGTAACTTCAGCGTTTATTGAAATTCTTCCTCTAAGGGCTCTAAGGGGTTAAAACACAAAACATTGTCATTCTGGAAGAGTTATTGTAGTCCGACTCTATCGTTGTTTTGGAATTTTCGGAATTGTCTTATTGATCTAATTTGTCAAACTAACGCCATCGTTTATCAACACGAAAGTTGATATGCTAAGCAATCATTCAAACCTATTACCCGTTTCGCACGTTAAACAAACGATATTAACATATTTGTAATTTTTTAGGGATTTGCTCAAGGCCTCTTCGAATTTAGCCGCAGTCTGGTAATTCCAGCTTATGCGGCTATTACACTTTCCTAAATTAGTCACTAACGAGAGGGATGCAGCATTATGTGAGACACGTATGGAGATAACTCCATCTCAATCCTTCGTATTGCTGTATCCTTCTCTTCAATAACTTATTTAGGAAAATGTAATAGCTGCAATACGGAGTTAATGTGAGCAAAGCTACAATATTAATGCAATACCGTGTCGTTATTGGAGCATCTCGCGTTCCGAGCGATTACCTCCAGAACATTCGGTGCGATTTCATTTCTGTATCGATGGCAATGTGGACTGATTGCTTTATTGCATGCGTTGTTTTTAATCCTAGCGAATGAGAAAGTGAATTTGTTTCTGTGTCAAAGTATAAGAGGCCTTATACATTTTAAACAGTCTTTTATTTTTCATGACAAATATATCATAATAACAACCTTTCACAACGTCAACCTTTGACAATGACAACGGTATCTGCAAAGCATGGACCAAGCTGCAAAGGTACCGAAACGTCAGGGAGACTCAAATAATTAATATACGCGATATAATCCGTTTAAATTGTTTTATTTAAATATATCATAAACAGACGATTTTCATTTGATAATTTCAACCAATTTTTTAAAGTGAGTTTTCCCAGAGTTCTAGAAAGTAACATAGCTAACTCATGCTTTAATTGCGTGCAGTCGAAAATAAGTAAAAAAAATGCAGTAGTTTTTAAAACAAAAATTATCAATGAAAAATTCATACAGTAGGTTCCAAATAAATCGCAATAGCCCCGTTCGTGTCGATCATCCTGAATGACAATTAAAACAATGAAAATAATCAGCGACAGTAATGATGTCGTTAGCAATTTTAAACATATTTTTAATTGAATAATTCTCTGGTGAAGAGAATTCGTGAAATTATCCTTAAAACCTGGTTTTAATTCTGTCTGATTTCTGCAACCAATCACAAACACATGAATATGAATCAGCTGGGCCTAAAGTCCAGCAAGCAAAATAATAAAATATAAATGCCTTAGATCCATAGCAAAATGACGCAGTTTTTAGGGCTCCGTACCCAAAGGGTAAAAACGGGACCCTATTACTGAGACTTCGCTGTCCGACCGTCCGTCAGTCACCAGGCTGTATCTCAAGAACGGTGATAGCTAGGCAGATGATGTATTTCTATTGCCGCTATAACAACAAATACTAAAAATAAAATAAAATCAATATTTAAGGGGGGCTCCCATACAACAAACTTGTTATAGATTATGGTACGGAACCCTTCATGCGCGAGGCGGACTCGCACTTGCCTAATTTTATTTATATAAATATTACATAGTCAAGTTTAAATTTTATTGAATTCAAACTTTCATTCCAGCGAATATGCCCCAATTGGATTACCAATGGCCGCTATCAAAACGCGCAATTTTTCACATAAATTATTCGTTAATCCCATTTCGACGCGACAAATTATTTTTCCCAATTAGTGTTCCACGTCCGTACATTTCGAACCGGCAATTGCGAGCAAGGCCATACATATTAATGTTCGAATTGAGCCACAATTGAGCGCATCGTGTACATTGTTTGATGTGGTTTAATCTGTATCAATTTCTCGATAGAAGACAATTGAAACAATTGAACGCCTACAGTGTCAGAACTACAGTGGTTCGTGAGCTATTCTTATGCAACACCACAAAACTGTACACTAATGTAGCGTCTTAATAGGCGTGGAGATTTTTTTTTGAGGATGTCAATCGATTCAATTTTCGATTGCGGTCTACGTATATGGGACTAACCACACTTAGACTGCTCTAAAAATCCGAAATGATCGTCAAAGTGCAACATTCCCACGTAGCGAAAAAAAGGCTTCATAGTTACCACAGAAAAAGGTGATCTGTGCTCCATACAAATGGCAACATATGTGACTGTGTTTAGTAAAACGTCCCACTTTGTCGATTCTAGTTACGGAGCTACGGGCAGTTTAGTGAAATATGGCAAAACCTACCGAAAATCGGCTTTCAATAAAAACTGATGTCGACGCATAAATGTCCAATTTAAGCACTTTTTTAGAGTCTCAAAGTTTAGTGCCTAGCGTCCCACTTTGTCGAAAAAGTATCTCAAAAAAATGTCGATGTCATATTTGTGACTGTTTTAGGGAAAACTTCCTACTTTTTCGATTTGGAGATATGAGTAGTTCCTTATACTACAGAACATAAGCTATCTTATGATGAAATAATTATGTCTCTACGTACTATAGTTATTTTATAAAAAATCTTCAAAGTTGCAAATGTGAAAAAGGGGACAACTGAGAAAACGTTGGTTAAAGTTTGGCACGGTAAAAAACACACTTGTACTTTGAAGTTATGGAGTGGTGGTATCAAATTAATTGTTATACTTTAATGATTTCAAATTAGTCAAAATCATATATGTAAATTAAAGAGTAACAGAAATAAATTATACAGTTTTAGAAAGAACATTTTCCATTCTTTACTTTTGTCATACATATTTTGGCCGAGAAGTGTGCAGTTTTTGAGATAACTAACCTTTTAGCAGAAAAAAAAGATCAATAATTAAAAACGTTGGTAACAGATTGCGCTGATTGTACATAAGTGCTATCGCTTTTGTATGTATGGAAGGTTTATAGTAAATTTATTCAGGATTATTTCGTTCCTATACACTTTGTATGTATCGTACACGGTTTTCTTTTAAAGTGGAAAATACCGCGCTCCGGGACACATTCGAGGTCGCGGGGGGGTGACGCTCACCCCTGAGAGGGGGGAGAGTAGGTAAAATTAAACTTGGCTCTATAACCTACATATCCTGATAGATAAAAGTTGTCCTTTAATTTTGCAAAATTGTCCATATATTGCAATCAAATTTTCTTGGATTATTGAATATAAATATATTTTCAAGCTAAAACAGACAAAATGGTTATATAGATCCCTTTAGTTAGTTAAACATATAGGTATGTAGGTATAAGCAGGGTTGGGTAGCCATCGATAATAGACTTTGTTATCCATGATTCCGCTGAATAAAAATGAGTATTGTTTAAAAAAATATAATTTCAAAAAAAATATTATTATCACAAACATATCATTTCCTTTAGGAACTTGTGCTCCTACAATTAGTATTTTTATAACTTTGACGATCATAATAAATATTATTTCATTTTGAAAAACATATCAACTATGTTTTAAAAGCTGATATTATACTTGTAGTCAATTTTTAGCGTATGGACCACTAAACCGACAAAGTGGGACACTAAGTTTTAGCACGTTTCAGTCGGAAATAAATTCAGTTCAAATTCCGTAAAAAAGATCAAACAAACGACTTAAGTATCAATGACCATTATATTAACAATTACAAACCTTTATCTCATACATAAAATGGGATTTATGTACGAAATATTTCACTGAACAAGCACTAGAGTTTAGTAAATCGACAAAGTGGGACGCTCGACGACGTCGCGACGACGGAAAATCACTATACTTTATTTGTATAAAAAAGTACTTAATATTTTATATTTACATACTTTTTATGCTTAATATGTGTGTTTTTAAAGTAATCGTATGTTATATATTACAACACACAAGTCATTTGTATTTTTTTTTATGCTATATTTTTCAGTTAATTTTTTATTAACTTTTTGATATAATGACTAACTAAAGGGATCCATAGAATTATTTCTATCTATTTAAGCATGAATATACATTTATAAATACAACTTTAAATATAAATCTGCGTGTCGTGTTATCAATATAGAAAAAAAAACCATATTCACATTGAGATATTTTCGTTCTGTTTTTATATTCAAGCCTCCGTAACATTCAAACTATTAAGGTTACATATATGATTTTGACTAATTTGAAATCCTTATGGTATGACAATTAATTTGATACCAACCACTCCATAACTTCAAAGTACAAGTGTGTTTTTTGCCGTCCCAAACTTTAACCAACGTTTTCTCAGTTGTCGCTTTTTCACGTTTGTAACTTTGAGGAATTTTTAAAAAATAACTATAGCACCTAGAGACATAATTCTTTCACCAAAAGATAGCTTATTTTCTGTAGTATTAGGAACTACTCAACTCCATATCGACAAAGTGGGACCTTTTCCCTAAAACTGTCACATATGTCGTCATTTGTGGTTTGCCATATTTGTATGGAGACAATAAGTAATTTGCCATTTTTACCGCGAACGCATCAACGCAGCTTGCGTTGAAGTTCATGGTTGTCATACAATTTGTTAAATTATGAGGACTTTGAATGCCATTTCAAAATTTCTTTCGGATTTGAAAAAAATACATAATATTGGCGTACCTTTGAAGTTGTGCATTTTTGTCTTTGTTTCATGTGTCATTACGATATAACTACACTACGTATGTTGTATAATTCATTATTTTGAGGAAACAGGTACAGGAAAATTAGATTTTATTTTTCAGTCCATACACATTTGCATTATATTTCGTAAAATATTAGTACAGTATGTTTAACAAACATAGTTGAATAATACACACAATGAAACAAGGAAAACAATAACATGATAATTAATACTTATAATGCGTATTTAGATATTTATACAAGTTACGCAACGAAAAACAACTAAACCATTCAAGTCAGTTGTATTAAAATCCAGTGCCGAAGCAAAACGTGCACCTTTTCCGACTATTTTTATCATTGAATAAAGTGCACAAATTACTAGATTATCTAACATTTGTATGACAAATGGGCGTGATAAAATTAATATCCTATAATTAAAGGTTCACTGACACGCGGCAATTTGACAAAATTAAACTTCAGACAAATTAATGTCCCCCGATTAATCTCCTGAACTCGGCTTATGAAATATTCTGGAGTCATTTCGCCTTTCATAACAATCGTATACGAAGACAACAGGCAAATGCTTGAATTTCACCGGGAAAACTGCTTTATAGGGTGTACTTTTTGAATTGCTTTAACTTTAAGGGGTAATTCTTTACGTCTTATTGAGTCAATTTCTCAAAGAAACCAAGTTCCTAACTCGCACCGTTTTCAAATTATTTAATATTCACATTTAATCACTAATCTCAGTTTAACCAGTGTAAAATCTTCTTATAACCAAAGACTATTATCTGCTGGTTCGTATGTAAAGAGTTTTCAGTGTTCCTTATGTACGACAAGGTCTAAATCAATAAGTTCTTTTTTATTTTGCTCTCACTTGACTCGCATGTGTCACGTCAAATTGACAATAGTAATTTATTATTGTTGTTATTTACTTAATTTTTAATGAAATAATTGTGTTCACTTGCTTTGTGATGCCACGGATAAATTATACGGCCGAAGAAGAAGCCAATATGCACTTTGTTTACGGTTTCTGCAATGGATATGCGGCGGAAGCAGCAAGGGAGTACTGACGTCGATATCCCAATAAGAACTTGCATAATTTGGATTATTTCGATGATATATTTACTTGTATGTACTTTATTTGTATGATTGTAAAAGGTAGCTGTAGAAATAAAATCATTATCATCATATCAGTCTATTTTTTTTAAAGATGTCCACTGCTGTTCAATTTCGTGCGCCGCTCATTCATCCAATTGCTTCCCACGATCCTAACCAGATCGTCAGTCCACCTTGTGGGAGGCCTTGCTGCTGCATATTCCGGTACGCGATCGCGATACGACCTTCATTCTCTTGCGGATTTCCACATTTCTGATTCGATCACGCAAGGATATACATAAGTGAATACAAGTAAATTGTATTACGGTGACCTTGTCACACACAAGTGTGTGATATCACTGGTATCATAATGAAAGCAGCCCGAATTTCGGCGCTTAATGTCCCGGAAAATATGAAATTGGTCTGACCAAATGAAAATCCGGATTACGCGACCCACCCCAGGAATGTAGGGAGGCTAGAAAAATTCCTTTCCACGCTATTTTTATGTAAGCAACAATTTGCTAGGATCTTCGTATTTTCGTCCCGTTTTTATGTTAATTTAGTCTGATTGTAGGCAATTCGTAAGCCTTTATGTGGCTCGGATTTTTGGTGGCACAATTTCAGGCATCTTTTTTGCGAAATTGCGTATTTCTGGATAATAGTCTGTTACCTTTTTAAGTGATTCTATACCGAAAACTCTTTTCGCCAGAAAAAAATACCGCTGCCTTATTCGCAAAATATTGCTAATGTTATACCCGCGCTGCTGTGCGAAAACTTGTGAAGATATGAAATGAAACATATGAAATATATGAAGTGACGACCCTAGACTTTAATTAATTTTGCTTGCTACGAACACTCCTCATAGTCACGTTGTTAAAGTCAAAATATGAGCGTTATATTTTTACGGGTAACATAATTTTAACCTTTAAAGTTGACGTGGATTTCGTGCATCATATGCCTTATATTTGTAAAATAAATCATTATAAAAATGGTTTAAACTCACGTAAAAATTGTCAGGAACGGCCCGACATATTTCGAATTCATCTTCTTCTTCTTCAAGTGCCTCTCCATTACTGAAGGTTGGCAGTCAGCTTCTTAAAATTATCCTTGTCAAGCGCCAATCTGAACAGCTGCTCGACGGTCTTAATCCCTGTCCACTCCCTGATATTTCGGAGCCAAGACATCTTGCGTCTACCTGCTTTCCGCTTCCCGGGCACATTTCCCATCATGATAGTCTGCAGGAGGGCATACCGATCATGCCGCAGTACATGTCTGAGGTAGTCGACCTTTCTCTGTTTTACAATCTGGATAAGTTCGACGTTTTTTCCCATACGGCGTAACACTTCTACCTTTGTAACTTTATCCGTCCAGCTGCATGCGACGGTATGACCACATTTCAAAAGCTTCTAGTTTTTTATGGAGCTCTGCTTTCATGGTCCACGCTTCACACCCATACAGAACAACGGGCCAGATGTAGCATTGAAGGAGCCTGTTCGAATTTGTCTATGGAGCTCTTAATCATGGACGGCTATCCGTGCTGCTACGCGACTCGCGGCGCGCGGTGGTTTTTTTCGTGAGTTTAAACACTTTTTATAATAATTGATTAAAAATGTCTCACGATAATAATACAAAATAAATAATTGATTCTCTGGGCACTCTAGAGGTCCTAATATCCCTCTAACCTACAAACGAAAATAATCCATTTCGGAATACCACAGATCTAAAACAACTACCCCGGCATTATAAAACCGCCCCGGGTCGCTAGAAGCTTGAAGAAAAAAAAGCATCTTACATCACGCTTCGGGCAGAAAGGGATTTATACTTTTTTATAAAGAAAACTCGTTTTCCCGAAACGACGGCTGAATGGCAATGACGCTCTGGGACCGTAAAGCAATTCATTTTCGATTCTGGCTTTTTGTTAATTAACTTAGTTTTGATTTGCCATCGAATACAAATAAGTACCTATCTATTGATACTGTGATGTTTCAGAAGTGGGGCCGTTCGGGTATTTCTTATACTACAATAAGGCCTCTTCATTTCTACATATCGCCTGGTAACATAACCAAAACTTACAAAAAAAATTGTCACTGCTTTTCAAAACCTCGTATCTTCTTAGTAAATTGATACTGAGATACGCGAGCTTTGTTTTTGTCACTTAGTGAGTTTTGTTTGTCAACAGACGATTATGAATTTATGACTGATCCCATCTACTATATCTATATAGTAGTATCATATCATAATATAATGTACGGTAGACACAGTTAACCAACACAGTCTCGAAAAATTACTCTTCAAAAATCGATAAACTGGAAATAAGACAAAAATAATATAAATAAGGGACGTATAATATAAACAACGTAGGTGTTGTTTGGTTAGACACGTCGACAGTTCTTATGCTTGTAGTTCTTAAAACTGATGACTATTCTAATAGTTTTACTCCTAGTTTTGGGGTGGTGGAGTGATTGACACGTTAGACCGGTAATTCGTTAGCCGGTTCAGGTCTTTCCGCATAAAAAAATGTGGTGTTTTCACGTAAAATAATGAGACATTACATGTTCCACAAATTGTTTGCCCTTTAGTTGTTCAGCCCGCTTGAGACAGTGTTATCCCCCGGGCCCGCCACTTACAAACATAATACCTTGCACGTAAACTTTTCTTATCAGCCAAATTGAATCACGTTATTACTTAGGTCACAGCCCTCCTTGAAGGCTAAGCCATGAAACGTCATCGATCATGGGAAATGCTGAGTCATGGCAATCTACATTAGTTTCCATACAATACATATTTACTTTCGCATTAGCTGAGTATATGAATAGGAAATATCGATTATCATACAGTTTCTGCGGATATTTCTGTGGTCGTTGCTCCTTGGGCGCGAAGTAAAATACTGCAAGTAAATAATAATAAATAAATATCGAACACCCTCACACAAATCGATCTAGTCCAACAGCAGCTAGACACTAAACGACGATATACATACTAATACAGGGTGGAACAGATCGCGGGACTTTTAAGCAAACAGGGAATTGTTCTGACTGAGTACTTCAGTTTTCACCAATGAACTATCCATTTTCGAGATACAGTTTGTTAAACATTACTGTAAAAATCTGCACATATCAACCCTAGCATGTTTTGAACATAGCTAAGTTAAAGACAGGTGACAATTTAAAATGTAAATAAAACCTTTGAAATTCTAGGGTTGTCACTGATATTAAAATATTTTATTTTGATGACCTATTTTAGGGTTCCGTAGTCAACTAGGAACCCTTATAGTTTCGCCATGTCCGTCTGTCCGTCCGTCCGTCCGCGGCTTAGCTCCGTGATCATAGTACTAGAAAGCTGAAATTTGGTATGAGTATGTATCACAAAATTTCATAATTTTCTTTAAAAGGACGTAAGTTGACTTCCAGAAGGTAATAAGTAATTACAGTTACTTTGGCGTTTACGACCTTTTTCCGTCTTTCCGTCTTTGACCGTCTCTAGTGAAGGATGAGCAACTACGGAACCCTACACTGAGCGTGGCTCGACATGCTCTTGGCCGGTTTTTTCTTTTAAATCCAGCTACAATTATAATATTTATGTCGATTGTAGATCACTCTGATGACACTATCCTTTCAGCCCAGTCTTTAGAAATGTTCCACCCTGTGTTCTTAAATACATTGAAACCATCCATGCATCCACACAAATATTTGCCCTTGCCGGGATTCGAATCCAAGACCGTAGGCTCAGTAAACACTAGATAAACACATTCTTAAATACATAGAAACCATCCATGCATCCACACAAATATTTGCCCTTGCCGGGATTCGAATCCAAGACTGTAGGCTCAGTAAACACTACCATCTGAGCCCAACGCGTCATCAAGTCAACTACAGACTACAGAAGGTTAATCTCTTTTGATCTTCGCAAAAACCGCCTAAGAACTGAATTTAACTGGTTCCTTATAAACAATGCGGCGGTATTTGTTGTAGACCGACATACATGTGAGCGCTTCTGGGATTTTAACCACTTTTGGCACCGGCATAACTGGACTGGTGGCATTAGCTATGCCAGTGCCACCCAGTGCCATCGGTGCGGATACAATTATAATTATATTCTTTGTAAGTCCAGCTATGCCGGTCCGGTGCCAAAACTACGATACTAAAGGTATCCCTATAGTCCGATTACGATAAAAAAGGAGGGCCACGCGGACGATGTTGTTCATTATGTTATAATATAATGTTTGGAATTCAAAAAAAATGGAATGCCGTCATCATTCAACGATTCCTCTTCAGGCTCTTCAAAGGTTATTATAATTTCGATGAGTTATACAAACCGCCTACCCTGAATGACACTCGAAGACGAACTGAGAGTTTATTTTTAGAAAAACCGTTAAAAATCACATTAGAGAGTTCAAAGAAAAAACACATCAGAGCTGTTAGTTTGATTTATTAGCATTAAGTACCATCTGCACCTCTAGTATAACTTTGACACGCGACTTTTTGACGCGCGACAAACACCACCTGTCACTTTTCTTTCAGTACCGTGCGAGAAAGACAGGTGATGTTGAGTCGCGCGAAGATATGGTAGCTCTGCTGGGGTTACATACTTTGATTCTCGGCTTTAGCACGGCATTATAAACGATTTGTATGGAGAATAGCACAGCGCCCCTAACGGTTACCTTGTAGAACTACAATTCTCCATACAAATCGTTTACGCAGTCGCTAGCGAGTACAGTCACTGCAAACTCATGATAAGGGTATACAGATCTCGAAAACATGTCACTACATAATGTCAATCGTAGGCCCTAGGTAAAACAGATATCTGAAATTGGATACTAAAATTGTCAGCTACTTTTGAGGCAGACTGTACAAGTTAGTAATTATCTCTAGTTGAACTTTGTTGGGATAGTCATAATCGCAATGTACACGCAGATGTGCCCATTTGGCTGTCGCGTGCTGTTTAATCTCTGACGTGACGAGGGAAGGCAATTTATATTTCTTTACACTAAGCCTAACAGTTCACTTTATTTATCTACCGCCCATGTTACACATACGCCACGGTTTACGGCGCACGGATGATTAAACACTAGGCCGACAGTAGGCGTCAAATCATTGCGTGCGCCGAAAACCACGGGGCATGGTCATAACATTGCTATAACGAACCATTGATACGAAGATCAAAGCTTAAAGAAAAATTGAAAAATTAAGTGGTTAACGCGCTGGACCGGCAATCCAGAGGTACCGGGTTCTATTCCCGGTCTCTTCCACCAGGTAACTCATTTTTATTTTTTTCTTTAAGCTTTATCTTTGCATCAATGGTTTAAATAAAAATTGTGGTGTGTACCCATTTAAAAAAAATGAGACATTACATGTTTCATAAATGTATTGCTATAACGAGCTTAAAACAATATGTTCCGGCACTTCTACATTCGAGCGGGAATGTTACTTGCAATACAATGCTATGTGATTTGTGATAGGATAGGGTAAAATTATGATTCGCTCTCATAACTGGAAAGTCAACAACAGTCAATTGCACTTAAGGTGTATTGAAAACCAGAAGAGGGGCCATGACATGATCAAGAAAAATCCTATACTACTCAAAGCACCATCTACTCTAAGTACTCGTCTTCTTCGCTGTCCTTATTACGCTAAAACGGTTGGATAGATTTTAATCAATTTTGGAACAAGTGATGAGTAAGCGGGACCTCTAAAGATGGTTGGGTAAAATCTCCTAGCGTTCTAACCGCGAAAATCATACTCTTTCCTCAACTAGGATAAAAAAACATGATCTAGTATTGTATAAGTTACATGAAAAGCTAAAATGCTAAACCCTTCTTACACAACATAATAACGTTCACCTTGTACTTCCAAAAACTTACCAGCGTTATCAAGATCCAAGATTACCGGTAGGACCTTGGTCAAAACATTGACTTTGCGTTCGGAACTTGACATTGTGGAGCGCTACACCCATTTTGGCAGGCCCCCAACCCGAAGGCTCTTTCAGCACGCGATATGCTAATACTCTTTTATCTAAGTTCCGGCGTGGGGGAAATTGCCTAGGTGACTCATCAACTTTCTTATGTATCGTAGGTTTATATGTAGGGGTAAGTAGCGGTAGACTAGTACAGTAGATAGAAAGGTATAGATAGGACGGACAAATAGTGATACGAAGCCGCCCTTTTCACGGCTAAGGCATGTATAGTGCTTTCTCAAACATATGCAATGAAATAAAAAAAACAGCTGTTTAACCTGTTCATGAACACAGACGCCATGTTTAAAAAATATATTTCCCGGCCTTCAATTTTGTATGACATTCCTTTACAGTTCTCTCGAGTTGTTCCGTCTGAAACGTGATACTTCGAAGCCTGTTATAGCGCACGTTGTAACGATATTTCATTGCATGTTTGAGAAAAACTTATTACTTGTGGTTGATATCTTGATAGCAGCTTTATAAATGAGCCGCCCGTGCAAAAACAAACAAGTACCTAAACAACATTTCTTGTTTTCCTGAAGTTACACAAGTTGATAAGTGATTGCTTTGAATTTTGATGATTTTTTTATACGAATCTTAAAAAACGACAACGTGGTGTGTAATATAATAACATACCAATTAATTGAATCGGGCGTGTTACTTCGCGGAAATCCATATAAATAAATAAATAATAATAAATAAATATCAGACAACCTCACACAAATCGATCTAGTCCCAAATTAAGCTCAAGAAGGCTTGTGTTACGGGTACTAGACGACGATATACATACTTATATAGATAAATATATACTAATAAAATTAATTGAAACAATAAAATTGCTTTGCTAATCCGCGATATAATAACGTGCCAGCTAATTAGTACCGTTGTACTTATTTGCGTATTTTTTTCTTGCATTCATGTATAGGTATTATGTTCCCACCCACCCATCGCAAAAAAAAATTAATATCCAAATAAATATAACAACCCACCACCAAAATTACAAAACTTCCTCATACTTACTTACTCGTAATAATACGTACACCTACTACGTTTCTAGTAATTTCATATCTCACATATAAAACCGTCGTTAAAACTGCCCATTACGCAGATAGTGGTTTTGAGGGGTTAATGGTCCCCCCTAGGCTACTTCCTGGGAAAATGGGGCCATGAGTGAACGTTGCCCAAGTTTAAAAGGGCTTATGTATATCAAAATTACGGTGCGTATACGCCTTCTTGTAATTAAAAGTGGTATTATAGGGTGTGAAATGTAGCACCTTATAACCTTGAAAAATTATCGCACCTTGCAGGTGTGGCATTGGGTCATCAGGTTGTATGGTGGTTGGTGAAGTAATTTAAATATGATTTATTGAGAGAAACTCATTTGAAACTATTTAAATTGATTACTTTCTAGGTATACATTTACATGTTGTAATATTTAAATAATTATAGAAGATAACCTAAATTCAAAATAAATAAATAAATCCGATACAAGTAGTATAAAAATGCTACTAAACCTGAATATAACAAGAAAAATGGCTGAGATCCTGTCCTGTCACTCCACACCAATCAAAGCTGAATATCAGTTTTTTTTTGATGGGCTCATTGTCATTTTTTTTTTTTCGTTTAGATATTTAGTTTTATTCCGGAAATATTTTGGTACATAACCTGACTACATGACATAATGCTATTTAAATAGTTTCATAAGACGTTAATTAAAGAACTTTTCTAAGTAATAGTTGAACTGGCGAAGAAATTAAGTACTTAGCTAAATGTTGTCCAATATCCTGAGCTGTGTAGCCGTAATTAAACTCAATTATAGAAATATATACTTCCGATAGTATATTAAAAGTTATCAACTTTCTCATAATGTTGGTACATATAGTAATATCATCAGAAACTAACTTAACTTCTCGAGATTGGTACAAAATAACCTTTACACTAAGCAATCAATCGATGAAAATATTAAGTACCTGTTCCCGACAAATATACCTACTGCCTACTACTTAAAAAAATATTTGTGTTATGATATACTCTCTTCAACTTATTTATTTACTAACTTCAAAATAACTTAATATTTCTTCACCTACAGGCAAATATGAAACATATTTATAAAACTCTGACGAAGATTACTACCTATTTATTAGGATTGTAAACTTGTTTCCAATGCCGATTTTGGTGAAACTCAAATTCGAGAAACCTACTAGACTAAGATACAAATGGCGGACTTAATGCCAAATAGCATTCTCTACCAGTCAACCATAGGGCCAAACAGAGATACTAGAAGTTGGAGCAGATCTGAGATCGAATTGTACAGAGAGCATCTGGTGTACAAGTAAATACAAAAAAGTACCTATATATAATTATGTTCCTGATTTCAACACGCCTGCTGATTGGTCGACGGGGTGATATAAATGCAACCATCATAGGTCCACAGGTCACAGATCAGGTTAAAACAATATTAATGGTTACTACTTACTAACTACATTTTTTTTTTCTATATTTGATTTTCGAATTTTTGGATTTGAGGTTAATCGTAACGCTCCCAACCCTAGTTCTCAAACAAAACAAGAGCCTTGTACAGTTCGCCTTCGTTATACATAAACATAATTATGTCCCGGATTTCAACACGCCTCGACGGGTCGATGGCCTGCGTCAATTATAAACGATCTTTTGTTAATTGGGGGCAACTGAGACTGGTGCGGTGTGGGGACAAGTTTAAGAGAGTTTAGTTTCGGACCCAATGCTTATAGACAGCGTATTTTATTAGTATTTATGTGATCGCCTTAATTTCCGATTTTTTGGATCGGCATTTTACGTACAGTTGATTGGAATAACTTTGATCGTTCCAAAAATAATTGAAACTGGCAGTGCGTAAGTCTGGGCCAATACGAGTATTATGCAGTCATCCCCGATTGTAAGGAGCGGGAAAATATTTTTTTATAAACAAGAAAGCTGCATAGATACTTTATTTTCCGTTGTTGAGATTGTTGGAGCTGAAAGATCCAAAATTATCAAATATTCGCTTCTAGATGCGCGCACGCGTCGCTCGGTCGGTGGCGTCGACAACCCAATGACGCATTCAGAATTACCATTTGTTTACGACCTATGTTAAATAAGAAAGCATTTCTGGGAATATAGCTTATATATCGCAATAAAAATTAGAATGTGACAATATGACACTTTGGGATACTTATTCATAATATATTTTTCGACCTTCACTTCTTGCCGTTTTACAGTACTACAAGTCACTTCACTATTGATGACGTCAAGTCACTATTGAAAATATTTGCTAAAGAAGAAAAATTAATTAAACGTATTTAAATTCCAGGATGAAATTATTACCTTATCCTGGCCTATATTTTACAATTTCAGTATATAAGTGAGTATTCTATGGCTAAACCAAACATAGTCAGAAATACTATTTCACTGTTTAACAACATCTATACCAAAGTTAATTCCGCCTACAAAACACGAAGCAAGCCAGTAATGGCCACTTAAATAATTCCCAACACCACCAATTTATTATTTAAAGCCACTGCGTACAAAGGACTGCTTGAATTTTTTATACGACTTGCGTACCAAATTATACATGGCTGTGGACCAAACGAGGAATTGAACTTTTACATACGTTTTTCACGTCTAGCGATAGATTACAGCGCCGCCGCGACACTGCAAAAATAAATTTGTAATCTACAAGTATACGAATAACTGAAAAACACTCGAGTCACACAATAACATGCCTTTCGTCAATGCCATTAGACCTACTGTAGGTATATTAAGTTTGGTTTCGAACGACATAATTGGACAAGAACGGGGATAGTAAATAATTGAAAAAATAAATGTCCGTGACATTGAGAAGTATTTTCGTCTCCGGGTCGAATATTGGATTAGTAACTATTTATACTTATTCTTTACCTACTTGACGATAAGAAGTTAAGTTATTGGCAATTTTTTTTTAAATCTCCAAACCTTAATCAATCGACGAAATAAAAATATTTAGACTGACTGATATTTTTAGATTATTAATATTATTATAAAAGATGCGTAGTTTAATTTTGAAGCAAGACATTCATTTATTGAAAACAAAAACCTACTAGTCGATGAATGAACCATCCTGATCCTCACCTACAAAATAATATATATTGAACATATTGTGTCTAATATATTGAACTTATTATGTTCCACAGATTCTGCATAAAGTCATTCACAAAGCTTACTTTGCTACGGCGTAGCAAGGTTTCGTAGCAGGTGGTTACAATGTATGGGTGAACGTATGAAACCAAATAAGTTATTTGACAATAAATATTGCCGTTTTCAAAATGGCTGTTCTATCAGGGCCTGTATTCGACTTTGAGTGATCATATTAAAATGCCTTCTTTATCTCGAATACGGGCCCAGTACGCCGTCGAAATGTAAGTGTAAAGGTTCTAACAAAGAAATATTAAACGTGTTGAATATTTCAAGCGAGCATTTTCTATTATATTTATTATAAGACAGACAGACAGGTATGTCTGGGATCTATGTTGTGCCCTCTAAACGACTGAAAGAGTGTATCTTCGAGGAATTCTCAGAGACTTACGCTCTTTATCGTTGGTATCGTTATGCGTGGACTTTTATTTTATTGCGACGGACAAGCATGAATATTGTTCAGGATGAATATGGAAAAATCACATCGAACTCGAGATATTCTACATGGAAAATGTATTCATCAAATTCAGTTGTCAAAAATGTCTGTCAAATGATGAAATTAATGGATAAAATGTTGTGGTATATTCGGCAGACGAACTATAAAACTTCATACGTACTCGTAATGGTGGTAGTGGTATCAATTGTGGTGGTGGTAGGGGTATAACTCGACGCCACGTAGCTTGGCAATAGCGACCAATGACTCCTCCTACCATGAAACTCAATTTCTAATGACGACACTTTTTTTTGTTCCCCGTAACGACCATTTTTACTAATATTGCTACACCGAGCGGGTCCGCTCCCTCCACGCCCAGACACCCTCTACCACGGTGTAGCAATATTAGTAAAAATGGTCGTTACGGGGAACAAAAAAAAGTGTCGTCATTAGAAATTGAGTTTCATGGTAGGAGGAGTCATTGGTCGCTATTGCCAAGCTACGTGGCGTCGAGTATAGCAAGTTCTTATCCGTAGCGTCAGAGGCCTATTCCAGCGGTGTGCGGTATGTTCTCTTATATGTTTTATAAAGGAGGACTTGTGGACCGACCACCACTCTCTCCACCAACACGCCTTTTAAGTAAATCATATTTACAAGTATGTAAGTTAGTCGCGGTTTTATTTGGGTTACGACAAATCTCGATGCTATAATCTAAAGTACGTAACCGATGGAGACAACTAGTTGACGGAATCAGAAGAAGTCACGATCCACAGCAGTGAGGGAACGATTGAACAGAGAGATAATATAATAGTGGTTTATGTGACTGTACATAATGAAGGGTATTTAACACGAGTGTGGGTTTATGAAACGAGCGGAAGGCAAGTTTCATAATAACATCACACGAGTGTTTTAATGCCTAATTATGTACAGTTACACTACTTTATCTAGCCACATATCATAAGCCTCCATGATGCACTCAGGAGTCGCAAATTATAACAAATATTACCCGGTAATGGCGGTAATGAAGTTTTCTGGCAGCTGTCATAGTTTTTTTTATTCAGAGACAAACTAGAGTCGGCCCCAATTATCATATCAAATCAAATCAAATCAAATCGTTTATTTGCATAAATTGCGGTACACAGTTGAGATCGAAATTACATATAATAGAACAACACAATTTGCCAGTATAGTGGCATGCAAAAATTTTCAATAAATAATAATTACTAGTACACATACAACTCATTACATTACAATACATACAATTATTACATTACAATTATTTGAATAAATCCTTATGCAATTACATAATAAACATAATAAATCGTATCGTTCGATATCTTACTTACGTGCGACATTTGTCAAATTTGATTGCAAATTGACAATTCATTTCGAACTAAACGTCATCTCGACTGATATTAGAAGAGGTCAAATCAAATTTCTTTGTTTTTCAGAGATGTTCGAAATTTGAATAAATAATATTATCGAAATTGATGTTATTAAGAAAAGAAAGAACAGAACATTTATTCAAATTGGATCACAAGTATCACTTTCGCATCGTCAAAAGTTAAACTTTTATAATAAATTTATAATAGTTAATTCATATTATAATGTACCTAATCCCTAACTCCAATATAATTTAATATAAATTAAGTTACTATAATATAATTGCTGATTGTATTATACTTGTTGACAATGTATGACTAATACTGAATAAATGGATATGGATATGGATAAACACAAGCAGATATGAGTAACACAAGTAATAATTAGGTATATTATATAGGGGTGACTCGATCATTTAGCAATTATAACATTTTTACAGATAAGAAATTTGTGCTAACAAAACAGTTTATTTTTATGGTGGTCATTGCGGTTCTTGAACGCATCATGGAGGGTTTATGATATTTGGATAGAAAAAGTATTTAAAATTGAACTCCCAAGTACAACAGGGAAAAAGGATATATATGGCTCGCAAAATATATCAGGTGGCAGTGGCAGTGCCATTGCCGGGCATTTTAAACCATCATTAGTACGGGCGCCGGCCGCGATCGATGGTGGCGACACGCAACTATTGTGGCTCGGATTTAATGAGTTTTTTGTTTACGGCTTTGAATAATAAGGTCAAAACTTGGTTCTTCTAAGTCTTCTTTTTCATATTTTTTTTTTTGGTAGAGTCCATTCTAAAACGCTTTAAAGTGGTCGTTGACGCTATAACTTTGAGTAATAAGGTCAAAACTTGGTTCTTCAAAGTCTACTGTTTCATATTCTTCTGTGATTTAGTGTGGGTCGAGTTAATTTTAAAGCTTAAAGGGGTCGTTGGCGCTATAGCTTTAAGTAATAGGGTCAAAACTTGATTCTTCAAAGTCTTCTGTTTCATATTCTTCTTTTATTTGTTGTAGGTCGAGTCCATTCTAAAATGCTTTAAAGGGGTCGTTGGCGCTATAGTTTTAAGTAATAGGGTCAAAACTTGGTTCTTCAGTCTTCTGTTTCATATTCTTCTTTTATTTATTGTAGATCAAGTCCATTTTAAAACGCTTAAAAGGGGTCGTTGGCGCTATAGCTTTGAGTAATAAGATCAAAACTTGGTTCTTTAAAGTATTCTGTTTCATATTCTTCTTTTATTTATTGTAGGTATATAGTCCATTCTAAAATGCTTTAAACGGGTCGGAGGTAATTGGAGCTATAGCTTTGAGTTATAAGGTCAAAATTTGGTTATTCAAAGTCTTCTTCTTTTTCATGACCTTTAATACTGAATGTCGCGTCGTAAAATGCATTGATGACTTATATGATTCGTTAAGGTTACTATTAGTTGCGAACCTAATTTTAAACAGAGCAGGTGAGACAATTTAAAAAGGTTTTATTTTGCAACACGATTATCAATTATCAAGAATCATCACAGCTAGCAGCATATTTCACCAAATACCACTGCTCATTTTTTCATACAAATCGAGGTTTTCTTGTCATCCGTTTCCTCCTATGACGTCTTGTACACAAATTCTATAATAATTTGCGCAAATATAAACGATCCGACACGGAAAATTTCCTTCCCTTTCAGTTCTTAAGATTTCGTAAAGATTTGGTTTGGGTTTCGTAATTGGTTAAGGTTTGGGGAAGAAAACATTTGTATCCGACGCAATAGTTACCAGGTGGAAACTTGAAGTAAACTGATAGTACAGGAAAAGGAATAGTGATGTCTTCTTAAGATCCTTCACACCTGAAGTTGCAAGTTTAGATACGCTTTTTTTTTAAGGAGCTTTGATCATTTTTATGAATATGCCAGCTCCAGCAGGCCTAATAAAGATAGATACGCTTACAGTTATGAAAATCAGCAAAATAAACTGAAAAGTGTTCAAGTTGTTACATTACTCCATGGTATAAGGACTACATAAATTAATAAGAGTAAATGTCTGGATGGAAAGTTGGGAAGGCAGTAAAACTAGTTACCGTATTCAAGGAAACCTTCTTATTCCCTAGTTCCGTTCTGTGTTCGAGAATAAAGGAACAGAAAACTTCGTCCCGTTGTCGGGTGTAAATGTAGAAGCTAGTGATGGACGTACAAGCACAATCTTTACTCGACTGCGTCAGAAAGAGGTATGTATTATGCATGTGTATGTATGTCTATTTCCCTGGTATAGCCTGTCCGATCTCTAAGATCAAATGAAAGCACTTTGGCACAAGGTACAAACAACTGTATCGATAGACTATTTATACTCTACAGCCTTCACGGCTTTATGGATTTTAACATATAAGGTGTCGATCGATACTGTCGATAGTTTTGTCTTAGTTGGAGTGATACCTGCTCACTGCCAATGTTTTTTTTAAACATGACTTGAACTGTATCAGGGAAGTTTAGCCCTCACTACCAGTGAGTCGGACTTTGTGTGGGAGTATAACCTGCTGATGGGATTTTCTCCGCGCCACAGGAGTGATTTCACTGCCAATGGAAAAACAGTGATTTATAGGAATATCGAACTGTAACAGTTGTGAATCTAAAAGATAAGCACTTTTAATGTATTTAGACTTTTGATCTCAATAAAAATAAGTTTTTTTTAATGAAAAATGTTTATTCAGTTATACGTATTAGTTGATATCTAAAAAAAATTGCATATCTACAATCTACACCTATTATATATCACAAAAAAGTGCGGTATTTCTCGCGAAAGCGTCCTATTAAAATTTACGTGAGTGACCCGTTGTAATCCTACCTATACTATTTATATTATTTTATTACCTACCACAAAAGAGTAGTGTTAGTCAAGCCGATTTACGAGTAAAATCGTCCCATCACTGTTCCTAACTCCGGTAGTAAAAAGGACGGCCGTTACCCAGTAACGAGCACAGGTGTTTGCTTGACCAGCCCGACCAGACTGTTGGTTATTTAACATTGGTATTCAGTTTTCAAGAAAACAATTGTAACAAAATCAAACACGTTATAGAATAGTTTTTCACATCTTGATGTTGTTTTGGGTGCATATTTTGCGAATAGAAAGCCTAATAGCAGATTCTTAACGTTGTTTGTTTCAGAAGTATGCTTGATGCTTGACACTTATTTATCGCATGATAAAAACAACCATCATAGGCCCTAATCACAAATTCGAAACAACAAACACAGAATCAGCTTAAAGCTATCTCTTAGAAGTTCGTTCAGCATTCTGTTCTACACGCTAAAGCAGATGTTTGTCGGCTCCAGGTATGTTCGAGCGCGACGTCGCAGGTAAATGTCAAGCTGCTCGTTAGTTAGTCGCGCGACGCGTAATGAGGGCACAGACTGTGGAACAGTTTCATCAAAAATATAATTTACTAAATCAACCTCGTTAAATGAAGGCGGAATCGTGCCTGAATCGTGAGAGAGGCGCTGATGGGTGATTCTACAGGCGTTTCAACCGCCGTCAGTCCACTGTCAAAAATATAGAAATTATGAGCTATTACACCAAGCTGCAGACTTTCATACAATAATATACTGTAACTGTAACCATACTTCTTACTATACTTAATCTAATTTAAAGCATATATGATGGCCCATAACATTGCTTTGATATATATGACACCGGACTGACGGCGATTGAAACGCCAGAAGAATCACCCAGATAACGGCAGCCAACCTAAATGATACCGAGTCTTTTATGCAGTTGCTAGCAAGTCCATGGTCAGATTTTGCATAAATGGTGTAGAGGTTGGCTGACGTTGTGCAGTTTGTAATTTAAGTCGATTTGTAAGTAGTAGATAGGAAGTTTCGAATTAAGTTTTTTAGTCAATTTATTTTATAAAGGTTTTTTACATGAATAGATTAAAGGAACCTCGTTTAAACTTTTTACTTATTAAATGACTTGAAATAGTCGAAATGTAACAGATCAGGTTAGGTCTCGCTGCCATGCCAGTTGGACTTTGGGTGGGAACACAATACAAGCCCGCAAAATAAAAATATTAGCAGTCCTTGACTGTCTAGTTTATTCTTAGTCTTTATTAGTAGCAGAGAAATTCAGTGTACTCGTGTAATGTGCTATCCGTTGTTGTCTGGCGCGGTGTTGTGTTACTTATTGTTTGCCCCCTCGCGTAACGTTTTTACGCTGTGTATATAACGAGACGGGTTCATTTCATTACTAGCATCAAGTGGACTTTTAATCGCTGTTGTAAACTCACTCTTTTGTTCACTTTTGCGCTAATTGTTCGCAGCTTTTGCCAGCAGTAATAAGTTAATAGCTACGTTCCTTTGACTACGGTAAGCTAACTGCTTAATTTTTATCAGTTACATATATTCGGGTGTTCTCCCTTTTCGCCGAATTGTTTTTCGTCGAATGTTTTTTTCATCGAATTTTCACTTCGCCGATTTTTTTCTTTTTGAAGTCAAGCATTTTCATAATACAATTGATTAGGTTAAGTTCTAACAATCCCAAATAGTTTACGTTTTCAGATAAAAATGTTTTCTACGAAATAGCACTTCGGCGAAATGACACATTCGACGAAAAAATATTCTGCAGAAAGGCAGATAACCACATTTGACAGGTAGAATACTAGTCAGACAGCAGTTCCATGCATGGTTCTATTAGGTTTCATTACAACGACTACGCAAACCACAAACCCGAAACGACCTCAAGATGTGCCTTGGCCTCAATTCGACTACGATATCTCGACACTGGAATACGATATCTCGACACTATATTTCTAGTTTAGAGATTTGTGCTATTCGATAATTACCGCAATCATATTTGCACTCAGCGGGAACATATTCAAAAATCGCTAAATACGTAAGGCTGTGTTTTTATTAGAGCTTAGACATGTAAGTATTTAGCTAAGTATCGCGCGAGGACATATCCACCCGTAGCATCATTCATTCGGTGTAGTCATACAATTTCCATTATTCTTGCAAATATCGTCCTATTGATTAAGTGGGTTAGGTAGTTTACGCGGTTGCAAAGAAAAATGCTTTCTATGAAATGATTTTTCGGCGAAATGAAACATGCGACGAATAATAATTCTAGGTGTCAATATAGACCCTTTTCATTTCTGACGTATGGACGTAAGTACGTACTGTTGTGAGTTAAGTTCTGAAGAGGCCTTCGGGTTCTGGACGTTCGATCCGGATGAAATCGGAAAGAAGGAAAAGATCCAACAATAGGGTTACTTAACGTCATTCAGAGTGACTCTACTCGGTTACCACTAGCGATGAAAATTGATGCAAAAGGTCGGAAACGGGGTTGAATTACTCCTACACATACACAAGTCACCAAATTAACTTGTTTACACTGGGATGTTGATCCCGATCGAGCGTGATGTGATTTATATTGCTTTGTGAAAGTGTTTCGAATAGTAATCATGGGAATATAGGTCGAAGACGACTTGTAGTATTATTATCTAAGCTAAGTTCATAAATTAGCACATCGTATAAGTAGATCTTTAAAAACCAACAGCAATAAAAAAGAAATAACAATTTTTATATCAAGATTAATACCTTATCCAATTAAATAAATAGTATATATTCAAATCAGCCGAAAAACGTCCTGCACTGTTGAAAGCTTCTCCTCTAAGTGTTCCACAATTACTGGTTAAGGACTTCCCGCGATTCTGACCAAAGCGTCAGTCCACCTTGTTGAGCCCTCCCACTGTGCGTCTTCCTGCACCCAAAAACCGTCCTGTTTTACCTACCTAACTTTATTATTATTATTATATGTACGCCACGCTTTTGGTGAGGAGTATATAGTAACAATTGATACAACCCAAACAACACCCATACTAAACTATTGATACAAAGATAAAAGCACAAGGATGAAAATATAAATGCGTAACCTGGCGGAAGAGACAGGGAATCGAATCCGGTACCTCTGGATTACCGGTCCAGCATGTTAACCTCTCCACCATTAACGCTAGATAACCTTACGAATTTTTCTTTATGCTTTGTGTGTCGATCTCAAAAATTTAACAGCCATACTGTTCTTCTATTTCCAGATAGCTGCAGCCCTAATTGGGTCCGTATATAGCATAGAATCTTGTAGAGCAATTGATATTGTGTAGAACCCTTCAGCGCTGCACTGTAAGCCCCCGCCTAGGGGTCTAGAAACGAGATACTAACACTAATTAAAGTTCAAAGCACTTTGACTGGAATGTAACTTTATTCTGATGAGTTCAAGGAATTTGGTAAAAGATTTTTCTACAAAGTGGACGACTTATTTAATCTTCATTACACGAATGATTGCGCAAAAGTACTTAATGCCATTGGGCATTCTCTACCAATCTACCACGTGGCGAAGCGGATAAGACAATGAGATATAAATAAACTCCTCATAAAACATGCAGCAGATATAATTTTTCTAGGCATTTAAAATCACTGTTTATCGAGTCGAATACCAATAAGACTACAAATTGTATTTTTTATGTTGAGACTGCGCCGAGCGTTAGCGACTGAACCATAGAGCGCGGGGAATGCGTAGGTATTTAGATCGGCGCGCGGCCGCCATAGTAAAAATGTATGGATAATTAAAAGCACTTTTTGATAAATCTGGACCTTTAATATACCAAACAATAATTGAAATATTTGATGAGGACAAATTGTAATGTAAAAATTCATCTTTTTTTTTAACTGAAAATCAGAAATGATTTCCATTGTTAAAGTATAAAATTAAAAAAACACTTAACACCTGCTTACGATTTTACAATTTTCGTTCAAATTTACTTAGTTTTCTAGGGTAAAATATTATAATTTTCGTTTATAAAATCGGTTACAGTATCCTTGCTATTACTCATTTTCGTATAATACACGTAAATTCCAGCAATTTCAACTAACCACCACAATCAATCTCACACTTATCTCACTCACACTCAATTTATCTATCTATCTATCTATCTATAATCTTATATTTTTTCCACGGAGAAGTTGTTAACACATTCTTCAAAAAGTGCTAAATATATAGTTTAGAAATGGATTAAACAACTAGTGTGACGATGTCTGCTTAACGGCAACTGCCTATTTACTTATCACATTTCGCTCGGCGCAGTCTTAAATAAATAAAGACAGTATCAGACAACCTTTCCTATCCACCCGCAATGTAGGTAGTGCATCGCGCAAAATTTTTAACCTCTGTACCCATATTCATAACAAGAATCTAGAATATACGATTTATTGCAAGATTATATCCAACTTTCTAAAGTAACTGCGATATTGCATTTTGCTATTCGAGTCGACCTTAAAGCTAATACACCGCCCGAGTCAAGGAATTCTGAACTGGGCCAAGGATCTATGTAATAAATGAAATAGCTAAATTTGCGAGTGCGCTTTCAGGCCAGAGTTCATAGGAATTACAGTCATAATGCTAAGAATCGATTTATATTTAAAGTGCCCTACTTCATGTATTGCACGCGATTTGAAGCAAAAAATGAAAATAAAAACGCCACTGATTAACGAAGCTATTAATGGAGAGTGCATATGAATCGATCCAATCCTTTTCGTTTACATGCAGGCAGAGAGACGCAAAAGTAGCCGGCGGTTTAGGTATCATAAAGAATTACGGCACCTTATTAACTCAGTGATCAACTTTGTACTGTAATGTAATGATGTAGGCTGGTTATAAAGAAGTATCTTACGATTTAAAAGATTCTGTCACTGTCAGGTGAACGTTATAATAAAATATGAGGTAATTCTTCTGTAAGTAACCAAACAAACATCTATATAATTATTGTATTTCGGTTCCAAATTAACAAGTTATGTTTCTCTGAGGCTATTATAGTGGAGGTACGGGGTAACACTTGTAACATATTATTGTGAACCATAGATATACAATTGATCCCAGTTTCGCCAAATGAATAATCAAGAATATTTTATTAATTACCTTTCCATTTCATTCCTAACTCATTTATTGGACTCTGGTTGTTATTATGGTTTTCTAGTAAAACTTACTTATGACATGACAAAAACTGCACAACACAAAACTCTTTTCCTTAGTCTCTGTAATAAAAGCAATCCAGTAATACATCTAACTGAATTTTGTTTGTTAAAAGCTGGTGCGGTATTTACATTTATAGTACCTAGGCTACAATAAATACTTCTTACCTATTCACCAAAATCTTTACTCGATCAGGTTAACATATTAAACATATTTTGCAGCAAAACCAACTTACTTTTTCAACTAATATCGTTTCTTCTGCTACATAAATAAGATTTTCGTAATATGGCGTGCGTTGTATAGTCTACTGCACGGTATAAATCAGTGCAAGGTGTAGCCTAGTTTCATAAACCCTTGGTTAGTAATATACGAGTACCTTGAAACGTGACCCGGCTTGCAGTGAGGAAAATTGCTAATTACATTACAAATTTTTATATACAGCAATATTTAAGTGTAGCGAAAATTACATACACGCGTATGTAATTTTCGCAGGTCGTAGACATAGCTCAGACAGCTGCCGCGACAGAAAGGCTCTTGAGTGGCGACCGCGTACACGAAAACGCAGTGTAGGAAGCCGTGTAACATAAAAGTCGACGATCTAGTCAGGATCTCGAGAATCTGGATATGAGCAGTGCACGACCGTTGTGAAAAACTTTAGGAGAAGGCTTTGACCAGCAGTAAACGTCTTTCGGGTATGATGATGGTGAATGATGATGAAGATGAATATTGAAGTGCAGCGAAAATTACATACACATGTATGTACCTACTAATAAATGTGTTTTGCTTATACGCATGCGTTATCATCAATTGTTATCATTAAAAGCCTTATCACACGGGAGAGTTGAAAACGAGGCGAGCGTACAGCGAATTTACCGCAAGCGCACAGAGTTCGCAGCGAACGCACAACGATTCCGTAGCGTGCGCGCAGCGAGTTCGCCGCGAGGACGCCATATTCTACAGTCAGCCGTAGAAGTTGCTACGTACGTCAGGTGCTCAAAATGATATGCACACGGACTCTATTATCTATAGAATAAGTTGTGCAGTGCAGATCATTGTGAGCGAGATAATCATACCCCGGGGATTTCGATGCACAAAATAATTCGACGCCTATTGTCGGCATGGTGTTAAATCATTCATGCATCGACAACCCTGGGGTGTGTTTATAATGCATAGCTACTTTTACTGACTGTACGTGTACAATATAGCGAAATAATCGCAGGACCGCTTCGCTCTCAACTCGCACGCATATCGCAGAACCTTAGCACACGGCTTTGGTGTTTTAATTTGCGCGTGTTTACCAAACCGAGAAATTAAAGCTCGTCTGAAATTACATTTGAACTGGGCAAATATCAAACCTTCTAAACTCTAAGCATCTTGGAAACCAAGCAACTGGCGCTTAATACCTGCCTCCATAACTACATCCGTGGCATCAAAGAAAAAATCCCATTATTTCATTGGAATAAGAATTAATGTTCCACGGTTCCCCGTCTGTACTTGAGGCATATCGTAAGTATGGTAGGATATTCTTGAATCTCTTAATGTCATCTGTCGCCCGCACTCATGGAGTTCACATGTCGCTTTTACGTTGAAAGAGAAATGGGGATTTGTTGATCAAAATAATAATGGATTGTTTTAAAAGAGATTAAAATATGTTATTCTCATTATAGCCCGTTTTTTTACATAAACATAGAAATATGTACAGTATAAACAATTAAAACGATTAACTGGGCGTTTTTTATAAAAAAATGTACCTACATATATTTTATTTTTCCAAATATTTTTTCCAGTGCGTCATTTCATAGAAAAAAAAAACAATATAAAACGTGACCATCAGGAATGTAAATTGATTCGGTATGATTTCGGGACACTTTCTTTGCAAGATGAGCCTCAAAAAAATATTTTCTGAAAAAGAAATTCATGTACACTTTTTTTACGATTTACTCTGATATTGCTATATTTTGACATTCGACGATTAAGTGGCATTGATAAGCTGTCATGTGTCATATTTTATTTATGAATTATGTTATGACTATCGTTAAAGAAGACATGCACTTATTAGGGGAAATGTTTAGGATTGAATTTAGTCCTTTTTCCTCCTGTTTGTTTGTGCAAATAGTGGACACAACTTTTCCGTAGATAATAAAACTTCATTTCATTCCAACTAGCGGAACCACGAACGATGCCATGACTAATGAAAATCAGGCGAGTAATGAATCATTAAAACAATTGTCCGAGCCAATCGGAGCCATTGTGGTCAGTGACGACAACGACATTTATTAATAGTCAAAGAAATACAAAGAAATAACACAGATAACGCTTGTGTAGATCTGTTGTTAACAGACTATTTCCGTAACTTGGTGGATCAACCTTTTCTCGCAGTTATTCCGACCCAGGGGACAGCAGTGATTAAACTTCTAGGAAAAGTGTTGAAATTATATTATTGGTAGTCTATGATAAGGATGGGCTTACAACTGTTGCAATTTCAAAGTTTTTGTAATATAACCGCCGTCAATCTTAGTTTTATAGAGTCACCCCACGAGCAACAGAAAAAAGTTAATTGGCATGTCTACTACGGCTCTATTTTATAGGCTTGCTTTGCTAGTTCTTTGAAAATCGTGCTTCTTTTTGGGAATAAAACTAGGCATTGTTACTACCAGCGGGCCTATGACGGTTGCGTTTATCACGCGATTAGTAAGTGACAAAGCATCTGTCACTTTTTGACAAACTGCGAGTGTGAGTGACAGATGATTTATCATTTATTTATGACGTGATAAACGCAACCATCATTAGCCCGCTCGTCGCATTTTTTCATACTGGCCTGAAATAAATAGTAACGGTAAAACAGTAAATTATTCATAATATTGATAAAAGGATGGGTAGGTAAGGAATGCAAAACACGTGACCAAGTCAGTTCACGTCATACGTCCACGTCAGTTCATTTAGTTGTAGTAAATAAAAGGTTCATTGTTGAAAGGCAGTATTCATCTGTAAGCACACCGGTCCCAAATCCCACACGGTTTTATTTATTATTCATATGTACTTAACGAAACAAAAAGTCAGTACAAATGCGGGACTTAATGTCAAATGGCGAGAACTTCCTAAGCAATGTATTTTATTAGTTTTCGGTACGACGCGTGGCGAGTTGGCAACAAAACCGACCGACGCATGTGTGCTGCAACGACTGGCTACGAACGCCCGCCGATTTAAGCAGAACAAAGGCGGGAGGCGGAGCAGAGCATCCAGATAAGCGCTGATACGTAAGCCACTAGCGCGGTTCTGGGTCCGAAGTGAGACCGTCTTGCGTAATTACAATTTAAGCCATGCGAAAAAAAACTAGTCTTTAAACCAATATCATATGTATAACAATGGACATGATAATGATAATGAGCCAGTTTATTTAAAATTAAAAAACAATTCTCATAATTTGTGCTCATAAAAATAAACGGAAGCACCGAGTGGCAAGTGCAACAAGCAACCATCGAAATAAACTCTATTCTCAATAAACCAAAGATTGTATTACCGTATCTCACTTATAGCTCATTATACGAGATAATGTTCCATAATAATCTTGCTTTAATTCTGTTAGGAATTTAATTTATGTGAGAAAATTAGTTCAGTTAATTATTTCATTATTAAAGAAGCTTACGCAAGCGAAGCGCAGGAAACGTTTTTACCCAAAATTGTTTAACTTTTGCAAATCTTTTGCGTTGTTAGCACTCTATAAATAAAACGCCTTTTACGCATGGAAGGTTGAAAATAATGATTTTCCGCACGTCAGAAGCGGGATCATTTGGGACCTCGTTCGCCTCGTTATCACGTATTTCCCTTCGAACGTAGGCAATAACTGCAGATGGTGTCAACGACCTTCGGGAACATTCTCGATTTTTCGAGAAGTGAAAATATTATTCAAACGCCCTTTCGTAATATACGAGTGTTTGGAGAGTCCGGTACTAAAAACAAGATAAAGTATTTTTGTTGAATTAACAAATGTGAAAATGGTGGGAATCACTTTAGGGTTGCTTTTTGTAATAACAGTGAGTTATTCGTGGCACCTACGCAAATAAATGGTATCATGTTCATGCAAGACTATTAAACAATGGCGAAGTTTGAGAAAAAGTACATGAAGTATAACAATATAGATGAAAAGAATATAGCTTAATAAATAACAATATCGTTATAATCTGTATAGGGGATGTATAGGCGCTTGTGTGCTACTTGGGAAATCATTGTCTATTTTGACGTTATTGTTTTTATAGATTTAGTTAACTTTGAGAGACATGCACGGACCCGAAGCCAACGAGTAGAGGCTCTTTCAAAAATGAAATCAAATAAAAAGTTACCTATTAACAAAACGGGACATAATCGCATTCAAAACGTGTTTATTTGATTCTCCTCGACGTTTCGAACGTGATGTTACGCTCATAGTCGGAAAGGGAACGGAAGGGAGGGATGAATAATGTGTGAAAATCATCACACCAATATTATAAACGCGAAAGTTTGTGAATGTGTTTATGTGTATGTTTGTTACTTCTGCACGCTCAAACGGCTGGACCAATTTTGATAAATTTTGGTATGAAGGGAGACACCCTGGATTAAGACATAGGCCACTATTATCCCGAAAAATGTAGTGTTCCCGGGTGATTCACCAAGCGTTCTAACCGCGTAATTCCTTTTTCACGATTAATAATCCACATCGGAAGAGCCAGTCGTTTTAATTATGATCTAACTAGGATCGCACTCGGGAGTGGCTTCGGGATAAACAAAAAATCGACTTCCAATAATTATCTATTTTAACCATATTTGCAGAAATGGGAATGACGGAAAAAAATGCCTGTACAAACGCTGTTTATTTATTCACCCTACCCCTCAGCTAGTGCGACTATAAATCAAAAAGTTACCTACAATTATAAAGGGGTAAGTATTGGTATTTGCGCGTTCTCGGTTAAAGAGCCTTGCGGCGGCTTTGAGAGGGATCCTGGACAAGGACGAGGCTGTCGCCATGGGAGCGCGATCGATACTGCAGCTTATTTATTAGGGGCCCGCACTAGCCCAACAAATTAAATAAATTAACTTTTATATGTATTTATAGTCGATTTAGATGCATTTCTAGTCGACTGGCCGGAAGCAACGGCTAACAGGGAGTTGTGGAGATCTAATCGAGAGGCCTTTGCCCAGCAGCGGGACACTCTAACGGGCTAACTTTTATTTTTCATACTTGCAGACTACCTGGTCGCAAGGGTACTTTTACAAGTTTAAGTCTACCAGCTCTTCCCAAGAGGGGTAACATAGAACCTCACCAAATATTACCAGGGGGTGGGAGGGGTAAAAAAGTAGCCGAAAAAACCTCGCGTGATTTGTGCACAAGATAAAATTAACCGACACTGATTAAATGCATACTTTTTAATGTTTTCTTTACCTACTTCCACTTAAATATAAATACACCACCCGCAAGTACACTAGTTTACAAACAGCCGCTTTCTTCCCAAGATGTGCAAAATGGAACCCCCAACCATACCTTCACGTACTTAATTATTTCATCTAACGTGTCCCCGATATTTCTCTAGACTGGCAACTGTAGACAGTGAAATAAAATTGAAGAGAACCTCACGATTTCACCGTCTCTATCGGAAATGAGATATGTCATCAATATATCAGTTGCCGTATCGAATACGACTACAGGAAATCAATTTAGCTAAGGTAACGGATATCTCTTATTTCTCGATATCTTCTGAAATGAGATATTGTACAAACGACCTTTACTTGATTAGCTCATCTGAATTTTCTATTATTTCTTACTTTTCTCAATTATTTCCAGTTGATTCTATAGCGGATATTGTATTGTCTTAGAATAAATACGCCTAGAAACCTAGTTTACCTAGTCTCTTGAGAGTGAAGCCAGTTTTGGTGAGCCACGGGCTATGTTTCGCCCGTGTGCGCATCTGTCACAACGTCAAGCAACACGTCGCTATGATTGGTTCGTAGATACGTACACACACGTAAAACAGCGCTGAAGTGTAGCTGGACGGCGCGATCAGCACCATGCTGACGCCCCAACCGTTTGCCACACTTAGTTTCTAAGCTAACCTAATGCATGGACTAGTTTATTTTTCAATTTCTTATTGTTAGTTTTAGTAGTTACACGCCAAGTTTGTGAAAATTGTGGCAATAAATTAATTTTCTTTCTTTCTTTCAAAACCACAACCCAAGTACCAAACAGGCTGTATAAGAACGCAGCCATTAAAACCCTTAATGTTAGCTGTGTCGAGGCTGTATAAGTCTACTTAGTATACTTAGAAAGTGGCTTCATCTTTCGCAGACCTGTTGTAGGAAGATTCTCGATCTAGGCGTATTTATTCTAAGTGTATTGTACAGATGATTGTGTTCCAAGAGTCCTGTACCTGCTCTGTTGTTGGAAATATTGAAAATATCTGCAAATGAATAATAAAATAAACAAGAATAATAATAACAATAAGAATCGTGGGAACATATTAAGAACCTCTTTTACTCCGATATATCTGAAAGCGACCGTACTATTTCTGTGTTAAGTATAAATACGTTGTCATCTCAGAGACTAAGCTAAGCATGCGCCTACTTCAACTACAAATCTTTCTGAGTCGTGACAGGAAAGGAGACTAAGAAGCAAAGTGAGTAATATGTCTGTTTATTAACAGAATCGTGACCGGTAACGTGCATGTTACACATGTTATACAAAACGCAGGAAACGACAGTTGACAGTGTGTGATGCGTAACGGGAAGTTTTGACGCACCTTGTTGACATCGCGTGGAAATAAATTTGTCAACGTTGTCGGGATCTGACGTAGAAAAGTATTTCTTTAATGTGTCACAGATTTGCGTAGTCCACATACAGAAGTGACGCGCAATTTTCAACTATGAAGAATATCACTATTTTTTATTTTACCTTACATTATGCTGCACTAGAAACGAAATAAATTCGCTTAATGTATGATAAATAACGATACTATGATGATGATGATGATGATGACGACGCGGTTGGCGCAGTTTGTAGTGCACTTCCTACTGAGACGGCGGTCCTCGGTTCGAATCCCGGCCATGGCAAATACTTGTGTGATGAACTCGAATATTTGTTCCTGGGTCATGGATGTTATCTATATAAATGTTATTGCATATTATGAATATCGTCGTTTAGTACCCATATAGTATACAAGCTTTGCTTAATTTGGGACTAGGTTGATTTGTGTAAGATTGTCCCTTAATATTTTTTTTTATGATTATTAGTCTGATGACGTTACGCTGTCATGGCGCGCCATTCTAAAGGGTAATCTCCCCTTTAAAATAAATAAAATCAAATGTGTTTCTAAGCACATACTCGTAGGCTATCTATTCGGTCATTTAATGCAACCAGTTTCAAGTAATTTAATGGAACTAGTAATATTCCTCATTCTTAAAATTCGGCATATTATGCAACACGCACGTCGAGGAATACTCGTATGGATCGGTAGTGATTTGTTACACTAGCATGATTCTTTATGTGGTAATATAGTGTCAATCACAAACGAGCAACGAGCAACAGCCAGCGTTTAAGTAAAGTACAATTTCATCGTAATATTAAACAGATCTCTATTCAATTTGAGGGCGTCTCGTCGACAAGATGTAGGCTGGCTTACGATTTAGGATACGAGATAAAGCGGCTTAGACGCTTTTAATTTTCCGGCAGCTGCCCGTCATCGCACAAATCGGTTGAGCGGACACATTTTTTCGGCGATTTACCTATAAGGTAAGCTGCTTCAAGTTTCGGTAGGTGTATTGTAACATTTGTAACTAACCATAAGTATGCTAGTAAGTATGCTACTACTAACCATAAGTGTAATACATATGTATCAATACGAAATAAAAAAACATTGAAATATGTTATTTTTGAAAGGTCCAGAGGTATTACTTTCGTAGTGAAAAGGAAAGTGTGTTTACGTAAGATTAGCAGGGACAATTGTGTCAGAGATGACAAGTTTTTTTTTGGTAGGAAAAGTCAGAAACTATAAGAGATAGGGAAATTTTTGTTTTTAGGAAACATTGCGTCGATTTTATTAAAGTTAAGAATCACGCATTTGTGGAATAGTGTTATACTTCCGATACTAACAAATGATATTAAAATGCCTTCTTTATGATCTTTCAAGACCATAGTCGAATACGGGCCCTTATGGTATACAATATGCCATATGACTGCTTAGATCGCTAACGAGTACTTAGTTCGCTAGTGCCTATATTATCTAGGAGAAACAATTGGGGCACGTGCAAACTGTTGCTTTACTTACTCGTGCTTTACTAATTAAGACGTTTTGCGAGGCGAGAAAACGAGACAATTACGAGTAGCTAAGAAACATTTTAATTTATATACAAAAGACAATGTATAAACTTAATATATAATATACTGGGTGATCAATCCAAATGGGTCAGTAGGGAGAATTCACAAAACATAAGAGATAGGGAAATCTGTTCTTAGGAACCATGGCATCGATTTTAGATTGAATAAAAACTGCATAATTTTTTTTTTTATAAATCTCATACATAACACGGTCAAACCCGCTGTAAAGAACGTTACAATACGACATGGGATTACTTACAAAATTTTGACCAGGTTCAATTCTCGGTTATGTATGAGATCAAAAAAAATGCAGTTTCTATTAAATCTAAAATCGACGCCATGGTTCCTAAGACCAGATTTCCCTATCTCTTATAGTTTTCGTTTTCTGCCTACTGACCCATTTGGATTGATCACCTACTTGATTCAAAGTACAAGACAAAATAGACTCCCCTGAGAAAGACAAATATCGCTCAAAATTTACTATTGAGTATGAGTCCTCTATTGTGTGATGAACAGGTCGCCTGTTGACAACCAATCTCACTAAAATTTATATTGTTTCTCTTCAAAACCTCGTATCTTGTTCGTAAATTGATACTGAGATATGAGCTTTGACTTTAGTAGGTCTTTGTTACTTACTGACTTTTGGTTCTCAAACGAGTATATCGTACATTGTATGCCATATTTGTTGCAGGATGTTCTGTGATGAAGGTATGTTTCAATTTTAATTACTTTTAGTAGAAATATCCTACAAATATGGCGCTCCACCATGACGCCTGCACAAAAAATGCTACTAAATTTACGATGTCAGGTAATAAAATTATATCGTAATGTTAGTCTGATAAATATAATTAGTATACCTTAAAATATATCTAGCTAAAGTTTTAAATAAAACAGGTTAGTAAAAGTAAACAAAATCATAGAAATCATAAAAGAAACAAAAAGAAACTTACAGGTAGAAACCATGGAGATAAGTTAAAAGCAAACTTCGTAGCAACAAACGAGATTCGTCAGCTCCTGTAAAAGAAAGAAAGTAAAAGATGTAAAAAAGAAAAAGATAACCAAAGGATAATAAAGAACAATTGAAACCAAACGATAAATGATTTAAAAATAACTATTTTAACGGTTTTATGGTTTCCTTCATGACCGGAACTAAAAACGACGTTGTAACAAAAGAAATGGCTTCCAAATTAGACACATTTTTAATTAAGACTATAATCAGAGTGGTTTACTTGAAGAGTTATTGCTTTGTTTTAGGGTGGAGCAGACGAGCGTAATTTTTAGAGAAAATTACACTCGTCTGTCTTCACCCTAATGGCATAAAAACAAAAGAGGCGCGGCGCATTTTCCTGATTCTAAATTTAAATTCCTATATCTGAAATTAAAAACAAAACAATATCGCATTCAATTTAAAACAAAAAAATGCCTACCAAATAATGTAATTGAAGTGGTTTTAGTGGTTTACTTGAAGAGTTGTTGCTGTTGTTTTTACGATATAAAAACAAAATAGACGCGTTTTCCTGATTCTAAATTTAAATTCCTTTTATCTCGTCGCCGCGGGCGATCATTGGTCCGGATGCAACGGGAAAAAAAAAAGAAAATGTCCACAGGCTGACACCACATGTGGCAAGCATGAACGCTGTATGCAATAATCCTGGCTGGTCGCGATGTGAGAGATTAAAATAAAATACGCGTAATACGAGGAATGTACGCTGCAATAATATTGGATCACTTCGTATCAAGATTCTCAAGTTTTATCTGACCACAAAACGTTGTTTATATAAACGTGATATCAACACGTGTAAATACATGTACCTAAATTTAATAATCTGTTTAAAATTACTAGAAAACAATCACATTTATTAATTTCAATATATTTAATTTTAATATACGTATATTTTGGTTCGAAACAATTAAAGATTTAAAAAAAAAAAAAAAAAAAAATGCCTTAATTACAAACTATTAAACACTTATTAACAGGGTGTCTTTACGTACCAAAGTTATTTCCGTAGTTTTCTCTAAAAAATAACATGAACTTTTAAATGATTTATACTTAAATATACTCCCAAAGGCGAGTACTATCAGCTCTGGAAGTATCGACATCTAATTTTGTCAGCACCTTATATTGCAAATCTCATTGTGTACAAATACTCGCCATTTTGTTAAAGTGAGCTTGAAGTACCCTCAAGTACCTATATTATTTTGAACTGCACCCTGCTGCCAAGAATTGTTGAACACCTTTACTCTAGCACGACTGTGAGACTCGATTCTTTCTCGCGCGAAATATTGGTCCATCTCTTTCTGTGCAGTACTGTGCGAGAGTGACAGGTGACGCTACGCCGCGCGACAAGAGTCGCGAAGCATAGTAATAGACGTAGACGTAGACATAGTAGTAGACGGGCTAATGACCTGAGTATTTAATTTGAAGGAGCATTTTTGCCAATTATTACTCGCGAACTTTCAAGCGAGGGTAGTTTTCAGTTGCGATTCGTTTTGGTATTCCGTGGAGTTGATATTGGTTAATTAGAAGATTAGTTTACAATTTAGTAATTATTCCGAAAAATAAGATGATGATTTGATGATATCCTCTATGAGTACAAAAAACTAACAAACAAGTCAGCCAATTCTAATGGAAAATTTATGAAAAACTAGCTTTTGCCCGCTGCTTTGATCGCGTTAAGATGGGGTAAACTATGCTATGGGAATCATTTCTTTTAGGGATAACAATTAGGGTACAAACTATGTCTGTTCGAAGTTTCATGCAAATCTGTCAACCCGTTTCACCGTGAAGAAGTAACGAACATACACAGTACACATCACAAATTAAAAATTGTATTCTATGCCAATTTCAGTAAATTCACAGAAAGCTTCACTACATAGTATAAAACAAAGTCGCTTTCTCTGTCCCTATGTCCCTTTGTATGCTTAAATCTTTAAAACTACGCAACGGATTTTTTTTTATAGATAGAGTGATTCAAGAGGAAGGTTTATATGTATAATACATGCATAATTTATCAGCATTGCACCCGTGCGAAGCCGGGGCGGGTCGCTAGTTTTATTTATAAAACAATCTGATATTTACAGTGACGTCATATTTCTCAGAAAAATAAAGTTCACATTATTTGCAAGCAAGATTTTTAGGGTTCCGTACATCAAAAAGAAAAACGGAACTTCATATATATGCGACGCCATAGATTATAACAGATGCAAACTTAACGCAACGTGTAGCAGTAGATCACGTGGCTTCCATGGAACCCGATTCTGGGCGATTGAGTACCATCCTCTATTAGTACTGAAGGAAACGTAAGCGATATGTACTCCGGCTTGCCCTGAGGTTTCGTTTGACGCCACGCCACTGCCCGGTAGCTGCCTATAGATTTCTTTCTAAGCTTTAGTTAGTAAGGTCACCTTATGTAATTGCGACTTTTGATGTACTTACAATTGACTTGGAGGTAATTGAGTCTGATGGCGTCTTTAAATGATATCATAGAAAGGCAACACTTTAAAAACTCTCATACCCTTACTACCTAAAATTTGGCACTATTCATTTATAGAACGAAAGCGGTGGTAGTTATACTCGTAAAGTGTTACATTTCTAATGATATCAAAAGACGCCATTGCCTAGAGGCAATTACTTTAGGTGATAACAACAACCTTATGCTTATATATTTGTAGTAGTACGGAACCCTCCCACTAACTCGCACTTTACCAGTTTTTGGTGTAGACTATAATAGTGTACCTACCAATGCAAACACACCCACGTTGAAATATACAGACAACTTACTTAATGCTTAGTCATACATTGTTTGTTCACTTGCTGTATTCAGAGCCATGTTTCTTCTGTTAAACCGTTGCTATTGGACGGTTATTTTATGCATGAGGATATGATAGTGCTAACCAACAATTACTTATTTGTCATCCTTTCATTTGTTATTAAGTCCGCCTTTTGTACGTTAAGTTTTTCTTTTGTGCAATAAAGTTGAAATAAATAAAAATTAGTTATTAACATACCCCGAGCTTTTCGGTGCATGAATGACTTGACGCCTACTGTCGGCCTGTGTCAAATCATTCGTGGACCTAAAACCACGGGGTATAGTTACTGTGAACCAAGAAGAACACCAGAGCAATAGCGAGTACAGTACGACACAAAAGAGTAGAAATTAAAAAGTGGCAATACTGTAGTGTCGTCCCTTTCTAATCGCTCTAAGAAAAAAGGGACGACACTACAGTATTGCCACTTTTTAATTTCTACTCTTTTGTGTCGTACTATAGGGCTAGCATATCTTGCCGCGACTTCGCTTGTCACGCGACTCATCACCTGTCTTGCTCGCACGGTATTGAAAGGAAAGTGACAGGCTGTAATTGTTGCGCGACAAATAGTCGCGTTTTAGTTATGATAGACATACTGAAGCAGTTAATATAGCTTAATATACAAGCCAATGGTGTGGCGTCCATAGAACCCGATTCCCACCAGCTTGCCCAATTAAGAGCGTTGTCCGTTATCGTTCTTAGTGAATAAATACGGCAATTCCTTCGGATTGCCCAGGAGGATCTTTAACACCACGCCACAGATCCAAGCCTATGATTATATTATGATAAATTACAAAGATACATAATTATATAGAACAGAGGTTTTATAACTAAAGGTTTCGTTCTTCAAATTAATTTTAAGAATTTTGAATTGAGGTAAACAGCTCCAAAATGAAAACTCAAGATAAAAACCGCATACTCGGATTCCACAACCGTCTGAAGCATTTTCTAAATAATTTTATTATTTAAACAATAGCAAGAATTTGAAGTATTTAAAGCTCTTTGAATCGGAGTTGAACGTAACTTAATGTTAGACTTTAAAATAAGTAACTTGCATCTCTGCAATCTGCATACAGACGTAAGTTGTATCAGTAATCACGCATTAGATAAATGACAAAGCTAAAGGGTAAAAAACGGGACCCTATTACTAAGACTCCGCTGTCCGTCTGTCTGTCTGTCACCAGGCTGTATCTCATGAACCGTGATAGCTAGACAGTTGAAATTTTCACAGATGGTGTATTTCTGTTGCCGCTATAACAACAAATACAGAACAGAATAAAATAAATATTTTAGTTTGGTTCCCATACAACAAACGTGATCGGTTGCGTTAACTTTGCACCTCTTTTGTATGCGGCGCCATACATAACATATGTACCAGGTGCAAACTTAACTTAACCCGGCCAGTAAGATGGAAACCCTGTTGCACGAGTCCGACTCGCTCTTTTTTTTCTTTACGCATGATTTGAACTCGATCAGGGATATTTCCGGACCGATACGACCTTCAAACCTTCAAGAAAAGAGCGTACCTACTCCCTCCTGAAAGGCCGGCAACACACTTTCGACTCCTCTGGTGTTGCAAGTGTCTATAGGGCGACGGTAATCGCTTTTCATCAAGCGATTCGTTTGGTCGTTTGCCCCCTAATACGACATAGAAAACGGGCTAGTTAGCCCTTACAACCAGTGAGTCTGACTTTGTGTGCAAGTACAAACCTACTAAGGTCTAAGGGAATGTCTCCACGCTACAGGAGTGATAAAAAAGTGAATATTTTTTGACAAATAAGTATTTTTAAGACACGCTTTTATTTGACTTTATTCTTATACAAACGTTAATTGCTCATCAAGCCTAATTAGCAGGGCCCGGAAAATTGGTAGCAAAACAAAACATTGTCGCAATCTAGCTAGTGTTAGAAAGTCTCATTTATCGATATCGATAATTGCGTAATAGAAGAAAAAAAATATCCACCTAATAAAATAAATATTTAGTAATAAAAAAACCGGCCAAGTGCGAGTCGGACTCGCGCACCGAGGGTTCCGAACAAACACTTTCCATCCCTAAGTGGTTAAGTTAAGTTTGCACCTGGTATGTATAGCGCCCCATATAAATTAAATGCAAAGTTAGGTATTAAAAAAAAACTACTTACTAGATCTCGTTCAAAACAATTTTCGTTGGTAGTTTTTATAGTAATGTACATCATATGTTTTTTCTAGATTTTTCATTTTCTTATTTTAGAAGTTAGAGGGACCAACTTTTTTCCACTTTGGAAGCGTCTGTCACGCAAACTATTCGGTTTAGAAAAAAAATATTTTAGAAACCTCGATATCATTTTGAAGACCTATCCATAGATACCCCACACGTATGTGTTTGATGAAAAAAAAAATTCGAGTTTCAGTTCTAAGTATGGGGAGCCCCCAATATTTATATTATTTTTTTATTTTTGCATCAAAATCTTAATGCGGTTTACAGAATACATCTACCTACCAAGTTTCAACAGTATAGCTCTTATAGTTTCGGATAAAAATGGCTGTGACGGACAGACGGACAGACGGACAGACAGACAGACGGACAGACAGACATGACGAATCTATAAGAGTTCCGTTTTTTGCCATTTGGCTACGGAACCCTAAAAATACGTGAAGTTTGTTTAAAATTATATGGAAACAGATGCAATTTCTTCTTCAAAATCCACGCCAGTACAGACAGCAGCACTTGACATATTAATTGGTGTTACATGATAATGATAGAAGTAGATAATCATTCATTTCGATACGAATACGACAATTAAAAGTAGGTATTTTTTTACAAGGTTTGTATACATTGTTTGTTGCAATTGCAAATGTAAGTATACATTACTCGTACAAGTGTTGGTAATAAAAGTGTGTTAAAAGTTGTACCATGAAACAGCCGAGGAATTGAAACTAGTGTCATACTGTCATAGCATTGTTATGTTGCCATAATACTTCCGATGTTAGTTCACGGCCTGACGTTGGTGACTGTACCGTTTATATAGTATATGTTGGCCAGTCACCACTGAGTCAGTTGGCACTGATTACGAAAATGTTTGACAACACTCGTGCGTTGTTTATCCGCAGATTACTACACGCATTGTCGACTCGACGGACTGGATCATAGTAAGGGTTGTCACTCGCTAGGAATCACATTCGAAATATCTATGGACAGAAAAATCACGAAAAATCTTAAACAGCGCGATGCAGGATTTGTATGGGCGCGCGGCGCTATACAGCGACATCTGTCTGTCAGAAAAATTATTTGAGCGGTCATCATGCCAAAACGGCTGGACGGATTTTAATCAGTTTTGGTACAGGGATAGCTAGCTGGACATTCAAAGATGAATAAGATACTATTTATACGACTACGGTAAAAATAAGTTTTCCAATAAAATGCATGTTTTTAAGAGTATGACTATTGTCAGTGCTGTTTTTGCCAGTTATTTTTCGTTCGTCCAAAAAACCGTTAAGCCATTATCATGATTAAAAATAAATATTCATTGTAACTTATTCGAGCGGACAGGTTCGTAAAATTACAACATGTCTAACGATATGATTATAAAAAAATACTAAACGTCATATCGTCATCATTCTAAATCATTGACACTATACGATTCATGATAAACTCATCCAGTACGTAGAACATAATAGGTAGTGTAGGTTTGTTTTATAAAAATATGACTACCTACACAACACAAAGATTAAAAGATTACATTATGTTTGTCAAATTTATAACAAAGTAATATAAGTCCCCTACAAATTAATAAAATATATTTTAAAAATTGGGCAAGTGCGAGCCCGACTCGCGCATGAAGGGTTCCGTACCTATACATATATATAATCTATAACAAGTTTTATTTTATTTTTAGTATTTGTTGTTATAGCGGCAATAGAAATACATCATCTGTGAAAATTTCAACTGTCTAGCTATCACCGTTGTTGAGATACAGCCTGGTGACAGACGGACGGATGGACGGACGGACGGACGGACGGCGAAGTCTCAGTAATAGGGTCCCGTTTTTACCCTTTGGTTACGGAACCCTAAAAATCAAGTACGTTTTTTCGTGTCCTAAAAGCCCTTGAGAGCCCCGAGAAAAATAAAACAACATCAAAATAAGAAGTACTACCTACCCTACTAATTACCGTATGATCAAACGTGGCCGCCTCCGAGCTGACAACCCTAAATGTAAGCGAGTCGTTTCCGTTGATAACCCAGTAATGCAACAATCCAATCAACACTTAGACATAAGAATACGTTCAAATATGTCTACTTAATGATAATTTATTTGGGTTAAATTAATTGTAAAAATAATTGTCTTCGGGACTCCGAAAAATTCAGAACATCAATGAATCTCAAAATGTAAAACAAATATCGTGTTAAAATGATCGAATATTTGTGCGTCTATTAATATGAAACCATGTTTTCGACAAACACGTGGCTTACATTCGGTAATAGTATTTTTTTTTTAAATAAAATGTTTGGTCTATCACCGTCTAGATAGTCATCGTTTCTATAGTGACATACACAAACATTTTATTGCTGGATTCCAGCCAATATTCAGTAATATCTTTCTAAAAACTACTAACTACTTTAATTTGTGACGAAAGAACAAACAAACAATTCAATCTTATCTTTTTCCGCCGTAATACAGCGACTGATTGGTAATCTTTGGGCATTTTAGATAAGGGTTCAGAATTTCAAATTTCGGAGTTGCCCTCCGAAATTTGAAATTCGAACCTTGCCGTCCCTTTCGATCTCGAATCAAACAATATTTGAATGAGCAGGACAATTTCGAACTTCGGAGTAACCCTCCTGAGACGAACGATCACGTTATATTGTCTTTTGAAACCACGGCGTATAGTTTACTGTTTACCGAACGCATATAATGAATTCATTTTCCCACAGCAACCAGATATATAAATAGCTATTTTATGGTTCAAGACCATTACCTAGTCTTAAAGATTAAGTGAACGAACAAGGTAATGACGGCTTGATTATTTATAAGCATGTATGAGACTGAGTCTCGTTCCGGTTCTAGACGTATGACTTCATAATATAGTCATGGGTGTTTCTACATAACGAGTGTTTAAGTTAAGCAATGCAAAAGCAATGTGTTGTGAGTTACAATCATACAGCTACTTGTTTTTTTTAAATAACTTACAAAACGTGTAATTTCATGTTATTTGTATTGTTATTCAGCGAGGAAATGCTGCCAGTGTCTTCAGAACCATGCCAATCCGGATCCGATTTTTTAAGTCATTTTAATATTAAATTTACTCCGCTTTAGCATATTTAAGTTCTTAGGATACATTCAGTATTTTAATTTCTGTATTACTGTTATTGTAAATTCCAAAATGTATATTTATATAACATGATTTCAAACGTAATTTTAAGCTCTGACGCTGTAACGCGTCTGGTATGGTAAAGAGTCTAGTATAGTGGTGGCTGCAGCGGCGTTTCTTTTTGTTTCGTACGAACGGCGAGTCGTAGGTATTTTCACATTTCATCAATTTTGGTTACAGGATTCCTGACGACAGCGATACCGAGAGTATTCCGAAATACGTTCGAATATAATCACGATACGATACGTTTGCTAGTGATTCTTTATGAATTTATTTTTTATTTTTTGTAGTTTATAAAACTCCGAAGAATTACCCCAGAGCACATTAACGTGTCAGTTAGATTTAGGCATAATTAGCAGTCTCGTTCGTTAAACAAAAACTGGCAGAGCCGGTTCATTGTATTAGGAGTTGGTCCCATTTGCACAAACTAACCGTATTTCAACAAGACATGACAAGGTGTTAACTAACTAACTAACTAACTAACTAACTAACTTCGTCTACGTAAACCCTAATATTTTATTTGTCGTAGTCGGGTCAAAATATGCTATAATCGTCTTTGGATATGCAGCTATCATTGTAACAAAATTGGTTAAATTTGGGTGACGAGGCCGCAAACAAATTTGATAAGGACTACTTGCAATCAGTGTTTATACAAAACAAAAGGACACGTGCATCGCGGTGTAAGTTTTTTCCTAGAATCATGAAAGCTCCTTTATTTTTATTTTTAATTAGTAAAAGTAAACTTTATTTCATTTTTAAGTATTTTTCGTCTCTAAAACAGGATCACAAAATTCGCATTTCATTTAAACACCTACCGTTATATAAAACTTTCTCTTCTTTTTTGCATACGATCAAGAAGTCGATATCAAATGGAAATTATTTGGAAATTCTTTAGTAAAAAATAGCTACATTGTAAATGTATGTAAGTAATCAGACATTTAATAAAAAATAAGTAAAAAGCTCTTACAACATAAATATATTTGTTTGAAAATGAACTAGAACTTAGGCACAGTCCTATTAAAAGTAACTGATCACGTTTAGTATCTTTTCACCATATCTTTTTTGACGACGCGTTTGGCTCGGTTTGTAGACACCTACCTACTGAGCCGGCGGTCCCGGGTTCGAATCCCGGCCGGGGCAAATATTTGTGTGATGAACTCGAATATTTGTGCTTGGGTAATGGTTGTTCTATGTATTTAAGTATATATTTATCTATATAAGTACGTATATCGTTGTCTAGTACCCATAACACAAGCCTTCTTGAGCTTAATTTGGGACTAGATCGATTTGTGTGAGGTTGTCCGATATTTATTTATTATTTATTTAACTGCTTTGATACATTCAAACTTTCGCACTAATATATTATTGAAAGCGAAAATACGTAATCGGTGACTTAATTTTGACGTTACTTTATTCCGGTCATACCGCGGACCGGAGGACGCAGCGTGGGAAGGCCCCCAACAAGGACCGACTGCCTGGTTAGGATCGCGGGCAGAAATTTGATGAGGGCGGCCCAAGACCGGTTATTTATTTAACTGCTTTAATACATTCAAACTTTCGCACTAATATATTATTGAAAGCGAAAATACGTAATCGGTGACTTAATTTTGACGTTACTTTATTCTGGTCATACCGCGGACCGGAGGACGCAGCGTGGGAAGGCCCCCAACAAGGTGGACCGACTACCTGGTTAGGATCGCGGGCAGAAATTTGGTGACGGCGGCCCAAGAGCGATCGTTGTGGAGAACTTTGAGGAAGGCATTCGGCCAGCAGTGGATGTCTATCGGCTGATGATTCTGGTCATGTGCGTGGATTTTTGCGATACATTCCATCGGTTTACAACCGATTTAAAAAATGAGGAGGTTCTCTATTCGGTTGCATTTTTTAAAATTTATTTACCTCAGAACTCCGTAATTTATGAACCGATATAGAAAATTATTGTCTCGATCAACAGTAGGCATCGTCACGTTGCTACCATACAAAAAATGTGTGAAGATCTGATGACGAGATCCATGAGGAATCAGGGAACTCCTTAAATATTAAAGGCACATCTATAGCCATTTCGGAGTTTTTTATAAGTTGTGCTCACAATTTATTCCCGTTAAAATCAGTATTTTTTTGTTAAAAAGTTATTATCAGTTTATTTATGGACGTCATAGCGTTTTGTGTAAAGCTTTATCTTGAATAGACCACTTATTTTGGAAGCCGATATCGTTAAATGATGATAAGGTTTAACTTACCGGTTATTATATTATGGAATACCGAAATAGAAGGACAATATGCATGAAAATTTGGCAATAAGCCTCTTATTGTATCTTATACATGATAAGTACTAAATTTAATTCAGATAGTCTCTCCATTATTTGTACTCGTAAAATTTCAAACTTAATGTAATTTCTATGAATATTGATAAAAGGTTAAATATAAATACAATTTTTTACGCGATCCCTACATTGCACGACGCGGTTGGCGCAGTTTGCAGACACCTGCCTACTGAGCCGGCGGTCCCGGGTTCGAATCCCGGCCGGGGCAAATATTTGTGTGATGAACTCGAATATTTGTTCTTGGGTCATGGATGTTATCTATATATGTATTTATAAATATATTATGTATATCGTCGTCTAGTACCCATATTACAAGCTTTGCTTAGTTTGGGACTAGGTCCATTTGTGTATGACTGTCCCTTAATATATATTTTATTTATTATCGCAAGTGGGGAGCCCACGACATCTACTTATCCGGAGTAGTGCTCTGACACCTGAGCCACCGCGACAATCCCCACATTGGTGATCGTGCCCTGTACCCCTTTGTGTTTTTTGTTTATTTAAGGATCCGTAGTTATTTTATAGATCACTTGTCTATAAAATGCAAATAATGTAATGTCTGCTAGCGTATACCAAATGTTTACTCAGGCAGGATTCGAACCCACGACGCCAACGGCTTTCCGGGCCAACACGGGCGCTTTGTCCGCTAAGCTATTACAGAGTCCAGGCGGGCCCTGAATCATACTCAAAAAAAAAAAAAAATTTTTTTTTTACTTTAATTATAAACAAATGCAATGCAATTGCTCATGCAGCGTGGTAACCAAGGCAAGACGTAACATTTTCGACAAACCACGCGCGGTAATTCGTAAGCTTGCGAACTGGGACATTCACGAATTCACCACCCTTACATATGTACCTACTACTACGAAATTGCGCAACTTATTAAAATACACGTGAAGTTAACTGGCAATTAGACTAGCTATGCATTAAGGTAAGAGCGAGCAATTTTTCATTATATTCTGACAGGTTAATGCGCATGTGTAAACAGACTTGTTTGCTCCACGTAAACAAAGAAATCCAATTTAGTTTGTGACGTATTTTCAAATTGATGAAGCTTTAGAGTACTCGCTCTCACTACAAAGCTCGGGAAATAAGAACCAAGAAATCATGAAAATATCCTATCTATATGTATGTTTGACAACGCGGTTGGAGCAGTGGTAGTGCAGCTGCCTACTGAGTCGACGGGTGTGGGTTCAAATACCGGCAATCCAAAGTAGCACAAATGCTGTATCAAAATCAAAACGTTTATTCTGTAAGGAACGGCACTTTCACATGTCTAAATCTGAATCTACCGGCATTTCACAAGAGGAGACCGCTGCTGAGAAGAAAACCAAAAGAAATTACGAGTATGTAAGGGCTCTATAAGCTCTTATGCAGCCTGAGTGCTACGTGGGATGGGCAGATTGTGTGTGATGATTGATTAACATAACCCTGGGTTTCCGGTGCAGTGTCAAATTACTCGTGCACCGTAAACCCCGGGGTATTAGAAACCTACAGTGGAGACTCTGAATCATAATTTAGAATGACTCACGTTCATGATTATAGAGCCTGCTCGGACTTAAAATCAGCAGTAGAAGCAAAAACCAAGAACCCTGTAGTAGAGGATCCCGATATAGAACGACCTTCACCGAGATGTTTATTTGATGAAATGTATTTTATATTTAATTTAATATGTCAATACATATATTGCACATGGGTTGCCTAACAAATTTTAGTCCAGGGTAAGTTTTGTTAAAAATTAAATAAAAAAAAAATTAACATTTCACCGGTTTAATTATTAGATAAATTCAGTCCAGGGTATGTTTTGTTAAAAATTAAATAAAAAAAAATTAAACATTTCACCGGTTTGATTATTAGATAAATTCATAATAAAATAATCTTAATTTTATTTTATTTCAATTCAATAATCAGACCGTTGCAAAATGCTAGTAGGTATAGATTTACCTGTTTATACCTGGCTACCCGATAGTTGTGACGGGAAAAGAATAGGCAACCTAACGTTTGCATATTCTATGGGCTTCATACTTTCGATTGGTATCATAATTTATCTAATATAAATCAAACCGGTGAAATGTTTAATTATTATTTTTTAATTATTAATTAAACATTCCCTGGACTAAAATTTGTTAGGCAACCCATATGCAATATATTTATTGACATATTAAATTAAATATAAAATACATTTCATCAAATAAACATCTCGGTGAAGGTCGTTCTATATCGGGATCTTAGACTACTAGCTGCATCCTTGTAGACAGCTTGGTTTATTACCCCACCGGAACGTTAGTTTTGACCGTACTCTTTTTTTTCTAGTGTGTTGTGTAGAATGGACCAATCTCATTATCAAGATTTAAATGCACTTCTTTTGGGCTTCACAAAGACACTGAACTCGAATATTTGTGCTTGCGTCATGGATGGTCCATGGTATAAGAAAGTAAGGTATGGCACTCCGTAATGACAGACGAGCCTTTTGACGTCATCACGCTTTGCGTTGGTTGGTCGGTTCTGTCAATCCGTTTCTGTGTTGCCAGTGACGTATCATAATACTCCCCGATTCCCTTGTTACCTGTATGAATCTCATAAAATCCTGTGTTTTAAATCAATTATTACGACAAAATAAGATTTATGTAAAGAACTGTAATGCATAAATGCATTTTTATTTTGTAAGACTGGCGGAAAAAATCCTAATCAGTGGCGTAGAAAGGATCATTAGCTGGAGTGCTATACCTTATTTTCTTATACCAAAGCATAGTCTATGTATTTACATAATTAGATCGAACCTGTATTAATATCGACTCCGGATATGGTCAATTATGCGCGGAAATTTAATTAGCGACAAACTTAAGTGATAAATCACTCGGCGACTTTCGAAGTAAAATCGTGAGAGCTATAAAACAATAACCGATTCCGCGCGCGTGTGTGACGAAATCTGATTTCAAGCTGTCTTGTGTGATCTCTATACTATAAAGGCAAAAGTTTGTAAGTGTGTTTATGTGTATGTTTGTTGCTTCTTCACTCTCAAAAGGCTGGACCAATTTTGATACATTTTGGTATGAAGGTAGCTGACACCCTGGATTAACACATGTAGGCAACTTTTTATCCCGAAAAAAATTACTGTTCCCGTGGGATGCGCGATAAGCGGGTAACACCGCGCGGCGTAGCTAGTTAAAGATATTTTAGGAAAAAAATGTAAATAGGCTTTTTTTACTGATTTTATTATATTTTTGTGTGATATGGGTTTTTTGCCTGCAATAAAAAATATGTTTATTTTATTTGTTTCTCATTTTCGAGTATCGAGCTCATACGTCCCGGTCTTTTGGAAGGCTTGCTTGGGAATATGAAATCAACATGTAATTGGAGAATTTGCTGTGCTGTGGCTGTTATAATTATTATTTTTACAGGACACTAAAATAGTTTGTTTTTGTATTAGTGCGTGACGTCGATAGAAACCGATTCCCTCCGGTTTGCCTATTTTATAATTAAATGGAATACCATTTAATACAATAGTATGCGAGGCCGGAAAAGTGTTGAAAGTTAATTGTATGTTATTTATGGAGTTTCAGAGGGTTCCACCCGTGCGAATTAATTAGCGCCGGTAATTAAATCATGGCCCGGAAACTGGAGCGTGATCGTAATTATTGAAAATTATACATGAAACTATTTTTGCCTATATACATAAAAAAAACATCATCAAATTCCGTTGCGTGGTTTTAAAAACTAAGCATACATAGGGGCAGTTGGACAGACAGGCAGCAAGCAGCGACTTTGTTTTATACTATGTAGTGATTACAAACTTTTTTTATGATATAGGAGGCTATGGTCGTCCATGGACACCTGCAACACCAAAGGAGTTACAAGGGTTATGAGGATTCACTGGCTCCTTTTCCCATACTATCAGTTTACGTTCTATCGCGTTTATACAGGGTGGAACAGATCGAGGGACTTTTAAGCAAACAGGGAATAGTTCAGACTGAGTACTTAATTATTCACCAATGAACTATGTTAATATTTTACCTTTTTGAGATACAGTTTGTTAGACATTAGTGTCAAAATCTGCTATAAGGTTGATATGTATATCAACTCTAGCAGATTTTGAACATCGCTTAAGTTAAAGACAGGTGCCAATTTAAAATGTAAATAAAAATATCAACCCTAGCATATTTTGAACATCGCTTAAGTTAAGGACAGGTGTCAATTTAAAATGTAAAACCTTTGAATTAGCAGGGTTGTTACTGATATTAAAATATTATATTTTGATGACTTTTTTTACTTTTAAATCCAGCTTTACAATTATAATAGGTCGATTGTAGATTACTGAGATGATACTATCCTGTCAGCCCAGTCTTTAGAAATGTTCCACCCTGTATTTATTTATTTAAACTTTATTGCACAGATCAAGCTAGTACAAATGGCGGACTTAATGCCACAAGGCATTCTCTACCAGTCAACCATAGGGCTAAACAGAAACATTGGGTTGGTGCAGGCTCTACGAGTATAACGTTCGGAGACTATAAAAAACTAATTAAAATAAAATATAATATATATACTTAAACTTACACAAATACATAATTATAATATACTACATACATATAGATTCATGTACTGTATATACAAATTAGAGCCAAACATAACGTTACCGGGCTGTAAAAATCGAGGTTTCCTTCTCGTCTGTTTCCTCCAAAACTCGACCAATCTTTACAAAATTTACTTCCAATTCGGTTCCTCCGTAAAGATTGGTTAAGTTTTGGAGGAAGAAACAGACGGAAACACTCGATTTGTATGGAAAAAATAGCAGTAATATTTCCTCTCAATATATCGGTCATTAGCCAGAGTAATGCAAGCGGCCGAGGACGCAGTCGCCCGACCGCAGTTCTGTAGTGCACTGGACACTCGGAGCCAACTGGACGCGGAACTTCCGTCGGCAATTGGTTTCGAAATCGGTGCAGTTTGCAGAGCAGCTTCCTCAGATTTAAAAGCACTTATTGGGCTTCACAGACGCAGCCTGATTCGAATATTCTCCGCTCTACTTCTATGGACAGCCTTAAAGTTAGGTATTGATGTGGCAAATGCTTGTTTTCATACAATTTGAAAAGGATTACAAAGCTATGTTTGTTTATTTATGCGGTCATAAGGTTTGTTGTTTGCAAATCATTTCCATAGTCTTTAGAACCTATACAAACCAATTAATATGTAAAAAACTTAATTTCAACACAAAAGTTAATTGGCAATGCAGTAATAACAGAAATTGTTTACAAAATGTATTCAAAACAGGTATTTATATTAAACTTGGACGCCAAATTGAAAGGCAACTCCATCTTTCACAGTATTAAGTAGCTTTTACAATTAATACAATAGAATAATCTGAGAGTCGACCGTAAATGTGCTATCCCCATGCTAACATAGACTCCTGTGGCGCGAAGATAGTCCCGTTAGCGAGTTATACTCCCACACAAAATCGGACTACTGTTAGCCACTCAATTGCTTTTGGTAACTACGGCTACCTGTCATCGCTCTTATTTTATTATATAAATAGAGTCTAACTCAAAATTCGAAGCAATAATTGTGAGGGTATCCAGCCTTGATACAGTTTAAGTCATGTCTCAAAAAAAATGTCTACTGAAGCGCAGCACAGAAAATTAACCAATCAGGCTACGTGTTTGTAAATCCCGAAAGAAGTGAATTTAAATCTGAGGAATATGATTGGCCTTTATATCTCCGATCCGGTGCACTTCTGTAGAAAGGCTGCCTTAGACTGGCCAGAACGGATATACTTTCCTTCCTTCTATCACTAAATAGATATTCCCTTGTATATCATAATTCTTTAATTCGAATGAACTGACAAAAGTCAGTAGGTCAAATAACCAACTATATGTTAGAACAAACAACAAATATATGAAAATAAAGAAAATTACGTTGATTTCGCAGTATTTTTTCGGGAATTAGACTATGTAAACGCTTTCAAAATGACAAAACATTAAATAAGCCATTGGATACATTTATGAAACATGTAATGTCTCATTTTTTTATTTGGGTATAAACCACAATTTTTATATTAACTAAACCATTGATACAAAGATCAAAGCTCAAATAAAAATTGAACCCAGTACCTCTGGATTGCCGGTCCAGCATGTTAGACTTTCCGCCACGCTAACGCCAAAGCAACCATTCGAATTTTTCCTTGTGCTTTTTGTGTGTCGATCTTTGCATTGTTTATTTGAAATGCGGTATGACATAGAGGTCGCTAAGGTATAAAGCCTTTCAAGTAAATAATGCAAAGATCGACACACAAAAAGCATAAGTAAAAATCCCAAAGGTTGCTTGGGCGTTAGAGTGACGGAAAGAGCTTTGAGCTTTGATCTGAGTATCAATGGTTTCAGCCATTGGATATTTTAAATTTCCCTTGAATAAAGTAATTTGGTCCATCTGAATCATGTGCTTCGGTCCATGTATTCGGTAAGGTAGGTACACTCACGTCCGGCCCACGGCGCAATGTCGGGAATGTGAGCAATCGAAAATGGGACCAAACAAAAAGTAAACACCAGTAAATTTCAATTCCAACAAATTGAATCGTCGAGCTAAATCCTAAACTAACAAACAGGAAACTGGCTCGCTGTATTGAAATGATAAAACGCTGTGTGATAAAAATTAAACAATAATTGCCTTTACAGCACAATACGAGTATGACCAATAATGACGTCTAAATGTGGCATCTATTTTTAAACGTTCACAATTGCAGGAAAACAATGAAGTCATTGTACTGAACAAGACTTTTCAACGGTACTATACAATCTTTAAACCTCAGGCTTTAAAGTCTTTCAATCGTCATAAATAGTCATTGATTCTACAATTGGCTGCGTAATAAACGACAATGAATACAGGAAATATTGCACTAAGTATAGACGTTGCTAGAACAACAACTATACAAAAAGAAAAAAGAAAAGAGAATCCTATCTCAAGAACACCGTACTTCAATCATAAACATGACTGTTGACCTCGGAATATACATCGCGAAATCACCCAATATTTTGACGTCCCAAAATTCCCATCATCCGTATTATTCGCAAGTGTGTCACGGACGGAGGGACCTTCGGTGTAATTCAATCTTCGGCTTGCGGCGAGTGAACACGATCATATTACATTGCATTTACGTAAACAATGAACGTAGTAGCAAGATACGTGAGCGTATCCCTTACTATATGCGGAGACCACAGAATTACGTCAGGAAGGTAACTAGTATGCGCTAGTGTTTAATCCCTTCCTAAAATATGACTAGGGTCATTGGCTAGAATGAAACGTATGCCTTTCAAATTCTTGAAGGCAGCTCTAAAGTCTGAAGGTTGCTCTTACCGAGATAGTAGACCAACACGATCTTGAAATCTTCAAGAAAAGGCCTAAAAGCCTAAGGAAAGATACAAACTTGTCACCCCTCTGGTGTTGCAGGTGTCGGGACGATATTCGCTTACTATCGGGCCATCCATATACTAGTTTGTCTCGTATGTCATTAAAAAAATGTCTATGCGGAGACCACAGAATGTATGTTTATCCCGATAAAGGAAGCAAACCATCTAATTTCCAACTTACTGGCTCATCCCTCTCCAATTTGTAGGTACTTGATGCTATTACTAGAACGAGACTGCCTTTTCGACGTCTAAATGCAATTTTAGTGTCTGCTGCACGAAGGTAATTAATTTATCTTTTATTAAATATGCAAATACTTCAGAAATTTTAATTTTTCCGGGCTATCAAATAACATTAATAGCGGCTATTTTTTAAAACCCATATTCTACCTCTACAAAAAGTCACGTATCGTATGTTGCTGCGTTTATGTCAAAGCAATACTAACTTTCAAATTCAAGTATTGAGGATCAAGTATGCATGAATCAGGGTTTTGCTTCAATGTTTTGGCTATCGAGTGATAAAGCATTTAATTCCATGCGTTTTCAGTCACTCAATGTGGAAATTCGAGTAATTTCTTAAGTGCTTTCTACGTGGCAAATCCTTCACATATTTGTCCGTTCCCATCCGCAAATCTAAATTCCCGTCTCGATCAGAAGGCTTTTCTATCTCAGGAACGTTTAGACGTAGATTGAACAATGATATTGGAGGAAGAATATGGGACCGAAGCATGCGCATCAATGCGCTATCTTACTTGCGCCATATACACTGGTTGTTCTTCCACATAGTAGTTACAAAGATTATGTATGAGCGAGTAAAAATAAATTTGTCACTTTGATTTACACCTGAGCTCCTTTGTTACAAAAAAAAATCGAAGTAGTATTACCCGAAAGATACACCAATTAAACTTGAAACAGAATCTAGTGGTAACATTTTTTTGATAGTCACCTATTAAGATTGGACTGAAGATGTATACAACTGGTCTCAAGTTGTTGTGTCAAAAACAAGTCATGTATAGATTTGAACATCAGATGTAGGTATAAAGATACCAGTTTCAACGAATCCGCTAAAAATACTCAACGACGATGATTCAGAAGAGGCATGCAACTCCGAGGCATGTTTAACGCATACCGGCACCTGCATTCCACACGAGCCAAGGCATATCGACTTGCAATATCTCACTGTCACTTTCCTTTCAATACCGTGCGAGCAAGGCAGGTCATGCTGAGTCACAAGATATGCTGGCCCTCCGGGTCAGAATAACGAGAGTGATCGTCTCAGACTAACGGTCCAGACTAATTAAGGAATGACAGTCCAGAATAATGGACTGAACTGACGCCAGAATTAGGGCTGCCGTCCGTCCGTGTTTACTCGGATTTGTCCTAGTTTGATGGCCGTCCGGGGGTTTCAAAAAGTGGCCGAGGGAAACCCGGGCACATTTTATGTGAATGAAAAATAAAGCATGTTTTTTTTAATAATATTCTTTTCGGATACGTCAGGGGAAAAAATGCGATTTACGCCAAATGTCTGGGCTTTTTTTAAGTCTGTCCGGGTTCGGCTAATTTAGAGATGGCAGCCCTAGCCAGAATGAACGTGTAACCTCTGTCTAAGTGAGACTGCAAGCACAGCTACTACATAGCTTTACGCATACAGTACTATGCCGTGTTGGGATGAGGAAGGAAGTTGTGGTATGTTTACGAGCGTAAGAATCTCGCTCTTGCAACTAAGCGCATTGTTTTAATTATAAGGGTGAAGACCGAAAAGTTTACCACCTTTATTAGAATTTGTATGAAAGTTTCCGTTGCGCGACGACACTTAACACATACACATATTTAAGAAAAGTAAGTACGAAACCATTGCAAGAAAACTAACTTTCGAATAAAAAACCAATGAGTCCACAGTCCACACGTTTAGAGCACATCATAAATTCAAGAATCAAACTCTTGTCGGTGTAGCTGATGTACAGTCTGACCAAAAAAAGTAGAAATTAAAAAAATTGGGCAGGTACGAGTCCGACTCGCGCATGAAGGGTTCCGTACCATAATCTATAACAAGTTTGTTGTATGGGAGCCCCCATTAATTATTTATTTTATTTTATTTTTAGTATTTGTTGTTATAGCGGCAATAGAAATACATCATCTGTAAAAATTTCAACTGTCTAGCTATCACCGGACTGACGGACGGACGGATGGACGGACGGACAGCGAAGTCTCAGTAATAGGGTCCCGTTTTTACCCTTTGGGTACGGAACCCTAAAAAAGTGGCAATACTGTAGTGTCAATCTAAGAAAACGGGGACGGCACTACAGTATTGCAATTTTTTAATTTCTACTCTTTTTGGTCAGACTGTAGTATGTAGCAGGTAGCTGCCTCCATCACCTATCCCTATCCATAGCCACCACCTTGATTTCCCTATACGACATGACGTTTACCTTTTCATTTATTTGTTTTATGTAGCTTGGTCTTCCCCTGCCTCGCTTTCCTTTAACTTTTCCTTCGATGATGTTGCTTATAAAGAAAGAGCTATTGGTCTCTCATGGTCAAACAGGCATAAAACATGCCTTTTGATTCAGGGAATAGGGATAAACCGGATTAAAAATGACAATAAATGCCAAATGTTCGTCACCCTTACCTTCGGTAACCAATACCACGAAACCACAGATGAGTCGTTTTAATGCACTCTCTATTGCGGACGTGTGATTAATATGTTTAAAGCATTAAATACAAAGATCAAAGCTATAATATGTTTTTTTACATTTGTTTGGTTTATTTTTTATACTAGTATCTCTAGAACAAAAGAAACGACGAGGTGTAGGATATAGACACCACCCACAAACCATTTTCCGGCCATCTCCCAACAAGTCTGTTAATATAAATTGTTTCGTAAATTTGCGTTAGTCAAATCTAAAAAATGCGTCTCGGCAGTCGCATGAACACGCGAACTGATTGTACAGTTATAATCGACTCGTCCCTGTTTCGGGCAAATGCGAATAATCACTATTCAATAAGCCGTCAGAGAATTGTATTTTATGGAATGTTCTCCTATTTCTTACAAACTTAGATAAAATGGCATATGAAAAGTATGATCTCATAGAAAAAGTTCAAAATGAAAATCGGTCCACTTTTAGAAATCGTGACATTGTTTTACATTACCAATAAAAGTTAACAGCTAACGTAGCTTAGCTATCAACGTCGATAAAACGGATTCCGTATAAACTTTGAACGATAATACAAAACCGGTTCGAAGGACCAATGAACAACCAGCTCCTTGTTATTTAAATTAGATAAATGTCGACACAACCGTTGAACACAGATATTGTATAACTTTTTGTACTTATTACGCTCCCGCTGGCACAGTAAGCCCAAGAGGATCTTGTGCTACAAGCTTATAACACGAGATCGAGAATACACATTCGTTTTATAAACTTAACTTTTTAATGAATGGAACATTTACATTACAGTACATTACTGCAGAAGCCGGGAAAGAAGGCCTTCATGCCGGGTGATTAGGTATAGTGATACGAAGCCGGCACGCCCTTTTCACGGCTAGGCACGTATAGAGCTTTTCTCAAACATATGCAATGAAATAAAAAATACACCACCCAAAAAAATATATAATTCAGCTGCCATGTTTTAAAAATATAGTTCCCGGCTTAGACCTTCAATTTTTTTTGGAATTCCTTAACAGTTCTCTCGAGTTGTTCCGCCAGAAACATGATACTTCGAAGCCTAAATAATGCATGTTAATTAGGACATTTCATTGAATGTTTGAGAAAAATAATATACAGTGGAATTCGATCTGCATTTGCTAATGCATTCTGTAGTAATCACATACAAGGCTAACGTCTAGACAGATAGACAGACAGACTTATTAGTGCATAAATCATGAGCCATAACGCATGCCTCAAGGTAATCTCCTATTGTAGACATTAAACAGTTTAGAATTGCACTACGATGTCTTGAACTGCTAAAAGTCTTATGTACCTTAAGTAACTAACACTGATAAGACCTTTAATCAGTGTTAAGATTATTTTACTGTGTGTTAATAGGACGTATCTCCGCAAAATTTCAATGGCATAACGTCTTTTTACTCGTAAGATGTTCACTTCCGAGCTCGTAAGATGTTCACTTCCGAGCTGCGACTTGTTGGTCTTGATGATTACATACAGAGAAAAAATGCATTACATGAACTTCCTGTTAATTGATTTGTGGCTTATAAACGATTGTAATCGGAACAGTATGTTCGATGAATAATGATGTTATTCACAGATCAAAATAATTATTAAACGCTATTAAAGACACGCGACTCTTAATCGCGCGACAAATACTACCTGTCATTCTCTTTTCAATGTCTTGAGAGCAAGACAGGTGAAGTCGCCGTAAGATATGCTAGTTCTACAGTTTTCTTTCCTATTCCTTTATAGAAGTCATATACATAGACATAGATAGAGCTGCAACGACAAGAGTTTGACGTTTGAAGCAAAACCGGAATATTGGTGTGGATGAATGGATGATACAAAATACCTATATTGGCGATATCACTATATAAATAACAGATGATACTGATTCTTTATGACGCACCAAAAACAGTTTACAAAAAAATGCGCAATACAATTATAGTAACGGTACAACATGAACAGCAGGTCTTATCGCACTGATACATCGGTCATTATATATGTCATATATGTCAGTCGAATCCGTCTCTAAGCATCATTTTGCAAAACATGTGCAGGCAAGTGCTTCATTTAACGGTGATCCAACGATATGCCGATGGCAGGATCCGCTCAAGGTTCCTTATCCCTTCAAAAATGCTGATTGTTTTAGACATTTTTCTCTATTATGATCAAACATGTTTCTTAACATATTAAATATCAATGATACTACCTAAGAACAGGGCTACTGTGATTTATTGGTATATATTTGAAATCTACAGTATGAATTTTTCATAAATAATTTTGTTTTTCATTGATAATTGAGAACTGATTTTTTCAACTTATTATCGATCAGAGAAAAATATTATTCACTTCAAAAAGTTGGTTGAAATCGTCAATATATTTGTCATAAAATGAAAAAAAATCCTTTTTAAAAGGGATAAGGCCTCTTAAATGAATCGGTTCCCGATCAATTGTCAACCGAAGTTAATTGACCAAATCGCAGTAGGCCTAAAGGTCAATGTACGAAATTCATCGTGCTTAGCGTTCTTACTTTAGTCTAAAAACTACCAAATTTTGTTAAACATGTGCTGATATCGCTTCGTTGAACGGCGTTCAGCGAGATGCCGATGCAATGATCCGCTCAAATTAATTAGTTCTCGGTCAATTGTCAACCGAAGTCCAATGAACCTGGCATGTCGGGCTTCTTCTCATGCGATAGAGGGCTACAAACATGGCCCGTTTAGAAGCCCCTTAAGCGTTTAATAAGGACACATATAATCACTTTTTACAAAAAAAATGCTTACGAATAAAACCCTAAGTACATAAATTATGTGAAAAACATCAAAATTTTACAATATTTATAGGTGATATATTTTTTTTATAATTTAAGCTTACTATAGTTGTAGAGTTTCTTGAATTCTTTATCAGACGATCACATCTCAACTCTGATAGGCAGTTAGTTTTCTTAAATATGATTAATTCGAAACCAAAGTTGACGCTTTATTTTGCAAAAAAATAGAATACGGCGAAAAATAAGATACACCTCGTACCTGTAAATTTAGGTACCTATTTACTTGTTTCTAAAGGTAAACATAATACATATGTATATTCAAATATATCATAAACACAGGTTAGGCTTGGTTAGTTATAGTTATTTACTGTCTAGTCAGTTTCAAAGAAAGCGTCAAATAGGTTCATACTCGAAGGTTACCATGAAATTTTAATCAAAGGTCGAAACTTCGTTCATACCCATTGTGTTGAAGAAATCGTTGCCTTGGGAACTTATATTAATTAAGGCGTTCCATCACCGCAAGCATTCGCCTATAATGTTACTTTATGCTTCGACTTTGAGCATTACAATCCTGTCTCTACTAGAGCCTACAGGCATTGAACGGGAAGTCAAAAACCGAATTACCTCAGGATCGATGAAATGGCGGCAGGTCTCTGGCACGATAAGCGACCCCCGGATGATGCCGCTTCGGCTCAAGGGCAAAATTTACAATAGCATTATAAGACCTGTCGTCATGCATGGATCAGAGTGTTGGGCAGTAAAAGGGACGGTCGACATGACATAACATGTGGCAGAGATTAGAATGTTACGATGGATGTGCGGGATGACAAAAATGGACAGAATAAGAAATGAATATGCAAGAGGAAGTCTGAAAGTAGCACCAATTAGGGAGAAGCTGCAAGCTAACCGACTATCATGGTATGGGCACGTGATGCGTAGAGAGGAAAGCCACGTAACTAGAAAAGCGTTAAGCATGAATGTGGATGGATATAAAAGAAGAGGAAGGGCAAAGAAAAGATGGATGGATTGTGTGAAAGATGATAAATAAGAATAAAAAGGATCGACGAGATGACGTGGAATAGGGAAGAATGAAGGAAGATAACATGCTGCGCCGACCCCAAATAAATGGGATAAGTGCAAGCGAATGATGACAATACTGGCTCTACTAATGCCTGTGATGATATCTATTATTCGATTTCAAATCATACGTTACAATATTGCCTTCTTAGCTTGCTACCTTATTTGATTGGTTCTCCTTCCCTTGCTGATGCAATCGAGTCTGTAACATTACAGCCCTAATACAGCTTAAATTAGAGTTATAATGGCCGTCTAAGCTCTTATACAGCATATTTGCTATCTGGGAGGTAGCTCACTGTAATGGTCCGTTTACCTCCTTTACTGATATTAAGCTCAGATTTGTTACGTTACATTAAAGGCGAATGTTCGTGGTGAGAAGCACCTTTATACTAGAAAACGTCTAGCACTGGTCAAACATTACATAATTAATTACTTTTGACGTCATCACGTTGAAAACAGTTGTTACGTCACGGCCATTTTAATGATTGTTGGCTGCAATTAAATTCGTAATTATTTAAAGTGGGAATGTAAGTAGTAATGTGGAAGCATTTATGAAATCATAGGATGACTCTTATGAAGACCTAACTGAGGTAAAGGTTAATTTAACGACACCTTTTTTTTACTATTAACAAAGAAGCCAGTCGAGTGCGAGTCAAACTCGCGCACCGATGGTTCCCTACTAACTATGAAAGCACTCCATATTAATATTGCTCTAACAAAAAGATAAACCGTAGGTACCTACTGTTAAAAACGAATATCTATTTTAAGGTACTTTCAAACAGCCGTCTATTGTGTGAACATGACAAACGTTGTCCGATTCGGGCGGTTTTTCTGAAGAACAATTGGCTCCTTTATTTACACTAAATTACGAAGGACTCGAATTCCCTAAGCAGTTACATGCGTATTACGTTGATATAAGAGCCTATCACACTAGCATTAGTAGCATTACTGTCACACGCGACTATTTCTCGTGCGAGATAATTTCCTGTCTCTTTCTGTGCAGTAATGTGAGAGAGTGACGGGTAGTGCTATCTCGCGCGACCAGAGACGCGAAGCATACTTGTGCTAGACGGGCTGGTGCCATATTGTACCGCGGCGAACTCGCTTTCGGGCCGTCGCAGAAGACGTTCGGAATTGTTCGATTTTCGTACGGAATTACCTCAGCAAGCGAGACATCGCCATATGGCAGACAGAGACAGAGACACTTTCTGACGTCATTCCGTACGAAACCGAACGAAAATTCCGAACTTCTATGGCGGCCGTTCAGCTCGCCCACAATCCCCTGTGCTAAGGCTCTAACAACGTACAAACTAAAGAAGAGTAAGATGAGTAGTTAGAAACTAATCCAAGGAAAACCACTGCAGACAAAAGCCACAACTATATAAGAGAGGAAATAAAAAAACCTACTGAAATGAAGAAAAGTTCATGGGGCGATGACCCCGCCAGCCCTATGTATACAAGTGAAATGGATGTCTACATTGTGATGGAGGAACCATTCTTGTATTGCTACTTCGAAGAAAGGGTGGCTAAACAAACATACCTATTCCAATTTATGTTTCTGATTGTGATACGTTAATGTAATAGGAACCAATAACCAAATGTTTTGAGGATTCGTCATTTAGAAAAATACTAGCTGCTCCGCGCGGTGTCACCCGCTCATCCCACGGGAACACTACATTTTTTCGGGATAAAAAGTTGCCTATGTGTCAATCCAGGGTGCCAGGTTACCTTCATACCAAAATTATCAAAATTGGTCCAGCCGTTTGACCTAATATTACAAACTTTCACCTTTATAATATTAGTGTGATACACTTAATTGTATTGATTTAGATAGAAATTAGTTTTCTATGGCGATGGGTCATTATTTCAAATGATGCATTCTTAATTTTATGTTTGGTCGAATATTATGCATGCTACCACTCGTCGTTGTACTTTTTCTGTAAATAATGCTATATTTGATAAAAAAGGAAGAATGTTAATCACCCTGTATATATTATGCAATCTTTTTACAGTTTTCATAAAAACACTTTCGTTGCACTTAACTTTAGATTTGCCGTTGTTACTGCGTCCAAGTTAAGAGCTGAGCATAAAAACAATAAATAAACATATGACAAACGTAATTGTAAAGAGTTATCCTATTAATAATTCATTGCGCAATAACTAACCGAGTGCCAATGAATGTATTATTCAAATGTACAGCATTTTAAATCGAAGCGAAGCCATGCCTTATTCCGTAAGGATAGCAACGTTACGGAATCATTATTTAATGTCTCTACAAGTACATCGTTAAACCGTAAAACCTAACTATAATATATTAAGGAAACCAAAGGACATTTTTCCGCATTTGCGGTTATGGATTTTTCGATAAGACAATAAATCGACCTACTATTTCGTTTTTTGGCGCATTATGGCTTTATCACACTAGCGATTTGCGAGCGAATTTTGTATGAAGGCGAACAAGCAGCGAGTTCGCCACGACGCTTATTTGTATAGAAAACTCGCTCGCAGATCGTAAGTATGATTATTGATAAGGCCCTTAGTCAAAGAACTAGGGACATTTTTAACTCCAATCGTCACTGACTTACTACTTAGAGACCTTAGAGTCGTGACATCCTGGAAACCAGGATATGTGACCATGATGATGATGCAGTGCAGAAAATTTACCATTGTTATTCAGTGGCAAATTTCAAGAGCTTTGTATCTATTTGTTCTATTTAGAATAACTGCCAGTGTCAGCGATTTATTTGAATTGTAATAAACTACTCTCACAGCACCTGTACTGATCTGCTTACATATTACTTGAGAAAAGAAACACTTCAGTTTATACACGGTCAATATTTCCTTGAATAATAGATTTTTTGTAAAATATACAACAGCCTTTTGACAGATCCTTTTCCTGGACGGAATTTCGATAAGGAACGATTCTATAAGTTCTAAGCATCTTGTTGGGGATCGTCCCGCCATTGGTAAACGGCGCCAACAATAATATCCTATCAGATGTATTGTTCAAAATACCAACAAGGAAAATAGTATTACTGCAGAAAAAGAAGCGGGAAAGAAGGGCTTGCCGGATGAGTAGGTATAGACGGATAGTGATACGAAGCCAGCAAGCCCTTTTCACGGCTAAGGTATGTATAGTGCTTTTCTCAAACAATGCAATGAAATAAAAAAATACACTTGATGAAACTTACTTTTAAGTGCTTTGTCCTGTCGATAAACTGTCTGTTTGAAAACTTCGAGCAGTATCACTGATGTTAGAAGAGTGTTAGTGTTAGCGTTAGAGAAAAGGCTATCTTACTTTTTACTTACCTCTGGAAACATAAAATTTACGTTTTTTAAATTGAGTAGCTAAAGCTAAACCAAAATTGTAAGAAGCACTGACATAACACTGACCTTATCGAAAAGTCGAATACCAGTTTTTTTGGTCATACGTCTATCCTATCCTATAATAATGACGCACGTCGTTGATAAACCGCATGCGCCGCGTCCGTTACAAACATGGCTTCGAACAGCTGTGCGCGCACCTGCGCCCGCGCAAGGAGCAGGACCAATGGCAGTTAGAAATTAGAACTTTAAAGTTGGAGCAACGAGTTCGGATTTCGCATTGCGAGGGTAACTCGTTTATAGGGAGAGTTTGGTAGGACCTTAACGTAAGGTGATAAAAATTGTTTCTGTAAGACTTTGGAATAGCTTTTTATGTGCAAAGAAATAGGGGAAGCAAAGCATTGTCAACTCGAGACGGAATATAATATTAAAGATGTAGGACATACATAAATCGTTCAATAAAAACCAGTCTCTAACAAATGACGACGATTGAGGACTTTATTGTATAATGTGGACAAAGTTATGTGAAACAATAGAAGTTCATTCACAATATTAACTCTACCCGTGATGCCCTGAAAACGACAACTAAATTACGACGTCTACTTACAAAATAAGCAGGAGGACTTAATTTCATTCGTGTACTCTTAGTTTTTGATCTAAAGTGTAAATAGATGAAACAGTACCTATCCTTATTTCAGATATAATTAAGCGTATTAAGCATGCAACACGAGTTTCATATCTCACTGTCAACTTGAATGCACAGTTAACTAATACTGGTGGTTATATATGTAGATATTTAACCTATTGACCGCCAAGCGGTCTAGCAATTTACCGTGCCACTGACGCCAGAGTAAAAAAAAAATGATGTGCCCCAAAATCAACAGGGATGGAAAAATACTTGTAGCGGTTAGAATTACAAAGTTTTTGAGCATTGAAATTTGGACGGCTGTGGCCGACGTGGCGTCAGGGGCACGATTTTTTGTTGACGGCCACAGCCGACTGTGGCGGTCAAAAGGTTAAATTGCGGTGCAATAAAGTGTCTTTAGTTTGATGTCGACTATACAACTTCAATCCTAAGCTCATATTTGCAAGTCCTGTCGGAACTTTATCTGTTATAGAGTTGGAAGTTTAACCGTGACGAGAGATTTCATTACGCGACCAAACTATGTCGGTTAACTCGTACATATATATCATGTTATTATTTAAGAGTTTGAACTTGAACCTCACCTTCATCCTCACCTTCCGTATTTTTTTCCCTCCATTATCTTTTGTATTAGATCGTCGTGTGTCGTATTAAATGGCCTATCATTTTCCGTTTTCCAGTCTCTATGATATGTAGTGTAGTATAATATGTCTTTTCTCTACCCTTTCCAATACTTCTTTAATTACCTTTTCACGACACTGCTCGAAAATGTGGTTATAGATTACCTGAATCCTGTACACAAAACTGCTTATATATGTTCATTTGTAAACTCTATATCTATGTTAGCTCCCAGCAGGGATCGATACCGGTATTCATGAAAACGCTCTAATTTCGCGTTTTTTTTTCGAATGTGAAAGGCTTGTGTTATGTAGAATTTCGTTATAGATATAGATCCTTGAAATTAGCCCACTAAAATATAAACATGTGTGATAATGAGCGAAAAACCGGAATTTAATAACGTTATTTTGTGCTATTTTGTATGGAGCAAAATAACGGTATCGATCCCTGGCTCCCAGCACGACAACAATGTTGGACCTTACGGTAACAGTTCGTATCTACATTTGAATTCCATAGTAAGATACGACTTTTTAGAAAATATTTCAGACTAATTTTCTCGGCCGGCTTAAACGACAATTAAACCAATCAAAGCCTAATCGTCTGCTGCATGTCAAATTGAATTGACCAATGGAAATGCGTCTTTTATGAGGTGTATTTTTTTCCTCAACTTATAAATACCCACATACGAGTTTATTTTTTGAAGTAAGATAACACTCCTCAGGTTTACTTTTTAATAAGTTTTTGTTAAAAAAGGTTTTACTCTGAAAATCATGAACATTTATATTTTAAAAATTAGTTATGGGGCGTAAAACAATTTTCTAATTTCTACAATTCCAAATTTTTCATCAAATTAACAGTTTTGAACAAATAAACACTTAATTACCTATACATATAAATATTGAGTCCATATTTTTTTTTATTTGGCTGAAAAGCTATGACTCCATTGCGATGAGATGAGATGCGCGCATGCGCTACGGAGCAGCCGACCATATTAAAAAAAAAAAAAAACAAAATGTATTGTTTAGTAAATATTTGTCGGAGACGGTCATGAGTACGGTAGCTCAACGAAGCCGGCGCGCCATCGGAAGGCGACAGTGGCGCCCCCTTGAACCTGTTTTGGCGCGCTAGACAGAGTCTTGGCGGTTCACTCAGCGAACGCCCACCGACACTTCACTCTGGGCCACCGTCGAGTGCACTACTGCCTTGGAACTGTCCCGTTTCGTTGTGCTATACCAAGTTAGAATCAGTAAAACGTTATAACTCAACAATACTGTGTTAATATTTTCTTCGGTTTCCGCGACTGTCACACATTTAAATAAAACAATTTAAACGGATTATATCGCGTATATTAATTATTTGAGCCTCCCTGACGTTTCAGTACCTTTACAGATACCGTTGTCAAAGGTTGACTGAGAAAAACACAATTTTCCTCTGTCAAAGTTACATTTGTGCAAACTACCCATTTTGTAAATATTAATTTAAAATAAAGGTGTTCATACATGCCAGATGGGCCTAATGTGTAAAGACAGTTACACATGTGCCAGAAGGGCATTTATTATTTATTTAAAATATCTACCAGCGGTTCACTAAAGGCTTACTGAGGAGAAAGAACCGCCAAAGAAAACTCCCAGATTGCCTTATTTATTACTATAAAATACTTTTAAACAAAAACTCTACATATACTACTTTTAACACTAATTTGTTTTACACCGTTCGAGGCCCAAGGCATCCAGTCTTGTGTCTTGCTTGATCCTTGATAAGATGTACAACAGGATCCCAAGCCGGTGGTAATGACAAACCATCTTCTCTATTGAAATTGGGATATTTTTTGATTTCAATAGCCTCGCGCAACATTCTGGGAAAATATCGTTTCTCTCTGGCAAGGATTGAAGTGTTATCAAACTTAATTGAATGGTTTGGTTTGTCCATGACATGCTCGCAGACTGCAGACCTGTTGCAACGACGGTGCTTGACATCGGCTACATGCTCCTTAACCCGTGTAGCTATACTACGGGTTAAGGAGCATGTAGCCGATGTCAAGCACCGTCGTTGCAACAGGTCTGCAGTCTGCGAGCATGTCATGGACAAACCAAACCATTCAATTAAGTTTGATAACACTTCAATCCTTGCCAGAGAGAAACGATATTTTCCCAGAATGTTGCGCGAGGCTATTGAAATCAAAAAATATCCCAATTTCAATAGAGAAGATGGTTTGTCATTACCACCGGCTTGGGATCCTGTTGTACATCTTATCAAGGATCAAGCAAGACACAAGACTGGATGCCTTGGGCCTCGAACGGTGTAAAACAAATTAGTGTTAAAAGTAGTATATGTAGAGTTTTTGTTTAAAAGTATTTTATAGTAATAAATAAGGCAATCTGGGAGTTTTCTTTGGCGGTTCTTTCTCCTCAGTAAGCCTTTAGTGAACCGCTGGTAGATATTTTAAATAAATAATAAATGCCCTTCTGGCACATGTGTAACTGTCTTTACACATTAGGCCCATCTGGCATGTATGAACACCTTTATTTTAAATTAATATTTACAAAATGGGTAGTTTGCACAAATGTAACTTTGACAGAGGAAAATTGTGTTTTTCTCAGTCAACCTTTGACAACGGTATCTGTAAAGGTACTGAAACGTCAGGGAGGCTCAAATAATTAATATACGCGATATAATCCGTTTAAATTGTTTTATTTAAATACTGTGTTAATTTAATAAAGACTATTGTGAGACTTTGATAACCTAGCTTACAGACCTCTGTGCCAGGAACTGTTATTTTGTGCTTCATTGTATAAGGAATAAATCAAGTTAATTGCATCCGTATTGTTTCATCTTGCTCGTAACTACCTCCTCGTCCACAACTATGTCGATTAGCTCATCTAATGTGCCACACCACACCGGCCATCCAGACCTGTCCCCGACATATTTAAATTAGTTTTGTAATGTGATTCATTTAAAAATGTTCACATTGACTCACGAAATAAATAATATTAGGAACGTATGTTAAGACTGCACCTAGCGAAATGTGAAAAAATAGGCAGTTGCCGTTAAGTAGTTAACGTCAACACTAATTGTTTAATCCATTTCTAAACTATATATTTAGCATTTCGAGGAATGTGTTAACAACTTCTCCGTGGAAAAATTATAAGATTATTAATATTTTACCCTTGAGAACTAAGTAAAGTTGTACGAAAATTGTAAAATCATAAGCAGGCGTTAAGTGTTTTTTTAGTCTTTAACAATGGAAATCTATTCTGATTTTCAGTTCAAAAAAAAGATGAATGTTTACATTACAATTTGTCCGCATCAAATATTTCAATTATTGTTAGGTATTTAAATGTCCAGATTTATCAAAAAGTGCTTTTAATTCTCCATACATTTTTACTATGGCGGCCGCGCGCCGATTTAAATACGCATTCCCCGCGCTCATGGTTCAGTCGCAAACGCTCGGCGCCCTCTTAATATTGCGCACCGTTACAATGACCCTTCAGTGTATAATGTATTGTAGGGTTGTTTACCTGAGTGTAACCTAGACTAAATGTTTAAATGTCTAAGTAATACGTAATATCTGGTGTAAGTACGTCGCCCCATATACATGTAGCCTCTGCCACAGATCTTTCACCACCACTAAAGGCCTGAACATACATTTCTCAAAAACACATAGGAATTGCATTAGTCAGAATCCAGTATCCCAAAGCAGTAGTTCTCATACCCCGCCTTCTTCATCTACAAGCACTAGTCAATCAGCTGTCCCATTCCATCTCCACATCAGTAGTTTGAAGAATAACATTTCAATAGTAAAAAGAATACCTCGTGGGGCCAGAATTACCGTCACCTCGCATCTTTCAAAAGTAATCGATAAATCGGGTAAGTAATCGGGTCGGCCTTCGAAATTTACTCGTTCATCTATTGCTTACTTTACAGCCTCTACAATAATGTACTATTTCAATACCCAAAAGATAGTTAAGTAAATTATGGAGGGGAATATATTGTCAATGTGACGATTGAAAGGTCAGTATTTTTGACTTATAAATATTGTTGACGTCAAACTACTCATACACTATGTAAAGTAGCGACAAATAAAACATCCTAATTCTCATATTATTTTTAACAGGCTCCGAGACTAAACCGATGAGTGAGAACTGACAAAAGTATCATAGATTGCGAATATAAGTATTCTTAGACTAATATTAGTGTACGCACGGCTTAAGCCGATCAAACAAAACCTTAGTGTCAAAGATCGTTGCAAAAATTGACGTTTCGGCGACGTTAACAGTTCGGAATTTTGCAGATAAAATACACCAATATGCTGTAGATGTCTGGCCAATTACAGTCTCACGCTCCCGCAAATTCTGCAATAAGTTAGTTACATATAAAAATAGTAGCACGAAGGTTCCTCTTGAAATCCAATAAACCCTTCTTATGCCACCTCCCACTCACTAAGATTCTTCTAATCTGACACACTTCGTTTCGCACTAGTGTTAGCTTAGCACGTAAGGGTGCGGAAAATGTGTACTTTGTCCACACACAAAATATAACGTTTTCACGTGCGTGACAACCCTTCATGAGGAAGGTTTACGAGTATATGTTGAGTAAATAGTTAGAGTAAATGATAGATTCGGGTGATTTGATTTTTTTGCGGATTCCATTATCGATCCTAGTATCTCTATCCAATAGGTCCTCTGTTATTCCGTTAAATATTGTTACTTATGACATAAAATTGTGTTCACATGCGTTAATCCCAGTCTTCCTTAAGTACGACGAAGAGCAAATCATTCACAACGTATTTTTTTTATTTAACAGTACAGTTGTACAAAAAGTGTGAATGCACTGAATGGGTTGTTTTGGGACAGACAACGTGCCTGAAAAGTATCTAGTTTATAGTAAAAACGAATATTTATGTGACTAGCTGTATCACTTACGATAAATCATTTAATATGACTTTAAATGTTGGGTGATTCTACAGGCGTTTCAAACGCCGTCAGTCCGCTGTCAAAAATATTGAAAGTATGAGCAACACCAAGCTGCAAACTTTCATACAGTGATATACTGAAACCGTACTTCTTACCATACTTAATCTAATTGAAAGCATATTATAGCCCGTTGCTGTGTTATATATGACAGCGGACTGACGGCATTTGAAACGCCTGTAGAATCACCCGTTTTTAGGGTTCCGTAGCCAAATGGCAAAAAACGGAACCCTTATAGATTCGTCATGTCTGTCTGTCCGTCTGTCTGTCCGTCCGTATGTCACAGCCATTTTTTTCCGAAACTATAAGAGCTATACTGTTGAAACTTGGTAGGTAGATGTATTCTGTGAACCGCATTAAGATTTTGATGCAAAAAGAAAAAAATATTAATAAATATTGGGGGCTCCCCATACTTAGAACTGAAACTCAAAAATATTTTTTTTCGTCAAACACATACGTGTGTGGTATCTATGGATAGGTCTTCAAAAATGATATCGAGGTTTCTAAAATATATTTTTTCTAAACCGAATAGTTTGCGTGACAGACGCTTCCAAAGTGGAAAAAGTTGCCCCCCCCCCCCTCTAACTTCTAAAATAAGAAAATGAAAAATCTAAAAAAAGCATATGATGTACATTACTATAAAAACTACCAACGAAAATTGTTTTGAACGAGATCTAGTAAGTAGTTTTTTTTTTTTTTTATATATAATATAAATCGTAAACCGTTTCATTAAATCAACTCAAATATAAAAATAAACAAAAGGCCTTTAATTTCATAAATCAATGGTACGGAACCCTTAGTGCGTGAGTCCGAACCGCACTTAGGCGATTTTTTTTTTGTGTGTAAAATTTAATTTTTTACAATAAATATCTGAAGATAATAGTGAACAGTTTTCAATAAAGTTATGAATGCCCTTCTAACACATGTGTGACATTAGGCCCATCTGGCATGTATTACACCTTTATATTTTTTTTTTGGTCATATTTTCAAAAAGGGTAGTTACACAACTTTGACACAGAAAAAAAAAAACAGTCAATCTGACAACGGTAAGTGGAAAGTTGTCGAAACATCAGGAAGGATTAAATAGTTAATATACGCGATATAATCCGTTTACATTGTTTTATTTAGATGTCTGATTCAAATTATTCCGCAGAAGAAGGCGCCCTGCGACGAAGCCGCTATTTACCTGCTACATTAAATACCCAAACTACGCATACGCATTTCATCTAATATCGTTTGTCCTTCATTATGCATTCCACTAATGAAGTTTCATCAACACACCCCGTAAACGACGGAATGCAAGGTCGCACCCCATGGCTTTACCAAACTCCAACCTTGGCCCTTTCATAATCCACATTCCACATACGCAATCCTGCATAATCCCGTGGGCGAAATGCTTTTAATAATGAAATGATTCTCCAGATCTTTTGTTCTTGGAATAAGATATGAATGGAGATGTCGCGAGATATGCCGATACTTGGCATGCATGAGAGCTGAGCAAGCAATCGCTGCGTGTTTGTGCATAATTAAAGGTAAGTGTAGCTGGAAACTTACACTTGAGGCTCTTTCGACGATTCGTTTGTTATTAGGCATAAATGTAACTGATAGGACAGAATTGTAATTCGTTATTCTTCTTGTAAAATCCTTCTATCGAAACTGACGGTAAACGCGTCCGAGGCATCCATCAAAACTATCGATCGAACCAAAAATTGGGCCATAGGTCCATTGTTTGCACAAGTAATCATGAAACGCTTTTCATGATAATGGCCTTCTGACATGTCACGGTCACGGAGTTTTCTATTTTTCCCCTGTCAATATCAGAACGTTGCATAATTCCTTGGGCTTTTATAAGATACATGCAAAAGAAACATCTGTAGAATTTAATAGTGACAACCTTTATGCAGCTTGATAAAGAGCTGCAATGCACAATGCAAGTTTCGTCCATTTCAACATTATTCATGTTCATGTGATATGACTAGTCAGTGTGTGGAAGTTAGTAGCCTATATCTTTAAAAAAAGACTCGAGCTTTTTTTTGTTCTCATCATAATCGGTTTGATATTTACCATGAACAATTACTTTGGCATTTATATTATTAGAAAGTATGGGTAGGATACTGCTTGAATCGTATGCTATAAAATAATGACAGAGTCCAGACCCAACATCATTGCTGTAACGATGTTATCAAATCAATTTATAAAGTGGTTATATGATTCTGTATTAGCGAAACTGGGGCAAACGCACACGCATCTTACATCAGAAGCATCGTATCGTCATCGACTATAATAACACATGGTAACTATACCATGTTACTGGTAAAAGACAATAGGAGGCAATCAAATTGGCCTATTTCCATTCAGCAATCGTAACCTACTCGTTCTCGTAAGACTAGTCCACTAGAGATGTGATGAGCTGAGTAACTAAAGATATATTTTGATCCGAATGTATTTCATTATGAAAACCATAAAAAAACACATTATACATAGGATTACATTGTTGAAGCAAAGGATAATCACACACCCTTTGCGTCCATATTGGAAATCCTTTCATTATTACACGGACTGAAGGCCAAACACTTCAACGCACTCCGAAATGAATTGGTCGGAAATGTAGCACTGATGGAACATTTTGTCGGTTCCTTCGAGTGGGGTGGAAATGGCGGACTTTGAATACTGTGAAGGTTCTGCTTCACTGTTGGTGCTATATGGCCACCGACATAAAAGTAGAGTTGTAAATTGTATGTTTATATTTAGAATAAGACGTGTGACATCCGTCAATAAAATAAAATGTAGTAGTTAGTTATCGTGTGGCCTCTGGGCAATAAACATCTTCAAGAAGTACCTTTGCTCTACTTATTCTTCATCTGAAGCTTATCCCCCGGCAGTCGCCACACTTGGTGGAGTCTGCGAAATTTTTAACTAGAGACACGCGAGTATTGAAAGTTTCCCCGCTCCCAATTAATTTTGTCCACAGATTCTCAGGCAGCTGTGAAAATTACGCACTGAAAGCGTACGGTTTGCATAACAGCCGGACAGAAGCGAAGCGGTCTATATGCGCACGAAGCACAACAAAGAATAAGTGCACAATTGTGGTATTGTATGTAAAGGAGCGAGTTCGACAGACGGGTGAAGTTGACGAATCACCCATTATCATTTTTCATCCCATGCGATTATAATCTATTTGTGCATATAATTTGTTTGGATTTCATACGAAAATGGAAACAAACACTTTTAATGGCTTATCTGACGTCGATGACTTTATTTTTCAATTCAAAATTTTGGCCCAAGTGAAAAAATATGAACCAGCACAATCACAAGCGGCAATCGCAGCGTATTTATCGGGACCTGCGTTACAATTTTATAAAGCTAACTATGCGACTTTCACATCATTCGAAGATGTTTTGACAAAGTTAAAAAACGAATTCCCGTCGAGCCAAAATTATGTACAAAATTTTTATTATCGTCACCAAGAGGCTCATGAATCACCAATAATATTCTATTATGCTCTAGAAGCACTGGCATCTAAGGCTGGGAACATAGCAGAAGCCGATTTCATAATACATTTTATCAAGAATCTACATGACAGCGCTAAATTTTTCTTTACAACGTCAGCGATCAACACCAAGGCAGAGCTAAAAACGGCTATTCATCGGTACAATGAATATCATTCGCAAGAACAAAAATCTTCTGTAGTCATCCCCATCAACGAAACTCCATATACATTGATACAGAGCCAGCAGGGTGAACAATCAATTTCACCAATAAATATTTCATCCCGAAATGTGTCTACGGCACCCCAATCAGCATTTTCTACACCGATACCAGTACATACGCCGGTACCAGCTTACGCAACGCTGACCAACGATCAGGCGGTGAACACGCCTGTGAACCGAAATTATCCTGCCTATAATTTCAGACAAAGAACACAGCAAAATTACCGTGGCAACTACCAAGGAAATGCACCTTCAAGATCAACATACCGGAATGAAGAGAATCGCCCAAACGCGGATGGACGGCGCGGGACCGGAGCGGCGCGGCGTTGAACACACTACGCTCCGATACTAATACAGGCAATAATGAACCTTTATATAATAGGTCTTATATAAATGTAGAAATATTTAATGATAACTATCTAGCTCTGATAGATAGTGGAGCAAGCGTTTCTTGTATTAGTCTGTCTATTATCAAAAGTTTGAACATTAAATTTAATGATAATGATAGAATTTCTTTGAAGATAATCGGTGGCAAATTTGTTTGTACTGAGGGTTCAGTACAATTAAATATAATTGTAGATAATGTAGTATTTAATCACATATTTAACATTATTGACATCAATTCTGACCAAATCATCATCGGTTATGACTTTTTGGTACAGAATGGTGCCAACATTGATTTTCAGAAAAATATAATATGTTTACGTGGAAGATTTACCACGACATTGGTAAATAATATAAGGAAGGAACCGAGAAAACCAATGCTACTGCAAGAATCAAATAAACAAGGCATCCGATGTGAAACAGTATTTTTTGCAGAAGAGAATAAGGATAGTATACAAATTGGCAAGGAGTTGAACAATTCTCAGCAGCAGCAACTACTGACATTATTAAATAAATATGAAGATAGATTTGCCTACAGTCCTTCGAATCTAGGGGCATACAACGGATATAAAATAGACATCGAAACGACTGATGAAGTACCAGTACATAAACCGCCATATCGAATGTCCGAGAAACAGAAGCAAATTATTGAAGAACAAGTTCAAGAAATGCTCAAGAATGACGTAATAGAACGTTGTCAAAGCCCGTACGCATCACCAGTTGTGATTGTGGAGAAAGCAGATGGGAAACCAAGGTTTTGTATAGATTTCAGAAGCTTAAACAAGAAAATTAAACCAGATGCATATCCAATACCGCGCATTGAAGAACTATTGACGTGTCTAGAAGGCGCACGTTTCTTTGCTGAACTGGATCTAAATTCAGGATATTGGCAACTATGTCTCGGAAAAGGCAAAGAAAAGACAGCTTTCATTTGTCAATCAGGTCTATATTCATTTAAAAAATTACCCATGGGATTGATAACAAGTATGGCTCATTTTCAGAGAGCAATGGACACAGTTTTAGCGGAAATGAAATACAAGAATGTTTTGGTATATGTTGACAACATCATTGTGTATGCAAAGACATATAAAGAGTTTTTAACAGCTTTGGAAAATGTTTTGCGAAGATTTCAGAAGGCAAATTTAACTTTGAAGCCGACGAAGTGTAAAATTGGGTTCACAAGCTTAACAGTATTAGGACATACTGTGTCGAAGGAAGGGATTGGTCCCGACATGGAAAAAGTGAAGGCAATGCAAGATGCAAAGCCACCATCCAACTTAAAGGAACTAAGATCAGTATTAGGTCTATTTTCGTATTACAGAAAATTTATTGACGGATTCGCTAAAATAACATTGCCTCTGACAGAATTGACGAAGAAAGGACGTAAATTTGAATGGTCAACAGAAGCGCAAAAGGCCTTCAATATAATGAAAAACAAGATTTGTGAAGCTCCAATACTCAGATATTTCACAACAGATGAAGATGCGACAACGAGATTGTATATAGATGCATCTGATAAATCTTTGGGAGCATGTATTATGCAAGGCAAATCAGATCTACGGCCAGTAGCATTCGCTTCGAGGAAATTAAGCGACGCAGAAAAACGTTATACAATAACGGAGAAAGAATGTTTAGGCCTTATATGGGCCTTATCATATTTTAAACAATATTTATGGGGCATGGAATTTGAAGTATTTACGGATCACAAGAGCCTGGTATGGTTACGATCACGTAGAGACATGAATGGACGTTTGGCGAGATGGGCTTTAGCTATACAACCATGGAATTTTAAAATAATCCATTGTAAGGGAAAGGATAATATTCATGCAGATTACCTAAGCAGAAATCCCCTCTACAATGAGGAAAAACCAGAAAAGAATATCACACCGAATCAGGACGACTTATGTTTGTATAGCTTTGAAAAAATAGATTTATTACAGAGACAACAGGCTGACGAGGAATACAAAAATATATTTGAAAAGTTATCAAATATGAACCAATATAAAGGTTATCACACAAAACGGAATATTTTATGCAAGAAAGTATGGGTTAATAACCAGCTGAAAAGTGTCACAGTTTTACCAGAAAGTTTATTTACAGAATGCATGGCAGAATTACATGATAACACATGGAGTGGAGGACATTTTGGCTTATTTAAAACTCTAAGAAAATTCAAGAATCGCTATTATATTCCAAATGCAGAAAAGAAAATAGAAAATTACATAAAATCCTGTACAAAGTGTCAGGAAAAGAATATTTTACACCAGAGGGCGCCACTGCAAAATGTGAAGATTCAAAACTTTGGTCATCGAATAGCAATGGATGTGCTTGGCCCATTCTGCAAATCAAAGGACGGACATAGATATGTCATTGGGGCTATAGAATACATGAGCAAATTTGCCATTTGTAAAGCAGTACCTAGAGTCACAGCGGAGATTATCGCACAGTTTATTGTCGAGAACATATTCTGCACCTTCGGGGGCATCGAATCAATAATCACAGATCGAGGTACAGTCTTCACTTCAAAACTGGTGCAAAATACAGTAGAAGAGTTTGGTGGTCGACTTCTTCATACGACGGCATACCATCCACAGGCGAATGGCTTAATAGAAAGATTCTTCAAGACATTGACAACAGCCATGTCAAAATGTATACAAGAAGATCAGAAGGACTGGTCGTCAGCATTACCAAGAATTGTCTTCTCATACAATACTTCAGTTCAAGCATCTACAGGCGTCGCGCCATATCATATAGTTTTTGGAAGGGAGCCATATTTTAATCAAGATTTGAAACTAAGAATTCATGAGGAAGAACAAACTACATTAAAGAAGAAAATGAACTACATACAAGATTTATCAGAGAAAGCAATGAAAAATATTGAAAAAGCTCAGCGTTCACAAAAACTACAATATGACAAGAAGACAAAATCAGTTCAATATGAACCTGATGATTTGGTCATGATTATAAAACCAAGACGGTTGACTGGAAGAAGTTTAAAACTTTGTAGATTATTTGTAGGACCATATAAGATTGTTCACCGATTGTCTTCATTGAATTATGTGGTACAAAAACTCACTCCTAATGGTCGTGCCAAGAACGTGATAATTCATGTTAACAGATTAAAGAAATTCTTTAATCGTTAATCCTAATTAATATAAACAGTTCTATATATTTCTAGGGTGTAAATAATAAAACTATTATTTTTCAGAAATTTTTAATTCAGGCTGACTGTACAAGGATGCAGTTGTGTTTGTTGCATTTGCAAATGTCACTGTTGTAAATATAATTTAATTTCTTTCCACAAGATATTAGCTGCATTTCTAAGATATTTCTATAGGAAATTCAATTTTTAATTACTTGCACTATAAATTTATTGCATTTTGAATTGATTGCACTTTTAATACCTTTGCTTGAAATAATTTTAACTTATTACTTTCACAGAGTTCCAATAGTTTATTATTACACTTTATTTCCAGCATTTTAATTTGTGTATACTAATATGTTTTTCTTTGTCATGTAATCCAACACTGCAAGGGCCATAGCTGTCCCAGTTCCTCGGGATTTCAGCTGCTGGTGTGACTGAATGCCTCACGCATTCATCCTCCAGGGGCGGCAGGAGCATGAGGTCTTGGCTGTGGTGCCAAGGACTTCATGTAGCCTGCATCGGGCCGGCTGCAGACTGAAGATTGTTATTTTTGTTTTTGTTTGTTGTTGCGTCTGCGTTAATTTAATAATTTTTAAGTCTCAATAAAGTTAACTTTCGTTTCGTGTCTTATTAATGATTGGTTTTTCGACAGTGACATAGCATTTTGACATGTCAATACGACGTGTACTGCTTTGGTCTATGGTCGTAAAATCAATTATGAGGTTATAATTTATTTTTATTTAAGTTTGGTAAAAATATTTGGAATAAAGTAGAAATATTTATTCCAGATATTTATTTAGGATAAAAGGTATTGGTTCGATGGTACAGATTTCTGGGGCATATTTAATATATATGCGCCAGGATTCTAATATAAAGATAGTGATAGACGGTTGTCACTATTTGTTAGTTCTGTATGGATGTTTGAGACAAGTGTCATAGACAATGTGTCAGGCATCTAATATAAGGGCAGTGACATATCGTGGTACAATTGTTTGGAGCATGCGACGTGTGTCATATGTCATACTCCAGGCAGTTAAGGTTAGAACATTCGTAACAATTAAGTCGAGTGTTGTGTTTAAGCCGGTGTTACACCAGGCGATTGAATTGCTAAAACCTGTCATTTTTAATTTTGTATCGAATGATCTATGCTTTAGTATAGTAAGTCGAATGACAGTTGGGGTAGTGAAGTTGGTGCCTTGCCTATTTAGCAGGTTTTTGTCAAGGCGAAGCCAGTGTCAGACAACATGTCAGGATTACGTAACATGCCATAGGCTAGTGTCTGCTCATGTCCTGACCCTGGTTATCTCTTAGCAAGAGACCATCTGGGTATAAATGTATGGGTATCCCTGCATAGGTAGGGAACTATTATGTGTTAGGCAGGAGTAGTTCTGTCTAGTGTCTATATAATAAAACGAATGTCCCTCGTTTACCCCGAGACGGCGGGAAATGTGAAGGTTCTGCTTCACTGTTGGTGCTATATGGCCACCGACATAAAAGTAGAGTTGTAAATTGTATGTTTATATTTAGAATAAGACGTGTGACATCCGTCAATAAAATAAAATGTAGTAGTTAGTTATCGTGTGGCCTCTGGGCAATAAACATCTTCAAGAAGTACCTTTGCTCTACTTATTCTTCATCTGAAGCTTATCCCCCGGCAGTCGCCACAATACCTACAGAATTGATCTCCGATATTCCGAGTGTTTGCGTTCGGTTTCTGTAATTCCATTAATGTGTAGAATAAATACAGGATGTTTTGGTTGCTAGGTAGTTCGTTTGAAATTTTATGTAATATTTACATATCAGTGTTTATTTGTGTTATCAGAAATTAACTGTGGGAATTAAGTATCCTATGTTTGAATTGAACCCAAATTCTGATTGATCTTATCTTTTAGCATCATTTTATCAAAATCCGTTGAAGGTTTTATGCTTTATTCAGTATCGACGGCTGGATCTCACTTTGATCTACGGGGTATGATCAAATATTTATAACGAGCTCGTAAATATATTGTTGCTATAGGTAAGTTTGTACCTACGCAAGCTGATACATGATTATTCCCTTTATTCATCTTAAAGCTTAGGCCAGGTTTTTTTACAATAAATTTATATAAAAAGTAAAATACAATAAAGTAATTACAAGATATAAATACATTATAAAAAAACGTAACCTAGGGTGCCGCCGGCAGCGGGGCAAGGCCCTGGCTACCGGTGGTTAGGGCTGCAGAGAGAGGAACCTCCTGACGATGCGCGCCGCGTCCAGGAGTGCCGTCTTCTGTATCTGGCCCTTGATCCAGCCATCTAGCCAGAGTCTCTTAAGATGTTTGTCGAGACTCTTCGCTATAAGACCGTTCGCCGAAGCGACTATCGGGACAATGATCGTCGAGTCAAAATCATAGTCACAGTCAGTCACATGGCGGTCACCTCGTCAGCCAAGTCAAGGTACTTGCTAAATTTGTTCTTCTCTTATAATTATAAATATACGACATCCGAAATGAGTATGCGGACCGAAATAATTTGAAGGAATTTAATAAAACGAGCATAACTGACAGTCACTGAGGCGATAAAATATAATCTCTATAAGCATGTTGCACAGTCTTTTATGAACCCCGATTTTGTTTCATCTGTTTTTTATTGTAAAAATTGATAATTTGAATCATTTGAAGTACTAGACTGAAACTCCGCGATCGATCCGAGCTTTAGTTTTTGAGAAAACAGGAAGCAAAGTCGGCCGGATAACCGGGCACTAGAATCACGAAAACCATTATAAAAAATAAACTGGACTACCTAATTGAGATTTGATTTATTGTAATGTTTACACACATAATAAGGAATAATTACTCCTATTTTGGTTTTTCTAATGTGGATAGGTTACGAAATATTACCATTTTTGTCGTTTTTCGTTTTTAATTTTTATCTCAAGCATAAAGCTGTATTAGATAAAGTTCTCTATACAGTATAATCCTTACACATGCCTCTATCGATCATATTTAAATCACAATCTAATTCCGTTTTATCCAGGAGTTGCAAGCATTTTAAGTTTTATCCGGATTTTTTCGAGCTAGGGTTGTCACCTCGTCTAAAAATATATTCTATTTATTTTGACATTATTTTTCATTAACTCGTGGGGATCCCACTACTAGGAAAGAGGCTATTTCAAATCAAGTAAGTATATAATGTTCGAATATTTAGAAATTTTACGTGATTTTGTTAGAGACATTATTTTGTTTAAGTATAAATATAATTAGAAGAAAATGTTCAACCAGTGTTTTCGAGGGTTGATTAAGAGAAATATAGGTAAGTTGTTTTAAACGGAGCTCAAAAAGTCAGGATGGTGAGTTTTTGTTTATTTATTAGTTAAACGCAGTTTAAAGGGAAAAGGCATACAACATTCAGGCAGGATTTCATCACTTTTATTCCCAGAATTACGCTTATTCTCAAATAGTAATGTAAAATAACTGTGGACTTTTGACATTACTATCCGAAAATAAGCGTTATTTCGGTTTCGTTAGAAAATTTCTGAAATCCAGCCTGATTATTTCATTCGATTCGTTCAGCTCGGAATTAACAAAGGCAGTTTTTTCAGTTTTGGCAAATTATATCAAACCAAAAGTAATGTCATTTTTGTTTAGAATTCTTTCAACTAAAATCGTTGTATTTGCTATTAAAATTTTTGACTAATCCACTCTTTTTATGCCTAGAGCTTAAGCTCTATACCTATCAATAAGTTTTCGATGAAATGCTACATGTAACTTGGGAAGGAGTCCACCCTCGTAAGGCGAAAAAACAAATAAAAGTCCATTACCGGCAAAAGCAGTAAATCTCATAAAACATGTGGATGAACAGGTGATTACAGCTGCCATGATGTCGGATGAAATTGAGGATGAGAATTTAATAATTTTAAATGAAGATGACGATTAGATCGCGTTCCAGATAAAAAATCATAAGTTGGGTTTTATCCGGATAACAAAGGTGGCAACCCTGACCAAAACTATAACAATGCTTGCAACTCCTGGATAAAACGGAATTAGATTGTGATTTAAATACGATCGATAGAGGTATGTGTAAGGATTATCCTGTATAGAGAACTTTATCTAATACAGCTTTATGCTTGAGATAAAAATTAAAAACGAAAAACGACAAAAATGGTAATATTTCGTAACCTATCCACATTAGAAAAACCAAAATAGGTGTAATTATTCCTTATTATGTGTGTAAACATTACAATAAATCAAATCTCAGTTAGATAGTCCAGTTTATTTTTTATAATGGTTTTCGTGATTCTAGTGCCCGGTTATCCGGCCGACTTTGCTTCCTGTTTTCTCAAAAACTAAAGCTCGGATCGATCGCGGAGTTTCAGTCTAGTACTTCAAATGATTCAAATTATCAATTTTTACAATAAAAAACAGATGAAACAAAATCGGGGTTCATAAAAGACTGTGTGTTGTTATATAATCTGCGTTTAAGTGCACATCAGTCTAATTAGTTAATAATGTTTACAATTTTAATTGTAAATATTTATACGGGATATTAACAAAACGACTTTATCTAAAGCGAAGCTTTTTCGTCGTCGTCTTAATATAGGATATATTTAAAAACAAATCATTTTGTGAGTCGGTGGCATATCAACAACATAGGCATGGATCCCAGCCATAATAACGAAATGGAGAAGGCTCCATGATTTTAGATAATACCTCTAAGTAAAGCCTCTATAGTACCGTATTTTCCGCAAGTCACCGCAGCAGGGACTGGAAAGATTTAAGGTGGGCATCGATTGGCACGCACCGAAGGACGCGCCTCGACCCAAGGCTCAAGCCACCTTAATTCCTTATAATACATATTCTTTAACAATCCTTTGTAACGTTGACAACGTGAAGAGCAGTAGCTGGAGATTTAAGGTGGGCATCGATTGGCACCGAAGGACGCGACCTCGACCCAAGGCTCAAGCCACCTTGATTACTTTACGTATTCTTTAACAATCCTTCGTTACGTTAGAATGCTGAACATGGTGCAAGAAATTTTATGAGAATTATGTATATGAGATTATTTAAACAAAGGTGAAAGTAACGTCTTAAGGCCGGTTAGCCATGTTTTGTAAACACATTTTATAAGACTCAATGTATCATTTTAAGGAACCGGAGTAATGTCGGACGACGCGGTTGGCTCAGTTTGTAAGCACCTGCCTACTGAGCCGGCGGTCCCGGGTTCGAATCCCGGCCAGGGAAAATATTTGTGTGATGAACTCGAATATTTGTGCTTGGGTCATGGTTGTTCTATGTATTTAAGTATATATTTATCTATTTACCTCAATATTCTTTGATATGAGTAAGGCTTTCGATTTTGTCGCACATGATCGCCTACTAGAAAAATGTGAAATGTATGGTATACGTGGCTTGGCATTAAATTGGATAAAAAGTTATTTATATAAGCGCACACAATCTGTTGAAGTAGAAAATATAAACGATAATCGTGTAACATATTATTCAAAATCACACTATAAGGAAATCGAAACAGGGGTACCTCAGGGTAGCGTATTAGGACCCCTTTTATTTTTATTGTACATAAATGATTTACCTATGGTCACCAGACATCAATGTATACTATTTGCCGACGATATATCTGTAATTATTCCTTGTGATGAGATTGAACTTTATAATTTTGACATAAATAATACAATTAATGACATTATAATTTGGATGGAAATCAATAATCTACAGCCTAATTTAGAAAAAACTAGATATGTACAATTTTATAATCGTAAGGGTAACGTGGACATTAATGTAAAATATAAAGATGAACACATAACAGAAACTGATAACATCACGTTCTTAGGCGTGTTATTAGATAAAAACTGCAGCTGGAAGCCACAAATAGATATAATATGTACTAAGATTAATAGATTTGTTTATGTTCTCAGAAGATTAGCTTCATTAGTAAATAAAAACACAGCTCTCACTGCCTATCATGGCTACGTGGCGTCAGTATTAAGGTATGGTCTGTTGTTGTGGGGCAACTCATGCGACATAAATAGAGTGTTTGTCAGTCAAAAAAAATGTGTGCGAGCTATCTGTGGAGTCCCACCGCGTACTTCCTGCAAACCTCTGTTCAAGGATCTCCAAATACTGACTTTAACTTCTATGTACATCTTTGAGGCCTGTAAATTTATCAAGTTACATCCCGAACTATTTCTAGAATTAAGGAAAGTATGTCAATTTAACACCAGATATCCAGATAAGTTAGTACTACCAATCACATACAAAACTAAACTTTGTAGCAAAAATAGTTATGCAATGGCAATCAAAATTTATAATAATTTACCAAGTGATATAAGAAAACTCGCTCTAAAACCATTTACATCTGCGTTGCAAAAGTGGTTAGTAAATAAATGTTTCTACTCAATACAGGATTATTTTGGAAACTAAGGCGTATGTAGTTATAGTAAAATAATGTGTAAATTTAAGTGTCTAGATCTAAGAATAAAAATTTGCATGCCCAAGTAGTTGGCGAGATATGCTGATCCACTGCCATATGTAACTAAGATCTTTATTGTTTACCATGTCTCTAGCAAAAAAAAAAAATTTCATTTTCATTTTTAAATTTTCATTTTCATTTTTCATTTTCATTTCATTTTAATTTTCATCTATATAAGTACGTACATATACCTATCGTCGTCGAGTACCCATAACACAAGCCTTCTTGAGCTTAATTTGGGACTAGATCGATTTGTGTGCGGTCGTCCGATTTTTTATTTATTTATTTATTATCGGAGTGATAGACTTCGCTGGCTCGGTTACTTACTAAGAATGGTAGAAGATCGAGCAACAAAAACATAGTTGGGGCGACCAACCGGTCGTCAACCGTTTGGTCTCCCCAACTATGATTTTTTGTTGCACGTTCTTTAACTATTCTTGGCCGACTGGTTGGTCGCCCTTAGAACCGCTGGGGAGACAGGGTCGAGGTGAATCTGTCTAAGCTTCAAGCCGAAAACTGGCGAAAAACTGCACAGGATCGGGACAAGTGGCGTTAGATCTCGAAGGCGAAGATCTTTTTTGAGTCACTGAGAAAAGGTGATTTAGTGAGCTAATAGCGTTTCCAAATACGAAGGTAGGTATATACATAATCGAAAATCCTCTGTCACAATAAATGACACCTATCAGTAAAGTTTGTACGACGGTGACCTATCTTTGTGACAGGGTTCTACGGTAGTACGAATTACTCTTGACTATACCTCAACGAGAAAATTATGTAAATTAAAACTTAGTTATTTATCAAGGCTGAACCAACAATATTAAAGTTCACGGAAATTATGTACGGACACTTTAATAAAATACAGATTTCAACCTTATTCCTTAGATTTAAGTTCCCAAAATGTTTGTTACCTAATTGTAGAAGTACAGCTACTAAGGTCGACCGCACTCCTGATTTAGAGTTCAGAGTCGAAATTCTGGAAATAGATTTAATAAGGAAAGTTTTGGAGAGGCTATGGAACCTGAGCCGTTATTCAACAAAGCATTGCGATTTCCCAATTTAGCAATATTTTGGATATCAGTTATACCAGATATATACCTAGTTAAATTACCGATCTTTGCTGTTAGAGTTAAGTAGTACAAAAGCGCGTCGACTTCACCGAAAAAATACGAAAGGCGGAGATTTGCACCTTGGCTTTGGTTATGAAGCTCTGGTCTTATTGCCATGTTATTAACACCACTGTTAAACGGAGCACGTGATCACTGTTCAAATATTTGTAGCCACCTGAGTTTCATAATGGGATCACATCTCATTAAGTAACAGTTGCATAAACTACTATTATATCACTGAATTGCTATTTTCACATAGTAATCTTGATACACACCACACGACAGTCACTGACTGACGACTGGACTATCCTGTACAGTGTACACAAGTTTCCAATAGATTCGACTATTTTTTCACGATCTTTATATCAACTTGAACCTCAATATTCTAAGGTCACGATCTTTATACCAACTTGAACATCAGAAGAACTGTAGGCTTAACTTACACTTAAGTGCCGCTTCATTGACGATGAACAGACATCAGGGCCGACATGTGGCTTGTGATTATGAATTAAGAAGAAACCATTAACGTTAATTAAACGAAGGGGCGATCGTGAAACTGTAACGATGCCCAGGATATTGTTTAAAGACAATATTGAGAATATCTTAAGGTAGGCATCTAATAGAAACATATTATTATAGGGCAAAAGTCAACGGGTATACTCGACGCCACGTAGCTTGGCAATAGCGACCAATGACTCCTCCTACCATGAAACTCAATTTCTAATAACGACACTTTTGTTTGTTCCCCGTAACGACCATTTTTACTTTTATTGCTACACCGTGGTAGAGGGTGTCTGGGCGTGGAGGGAGCGGACCCGCTACCACGGTGTAGCAATAAAAGTAAAACCGGCCAAGAGCATGTCGGGCCACGCTCAGTGTAGGGTTCCGTAGTTGCTCATCCTTCACAATAAACTGCTGTTTTAAGCCCGAGGTTTAAGTTAAGACAGATTTTAAGCTCTATAAAAAGGTCGTAAACGCCCTAGAAACTGTAATCACTTATTACCTTCTGGAAGTCAACTTACGACCTTTTAAAGAAAAAATATGAAATTTGGCGATAACTCAAAAACGGCTTGACCTATTTTGTTCAATATAGTTTTCATTGAAAGTACTTTTTAACATGAATTTTTCCATATTTTTTTGACTTGTGGTTCAAAAGTTAGAGGGGGGGGACACAATTTTTTTTATTTTCGGAGCGAATATTTACAAAACTACTGACTTTATCAAAAAGTAATGTTTGAAAACCCCTATTATTTTCAAGAGACCTATTCAACGACACCCCACACACTAGGGTTGAAACGAAAAAAAAAAATCACCCCCACTTTAGGTGTTCGAGAGGTACCCGAAAAAAAAATTTTTTTTTTAGTTTTTATTTTACCGTTTTGTCGGCGTGATACATACACATACTCATACCAAATTTCAGCTTTCTAGTACTAATGATCACGGAGCTAAGCCGCGGACGGACGGACAGACGGACAGACGGACAGACGGACAGACGGACATGGCGAAACTATAAGGGTTCCTAGTTGACTACGGAACCCTAAAAATGGTCGTTACGGGGAACAAAAAATAGTGTCGTCATTAGAAATTGAGTTTCATGGTAGGAGGAGTCATTGGTCGCTATTGCCAAGCTACGTGGCGTCGAGTATAGTAAGTAGGGTTGCATCTGGTTCTGGGTTGAAGGGCAGCCAGAAGGGCTACTCCGTTGTTCAAAATTCGTTTAGTGCCATCCCTCTCGATCTCCTGTCAAAGTATATTTGGGTGAGCGGGACGGCACTATACTACGGTCGAATTTTGAACATCGGAGCAACCCTTCAGGTACCTACACCTCTAGCACAACTATGGAAATGCGACTCTTTCTCGCGCGAAATATACAATCTATTTCTTTTTTACAGTATTGTGAGAGAGTGACGGGTGATGCTATGTCGCGCGACAAGAGTCGCGAACCATGGTTGTGCGGGCAGTTCAGTCTTTACTAAACGAGGGCACATGCGGCCCGTGTCCAGGGCCCAATCCGACATTACAGATGCGGTTTCTATTACCCCGTAAAAATAAACCTTGTCTATGGTAACGTGAGCCCCTACTTAGGGCTGCCAACCGTCCGGGTTCCCCCGGATTTGTCCTAGTTTAGAGGCCGTCCAGGGGGGGTTTTCAATAAGTGTCCGGGGAAAACCCGGACAACTTTTAAGTGAATGAGAAATAAAGCGATTGTTTTTTTCATTTCATTATTTTCGGACACGTCCGGGGAAGAAATGCGATTTACGCAAAATGTCCGGGTTTTTTCTTTATCCGGGGTCGGCGAATTTAGAGATAGCAGCCCTAGTGTAGCATAACTGACACGCGACTCTCTGTAGCGCGACAAACAAACAAAAAACAAACAAAAATTATTTATTTTCAACAGAGTTTACAAAGTTGTCGAATCCTCCTTTTATTTTAAGTTAAAAACTTGACAAACACTACCTGTCACTTTCCTATCAGTATAGTGCGAGCAAGACAGGTGACGCTGAGTCGCACGACAAGCGAAGTCGCGGTAGAGATACGTTAGCCCTGCAGCTGTCTGTCTGTCTATCCCTATGTATGCTTAGATCTTTAAAACTACGCAACGGATTTTGATGCGTTTTGTTTTAGTAGATAGTGATTCAAGAGTAACTTTTATGTATAATACATGCATAATTTATCAGCATTACACCCGTGCGAAGAAGCCGGTAGTACTCAGCAGTTGAAAAGTGAGAAAAGTTCAATCCAACATTGGGCATTTATACGAATCCTAACCTATCTTGTAGCATTTTTTTAACTTTTTCCGTGCACGTGTAATAAGCATGTGCGCGTAATTACTAATAAGGTATATCGACGCTAAATCGCCTATTGGGAATTTACTATAAAATAAATCCTAGTCTTTACTAATTATTAAATTGCGTTTTACTTATTGGGATAAATTAAAACAGCAAAAAACTTGAATGCACAATAGGTAGCTTACCTAAATGTTTTACCCGACTGCCGATATGATATTTATTATTAATTTTGAATTTTTCTTCCAGTACAGATGAATGTTCCTTTTTATAATTTTAATTAGTATTTAAAGAAGTAAAGTAGGTATATACTTTGGTATTTTTAGGGTTCCGTAGTCAACTAGGAACCCTTATTGTTTGTTATAGAGCTCGTTCGAGATTCTCAACTTAAATTATGCTTTAATTACGGTTACGATTAGCTAACACTTGAAATAAATTTGTAAACAACCTGAAATTTGTAAGAAAATTATTGTCAATAAATAAGAATTTTAAAATGTATATATACAGCAGTGGGAAACCATCGATTGAAGAAAATTTGCGACTCCGGTGAATAGCTCCGATATTTTAGGTACCCAGTTCGTATTTATTATATTCATTGTACTTACAGCTAGAGACATGGCACTCGTTCAAGACACACTGGTAGATAATCCAGGATTCCAGTTCAATCATAGTAGAAGCCGTCATTTTCACGAAAATTCAACAATACAAATTTTTAAACACCAGTCAATAATCTAAAATCAAATGTTTTCACCAATGTCACTCTACACAGAACACCTTATCTGCTATTAAATAGTATAAGCCGTTAGTTTTCAGTCAATATTTTCGCAAATTGTAAATAAGCACGCGAACATGAGGTACGTTAATGTTTTGGTATCGCCCACGTCCAATGCTAAGTCGAGTGGTTGTGCTTTCAAACGGTTGGTGGGGTGTTCGTCCGGCGATCATCTGTGACAGCCAAGGAATTATCAAAAGTGTTGCCAGTAGTAAACCTACTTCCCTATTATTATCAAGAAAACTCTCGTATGAATTACAATAAACAAATCTAGCAAAAAAAAATACTTCAATGAAAGGTGAGTGGCTATGATTTTTATATATCTCAAATATTTAAGATTATTTCGAGTCTAGTTTAAATAAATTAATTATTAGTTTACTTATAACAAATAATAATTAATAATCCATTTTTTTACATGAAATATTTATACATTCGTATATTGATGGAATAAGAGGTTAACAAATTCATAAATTGATGTAAAAAAGGTTCGCTTTTAAAAAATATTAATTTAATAATATTCTTATAATTACAAAGAATCACGTAAGATTTACCTGTGAGTGGGTAAAATTTCTACGCATGGCTACATTCTTACCATAGACAAACAGTAGTGCTTGAACGAGAAATTACGGTGTATTGTCGAGATCGATAATATCTATATCACTATTTATTACATTTGATGCCATTTTAATATATCGTTATGCAGTATTTAATCAAGGACTGATGATTTTTTGTTAGTGGTTGCACAAAGCTCGAGGATGCTAGAGGTGCTAGTGTCAACGGAGGTCATTAAAACTAAAATTCATGGTTTTTAATCGCGATTTTCGCTAAATTACTCATAACTATTGAAAATATTTTGCTCCTGGTTAGCGACCAATCTACAATACAGATGGAGGAAAATGGGGTTTAGTATACAGTTTTTTTTTACTTTAACACACTGTTTTGTTAATAGTTTTTTGCGAATATAAGGCCTCATTACGCAGTTTTGTTTTTTTACTAACCTCACTAGTGAGTTCGGGTACTAAACCCAAAGTAACAAAGAGTTTATTGCAACTAGGCTCTATGAGCTGCAGACCTGAATCTGTTTCGAAATGTCTAGAATATAATATTTTTGCTTTTAAATCTTAAAAAAATCGAAAAACTAAAAGAAAAAATCTACATAAATATCAAACCAGCTCACAAAATTTCACGAGCATTAGTTGAAACGGAAATGCTCACAGAACAGAAAAAACAGTAGAAGTGTTATGGGGGCGTGGCGCGTGTGCCAACGTTAAGAGCCGTTGCTCACAACCTGGTTCAGTTAAGCGCAGTGACTTTAGAGAAACGGTTGTGCCGATCACATCGAAAAAAATATCTAAACAATTGTAAACATGCCGTATTGCTCCATTTTGGAATACAAAAACCAGAGCCGTAACAAAAATATCACCCTTGGTGGCATTTTTTATCATCGGCAAGTTGTATTTAATTAGATTTTAATATATTTCTTGTTATTTTAAAAACGTGAAATAATTTGATACAAAAATGAACTTAATAGGAATGCAATAAGGTCGTTTTAATCCAATATCACTAAATCGTACCCTTCCAGAACGTTCGCTACTCGTTCGTCCATTGACCCCGCAAGAATAGTGAGAGATGTTATCGACAAAATTATCGATATTTTTTCCTGTATTATTAGAGTTTATTTTTGTTTCGTAAACATTGACTTTAAAAATCATAACGAAGGTTATAAGTTTAGTATTCATAACAAGGCTGTATTTAATTTAAATTACGATATTAGTATTTATGTATGTTTGTCAAATCTTGCAAACGATTTTTAAACCATGTACCGTGGCTGGGGTATATTGGTCAATTTCAAAATTAAAACGTCTGTATCTTCCTGAACTATCGACTATATCCACCTACCAACTAAATTGACATTCATTAGTAAAGGAGTAAAATCTTATAAATATTATCATATGATAAGCTGGGAAATAAGTCAATTACAGGTATTATTAGGCCATGCGATGAAATACATAACGTTATAATTATTTTCAATCTCATTTTAGTATAATAAATTATGAAATATTAAAACATAATATTATTTATAACGTTGACAGTGTAAGTTTTATCGATATTCTGAGCTACGCAATACGCACATCACTGGTTAGTGTAGAGAAAAGTGCTGCCACCTAGAGTCAAGTAGCCAAATTATTATCGTTTGTTGATGCTTCATGGGTCGACTACTCGCCGCTAGGTGGCAGAACTACCTTTGTAACTTTTGGATTTGTATCTTTACGTCGTAAGTAACAAACATACGCCATGTAATTTATACAGTATTACTAAGACATGAGGTTCAAAATACATTTCCTGACAGTGGTTTATAATCTCATTCGTAATGGAATGCTATAGCGAATCACGTTCAAGATTTCTTTGTAGTTAACTATTTCAATGTGTGTTTTTTGGCTACAACCGATCACTTAGAGACCGAGGCGTATGCCACTTCCACTGTTTTTTCTATTCCGTGGAAATGCTTTTGCTTTGCTTCTCTCACTCGGTCAATAATGTATTCATCAAAATAAGTTCTGCTTCAAAATGTGTGTTGTTGATGTCCTAAGGTACCCCAGCGGTACAGAGGGCCTACATGAGAAGTCGCCATCCGCTCTGGTCCTGTGCCTCACGCCGCACATCCCACCAACTCAGCTTGGTCACCCGCAGCTTGGCATCGAAGGTGCGCTGTCACGTGTGCGACTGCCGGTTCCGTCGCCGCGCGGCATCCACGGGAACGCAACCTCAAAATATAGCTTCGACGAATTATTCTATTCCAATAAGAAACAGAACAATTCGTTTCTATGTATGGTAATTAATTAAATATGTGTTATATATGAAAAAAGAATTTACAAGAGAACGCAAAAGATAATTTAAGTGTAAACTTACATATCACCCTAAAAATAATTATTTAAAATGTAAACGAAAAAAAAAACAGTATTTACCTGTGTCAGTATTTTTCTATTTTATATAAAATAATTTGATTGTATTTGTTTCTTATATATTGTATATTGTTTGTTATTTAGGTTTTTTCTGGTAAGTGTGAGTTGGTGGTGTGAGTGTGAGTTGATGTATGTTGTAGGTTAATGAGTTTAACAAAATGAAGTATCGAGTGGGAGGAGACGATAAAAGTTTAAATATTAATTGTAGTTTAATGAGATAAGACGTCGAGTTGAGAATATAAAGGTTGAAATATTTATTGTAGTTTAATGAAGTGAGGAGTCGAGTGGGAGAATATGAAGTTTAAATATGTATTGTAGTTTAATAAAGTGAGGAGTTGAGTGGGAGAATATGAAGTTTAAATATTAATTGTTGTTTAATGAGGTGAAGTATCGGGTTGGAGAATTTGAAGGTTGTTATAGGAAAGGTTGGAAAGGGATTTTTAAAATACTTATTGCAGTTTTTAATAAATGAAGTGTCGAGTAAAGTATATAGAAGTTGACTTAAATACTGAAGTATTCTATTGAAGGTTTGAGTGAAAGAATATGAAGTTCATATTGTGCATTGATGGAGTCTAGTGGTCAATTATAATAATGATGTATTGTTATGTATTTTTTTTATCGAATTTTAATATGAGTATGTACTCAGATGAATGGCAATGAATATTATAACAAAGTTCGGGTTAAGTATTTTCAGGATTAAGATGTAAAAAATTATAATTGTGTAGAGGAGTTTAGGGAATTATACCAATTTATTATATGTATACAGGGTGTCTCTAAAGATTGAAAATTCAGAATAAAGTTGAGTAGTTTAGATATACAGGTTGTTTCATAATTTGTGAATATACAGGTTGATTGTAAAATAGTGAGTCGATTGAGGGGGTGTATCATGAGAGACTGGCAATCGACATTTTAAGGTTCTAGATTTGATACTAATTCAAATCTAGTGACAGGTATCAAATTGAATGTTTATTTTGATTCACTCCGTTGACAGCTGCTGTTTAGAAAACATCTTAGTTGACATGTGTATTGTATTTTAGAAGATTATTATATTAATGTGTTGTGCGTAAAAATATAAGTTTGAATTGCCAAGGCCCTTTGATTCAACCTTTAAAAACCTGTATGGCAATAATATATATTATTTATTCTTATCCCAAAAAGAGCTCCCTTGCATATTTCTGGTAAGATTTTCTGTTTTATTAATCACACGGTTATTTAAAGTTTTGACATAAGGCTATCGATATAATAAAACACCTACATCACTATTATATCTGTCTCGTTCTCTTCTATCAATCATCTGTTTAGTCTATGGTTTTTCACAAGTGTCTCGCTGACTAGAAAGTGGTCTATTTGTAAATATTGTATAATTGTAAATATTCCGTGTTTCATGTTTCCAAAATATTAATTTACATAATATAATATTCGTGAAAGTGCTTAATGGATGTGAAGGCGATATAAAACGGATAAACAACGTGAGTCCTTTTTGCGTACTATTTTATAAACACCTGTCGAAATTATTTCATTGCAATGCATTGTCTAATTCTGTTTTATGTTGTGGAATGTGATTGGGTCTTTCGTAATGGCTATTGTTATTTGGAAATGCGTTCTGGAACGTTTCCGTTACTCTAGTTGCGTAGAATCCTCGTAACCTTGGGCCCACGATGTTGAGGAGTGTCATCGTGTAAAATCGGTAATACGGACTTCGTAATGCCCACAGCACAATTGCGGCTCTTTGGACTAATTAGAGCATTATGGAAGCGCTTAAAATAATTACAATTGCTTAATTTACTTGTATTTTCACAATGGTTGCATATAAAATTTATATATGTGAAAAAAATTAACGCCTCTTCTATTGCTTATTTATGGGGTATGTATAATGCTAGGTATTACATTAAAATCTTTTTTGTATTACTTATTGGTTAGCAGCCAAATATAGAATATCATGCTCTGACCCATATCTGGAAAAAAAATGCTGGAAAATGATAAATATTGACATAAAGATTAAGAAAGAAAATTGCTTACATTACAGTGATCCACTGTAATGTAAGCAGTACCCTAACCTGAAACCCTGTGTGTCGCAATGTGTGTGTGTGTGTGTGTGTAAAAACATTAAAACAGAATCAATAAAAATATTGGATTATATAGACTGGAAAATTACTAGTATAATGTTTGTGGTGATAGGCGTCCAAATACTTTAAACAAATGTACAATTTCCTTATCCAATTATAAACATGCAAGCAGATACAAATGTTTCCTACATAAAGTACATCTTTAATTATGAAAGTTCTTATTTTAATTATGTAAATATTTTTTTTATATTATAACAATTAACTGGCAATTCTCAAAGTTTTTAAATTTAGCTTATTGCTAGGGCTGCCATCCGTCCGGGTTTCCCCGGATATGTCCTACTTTGGAGCGGGGGTTTTCAAAGTGTCAGTGGACAAACCCGGACACTTCTTATGTGATAAAAAAATTAAGTGATTGTTTTTTCAATAACATTCTTTTCGGACCTTTCCGGGTAAAAAATGCGATTTACGCCAAATGTCCGGGTTCGACGAATTTAGAGATGGCAGACTAGCAGCACTAGCTCTAGCTGATGTTGGTGCCAGTGGAGTCCGTGTTAGTTTCATATTCAAAAGGTTAACCCCCTGTATGCTTAAACATGTATCCGTACGGGACATTTTAACTTTATCATATGAGGGTTTAAAGGATCTCAATAAACTAAAGGTATTAGATCCCTATTTAACTGATCACATTCTAATAATCTCCCACACCCACAGTAATTCAATATGCTACATACATGTAAAAGATACTCTGTGGTTTTGCAGTCAACAAGAAATATACACCTTTACAACACATCTCAAGTTCTGTCTTGAAAGTAGATTTTTCTGCTCGATTTGCATCAATGGATTACAATAGTATACTAGGAAGAAGTTACTCATTAATGTCAGTGTGCTCACGATTGCTTTTTTTTTCAATCGTAAACAGGCTTACTTTGTAATTGTCCATGAATCAGCATTAGTTATTCAACATAGAACTAGAACATAGGAAACGATTGTTTTATCTTATCAATTTGTCATAACAACAAATTACCTCAATCTTGCAAGTAGTGTGATAACGGTTATCAGTCAGCACTATGAGTTCAATGAGTAGTGTCAGATTATCAATCTAAGTACAATTACATTAGTCACTGTGTAAAGATGTGGGGGCCATGTCTGATCTGACCTTAATATTATACAAATAATCACTTTTTAACTAAAGATAATAATTGACTTCAACAAAGCGAAATATTGCTTTACGAAACCAACTGTTTGAGTTACTTTTTTTAATAATAATGCTTGAACGCGTAGTTTTTATGCAAAGAAATGTTATATATTTATTATAAGGCTTGCAAAAATGTTGATGTGACTTCGATAGCATTACTTACACTAGTTACACTTAACATCAGATGCGATCGGCGTCAAATGCTTGGCGGCTATCTGGATTCAGAAAAAAAAAATGGTTGCCTGTAAAGTCGGTTTTACGGGCGAACAAGAATCTTATATACTAACTGGATATTGCATGCCGAACATTCCTTTGAAGCCAGAAAAAATGACCTTGAATTACGTCACGCCGATCTTGCATCTCTTTCTTTAAGGTGTCTATGATTAAGCATACATTAGGAATATCCCGCGGAATTTGACATATACAACAGATTGATGATTGATGATTTTGTAATTTATTAAATTCAAATCCGATCAACTGTTTTATCATGAAAGTGAACACCCATCCTAGTAGGATAGGAAAGTATATGCATAGCTAAATTTTATTGTTGTTTCGTGCGTTGCCGTCCCGCTCGCACTGGCTAATTTACCAGAAAGGAATGGAAGCCTTACGTCGGCGATAAAACATTAGCATTCTAGGCAATGCTGATTTCAAGTGTCCGTGTAACTGGAGACTACTTACTGATACTTAAACGGACGGCTAAATGCATGGAGAAAAACGCGACGCATACGTCAACGTCCCTTTTTCACCGTGTATTAGCCGCCTTTACGCAACGCCAGAGTATTGTGAGCACCTATGAGGCCAATCCTTAAATATAGTAGCAATTTTAGTATACACGTTTTGAATACGAGTGTGACTATGGCTAAGTTCACAGTGAGGTAGCCATTAGTGGATTAGGTTAGCAATATACTTACCATTGGTGTAGGTATCAATGTGACGTTCTGTAGTAAAAGATACCAATTTGTCAGTCCATTTTTGGTTGCATTTCTATGCCACTCTGCACTTAGTCCGCCTTAATGATATCCGGCAAAAGGTTTCCTTTTACCTGAGCACGTCACAAATAGTTACTAACAAAAACATAAGGGGAGTATTTGTCAATGGATAAAAAATAATAAAATACTAGGACGTTATAACAGATTCTTTATTTTCCACATGTGAGAACAATTTCGACAGCAGGGTCATCAAATTGTCGAACGCTCTGAAACCCTTTATCGGTACAATCGACAGCCAAAACCGCCTCCTTCGTTCATCTTTTGGAAAACTGCAATATTTAATATTATTCAAGTAAATTGTAAAGACACAAACAATAAACATGTTATTCTGTGATATGAATTATAAGAATAGAAAACGTACTAAGTTGATAGATTTAGGTCCATTTTATACGAGTAAATACCATGCATGAAAACGAATTGGTCACCCGAGTTGTAAAACCACACAATCTTTAGTTTCTCATTTAAGACAATGTTGAACTTCAAATAAACAAAATATACTTCTAACTTATCATTATAAACCTATTCGTGGGGTTCTTGAATAAAAATTAACAAAGCTTACAAGCAAAATAGAGGAAGACTGATTGCTAGTAAGATTTTTGAACATTTTCGTAAAATAAGTACTCACCTATAAAATTTTGTGTCGGATTTCTGCCTCCAATTACTTTTACAATGCTTTACTATGCAATACATAGCGCATTACGCAAGTAAATCGACGAAATACGTTTATTTCACGAAAAAAAATATTGAATTGGTGAATGACTTTTGACAATTCTGACATATCGGCGATATTTCTTTATTATTAGTGTTGTCATAGTACGTAGGAGGTGCATACCCGTGAAATGAGAATTTTGATTCAGTTATTTTTTTTTGTATCATACATAGAAAACTAAGTAAATTTGATCGCAGAAAGTTTTATATGAAAAATATAAATTTTTGTTGGAATTAGCTTAAAGTAAATTAATTAGGTAATGCCCGATAATTCTTATTTCTATAAAAAATAAGGTTTTTTTATAAATAACATGGTAACACATCACAGTGTGGAAAAGAGATAAAACATATGAGCAAAGGTGAATGAACCTGGCTTCAACTCATAGTTCGGCACGCAACATCCAGTTAGTATATAAGATTCTTGCGGGCGAAGGAAGATTTTACGTGACAACGTCTTTTTCTCGGTAGAATATTTATTTGTATCATATCCATTCACAATTTCCCTAACAACATTTTAAGTGTTACTTTCTGAACGCACCCATCACATGTGTCATTAATGTCATTATAGTGTCTTTATTTTACATGTTTTAAATCTAAATATGCGATAATCAGACTATTATGCATGTATGTTGTCGATTCCAAACCCTTATTTAGTCTAGATCTACATGTAATTATTCTAAAAATACCGAACCGACGGAACAAACATCATATGTTTGACAGGTAAGTACAAAGTTTGTATTTCGTGGGAATATAAAATTATCGTTTTTATTATTTTCCACTCATTTATTCTATATTTTCTCACCGTTTAAACCTTCCCTTGACTTCCACGAATATTTCAATACTAAAATTAGCCAAATCGGTTCAGCCGTTCTCGAGTTTTAGCGGGACAACCGGCCCTCCTAACAGACATGAGCGGGCGTTACACTTTTTCATGAGTGACTCCGAGACGCAACCTAATTTAAGACGTTGTCACGTCAAAAGTAGGAATCGTTTTAGAAGCGAAGTGAAACAAACTGTTTTCGATTTAGTTTTCTATTGAGTCTAAAAACGGAGGCCATCAACGGATACTCCATTATTCGTATCCGCGTACCGCTGGCCACACCCACTATAGAATCCATAAAGGAATAAGTACGATATATCAACTTAGTTACGATTTGCTTCACATCATGCTCATGACTTTGACGATAACTTTTTTATATAGTACAAAATCATTAAGGGCCTTATCACCCTTGCGATTTGCGATCGAGTATTCTATTACAAACAGGCGTCGCGGCGAACTCGCTACGTGATCGCCTTCATACAAAAATCGAAAATCGCAAGTTTAATAAGGCAGTGCCTTAAAGGCACTAATGTCAAAATGCAAAGTGGGCAAAATAATCTAACTAGGTACTATATCATATAATATGCTGACTACTTTATCTATACTATTACACAATGGTGATCAAAATCAGTTAAGTCTTAGTTAAAAATTATGATATGATTGTAACCGAGCCGAAAAGGTTTTTGTTTAAATAATATTTTTTCAGTGCATGAAAAACGAAACCGTGTACCCGTTTGAAATTTCTTCCATATTTGCCTCTACACTGTTGAAAACCATGAAAATCACAGTTGTATGAATTTAAGCAGTCATAAAGGCAATAAATCCAGTCGCTGTCAAAACACAGACAGTACAGCTATCTGCCTGTACTAGGGTTCAACGGAACAATTATACGACTTTCACTAGACATGAAGAGAATGCGATGTCGCGTATAGTTTACAAATCGTTTCAATTATCGTATATCGAAGAATAGCTATGTATATGTAGGTAGCCATCGTGTTAGTATATAATTGATGAATAGTGCTATTACAAAAGTGATCATTCGCGTAATTAACCACCGACGAAAAACGAGGGGTCTTATTAGTTTAATTTATGTATCTGTGTCTGTCTGTGGCATCATAGCTCCCAAACGGATGATTGATTTAAATGCGATTTTTTTAATCGAAAGCCTTTCTGTCGAGTTGGTTTTTAATTTTATATATTTTATGAAAATAACCACAGCCGTTTCCAAGATATTTAGCTTTGTTTGTAACTAGTGACAGGATCTAAGGCAATATTAAAGGTAAAAATTGATAACTTTGATATAACAAGCATTATTATGCGACTCATTAAATGAGGGTCTCATGATTACCAGCTTCTTGGGTCGGAGGTTATTTAAATTTACAATGGAGGTTAGTTATATAATTAAATACGTAACAATAAAGAATTACATTTTTCTACTTTGCCTTGAAAGATCTATACCTGCCTCTTGCTTTAAATTCGTATTTAAAAGATTATCAATAAAGATTTAATAAAATAAACTAATGAATCACATACTCGTTACGTTATCGTGATGAGATAAATGTGAGGTGCCATAAATATTGATCAGTCTTATAAATATTACGGGTGCTTGTCGTATCGCATAACGTTTTTTGTCCTAAAAATGTTGGGCCGAGAATGTTTGGCATACTGTTGAATGGCATACTACTCGTTTGTCCTAATATTTTTTGCGCATACTCATTTAAAGTCCTAAAGCAAATTTATCCTAATATTGATAACTCTAAAATCTAATTACATAAAGCATTATATTCCTAACATTAATTGCCCTAAGAATTATTTTGCCTATTATTAAATTGGCAAAAATTACAGCACCTAAACTAAACCTTCAGGCAGGTTAGATTTTGGTTAGGTTAGGTACGACGACGAGCGAAGCGAGGAGGAGTGTTAGCTAGAACTGTGACCCTAACAAGCGAGCGAAATAATATTAAAATGTAGCAGTCAGTAGGTTAGGTTAAAGACCGAAAACTGTGGGTTAGGTTAGGTTTGTTTTATGACCATGGATAGCGGAGCGAGCGGAGCGTCAGAATGCTTGCTTGCATGGAGGTATATTAAAATTTAGCAGTTAGTAGGTTAGGTTAAAGACCGAAAACTGTAGGTTAGGTTTGTTTTATGACCATGGATAGCTGAGCGTCAGAATGCTTGCTTGCATGGAAGTATATTCAAATAATGCAGTTAGTAACCTAACCAGGTTAAAGACCGAAATTTTTAGGTTAGGTTAGGTTTGTTTTATGACCATGGATAGCGGAGCGAGTGGAGCGTCAGAATGCTGGCTTGCTGCATGGAGGTATATTACAATTTAGCAGTTAGTAGGTTAGGTTAAAAACCGAAAACTATAGGTTAGGTTTGTTTTATGACCATGAATAGCGGAGCGAGCGAAGCGAGTGGAGCGTCAGAATGCTGGCTTGCTGCATGGAGGTATATTACAATTTAGCAGTTAGTAGGTTAGGTTAAAAACCGAAAACTGTAGGTTAGGTTAGGTTTGTTTTATGACCATGGATAGCGGAGCGAGCGAAGCGTCAGATATCAGAATACTTGCTTAAAAATCTTTGAGATTTAGGTTTAATGAAACGTAGTCAAAATATTCTTAGCACATTAAATATTAGGAACATTACAATTATGCACATCAATCATTCGATAGTTGAATTTTAGCTACATCAAACGATAGGACAAATAATATTTAGGACAAACAATAATAGGAGCAACAATTTCGGACAATCAAAAATATGCGGAACAAAGTGTATGCCATGCCATACGTTATTAGGACAAAAGACGTTATGCGACACGACGATAGGACTAATAATTGTATGCCATCCGATATAGACCCAAATATTACACTTGTATAAAGATGGAAATCATTCCAACAGTTTTAACGTAATGCACCTTCATTCTAACACAGAAAGTCCATTTCCAGATTTAATTTAGTATAAAATACATAAGCATAGACAATTTATCAACCACTAGAAATCAAGCATACACACATATGTAGATATTGTATATTTTAATTACCTACTAATAACTATAAAGGAGGCAGTGGCACGTATTACTGTAATTATGTTTAAGTACTTCCATATTGTTTAATTACTATAACAAGTTCAGATACTAACCACGTTCGTGTTTTAAGACCTATCATTATGTAACAGTTGCATAAACTTATATATAGCCTAACAAGTGTCGGCCCGGCCCAGGGATAGTGGTGCTACAATAAGCTTTCATACGTCAATAATGAGCATACATCATATATACATGCATTTTTATACGTCAGTAGCGAGTTTTAAAGGATTTGTCATTATCCAAATACAACACATTGTTTACCGGAATGCTGCTCGTTCTTCTTGCGAAATAAATACTAAATCTTATTGAAAAAAACTTGCCATTCATCACTGAGGATAGTTTTGGCTTTATTATGCTCGACATAGCAAACCGGGTAAGCAAGCTGAAGTGGCAATGGGCGGGGCACGTAGAGCGAAGGACCGATGGCCGTAGGGGCAGAAAGGTTCTCGAGTGGAGACCACGTACCGGCAAGCGCAGTGTAGGACGGCCACCCGCAAGGTGGTCGGACGACCTGGTTAGAGTTGCGGGGATTCGCTGGATGCGGGTCGCTGCTATCCGGCCCATGTGGAAGTCTAGTGACTTCTATTCTATTCTATCCGCAATATGGCGAGGGTTGCTAAACACCCTGCCGGGCTATAAGTAAAACATCAGTTGTCCAAGCATTTGGTGTACTGTAACCGAACCACTGTACCCATAAATGAACAATTTTGCGAATCTACCCACACTTGATGAAGTAACGCTTCTTGGGATCTATGGTGGCCATATTGAGCAATAGGTCTTTGGCAGTGTTACTGCCGCCCATATTAAGACATGCGCATGAGTCGATGTATGGCCAGGCTTAATAAGATGAATTAGACCTTCATGATTTCTGGCCGTCAACCTTGATTTAAATTCCTTCCTACTTGACTCCGAAATTCGCATCGTTTATGCGCTTTAAATTGAGACAATGCTTCCGACTTTGGGATATTTTTGAGATTAATTATCCTTTATTTAAAGTCGTTCATGTTTTAATATTCATGACTGTTTTTAATGTAAACACAGCGTTATTTTAATACAAATAAACGAAATTCTTACCCATGCTATATAATTCAGTGAATAAAGGATTTTGACCTTACAAACGGTCCGGTAGTTTTGAATTTTTGATATGTTGTCTACAATACAATACAATACAACAATACTTTATTGCACACCAAAAAAGTTTACAAAAGGAAACAAGATAAATACAATTTATAAATAACGGTAGACAACAGGCGGTCTTATCGCTAAAGAGCGATCTCTTCCAGACAACCTTTGGGCAGTGAAATTGATGAAAAATTTTAACTTAATACAGAGTAGGTGCAGCTAAAGGCGAAGGGAGCACATAACTAGATACTAACAGAAAACAAGTACGTATATGGGTAAATATACACATACATAAATAGATATACATAAACTTACACATACATACATATATATATACAATAATATAAATAGACACTAGACATATATAAGAATCTTATATAACACAACGCAATACAATCAATTTTATTGTTCGAGAGATAGGTAATGTTCTTTAATCTTATTCTTAAATATAGACAGGGAATTAGCACTTCGCAATTCAACTGGGAGCGAGTTCCATAGCAGAACGGCTTGGACAGTAAAAGAATTGGAATAAAATTTAGAATGTGCGGGGGGAACAGTTAAAAGGAAATTTTTAGCGCACCTTGCAGACGAGAAATAACTAAAACGCTCTTTAAGGTACTGTGGAGTTGCTGGGTTAAAGAGTATGCCAAATAGAAGAGTTAGAATGTGAGAGTTACGCCTATGACGAATAGGGAGCCACTTGAGTTGAGATCGGAAACTAGAGATATGATCATATTTGCGTAACCCAAATATGAATCGTATAGAGATATTTTGAATGCGCTCAAGCTTATTAAGTTGCTCTTCTGAAATATCGAGATAAGAGATATCAGCATAATCTAGAATTGGGAGAAGCAACGTTTGGGCGAGCGCAATTTTAGTAGCGATGGGGAGGAAATTACGAAGCCGTCTAAGAGAGCCCACAGCGGCAAACATCTTCCTGCTCACTTCACTCAATTGTTGCGCCCAGGAAAGAGTGCAGTCCGTAATGACACCCAGGTTCTTAACTTGGGAAGAGTAAGGGATCAAGACGCCATTAAAAACAACAGAAGGAATATTAGCTAAGTTGATTCTGGAAATCAATTTAGAACTACCAATGATGATAGCCTGAGTTTTTGACGGATTTACTTGTAGGCCAAAGTTACTGCTCCACTCTAAAATACGTTTCAAATCCAAATTCATTGAAGAAATGACTGAGGGCAGATCGTCAACTGATCCTTGAGAATATATTTGAAGGTCGTCGGCATAAAGGTGATAACGTGAAGATAGATTATGAGTGATTGAATTTATAAATACAGAGAATAACAAAGGAGACAACACGCCGCCCTGCGGAACACCGGCCATCGTGTTGCACCAAGAAGATCGGGAAGCATCCACCTTTATACGCTGCCGACGACCAGTCAGGTAGCTACGGAACCAATCAATTACCGCAGGAGATATGTTAAGAGAACGCAATATACCCAACATAATATCAAAGTCAACAGAGTTAAACGCGTTGGAAAAATCTAAGAGCGTTAACACAGTCAGTTTACGGTCGTTCATACCCGCCCGTATATCGTCTGTAATTTTTACAAGTGCAGTAGCCGTACTATGACCGGAACGAAAACCAGATTGATAGGGATTAAGAAGATCATTTCTGTTAAAAAAGGAAACAAGTTGCTGGGAAACTAGGCGCTCAAGGACTTTGGATAAAAAAGGAAGAATGGATATAGGACGATAGTCGGAGAACGTGGCGGGATTTGATTTTTTTGGTAATGGTATGATATCGGCTTCCTTCCAGATTGAAGGAAATACACCAGAGGAGATGGAGAAATTCAGAATGCTGGTAATTATAGGAACAAGGAGGTCAAGGAGGGGTAAAATCATACTACGGCTTACACTGTCGACACCAACTGCATTCGAAGTAATAGATAGCACGTTTCTCTTAACATCACTGTCAGTAAATTGAGCAAGAAAGAAGGGATTATAGTCTGGAGTTGGGAGTGTTGAAAGATAATCAAGTGTCCTGGTTTTAGCAGGGCCACAAAAATTAGCAGAAGAAGAGAAATGCAGGTTTAACTGGTCGAGGTCAACATCTTTGGGACATGAGTTCTCTTGAGATTTCCCAACTCCAAGCGACTTTAAAAACTTCCACACTTTAGAGGGATCACCGTTTTCGACAGACTTGTGGATATGACGCCTTTGAGCGTCTCGACACACAGTGCTGCACCGATTCCGCAAAGTGTGGTAACGGTTTTTGTTGTTGTCTGAAGGATCTGATTTGTATTTGGACTTAGCTAAATTCTTCTTCTCAATGAGAGATCTGATTTCTGTAGTGAGCCATGGAGCAGGAAGATGTTTTACTTTAATAGCACGAACCGGAGCATGAACATCATACAGCTGAATGAGAAGGGAGTTAAAAAGAGATAATTTCTCATCAATAGTTTCAGCCTGAGATATTACACTCCAGTCGATCATCAGCGCGTCATCATGAAGCTTATCTACATCGATTTTACTAAAATTGCGCTGAAAAAGGGTTTTGGCTTTAGGCTTAGGAGGTCGAACTTTGTAGGACAGAAAAAGAAGATCGTGGTAAGAAAAAGCGTCAGCAGAGTACTGTCCATGTTTAGCGACATGACGGGTAGATGAAGTTAAAGAAATATCTAAGAGCGAGGCTGTGCAGTTAGGAAAGTGATGCGTAGATCGAGACGGGAGAATATGCAGATTGCAAGCCTTGGCAACATATTTCAAACGCTTTGACCGATGATCATCCTTTAGAAGGCAGGTGTTAAAGTCGCCCATAACGATATGGTGATTTGAAGACGGCATAATATCTTCCAGGAGTTTCTCTAGAGAGCTGAAGTAGTCAATATTAAGGGATGGCGAGTAAAAAACACCGAGAAGAAGTTTGCTATGGGAAAGGGTAAGTTCTAGAAATAAATACTCTGCGGTATCAGAGGAAGGAGATTCTGCTGACATGCTAACGATAGAAAACGGAATATGAGAACGGAGATATATGGCAACTCCACCACCACCTCTTAAAGAGCGATCGTTGCGAATTAAACTAAAACCAGGCAGAGAGTAAGAGGAAGAAGGAAGGCAGGGCTTAAGCCAAGACTCTGACACTAAAATTGCATGCACATTTTGCAAGTCAAAAGTGACACTAAGGTCAGTATAATGAGCAGGGATGCTTTGTGCGTTTATATGTACAACATTAAAGTGAATCTAAAGTGAAGTCTAGGATGGTTAGTAAATTTAACTCTCTATAACATTGTCGAAGCTTTCTTCTAGCTAAAATGCTCCTAAAGGAAGATATGAGCAAAAATATGAAGAGAGTGCCGGTTTTTTCAATATAGCGGCGGGCGCGGAGGGGGGGGGAATTGTGCATTTTGCATTTTAAGCACTGACTAACCATCCTAGACAACATATCAAAAATTCTAAACTACCGGACCGTTTGTAAGGTCACACATAGTACTTTAGTCTCTATTCACCGTATTAATAAATGCAACGTTGTACTGTTACTGTACAGACAAGAACAAAAGTAGCTACGAAGAAAAACACTTAATAGTACATTATATACCTAGGGCGGTGAATTTGTGAATGTCCCAGATCGCAGGTGTTTGTGTGTCTTGCCTTGGCCAGGAAGTGCGATTTTTCTCCCCGCGCAGCGGGCAGAAAATCCCGCTTACGGCCTAGGGTGACGTAAAATGTGTAACCGCCGTCTTTTTTCGCCGGTGGTTAAACAAGCAAGCAAGCACGCAATCCATCCTACCTGTATGTATACAAACATAAAACAGTCAAACGTGTAGTATTACATAGTTAACAAGCCATATGCTTACCGAGATAACTACATAGTTGCTCTACGTCCAAGGCTTATGTAAACACTTCTCACCTGAGTGTCGAGTATTAGCAACTTAGTGCTAAGATTGGTAATGGATACAGAAGCCCTAAAAACGTTATCGACATGTTACTTAATATTGTTTAGAAACTAACTAGAGTTTGCGTGTTACATATATCTCCGAGTGTTGTTATACTACATCACTACGAGTACATAGTATAAAACATCAGAAGTCGCTTCCCGCTGTCTGTACCTATGTATGCTTAGATCTTTAAAACTACGCAACGGATTGATGCGGTTTTCTAATAGATAGAGTGATTCAAGAGGAAGGTTTATATGTAGGTACAATACATGCATAATTTATTAGCATTGCACCCGTGCGAAGCCAAATATACTCTATGGAGTGTTGTTTATTTTTTATTTTGACGATTTTCTCCCTCTTACCTCCTATTTTTTTCTACATAGAACAGCCCTATCACCTTTAATATATCCGACCTCTGCGTAGTACCACTAGTCTCGCATCATGTACTATGGCCTAAATTTGAGGCCGTTATAAAATCACTAGCGACCCGCCCTGGCTTCGCACGGGTGCAATGATGGTAAAATATGCATGTATTATACATATAAACCTTCCTCTTGAATCACTCTTATTTATTTAAAAAACCGCATCAAAATCCGTTGCGTAGTTTTAAAGATCTAAGCATACCTACATAGGGACCGACCATGGACCGACACAGCAGGAAGCGACTTTCTTTTATGCTATGTAGTGATAATATAATAAAGACTGTTAAATAGGCATATCGCGATGCCTCATCTATTATGGTCGTAGTTTGTGGTGCACTTATCATGGCCATATTAAGTATCAATTGCAATCGCTATAATATTTCCAGATAGCAGTATTATTATTAAATCATGCGTAAACAGGTATAATTAATTACAATTCCACAATACATGTCATGTTTAAGTAACATGTTATAATAAATTCAAATTTTGTGACTCACTCACATACTGTCTGGCGTAAACTGAGACAAAACATGTCATATATGAAAAGCGGGAAACACGTGTATCTTTTCAAGTACATACGCCGTTTTTCCTCTGCATGCCAAACGAATGGTAGGTATTCCTTATCAGTGCATGCTTGGCTTCGATAACAAGTTACTCATCAAAATAACTGATGTGGGTAAACAATGGTTTCATTCAATAATAACTTCGGTTATCGAAGTTATTTGGAAACATTAAGGAATTTGCTAAAATACTAGTAATGAATCAACACAACGGTATTTGACGACGCGGTTGGCGCAGTTTGTAGAGCACCTGCCTGGCTGAGAGGACAGAGCCAGCGGTCCCGGGTTCGAATCCCGGCCAGGGCAAATATTTGTGTGATGAACTCAAATACTTGTTCTATGTATTTAAGTATCTATATATATATATATGTACGTATATCGTCGTCTAGTATCCTTACCACAAGCCTTCTTGAGCTTAATTTGGGACTAGGTCGATATGTGTGACGTTGTCTGATATGATATTTACAAGTATACAGCTGAATTGTGCTCTCTTTAGGCCACTGAAGACATCAGAAATGATAAATTTCGATATATTTTGTAAATAAAAAGTACGTAACATTATATCATTTTCTTTTACACACACAGTAGTGTGCGACTGGCAGCGGAGCAGACCTTTCTCTCCTGATGCTGTGCGCCGTGTTCTGCTACACTTTACTAAATTAGTCACGAGTGGGATGCAGCAATATGTTAAACACGTATGGAGATAACTCCATCTCACTCCTTCGTATAGTTGCATCCCTCTCGTCAGTGACTATTTTAGGAAAGTGTAATAGCCGCATTAGGGCCGCCACAGACGTTCGGTTTCCGTACGGAATGACGTTAGAAAGTATGTTTGTCTCTTCTGTCTTAGGGCGATGTCTCGCTTGCTGACGTCATTCCGGTTTAGACTTGTCCCATAAAAGCTCCTAGAGAACTTTGCAAAACAAATATTTGAATTAGGAATAATACAGAAAGTTATTCCGCTCGCCCACTCCCAATTAGACTTGTAAACAAGGAAACGATCCGCCAAAGGAGTAATTTAATTACGAAGATTTTCTGTAAATATTGTCTTGTGACGTCTAAAATGTAATGGAAGGAAACCAGGAGGGGTATAATTGAGAGTTGATTCGATACTTTTTTTATATTTTTGGGGCGCTTTGATCAGGGGTACAATGTGCTTTACTTTTTGTCATTATTTGAGCGATTCAACCTTTTCATTGCCATATCCCTGCATTTTCGGTGCAACAATGTCACCCTGGGGTATGCTCATTACCAGAGACTGGATTTCTCGTGGCAATTTTGAGCTATCATAGAAACTTCTCGTGTATCGACTTCCGATATACATGTGTAATATCGATAAATACAAAATACAATATTTAAAATATGATTAAGAGTATAATTAAATAGGTAGACAGCGTGAAGGAGCGATCTCTTTGAGTGAATTTTTGTATGCATTTTGACTACTGGCGTATGTCAAAATGCATACAAAAATTTACAGCTAATTTTGACGCTGACTGTACAAATAACAAAGCAAAATGAGAGTACACTACGTGTTACCTATATAGAGCCAAATCGACGAACTGCGTTGTCACATACCAAATTTAGATATTATAATTAGCCGTATTTCTACGTGGGTGCATGTTGTAAACAACGCAACCAATGTAACCTGAGCCTCATATATCATTATAATTGAAACGAATATAAGAGCAAAGCTGGGTGCCGCGGCTCTGTATGTAATGGTCGGTGGCCATGAGTCGCAGTCTATTTTAATGCAGTGTAGGATGCATTTAGTCATATTCATATTCGTTGCGTGTAAATGTGAATATTTGATGTGGTGGAAAATTAAGAAATACATGGATATGAGTGGGTGAAATAAATTACAGTGGGAGGGATTGTGTATGCGTTGGAATAGTTCACTGTGGGCTGAATATAGCGTTTCTTTTGAATACATTTCGTCTGATAACAACCAAAATTCACTAAATTTTGCACAACCAAAATTCTGTTACTCGGCGAAAAAACGCTTTCAGTGAAAAAAAAAATTACTTCTCTTGAAAACCTTGTATCTAGTAATAGATTGACACTGAAATACGATCTTTGTTTAAGTAGATATTTATTATATAGTGAGTTTTAGTTGTCAACAGACGAATTTATCCTTTTCCACCTTCAAGTACTTACCATTAGTGAAAGAAGGAAAGACGGTTGCTGTTATAGCACATAAGGACATGCCACAACTTCGGCAGCAAGCGGGGGCCTTATTAGGCTGTGCCTATCCACAGAAGCGGAGCGGGGATCATTGATACTGTAAAATGGATTTAAAAGCACTTATTTTCTTCACAAGACGCAGCATGATTGGTTTATTTTCTCCGCTCCGATTCTAAAAGGCTCCACTTATATACATTTTCTGTCACATTAATGTCACACCTCTTATTTAAGTTTTTATTTCATTGTACCCCTTATATAACTCTTTGAACGCTTTTCTTTTGTTGCAGTGTTAAATCGCGATGGTGATGGAAGCTGATCCAATTGCTGAAAAACGCGCAGACGGTAATTATGTACTTTTTTCATGGTAGATGTGTCCTATCCCTATCACTTCTGAGCAAGGGCCTCCCCTCTCTTGCGCAACTCTTTATTAGCTGCATACTCCCTCCACTTGTTACTGAATGCATTCAAGTTGTCTCGCGAAAGCTACCGGTGCAGAGACCTAAATGGAGATTTCGGTCTCTGCTCCGGTAGCCTTGCGGTTTCTGGGTAGAGCTTCCAATTCCGGGATTTTTTGGATGGGTAATCCCGGAATGGAAACCCTAATTCTGGCTCAACGTTCCGGAAGACATGTCCAGCCCAGTCCCACTTCCGCTTTCCGGTTTTGGCACCTACGTCTACGACGCGTGTTGTGGAACGCAGTTCGGTGTTTCTTATACGGTCTGTTCTACGTCTAATATGGCCTATACTTACTTGCCGATATGTCTTGTTGTAAATCTGGAACACGTAAATGTGTTTACGCGAATAACGTAATATTGATCGAACACGATTTGAACACACTATTCAAATTAGTTGGCGCCTATACAAGCTTACCCGTAGGTTTCATGGGGGTGTGTCTTACAAGATATAACCTGTTCCATATTAATAACGTTCACAAAATATAATGAATGTAAGCATAACAACGAAATCAATACTTTTATAAGAACGATCAATTGAACTAACTAACTATGATTGCTCAGTGACCCAAACAGGATCTTAGCCTCCGAAACGAGAGCAGGCCACTTGTCCCGAAAGTAAGAATAACGATATATACTTTACGAAAATAACGTTAGCTTCTACAAGGTGATCGTATTAATTATGACCTTTATATTATAAGTTCTAATATTTCGTATTACTTACCCCTTCCTTAAAGTCAATTAAAAGTTTCATGATCATCGCAGTTTAGATTTTTGATTCTTCTTAGATTAAAGTTACATTCAGTTCAGTAGTACAAGTTGCCAAACAAATGTGCATAGCATCCCCCTTTATGGTAACCTGCCGCGCCTGCGAAAATCCTAAAATCCTGTTTTGGGCTCCCCTACTCAAGTCTGTTCTCTTCTTCTTTGTCGTCACATCGGGTTGGCAAACTTTACAATCCGTCGCCATTCCTCCCGTACTGTAGCTCTTCTTGTGCATACAAAAAATATCATCGAGAGCTAAAATTTAATCGGGCCAATTAAATCAATGGGAATATTGGGAATCAGTGCTTTGGAAACCTCACAACAAGTTATAGACCGGCACAGTCTTTAATTTTATCTAGAAACTTCCAATTGATTATGTCAGTAATAGACATGACAGCTGATAAGTTCAACATATTGCATTAAAAGATCAAAGGATACGTTTAACACATGTAGACTAGATTTCAGTGTCGGTTCAGATTATTCTTTGCGAATTACGGTCAGCACCGTGTGGTACAAGTTATGAAAGTTATGGACATATTATTAAATTGAACAATTAAAAAGATGTATAGTTTTCTGTAGGCCTTCACCCGGAGACTTACCAAAAGAGAGAGTACCTGTGTTATCTCTGACGATTACTATGTAAAGTTTTAATAGCTGTTATTACTAGGTATAGATATGAAAATGACTTGTAATTGATATTGTACATTTACCAATAAAAATCTGAAATCTGAAATCTGATTTGAGAGTACTTAACATGGTAGTATTATTAAGTAATTAACTGATTGTGACTAAGGAAATGCACCAAAAAGTGTATGTATTATCGCAATATCTTCTGGTGCCTTCCCTCACCTGACTTTGCAATTTACGTGACATACCGTTACCTAAAATCTATTCATTATTACTTGTCTAATTTAGTAAACATAATTACATCCTTACAATTGACATGTTCGTGATTAACGCCAGTATAAAACGGAGTAGAAATTGACGGTATTAATAGCCAACCGTCATGATCATGAAGTCGTCATATGTCTCAGATTTGGGGCAACGACTCGTCGTGGGCGTCACGCAAAATCTGCATCAGGGGGTTGACCTTACAACTTAAAATAATACGCCTAGAAATCTAGTTAGCGTGAAGCCAGTTGTGTAAACACGGGCTAAGTTTCATCCGTTGGCGCATCTGTCACAATGTCAATGTGACAATGCAAAACATCTCTGTAGACAGCTAAAACTAACAGCGGCTTAATTTTTAACCGACTTCAAAAAAAGGAGGGGGTTCTCAGTTCGGTTGTATGTTTTTTTTTTTTTTTTTTTTTTTTTTTTTTTTTTAATGTTTGTTACCTCATAACTCCGTCATTTATGAGTCGATTTGGAAAATTCTTTTTAGGTTCATGAATAGACATCTCAAGGTTGGTCCCATAAAATTTTGGTGAAGATCGGATGACGAGATCCATAAGGAATCGAAGGAATTACTGAAATTTTATAGGCACTCATAATATTTTTCATGTATTTTCTAAAATTATTTAAGTATTTGCATATGGTAGTCATCATCTTCTCATGCTGAACTGATGATGGAAAGTACAACTCCTTAACAGTTAGGAGTTAGGAGATAATTCAAACGAGATGCATGCCTTCAAGACCTCCCTGATCACCCCGCCATAAGTATTTTATATGAATCACTAAAAAGCGAAAAAAAAAAAATTTTTTAACAAAAAAAAGAACCGACTTCAGTAAAACTTAAAAGCCGAAAATAACCCGTTCAAGTATACAGATTACATTTGAGTCACCCTTTGAAGTCGGTGCCAAACCTCACGTAAACTTTAATATATAAATGTAATAACTGAGTGGTTTGGGATCGATTTCAAAGGGTGACTCAAATGTAATCTGTATACTTGAACGGGTTATTTTCGGCTTTTAAGTTTTACTGAAGTCGGTTCTTTTTTTTGTTAAAAAAATTTTTTCACAAATCTGCACGCCTACGCCTAGCATAAGTAACTGTGACATGCAACTTTTTGACGCGAGACAAAACACTATCTATCACATTTCTTTCAATAACGTGCGAGCAAGACATGATGTGATGTTGAGTCGGGCGACAAGCGAAGTCGCGGCAAGATATGCTAGCTCTACTGGTGTATGAAGACACGCGTTCTAGGCGTATTTATTCTAAGCCTTACAAGAAGTTTACTTGGACATACACTTGACTTACGCCAGTGTGAAACAGAGTAGACATTAATGGTATTAATAGCCAAACGTAACATGTCTCAGATTTGGGGCAACGACTCGCCGTGGGTGTCATGGAGCAAATCTGCATCGGGGGCTAACCTTACAAGTTTACTTGGACATACAACTGAAGTTCATGACTTACACCAGTATAAAACAGAGACATGACCGGTATTAATAGCCAAGCGTCATGAAGCGTCATATGTCTCAGATTTGGGGCAACGACTCGCCGTGGGCGACGGAGCAAATAGAGCTATTTCTTTGCACATCGAGTTTCCAGCAGTGACCCGATCTTCCCGGAACAATAACTTTGTAGCCCTCGTAAGTCTTGTAACCTTATATTGGATTTAGTAAGATGAACGAGGTCTATAGAGCAAAAAAGGTAGATCCGTAACTGTCTCCTTTTTTGCGTGACCTTAGAGAGTCCTTGCTTAATGCACTAGCCCTGCTACGCCGAAAAGCGCTATCTCAATTTGAGTAAGTTTTGAGAAAATCGACTTTTCGTAACCAGCTCGAACAACGGAGTTACCGCTTATTGCCTTATAAATGTAATGAACTAGTTGTCAAGTATTTTTAAGCGCTTCTAGCCTATATCAATACAAGACTTTTTGGTTTCAAAGTAACGATATGCCGCGAAGTCTCTTAGTAAAATATTGAGATATGAAGAAACTTTTTAGTTTATTTAATTGTTTTAAGTCAGATAGCACTATACCATTAAATGCGAAATGGTCATAGCTATCGAATGGTAAATCGAGTTGTATAAAGAAAACCAATTAGGCGTATCTCAGACATAGCTCCTTTCGGCTTAGCAGAGCAGTATAGGTAGGTAATCTGATACAGATGACAGAGGTAATCCGTCAGATTTGGGGTTACTTTACGCCGTGGGCGTCATGGAACAAATTCCTCTAGATCGGGTTACCAGCAGATCTTCCCCGTAGAACTTCGTAGCTCGTAACCTTTTTGTGGATTTACTAAGATGAACGAAATGACGATGAAATCCACAAAATGGGCGTCACGGAGCCTGCATCGGGTTACCAGCAGTGACCTGATCTTCCCCGTTACATTAACTGTAGCTCGTAACCTTATATTGGATTTATTAAGATCAACGAGACCGTGTTTATTGCGGGTTTGATGGGGGTTGTGGAGAAGTTAATGCAGGTAAATGGGCGTAACTGTGTTTTTCCGGGTTTTAAGAGGGTCAAACCAGAGACAAGGTGTATGTTCAGTGATAATGATAATGTTTACGTAAACGGAAATATAATCTGCACGTTGTTTATTATCCGCGACTTACACTTGAGTCTAAATAATCGAAAAGCGTCTTCATCTGAAAAAATTCAAAACTCATATTATTAACTGGAGTTGTTAGGAGTGTTACAGCACTCTAAAACTCCTCTCCTGTCTTGGGCTTTCCATAATTGACGAATAGGCCTACAAACTTCATGAGTTAAATCAGAATACCCATGTTTAAAAAAGTCATGAGGACCATTTGCAATCCCTCAAGGTACATAAACATGTCCTTATTCCTTTTCCTTCATCAGTCATGCAAACAATGTCTCGCGACGTTGTTTGCATGACTGATCAAATTTACGTCACTGCAGCATGACGATTGGTCTTATCTGAGATAGCACCTTCCTCTACTCACCGAGAGTACTCCTTCGTAAATATCTCGTGAGTGTTGTTGTGCGATAGTGTTTTGTTTTTCGTTGTTCAAAAATAGATCAATTATTCTGTTTTATAAAGTGCAATTGAACGGTTGTCGTTGCATGTTCCTAGAAGACGGTATTGCTAAAGTTTAAAGTTTGGGATTTGTGGTTCTGTAGTGTATTTATTTTGTAATTAATTAACAGATGGGTAAGTTCATTAAATATGTTATAACTGTAGTTGTTTTATAGTTGTTGTTCAGTTCGTTATGGCTTTTATTGGCCTTGTTTCTAATTGTGATATGTAGATCAGAATTCCATCAGTGTCGTTAACTTCCTTTTATTGCGTACTCGTTTGGTTAACTTACATTGGCAAAATAGCTTTTTGAGGTTAATTACTATTTAAATACTGGCCATTACGATTTCATTCAATGCGCTATATTTTGTTTCGTTGACATATGGCCACTTATGACTTTAACATTGTATTGTTTTCAAGTTTCAATCAAATAATCAAGGAGGCTCCCCTCTGTTTATGCAAATTATTTTCATAATTCTATTACCAGGAACTGCCCGACATGTTTCGGACTCGTATGGAGCTGTCCCAGATGAAGAGCTCCATATGAGTTCGAAACATGTTGGGCCGTTCCTGACAATTTTTACGTGAGTTTAAACCGTTTTTATACGGTGCAATGCTGATAAATTATGCATGCATTATACATATAAACCTTCCTTTTTAATCAAATTATCTATTTAAAAAAAACGCATTAAAATCTCGTAGTTTTAAAGATCTAAGCATACATAGGGACAGACAGAAAGACAGGAGGAAGCGACTTTATTTTATACTATGTAGTGATGATTAATTCCAATACTCAGATTTTTTATAAAACTATTTGATGTCATGCATGAGGGTTTCCTTCCTCGTGTGTTCGCGATTCTTGTCGTACAAGACCATAGTAATTTATGAACTTTTCTCGTTTCGCATCGCTTTGTTAAAACTTCCTTGAGTTAATATGCGACCTTCATATCTTTATAGACAAGAGTGGACATACTTTTTCAGTATAAAATGGTTTTCGTCAGATAAGATCAGGGTACCTATTCGTGGTCAAACGTCAACTCGTTGGACTTTAAAACAAGATACATTTTCCATTAAAAAGACTAGATTTATAATTTAACTCTACGTATATATTCCGCAGTATTTCCCTGTGGTATTTATATGTGGAGTTAAAACATTTACCCGTTAACGCGTTTCCTGAAAGCTAAATAAATTGCTTCCTCAAACCTACGTAAATAAATTTAGGTCAATTAAGTGTTTAAATGCCCGTTTTGTGATCCTGTCTCATCCCAATAATTATGCTGGTGAGCTTAGAATAATAACGCCTAGAAGGATAGTTTCTTACGGCCGAGGCGCTGCACGTGAGGCATAAAATGTATTCATGTAGTTGTGAACAACTCGTAATTACACGCGGCGGTACGCACACAAACACAGCAATAATGTTGCTAGCGCAATCACATTCCCCTGAAATTTGGGGTATACTCTTGCCAGTGGTGATTGGTTACATTCTAAATTTTAATTGAATAATAGACCCGTTGTTGACTTCAAACACTGTTAAATACATTAAACAAAGGTTTTTTATTATTTACTATTATGTATTATTAATTTGCAATGTCAGTTGAAAATAAATAAAATCGTTAATAGTAGGTATGGCCAAATCCTGAAACGGCCTGAAATGACTTTTCAGCCAGCTGTAAACGCTTCTAAAGCACTTTCGACGTTCGAAGTTTTTGACCTAATCCATCGGCGTAACACTTTTATTTGCACAGTCGTCAACTCATCATCAAGACATTTGTAACGAGCACGTCGTGTTTTTGTGTAATTTAGGAGCTACCTACTATGGCCTCCTTCCGTTCTCATCATCAGACCAGCTTGGTAGTACCATAACAATGCATTGTCACTTGATTTAAACAGGTGTACAAAATTTAAACTCGATTCAAATTTGATTTGCAATATTTGACCCGGACATACTCAAACATACACGGCCAGTCAAATAAAAGCTTGATAAAAATCAAGTGATTTATCTTCTTAATTTTTCATATTTGTATTTTTAATTATAGACTCCCAAAAAATAAGTCAGTATATCGTCAGGACAGAATTATGGGTAAAAAAATCCCTTACACTGGAAACACTACGTCGTCATGCCGCTTATAGAAAATATGAAGTTTTGATTACTGTTTTACGTAAAAATACGAGTTAAAGAATAATATTTACGAGTGAAATGTTATCTTAGCATGTTTATCCTTTTTATCAGTTGCATTGTGAAACCCTATCACTGCACAAACCGCCATAAAAATTGAAAATGTGGGAGCTCTTTACACCTGTCTCGCGTCCTTGCAACTGACGAGCCGATCGGCGCTTTAAGCCATTTCTGGCTTACTTTTAGTGGCCTCACCGTTGCGCGTGAACTGGGTTTCTAGGCGTTATTATTCTAAGCTGGTGAGTGACAAGCACATCTAGTGTACAAGCACAACTCCAATCATTTGCATCCAACTCTAGATGATTAGATTAGATTAGATTATTTTATTTCACGATAAAAATTACATTACAAATTTGCTTAATGTCAAAATTATACGAATTAATATCATGATCGTCAAAAATAAGGCAAACTTATTAATAAGAAAAAATATTGTTTACAATGTCAAAATAAGTTTAAAATACTTAGATGCAAGTGAGCCGAGCAACTAATTGCCGTTCCATAGCTAAACTGTAATGAGTAATAGAGCATATACAATTATAGGTACAGTAAAGCGTTGCTCTTTAGTACATGGACGGCACTTGGGTAGGGTAGTACGTTAGTAGTGTTTATTAGTTAGCTTGCGCTTTGTTTACTCTGAAGTTCGAACACCGTCCAGTTAATGCAAGTACAGTTTAAATTAAAACGAGACCTAGATAATTGTACATCAATTTTATTTCGTCCGCGGTAGCTACCTCTATACAGTGATTACCGACCTTTTTTTGACCAGGTAAAACAGTAGTCTTTTTATTTCTTCGTTGTTCACGGAGACCCAATGTAAACAAAATTTCTATCCTTCAGGAAACTCTAGCGATGTATCACCTGCGATTTTTAAATTTTTACTCCTACGGACCATTACCCTAATATGTCGATGCTGTGCAGCAGAACAAGGCTCATTCCTGGCGGTCGTTGTCATCATGAGCCTGCTGTTGTTCCCTAAAAGAGAGAGCACAGCAGCAGAAAGGGCAAGATACTATCTCATTCGGTTACCGGCAGTTCTCTGGATAAGTCGATTGTTGTCTGGGTACTGGGTATGTTTTGTCGGTTTCGAAAACGTTTCGCATTTTTCATAGAGTAAGAATGTTTTCGAGAAATCAAGACGGAAAATATTTACAAGAATTCTCGCCAACGGGACCGCCCAAATGAGAAATTAGGACTTACATGTAAGAGCTCTACCGAGTAGGTAGGTAGTACCTACATTCGGGAAGACGATAACAGTTTCGATCTCTATGCTCATTCCTCTTTTTGAAATCATAGTATTACTGGTTTAGGTTGTTATTGTTAAGATTTCTTTAGGCTTACGTCACAATGATCTTTATTTTGCCCGGTCGATTGACACAAAAGGCTGTGATGTATTCTGCATCGAAACCATTGATATTGTCGATCCGGCTATGCGCTCCACTGGGCCTATTGTTCGCAGCCAATAGCGAACTTGTGCGCAGCAATCTAAGATTATGTGTTTAGTATATCAAATAAGCTAAATAAACCCGCAATTAACGCTAGACTTCCAGTCCTATCTTCTTCTTTTAGTTCTTCTGCACACCACTGTCCACCCAGTTGTATGTAGGTCTCCTCATTTCCACGCCAGTCCTTTTTTATTATTTTATATCATAGCGGGCAAACGAGCAAACGGATCGCCTGATAGAAAGCGATTACCGTCGCCTATAGACACCTGAAACGCCAGAGGAGTCAATCTGTTCTTGAAGGACTTTTTTTTCCTATACCAATAACTGCAGGTGAAGTAGCACAACTGGACAAGTATCCAGAATAGTGTACGAGTGAGTGGTGTTATCCCATAGATAGGACGTTTGTCGGACAGATTCAAGGAGGCCTAATAAACTCATTGAGTATCGGGTGTCTAGTGAAATAATCCGCATCGTTATCCTGTAAACCTACGAGTATTTGCAGTTTTTTATCTATTTTGCCGCTGTCGCTCATCTTCTTTCTGATTGGGTACTTTATCCCCCAGATGGGACAAAGAGCAAATTCAAGGGTTACCCATCTTGATCTATCTGTGTTTACATGCTTCGCTTCGCTCCAGATGAGGCCCTGAGCTTTTACTTCCGCAATGATCGTTTGTCGCCATGTTTTCTTGGGATAGCCCCCGCCTGCGTTTGCCCTACAGATTCCACTCCACAATGAATTGGAGTGTCGAGTATGTACACTAATTGGGTAAAGAATGATTATGCAAATATTTATCCAACCAAAACAAACCGTAGCCTTCGCAATCGGAACTGCACTTTTCACAACAAAGCGGTGCCAAGATATCCTCAACTAATGCCAACAAGCCGACTCATTGTTCGTGACACCGTTGCCGGGGCTTGTAGAAATTGGTCTGCGGCGTTTACGTCACGTATTGTTCTGTTTCGTCGGCACTTGTCCATACAATATAATTAGGATTAGGTTGAAATGGTTGCGATTAGTTGGGCCCCTCGGTTGTTTGTTTCTAATGAGGGCATCTTTTAGAAATTACTAGTCCTTAATTGATTAAAAAAAGGGAGCAATTGAAGAATTAGAATAAAAGGAGGATTATTTAGTAAACACTAAAAGGCACCCGACATTGAAGTGCTACGGAGATCTCACGAAAATATTTTAGGAACTACAACATAATACATAACTATTAATAATACACCATAACCAAATTACCCATATAGGTACGCGGAGTACATAGTACCTACCTACCTTAATCATTGTGGCATGCGTGCATAAATCTGTAGGGTTGTAACTGGACTGAATAACCTAGAGTATGTGTAGGTATTTTTTCATAGCTGCAAATTTATAATTTAGACACTCTTAATGGACTGTACTGCAAATCGAAAGATATGTGCATTATTACGAAGTTGCTTTACTATAATTCAGGCAAACAGACAGACTTACCGACGGCGCATTATGATACGCAATCGGAAGATAAAGATACGTTACGATCTTATTACAGAAATAAAATATGATTCAACCACTACAAAATAAAAATATCTTAAACTGAATACATACTCTATTTATAAAACAATGTTACAGTATAACAAATTTCCTCATGTCATTACTCAGTACGTTAATAATAAAGCTGTTATCCTGTATCTGCATTGTGTTTAATTTGATTCTACGGGCGGTAATATTTTCATAATATAACGAATATAAGTACTCAAGAGATCCGCTGTCCTACGAATGTCTCGCTACAGGGTACCCTACACTACGTTTACCGATTCGTGGCCTCCACTTCTGAACTCGTTTGCCCCGGTGTCAATATATTATAACTTAAGTTAATTATTATTTCATCACATTTGCTCGTAAAAGATGGTATTACATGTAGGTGTACTGAAGGACTAAGGCCTATATTGTTCCCGCGGGAGTTATAAATTGTTATAACTCCCGAGGGAGTTATGGTTTTAGTTTTAAAAATATAGTACGCACTCGCAGTTTACTTCAGACTAAGGAGGTTTCAATCCAGCCAAGGTTTTTTGTTGTACGAAAAAAACTTGCCTACCAGCAAATTTTATTGTGTATTGAATTAATACGGTACATGTAACTGCATTAATATTTATGTTCTACAATTATTTAAGTGTATTTTGCAATAATTTAATTAAATTTAATTTTGAATTATCGTTACAATCTGGCAGTATAGCTTGTCATCTTAGCATTACCTGTGGTAGACGACACAAAAAAAAGAAAAAAAGTTATGAAATTATTGGTTAGGTACTATTTAGTTTTGTAACAAAATTACTGTTCGTATTTAAGTTTTATAATATATAACGGTGTTAATTATTCCTGCATTATATTATTAATTATTATTTCTTTAGTGATAGATTGTAAGATTCTGTGTATATTTGTTTTCTGTTTTAAGCTGATGGCCGTTTTGCCAATGCTTATAGTAAATTAAAAAATATATGCAGAAAAAAGTTGGTTGTCAATCGTTATCGTTTATTTATTTATTTAGGAGAACCAACAGCTTTAACAATTTTGAGTAAACTTAAATATAATATAAAGCAGGGAAGCCAATTACAGGATCTCACGGATAGAAATTAATTAGTTTAATGTTTATTTTTGTCTTATGTATTTGTTATTTACTCCCAAATGTGATGAAAAATATTGTGTGTATGGCGGGTAGTAAGGGGATTACAAACTCAGAACATTAAAAGCCCTCCGCCAATAGACCTTCGTTAGTAATCCCCTACTTACTACCCTTATGACACAATATACTATTGTTACAGAAAGAGTCCTGCCGCCGCTGAAACCGCGGGCGGGCGGTGACGTCATCCCCGAGCGGTCAGTCAGCTCTCTGGACCTCGCCATGTCGTACTCGGCCCCCTCCAACTTGGTCCTCACACCGGCACCAGAATGTAAGTTTCTTTCACTCTATCTATCAGCTACAGACGACCACTGCTAAACATAAGCCTCCCCCTTAGCTCGTCACCAAGTGAGGTTCTGTGTAAACAGCATCCATTAATTCCCCGCTACCCTCATGAAGTCATCCGTCCGTCTAGTCGGGGGCTGTCCCACTCTGCGCTTTCCTATATCGAATCTACATATATAGTACTAGCGGCCGCCCGCGACTTCGTCCGCGTAGATTTTTGATGATGACAAAGATATTAAAATAGGTAAGTGAATTTTATTCTTAATTAAAATGGTCTAGACATATTACATTTCAAACAGTGGCAGACACTGATATGCAATTGTTAAAGAATTTTAGAACATTTTCCAAGTAGATTACGGGAATTGTTTGCAGGATGCTTAATATTTATTCCGTCAGTTACCTGATGCTTTCAATCTTTGGCAAACATGACTCAGCATGATATAGAGCGACGCATAGATTTGGAGTTAGAAAATGGGGATCTTAGTTATTAAGAGTGATATTTAAAAAAATGATAAATATCGTAAGGCTGTTAAAACAATCTTAAACTCAGCACTGGAAATCGAGAGATGGAGGCAGTTTAATGAAGAGTATCTCTTTCAACAATAATAAATAATAAACTTTATTTCAAAACAATAATAAAAATGACCTCTTTTCATAAGAAGGCAGCACTGGTATTTGTACACGCCGGCCTGGCTATTAAACGAAAAGAGTGGTGTCTCGGAGTTCCCGAGGCTGGCCAAAATGTTTCTAAATGGTCTAGCAGGTACCCCAGTTATTAAAAAGGCTATTGTTTAAAGAAAATGCTGAAATGTGACCATTAAAAACTAAATGCACATAAGCGAATTTAATGATGCGATTACTATTTTGGTCTACAGGCTAGTGGTATTGTTTGAAGAGTGATTCAATATATTCTGGTGCTACAGTTCTCTACATTTCTCAAGAAGCTAAATAAAGTAAGAATAGGTACCTTAGTGTAACACTTCTTTATAAACAACATTAGCGGTGTTCCCCATACAAACTTTGCACCCCTTTTTAACCCCCTTTGAGGTGAAATTTTCCAAAACGCTGAAATCACTTTTTTTGTATTTGATTAAGTAAGCTATGTACAAAGTTTTAAGTCTCTAGTTCAAAAAATAAAGTTTCTCCCATATAAACAATGCACCCCTTTTTAACCCCCTTAGGGGTGAAATTTTCTAAAACGCTGAAAGTACTTTTTGTGTTTATGAATAAGTAATTATTCTACAAAGTTTCAAGTCTCTAGCTCAAAAAAAAAAGTTTCCCCCATACAAATTTTGCACCCCTTTTTAACACCCTTAGGGATTGAATTTTTCAAAATCGCTTCTTATCTCTAGCCCACGTTATAAAAGTTACCTACTGTGCAAAAATAAACTCTCTAACATTAGTAGTTTCGGCTGTGCGTTGATGAGTCAGTCAGGACTTCTTCTTTTATATACATATATAGATTAAATTTAAACTAACTTCATTACTTTATATGAAGTTAGTTTACATTTAATACAATTGAAATCTTGTCAATTGAGTGTTTAGTTCACAGAACCCAAAACTATTATTTTTATTTGGTTATACGCACTCAGTGACCGATATGCGTTCACTGTACGCACTAGTTTTTCAAATGACGTCACCTAAAAATGGCAGTCGCAAACTACAATAAGAACAGTGGTACAAGTTCCTTACAAAATTCGTCTTAGTAATAGTCCGTAATAGTCCGACTGTAAGATTTTCTGTGCTCTGACCAAATACTTGTTCTATGTATTTAAGTATTTATTTATCTGTATAAGCATGTATATCTTCGCCTAGTACCCATAACACAAGCCTTCTTGAGCTTAATTTGGGATTAGGTTGATATGTGTGAGGTTGTCTGATATTTATTTATTTATTTACTTGTCGACTACACTCCTTTAGAATGAGGAACTTTTAAAATGGATTTCTTGATCATTAATTCGGATATTTTTGAAAATGTGGTAATATTTAATTTTTTATCCGTTATTTGATTATATCGGAAAAATTAAATGTCAATTCATGAAAGTAGGTGAGGTGAGTAATAAAAAAAACCGAACGCAACAGCGACTCAGTATCCCGTACTGACGATACCGTGGCATTTTTCCCACAACATCAGTATTAATCGGAACTAGCGCAACTGACCGCAACGTTCAATTCAGTCTTTCTCGCTCTGATTGAACTAAAAGACAGACAATATTCCTCGCGCTTATGAGATGGGTAGAAGTAGCAAATTGTTTTAATGTGTGAACTCGCAACCCAATCATACAATATTTTCCCAATTTTTAGGGTCATAGACATGTCGATAAAGATTTATCTTTAGCAAACAATCATAACCCACTCTTTTCTGCACGGGCGATGTTCGTGGGCACCTTGTAGTAAACATATGCGTTCGGAAACAGCAGCTGAAATGATTTACTGAACCTTAGGGCCTTATCACACTTGCAATTTGCGAGCGAATTTTCTATAGAAATAAGCGTCGCTGCGAATTCGCTGCGTGATCGCCTTAATACAAAATTCGCTCTCAAATAGCTTGTGTGATAAGGCCCTTAACTCTTTCACCACCAAAAACCCGCTGGGCGCTCGTAATTTTTACTCAGCTGAACAAGCACCCACCTGGCGGGCACTCTCGGTGTCCGGGGTGGAGTTACGCCCACCTAGCGGGCTTTGTCGGTTTCTGGGGTAGTTTTTTTTTCTTACCTTACTTATTGTCCCTCACCACAATTCGACGGTTGAAAGGTTGGTTTAAGCGATACGGTGGGTGATATTGAGTTATACATACCATCAGAATCGGCAGATTTTTCTCCGTCGAATGAGTTCGCTCTTATGTGAAGTTAAAAAATTATCGGTTAAACCAAAAAGCCTTTTAACCGTCGAGTCATATCGTTGAAATTGGCTTTGAAGGAGTTTATGAGCAGCAGCTTTAGGAGGAAAGCTTGGCACAACAGGGACTTAAATTATTTTTTCTACTCCAGTACTTTTTTCTGTCATTTATATAGTTACTAACTCTAATATAAAGACATAAATTATGAAAGTCTGTAAAAGTCTATACTCTACTGCTCAAAAACACACTGCTAACCGATGTTATAATGTCGCCAAAAAACCATCACTTAGTACCTCAGATTACATGATGAACAGCTGCATTCAAACAATTTGCAAATTAAAAAAAAAAACTTTTGTACTAAGGCATTGGTGCCAACTTAAAAAAGAAGTTTTATCTTCAGTGCATGGATGTTTAGTATAGTGAACGATACCTTTATGTATAAGTTAAATTTTTTTGACAGATGTTTAGTATGGTGATCGTATACCTTTATGTATAAGTTAATATTTTTTTGACAGATGGATGTCAATAAAAAAAAAGTTTATCAGAGACAATTTTTCTTTTTAATTTTGTTGATTCCGAGCGGGAACATTTAATTATTTTCTTTGTTGTTTATTTGCATTTTATTTATGAAATGTCGAGTCGTAGAAAAAGTATTGTATGCAACGTTGTATAAGTAGGTCAAAAAACGCTCGTGGCATCTTTCTTACGATGTTCGCTGCGCTCACATCGTAACCCATGCCACTCGCGTTTTTTGCCCCCTCTTATACAACGGTTGCATAAAATACTATTATTATGGACCTGAACTCCCGCAGTTTGGAGTTGAGCCAAATAGTCTGACGGGCACGTTTTATATTTAGTTTTTGTTTTTACCCATATATGCATTAGCAGTGAAGCTAGCTTAAATATCCGCGACTTTGCTTGTCGCGTGACAGTGCTGTACCCTTAAAATGAGTTAACCTTTTGACCGCCACAGTCGGCTGTGGCCGTCAACAAAAAATCGTGCCCCTGACGCCACGTCGGCCACAGCCGTCCAAATTTCAATGATCAAAAACTGTAATTCTAACCGCTACAAGTATTTTTCAATCCCTGTTGATTTTGGGGCACATCTTTTTTTTTTTACTCTGGCGTCAGTGGCACGGTAAATTGCTAGACCGCTTGGCGGTCAATAGGTTAACAGTGACTGTACTTGCTAACGACTGCGTAAACGATTTGTATGAAGAGTTGTAGTTCTACAAAGAATCCGCCACAGGGGCGCTGTACTGTTCTCTATATAAACCGTTTACGTTATCGCTAGTGAGTACGGTCACGTTAACTTATACCTAGTAAGGGTACTGAATGGGAAGGGTTGCTTGTATTTATCGTGCGAGAAAGGCAGATAGGTACTTTTATTGCAATGCAGCGCAGAGACAAGATAAACGTTGTCCTTATCGGATTAATCATGTTCTCTCTTTTTGTCGCATGCAATTTTTAATTTCTAGTCGTATGGCCGCGATTCCAACTATTCAGGTGCGGGATCGAGTCCGAGGCTTTATGATAAATCGCGTTATATTGCAAACGTTTCGATTCAGATAAAAATCGCTTGGGGAACTATAAATTTATCCAGAATAAAAAGTAGCCCATAACGCTCTCCAGCTCATATTCTATCCCCAGCTAAAAACAAGTCGATCCAGTACTGCGCTATAGGAGGACAAACAGAAACACTCGCATATTTTATTCGATTACACAAGTAGGTACCTAATGAAAAGTACGTATCCGTCGAATTTCCAATTGGGAACATGAATTCTCGTCTGTTTGAAGTTTGAAAACCCAGCGACTAAGGTTAAGTCTTTGAAACGGGCTCTCAAGGGCACTCTTAGGGGATGGCCGACATGAGTATCGTGTCTATGTTTTTTCTTCTTCGCTTTTTACGTTTATAACATGTTTTCAAAACATGTACAAGACTTTAATAAGACCTAATCGACATTGAGTTAGATAGGAAATATGATATTGTCATTTTAACTGAATAAAGGTGAACGAAACCATATTTCTCTGATTGTGATTATACACACAACATACAAAGAACTCTCGACGCACAAATTTAGTTTAAAATAGCATTTTATCTTACTCTACGCCTGATATAAATATCTCCCAATGTGACTTAGTTAGTTGCTAGTCTGGTAAAGAGGGCTGGGCGCAATAAAACTCGATAAGTTTGCCGAAAAGAGTTCTTTACACGCGACGTCTCTAGAGCCGATGACCTCTGTGTAGTTTGAAAGTCTGAAAGTAAAAACTTTCAGTGAATGCAAATATAAAACGGGTTCAGTTTCATACATAAAACGGTCGTTTGATTTTATAACTTTGCTTGTGGCCTATTAGGGTTGCGCACAATAGATAAACGTAAAGTTTTTATCATTCTCATACTCAATAGTCATAGACTGGTCCATAAAGATTTATCTGAGGAGTGTCTTTACAAAAGGGCTTATTTCTCTGTATGAAACACATTAAGTCCTTTTGAAAAGACACTCCTCATCTATAGGGAGGTAAAAGCGACCAAGGCGACAGTCATAGGCTGGCTGGTAGCTCGTTAGGTTACTTTTCCGCACCAGCCCGTCCAGCACAACTTGGTTTCGCGACTCTTGTCGCGCGAAATAGCATCGCCCGTCACTCTCTCACAGTACTGTAAAGAAAGAGACAGGTAATATTTCTCGCGCGAGAAAGTCTCCCGTATCACAGTTGTGCTGGTGCTGATGCATTAAAGTGCTCTTATTTCACGTGAACTTTTCATGATGATAATTTCACGTGATTCGACCCCACCTTTTCATAACTGTTGTTTGTTTACATTAAGATCTTAGAATTGTAAGGTCTTAAACCTGTTATCATCTTGCGAATTGCAGAATCGTGGCGTAACTTGGTGGTACTTAAGTAGGTGGTATATCTTGAAAAAAAAAAAATGGGGTAAACCATTGATACAAAGCTCGAAGAAAAATTTAAATGCGTAACCTGGTGGGAGAGATCGGGTATCGAACCCGGTACCTCTGGATGGCCGGTGGTGTATTGTGTGTGTACCTGCATAAAAAAATGAGGCATTACATGTTTCATAAATTTATGTATTTGGTTGCTTTTTGCAGGCCGGAAACTATCCCGCGGGATATCCCGGGCGACGGACAACGAGGGGCTGGTGTGGGCGCTTCGCAGCAACACGGAACCTGATCTCCAGACCCTGAGCTCCGAGCACATACTGCTGCTGCCCGATATATCGATATATCCTCCTGAATTCAGGTAATGAGGCTAATACTTCTCAGGCGAGGAATGTGAGACAATGAAGCTAAAAATCAAGGGGAAACAAATCTGAAAACCGATGGTCGTTGGGGCAGAAAGGTTCTTGAGTGGCGACCGCGGATCGGAAGACGCAGGATGGGAAGACCCCAACAAGGTGGACCGACGACCTGCGGGCCTATGATGGTTGCTTTTATAACGCGATAAATGAGTGACAAAGCATCTGACACTCACACTCGCATTTTGTCAAAACTTGACGGATGCTTTGTCACTTATTTATCGCGTGATAAATGCAACCATATTAGGCCCGCTGGTTAGGATCGCGGGCAGAAATTGGATGAGGGCGGCGCAAGACTAATCGTTGTGGAGAACTTTGGGGGAGGCTTTGTCCAGCAGTGGAAGTCTATCGGAGTATCGGCTGATATGATGATGATGGAAACAAACGGAGTCACCAAAATTATATATTTGAGTACAAAAAATCACAAGGTGTCTACCGGGGAAAGAGTCCGCCACATCAAATTTTATCCTGGCTCAGAAAATCGTAGATCCAGGGATAGATTTGCCTCTAATACCTTACTTGCGTCTAGTTATGCCCTCGATCAGACAGGCCTAGAAAATCAACACAACACAACGACTGCATTGTGGAATTAATATAATTGTCGCTCGCGGTATTTCCGGACCGATACGACCTTATCTTCATGAAAAGTGTGTACTCCCACCTGAAAGGCCTGCAACGCACTTATGACTCTTCTGGTGTTGCAGGTGTCTATGGGTGACAGTAATCGCTATCCATCAGGCGATCCGTTTGCTCGTTTGCCCCCTATGACATAAAAAATACCTTATACTGAGCTCAGTCAGTCATTGTTTCAATTTGAACATCAATATAACTTATTCCACTGCAAAACTCTTTTAGAAGGTCTGCAGTAAAAGTAGAACAAGTAATAGAGGTCATTTGTCCGCATACGTACTTTTAAAATATTCTCATTCAACCAACTAACGGCATTCAACCCGCATATGGCGACCATTGTTCAACGCTCGCGTTCTAAAATATAGTTTGGCATAAAATCAATTTCGTCCACACGCCACCTCTGCCGTTGAACTTTGTGTTTTGCCTCTTTTTTTGTATAAACAAAGCGGTCTTTATGCGCGACGAAGATTGGCAATGACAGCGTTTTCTTTTTTATTCGACCTTAGTGATAACATTTGCTGGTATTGAACAAGTTTTGGATGACTCGTTGTTTCGTTTATACTACCAAATGAAGTCACTAAACTGGCATTGTTAGTGCTATATTATTTTTTCTATGCTATTGTATAATAGTAAATAATAATAAGCTCAGCCTATGTTGAAAAGTAAATAAAGGAGATAATAATAAATATCAGACAACCTCACACAAATCGATCTAGTCCCAATTAATGAAGCTCAAGAAGGCTTGTGTTATGGATACTAGATGACGATATACATACTTATATAGATAAATATATACATTTGTGCTTCATTTATTCGAGTTCATCACACAAATATTTGCCCTGACCGGGATTCGAACCCGGGACCGCCGGCTCAGTAGGCAGGTCTCTAAAAACTACGCCAACCGCGTACTTTGAAAACATTTTACAAACAGAAACAAAATGCTACCCAGGGCCTGTTTCTGGCTATGTCAGAGTGCCAAAGAAGGCATATTGGTGGTATGTTTGCCACTTGCACCGTAATTTCCTTAACGTTTCTATTTATTAATAAATCCAATCCAATACTATTTCCAGAACGTTCATCGAAAAGGACCTCCTCGAGACAGCCACACTACACACACTAGAGTCTTCCTGCATACTGAACTGGTGGCGGCACGGCCGCGTGCCCGGAGCGCCGAGACTCTTACCTTTAGCCACTTCAGGAGACGGCAACTGTTTACCGCACGCAGCGTCGCTGGCCGCCTATGGGTTCCACGACAGACTTTTGGCTCTTAGGACGAAAGTCCAAGCTTTGCTGTGCGGTGAAGGCGGCGATGCTCTTACAAGTAAGTAACTTTCTCGGAGATTTCTCCACTTTAATCGACCTTTAGCCACTTCAGGAGACGGCAACTGTTTACCGCACGCAGCGTCGCTGGCCGCCTATGGGTTCCACGACAGACTTTTGGCTCTTAGGACGAAAGTCCAAGCTTTGCTGTGCGGTGAAGGCGGCGATGCTCTTACAAGTAAGTAACTTTCTCGGAGATTTCTCCACTTTAATCGACCTTTAGCCACTTCAGGAGACGGCAACTGTTTACCGCACGCAGCTTCGCTGGCCGCCTATGGGTTCCACGACAGACTTTTGGCTCTTAGGACGAAAGTCCAAGCTTTGCTGTGCGGTGAAGGCGGCGATGCTCTTACAAGTAAGTAACTTTCTCGGAGATTTCTCCACTTTAATCGACCTTTAGCCACTTCAGGAGACGGCAACTGTTTACCGCACGCAGCTTCGCTGGCCGCCTATGGGTTCCACGACAGACTTTTGGCTCTTAGGACGAAAGTCCAAGCTTTGCTGTGCGGTGAAGGCGGCGATGCTCTTACAAGTAAGTAACTTTCTCGGAGATTTCTCCACTTTAATCGACCTTTAGCCACTTCAGGAGACGGCAACTGTTTACCGCACGCAGCTTCGCTGGCCGCCTATGGGTTCCACGACAGACTTTTGGCTCTTAGGACGAAAGTCCAAGCTTTGCTGTGCGGTGAAGGCGGCGATGCTCTTACAAGTAAGTAACTTTCACGGAGATTTCTCCACTTTAATCGACCTTTAGCCACTTCAGGAGATGCAACTGTTTACCGCACGCAGCGTCGCTGGCCGCCTATGGGTTCCACGACAGACTTTTGGCTCTTAGGACGAAAGTCCAAGCTTTGCTGTGCGGTGAAGGCGGCGATGCTCTTAAAAGTAAGTAACTTTCAAGGAGATTTCAGGAGATTATACAGAATAAAATTCATAAAACAAAACATATCATGGGATTATCTTATTCACAAGCAAAGAAACTGACTCACTTCAGATTTTTCGTTTCGATGTAAAAAGTTTGTACGGGAGGAGGAGGTTATCAATCGCTTATCAGAAGTTGACTGGTACACATCTTCACTTATTTTCCAGTGAACAGGGCCTGAAGAAAATGGATGCCACGGAAGTTGAAGCCGTCCAAATCGTGACTTAGTCGGAGCGTGGTGATAGTCAACGCTACTAAATGTACAACATACAATAACTGTATAACATACATAACATTGAACAACACAAATTCACTTTAGGCATACCACGGACTCTATTCGCATCGTCATTTGTCATTGAATTCTCTCATCTCCCTTTTCAGATGCAATCAAGCGCCGCTGGCGTTGGTCAGAGAGTCTATCCCTCCGCAGCGCGGGTCTAACGCCATCAGAAGCTGAATGGGAGCGAGAATGGCAGGACGCCGTGCGAGCTGCCTCCGCAGAACCGAGGCCAAGACCCGCGCCATCAGCCGCGTTACACTATGACGGGCTGGAACAGCTACATGTGTTTGCGTTGGCGCATGTCATGAGGAGACCGGTTGTGGTGTTCGCTGATGTTGCACTCAGGGTAAGTCATATCTTTCAAAGGCAGTCAAGTCAACTTCGCTCTCTGAGTTATACTACTAGTGTTAGACTAGTATTTGACGGCTCGTCTACTATCAATCGATCCAAGATCTACGTCCGTTACGTTGCATTATGATGGGCTTGGAACAGCACTATGAGCTTGTTGGAGGCTGGTTGTGGCGCTCTACTCGCTGATATCTCTCAGAGTAAGTCAACAACCAGTGAGAGAAATGTGTGTGATGCCTCATCTACTCCTTCTAATGGTACTTCTATCCAGTTTCAGCATTTTCATATACTCGCATTGGCACATACACCTCATCCAGTGCTAAAGCTTTTAAGAATAGTACGATGCCATTTTTGTCCGTAACAAGACTTATTTAGCACCTTACGCCGATACCCATCGTTCCCTTTCTCATTGCAATTCGAAACGACATCACTATTACTCATAATACATTTTCAGGATTTCCGCGGCGACCCAATAGCCCCCATCCCATTCGGCGGCATCTACCTGCCTCTAGAACTGGAACCGTCAGCGTGCAGCAAAGCGCCGATATTGCTGGCGTACGATGCCGGTCACTTTTCTGCCCTAGTGCCTTGCGAGCCACTGCCTACTGACGGGGCTAGGGTACCGCTAGAAGACACCACGGGAAGCGCCATGCCCATCAGGTAAACAACATTACGATACCACAATCAAACTTACACATAGATAGCTTATCAAGATATTTCGAACTTGTTGTGACTTAATTTTATTAAAACTCGTGAGACATATTTAATTATAGAGCTCCATACGAGTTCGAAACATGTCGGGCCGTTCCTGACAATTTCACGTTGTTGTGACTTCTCTTATCTCAATCGTATTGGAATTCCTCTTCAAATTGGTCCCATCATTAGTGGAACTAAGTCGATTTGTGGGCGCTCACACAAGTCCTTTCTCTAGCATAACTGTGACACGCGACTCTTTGACGCGCGACAAACAACCTGTCACTTTCCTTTCAATACCGTGCGAGCAAAACTAGGTCGGGCGACAAGCGATGTCACGGCAAGAAGCCCTCCTGTTCCTGTATTATCTTTCGTTTCCACTTCACGATAGTGATCAAAATGGAAGAAAATTGCGTAGGCCCAAAGCATTCCAAGTGATTCGACCCAACCTTTAAAACTACAATTTCAGATTCAACGTCGACCCGGGCGAAGACTTCCGCTGGGACACCGAGCCCGACCAAAAGACCATAAACAACCTCCTACCCGACGAATACCAGCGTTCCGCCATGCTAGCCGCTTACCTAGACCTAGAGCGAGTCGAGTGCCTCTCACAAAACCAACCACCGGAAGACCTGAGAAGATCTCTAGACGCCCTGTCCACCAAAAGCTCCAAACAGCTGAACTCTGTAGCGAAGCAATTCGGGAGCATCGGCCGGTCGATGAGCAGTAAGATTAAGAAGAATTTCGGCTCGATGGCGAAGCTGACGGGGAAAGGTGGGAGTCAGAGTAATCCTGAGGAGGGGCTGATGCGGCGGCAGTCCACGTGCGAGGTGTTGTGCTGTCGGGTGTTAGCGGCTCGAGCGCCCGTCCAGGAGGAGATGGTCAAGAATTATCTCAATGAGGCGTGGATTGGGTATGTGGTATTTAATTTAGTTTTCAGGGTGTTACCAAACCAATCGATCGGGAAGATAGTACTTAAAATGGAATTTCTACTATGAAGCTACCACCAACTATTCAACTGATTGTGCATTTACTAAAGTTGTGTATTGTGTACAGTGTACATACAAAATACCCTTGTTCCCCGTAGATATTAAAATTTATTAAGAGGCTATCTAACCTATATAAGTAGCTTGTGTGTTAATCCAAGGTGGTAGTTATCTACATACCAAATTTCATAAAAATTGCTCCAGTCGCTTGAGTGTGAAGAAGTAACAAACATACAAATTACAAACACACTAACAAACTTTCGCTTTTATTATGTTACAAGCTGCGCCGCGTGGTGTTACCCGTTGTACCCACGGGAACACTGCAATTTTTCAGGATAAAAAGTAGCCTATGTGTTAATCCAGTGTCAGCTACCTTCATATCAAAATTTCTTAAAATTGGTCCAATCATTTGACCGTGAACAAGTAACAAACGTACAAATACATACACTCACTCACAAACTTTCGTCTTTATAATGTTATGTTAGTGTGATATTCTTGATGAAAAATGTTTTACATACAAAATAAAGAATATTGTCTCTATACCCTCTATAATTACGTAAATAATATTATAGTACTATTAAATGTTCAAAATGAGTGTTTCGGAGCAACTGTTCTGAGCTCAGTAACGCCGGTATTTGATGACAGCTCAAATTACGAACTCTTTATGAAATGTTAAACAAGATTTGTTAGTACATATGAAGTTTTTTCATGATGTCATAAGAATCAGTAGTCAAAACGCGTCTTCTTTTTAGAATTTCTCCAACTAAAATTACTAATAATGTCCAAAGATTTATGGAAGTTTATTTAATTCCTGTGTGTTTTCGAGTGCGTGTTTAGTGGTTCCAGCGATAATATTTATTTTCACTATAGTCAAATACGGTATTCCAGGTTCACGGCGGAGAAGAACCGTCGAGAACAAAACCAAGCTCCGTCCCAGCCCCGCTACGGCACGGGTCGCTCGCAGTTCTATACAGAAGCGGAGCGCGGCGCGCACGAGGCAGCGCGCGCGCTCGCGCACAGGTCCGCGCGCCCCGCGCCCGACCGCACCCTGTATCTCTCCAAGTCCACCTTCTACGACGACCGCCCGCCCTCCCCCAAGCCGTGCAAGGCGCAGCTCTGTATGTACTACGGCAGTCCCGAGAACAATGATTACTGTTCGCGCTGCTCGCGGCTGCAGTACGATTGAGTGCTTCCGTGACGTTGCGAATTTAGATCGAGTTCCAGTGGTTGAGCTGGTCTGATTATTTTTGTATGGTAGTTTCGTTGTTTTTTTTTTTTTTTAATTTATTATGAATAAAAAGTATACATAGTGTTTTTACATTGAACGTTTCGCCAAACTGTATACTTAGCGGTTTGTTGGCGAAATACATACAAAAGTAATATTTGTTACGTAAATAATATAAAATCAATATCGTAATAATTTGTTATAATCTGAATCCGACCCGTGTATTTTCGTATGATACGCTTCCATCATCACACGAAATCGCCCGAACAGATCCGTAAAAATACCAAAATACATATTTTCAGAAAAGTCTTTTAAAATATTATCAAAGGTACTTGAAATACTCTAAGCAGACTACAGTACGACTGAGTGCTTCCATAAGACATTGTTTTAAAAACATGAAAAAAAACATTAGTATCTGAGTCCGCTTCTCTCCTATTTCATCCTTGTAAAGTTTACAATGGTTAAGTAGATGGGCCGAATTAAATTATAACTTAAGAAAACATTTCAGAACAAATTATTACAACGTTAGTTTTTGACATTTATGTAATTAATACAACCGCTTACAGGTTTATATACAACAGCAAATAAATAATTAATATCACAGCAATTTATAAAAACAAACGAAAAAAATGAATTTCGCAACATTGTTTCCAAATATCAGAGTTTTCTAGTTTCCTTAGATTTATAGATAATAAGAAAAGAATGAAACGGCGCGAATCGTATTGAGAGTTCTTAAAGAAACGTAAATTGCCTTAAATCAGTATTTAATAGAGCGTGATTTTATCTTAATTTAAAAAAAAAAATCCGCTGAAACGACATCGGCGACACAGTAAAACATAGATTATATTGGTAAGTAAATGTAATATGGGCTACACAATTGCATGGCCTATTTATGAATGAATTCATTGATAAATAGGCCATGCAATTCTGCTCCGCATAGTACAGTACCTTTAGTAATTAACGACAATATAAATCAACCACGATTAAATTTTCACATACAGTGTAACAAACTTGATGAAATTCTGTGCTTAAATAGCATTTAAAAACTCCCAATAAGATTGAAGATAGTGGCAATATTTTTTATGAGGCAAATTATTTTTCATACGTTATTGAAGAATTGATCTTAGGTGTAAGTTGGTATTACGATTCTAAGTAAGAATTTTAAAATGTTCGTGATAATTTATTCGTTTCTAGTTTGTAATAAAGTCGCGTGTTTTCCCACCAACTTTAACCTTTTGACCGCTATGTACAGTCGAGTTCATTTACATCTACACACTTACGAGAACAAAAATATCTGAAAACGAGCATTGTCAGGAGCATAAAATCGTGTTCAGATATTTTTGTTCTCGTAAGTGTGTAGATGTAAATGAACACGACTGTACGGGAAAATATTGGGATCACTGTCAAAATCACAATTTACATGAAATTCAGTTTTTTTAGACTTTTAAGAGTAATACCTAAGTGAAACCATTGATACAAAGAAAAATTCAAATAAACAATGCAAAGATCGACACGCAAAGCATAAGGAAAAATTCGAAATGTCTAGATAACATTTAGATTTTTTCCTTATGCGTTAGAGTAGTGGAGAGGTTAACATGCTGGACTGGTAATCCAGAAGCACGGTTCGACTTTTCTTGCTCTGATTTTTGTATCAATGGTTTAATATAAAAATTGTGATGTGTAGCCACATTGAAAAATTATGAGACATTACATTGTTCATAAATTAATACCTAAGTGATCTCTAAAATATTAGTATATAGAATTTATACAGCCGTTTAAAAAGTTCGCATCATAACGGTCAAAAGATTATTGTACTAACAAAAAAACATAATGCGTGTTTTTATTCCTTATATTTATGTAAAATGCAATAAAAGCGACTGGTAATGTAACAAGTGCCAAAAGTGGCTTTGATATATCCTGGCAATATCAATGATTACAATAATGAAAAGGGACAGTTTAATTACTAAGTTCCAAAATCACATCTTGTCGTCTCACTCTCGCGATTTACAATATTTCCGTAGCTGAGAACCATAACCCTGCAAGTTCATCCGTACCTGCTCGTCTATCACATCTACGCTTCGCGAAAATACTGCCGTGCTACGCTTAAAGGGTCCTATCTTTAGATGAATTTCATAGTAAGATACGACTTTCTGAAGTATCAAAGCAGAATAGTCGCGACATCGCCTGTCACTTTCTCACAGTTTAGCGAAGAAAGAAATGGGTAATATGTGGTAACCCCTATTTAGTCGCGGTGTGCGATTGGCAACGAGACAGTGGCAGTAATGGTCGCTTAACTGTGACCGGTTGCCATTTTTATAAAAAATAGAATAGAATATTTTTTGCGCGAGAAAGAATCGCACTCACAGTTGTGCTAGAGGTGTTGAGAAACAAAACACTGTAAGTTCTATATTAAGTACATGAAATTACAGTTTAAATATGCTTTTAGGATACGGATTTGAGCACCATACACGTTTGAAAGTCTGGGGTATATCAGGAGAAATCCGGTGCGAACTAGTAATTACTGCATTGATAATGTGTGGTTTCTGTGAATGAGCGAATGTCGATGTGTTCAAATTTTAAACAGGACAATATATACAGGTTTCACTGTCGCCTTTAAGACCCTGATATTTTATCTGGCAAGTTCGAATCGTGCTGTTATTTTCCTTGCAGCGTAGTTAGCGTAGAAGCATAAGCAGTACCGTAACTTATAACAATACAATACAACAATACTTTATTGCACACCAACAAGAAAAATATTACTTGAGATATCTTACATTAAACAATGGCGTCCGCGGCAAACCTTTTTTTAACCGCAGTTCGGTAAAAAGTGTCTTTGGACGTCCGGCTATCCCTGTTCCAAAGTTGGTTCAAATCCGACCAGCCGTGGCGAGATGAGAGGAAAATTATTTATCACCAACAAATGGCGCTTTTCGGTTGGCGCCGCGCGCTCATGCAAATTCTGCATCGCACTGTTAAGATTTTTCCTGAAAAGGGGTCATTCCATAAAAAACATATTTTCAAAACAAATTTATATTCAAATAAAACCATTTACTGAGTCAGTCAGCCTTTGACAACGGTCACTGCGAAGCTACCGAAACGTCAAGAATGCTCAAATGATTAATTCACGCGATATAATGCGTTTAAATTGTTTTCTTTAAATGTGTGACAGTCGCGGAAACGCGATTCGAATTTGTCTTCAGCACCGTCCGGCTGTTACCTTTAATCATATTGAACTCTTGTGATTTTCCTGTTATGGTACCTTGAAAAGCTTCTGTCAAATTAGGTGTATTTTGTTCACCCTTCTACCTCAAATAAACCAATATAAAAATGTTAGACCACTGTTATATTTGTTCCAGCGAGCGAAATAAAAGATGAGCTTATAAAGTAATTGCATGAAGGACTGCTCAAATTTAGCTAATAGTGCTCCTACATGACGGTTGGAATGTTTGAACACATTTATCGAACAATTGTTACAATTTGTTGGGAAATATATAAAATACATAGCACATGCATGTAATGAGAAAATGGTTTAGACTCTGGTTTAACAAGTCAGGCAAATCTAACTGTTTAGAATAATAGGCTAGTTTCATATATCAATCGAGACTAACCTCTAAATATAATTTATTACATATTTTTAGCTTAATTAAATATTTTCAAATTACCGAAACCCAAATAAAAGTAGTTAATTTGACCGTACAGGATGGTGACGTCGTAGTTTGCGTTTCTTTTGTAAATTTCATACTATATAGTTGCTGGCAAACTTTTAGAACAAAAGTGGCGGATCTGCGCATGTACATTAGTACGTAAATCGGCTAAGTGCGCAGTCAAGGTTATGCTCTAAAAGTTTGCCGGCAGCTGTACCAGCGTTTTGACGTTTCATGTTTCATAAAAGTCGCTGATTTGATCTGTCGAGAAAGCAGCATATTGGGCTTGATGCTATTGTGTAATTGATTGTATTTTGACGAATTTGGCGGGGTTGCTAAAATAGGACGCTCAGCGAGAAGAATTTCGTACATTGACTTCACACAGTAGTATCGAACGTCGAGCACAACAGCAATATACCTAATTACGTACATGCGATAGAGACTAAAAGGTAATAGCGGGTCAATGTACGAATTTATTCGTGGTTAGCATCCTTACTTTAAATTATTTCTATGCATAGTTAGCTTTGTCAGACTTCGCAGAGTCTTCGTCCTGGCTGTTTAAGACCCAGAGCTTTATACAAACGTTAATATTTCAAATTCTATCGTATGGAAAAAAATACTTAAATGTCAGGGTAAGCTTGATATTGTATTATTAGAGTTTAATTCATTAATTAAGATCTACAAGCTTGAATAGCGCCCGTCCTTGTTTGCCTGGCCTTATACTTCGAAATTCGTATCATACTGTCGCGCTCACTCAAATAATGTTTGATGAAAGTGAAAGAGAGACGAGAAGACAGTACGATACGAATTAAGAGTTGTGGGTTCGCCCTGGTTCGTGAATCGTAAAACACATTTTTGATCTTCTAGTCTTGTATTATTTAGAATAGCAGTAATATATGCGAGTGATTTAGAATAAGTCGTTATAAGTATTAAAATACAGGAATGTGTTGAGCCTGTATAGATTTTAGAATTGTTTGTGTCATCTCAATTTTATTGTTTTTATGTCATATCACCGAGTTTTGTTATCTTATTAATATTGTAGGATTTAGAAGCTAATATCTTACATAAGATCAGTCGGGGTAAGTTGGCCAGTGGGGCAAGCGCGCCTACCATATCAAAAAATACAAATGGCATACTGCTAATACCAACCAACTATAGTTGCGTACTGGTAAGCGTTAGGAGTAAAGACCAACTTCGCCCTGAGGGTTGAACAGTGAGTCTCGTCACAGTGTAGACTTCGCTTCGTTTGTGGCGAGGGTGCCTAATAGAGTCAGACCACGCCAACTTTTCCAAGCAAATTAACTGTCAAACCATACAACTGACTCACTGTCAGTTTGTATGGTTTGACAGTTAATCAGAAGTTACGTCGCACGTCACCGAACTATAACGTGTTTGCGTTTATTTTATATTATTGCTTTATTTCATATGTACCACGTTGTCTAAAAAGAAGTGATATTGATTCATTGATAACGTCTGTACTTTTAGATATTTCGATATGTTAGGTGAGGTTGCTCCCCTGATGAATTTGTCCTGACTGACTTTAGCTTTAAAGATCTGTTAACAAGGACTTAAAAGTGAGAACATGACAAGATGCCTTCAACTAATAGCTTATTAAGTTGTTAGTTATGGGTTAAATCAGATGTATACTAATCTAATCTAATAAAGTTTATAACAGAGCTAAATGGTATATATTTTTTCATGTAACAATAGATTCAGCATATCATGTTTTGTAGAAATACAATAATTTTATGACTACCAACTGTGTTTTCTTTGTCAGTTTTTCGTGCATATATTTCCTGAAAATTAAATGAAATTTCCTGGTTCGTGGTTATGACTTGTCTTAGATATATATATGAAATCGTCATCATGCGCATGCACGCACTATAAAAATTCCATAAACAAAACTTTGTAATGTTGATGTTTACCGAAATCACAACTCATTCAATATACTCTGTGACTCACTCTACCAAAAGATGAGCTAATTTTTACAGTTGTAAAACACTTCCATATCAAAAACAAGTATAGTTTTAAACTTGATGATGAAACTACCTTTGTTATTCGTAGGGAAGAGTGGCGATTAGGTACTACACCGACAAGAGCGAAGCTCTTAAAATATGAATGAATGAACACGCATACGTAATTTGAAGACTATTCAATCCTTGGAAAACGGCTTAAATGCCATTTAAATAACAAATATGAGTAGTAAACCTAAGTTAAATACTAGGACACATTTTTGGTGACATTTTAATAAAAACTTGGAATATCCATCCAAGAAAAGGGTAAACACATTTCATCTGTTGGCAACACTTCAATATCCGTCAGACACAGCCTGTCAACTCAAGAACTCAACTCAACTGTCACTGCCAAATGAATAAATGAACCAAAAGCACCCGGCGGTAATTTGGTTGTTCGGATTTGTTTGGTTATTTAGTTAACGCGTGCGTGTTTTTATAACCGCATTAGCTCTTATTTTGAATAAGTAATTACTACTTATTTAGCCATGTCACAACAAGAGGTTTCATGCGGAATAGAGTATGTAGTGGCGTCAGATTTGCAAGGAAGTTTAACGGAAGCGTTTCACGCGAATTACTTGTTTGTTGTAACACCGGTTGTTCATCCAAGGTTTCGAAGACACCATATAGCAGATGGAACAAGAGTAGGGGGGTTCACGCGATCAGATATGATCCTTTCACCGCAAGACTGGACAAGTAGGATAGTGGGAAAGTTGTCGCATTATTTGAACGTGGATAGTCCAAACATGATGGTGCGACAGCGGCATGAAGACTGCATGAACGAGGAGTTGGCTTATTGCAAGGGCCTAGGCTTGCCGGCGCTGACGGTGGCGCTGCAAGGACGGGACAGTCAAAATTTGGCGAGAATGCTGCTCAATTACTTGGAAACCAGGTTTGAAAATAGATTAAATATTAAAATAGAAAATAAGTAAAGCAAAAATATTATTTACGAAATGATTTACAATCCAACCATCTTTACATCTTTTGTCACATGCAATCAGGCATTTCCTGTGACCTATGAAGGTAGAGTAGGCATCAGACTTCTAATAGCATGGAAGGACTTTAAATAGCTATCGAGTTGATACTAACATTAAAATACGATTCATCCTCATACTCTAGGAGGACTATATTTGTGTAACCTTTTCTGCGCCACAGTCGGCTGTGGCCGTCAACAAAAAATCGTGCCCCTGACGCCACGTCGGCCACAGCCGTCCAAATTTCAATGATCAAAAACTTTGTAATTCTAACCGCTACAAGTATTTTTTAATCCCTGTTGATTTTGGGGCACATCTTTTTTTTTTACTCTGGCGTCAGTGGCACGGTAAATTGCTAGACCGCTTGGCGGTCAATAGGTTAACTTTGGGGATGTAATGACAGCAGTTACAAGTGACAGGGCAGAATGAAGATCATTCAAGGAAGTATGTGCGAAGAGACACCAAAACGGGGGATGTAATCCCTAAATCAAATGTTAAATGACTAATCACCATGTCAAAATTTCTTGAAAATAGATTATATACTATACTGCCCTGCTAAGCCGAAAAGCGCTATTTCACTCTGAGTAAGTTTGTGAAAATCAACTTTTCGTAACTAACAAAACGAAACTAAAGAAAAACGGAAGTACCACTTATTGCCTTAGAAATGAAAAACTAGTTCATTACTAGTTTTTAAGCGATTGTAGCCTATGCCAATATAAGGCTTATTGATTTCGAAGTAACAATATGCTGCAAAATCTCATAATAATTTAATAAAAATTTAGATTTAGTGATTTATTTGGGTGAATCAACTTTTAAGTGCACCTTGTTGCTATGGTTACGCAAAATTCACCCATTTAATAGGTTTAAGTCAGATAGCACTATTTGGCTTATACCATTAGATGCGAAATTGTCATAGCTATTGCATGGTATAAAAAAAAACATAAAAGCGTATCTCAGACATAGCATCTTTCGGCTTAGCTGGGCAGTATACATAGCATTAACAAAAACTCTTGTATTCCAGCCATCATCCCACTTTAATATGGGCTCAAGTCCCCATGCAGTGCAGCCGTACATTACGAGAAACTGTGATCAAAGGCTTTGACGATGACGAGGATTCCTGGAACGAGCCATGGCTGTGGTGGTCCGAGTTTCATGAAAGGTATGCTACCCTCTCATGGCAAAACCATATGACCCGGTTATGCTATTTTGTTGTAACTAAGCTAAATTACTAATAATCTACCACATAGACAACCAAATATATTTTTTGCGATTATATTTACGAAATTCAGTGACAATATGAAAATCAAATCATCAAGATAAAAATCGGATCTCTCCAAATAGCTGTTTTGGGGTTACATTCTTTTGCCGTTAGACGACAGTGTGGTTGTGATACGATATTCGTTCACAGCTAGTATGTGACAATGTGTGTCACTGGCTGAGAGAATCAAGAAACTATGCAAATTCTCTAGGCTCCGTGACAAAAGTATAAAAAAAAGAGTATATTTTGGAAATCTGGCCGCTGATAAGAAACATGAAGCACTTAGATGCGAGTATAATTAGTCCTTTTTAGGGTTCCGTAGCCAAATGGCAAAAAACGGAACCCTTATAGATTCATCATGTCTGTCTGTCTGTCCGTCTGTCTGTCCGTCTGTCCGTCCGTATGTCACAGCCATTTTTTTCCGAAACTATAAGAGCTATACTGTTGAAACTTGGTAGGTAGATGTATTCTGTGAACCGCATTAAGATTTTGATGCAAAAATAAAATAATAATAATAATTATTGGGGGCTCCCCATACTTAGAACTGAAACTCAAATTTTTTTTTTCATCAAACACATACGTGTGGGGTATCTATGGATAGGTCTACAAAAATGATATCGAGGTTTCTAAAATATTTTTTTCTAAACCGAATAGTTTGCGTGACAGACGCTTCCAAAGTGGAAAAAAGTTGGTCCCCCCCCCCCTCTAACTTCTAAAATAAGAAAATAAAAAGTCTAAAAAAACATATGATGTACATTACTATAAAAACTACCAACGAAAATTGTTTTTAACGAGATCTAGTAAGTAGTTTGTTTTAGGTTCCACACCTATCCTCCCACAAAAACACGAAATTATAAATACCGACCATTCTCCTATCGTGTGATATGCCTTCACGTCGACATTGGCGAAATACATCTTGCTAACCCAGCAAGAAGTGAAAGCCACAGAAGGAAGTTAGTTTTTTTTTTAATACCTAACTTTGCAAGTTTTCACCTAATTTATATGGGGCGCTATACATACCAGGTGCAAACTTAACTTAAACACTTAGGGATGGAAAGTGTTTGTACGGAACCCTCGGTGCGCGAGTCCGACTCGCACTTGGCCGGTTTTTACATGCGGGTTTAATGCTCTAGTGCATGAAACAATTTATTATTAACTCAATTGGATCAGTCAACATATGTGAGACAGGAAAAAAAGCAGACTAGCAGGACTATTTTATTATTATTCGTATGGCAACTAGCAGGACTGATGTAGTGTATATTCCTTGGGTTACCAAACTTTTGCAGATGAGGCCCACAGTTAGGCAACCGGTGGTCCATTCTCCATCTATATCGGCATTCCTTCACTTGCCCGAATTTCATTTGCCATAAAGATATCACTTGCCATACATTTTCTATTTTATAGACTGTAAACTCTTTGTTTATTTTTATACTTTCATGTAGAAATCATTTAGGTTATACACAATCGTAAAAAGTTTCAGTTTATAGACAAAAATATATACATTGCAAATGAATATTATAGCAAGATACATTATGGCATACGAAATTCGGGCAAATGATTGAGAATCGTTTATCTCTCCAGGGTACAATGGGACAAGCGCATTGGTGTAGTGTTGGAGCTCTCTGCTGATCTGCCCTCTGACGAGATACTGAAGAGGTGGCTTGGAGAACCAGTGAAAGCTGTTGTAGTGCCTACAAATATCTTCCATAGTAACAAGAAAGGGTAAGTGTTATTAACTTATTATCTCTCTAGATTATAGTGGGATAGCGCATTATTGTATTGTTGGAGCCTTCTGCTGATTTACGATCCGATGAGATACTGAAGAGGTGGCTGGGTGAACCAGTGAAAGCTATTGTAGTACCTACAAATATCTTCCATACCAACAAGAACGGGTTCCGTACTAACTAGAACTAAGTCTTGCCAATGCAATATGAATTGTGTATAAAATAAATATTCCCCTTTCCCTCTCCTATTGACCTATTACTATTACACAATGACAATATTTGAGACAAATCCCATAGACCCCTATTATAAAGATTCCTGTGACAAAAGGCAAGGCAGACAATCAACAAAATAGCATAAACAAAACATCACAGGGAAGAGACTTATGCAACTAAATATTATTAAAACTAAAAGACAACTAAAAGGAAAAAAGACAATAGTGACAATATAAAAGTAAATTATGTACCATGGCAGACTAAAGTGACAACTTAAATTTTCTGTAGATACCCGGTCCTGTCCCGCGCGCACCAGCAAGTGTTGATAAGCCTGGTGGAGCACGACGCCCAGGTGGTGATCAGCGGCGCGCGGCGAGCCAGCCTCGACCACTACCGGCAGTACGTGGCGCGGCTGTGGGCGCGGCGGCCGGCGCCGGCGCAGGACCCTATGATGGACTACGCGCGAGGGTATGTGTGTGTGTGTGTGTGTGTGTGTGTGCAGCACACGGAGCCAGCCTCGACCACTACCGGCAGTACGTGGCGCGGCTGTGGGCGCGGCGGCCGGCGCCGGCGCAGGACCCTATGATGGACTACGCGCGAGGGTATGTGTGTGTGTGTGTGTGTGTGCAGCACACGGAGCCAGCCTCGACCACTACCGGCAGTACGTGGCGCGGCTGTGGGCGCGGCGGCCGGCGCCGGCGCAGGACCCTATGATGGACTACGCGCGAGGGTATGTGTGTGTGTGTGTGTGTGTGCAGCACACGGAGCCAGCCTCGACCACTACCGGCAGTACGTGGCGCGGCTGTGGGCGCGGCGGCCGGCGCCGGCGCAGGACCCTATGATGGACTACGCGCGAGGGTATGTGTGTGTGTGTGTGTGTGTGCAGCACACGGAGCCAGCCTCGACCACTACCGGCAGTACGTGGCGCGGCTGTGGGCGCGGCGGCCGGCGCCGGCGCAGGACCCTATGATGGACTACGCGCGAGGGTATGTGTGTGTGTGTGTGTGTGTGCAGCACACGGAGCCAGCCTCGACCACTACCGGCAGTACGTGGCGCGGCTGTGGGCGCGGCGGCCGGCGCCGGCGCAGGACCCTATGATGGACTACGCGCGAGGGTATGTGTGTGTGTGTGTGTGTGTGTGTGTGTGTGTGTGTGTGTGTGTGTGTGTGTGTGTGTGTGCAGCACACGGAGCCAGCCTCGACCACTACCGGCAGTACGTGGCGCGGCTGTGGGCGCGGCGGCCGGCGCCGGCGCAGGACCCTATGATGGACTACGCGCGAGGGTATGTGTGTGTGTGTGTGTGTGCAGCACACGGAGCCAGCCTCGACCACTACCGGCAGTACGTGGCGCGGCTGTGGGCGCGGCGGCCGGCGCCGGCGCAGGACCCTATGATGGACTACGCGCGAGGGTATGTGTGTGTGTGTGTGTGTGTGTGTGTGTGTGTGTGTGTGTGTGTGTGTGCAGCACACGGAGCCAGCCTCGACCACTACCGGCAGTACGTGGCGCGGCTGTGGGCGCGGCGGCCGGCGCCGGCGCAGGACCCTATGATGGACTACGCGCGAGGGTATGTGTGTGTGTGTGTGTGTGTGTGTGTGTGTGTGTGTGTGTGCAGCACACGGAGCCAGCCTCGACCACTACCGGCAGTACGTGGCGCGGCTGTGGGCGCGGCGGCCGGCGCCGGCGCAGGACCCTATGATGGACTACGCGCGAGGGTATGTGTGTGTGTGTGTGTGTGTGTGTGTGTGTGTGTGTGTGTGCAGCACACGGAGCCAGCCTCGACCACTACCGGCAGTACGTGGCGCGGCTGTGGGCGCGGCGGCCGGCGCCGGCGCAGGACCCTATGATGGACTACGCGCGAGGGTATGTGTGTGTGTGTGTGTGTGTGTGTGTGTGTGTGTGTGCAGCACACGGAGCCAGCCTCGACCACTACCGGCAGTACGTGGCGCGGCTGTGGGCGCGGCGGCCGGCGCCGGCGCAGGACCCTATGATGGACTACGCGCGAGGGTATGTGTGTGTGTGTGTGTGTGTGTGTGTGTGTGTGTGTGTGTGTGTGTGTGTGTGTGCAGCACACGGAGCCAGCCTCGACCACTACCGGCAGTACGTGGCGCGGCTGTGGGCGCGGCGGCCGGCGCCGGCGCAGGACCCTATGATGGACTACGCGCGAGGGTATGTGTGTGTGTGTGTGTGTGTGTGTGTGTGTGTGTGTGTGTGTGCAGCACACGGAGCCAGCCTCGACCACTACCGGCAGTACGTGGCGCGGCTGTGGGCGCGGCGGCCGGCGCCGGCGCAGGACCCTATGATGGACTACGCGCGAGGGTATGTGTGTGTGTGTGTGTGTGCAGCACACGGAGCCAGCTTCGACCACTACCGGCAGTACGTGGCGCGGCTGTGGGCGCGGCGGCCGGCGCCGGCGCAGGACCCTATGATGGACTACGCGCGAGGGTATGTGTGTGTGTGTGTGTGTGTGTGTGTGTGTGTGTGTGTGTGTGTGTGTGTGTGCAGCACACGGAGCCAGCCTCGACCACTACCGGCAGTACGTGGCGCGGCTGTGGGCGCGGCGGCCGGCGCCGGCGCAGGACCCTATGATGGACTACGCGCGAGGGTATGTGTGTGTGTGTGTGTGTGTGTGTGTGTGTGTGTGTGTGTGCAGCACACGGAGCCAGCCTCGACCACTACCGGCAGTACGTGGCGCGGCTGTGGGCGCGGCGGCCGGCGCCGGCGCAGGACCCTATGATGGACTACGCGCGAGGGTATGTGTGTGTGTGTGTGTGTGTGTGTGTGTGTGTGTGTGTGTGTGTGTGTGTGTGTGCAGCACACGGAGCCAGCCTCGACCACTACCGGCAGTACGTGGCGCGGCTGTGGGCGCGGCGGCCGGCGCCGGCGCAGGACCCTATGATGGACTACGCGCGAGGGTATGTGTGTGTGTGTGTGTGTGTGTGTGTGTGTGTGTGTGTGTGTGTGTGTGTGTGTGTGTGTGTGTGTGTGTGTGTGCAGCACACGGAGCCAGCCTCGACCACTACCGGCAGTACGTGGCGCGGCTGTGGGCGCGGCGGCCGGCGCCGGCGCAGGACCCTATGATGGACTACGCGCGAGGGTATGTGTGTGTGTGTGTGTGTGTGTGTGTGTGTGCAGCACACGGAGCCAGCCTCGACCACTACCGGCAGTACGTGGCGCGGCTGTGGGCGCGGCGGCCGGCGCCGGCGCAGGACCCTATGATGGACTACGCGCGAGGGTATGTGTGTGTGTGTGTGTGTGTGTGTGTGTGTGTGTGTGTGTGTGTGTGTGTGTGTGCAGCACACGGAGCCAGCCTCGACCACTACCGGCAGTACGTGGCGCGGCTGTGGGCGCGGCGGCCGGCGCCGGCGCAGGACCCTATGATGGACTACGCGCGAGGGTATGTGTGTGTGTGTGTGTGTGTGTGTGTGTGTGTGTGTGTGTGTGTGTGTGTGTGTGTGCGGCACACGGAGCCAGCCTCGACCACTACCGGCAGTACGTGGCGCGGCTGTGGGCGCGGCGGCCGGCGCCGGCGCAGGACCCTATGATGGACTACGCGCGAGGGTATGTGTGTGTGTGTGTGTGTGTGTGTGTGTGTGTGTGTGTGTGTGTGTGTGTGTGTGTGTGTGTGTGTGCGGCACACGGAGCCAGCCTCGACCACTACCGGCAGTACGTGGCGCGGCTGTGGGCCATCTTTTTACTGGACTACAGTAAAAACACGCGGGCACCTACAAGTTTGGAATAAAATCGCTTTTCTCAAACATGCAATCAAAAGTCGTCATAATGTGCGACTGTGAGTAACAGGCTTCGAAGTATCACGTTTCGGGCGGAACACCTCGAGAGAACTGTAAAGGAATCTCGTACAAAATTGAAGGCCTAAGCCGGGAACTAACTATTTTAAACATGGCCTTTGCGCGTATGAACAGGCTAAACAGCTGAATTATATATTTTTTAAGTGGGGTAATTTTTTTACTTAATTGCATATGTTTGAGAAAAGCGCTATTCGCTGGGTGCGAAGTAGGTGGTGGGGGAACCACGAATCGATCGCAGCGCGCGCCGTGGCCAAAAAAGGAACTTTCGTCACGCCAACTGTCACTTTTTACCAGCGAAATTAAGGCATCTAAAAATAAATAAATATGCGGCACGAAACCTGCAGCGTAGTTAATTGCAAAAACAATGGCAAAAACAGTAATCATAAATGAATAAATTTCCACAAGCAAGTTGGAAACGAGAACAACGAATTAAATGGATAATCGCTATCAAGAGGAAAAAGTTAGTATATAACCTACAGAACAACATTTTTAATATTATATCTTGTATGTTGTAGGGAGCAGCATGTTTATGCTTTTATTTTCTTTTACATTTTGGACATGTTGAGCAAAAACGAATTGTTTCCCATTTTATTGTAGTTTGGGGATTTGAAAGCGATGTTGTGTTTGATTGAGCAGAATCCAGTTATAATAATTAATTTGGCCATGTTTAACTGAAAAAACAAAATAATCTGTATTATTACGAAAATACAGTCATAAATGATCGGTTGCATTATGCATGAAATGCGTCATTCGGTTAAATTTATTTATTTTGTAACTTACTTCTCATGAATATAGCCATGAAAAGGTCCGTGTGAGTTACATCTGAAAGTTATTGATGTTGCCATTTTAGACGGGAAATAAAGAAGGTCAACGTTTTATCGACACTATAGATTAACATAATCGAGTAAAATGAAAGAAAATTACGATATTTCATTGAAATGATTTGTTTGTTTACTTACTCTTCGTAAAGACATTCAGCCATTTGACATTAAAAATCCCGCCGTAATTGTAACCGCTAGTTGACGCTGTCATCGCGCACCCAGCGACAGACAGTGACAAGAGCTTGCCGGCTTCGTATCACTATCCGGCCTCATCCCGCAAGCCCTTCTCTCCCGGCGTCCGCAGTAATGTACTATTATTTATATACAGTTGGGAGGACTACCTGCAAACCCCGCTGCAGCCGCTGGCGGACAACCTGGACACGCACACATACAACGTGTTCGAGAAGGACCCCATCAAGTACGACCAGTACCAGAAGGCTATTACGGAGGCACTGAGGCACTTGAAGAAGAGAAGGGAGGAGAATGCTGAGAAGGTAATAATCTTGTGACAGGGCTAGATATTATAACTCAAATAAAACTTGCAATATCAACTTATACTTGCGCCTCTAATACAACTGTGTCATTCTCTCGCTAGATGTCCTACCTATCTCTTTTTGTCCAGTACTGTGAGAGAGTGACGGGTGTTGCTATGTCCCGCGACATGAGTCGCGATCCATAGCGTACTGTAAACATTGAAGAACCGCATGCTGAAACCCTCGGCAGGGAGCTCATTCCACATGCGGAGCGTTCGCGTAGGAAATTCCTGTGGAACCGCGCAGTTCTCGACTATTTAGGCTCCAGTTTCGTTGTTTAGTTTGTTTGTAAAAGCTCGAATCTTTTCAGAGTCCAACCAAGAATATATCAGACGTGATCGGTCGCATGAATTTAGAGCAAGGAGACCAGAAGCCAGAGGAATCAGACGCGCCGTTTACTGTGATGGTGCTTGGTGCGGGGCGCGGCCCGCTGGTGAGGGCGACGCTCAACGCGGCGGACATCGTGCAGGCCAGGGTCAAGGTGGGTAGCACTGGTAGCAACAGTAGCTAGTTCTCTCTTACCTCAAACATGTTACCTCAACTCCAGACTCTGTGGATAAACTAGTAGTGGCATGTTCAACGGCTCACCTGAGGCTAGAAAGAAACAAAGATAAAATAAAATTATACCTAGGAGGCTTAGAAGTTATCTATAACCTGGTATGCCTGGTTCTTTGCTATGTTTGATGGACGATGGTAATAGGGTCAGCCAAACCGAAGATATATGAGATTTCAACCGACTTCAAAAAAAGGAAAAGATTCTCAATTCGACCGTATATTTTCTTTTTGTATGTATGTTATGCGATTATTTCGCTAATTGATTAGATTAGATTATATTTATTTCACACATATAGGGATACATTATAAATAACACATAGTCAATTTACACGAACCTACACGGTGATCGTCAACATAATAAACAAATTAAACAAATTCAGCAGGTCATAATTCATTAGATAATTAAGAAAAAACAATGTCACAAATTTCAAACAATATACCAATTTAAATAATGTGGAATAAATATTTCAATAAATTCAATTAATATACAAATTAAATGTCAACAGTCACCACAAAGGATCGTCGCCTACACTAAAATACAAAACATTTTATCTAAATATGTCAAGATAATCTTTAACTGAGTACAAAGGATTTTCCAATAAAAGGTTTCTCAATTTACACTTGAATACCATGTCAGAAGGTTCATTCCGAAGATCGGCGGGTAAGCGTTCATAGTAGGTCGGACCAATGACTCGCGGGTTCTTACCTGCAAGTGCCATTCGTCGCGGGACGGTTCGAAGTCTCCCCGTCGATCGAATCTGCTTACCACAAACCTCGACACGCTTAAACATTGGCAGATTGTTTCTTACGAACAGCAACACTTCAAACATGTATACCGAGTAGTGCGTCATAATTCGATGCGTTACGAAAAGGTCCCTGCATGGATGTCGTGGTTGCACACCGGCTAGAGTACGTAATGCTCGCTTCTGTATGATAAATACTCGATTGGCATCCGTAGAGTTTCCCCAAAGGAGTATACCATATGACATTAAGGAGTGGAAGTGTGCAAAATAAACCGATCTTAATGAAACTACCGATATTAGGGGTTTTAGTTTCCGCAACGCAAAAGCCGCACCACTCAGTCTGTCGCACAGCGAATCGACATGGCACTTCCAGTTAAGATTAGAGTCTAACATAAAACCTAGAAACCTGGTTTCGTTGCATAACGGCATCGGGAGATCAGATAAACAAGGAGGCAATGAGATATGCCGTCCCGAAAAAACCATTATGTTGGATTTTGTTACATTTAGGAGCAACCCATTTGCGGAAAACCACCGTTTTAACTGTCTACACACCTCGCTTATGCCATCGCCGAGCTGCTCGTACGTTCGCGCACTAACTATGACCGTCGTGTCATCTGCGAACAGCACGGACAAACCAGTTGTTATGGCGGACGGGAGATCGTTAACGAAGGTCAGAAACAACGTATTTCCCAGGGCTGATCCTTGGGGGATTCCTGATGTGATATGGCCAACGTCAGACTCGAATTTTTCGCCATTTGTGGACAGTTTTACCACTTGTCTACGGCCCGACAAAAATGACGTAAACAACCGATGGGCTGGGCCCTCTACACCATAATGACGCAATTTGTTCAAAAGCAGTTTGTGACTTATTATATCAAAAGCTTTCGATAAGTCGCACATAATGCCGGCCATATTGTGTCTGTCATCAAGACCTGTAAGGATACAATCAAAAATCTTGTGCGCTGCAGTTGTCGTAGACATGTTCCGCCGATATGCAAACTGATTTGGTGTTAACAGGTCGTTCGCCTCTAGGTGTGTCATTAAGCTAGATGACAACAACGATTCAACTATTTTAGAGATAGTCGGTACTATGGTTATGGGCCTGTAGTTGTTTACATCTGTCCTATCGCCCTTCCCCTTGTAGACAGGACATACCCTAGTACTCTTAAGCACGTCAGGGTATATACCAGCAGTGAACATCTCATTTATTAATACAATCAAAATGTTAGAAACGACTGGCCAGATACATAAGATTATGTTTAGCGAGATATCATATGCATCCACGGTTGTGCGCGTTTTTAACATTGATTGAATTGTTGTATTTAGGAGTTCATGTGTTATTTTTGGGAGAGTAAATGTTGGCATATCCGATCCACAGAGGTGCTGTCGCAAGTATTGCGTGGAAATAGACTCATCACTCGGTATGACATATTTAGCAACAATATTTAAAAAATGGGAATTAAATTTGTTAGGGACTTCGCTGTCTGGCAGTTTGGTATTTGAATGTAGATTGATTCTCAAAATTATTTTTTAAATTGTTTTTAAAATGGTATGGACAATATTTATTGATAATAAAACCGACACCTATGAACAAACAAAAATCCACCACATGCTTCGTCAATTAAAAATAATGCATGCAATTCACAAAGTATATCCGCAACAAGCTTCGTCAGAATCAAATGACATGAAATAAATCCGCAACACGCCTCGTCAAGGAAAACTTAATCTCTTAAATCCCCTCTCAAGGTCATATTTGGTCCAAAAGTCCCCATTATGCTAGCAGCATTGCCCCGCTGAATGGCAATGGAGACTTGCTGAACCAACCATGACCCAGAGCGAGGATCGTTGCCCCTCTCTCTCAATCGCCGCCCTAAATCCCTAAAAAGCTCGCGAGCCTCACTACCCCAAGGTCCAGCCGTTTCCACAGCGACGGGTACGAAATCGTACATCGACTCTAAGGCTGCGTACTTGGCGTGTTTCATCTTAGCGGCTGTTTCCGCCGCTGAACCCGCCAACCTCGCGGTTTGCCTCAAATGGGACGGAGCAAAAGTGCTAACGCACGTTGCGTCCCATAAAAGACAACGCCCTCGCTGCCATGGAACCAACGTAAGTCCGTCCGGTCTTTTGCCATCCGTTCGAGATAAACCAGGGGGCTCCAACACACAGGGGATGTTAACGGACACCATGGCTCGGCGGACAATTTCGTTAATAGAATGATGGCGCGAAAAACGCCCTGCACATCTCTGGCAACTTAAGCCATGGTGTCCATTTTCCTCCACCATAACTCCACAAATGCAGCGATGCGGCTCACACACCTTGGTTCCCAGTCTTAGGGCCACTGCTATTCTTAGCGAGTCGTTATCAAGCAGTGTACCCAACTGAGGAGACGGCAAAGCATGGAGCCATGCACCAGATTCTGGCTTAGCAACCGCATTGAGACGAGCTAAATCTGCTCCTGAAGCGTCATCCAATAAACGCGAGTAGGATAGTTTGCAGAGGATATCGTCCCACCCTCTCTGTGCCACCAAGTTGTCTGGCCGGTCATCCGTCGGACAGGACATTCCCCACTTCTCAAAGGCCTCAGATACAAAAGGCAAGCGGATATTGCTGCCATTAAGTGATAATATGCGAGTAACAAGATCCGCTGAGCCATGTACAGAAGCCAAAAAAGCTACCAGGCCGATGTCCTGAACCCGACGAACTCCAAGACCACCGAAACGGATAGGTAAAACCGCTTGGCGCCACTGAACCTCATCCAAACTTACATTGAGCACCGACTCTAAAATTAACTTGAGTGTAGCATCGATTGCTTCCAGCTCTGATACGAACATCCATGTAGGTGACGTTCGCAAGACATATACCATCCGGGGCAAAGCAAAATTTTTTTTTTTAAATTGAATGAATATATTCCTGAGGTGGGTTGGATTGCAGGGAAATCGAGGGCAACCCTCAAATCCAACAACAACTCCTTAATGGCTAGGAGAGGGGATAATTCTTGGGGAATACAATTTCTTCTCATTGAATTTAGTCATTTTTTGTAAATAATTGATTATTAATTGTCATTTAGCTTATGTAATGTTCATTGGTTAAATTCCAATAATGTTATTATTGACTTGATCATCGTTTGAATAGGTGATAGCGGTGGAGAAGAACCCTTGCGCGGTAGTGGTGCTCGAGGCGCAGGCGCGCGAGGTGTGGAGCGCGCGGGACGTCACCGTCGTCCCCGGGGACATGCGCAAGCTCAAGCTCGCGAGCAAAGCGGACATCATTGTCTCGGAACTGTTGGGTAAGGCTTAATGTATGAGATCTGTTGGACCATTTTTTCTAAAGTTGTACACCCCACTTTTTTTTTTCGATATTTTGGTTATTTTCTACTCAGAATCACGAGCTCTTTCGATCTAATTAGGAGAGAAAAACTGACCCAAAATATTCATACTTTTTGTGTTTTTCCATTCCGTTACCGCTGTAGTAGGTTATATGGAAATGGTAACGGGATGTAACGAAAAAACATAGGGACACTTACTTGCAATAGAACGAAGGTAACTGAAACGCTCCTTGAGGTAGCAGGGAGTTGCAGGGTGAAAAAGAATATTGTAAAGAAGAGAGAGAATGTGAGAGTTACGACGAAAGCGGATAGGAAGCCACTTGAGCTGCGAACAGAAACTGGAAACATGCTCATATTTACGAAGCCCAAATATGAACCTGATGCAAATATTCTGAATACGCTGAAGTTTATGAAGCTGTTCTTCTGTGAGATCAGGGTAGGAGATATCAGCATAATCTAAGATTGGAAGAAGTAAGGTTTGGCAAAGCGCAATTTTGGTGGCGATCGGAAGAAAATTACGGAGTCTTCTAAGAGAGCTCACCGCTGCAAACATCTTCCTGCTGACTTCATTCACCTGAGGCACCCAAGATAAGGTCTGGTCCAAAATAATACCCAGGTCTTTGACTTGTTGTGAAAAGGGAATTAAGATACCATCGAAATAAATTGATGGCAGCTTTATCATCATCAACCCTAGCTATAAGTTTAGCACTACCAACTATAATAGCTTGGGTCTTTACTGGGTTTACCTTGAGACCAAAGCTATAGCTCCAGTTCAAAATGTGTGCCAAGTCGTCATTTACAGAGTTAATAACAGGCGAAAGTTCTACAACTTCACCCTGCAAATAAATTTGAAGATCGTCGGCATAAAGGTGATAGCGCGAAGAAAGGTTACGTGTAATGGAATTAATGAAAATAGAAAACAACAAGGGTGATAGCACCCCACCCTGCGGAACACCGGCCAAAGTGTTGCACCACGAACATCGGGAATTATCCACCTTTATTCTCTGCCGACGACCACCTAGATAACTACGAAACCAATCAATAACCGCAGGAGATATGTTAAGAGAACGTAGAGTACCTAATAAAATATCAAAATCAACAGTATTGAACGCATTGCTGAAATCAAGAAGCGTTAACACCGTTAATTTTCGCTTATCCATACCTTCTCGAATATCATCAGTAATTTTGATTAGAGCAGTAGCCGTACTATGACCAGGACGAAACCCAGACTGGAATTCATTGTGCAGATCATTGCGGTTAAGAAAAGATGCCAGCTGTTTATGTACAAGACGCTCAAGCACTTTAGATAGGAAGGGGAGAATGAAGATAGGTCGATAGTCCGAAAACACGGAAGGGTTGGGCTTCTTGGGTATCGGAATAATATTGGCATCCTTCCAGAGCGTAGGGAAAATACTGGTGGATATAGAATTATTGAGTATAAAGGTAATGATGGGTACAAGGAGATCAAGGAGAGGGAGGATCATATTACGGCTAATGCAATCCACGCCAACGGCATTTGAGGTAATCGCTAATATGTTCTTCTTAACATCACTGTCGGTACATTGTGCAAGAGAAAAAGGAGAAAAGTCAGGAGTTGGAAGCGACGAAAGATGATCAAGAGTCTTAACTTTAGTTGAGCCACTGAAAGTGGCAGAAGTGGAAAAATGCTGATTAAGCTGATCGAAATGTATATCACTAGTATAGGGGTTCTGCTGTGACTTTCCAACTCCAAGTGACTTAAGAAATTTCCAGACTTTTGCAGGCTCACCATTCTCCACAGACTGATGGATATGACGTCTCTGAGCATCACGACAAATCCTGTTGCATCGATTACGCAAGGCTAGATAGCGTGCTTTATTTCTCTCTGTGCTTAAGGTTCCTTATTGCATCGTTATTATTTGTCGCACAACGGAACTTATTCCAATCGCTTTTATTTCCTCGCTAACTACCTTAATTTCATCCAACTTTTTGCTCCTAACCCGTAGGCGATATAGTCCGTTTGAATTGTTTTATTGAATCCTTCCAGGTTCATGGGGCGACAACGAGCTGTCCCCCGAATGTCTAGACGGCGCCGCAGGCCTCCTCAAGCCGGACGGCATCTCCATCCCCTGGCGCTACACTTCCTACGTGGCCCCCATCTCCAGCCCGAGGCTGTGGGCCGCCGCCCGAGTCGCCAATTTATTCGGACCGGACCAGAAGAATAAGAACTTGCAGATGATTTGGGTCGTGTATATGCAGAACAAGCACGATATCGCGGAAACCAAGGTAAGTTCAAGCCGGACGGCATCTCCATCCCCTGGCGCTACACTTCCTACGTGGCCCCCATCTCCAGCCCGAGGCTGTGGGCCGCCGCCCGAGTCGCCAATTTATTCGGACCGGACCAGAAGAATAAGAACTTGCAGATGATTTGGGTCGTGTATATGCAGAACAAGCACGATATCGCGGAAACCAAGGTAAGTTCAAGCCGGACGGCATCTCCATCCCCTGGCGCTACACTTCCTACGTGGCCCCCATCTCCAGCCCGAGGCTGTGGGCCGCCGCCCGAGTCGCCAATTTATTCGGACCGGACCAGAAGAATAAGAACTTGCAGATGATTTGGGTCGTGTATATGCAGAACAAGCACGATATCGCGGAAACCAAGGTAAGTTCAAGCCGGACGGCATCTCCATCCCCTGGCGCTACACTTCCTACGTGGCCCCCATCTCCAGCCCGAGGCTGTGGGCCGCCGCCCGAGTCGCCAATTTATTCGGACCGGACCAGAAGAATAAGAACTTGCAGATGATTTGGGTCGTGTATATGCAGAACAAGCACGATATCGCGGAAACCAAGGTAAGTTCAAGCCGGACGGCATCTCCATCCCCTGGCGCTACACTTCCTACGTGGCCCCCATCTCCAGCCCGAGGCTGTGGGCCGCCGCCCGAGTCGCCAATTTATTCGGACCGGACCAGAAGAATAAGAACTTGCAGATGATTTGGGTCGTGTATATGCAGAACAAGCACGATATCGCGGAAACCAAGGTAAGTTCAAGCCGGACGGCATCTCCATCCCCTGGCGCTACACTTCCTACGTGGCCCCCATCTCCAGCCCGAGGCTGTGGGGCGCCGCCCGAGTCGCCAATTTATTCGGACCGGACCAGAAGAATAAGAACTTGCAGATGATTTGGGTCGTGTATATGCAGAACAAGCACGATATCGCGGAAACCAAGGTAAGTTCAAGCCGGACGGCATCTCCATCCCCTGGCGCTACACTTCCTACGTGGCCCCCATCTCCAGCCCGAGGCTGTGGGCCGCCGCCCGAGTCGCCAATTTATTCGGACCGGACCAGAAGAATAAGAACTTGCAGATGATTTGGGTCGTGTATATGCAGAACAAGCACGATATCGCGGAAACCAAGGTAAGTTCAAGCCGGACGGCATCTCCATCCCCTGGCGCTACACTTCCTACGTGGCCCCCATCTCCAGCCCGAGGCTGTGGGCCGCCGCCCGAGTCGCCAATTTATTCGGACCGGACCAGAAGAATAAGAACTTGCAGATGCTTTGGGTCGTGTATATGCAGAACAAGCACGATATCGCGGAAACCAAGGTAAGTTCAAGCATTGATTATACACTAAGGTTCAAAACGGGCGCTTTCCTCCTCCTAACGGACGGCATTTCTACTCTCTGTTGCACTACGCTACACATCATACGTGGATCCTATATCCAGACATAGGCTATGGGTTGTGACCTGCGTCGCTATTTTGGGTGGCCCCGATCGGAAGAATAAAAACTTGCAGATGCTTTGGGTCGTTTATATGCGAAATAAACACGATATCGCGGAAACCAAGGTAAGGTCAAGCATTGATTATACACTGAGGTTATAAAAGGGAGCTTTTCTGCTCTAGCCGGACGGCATTTCTACTCTCTGTTGCTACATATACGTGGATCCTATATCCAATCCGCTACTATCGCCGCGGTGCGCGTCGCCAATTGAGGCGGGCTCACAGGTTTATTATAACCTCAGGTTTAGGGTCATTTGATTAGTATTGATGAGCAAATAATGTTTATATGAGAAAGTACAGTCGGCACTAAAGCGTATACTTGAAATAACTTCGAAAGGTTAACGCGCCGGACCGGCAATCCAGGTACCGGGTTCGATACCCGGTCTCTTCCATCAGGTTACGCATTTCAATTATTCTTTGAGCTTTGATTTTTGTGTCAATGGTTTAACTTATCTCTAATCATCTGCATGCGTCAAATAATGACTTTATCTTCTTACTTTCCAGCCACTATTCACGTTCGAGCACCCAGCCAAACCAATTAGGGACCACGAGGGTCAAGAAGTGACCGACCACCAGGGTCTGCCCGCCACCGACAACCGGCGGCAGAAGACCATCACGTGGACGGCACAGCAGGTAAGAAATAGTACATTACATACCTAGGACGGTGAATTAGTAAGGGCCGTAACCGAAATGTAAATCATTGTATTTACTTCTAGGCCGTAAGTGAGATTTTCTGCCCGCTTTTTAATGTGTGATCTGGGGCTTTACGAATTACCAACAACCCGCCTGATGGGCGCTCATAAGTTTTACTCAACTGCCGGCCCAGCCGCCTGGCGGTGTGTGCTTGATACAAGCGCCCACCTAGCGGGCTCTGTCGGTTTCCGGGGTGGTTTTAATTTTTTTATCTACTCCAGCTTTTTTTCTATGAGTTATTAAGCTACTAACTCTTATATAAAGACATACATTTCGTGAGCCTTATAATAGTCTACAGTCTAGTCTGCTGCCAAAAAAAGCACTGAATGCTTTTTTTGGCGACATTATAACATCGTTAGCATTGTTAACTAAATCGTGTCACATGTTATCGTTTTTACTTTTCATTTTTACTTTGTTTTTTTTTTTACTTTTTACCTTCTACTTTTTACTTCTCACTCGACAGTACTATCTTACATAAAGCATTGTAAGAAACGTATAGGTAGGTAAAAAAATGCTCGTGGCATCTTCACTTAACCTATGCAACTCGCTGTTTTTTGACCCATCTTATAATAATAAATAAATAAATATTAAGGGACAATCATACACAAATCGACCTAGTCCCAAACTAAGCAAAGCTTGTACTATGGGTACTAGACGACGATATACATAATATATAAATACATATATAAATAACATCCATGACCCGAGAACAAATATTTTGCACAAATATTTGCCCCGGCCGGGATTCGAACCCGAGACCGCCGACTCAGTAGGCAGGTGTCTACCAACCGAGCCAAACGCGTCGCCAATTATACAACTATTGCATGCAATCCTGGTCGTGAAAGTGTTAAAGGTGTCTGTGGTTACCAGGATAACGTGATGCACGGGTTCGGCGGCTACTTCGACTGCGGACTCTTCGGCGAGGAGATGATCAGCATCGTGCCCCAGACGCACAGCACCGGCATGATCTCCTGGTTCCCGGTCTTCATACCGATCAAGGTCTACCGCCTACAATTTTTCCGCTTCGCCCTAAGGTTGACTGGTAGAGAATGCCTCATGGCATTAAGTCCGCCTTTTGTACGATAAGTTTTCTTTTGTGCAATAAAGATTAAATAAATAAATAAATAAGGTACCATATACAAGCGGCCACCTAGATTGATTATTGATAGAGTGTACCTAACTAGTTTAAGGGACACAGTTCTAATAAGAAAGCATATCAAACGTACATAAATCGTGATAAATGGTCATACTTTCTTTTAGTTTCTATTTAATTCTCACACTTTTCCTCATTTATATCTTAAATTACACTTTTAATATGTTTTCTTCGAGGACTACGTATAGTTAGGTTCATATTACTGTAATAGTTAAGAACTTATCCTTTCTGAAAAAATGACTGACTGTTGAGTTTCTTTCTGCGTTTCTTCTCAACAGTGGTCTCCTCTCTTATTGTGAAATGCCGGTAGACTCAGACATGCAAAAGTGACCCTGTGGCCTACTTGCAGAATAAAGTTCATTATTATTTCATTATACTTTACTAGATCCTACATGATCCAAGTCGACTTACGGAAAAATTTTTTTTTTACTTATTTTCGACTGCACGCAATGAAAGCATGGAATAGCTATGTTACTTTCTCGAACTCAGGGAAAAGTATTATTCACTTTAAAAAGTTGGTTGAAATTATCAATATCGTCGGGGATAGTGCAATACCGCGTAAGTAACAAGTGTAGATACGAATCAATATTCAAACAAATGCTAAGTATTTTATTGAAATGACAACTTTATCGACAGCTGTTATGTACGCGGTATTGGTATTGCACTATCCCCGACGATATACTATGTATCATAAAATTTAAAGGAATAAGGCCTTAGAGGAAATACCACTGCAAATTTCTCCATACAAATCGAGTTTTCGTTTCGTCGATAATTTGTGACCCAGGCGCCCGTTCGCGGCGGAAATTTGGCCGAAAACAGCTCGCACGCCGTGTTTTCAAATGACGAACCTCATTTATGACGCGTTTGGCTCGGTTGGTAGACACCTGCCTACTGAGCCGGCGGTCCCGGGTTCGAATCCCGGCGGGGGCAAATATTTGTGTGATGAACTCGAATATTTGTGCTTGGGTCATGGTTGTTCTATGTATTTAAGTATATATTTATCTATATAAGTACGTACATCGTCGTCTAGTACCCATAACACAAGCCTTCTTGACCTTAATTTGGGACTAGATCGATTTGTGTGAGGTTGTCCGATATTGTGTTTTTCTGCCAACAAACTGCTGTGCAGTTTGGCAGTTATTTAGAAAGTTTATTGTACTATTGTGTTACATAAATAAGGGCTTGTGCACAAATCACGTGAGGTTTTTTCGTCTACTTTTTGAACCCCCCTCCCCCTGGTGATATTTGGTGAGGTTCTTTGCTAACCCCCCCTCCCCGTATAATAGACTACTATAATAGACTATTTCGAATAGGCTCGCTATTTTGAAGTATTTAACAAGTGAAGATTTATTTTTAACAAAACCGAGAAAAAAATATCGTTTTTTTCTTAGTTCGTTCATTGTGGAAAAATACACGTGAGGTCTCCTTATACCCCCCCCCCCCCCCCCCCAACGTGATTTATCGTGATTTTTTCGTGACCCAACACCCCCCTATTGAGCCTCACGTGACTTGAGCACAAGCCCTAATAAAAAAATAAAAAAATTATTTGTTTGGTTGCAGACGCCCCTGCGCGTGCGCAAGGGCGAGACTATAGTGGCGCAGTTCTGGCGCTGCGTGGACGCGCACCGCGTGTGGTACGAGTGGCTGGTGGCGGCCGGCGCGCGCAGCAGCGAGCTGCACAACTGCAGCGGAAAGTGCGCAGAGATGCTCTTATAATATTACGTCGCCCAAAGAGTATGTAATCACTACGTTTTAAGAGACGGGAGTGCCATACAAGAAGCGTGAACTCGCATTAGTATGAAACGGGGGCGAAAACATACTGCCAATATGAAGCCGCAAACAATATCAGTGTCAGTGTCAACTCATGACATAATGCCAACATCAAGAACAAAATAGGGATGTCACATGTTACACAAATTATCGAATTATCGATATCGATATCGGTATTTAAAAAAAATGGTTCAGGCGGGGTTCGCATTCGCACCCGCGTCTTCAACGGCTTTCCGGTAATTTAAATCATTAAATATTTCGCTTCAATGTAAACATTTGGTTTACTTTAGGTTACTGACTTCATAAAAAAAAAAAACAAGTGTGCAAATAATTTTATTTCGTTCAAACTTTGCTTGGCTTGCTGATAAACATAGACGAAAAAAGCCGTTTCATCACTCCAGTCTGTGCTCCAGGTTGGAAGTTCTGCAACACAAATAATACAGGCTAAACAGAAAATTACAGAGTAAAAATGTATCTGTCTGTCTAGATGAAACCGTACCATTCATAGTCCATTGAAGATTTTTCGTAAAATATTTCTGTGACCATAATCTAACTCAAACTGGCATAAAAAGTAGTGAAAATAATGTCTTATCCTCTCATCTGAGACGGCTTTAACAGCTGTATTCGAGTGCACACTTTTGTATAAGTACACATACCAATAGGCTTTTGCTTGAAGAAAGAGATATTCCGTGTTTACACAGGTATTTTTCACTTCAAATGAAAATTATCGATAAAACTTACATACAGCACTATTGTTTACATACGTATAAGGGTATGTATTATTTTACCCGAAATACCAAGTTTTCAATGAAACTTACGATTAACATGGTTATAACACGCAGTAATTAATTATATTTTTTACTTACCGATCTTCGAACGGTGGAAATTTTGCCATGAATAGTCTTCCCAAGTAGCACAACTGGGTCTAAATAGCTCGTATATCATATCTAATTAGATGCTTAAGTTAAATTTACCACCATGACTAAGTGCTATATAGGTGGCAAGAACCCTTATGCCACCAGTATAGAACGAAAAGGAGAAAAATTGCAGCCTATTTTTGGTGCTAAATAGAATCCATAAGAGATCTCACAAATACCTTAAGTGGTAATTAGAACTATGGGTGAAAGTTATGCGCAGTGAAGCCAGTGAACGAATGAAAACAATTTCAGTTCGGTCAATGAGTGATAAATGAGTCGCCAAAGTATCTGAGTGGCGTGGCAACTGTCAAAGTTGTGTTTATTAAAATCAATATGTGATCTGCCATATTAATTTTGGATGAGTGATTAAAACTTCACGTTATACAGGCATTGAAATAAGCACGAAATTCTTGCAAATGATTTTTTACTGTGAAACTATGGTATGGTTTCTTAGTAAATTTCGATGCGCCTTTGATTTGATCAGGAATATTAAAAAAGAGAGTGCTAAATCAAATAAGGAATAGATACTGATAAGAATTAAAACTGTTAAAAACCTGACCTAATGATTGCAGGTTACGTACAATGTTAAAGTAACATCGTCAAAACTATCAAAAGTCTGTGATTATGCGTGAGTGTGATAAAATTCTGGTTAAAATAATTAATTTTCATAGGCTTCCATTTGTAAACATGGCGAAACAAAAAAGATCCTACAGTGTTTATTTTCACTTATTTGCTCCTTATTTGGAACTATCAGGTCTAATAATCACTTATTTGTATCTTGCGAGTGGAAAGCAGTGAATGCTATTACCAATAGTAATTATTTGCTCTTTTGTAGACTATTAAACAAGCAAGACTATTAAATATATTTTGACAAGGCGCAATAGGAACAATAATAGAACTTTTAGTTCGTTAGTGGTTTGAAATAAGTGAAAATAACTGCTTTTGGTTCCAAGAACCTCCTATTGAGACCTATTTATGCGTTGGAGTTGCAATAAGGTACTTCTTAGGCCTTAAAGTTGCAATAATTTTTGGTTCCAAAAGAGCCGTAAAATTATCCCTTTAGCCACTTTTGGTGATATAATTCGCTATTGTACTAGTCATTTGGAACTTTTAGTTCCAAATAAGGGTATGTTCCCACTTATATGTAAAAGTTGCTTATAAGTTATTTTAAGGCCTTATATAGCACTATTGCTTCTTAATGAGTGACTATTTGAACCTGCATGCAACTTTAAGTAGCAAAATCGACTTTATCCCACCATAAGTAATAACGTAGTAACAAAAAACGTTCCTATGCAACTACAAGTGATAGGATGAACTCATATACAGTTTTGAGTTGTGTTTAAAGCTATAAGTTGTATCAAACACTGTTAAACCACTCATTTAGAACTTAAAGCTATAAGATAAGCTGCAAAATTCACTAATGTGCTGCTTGGGTTTTTTGACCGTCCATTCGACACGTTTTCATTCTGCATATTTCGCACTTTTTCCTTTTCAATCCACTCATTTTTGCAATTGTGATTGTCTTGTGTACCTTCTAGACGACCACTACACCCAAAGAATGCAAATTATTAGATTATTTGTGAAATTTGAATTATTTGAAAAGATCGCAGAACCTTGACAGAAGCAGACTACACAACAAAATAGACACGTCATCTAACATGGCATGGCGGACAAAAATGGCGGCTGAAGTACAACCCGCCTAAATTCGATTGTCGCCAATTATCTAATGCTTTGTAGGTTTCAACGTTCTTTCAAACTTAGATAGGTAAAAAATTCGCCTCCGTTTCATACAGCCGTTGTCGATCGTTTTTTACCTTGAGAGTTGCGCGAGGCTGACGTCGCCCTCCGCCATTGTAGAAAATCTCACTTTCTGGCCAAGGTAAAACGTAAAACTTTAGATAAACCACGGGCGTATTCGTACATTCACGAATTCACAGCTTTAGGTATGTAATTACTACACCTACCCCTGTCCAAAGCGTTTTGTCTTGGAAAATTAATAGAACGTTTAAAGGAAAATGTTTCACCGAATGCTTCGTAGAATTTTCATTTCATAGGCAAAATTTTCTCCGGAAGTCGTACATTTTTCAGAAATCTTGAAAATGTCAACCTATAGATAGGGTTACAGTCTGACAAAAAAGAGTAGAGATTAAAAAGTGGCAATACTGTAGTGTCGTCCCTTTCTAATCAATCTAAGAAACCGGGGAAGACACTATACAGTATTGCCTCTTTATTTCTACTCTTTTTTGTCAGACTGCAAGTTAGGTTTGTGTTATAACATTCCAAAATATTCCATGGATTCAGAAAAAAATGCTGTTCATGAAATGAAAATTCGATGAAACATTTGTCTGGAAAACAAGGGTAAACCAGGATCGTAAAAAAGGTGATAGACTAAAAGAGAGAATTCATTGACCTGGCGCTAGAGTACAGTCGAGCGTACGCTTTGTACTCAATTTAACTTGTTTGTAAGCTAGATGGCGCATCTTGACGCCAATTGACAACATTTCATATTTCTAAGGGCCTTATCACACTTGCGATTTGCGAGCGTATTTTGTATGAAGGCGATCGCGCAGCGTGTTCGCCGCGTTGCTTACTTGTATAGAAAATACGCTCGCAAATCGCAAGTGTGATAAGGCCCTAACAGATGAAAATTAATATAGAGATGGAGAGAGCTTTGCGTCGTATATACACCTTAAAAAATATTCGTTTTTTGTATGTATGTAAAGAAATATAAGACATTAAAATAACCGAAATTTACGACAACTATAGGCATAGAGTTTTAGTCTTCGACCTGGCCGTGAAAAAATATAAGCTATGAAAAATGTCAAGCTCAGTCATTACTTTTTTTTAATTAGAGACCGGGCTAAAGTAACCTTTCCATTGTGTCATAGTTTTGGAATTACTACATTTTAGAAAGATTAAATTAAAAAAAAAAACAACAAATAATAAATTAATTAGTAGTGTTAGGAAAAATATAAAAAAGGTGCGTCCTCTTTCAAAACAGAATACAGAAAAGTTATAAAATAGTAGTCTTAAAAATATGAAATATTGTCAATTGGTCACGGGCGCGGGCGGAAGAGACCAAGGAGCGAACCCGGTACCACTAGATTACCAGTCCGCTCCGGTAACGCATTTAATTTTTTTTTTACTTTGATCTTTGTATCAATGGATTAATGAAAATTTGCGTGTTTCCACATTCAAAATTGTACAAAAAAATATAATGTAACGTTATATGTTTCACAAAATGAATATTAACATAGCAATGTTATTGTTTTATACTAACCCGTTGCAGTGGGTTGCAATTAGTCTCATAATATTCATTGTAAAAAAATATTCGGCGATGTTTACTATTTAGTTATATCGTTAAAATGCACGTTAAACATTTGCAAAGCGCATAGCGCAAATTATTAAATAAATTCATTGATATTTCGTACAACTTAAAAGGTAAGGTCAGTCGGTATAAGCACGCCTACGATAAAAATATCGAGAAATATAGATTGTATACTATTACTATTATGTTATGCAACTATTTCATATTCAAAGGATAAGCCGAATTTGTATGCAATCCACCGAAGTCCAATTGGGAATCGAACACATGGCCTGTTTCACCGGAGCAGTGCGTGACCACAAAGGAATATAATACTCACAAGGAGGTGACCACTGAGTTATACACTTATACGACTGCTATAATGCCCTCTTACTCTGTTTTTAAGCGCCCTCTGTGTTTTTATGTTTGAAATGCTAAGCGCAGTAGCCAAGCTCTACTCGCTATAGTTCTTAGCGTAAGATAGCGTACATCTGTAAAGCCTGACCATAAATATATGAGGATGCGCCATATTGCGGAATTTCACTGGAACTAATTTCTTACACTGGCAATGATTTTATGATGGTTTGTCAACTATGTGAATGTCATTCGTAGTGATTTCTTTATAAGACAAATATTTAAAAATATCCAAAGTAAATGCCTAAAACCATTTACAGTCATGAACGTTATATTATAAATAAAGTGTACACATGTGTACTACACGAAAAGCAGTCAGGAAAAGAATGCATTTTATTAAATGAAATTACGAGGTTAACACAGTGGAACTGACAGGTATTTAAACTAATGTCATGGTACAGTAGCCGGCAAACTTCTTGAGCGTGACCTTGACTGCGCAGTAGCCGATTTACGTACAAATTAACATGCGCAGATCCCCCCTTTTGGTTCAAGTTGTTTGCCGGCTACTGTAGTGAGGTTGCGATTGGTTGCAAAATTGTTGCCATATAAGTCTTATAAATAGCGCCCTCTTGACAATCCTCATATATTTCTGGTCAGGCTTTACTTTTCGATATTCTTACGGTAGGTGCGCTTATCCCATATCCCGCTTGTTCCGACCGACCTTATTGTCATTCCATCGATGTAACTAGCTTAAGATTGTATTTAATGTCAATGTTATTTCTCCTTACCTGCCATCAATTTATCTGATCTTATGTTGATCCCAGCCCGTCTAGCACAACTACGCTTCGCGACTCTTGTCGCATGTCTTATTGTCACCCAGCGAACGAATAAAACATAGAAGCCTAACTAGCGTCGGAAAATGGCCCCACGGATTTTGTGTCAGTTAAGGCGAGGCGTAAATTTTGTATCAAACGGCTGTCTAGTTTGCAAATGGCGACGCAGCCGAACAGTTGCATTACGTGACATATATGAAGTCTCAAAGTAACAAAATATGCCATAATGTTCAGTGAAATGGTGTATTAATCACTCGTGTAGGAAACACAAAAAAAAAGATGGTATCAGTTTTCATACGTAAATAAAGCCGTACACATATTAATTTAATTTATTTTACGGAACAGATTTTGTATAGGGATGGTGTTATGTCATATGACTAATTTATATACGATGTTTGAAAAAAGTAATGCAATCAGTGGCGTGCCTAGGCTTATGGGTAAATCCATTTTATTGCCGCATTACTGTTCAAAGTACAATTTCAATAATACACAGGTTGGGCGTGGGTTTTGGGGAAAATACGAGCTGTTTTTTCTGAGCGAAAGTTACGAGTGCCTATAGTACAAATTTTCTAAGCTAAGCTCATCCACTTACCTGCATTCACAATGGCATTGTGTCTAATACAATCCTATCTGCTTTTGTTCTCGTAAGCGCCAACCAGTTACTTACAAAAAAAGGTTCGAACTACATTGCGTGGATATTGCATTTTCAACCTTATTCCTTGTTGAATAGGTTTCAAATGGTTGATGATGAGAGTTCATAATCCTTTTTCTAGGAGAGAACGTTCTGGTTGAGACGGGCGGTTGTAAAATTCCAAAAAGTTATGATCACCATTATTCTGTTAGTGTATTTTGTAGTCTAATGTCCAAGGAAATAGAGTCGATAATCTATATTAACCTTCGACGGTGGTTACAATCTGCTTTGACTACGAGCTCGTTATCTTAATTTGTGGTTTACCACTCAATGGTATTCAGTTCTTAAGTGGATTAGCTTAGCTTAGAAAATTTGTACTATACCTTTCCTTCGCCTATTCAAAGACCTGCACACTTTAACTCATCACAATCGCACGGAACAACTCCTTCCATTGTTTAAAGCCACAGTAATCACAACAACAAACAAAATCAAAACACGATCGCTATCTATAATATTACCTACTTCTACTTATTACTACGCTCAAACAAACACTACACTAACTAAATATTTCTAAACAACGTGAAGTTAAATCACTCCTGTTTACGCGAAATTTGCAAGTGGCCGATCCGTATCAAACTTCACTTCACTTGAAGCAACGTATAGTTATGTTGATACATAGGTTACTTCCATGTGTTAGAATAGGCGGTATGAAGCCCGATTGCAAGCCAACGCGTGCGAGGGAGATGACTAGCGGTGACATAGAACGGCGACGAGCCATAGCGCGGAGCGGTCGGTGCGCGGACAAATTTTGAACCACGCGGCATCGACAAAATTTGAAATTATGAAACACGTCACGGCGCGCAATTTTATATTGTTCAAGTAAATCATTTTTTATCGTTTGTTAATATTACTAGGGCAAGCCGGGCGTTTGTGCTTGTATAAGACCGTCCCTAAAAGGCTATGCGTTTTCCGTCAGTCCGGTAGGAAAACGTATAAGTTCCTAATTATGTTTGATATTTTTCACTACAAAGATTGTATCGACTTTACATGTAAAATATTAGTTATTACAAAGAAGGAGAAATAATAATATATACAGCAGTTACAGCACGCATTAATAATAATCATTCAAAGTATTAGTAACAACAAGGAACAAACAAGGATTCCTTAAAAGATATATATTTTTTTTTGAAATTCGTATGTAAGCAATAACCTTAACATTCAAGATTTATAATGAAGAAAACAAAAATGGCTCTTTATTGCATTAAAGATTCACCAATTATGAGTTTTCACTGTCACCGCCATATTACCATAGACAAATGTCATGCGTTTTGTCGAATCACAGCTGGCCATTCGGAAATTGACGAATCACATTTATTTGTTATGCGTAATTGAAAACTTTTGAGTGGTTGTGATTGGTACACCGGTGAGCATGCGCATTTCGACTGTTGGGCCGGTTTTTGATTGTAATTTTGTATGAAGCTCGTGTTCTATGTTTTATTCGTTCGCTGTTGTCACCCGTCACTTTATCATAGTATGGTACAGAAAGAGATAGGTAATATATCTCGCGCGAGAAAGACTCGCGTGCCACAGTTGTGCCAGTGGTGCTCTCCTAGATAATAGTCGCGGCTTCGCGCGACCAACGTAGCGGCGGCCATAGGTGCGAGCGGGAGGTCTGAGTGCGGCGTCTCGCTCACTCCTATGGCCGCATCGCTGGACGCGCGAAATCGCCGTCGGGCCGTTATTGAGTTCGATTTTCGTGGCAACTTCTGGTGTTGGTCGTAAAAATTATCAATCATTCGTATAGAATACGGTCATCGATTTTTTCCGCATGAACATATAAGTTGATGGCACTTACCTTGAAAATAGTCCTAGTATGTAAGTGTAAGTATGTACCAACTGTATAAACTAGAAAAATGTATTTACTACCAGGATCTATCGAACAGGTAATGGACATGCCAAGACCGCGGCAAGCGGCAGCGACGAGTGGTCCGAGCGAGCGAGCGAGACACTCGTATGGCCGCCGCGCTCGGACCTCTCGCTCTACCGCTCGCTCGAATACCTATAACATGTAGTTACAATAAATATTAACTCAAGGCAAGTATATAGGTACAGGCTTCTCTTTCTTTTCAATAAGTATGGACACACAATTACGTTCACTATTATGTAACTGTTATGAAACTTAAGTTTACCTAGTATCCTGTAAACTATCATTGTGGAATGCAATAAATGATTGAGTATTGAGTAAGAGACAAATGATGTGAGAAGCGCTGCTACACTAGGGACTTTTGTAATAAGTGATACAAAAATGTGATGTTGATTATTGTTTCATATTAATGTGAAGATTTAATGTTACAATGCTTAGAAAATATAAGATTAATTTTTATCGCTTGATTATTTTTTTTTTTTTGTCATAAAAACACAAAAGTCTTACCATAGCCTGAGAATAGCCGCCTCGCGCGGCAATCCCCAGCCGTCTTGTTCGCCCATTTGACAGATAAAACAATATGGCGCCGCCGCACGCAATCAGCTTTTGACTTGCTGCTACGTTCATTCAAAGTATTTTCCAAAAAAAGCAAATTCAATATTTTTTTTGTTTAAAACAAACAAATAGCACATAATGTCAAGTTACGGTTATTCCGTTTCGCGTAATACGTAAGTGTCGCACGCCATTTTGTTTTATCTGTCATAATTTAACCGGAACAAAAACGTGTACGTCCACACTGCGCGCGGCAAACGACCGAGGCACCTTTGAGCACGGACAAAACCCAACAGCGCGCGGCTCAGCCGAGGCACGTCCACACTGACCGCGCCGCCGCGCGCGTCAATTGCCTCGCGAGGCCGCTCGCTCTGTGTGGACGCGGCTAATTGAGATGCGCATAACCTCCTTGTAATATTTTAACCCCCGATGAAAAAAGTATAACTTTAACATGTGTATCTGTGTCTGCGTGTCTGTCTGTGGCATCGTAGCTCCCAAACGGATGTACCAATTTGACTGCGGTATTTTTAATCGGAAGACCTATCCGTCGAGTTGGTTCTTAGCTATGTTCGGTGCCAATAGGACCAGTAGTTTTCAAGACAGGGTATCAGCCAATATTGAAATTTTTCAGTTTTAGTAGCATGAGGATCTCATGGTACATTGGTGCTACTTGTGGCGGGGGTGTTGTAATTTTTAATTTAGGCTATGTGTACAGTAGTGGTATAAATGCATGCATAAATTGAAACTCTAAGTCATTATTATTTTTTATTTAAAATTCTAAACCTTCGCAAAACTCAGTCTCAAACGAAACAATCTATAAACTATTATGTACAACAACGACAACACCTTATATTATAATACAGATTTGTTATTTCTTGAGCAATGGCACAATGTTCATTTCTTTATGAAATTCGTCAATGTCTTGATCCCATCTCTTTTCAAAATATATACCTGAAAACATAAAAATAATGTATGAAGATTACTATTCATACTCCATACTAATATTATAAATGCGATCGTGTGTCTGTCTGTCTGTTACCTCTTCACGCTTAAACTGCTGAACCGATTTAGATTAAATTTTATGTGGAGATAGTTTGAGCCCTGGGGAAGGACATAGGATATTAAAGGGGTGAAATGGGGGATTGGGGATGAATGTTAAGCAGTATAAACCACTGAACCAATCAGTAAAACAGTGCCAGTGTAGGTACTGATGGACAGTCGCCATCAGATATATCGCAGCATATAAGGCGTTCATAAATATCTGAACATGTATTGTAACGCTCAGTCAATAAGAGTCGTGTTCAGATATTATTAACGCCTTATATGCTGTGATATATCTGATGGCGACTGTACTACATTGATAGTGCTGTGAGTAATGGCGGCCAAATAACTCATTCCATGTCGACAAAGACGCGGGCAAAAGCTATTCAGAATAAAACATAAGACATAGAAAAGAAAAACAATGACAACTCAATAGAGAGTATCGGAAAAAATACAATTTAATTGTCTTCCAATAACTTTACCTACCCTATTGAACAATGATATTATCATATTTTCCAAGGGCATTGCTTGAACAATTGTAATTCATACAACTCATTATTCATGCAAAAAAACAATTAAGAAAGAACTATGTAAATGCACTGGGTAAATAACAAAGTATTGCACCTACTACTAACATTGTAGCTCAGGGAAATGAAATATTAATGACAAATCTTTTTTTTTCTCATATTAGGAAACTGATCTGATGAAAACTCCATACTGAAGGCCAAAAGAATGTTCAGACCTGAGGATCTAGAGTTACAGTGCACATGCACTTCAATGCAAATAACCGAGCAGACAAATTCTCACATGACATACCAAAAATCTTCAAACCTTGCATAAACTTAGCATTTTGTCCAGTCCTGACCGCCCAGGGCAGGTAGCACTTGAGGTATAGCTGGCGATGCTTCGGTTTGAGGCGGGCCGCTCCCCAGATCCCACCGGAGATGCACATTGGCAGCTGTGTCTGGATACCTTCCACCCATTTTACTGCTACCTACAAAATTATTCCAGTTAATGTAATATTTACCCTGAAGGTGCTGCAAAACATCTAAAATATTATGAAATGTGTTCACTTAATAAGTCGAAGAAATAAGCAGATTTTTTGACACATCCCCATAGGAATAAACATACCTGGGGCTTTTGGTCCATAAATGATTTGACACCTACTACTTTCAGCTAAGTGTTTAATCATTCATGCACTGGAAACTCCGGGATATGGTAATAACGTCATTAAACGCCTTTTTAGCCAGTACATACCAGTGAAACCACCCATGAGGCACATGTGCATCATCAATATGTGAACCTAGTAAGTTATATATTCAAATGGACATAATGGAATCTTAAGTTGTCAAAATAATAACTGGAACATAGCTATGAGGGTTTGAAAATGAGATGAAAATGTTCGAGAAAAGGTAGGTAGTGCCCCGCTTTTGTTTTGTTTGTCTGGGCAGATAAAATAAAAGGAGTATTTGTTGAGCTTACTTCTCCAAGCATATTGGTCTTCATAAACAAAGTAGCGTGCACCAAATCATGCACTTCCCTGTACCGTTGCATCACATAAGCCAATTCTGGGTCTTCTATGAACTGCACTGGCAGTCTCGAGTCTGCTGTGATGTTGTTCTCCTTCAAGAAATCCGCGTATATCCGGCCCAGAGTGTTCTCAGGCATATTCGCCAGTTGTTCAAAGCAAACAGTTCGAGAATTTATACGCGGCATATCACTCAATATTTCCTTGCCTTCAGCGCTCTCGAGCATTTTTTCTCTCATGTATTTTATGGCATTGCCCCCCGTAACTTCTCCTAAGCAAGCGATCATGTCACCACGCCAGGGATTGAAAAGCGAAATCGCAGCAGATCCGGCAGAAAGCAGGGATCTCTGAAATTGACTCGTAGGTATGAAGTTTTTATTAAGTTCTTCTGTAAATGAGTTACACTTCGGCACCGATATCGATAGTCTTCTTATCATCGTAATAAGATTCGTTGATTGCATTTCGAAAACGTTCGTTTTGTTGTATAATTCGTAAAATCCACTAATTTTAAAACGTATTTTGAAATCCTATTTGTTTTGATCGGACATCTGTCACTGTCGTGGTCACTGTCACTGAACTTAAAACGTAGTGATCTCTTAGTCAACTTACTGATACCATTCTACCTGATACCAGATTTTCTCTTCCCTAGTGTTTCATAGTTTGACTTACGGTTTGAGTAAAGCATTTTTTGATATTATACTCGCTACGCCGTTATTAACATAATCAAAAAAAACACCAGCTCAACGTCTCATGTCACTGTTCGAGTCGAGGTTCTATATATGTTATCTGTGCCGAAGCAAGCAAGAATTAAAAAAAAAGCTAGTGTCAAATTTTGCGTAAAGTTGCGTCTGCTTCTTTTACCAAAGATGCTTTCAATAAGATTGTAATTTTGAGGTGAAATATACGAATTAACGATTGAAACTATGTCTGGAGGCTTAATCGAAAAAGTATACATAGGTTTGGACCACGCGCCAGCCGCTTTCGATATAAAAGGGCGTATTCTCGGACCAGTATGTTACCACTTTCATCTCATTAGATTCCTTGTTTGAAATGAAGGCGATTTCTATTAAATCGTTTTGTGTTTCAGAATGGAACCAACATAGAATATATACGGTCGGAAACGGGTGTGTTAGCCGTGTTGAAAGCTGAGAAATTTGAACCTTTACATTTGGCTTTGCATCATACGAGATCTGAGGCTTTGGCGGCTGCTCGGTCGCTGGCGTTAAATTTAATTGAGACTATTCGTGCTGAGTTGGCTCAGTGGAGTGCGGCGCAACAAGCAGGAGGCCCACCTCCTCCTCTGAATGTGCCTCCGCCGACCCTGACTACGACGACGGCTCCTCCGCCCGCACCTCCTCCGGCTACCGTGGCGCTATCAACACCTTCAACATTAACATCGCCATCCCATCAAACAGTTATCCCTCCTGTTGTCAGTGTTGCCTCAGCCACAACTCCATTGATGACAGTCCGACAACCTACCGTATTACAGTTCCTTCAGCCACAACAGCAATATGTCCTTAATCAGGAGAATGGTCAATTAATTCCCATAGTGCAACCTGGGGTACAAGTATCCAATTCAAATTTCACACATTTACCAATAGCACAACATTTAGGTTCCTTACAGCAACAAAACTTTAGTGGCACTCAGATTGTGGATTTAGCTAGTATGCAACCGGTCAATGTGACTCAATTACGTTTAAGTGGTGCTCCGTCATCCATGTCAATGATATTGCCGAATGGGTATTCTTTTCCGCAAGCTAGCTTGACGTCATCTGATACAACAACAGTTAGCTCTGCTACGGCAACTCCTGTTGTATGTGCTGCTCAGAGTACGAATGCCTCTCAGAAGATATTGTATAGTACGGATAAGGGAGACAAGGAAGTGAAGTACCACATCCAAGGGGCGGACACTGTGCAATGGACCATGCCTGGCTCACAAACCATGTTGATACCTTATCAGCAGTTACAGGAGCTCACCGCAAATCAGGGTCTTCCAAATTTGCAGCCACAGCAATTTGTTTCAGTAAGTATTATAAATCTTAAAATCGTAATGACAATGAACTATTAAAGTAATTATGATTGATTACTTCACACTCAAACAGGGCTACCTTTTATCTGATAAACCGCTGGGCGCAGCTAGTTTTAATTAAATTACAGTGTAACAAGTTGTAATATAATATTGGAGCCCAAAAGGTTAAACCATATCACAAACACCAACATCACACACTACAATGTCTTGTTTACAGATAGCGCCTGCGGGTGGCCTGCCTCAAACGTCTCTGCCACTGTCCGCAGCACAGTTTCAGCAGCTCCAAGCAACTGGAACCATTATGCAGTTGAACCAGAAGGTAATTCGAAATCTCAGTTAGTCCTCACTTTTTGGTATAGTAATAAATGTTAAGTATGAGCAATAGATAGAATTTTATTGATGAGATAGATAGAATTTAATCAGTCACACATCAAAATGCATCAGTTTCTTACAAACTTAAATTTAAAAAAGAAATTGTGTTATACTTTTTAACCGACTTCAAAAAAAGGAGGGGGTTCTCAGTTCGGTTGTATGTTTTTTTTTTTTTTTTTTTTTTTTTTTTTTTTTTAATGTTTGTTACCTCATAACTCCGTCATTTATGAGTCGATTTGGAAAATTCTTTTTAGGTTCATGAATAGACATCTCAAGGTTGGTCCCATAAAATTTTGGTGAAGATCGGATGACGAGATCCATGAGGAATCGAAGGAATTCCTGAAATTTTATAGGCACTCATAATATTTTTAATGTTTTTTCTAAAACTATTTAAGTATTTGCATATGGTAGTCATCATCTTCTCATGCTGAACTGATGATGGAAGGTACAACTCCTTAACAGTTAGGAGTTAGGAGATATTTCAAACGAGATGCATGCCTTCAAGACCTCCCTGATCACCCCGCCATAAGTATTTTATATGAATCACTAAAAAGCGAAAAAAAAAATTTTTAACAAAAAAAAGAACCGACTTCAGTAAAACTAAAAAGCCGAAAATAACCCGTTCAAGTACAGATTACATTTGACTCACCCTTTGCGATAATAATCGTAAAGAAAGACAGTATCTAGATCCGCGCGGTGAAATTGCTTAGACATAGTCCTCACTTTTTGGTATAGTAATAAATGTTAAGTATGAGCAATAGATAGAATTTTATTGATGAGATAGATAGAATTTAATCAGTCACACATCAAAATGCATCAGTTTCTTACAAACTTAAATTTAAAAAAGAAATTGTGTTATACTTTTTTAGGGTTCTGTACCTCAAGAGGAAAAAAAGGGAACCCTCATAAGTCTAAAAGTCAAGTATGAATGTATCTTTATTCCAATTATGTAAAGTGCAAATTACAAATTAGTTTTTGACTCAAGTTATTGCACTTATCGTTAGAAGGGATACAACCGTTTATGCCGCAAAAACGTATTTTATTTCGGCGCTCAAGGGCATCAAATTTTATACGGTATTTTCTGTTGACGTAGAACTATGAACATTTGTAATTAAGTCATAAAAAATATAGTTTGAGACTTCGGGACAATCTTGACAAAGTCTTTATGGTCAATATTCAGGTTTTGACATGTGTCATTTCAGTAACGTGCATATATGCATCATCATGCATTTAAGGGTTAAAGCGATTTACTTTTTCTTTGCGATAATAATCGTAAAGAAAGACAGTATCTAGATCCGCGCGGTGAAATTGCTTAGACATAGTCCTCACTTTTTGGTATAGTAATAAATGTTAAGTATGAGCAATAGATAGAATTTTATTGATGAGATAGATAGAATTTAATCAGTCACACATCAAAATGCATCAGTTTCTTACAAACTTAAATTTAAAAAAGAAATTGTGTTATACTTTTTTAGGGTTCTGTACCTCAAGAGGAAAAAAAGGGAACCCTCATAAGTCTAAAAGTCAAGTATGAATGTATCTTTATTCCAATTATGTAAAGTGCAAATTACAAATTAGTTTTTGACTCAAGTTATTGCACTTATCGTTAGAAGGGATACAACCGTTTATGCCGCAAAAACGTATTTTATTTCGGCGCTCAAGGGCATCAAATTTTATACGGTATTTTCTGTTGACGTAGAACTATGAACATTTGTAATTAAGTCATAAAAAATATAGTCTTTATTTGAAAGTATGTATGTAATCAATCATCAAGGTTAAAAGCAATGGTATTTTTACGGAATCTTCAGTGTGCGATTCCAACTTGCACTTGTCCGGTTTTTCATTCATAGACAAACTCTAAACCGATTCCATTGACCTTTGTCACACCTGATTGTGAGTTCAGCAACAGCCTATTCACTATTTCCCTGAAAAGAACCAAATTATACATTTATTATTTATAACATTAAACGCGACACTCGTTCGTACAAATGGCTCTCCCACCTGTATGAGATTTCGGATTGCAGCCTTATTATCATACCCCGTGGTTTTCGGCGCACGAATGACTTGACGCCTACTGTCGGCCTAGTGTTGAATCATTCGTGCACCTAAAACCACGGGGTATTCTTATTATTCTGCCCTGCTAAGCAATTGGCGGTAAACTTATTTATTTATTAATTTTTATATAATTTTTCTATGGGTCATGATTTCAGGAAAAATCTTAATAGCGTGATGCAGGCTAGTCATTTGTTTTGTCCATACAAATGCCAACCTGGTGCCATCTGTTTTCATAATTTCCTTTGTCCTCGCATCACGCAGAAACGGCTGGACAATTTTTAACCAATTTCGGTACAGGGATAGCTGGACATCCAAAGATGTGTATAGGATACTTTTTACCCGAATACGGTAAAAAAAAAATCGGGGACAAAGTTGCGGTCGCCTCCTATCATCATCATTAATATATTGAGAAAATGTGAACGCTAGCGCGTCTACTTACAGGCCATTTCCCTCCAAGAATTTGTTTTAAACCTATTTTTTTTATTTCTATTTTTTTTGTCATCTGATGCAGAATTTATTAACCTATAAATAACTCAATAGTGACTTTTTGAGATACCGCCATTGCTTTAAGAGGACAGTAATAGTTAAAATTCAGTTATCCATGATCTTAAGGTGGTTTAATTTTCTCAACACAAAACAAAGGCTTTGAAATACTAATCCTAATACAATGGCCTTTTACATTGAAAACGTAACCACAATTTATTTCTACTATGGGAGACAATGCTATTGTATTAGTATACACAAAGCCTTTGTAATCTATTGTACGTGTCATAGTGACTTAATCACCTTAGGATGGAACGGTAAAAAAAATAGGCTCTTTCTGAAGTTGGGTTGAAATAGTTAACTAGATAGTATTGTTATTTACTAGAGTCAACTAATTACTGTATGAACTACATAATTATATCAATTCCCAACAGCCCATTGTGAGCAGTGGTTCTTTGATAAATATAATATCTACCGGGCAGGCGTCAGCACCGCAAGTGTTATCCGTGAGCATTAAAAATACTATAAATGTCGTGCAATCACCTCACACCAGCTTTCTCTTGAATTTTAATTAATAATAGGACATGGTTGCCTCTGAAAAATTAATGGGAAAAACAGGAGAGCGGTTGATCGGCCGTTGTTACCCCGTCATATTAACTTCTTAAGACTAGGCGAGGTGATTCTTATGATATAAGCAAGAATAATATGTTTCGTACGTACAGCGAACCAAAACAACTTGAGTACATCCTTAATCAACTTTTGGCTTATTCTGACAACTTCTGTCGGGAAATCGAATTTCATTGCCGAGTACATTCGCTAGACGCCCACGAATTACGATTAAATTTTCATTCCCGCAATTTTCGAAATGAAAAGGAAAGAAAAAACAACTTTCCGTGAAAGCAATCCGTGAAAATAATTCGTGAAGCAATAAAGTTGTGTTAACCTTTAGAGAAAACCATGTTCTATTCTGTAATAACATTTAGAGTTTTATTTCTGGAAACCCTTTGATAACGACCAAAGGATGGATATTGTTCTTAATTCCTCTGTTGTCATATTTTCTAATTATACCTACACATGTTTTTGGAATGTTTCTCATGCCTTTTGCACATCACAGGGTTTCTCTTAAGGAAGTAAACACATTGATTAATTTAATTTTCGCTTTATGGTTGAGGTCTGTTGCAAAACAATTGGTTCGCAGGTTCTTTTTACTAATTTTAATTAATTTAGTAGTTAATAAAGTTAGTGCTTGCACTCACTATCTCATTAATTTAGACTTAGATTATTTTTATATTTTCATTATCACTGAGTAGCTAGTCTTAGTATATTTTTTCATATAGTACAACCCAATTTAGAACACTAATTTACTGTACTCTAAACGTGACTCTCTTTTTTTAAAAGCCTTGTTGGCTTAACAAAGACTTTGTTCTATTACAATGGCGTAGTCTTATTATTATTACTAAAAGTGGGCAAAATATATTTAAAAACAGGAGACGACGATAAAATCAATTTATTCCAAACTCCTCTTACTTATTTGTTAAAAAAATATCATTAAAGGTTAATCACAAATAAATCTTCCTGAGATGTAGTTTATCTCTTTATAAGAAAGCGTCGGTTTTGGCTGTTTTACTTATATAGGTATATTAAATGAGACATGAAGAAAATAATGCACCTTGTACGAAAACTTTTAGTGTTTTACTTATTGGTGATTTCAGAATGCATCTACACCAACCAAAAATATGGGGCAAGAAAGTCGAGGACAAAAGAGATTGTCAGATGGAACGCCAAACCAGCTACAGTTGCGACCAATAGCGCCTGCTGGGTATGTTCTAAGCTAAAGGATTAATATTTACCGTGTATTTAATACTTCTCTTTCAGATCTTACGAAAGACGTGAAATCTAGGTTATAAAATTAGTAAACCTAAAAAAAATAGTTTGATTTGTGAGCCTATTTATTATGATGTTGGATTAAATTTCATGTCTGTCGTAACAAAATATCTGCAGAAATAATCGTACACCAAAATTATTCCTTGACAATATTTAGAAAAGCATTTGGCGTTGTTATCTAAAAAAAATATTTCTGCAAGTATCACGGATGCTGAGAAGAAAAACAATGGACATTGCAGAAGATTTTAAAGTCGCCTTAGATTTAAATTTAATCGTACCTGTTCAAAAAAATTGGAGCAGCTTTGTCCGAAACTGAAAGAAATCCGATGTTATTGAACACTTGACTCTGGGTGGATTTGTCGGCGCAAGATCTTGAAGATTCCTTTAGAGTTTTTTGTGCATGTGTATATTCAAAATGTGTGTGTATTGAACGTTGTGTGTAACGCAGGTCACATGTAAGCCAGGACAAGAGCTCGACCAGAGACTCTCGCTCGTGGACGGCGGCCGCAGGTATTGACGATTTATTGATGTGTTGCGATAATGTTAATTTCACATCTAAACTGATTAAGCTGTCTATCTTACCTATCGAAATGCGAGTCTACGAACAAGTGATAAGTGAAATCAAACAGTATTTATTGAGGTTAAGTTAGTGTTTAAAAATACAAATTCTGTTGCCCGCCATTGTGGAGCTAGTTTGTTTTAAGGAAAATAAATACTCCTTCAATACAATTTAGTAAATTAAATCAACCGCCGTAAAACTCGAAAAATGCATTGTATTTCTGAAGGTTCCTATGTTTTTTTTATTTATTTAAAGGTACCACAATTAATATAATTAATGATGAGGTCATGTTTTGAATGGACGGCCTTAATTCATATTTAACCTTGAAAGATATAAACTAAAACTGTTAAAAGAGCCAACCATATGGTACTAATAGAAATACGAAAAAGTCTGTTTGAAAACTGCAACTGTTCCATAATTCAAGCCTCATCCGGGTTCAATACTTCAAACGATTGCAGTTCAGAAAAAAAATACAAAAAGAGGGTCATAATTTTGTCTAAGTAGTATATTGGACAATGCCAAATAAGGGTAGTAATATAACACAAAGACTTTGTACTTGTGTACAAATCGTACAATGACATCATTCCTGAATGAGGGATAGTGGCATTGTTTATGGATATAAATTGCATTGCGTTAAGAAGTCACTGGTACTTTAAAATTAAAGAATTTTATTTTTAACCTGGTTTTATCATTAATTTTATACAACAGTTTAGATGCGAAATTGCTACATTATTGCCAATGTTCTAAGCTAATCGAGTAGTTGCGTAGATTTTGTACAACCTAATTGCATTCTGCGTAGGTATATATAAGTTTTGGCGTAGATAACAATCCTTTATTAATGAACAACGAACTAATCTTCACAATCTAACCTATATCATATGAAGTAGCTTAACATGTCTTTTATTTTGTAGTTTAGATAGTAGACATTGCTCTTGTCATACTGGTTGGTGTCTGCTGTACTATCCACAAACTATCGAGCATGATTATTACAAAGTTGTCATAGCTAAGTGGTTGCGGTGAAAATATTCGTTTTAGGTGGTATTGATTCAAAGGCTTCTTCTGTGGATCCATCGCTGTTTATTATTTTACTTAACTGTGATTTAAAGTTTTCAGTTCCCTTAGGGATGGCGTGAACGAGTAAATTCTGGTGGTTTGCATGCCTACATATGGCTTCATTATGAACTAATAGACTTTTTCAGGATTTCGACGTTTAAACGGCCTCCAGAATGCTTCAGTTCCAGTATTACTTTAAAATAAAAATATTCTTATGATATAGGATTATTTTATATGCTAGTTTATTATAATAGGTATAGTTCATTCCATATACCAAAGCCCGATCCAGCGTTATAGTGTTTATCTTTGGTTGACTGTTATGTTTACCTTTTGTTGGCATTAGTATCACCTTTTTTCAGATTTTCAAATTGGCACGTGTCGTTGTTATCCTTTACTCAAAGTTATTACCAAACTGTAAAGTTCTCTCCTTATTTTTATCGTTAATTTTGTTCCGTTGTTACTACCTAATCACTTTCTTAAGTGGAATCGGGACTGGGTATTAATATAAAGTATACGCTCAATGTAAGTGGCCCTTTATAGTCTGAGAACTGAGGACACGTACATTTTTCATCTCTTAAAATATTTTTGCTTCTTGCGTACCGTAGTATTCTAGAATTGGTTTGTTATTCGTATTTCATTATTAGGTTATTGCATTTGGCGTAATAATAGCAAGCGCGGATTTTTGCGTCAAGATATTCCGGCGTAGACAGCGTAGTATAATGTAAATCTGTAAATCGAATCGCTATGGATGCGTTTTTCTAGTAAATATTCAGAGAGGTGTAACAGAATCGACGGGAAACCTAGCGAATAAAACTGACTGTAAGCGGCTATTTGCGTTTTATTTGTATATATGAGCATAATTTATTGGCAATGCGTAAATATTCGAGATTGCGTCCTTTTAACCTTTTGAGCGCCACAGTCGGCTGTGGCCGTCAACAAAAAATCGTGCCCCTGACGCCACGTAGGCCACAGCCGTCCAAATTTCAATGATCAAAAACTTTGTAATTCTAACCGCTACAAGTATTTTTCAATCCCTGTTGATTTTGGGGCACATTTTTTTTTTACTCTGGCGTCAGTGGCACGGTAAATTGCTAGACCGCTTGGCGGTCAATAGGTTAAAAAGCCAGGAAGTAGGCGTAGAATACCCCACAGAATAAAGCGATTGATTGATTTTTTTCAGCCTTCATAAACATAAAGCCGATCATGGCGAAGCAAATAAGAGGGTTATGGTTTTAGCAGTCACAGCAGCAGTTTCTTTTCATATAAATATCATGGACAGAGTTTAAGAACGTAGTGGACATCAACAACAAGTTTTTTTTTACAGGACATTCGTATAGTTGTCGTTATCTAACATTGGAATCCAGTTTTTTTTTTGTAAAACCGCTGAAACGTAATGTAACACAACACAAAGCTTTGTTCTTTGCACTTAAGCATTGTTCACGGTAATTACGACCATTGGGTCGCCAGTACGAAAGGGGCCTGCGGTAGCCCCTTTGTACAATGGCAGACAATGACTATGAATCGTTAGAGAACAAAGCCTTTGTATCGCGTTGTCGACATGCTTTTTAAAAGCGACAGTATCTGTATTATCAGCACTAAGCGTAAACAAATGATAGCCGTGCGTATAGTACTTTTTTTTTCATCGCTTTATTTTCACGATTTTCTTATTACCCTTTTCTTCTATCATACATTTAATTATAACATCTTCTCAATAACAACAAGGCTGGAAATGAGGACTTCTCATTTATTTTGCCAAGAAAAGCGTTAAATCAATTTAATGCATTAGCGTAATGCCTTTAGTAAGTGCTTTCAATAGTTTCAGTGCAAAGCCATATGCATATAACAAAGCCAAATTGTCTATTCTTCTTGAATTCCTCACTCTTTCAACCAGTTACAATTCCTCGGCCAATGGTATTTGTGTTGGCGTGTCTATTAAATCTGCAGAAGCAGAAGCACTGTGTCTAATTCGGACCTTTTGCGTTGCTTTAGTGTCGGGACAAGAAAGCTCGAATATTTTCATGTAACGATAATACAAGTGTGTAGGCTAGGTTAAGCAAGAATCTCTTTTCCTACGAGGGTCGCCGCTTCTCCAAAGGCTGTCTTTTACTGTGGCCTAGTAAAAGGTATAGTTTACTTCATATATCACGACCTGATTCCACTTGAGACGGCATCAGGCGGTAACAATGGCACAAAAGATATGTGTCGAAAAGCTTAAATCATAAAGCATCTAAGTAGTTGTAAGTTGTAAGCAAGTCCCCACTGAAAGCCAGCGTCGCGGCTTGCCGTGGAAACATATTGAGTGGGATCCTATTCAACGATAATAATGTTAGTTTTCTTTCCATGTAACTGTGTTTTTTTTTTCTTTCTAAATCAATTTGTCAACAAAAGTTAACAAAATGGTTCTCATTGGGTAGTCTCAAGGGGTTCGCTTTATCTTGCATAATATCGATTCTCCGAATTTCATTTCTCATAACAGCTATCACCGAATTTTTTTCTCCGAATGATTCTTTCTCATAATCATTTAGTATCATAATTGTCAGTTGGCATACTATTCATTTCTCATAATTTTATATGGCAGAACATTAATATCGCCGAATTTATTTACTAAACTGATACCAGTAAAATGGGTTAGGTTAGGTTAGAACTGCGACCACAACAGAGCCGAACTGCTGCCAGTAAAGTAGGTTAGGTTAAAACCGAACTTAATGGGTTAGGTTAGGTTAGAACTGCGACCACAACAGAGCCGAACTGCTGCCAGTAAAGTAGGTTAAGTTAAAACCGAACTTAATGGGTTAGGTTAGGTTAGAACTGCGACCACAACAGAACCGAACTGCTGCCAGTAAAGTAAAATTTCAAATTGGTGCTAGGCGGTTAAAACTCGGTATCGGGGGGCTCTCGGGGCTCAAAAATATGAATCTGAAATCTTGTCCGAAAATTCGGTCAAATTCGGAAAATATCGAAAAAAAAACGATTCAAAATTTCAAATTGGTGCTAGGCGGCTAAAAGTCGGTATCGGGGGGCTCTCGGGGCTCAAAAATATGAATCTGAAATCTTGTCCGAAAATTCGGTCAAATTCGGAAAATATCGAAAAAAAAAACGATTCAAAATTTCAAATTGGTGCTAGGCGGCTAAAACTCGGTATCGGGGGGCTCTCGGGGCTCAAAAATATGAATCTGAAATCTTGTCCGAAAATTCGGTCAAATTCGGAAAATATCGAAAAAAAACGATTCAAAATTTCAAATTGGTGCTAGGCGGCTAAAACTCGGTATCGGGGGGCTCTCGGGGCTCAAAAATATGAATCTGAAATCTTGTCCGAAAATTCGGTCAAATTCGGAAAATATCGAAAAAAAAACGATTCAAAATTTCAAATTGGTGCTAGGCGGCTAAAACTCGGTATCGGGGGGCTCTCGGGGCTCAAAAATATGAATCTGAAATCTTGTCCAAAAATTCGGTCAAATTCGGAAAATATCGAAAAAAATGATTCAAAATTTCAAATTGGTGCTAGGCGGCTAAAACTCGGTATCGGGGGGCTCTCGGGGCTCAAAAATATGAATCTGAAATCTTGTCCGAAAATTCGGCCAAATTCGGAAAATATCGAAAAAAAAAACGATTCAAAATTTCAAATTGGTGCTAGGCGGCTAAAACTCGGTATCGGGGGGCTCTCGGGGCTCAAAAATATGAATCTGAAATCTTGTCCGAAAATTCGGTCAAATTCGGAAAATATCGAAAAAAAAAAACGATTCAAAATTTCAAATTGGTGCTAGGCGGCTAATTATGAGATATGATGATTATGAGAAAAAAATTATGCAAAATAAAATTCGGAGAAATGATGTTATGCAAAATGAAAATATGAGTATCAATTTTATGCAACATAATAGTGAACCAGTCTCAAGTGGCATCGGGCCTATGAAATGAGCTAAACCAAAAACAATGTGCTCGACTTAATACTTCCTCGCTCCTGATACGTCCGCTGCTGAACACAGTTCTACCCCATTCGGGGATCTTGCTATAATGTTCACGAATAGCTGGTGCATAGGCGGGTTAAATTAAAAAGTGGCAATACTGGAGTGTCGTCCCCGTTTTCTTAGCTTTATTAAAAAGGGACGATACTACAGTATTGCGACTTTTTAATTTCTACTCTTTCTTGTCAGACTTTAGGTAGATTATTGTACTCCAGGAGGATCCTGCTGCCTGTTCCTGACATCCATCGGTAGAAGAGGAGAACCGCTATTCTTAACGGTCGGCGGTTACACGATATTTTCCTATCCTATTTTGTTTTAATAATGCATGATATTAGAGTAAGCATAGGTCGCTACGAGACATCTTATCCGCAGTGGTCCAGTATCGGATTACCGACACGTTATACCTGCGTTAACACCTGAGCAGCAATGTTTTCCTAATTTTAAATCTAATTTCACTCTACTTGTAATCTTGTATCCTAACTCAAAAATACTACTAGCTGAGGTTCTCTCTTTTTGTTAAATATGGTAGATAAAGCAGTACGTCTATTCCAGAAATAGACCTCAGTTCGTTTTTTTGAGTTAAGTTACTAAAAATATCAAACGCGCACGCGTTAACTGCATTTGCGATTCCAGTGCTCCAACTTTTTTCTAACGTACGAGAGAACTCCAGCATATGGCTCTAGTTTCGCTTTCACACTAGTTCTAGAGAGACTGATTGGGAAATTTGCATGCTTCTTCTGCTTTTTAGTGATCCAACGAATATGCGTCGGCATCGAGAAAACAGAAGAATTGAGCGTCACAGTCTACCCAACGAGATCCGAGATTTACTGCGGGTACAATAGCTTAGTTTTAAATCTTTAATGTTTATTCTAATCCCTGACACAGGATGGGAGAGCAACCTGTGCAGCAACGCGGCATTGCGTAGTAAAGCCAAGCGTTTGTCGTTTATATGGTTATTACAGCTTGTTGTGTTGTAGCTAGAGAAAACACCGTGGTCAGCATGGGGATGAAGATCAATCCGGCTCACGGGACCATCATACACGTGTCCTCGGGCCAGCAGACCAAGTAAGTTGAAACAAGCAAGTCAATAGCTAAAGCTATAAAAAGACAAAACACATGACCTAAATTTAAGATACTCCAACCCCAACACGAGATAAAAGTTGATGGAATTCAAACTGCTGAACCTATTTGACTAAGAACATTCTCGATCAAGTTACCTTCAAACTATTAAATAAACGGGGATCGAAATAAGATCAATGGAGCCACAAGGCCACAGACAGGCACAAATACAAAGTATACACACGTTGAACTTATAACTCCTTTGTCGGAGGTACCACTAGCAAGAGAAAAAGACCAACATGTCAAAATAACAACATTTCTAAAGCTATTATAATTGGGACGTTTTTATACAGGCTTTTTTCATTTGTTCCAGTGTGTCAGGTGCAGGAGTAACGCAAGAAGGCACTGGCATGTACATTCGGCAGATCGACAGAAACTCCATACAAATACAAAGCAAGGACAAGCAGGACCACGCGGGGAACAAGCTCCAAAACGCGACGCAGAACGTCCAAATGATAACCGTTCCGCCGGGCATGACTGTACTCCAGAACCCTCTGAACATAAGCCAAATGCCCACCATGTTAGGGCAGCACAACAGCCAGGTCTACATGATACCGGCGAACCAATCCAACCTCGTCCAGGGAGGTCTGCCTCCAGGCCTAATAGGACAGCAAATGCTACAGCCAGGACAAAACGTCACGGTCATGCAACCCAACCAACTTGGTATGCCCAATGGAGTACAATACAATATGCCGTTGATGCAGATGAATTTACCCCCGAACTCTCATTATATGCCGGCTGGCCTCAATTTAAATACGCAGTTATCGGCACAACAGTTAAACGCAGCGTTAGCAGGGCAGCAGCTAACTAATCAGAACTTAACGGTGTCCGGAACGATACCTTTAGTTCAAGCACAACCGCCGGCATCTCCTATGACGAATCAAACAAACCCAGCGACGCAACCACCGCCTGTACACCAAATAATGCCCCAAAACTCGACCTTCCTCACCCCTACGTCACAGTACGCCGGAATGCCAGCTCAGTACATGATGCAAACCAACACTGGAGCTATTAGTGTACCAGCGAACAATCCTAACGTGCAATACACGGTCCCAGCCAATCAGAGCGCTAACCAGCCAGCAAATAACGGAAACGGCCAATCGAATGCATCCACGGACAATGAAAGCACCAATGGGACGAACCAAACAAATTACATCACGTCTTCATCTCAAGAAAGCTACACATTGAGCGCAACGCCAGCTCAGAATCCTCAGCAGAACTTTTCCAATGAAGGCGCGGCTACGCAGACTACGTTCACTGCGGCGAACCAACAAAGCCAGCAGAGCTACACGACTAATGGTACCAATCCTCAGCCGGCAACATACAACGTGAATCAAACGACAACCACACAGCCGCCAGCTACATACCAGCCCGCAAACGGATCGAATCCTCCGTCAAACGCACAGAGCTACGCGACAGTTTCTACCCCATCTCAACCTCAAGCAAACTACTCCCCGTCGACGACGCCGGCGCCGAACCAGACGTATCCGACGACGAATCTCCCGAGCATGCCCAACGTGGCCTTCCCTCCCAACCAGAACCCACAGAACCCGTATCCTAACGCTACTGGCCAAAACATGGCGGCGTATGCGAACAATCAGTATCAGTACACGAGTAGGCCGTGGTTCCGTCCCCGGTACGGCTCGCCCCAGGGCTCCCCGTACGGCGCGGCAGCCCCGCCGCCCTCGGGGCCGCCGATGGTGCCGCCGCCCGCCGGCAACTACAACTACTGGCCGGACAGCTGAGAACTGGAGAACGCGTGGTCCGAGGAAGGGCAATCCTTGTCCTTACTGTGATTATCAAGTGCAGTATTAATGTAAGGGTCATAGAACCGTATAGAGACCCTTGACTGTCGAATGTTGTTTTAACTTTATTAGTTGGGGTTTCGAGACGAAAGTCAGCAACCAACCAACCAGTCAGTATAGTATAGTAGAATGTCGGGTTGATTGGATTTTTTCAAAGCATTGAATTTGGGAATTTGTAGTGACTCTTCTATACGGAGTATTATATATTGTTCTTACATTTCGGCTCCACGCGTTGTATATCATCCACCAATTGTACATACATCAAGTAATTCTAAGTTAAAGATCGGACACATAAAGTTGACAGATTGCTTTAAATATAGAGTTTACATTTATGAAATGTATAGAGAAATCGTGTAAATATAAGTAAAGCTAACAATATATGTATATTTCTTAAATTGTGTCATTTTATTCTTATAATTATGTTATTTCCTTACACGAAAGAGTCCTTGACTGAACTTTAAAATCGTTCTATATTGTACTGTACCTAATGCTTATATACAAGTCTTTCACACCTACAAGAAAAATAGTACAATTGCAACGTTAATCAACGATAAACAATAGGCGCTCTTATCGCTAAAGAGCGATGTCTTCTAGAGTTCGCTACGCGCTACTCTAAATACCCCACATTCAAAATTTAATTATTGTCCAAACTTTTTACTGTCGATCTTATAAATTGGTAAAATGTTTTTTAGCTTGTCACAGTTCTACCCATGTTCTACCCAGAGGCCATAGAGGCATATACCAGAGACCACTCTTACGTTTTACTTCTCTTGTCACATTGACACGTTTAAAACTTTCGAATTTGCCATTCTCGGCTTCATAAATTCATAATAATAACTTTCGAATTAAGTATCTGCAACAAAATATTCTTATCATGAACTCGACCGATCGCTACCCTGCCACGGCATCACAGTTCATGCTTAGAGAGATCAAACGCCAACAAGACTTGGTCAACCGAGGATATCAGCTCTTGAAACGGAAGGCCGAAGCCCTGAGACTGAAGGGGCGCCAGACTGCGAATGACCTGGCGTTTACCCAGGCTGTTCTTGGGCATACGCTCAGAGAGGCCTATATATCATTGGCGGCGGTTAAGTTCACTAATGGGGAATCGAATGCGTTGGTGCTTGAGAACATCGATGAGGTAGGTATACTTAAACGTAACTAACGTCGTATTAGTTGAATCATTTATACGATATACGTATTTTAGTCCATACGAGCCTGTTACGCGACGATAATGTCCCTTAGGTACGTTATTTAGGAATAAAAACGGCATGAATATCATCCATTCACCTTTTATCAAAATCCGTCACGTTTACTTTTACCAAAATATCTCTCCACCTGTTTCAACTATTTCTGAAAACCGTAAGCAGCTAAGTACCTAGGTATAAGGAGCCCTAAGATATGCAGGGCTCGGAGCCGGCGGACACCGCATCGAGTCTGATGTAATAAGAATTGTCAAAATCCATCCATCACAGCACAGCATTTTGAATATTTATTCGTAAAAATACCTCACAGTCCCCCAGCTCTATGACTTATCTGAACCAAGGCATAAACTTGATTTAGGCGCCATAACCGTTTTTGTCTCTTGTCTTCCTTCTTTGCCTAACATGAACTGATGATTGAAGGAAATATCATCATATCATATATCGCATTTGCTAGTCTGTTTCGTAGTCAAGACTACGGTTCCTTTATCAAAATCATTTTATGTTCAATTGAAACTATCATAGGCTCAAATCAGAGTTCAACGCATAACCGAGAACATCTCGGGAGTTTCTACTGTGGCTCTCCACGCCATCGAAGAGTTGGGAGCCAGCGACGCCCTTAGATACGCAGGGCTCGGAGCTGGTGGACATCGGACCGGCGAGGCCAAGAGGGCCTTTCGAGAAGCCGTCCACATCTTGATTAAGTTCGCTTCGCTGAGGAACACGTGCATTCTGTTGGATGCTGCTATTAGATCTACGCTGAGGTAATATCAGTCGCAATATAATTAAAATTATTTTTTGTTTGAAGTACATCAGAAAATAGCTGGAGAGTTTCGTCTCGTCACCCTCTGCGGCGCTACTCGCGAAGTTGACCGAGGTGGGGTTGGGCAAATATGATAGTGTGGAGGGGGCAATTCGCTGTAGAAACTCAAACTTCGGCCAACTTTGCCTCAGTCAAAACTATAGTTATTAATCTGTGGTCAAGATTGCGATAGTGTGGAGCCAGAGATGGGCAAAAGTTAATCGATTAACGATTAAGAAAGATTAACTTTTTAAATCTCGATTAACGATTAAAATTCACGATTAGTTAATCTAATCGTACGAGTTCCGATTAATTTAATCTCGATTAAGTTAATCGTCAATTAAATTTTTAATCGATTAAAAAATTAATCTATTAATGCCAATCTCTGTGTGGAGCCAGGGTCAAACAATTGTCTCGTCGAATCAGAAATGATTAGTCTTCAACTTAAAAATTTCAATGATCGTCTTATTTATCGCTTTATTGTTGGAGCAATGTTTTTATGAACTTGCAACACCGACAGAAATTCCCTACAAAATTATTGAGTGCTGCCAGCTTTTATTTTTATTTGCTTTGTTTGAAGGCATTCATTGCTGTTGCTGCCGTACATATATTTGGGACTAGGTAGGTCGATTTGAATGAGGCTGTCCAATATTTAATAATTATGATTTGTTTAGATCCATTCTAATATTTTTTATGTTTACAGAAAGGTAAATGGCATAGAAAAAGTAATCATGCCCAAGTTACAAAACACGATGAATTATATTCAAGTGGAACTGGCAGAACGCGTAAGATTTTTTTATTACCTGTGCCACAATGATTTATCGTACGTAATTTTTATGTATACCGTTTACGTAATTAACTGAGTAACGGCCCTGCAACGATCCGGCGGCAAGTGGCAAGTTGGCAACGGCGGCTAGCGGCCTTAGGTCGGAGCCAAAGATCCGAGCGCGTTGTCTCGTTCACTCGTATGGCCGCCGCTTGCCCCTGCCGCTTACCACCGAAGTCATTGGCCGGGCCGTTACGATGTTCCCGTTTTTTTAGGTCACAAAGTTTAGGTAGCAGTTTTTACTGGTAGAATAATAAATACTTTTAAAATCATGTAAAGTATAATAGCCTTTTTTTTTACAGGAAAGAGAGGAGTTACATCGATTAAAGATGGTGAAAGCGAAGAAGATTCGCGCCAAAACTTTGGCGCAGGCTCGCTTGAATCTTGATGAACCTTCCGAAAAATCAAGTGGAGAAGGCAGTGAAATTGGTAGGTGGAACTGTCACTGGTAAGTAGTATCAATGGCGTAGTTTGTCTTACATCGTATGAGAACGAAAATTTGTCGAGTGCCACTTTTAGAAATAAACAATCCGGTAACCCACTAAACTGTAGCTTGGTCATGATCACAATCAGATTTAGGTTTGAGACTTTCCTGTGGACACAAGTGAATTTAAGGATTCCAGAGCCTAATTTTCTGTTAAAACTCATATGATAATAGAGAACGTTTCCTCTTCTATAATCCTATGTAATAGAAATATACACCGTGTCCAATAAGTATTACGAATACAGTTACGATCCTTAATAAAATAAATGTACGCATAGTTTATGTAATGAAAATTATATTACATGAAAGGCACACTTATATACAATATTTACAACAAATGTTTTGGAATTACTCCACCTTTAACTTTTTTTACCAGCTTCAAACGTTTCTCAAAAGAGTCACACGCGGCACGCACCGCTTCCATCGGCATATCGTCCCAAATTTGCACGATAACCTCTTTAAAATGGTTCGGGTTTGCGACTTTATAATTATTTAGTTTCGAGAGCATGTAAGACCATACGAAATAATCTAATACGTTTAAATCTGGAGAACTCGGTGGCCATTGATTTTTCGGCAAAAAATCGGTCAAATTAGTTTTGCACCAAGCCTGAACAGCGTTTGCCGTATGTGATGGAGCTCCGTCTTGTTGGAAAACATAATAGTCATCTCCGAACATAGTTTTTAAATTTGGGGCAACATTTTTTTCCAAAACCTCCAATTTATAATATTCCGCATTGATTTTAACGCCTTTATCAATAAATACTAAAGGCAATATGGCCCTCTTACAAAGAGCACCCCAAACCATCACTGATGGTGAGCTCTGGAACCTAGGAACATTCTTTTCATAGTCTGGAATGTCTTCTATCCTTGCTGCCCACAACCGGTCGTTCTGGGCATTATGAGGCTGCTCTAACACAAAGAGTTTCTCGTCAGAGAAAACAAAGTCATCCCCTGCGTGCCAAGAAAGTATGGTGCTGGATCTTTCTACTCTCTTTTTCTTGGTCGGTTCTGAAATGCCATGTACTTTTCGTTTTTTGTAGGCATTACAACCAAGGTTTACTTTCAATATATTATGTACCGATCCCCTGGAAATTTTCAGATTAGCAGCTAATTTCTAATAGAACGGTGTTTTTTCCGCCGAATTCGCTCTCTTATACACTTAATCACTTTTTCGGTTCTAGCTGAACGTGGGCGACCGGATCTTTTTCTGTCCTCTGTAGAAGAGGTCTCTTTATACCTTTTGATAATAGTATAAACTAGATTCCGTTTAACTCCCTGGGGTTGTAACGATCTGAAGATAGCACCTGACTTGTCGCCATTACGAAATTTCCTAATAATATCTTCACGAAAGTGCTTCCTCGTGGATTAAAACCAAACTAAAAATACGTGACATTTGAAATGATTGTATTATGTTTATGTCAATTAACTTTTTAAATAAAATATATATATATATATATATATATATATATATAGCTAGCAATCCGTATGTCTATACAGCAAGTGCTAAAAGTTTGTATTTGAACTTATTGGACACGGTGTATATAACCTGGATTCATACAAGCTCTTAACTTTTGACCACTGGAGGGACGACTTTTGTTTCTTGAACTGTTTATGACCCAGCTAAGTCATTTGGGGGTTGATAAAGAGGGAGCAGTTTACAATGGGGGTTTTCATTTCATTTTGCAGATGTGGTACGGTCTGCTGAACGCATTCGTTCACTAGAGTGCCTCACGAGTATCCTGTGCGCGTGTAACTCGCTGACGTCGACTATGGAATCGGGCGGGGACTTCAGTTGCCATCCTGTCTGCCAGCCGTTGGATTGGGATGATGAAGACCTGCTGTTTTAATATTCGTTTACACATTCGCGCCCATGCCGAGGCAAGACTCGGGAATGACGAGGCGAGTACGTAATGCAGTGTAACGCGCATATGTATTTGTTGTTTTTACTCGGTGAGGCTGTACCAGCCAGGCTTTATGATGTTTAAAAATAAAAATAAAAGTATAAATTTATTTTATCTAGTTTTATTTGCTTTGGACACAATTGAAACATAAAAATAATTTAAATATCAATAAAAATATATGCAATTTAACCGAAATTATATAAATACCTACAAAACCCAGCCATTGTCCAACCTTTCCTCCATGGGCTTTGTAAAATATTGGCACCTTCGAAATTTCTCCAGTATTTCACCCTGGAAAAAAAGCTAACGTTAACTAAGACCATTATCAAAGAGCATTATCATGAACGTATATTTTCAATACACAAAGAATTGGGTGGGTAAGCGGAAGATTTATAATTATTATGTTGAATACCTACTTTAGTTTCTTTTATGCCAAGAAAACTCAATCATAACCTGAATTCAAAATTCAAAGAACTCCGGACCCAACCCAACTTTTTTTGACGACGCGTTTGGCTCGGTTGGTAGACACCTGCCTACTGAGTCGGCGGTCCCGGGTTCGAATCCCGGCCGGGGCAAATATTTGTTCTTGGGTCATGGATGTTATCTATATATGTATTTATATATTATGTATATCGTCGTCTAGTACCCATAGTACAAGCTTTGCTCAGTTTGGGACTAGGTCGATTTGTGTATGATTGTCCCTTAATATTTATTTATTATTTATTTATTTATAACTTAGCTAAGAGCTTTCTCAACAGACAAGGCTTTCTATTAGAAACAACCGCATTCAAATCGGACCAACCGTTTGGGAGCTATGATGCCACGGACATACATACAGATATAGACACATTAGATATACAGATAGGTACACATGTTGAACTTATAACACTCGGGGTTATAAACGTGTACAGGTTTAAAGAAGATGTGGGATGGGTGGTTTCACTGGTAATGAGTTATGTGCCTCATGCATAACTAGTGAGCGTTTAATGTCATTATTGCTATCAGGACTCAAAACAGTCGAAACAGGGCTGGATTGTGAACCTGCTAATAGAAGTTAGAATTATAAGATAGCCAAACACTAGCCTTTGAGCGCGAATCATGTCTATGTATAGAAAACTGACCTCCAGATACAGTTTAGCACATGTGATTTATATGAAATGAATTGCAATGAAATAATTTATTCAGTAAGTAGGCCACAAGGGCACTTTTAGACACAATCTGACTTAGATTGTGAATCTACCTGCATTTCCCAAGAGGAGACCACTGTTGAGAAGAAAGCCGAAAGAAACTTAACAGTTTCTATCTCTATAATATCTATCTGGGGCCCAGATGTCAAGCAATGAATCGCACTGGGGAACAGTTTTCCACCAGCAAATTGGGCACTCATAAGATTTACGCAACATAACTATACATACCGGTCCAGTCTTGTGGGTGGTCTCACTATAGTAAGTAATGGCGCTTGACCCTGTTCCGTACAAGGGAAACTTCAAATGCATCTGCAAATAAAATAATCACAAATGCAATTTGTCGTCAGGTTTGTCGGAATTGTCAAATAGAGGCCTGAAGATTAGGTAGTTTAGGTACTCCTTGCTTATTTCCACGGACCACGGACTTACGAAAGACATCGTGACCTAGTTGTTTAGTGTTTTAATATTTAATATGTATGCTAGATTGTAAGGTATTTATCTATGGGCCTTTGATGCCTGAAATATACGAATTATTATTATTATTATTATATTTCTCTTGCTGGAGCGATAAGAACGCCAGTGTCAATAACTTACGTCTTTATCCAGTGGGATCTCCAAATTACGAGGTTCGAAGTTATCCTTCACATAGTTGGACTCATATTCAGTGCAGTATTCCGTTTCAGTATTAGCTGATCCTAGCTCCTCGATGACTTCTTCCAGCATTTGTTCCCAGAAGAAGTCGGTTAACATTCGCTTTCGAACACCTATTAGAAGAAAAATATATCCCATCAAAAACATTACATGTAAAAAAATTGCAAGTCTCGCAACCTTCTACCGAAAAAAGTTGTGAGATACAATATAATACCAAGTCGGTTAATTTATTCAGTACCTATCAAAGTGACCCTTCGCCTATATGACAACTTTGACATACATTTTCACCGGATTACATAACTAAAAACATATTACCATGACCGTGTTAGTACCCGCATTAATATTAAACATATTTATCTTTATCATAAATGTAATGACTTGGCCATCGCACGACAACATAAGTATATAATAATACGAATAAATCTCATTTTATTAAAGTGATTATTATATTTTTTGCTTTATTTATCCATACCAATAGATCGGTATGGAGCGGTGCGTATCCAGTTATTTTCAGCTGTTTTTACTATCTCGTCTGCCTATATTTTCTTCTGCCGTCCTCTTTTGCCGGTCGGGCCAGATCCATCTTTTATTTAAGGACGGCCAAGATGAAACAATGAGTAGGAATTTATGTTTGTATTGCGTGACATTCAAAGCGTTAATAAAATTTGGTAGATTTTATTATCATTATAATGTAGAAGGTATTATCGTGTGCGATGGCCAAGTCATTACATTTATGATAAAGATAAATATGTTTAATATTAATGCGGGTACTAACACGGTCATGGTAATATGTTTTTAGTTATGTAATCCGGTGAAAATGTATGTCAAAGTTGTCATATAGGCGAAGGGTCACTTTGATAGGTACTGAATAAATTAACCGACTTGGTATTATATTGTATCTCACAACTTTTTTCGGTAGAAGGTTGCGAGACTTGCAATTTTTTTACATGTAATGTTTTTGATGGGATCTCATTTCTTTTTGTAAGTGGTCCTCCTTATTTTTCCTTTAAGGACTACTAGCTGTGTATCCGCAACTGTCTTTCTTAAAGCCCACTCTCTGTCTCTGTGGGCTTTTCTCGAAAGTTTTTATGAAGCGATTTTTGACAAGCCAGGACGGTAATTACTTCTTAGTCTATTATACTCCGAAATTGCGGAGTTTTGCACTTTAACACTACCGAACTTGACATTAACTAAATGTAAACCACACAGACTTGTCACTCCCTCTCATGATCCATAATGACCCCTCTCATTATAGATAATGATCCTTCTCATGATTCCTCTCATGAAGATGGTGATGATGAGGGTGGTGATGATGGCGGCGATGATGGTGGTAGTGGTAATGGTAGTGGTTATTGTGTTGGGGATGTGGTTGTGGTACCTAATGGTCGTGGTGGTAATGTGGTGAGGATGTTGATTTTATAACCATCGTCATCACCATCACCACAAGCATTACCATCACAATCGTCATCATCCATCACCACTATGACCATCACCATCTGAATCAACACCCCCATCATCATACCTAATCACCTTCATCGGCATCATCATCATCATTATCATCATTAATTATCTACAACAAAACCATCATCACCAATCACCACCATCATCATCATCATCATCATCATCATTACCAACACCTCCCTCACCACCACCAGTCACCACCATCTTCATTACTATCAATACCCCCATCATCACCACCGGTCACCTCCACTCCACCATCATCACCAACAGTCACCACCATCGTCGTCATCATAATTATCATCATCACCAATCACCACCATCATCATCATCATCATCATCATCATTACCAACACCTCCCTCACCACCACCAGTCACCACCATCTTCATTACCATCAATACCCCCATCATCACCACCGGTCACCTCCACTCCACCATCATCATCATCACCAACAGTCACCACCATCGTCGTCATCATAATCATCATCATCACCAATACCACCTTCATCAGAATCAGTCACCACCACCACCATCATAATTATCATCACCAACACGCCCATCGCCACCACCAGTCACCATCATCATCTGAACAATCCAACACCCTCATTACCAACACCAGTCCCCAGCTTCATCATCATCATCATCATCACCAGCACCCCCATCACCGCCACCAGTTACCACCATCATCATCATCATCATCATCGCTACCATCACGATTCCAACTCACTGCCCCTGCGGGGTGAGGTAACTCAATTCGGTACGGCGATGAGCTTGTCCATTCTGTATGTATTAGGTAATAAGCTAATAAATTCTGTGCCTGAGGTATCTAAACCGAAGGTTATATGAACCGCAAAGTTAAATTTGTAATCGTGTATTTTTATAGGGTTCATAAGGAAATACAAATTTATCTATGCAGCTCGCATAACTGGAAAACTACACGGAAATTTTGTAATGTTTAGGTTTTTTAATGATTTGTACACCAAACCGTAATAGAGCACGAAATTTCAAGCTTGTGTGTCTTCTAGAAGTAACTTAGAATTCGTATGATCATGAGTGAGTCAGTGAATCAGTGAGTGAATCAGTGAGTGACAAAATTAAGGAACTTTGACTGGCAATAATTTCTAAACTACTGGTTCAAATTGAATGAAATTTGGAATATGCCTAGGTTATATCATGCTCTCCTGGTCATTGAAAATTCAGGCTTCTAGCTTTGTCCGTAATGAAATACTGGGAGTTTGAAAATGGTCTGAATGGCTTCGAGAAAAGGATGTTACGGCGTGCCGGGAAGCGCGTTTGCTCGACTTGGCGGGGGCACTGCCGTGCCCCCAGAAACAATGTAAGTAATTTAAACATTTTTGTTAATATTGATATGCATTTTCTCGTAACACTGTACTATAAAGAGTACATATTAGAAAATCGTCACCTATTTATGACCCAAACTGACTCAAAGACTCCATTCTTGCGTTAAGTATTCCTAAGTGCCATTCAAAGAAGGTAAATGTTAGCTTGGATTTAATTCACTACCGTACCGGTATCTAGATTAACTTTTATTTTACGAAATATAACATATATTATCTATCATATATTTTTCTTACCTTCAGTATGTGGAGGCCTCTTGGGAATTTGGTACTTAGCTTTCATTTCACTGCCTTTCTCAGGTGCTGTCCTGCCATCCTGCAGAATCCATGAGCGGCTATAGGTTTTTCCTTTGCCATAGGCGGATGGTTCTGGTGGAACCTTCGGATGTAACGTCACCCGTTCAAGAGGTTTTATTTTTATTGATTCATCTTCTTCATCGGGCGCAGGGATATCAGCTTGAACTTCCGCGTTAACACTTGATGAAGCTGCGGCATTCATGTTTTTAAAATACACGCTTTCTGTATAGCTATCTTATAAATGACTAGCAAAGACTACAATGTATGATGACTAGAATAACGTAAATGTGTTGCTATGGAGACATTGATTGATTGTTTACGTCATAGCATTGGCTTACGCATGGCTTACGCTTAGTTTTAGTAAGCATTAACCAAACCAAACACAAGTTTATAGTCTGTGCTGGCTGGTGTCACTGTCAAACTGCTGTCAAATCAAGACGTCGTTTGTCATTTATTGTACTTGTCAAAGTCTGTGGACTGGACTGTGACAGGACCAAAGACAGGACAGAGGTGACAGACGAACGCAAAATGGCCTGCAATACAGTGGTCCGAAAACAGGATCTGCCTCCTCCGGGAGGCTACAAGCCCATCCCCTACAAGAGGGTCATGCCTAAACAATTATTCAGCGGTAAGCTGTTGTTACCATCTTGTATTTTTCGTCAATAAAACGTATTATGTAACTTTTGTATAGGTTAGGTCGGTTTGTTATTTTCATCGAATTTTAACGTTTCTTGCATTTATATTGAGGCTAAGGAAATAGATCCTTACTCTTAAATCCTATATACGCTCTACATTAAAAACATCAGTAATTTTGCTAAGTATAAGACCCAAATGCTTCAGTCTTGGGGTACCTATTATTCCCCTATTATTGGAATGATGTATAGCGATTAAATCTCAATTTAAAAAACAGACGCCAGTATAATTCTCAATATTACTTTTCCTAATCTCACAAAATTGCTTGACCTAGCAGTTATTTTCATTTCGTCTGCTTCATATGTTAGTGTCATCAAACGGGTCACTCAGACCTTCACAAAAACATAATAGTCACGGACAGTCTGTAAAGAGTGTACCGAAGAAGAAGGACAAACTAACATACTTTGTTAGTTTGTTAATAGAGATTACACTAAAATGGAATATCTTTATTTAAATGATTTAAATCTATAAAACTTGAAACACCAAAATGCTTTTTATGGAAATATGTACAATTTCTTATAGTACCTACCCACTCATTATAACTCACAATATGTCAAACAGTAAAATGATAACAGATATAATTTGCTTTATTAGGAGTAAAAATAGTAATCAAACTCATGCATAATGCTATGTTATATAGCCAAAATTGATCAAAATAGTTAGTAAAACTTACTATAAAATAAACACATAAAGCAAGGTATAGTCTGTCCGATCTCTAAGATCAAATGAAGTCACTTTGGAACAAGGTACAAACAACCGTATTACATGTAAATTTAAGGTAATTTTTCACTTGTGCCAGTGTGACAGAATTTGATATTAGAATTCCGGATAGACTATACTAAAATTGGAAACAGTTATTTATGATAAATGTGTAAGGTAAGACAATAACTATGCTTGAAACTTAGGTACATACCAAGGTTCTAGATTCCATGGAGTTGTTATATGTTCTTCTTTTGTAATTCTTTTTTCCAAATGGAACTCATAATTTACACATTTAACATACGTATAATACAAGAAACACGCTACTCAATATACAAATATTTTTAATAAAAATATATCCGTTCCAGGATTTGCTATGTTTGCGGGCTTCCTCGGCATGAGCACTGGCGCCTTGTACCTTTACTACCTGACCTACAAACAGATCAAGAAGCAAGAGATTGAGATGCGCTCGGCCAAGATGGCTATATACCCCATGTTGCTTGCTGAGCGCGACCGAGAGTACTTGAAGCAGCTCCGCAGGAACAGGGATGCTGAGGCAGAGCTGATGAAGGATGTACCTGGATGGGAGGTGAGACTTTGTACCTATAGGCTACATACATAGAAAATCAATTTGTGGAAGTTACAGTTTATATACTATCCCCAAAACCATGTTGTCGATATGCTACCAGCACTATGGCAACTGACGTTTATTGCCTGACACGCCACCTGGTTTTGCAGATAGTATAGTTAAAAAGTTAACCATCTAAAACAACAGATTGCTTTTGTCGTATATATTTTTAGCGTAGGATGATTATTATCGCCAGGGACGTATTTACCCTAGGGCCATCCGGGCTATAGCCGGGGGCGCCAAACCGACAGGGGCGGCGTAGGCGCCCCTGGCCGATTGCATTTTGTTTTGGTATGGGCGCCATTCAACCAACTATTACTTTCACCTTTCTTTTTGTCAATTCACAATTTAAAATTAACATGAAAAATAACAAGAACAAGTCTTGGTCGAAAACAGTAAGTTCGTCAAATATCTTCGGGGCGCGTCTGTTAGTATCAAGAACATGCTCCAAAACATAGGGCGCGGGCGCCGAGCGAGATAGGGGCGGCACGGCGAGAGGGGCAAGGGCAATAGGCCATACATTTCATTAGCGTTACCAGATCGGATCTTTTTACACTATATCGGTAAGTTTTGTTACTACGCACCCCCGTGCCGAACAATTTCGCGCTCGCATTTTCATCTGATTATGTAACTACGCACCCCCGCGCCGAAAAATTTTGTGCTCGCTGCGCTCGCGTTTTCATCTGATGTCTTTCCTATGACCCAACCATTACACTTACTATATCTGAGTGCTTGATAGACACAACTACCATTATCCATTATAAAAAAAAAGTTTAATATTTCCTTGACTTCTGGGGCGGCGAAACTTATAGGCCTGGGGCCAAAGGCCGTTTCCGATTAAGGGAAGAAAATATGCCCTTTTGTGATAATGGACAGATTTTTTTTTCTACAGTCAGTTACGTCTAGTAGAGTAACTGTGTCAAGTTTGGTTAAAAAATTCTTTGTGGTTCCGCAGAATAAAAATAAAAACGGAAATAATGAAATATGGTTTTTCTCCAAAACTATTTAACTTTAATGTACTATTATTTTTTCATTCTGTAAAGCTTAGTCAAGTTAATGTTTTAAGTGAAAATGGTATCTCTATATCTAACGATTATGTAAAAAAATAGGTAAGTCAAAATTTTAATATATATATTTTTTTACTTTTGTGAGAGATACCACTCTAATTGACATTTCTAAATAAGCCTTAGTTAACGTCCTGTAACACATATTAATTTGATGGATAAAATCGGAAAGCAACTGTGTCAAAATGAAATAAATAACTGGGCTGGAATTCATTACTATTTAATTAGTAAACTACTCTAACACTGCTAAATGACCAAAACATAATATCCTCTTTACAAATAAACAAGATTTGACAGTTACAGTGACATTTGCTAGAAAATGTCACCTTTTTAGTTACGTAATGAAAAAAAATACACTTATTCTAATCTTCATCGCTATCTTCATTGACAGTAACGTGAATTCCGTGATTCAAAAAAAGTCCGCTTAAAGTTTCAGCAGGCCGAACGATTTTGGACAAGTATCTTGCGTGCGATAAATAATAAACAATAGTAACAATGTGTGAACAACACCCTACTGTTCGCATTCCGTTGGCACGTCCACAATAATGCCGCCTTATGGATCCAACACCAATGCTGTTTGGGACATATTCGATAAAGCATCTGTAAATATTTTTTGAAATATGGCGAGATTGGACTTTCACTTTCAGTAGGTATATTAGAATTTTCCTTCACATATTCCAAATTCAACGAACCATCTTCATTAAGTATTTCTGATAGATACGAAATCGCTACTTATATCATTGCGAGGTGATATAATGATGTAGGTTTCTTTCTTAATATTTGTTTGATTGCATTCGCTTTAGAATTCATTTTGTAAAGACGAGTTATCTTTCTAATGTCCCTGAAATGTCATGTTACATTTAAAAAAACAATTCATCTTTATTACTGTCATAATTTATGTATTTATTTTAATTTCGGTAGAAAGAGGATTATTGCGTGGCGAAAAAAGAATAGTTTGTAATTACAATTTCAAGATAATGAAGTCATACCCGAAAAGTCTTTTAAATTCCATTTTACAGTTAGTGTCCGATTAAAACCTTTAAATTGATAATTTGGTATAATGTTAAGTAAAGCTTATATACCAAATAGCAAAAATGATTAATATATACATAGTTTTTAATTTTTATATTATTAGAAAAATAATGACATTTTCAATAACAATAAAAGGCAAATGTCACTAACTGTCAAATCTTGTTCATTTGTAAAGAGGATGTATGCTTTGGTTATTTGGAAGTGTTAGAATAGCTTACTAATAAAATGTAATAAAATCCAACCCAGTTATTTATTTCATTTTGACACAGTTGCTTTCCGATTTTATCCATCAAATTAATATGTGTTACAGGACGTTAACTAAGGCTTATTTAGAAATGTCAATTAGAGTGGTATCTCTCACAAAAGTAAAAAAATATATATATTAAAATTTTGACTTACCTATTTTTTACATAATCGTTAGATATAGAGATACCATTTTCACTTAAAACATGAACTTGACTAAGCTTTACAGGATGAAAAAATAATAGTACATTAAAGTTAAATAGTTTTGGAGAAAAATCATATTTCATTATTTCCGTTTTTATTTTTTTTCTGCGGAACCGCAAAGAATTTTTCAACCAAACTTGACACAGTTACTCTACTAGACGTAACTGACTGTAGAAAAAAAAACCAAGTCATAATATTAAAGGGCATTTTTGCTTCCCTTAATCGGAAACGGCCTTTCAAAATACGTCCCTGATTATCGCTAACCAACTGAAGTTAATTAAGGGCCTGTTTAGAAATGACGTCATTTCAAATGGGGGAGAGGTCTGGACATTGGATGATGGTATTATGATAGTTGGATGATTTTAGTGGGAGGGGGTCAAAAATCTAGGACGTAATTTCTGAACAGCCCCTAACGATTAACATGCTAAAGGCCCTTCTATAACTACATAATACTTTGAATCAGTTGGATTGTTCCAAGATTTTACACACAACAAACATGGCTCAGCCACACCGCAATATACCTAAGCTAAATAAGAGTTTACGCGTCCGTGCACGCCAGGGTGCCCCCACTCCGTTTTAGTTGTTCGGGCATTTGTAGCCACTCCCAGAGGCGCGTACACGTCCGTCAGACGCATCGCCACGCCTCCAGAAAGTACAGTTCTCAAGAAGCTTTTGTAAAGATCAATATTTTTGATACTTTATGAAGAAATGACTGGGGTTGTGTCAGTTGAGGAATGTCAATTGGATTATTCTAATTCAATTCTTAATTGGAAAGCTCTGGAAGGAGGAAAACGTACATAGCCACGCTGTACGATGTAAAAAAAAATTTAGGGCTAGCAATTTCGGGTTTAATTAGCTAGTATGTATGGGCAGGGGCAGGATTGGAAATGCTGGGATTTTCGATACTGGCCAAACAAACCAATTCCGGAATAGGCTAGTTGACTCATGTCAAATTGTAATAAACTAATGTTTATTCCGTATAGTATTTAGCAAAGGAAACCTAAATATATATTTTTCAATTCATACAAGTGAAAGATGGGTGAAAAAAATTAATTTGAAAATATGGTTTTAATCTGTATTTTGAAATGCTTAAAACGCTGTCCGCCATTTTCGCTTATGATAAATGACGTCATCGGCCATGTAAACAAAACTGAAAGTCTACTTTGACGACTTCGAATAGTGCCGTCCCTCTCGATCTTCTGTCAAAAGTATATTGGAGTGAGCGGAATGGCACTATACGACGGTCGAATTTCGAATATTTACAGGTAATTCTACGTCACGCCACAGATTAGCAAAAGGGAAAAATGGCGGACGGCGTTTTTGACTGTTTATGAAATTTCCAATTTTCAATTGATAAAATTTAGCTTTCTAGCTTTCACAAAAATACAAGACATTTTTTTTAGAGCTAGTAAGATCATTATTAACTATTTCAAATATATTTCAAAACTGGGTCAACTAGCCTATTGCAAGCCCTAGTTCAATGCCGTTGCGCCTGTAGCTGTACCTTTGTTAACGTTTCTAATTTTCTAATAAGTTCTAACTATTGTTTTTTTTTTTTTTTTTATAAATAGAGGCAGATTACTTTTTTTATAAAATAAATAGAGTCAGAGCTCAGGTTTGACAGTTCATTTGCTTGAAAGAGTTAGCGTGGTCCGACTCTAGTGGCTGTAGGATTGAAAAGGGTGATGGCTGCCTGGATCGCCATTCGGTGAACCAATTCGCCGTGCCACTTGACACCGTAGCAAAAAAATAAAAAAATCTAAATCAACAAAGGATACATAAATACTAAGAAGTGGTTTGAATTGCAAAGTTTTTGATCATTGAAATTTGGACGGCAGTTGCCGACGTTGCAATTTTACGATGTCGTGATCTCGTCGTCTATGCCGTTCAAAAGGGTTGAATTAGAGATAAAAAAAAGCACTTATACAGCCCTTATACAACTAATTTAAGCTGAATAAAGGTTGTATTAACATTTATGCAGCCTCTGTGTTACTTGGGTATAATGTTCGGATTTTCCCCTTCTTTCAGGTCGGCACCTACTATGGTGAGAAGGTATTCAAGATGTTGCCCCCAGACACCCTCGTGGACCCCATCTTCCACGAGTATTACGCCCACACCGACCCCAAGGCCTGGTACCAGCGCGTCTACATCAAGCTCACGAGTTAAACAAACCTTTTGTTCACACATTTAAGGAAATCTTGTTATATACCACAGGTACCATGCCATTAAATAATGTTGTATCTTCGTTGTTGTTCTGGTTAACTGCTACTGGGCAAGAATGGAGGAAAAAAACTTGCTGCGCCGACTCCAAATAAATGGGATAAGGCTAAGGAAATCATGATGATGAAATACATACTGGCTGCAGACAATGATTTAAAGTGTGACGTCACATGATATTTATGTGTGTTGTATCAGGGCATGAAAATCTCGGGCAGGGCATGTTGTGTACAACATTATTAGTAACTACTAACTGTGTGTTACACTATTTGAGTTTAAATGTCGATTTAATGGGTCAAAACTGTCGCTTGTGATATATTTTATTGGTCATGGTTAATGGTGATTTTACTTAAATGTGTGAGGTATACAAGCATAAAAGGAAGGGCCAATTCCATAATAAAACAAAAATCTAAAATATTTCTTGATTATTATGCTATTGGCTGATTA